>CM065052.1:73480582-74900582 GCA_032883995.1 Coronaproctus castanopsis | reverse complement strand
CACTTTTTTTTAACGTTTTGATATTCACTTTGGCATCCTCTTACAAATTTTTGAAATTGCTGTAATGCACAGTGACTCAAAAAACTGTTATGAAAGTAATAATTTTTTCTTGTTTCTTATTTGCTCTCTCTCTCTCTCTCTCTCTCTCTCATATGTATATGTATATATATATAATTGTAAGGGCCCTTAAGTCGTTTTCTGAAGGTCAGAGAGCAAAGTGTTTACAAGACTACATTTCTTTTTTATCTGTTTTTGAGGTTTAGCCTGTAAAATTGCAATTTTTTTATTTTTTTTTTCAAATTTTTTTTTAAAGATGCGTGCAATCTGTTCAGTTGAACAATAGGCAACACTGATCTGTTTAAAAGCTATAACGGGACACTTCCCAATGGTCCTTATCCCTTAATTTATCTTAGTATTATTATACAATATAATATAATATAATATATGATATATAATATATAAACTAGTTGATCATTACAGTCGATTTCCCAATTCGATCTGACTGCGTCTCTTCAGTCGTTGGAATTGCACGCCGTTACGTAGAACATTAACTGCTAGTGGATTGATGTGGGTTTGAAGTCGATGCAAGTATCTTCCAGCGTAGCTTTTGACTAGCTCTTTAACAGACAGTATACCGAGATCCTTGTGTATGTTGTCATTGCGGACATACCATGGCGCTGACACGATATTCCGCAATACTTGAGATTGAAATTTTTGTACTATGTCTAAGTTAGAGTTGCTCGTTGTACCCCAAATCTGGATACCATATGACCAGATTGGCTTCAAGACTGTTTTATATAGTAATACTTTATTTTCATACAGCAGTGTTGAATATTTGCCCATCAGCCAATAAATATTTCAGTATGTAATGCTGAGCTGTTTACGTTTAGCAATAACATGATTTTTCCAGGTAAGCCGTTTATCAAGGTGTAATCCAAGATATTTTACGTTACACGATTCGGAAATTGTGTGCCCATTTAACTTAATCGGTAAATTTTTGCTTTTATTTAAAGTAAATAAAACTTGCTTGCATTTTGATTCGTTAATATTGAATTTCCACAGTCCAAACCACTTTTCTACATGTAGTAGATGGTTTTGAAGTTGTTTAGTCGCTAAATTATTATCACGATGAGTCGAGAGAATAGCAATGTCATCGGCAAACATAGCTGTGTCTGTATTTTCGTTAACTGGAAAGTCGTATGTATAGAGCTGGTACAGTGTTGGTCTGAGTACACTGCCTTGAGGTACTCCCGATTGTAGTGAGTAATTCCCATTAACATTAACATGGAAATATCTTTCTGTTAGGTATGACTTCATTAGCTGGTAGTACTCGTGAGGTAATTTAAGTTTTAATTTATACAATAGGCCAATGTGCCAGACTTTATCAAAGGCCTTTTAGATGTCGAGAAATACCGCTGAACAATACTTCTTTTCTTCAAAACTTTTGTTTATGATGTCGACTATTCGATGTACTTGCTCAGTGGTGCTATGGTGATTCCTGAATCCGAACTGATAGTCTGGTATCACTTTATTTTCTTCAAGGATTGGTTTGATTCTCCTGAGAAGTAGTTTTACAAATACTTTGGAGAGAACCGGTAACTGGCTAATTGGCCTGTAAGAGGACACTTCATTTTGAGGTTAACCCGGCTTTGGAATCAATTTTATTGAAGCAAATTTCCACTGCGCAGGAAAATATCCCGTACGAAGGATTGTGTTAAAAATGAGTGTTATTAAAGTAACAGCTTTCTTCAGTAATTTTTTTAGAATTTTTGCAGTTATCAAATCGTGTCCGGCAGCTTTCTTTATATCAAGTTGTTTTAATTGTGCATTTATTTCCATAGGCGATGTTAATTTAATTGGGAGTGACATCTGCAATGGTGTTTCTAGATATTCCATTAATTTCTTTTCATGAATAGAATTTTCATTTTTGTGTGGTTCGAAATTCGGCAAAGACATCCGCTTTTTCTTGTTTAGTTCGTGCCCATTCTTTGTTTTTCATTCTTATAGGGGGACACTGATAGGTGTGATCTGCTTTTATATTTTTTTTTAACTACCAATAGAGTTTCTCTTTGATTATTCTATATAAACCTCATTACTAAAATTTGCGCTTACTATTCCACTTAGTTAAAATGTGCATACACGTAGTATACAATCATAAATGACGAAAATATAAATTGGTGTAATTCCAGTGTATGTGTTATATGTTTTCACACCTCTATGTGTGCGTCTATATATTGCGTGCGTATGTATTCTAACTTTATTTTTCTTCTTGTTCATTTGTAATTAATACCCGACATTATTTCATTATTTTATTTTTTAAATTAATTAGCCGGGGTTCCTAACTTTTTTCCAACTGTTAGTTTTTTCCTTACTTTTTTGTCTTTGATAAAATTTTTTCATTTTTATCTTATGCGTTAACACGTTGTTAGCTTGATAATGCATCGACTGATAATAATATTTGAAGACTACTGTAGTTATGTATAAACACATTTGAAGAAGATTAATCATTAAATATTCTTCTCTTAATAAATTACTTATATATATATATATTAAATAATAAAGGAGAGCGTGTATAGCCCTGTCTTACTCTGCTTTCCACTTTCAATCCATCGGGTACTATTACTTTCGTTCGAATCGTGGCTGAGCTGCCCTTGTATAATTGTTCAATGGGATATATTAGATGTTTAGAAGTTTCTATAATTTCCAAGATGTTCCACAGCTTCATCCATTTGATAGAATCGAAAGCATTGTAGAAGTCAACAAAAGTACATGTACATCTTTACATCAAATTCTCGTGGTTTTTCAATCAATTGTCATGCATTAATTATCTGCTCCCTAACACCTTTCCTTAGAATAAATTCTCTCTGCTCTTGTGAAATTTCTTTTAATAAATGTGGTTTTAGTCTTTCATTAATTATTGTCAACATAATTTTGCTTGCGTACGACGTGAGGCTATTAGTCTGTAGTTGCTGCAATCGATTGTCGGTCCTTTTTTATGTATAGGTATGATGATGGAATGGCACCATTCCATTGATCAAACGCCTGTCATCCATATTTTACAATATAGTGTATATAAAATATCTACGATCGGTTGCTCCCATTGAATTGATATTTCAAATGTATGAAAAATCGTTTGTATTTCCAGCACCTGAGTTACATATAAACTTTTAACCCTACTTTATATTAATATAAAGGTATATTTTAAGACACGAGGTTATGCTGTGTCTAAAAAATGTGTACTCAAACCTGAAATGACGAATAAAATCGTGACAAATTGCGGTATTTATTGTATCGCAACAACAATCTGATAGTGTAATGCAGAACAATAATAACGTTAATCGAAAATTCGCCGCATTATCATCGTATGAAAATCCGCCATTATATCACGTAAACGATTATTCTAAACAATTTCCGCCGTTAAAACAATTTAATGTCTGTGATAACAACCAAGAAATGAATGTAACTGACGGTAATGAGACAGATACTAGCACAACACAAAATGACAATTCGCACGACTGGCAAACTGTTACGAGAAAAACTAACAAACGTCATTCAACAGTTAACAATAATAACAGTCACAAATTGCCAAAATTAACTTATAATCGTTACGAAGTGCTTTCGTTAGATGATAGTAACGAACAAATAAACTTGCAAACTATATTTCAAACTGAACCCGAGAATTTCAAAAAGGACAAAAAGTCGTTTTTTTCACAATAATTCGCGAATGGTTCAAGGTTTGGAAAAATTATTTAAACAAAAGTTAGGCGGCATTGAAATACGGGTCTAACTGTGGTATTCCCGTATTATTATAGTAAATACTCATTGAGAAAATTGGGGTTAAATGGTTTTGTGGCATTTTTAAAGCTCCAATGATAGATAGAAGGTTCGGGTTGACGTTAGACGAAAGTAGACGTGGGGATCTATCATTTATTTTATTACGTAAATGTTACCAAAATTAACGGGTAAAGAGAAATCGCGAGTGTAAAATTTGATTTGGATTTTGAAAAATTTTTCGACCGATAAATCAGCAAATTTACGAGAGTATGACGTGTTTTCTACAACTTTCGCGTAAGTCATACTTTCCTATCTCATGAATCGTCGCGAAAAAATCAATAGCCGAG
This sequence comes from Coronaproctus castanopsis, assembly GCA_032883995.1. Lineage (NCBI taxonomy): Eukaryota > Metazoa > Arthropoda > Insecta > Hemiptera > Monophlebidae > Coronaproctus > Coronaproctus castanopsis. The sequence continues at coordinate 74,896,461 of CM065052.1, read as the reverse complement.
AAAAAGTAGAAAGGTCCTTTTTGAAATTTTCGGGTTCAGATTGAGATTTTTTACGCGGTTTTTCACATCTATACGATAGAGTTATGATAGAACATCAGATCAGCGAAGACTAAATCGTTTAAATAGTATCATGCGCAATAAATTCGACGGTAACATATTATTCGTAGTGGGCACACGTACAAATATGATAAATAAGAAAGTTTTAAACCGGTTGTATGTCTGACGTATGTTAGACAAAGACGGTAAATACACCTGTGTATATATATTTATAATAGCTACTGATCAGTGTATATTGAATATATATATAGTGATATATAAATAGCATTGTAGAAACGGCTGACCAAAAATCGATCACAGAATTTTTAAAAATCGAAAACGGAATTTTAAGTTCGCGATTTCTGGCTACCAGTTAATCTAGATAAATGTTCGTTATTACATTAATAATAGACCTCGACGTCTACTTTCATCTAACGTAAGCCTGAACTCCCTATCTATCATACGACCCTTAAAAACGGCCCAAAACCGGTAAACCCTTTAACCCCCATTTTATCGATGACCGCTTAGCTCTTGTATAAACACTTTTCCGCGATTTCGAATCGATCGCGAATTATCGTGAAAAAAGTAGAATTTGAAAAATTGACATTTTTGGGTTCGGTTTGAAATTTTTTTCGCGGTTTTTTCGCTTTATACGATAGATCTTATATAAAAATGACGATTTCAAGAGTAGAATTGTTTTAAAATAATAACGTCGCCCTGCCAAAGGTGGCAAGTCGGCAATTTTTAAAAATTCGTAGCTGGAGACCTATCGATCGTAATGAAAAACTGTTTTCCATTTCTAACTCGTCATTTTAATATCTCGTAAATCGGTTCTATAGAAATGTTTCAAAATTCAAAAAGGCACCCCTTCAAAACCCACTAAAACTTTTTTTCGAATTACGACGACGACTTTATTTAATAGGTTTTTCTATGCATATCTAATTAGGAAATAACAATTTTTATGTAGAGATTTAGTATGTACAATTAAAATTTTCCGCCATAAGATAAGGTGGAAAAAAGTCGAATACCTTTAGATGGTCGGACGAATAATTAGACGGCTAATAAAAAAATTTAAAAAAGGGATGATTTGTAAAAATTTCTACTCCTTTAAAACTCGACTTTTTGCGAGACCTGGATGCTAGATAGAGGGATGATATTTATGACGAACAATGTTCGTTAAGACATTTAGAAAATTCTCTCGAAACAGATTTTCGATTTAGGCCTCGGATTTTATTTTTTATAACGTCCTAAGTAAAAAAGTGCGATTTAAGGGCGATTTTCAATACTTAAATAATGGTGGGTGTTGAATACAGACGCGTTAAAATTTACGTATAGTCAAACGCGTGAATCTCCGACAAATGTCATAACATTTTACTGGGAAAATTGAACCGGTTTCATCCCCCATTTATGATACAAGGGATGATGGATTTTAAGGGTAATCTTAGTCTAGATTTTTTGCGACAATACGGACGAACATTTTTTATTAAGAAATTTCTTGGATCCGATGTATATTCTTAATGTTATTAAACTTGTTAGAGAAAAGGGCAAATTGTTCATAGCATATATAAAAAAAAAATTTAAATATATAAGAATAATTACGAATATTTTAAGGGAAATATACAAAATTGTCAAAATTTTACTTTCAAATTATAATGACAAACAAAAAAAAAACGCGTCTATATTTTTTTTTTAATTCGATAAAGTTTTAATAATAAATTAATATTTTATTACAGATTTTATTCGTTTGTTGTAAACTGATTAAAATTAAATAAATTAGCTTGAAATATTTTATTATAAATTGGGACTGGAACAATGCTATACATATATTCATATATATAAATTGATATTTTATCTTTTTTTGTATATATATATATATATATATATATATATATATATATATATGTATATGTATATACACGTATATATATATTTATACACACACATATTAGCCCCAGATAAAACGGGTGTCCCAAAAATTCGTTTTTAGTCAGAAACCCAAATGTAAATACATTTTTTTCTTTTAAATATATATTTCAAGTATAATACAAAGGGGTACAAATAAGAAAGAAGAAAGAAAAACGTATATTTTCACATTATTAAACATTATAAAAGAAAAACAATAATTATGACACTGCGTACCGTTTAAAATAAACTTACCGCAGTAACTATAAACATAAGAGGGAGAAACTTAATTTTTAACAACGAATGTTTAACATATACATAATGCAGGAAAAATAAAACATAAAAAACCTGCGATAAAAAACTATACAAAGCGGACCGTCAAAAATAACGATAAATCAAAACGTATTTAATATGTTTTTAATTATCAATGTTATAGATAATTATTTGACAAGCTATAGTAAATTATGCTTGAGTCATCGATGCTTATACTTAGTATATTTTGTTCTTAACTACTTGGAATCGTAATTTCCAATCACCGTAATTAGGTGATTATCATGCGTAACACTTTGTTTGAAAAAGGTAGTAGACATTTTCAATACATCATCTTTTAACAAACGTAGTTTCAATTGCTCGCGCATTTTCATTATATTACTATAAATGGGAGTATTGAGTATACATCTAATGCATCTATTCTGAACCAACCGAAGCCTCTTGTAGCTAGAGTTACTAATCGAACTCCACACCAGATAGGCATACGTTAATATTGGTCTAATGAGCGATTTATATATTATTAATTTATTATTGACATTTAGGAAAGATTTGCGCTTAAACAAATTACGAATGGTACAAATTGCTCGATGCGTTTTAATTGACGCGTAATCTAAATGCTTGTTAAAAGTCAACCTTTTATCTAAAATAACTCCTAAATACTTTATTTCGTCCGACCATTCTACACTTACACCGTTAATCGTTAAGGTAGTAGGTAGAAGTGGCCTCCTACGAGTAAACAGTATTGCCTGAGTTTTGGCAGGGTTAATGGCTATCCGCCACTTAGCAAAATAACGAATTAGCCTATCTACTCCGAACTGTAATTTATTCTTTACTGCCCTTGGGATGTAAGAACTAGAAAATAATGCTGTGTCATCTGCATACAAGGCTACTTCTGTGTTATTTGTTATAGGAATATCGTATAAGTAAAAGGTGAATAGAAATGGACCGAGTACACTACCTTGAGGTACTCCTGCAAAGCATGTTCTGCGAGAGGATAATACATCATTTATAAACACATAGAATGATCTATTACTTAGCTTAAAATAAGCATAATTAGATATTTCGAAAATTTGCATTTAATCATTTTATATATTATACCATTGTGCCAAGTAGTATCAAATGCTTTGGCCACATCGAATAAAACCATCCCCCGTATGTTTATTACAGTTAAAGTTGTGAGAAATATGTTCTGCTATTCTAGCGATTTGATGAGTTGTAGAATGACCAGGACGAAAACCAAACTGTACTTTTGGTAATAAATTATTTTCGTCCGAGAAATCGCGTAATCTTTTTAGTATGATATTTTCAGCAATCTTACTGAGATTACTCAACAAGCTTATAGGTCGAATGTTATCTGGCGATGAACAATCTTTTCACTTTCCAGTTAGAAGAAAAATACTCCAGTTTAAACATACTATTGATAATATTAGTGAGTTTTACAATCGCCTTGAAGGGTAGTTTTTTTATGATAATCGAGGGAATGTTATCATCTCCGACAGAGTGCTTGTTTTTGAACGATTGAATATATTGGAGCACCTCCTTTGGAGAAGTGAGCAGAGGATGGGAGGGATATATAGAAGAAGTTGTATATTTTTTGATGACTAGTCTTATTTTATTATTCTGATAATTGGTCGATAAGTTGGCATTGCCACTATGAGCGCTGAAATAATATCCTGCCAAAAATTCCGATACACATATCTATTAAGAAGATTGTCGTAAAGCGGTGGGAGTGCTTCAGTACGTTGACTGTATCGTTTACAAACCTTCCAAAGACTGTTATCATTAATAGAGAGTTTGGAAAAGGTTTTAGCAACTTTATCATTTAAATTTTTATTCAATACTTTTTGCACCAGTTTGGTAAAGAAATTTAGTAGTTTTTTTAGAGAACGGCAATCAGCGTTAGAAGAATGACGTTTCGTATACATTGTACGAAGTATATTTTCAAGCCCGATGATAGCAATAATAAATGCTGGCAGAGATCGAAAGCTCTGCATTATAAGTGGTATAGAAATTTGGCTCGCCTCTTTGATCAAATTTTTAAGGTCGCTGAGGTTGTTATCAATATCAGTAAAGTTTTTTAAAGAGTGAACTAATTTAATATTTTTAGATATGTAATTTTTAAATTTTGTCCAATTAGCATTAGCGTAGTCAGGAATTGCTTTTGGTGGGTTATGTTTACTGTTAGCGTAGATGATTATAGGGTTGTGATCAGACGACAAACAATTTATGGGAATGGGAGTAGCAATGTTTATATTTTTAACCAGTACTAAATCTAAAACACTTGGTCTATAACCCTGAGGTGAGAAGTATGTGGGTTCACACGGAGACAGTATCTGAAGCTCATTTTGTTCCGTGGTATTAAGAAGTATGCTACCAGCAGCGTTATTAACGAAACAATTCAAAAGTTTAGTTTTCGCGTTTAAATCGCCAATTATAATCACTCGTCGATTAGTTTTAGCCAGGGAAGAAATGTCGTCACGCAATTTGGGATTGTGCCTTGGGGGCTTATATACGGCAAACAGAGATATAATGGAATAATCATTACCGAGAGTTTTATTAGAAGTATTTGTAGGATTATCTAGATAGAGATTAACGTCTACAGCTTGTACGCAATGTAAAGAAGGAACATTTAAAATATCGTACTTAATCTTTTTATTTATTATTAAAGCATTTCCACCGCTTTTCCGAGATAGATCGTTGCGATGACAGTTAAAACCAGGAAAGCTGAGCTCGATATTATTGTCCAGCTTAGTTTCTGAGAGCGCAATTATGTCAACCTTATTTTCGACTGAAAAATGATACAGCTCACTATGTTTGTTGATTATGGAATTACAATTCCAAGCAATTAATTTCAACTTATTATGAGTACCCATCAGACATTAAACTAAATAAACTTTGTATTGTCCGAAGTACAATTTTGAACGACACATTTTATTATGTAATTATTTATATTTTTGGGAAATATGTACTTTCGTCTTTAGGTACATGGATATATATATATATATACATATCTGTAATATATACATGTAATATGGGTGTGTTCGTAAGTGCATGTATAATATACGTATATGCATCTAAACAGCAATATTACATGTGTTATATTACATAAATATGTATATATACATGTAATATGGGTGAATGTGCATGCGCATATATGTGTATATATATGCGTGCGTTTGTGTGTGTTATATATATATATATATATATATATATATATATATATATATAAAATATAAATAAATAATTATTTCCTCTATCTTGTTTTCATTTTTAAGAATTATTTTCCTTATAGATGTTTATTATTATTACTGGAAGATGTTTATTATAATTATCCTAAAATGTTTACTATGATTATCTTAAGATGTTTATTATAATTATCTGAAAAATGAGGGTATTAGGAATGCTGACTCCTGGGAATTATTCCTTTGGCGGCGCCTGCCACCCTTTTCATCATCAACCACATTTTCGACTGCGCCTTGTACGATCGCTATCCACTCCTTTCGGTTTCCGGCACTTCTTTCCCAGGTTGGTTGTTTTGGGTTTATTCCTGCTATTTTTAAATCGTTTGCAATAACGTCTTTATATCGCAATCTTGGTCTTCCAACATGTCGCTTTCCCAATCCGAAAGCACCGTACAAAAATCTTTTCGGTATTCGGTTTTCATCCATTCGGATGACATGACTTGCCCATTTGAGTCGTTTGGAAGTCAATATTTGCATTATAGATTGCATTCCAGATATATCAAAAACTTTTTCATTTGATATAAAATCTCTCCAGCTGATGTTTAATATTTTCCTTATCATTTTTTGATGAAATGTTTCCAGTTTTTTTAGATGTTTCCGCATGATTGGGCACGATTCAGCTCCATACAACAACGTTGGAAGTATTATGGCTCTATATACTGCCATCTTTGTTTTAATTGTTAAATCTTTGTTATTAAATACCCTATGCGATAACTTTCCGTATGCTGAACATGCATTTCGCAATCTGTACGCTACTTCGTTTTTCAAATTGGCATCTTTACTGATGCAGCTCCCGAGGTATTTGAAAGAGTCCACATTGTCCCAGATGAAAATTAGCTGTTTCTGTGTTATTTAAAGTTAATTGCACAATCTCTGTCTTGCTGCAGTTTATTTCTAGACCAAATTTCCGGTATGTTTCTTGCAGTTGCGTTAACGCTTTTTATAAACTCTCTTTATTTTCAGATATTAAAGCACAATCATCTGCATATTACAGGTTGCCAAGCGTAAATGTTTTTGTCGCTTTTTTTTAATTAAGCCGAGTTAGCTTGTAAAGGCCGCCATCAAATTGAAAAACAATTTTTACACCAAAGTCAGGGATGTGCTGCTTGAAGACCATGTGGACCACACTTATGTAAAAATTAAACAGTGATGGTGCGAGCACACATCTTGTCTAACTCCTGACGTTATTTCGAAAGAATTCGTGACTCCAACATTACAGATAACAACTGCCTGCATTCCAGTATGTAGTTGTTGTAGTAAGCGCATCAGCTTCGGGGGGCATCCTGCTATTTTTAGACACGTCCATAGACCGCCTCTGTTTATAGAGTCAAATGCTTTTTTGACATCAATAAAAGCCATGTATAAATTTTTGTTCTGCTCACGCCCTTTTTCTATCACTTGCCTTATAGAGAAAATTTGATCAGCTGTACTTCGGTGCTGACGGAAACCTGATTGCTCTTCTGGCAAATACGCTTCCAAAAGTGATGTTAATCTACTTTGAATTATTTTACCAAGTATCTTTCCTGCCGCAGATAGCAGAGCGATTCCCCGGTAATTGTTACAATCTGCCTTGTCGCCTTTGTTTTTGTATATGCTGATTAGTGCTGCATCCTTAAAGTCTTTTGGGATGACTTCCTCAATCCATATGTGATTGTATAATCTATGTAAACACTGCAATAGTTTCTCTAATCCCGTTTTAAAGATGTCTGCAGGGATGCCATCCATACCAGGCGACTTGTTATTTTTACATCCCTTAACTGCAGTACGAAGCTCATCTCCGGCAGGTTTTAAATAGCCAAATTATTAAAAAAAAAAACGTTACCAGAACAAACTAATCACTACTTAAAAAATTACTAAAAAGTTTAAAAATCAGTAACTTCTTAACCGGAAGTCCAAAACGAGTAGGGTAAAAAACAAAATACCCAGAATCACGTGCTTGATAATATACACTCAAAAACCAAAAAAATCCAAAAAAGTTTAAAAATCAAAATAATGATAAGTACTGCACCGAAATTGACACGGGAAGCACGAAAACACTCGGGAGGAGAAAGAGAAAACTACTTACCTCCGCCCCGGAAACCGAACATGCCAGCGAACAACCAGCCACCGCGAATGCTCGGCACAGTTAAAAAATGGTGAATGAAGTTAAATATCTCGCGATTCAATTCGACTTTAGGCTAGTTCAGAATACTCGTAAACATTCGTTGTGTGTATCGAAAACGTTAAAAAAATATAATTATGTTATACTACTTAGAACAATATTTCTCTTCTGAGCATTTGCGAAGTTTGTATTTACCATTGTGCCAATCGATTTGGAGTATAACGTTAATGGCGAAATGTAATATTGCACCTATTCGCAGATTGTAGAAATCAATTATAGACCAACTTAATGTTAATAAAAGCGCAGATAACAAAATAAAATGTTTTACAGTGTACGAATTATATGAATTAAACATTTTCGTAAAAAAATCGCATAAATTTAATATATCGATTAACAAAGGAAATACTAGTGATTAGTGAGTAATGCGGCTATTCCGTGTTTTAATAGGAATTTGTATACAAGCGATTTATGTCGGTGTTGTGGCCTATTATAAAATGCTCTGCCATTAAACAATTAGGAACGGATCCTATTAATTGCAAACGAAGGTGAAGAAAAACGAATTAAAAATTACCTCGAAAAATTTTACTAGGTTAAGTAGGATTCGATTTGATCAACGTTTTTAGGAAACTGAATATGGTGTCAATGGTCACCGTGTGCATAGGTGTATAACGGCTGCATATATAACGTATTTATTTTAGTATGAACTTTTATTTGAGTTTATCAAGTGTAATAGTTTTGTATGGTCTTATATTCGAGTATGTAATGCGATTGTAGCTTATTTTTTTTCTTTTAGTAAATTAAAGCTTTAATTTGTGCATGCACTTATCCGTGGAAAAATGTAATTATCCACAATTTTTAAGCGCCTATATGTACAAGTATGAAACGGTGTATTGCGTATATGAAAGAATATGTTTGTGTCATTGTGTGCGTGTGTTGTTCGTATATCCACGGGCACTTGGTTCGTTGAATTCGTCATTTTTGATTTAATATAACTTCTTTCGAATTCGTAATATAAAATTGTAATAACCTTCCGGTCAGCAACCATATTATATATATATATATATATATATATATATATTGAAATTTTAAGCCTGTGTTGTTGTTCGCGCACCATTGCGCATTTACAGGCAGTTGTAATTAAAGAAATATATTACTTTCACTTCTACTATTTGCATCGTTATTGTTTTCCGATAATATTAATACATTTTTCCTTTCGAATACACCGCTGAAAATTGTAAATTATCATAAATATGGTACGGTAAATAATAACCATACATCATACCAGAAAATATGTCTTCGAACGATTTTTGTCATCTGTCGATAGATAATTTATCGACGACAACGCTCAAGTGACGAATATTGCGATCGTGGTTCATTTAATTTTTAACAAATATGTTAGTAAGTTGCATTTTAATACTCTCCTTAATCCTGGTACAGGTTAGTATCGTCATCGACATTTGTAAACTTTTTTCAGAATTACACCGTGTTCACGACCGTTTCTCGTGTTGAAATAGTATCGATTAATTTTATCGTAATACGACGAATTAGACGCGATTAAGGTAAATTAAATAGTCTCACGCGTATAGCTTTATTTTTGATGGGTGACAGCATCGCCTGTGTTGTTCATTGCACATATCAGGCAAACACAAAATATATATATACGTGTGTATATGTTTTAATTGACACTTGAAACACGAGGAATCGTAAAATTAAGTTGTATGTATTGTAATTGTTAAATATATATATATATATATATATATATATATATATATATATGTGAAGGAAGTAAATATAATTAGTGCTTTCAATACTAGCTCATTTCGAACATAAAAATAAAATGGGCTGGTCACGATGCTAATGTATTTATATATTATCGATATTTAATACAAAGAATCATATGGCGCCGGTAAAATGGATAAATAAATTATCTAAACCGACAGAAATTTTCAGAGGAATGCGTCTAGGATTATCACCGGGGCTATTAAATATTTATTAAGAATTTGGAGTAAACGAAGAGTTGGAAGAAATTCAAAAATGTGTAAAAATAGGAGGGCAACTTATAAAAAATTCGCAGACGACCGAGTATTGATAACGAACGAAGATTGTTAACAATACAGAAATATGGTATGAAAATAAATATTGAAAAAACAAAAATAACATATATCAGCGAAACGCCAGAAAAAATTATATCGATGGAAAAAATTTAGAACAAGTCGATTCTTTCAAATATTTAGAAGGTATAATAGTAGAAAACGTGTACATTGCATAAATAGATTTGACGAAGAATTGCAATTGCTAAAAAGTCGTTGGAAAGAAAAAGGCGTATAATAACGCGCAATACGCTAAACATAACATGAGTAGTAGAACTGTACGCGGCGGATACACAGGTTTTAAACCGATGAGATTAACAGAAAACTAAAGCTTTTGAAATTTGTACTAAAAGAATTTTGTGGGTTGATAAAATTTCAAATTAAGAAGTTTTCAACAAAAAAGGTAAGGTCACTCTTGAAAATGATTAGAAAACCAAGAATGAAACTGAGACACTGGTGGACACAATCGAGTAAGAAGCGAACAGAGAAAAATAAAGACCGATACACCGATTGATTGATACACATAAATATATACATATCGCTATAACGAAAATTTATTTCGAAATAACTATTTTTCTTTCAAATACAAAAGATTATAAAAAAAAAAATACAAAATCATATTACACTTTTCACGTTTAGCAATTCAAAAATGAACTTTTTAATCCACAAAAAAGCAATGGTCGAAAACGTAAGAATAAAAAAAAACTACTTAAACGAATGAATAACATCTATAACTTAAAAATAAATAATATTTTTTTAACGGGGGTGCTTTTACAGCTTACTCAACATGATACTGTGGGAACTATCTACATCTTAATCAAACATGCTGACTTCTCTAGAAACGTCGCTATATGCGCTAAAATAAAGAATCAATATCCCATAAATAAACTAATTATTTTACCATTTTATTTTTCACATAAATGCTAAAACTGGACTATCTTTAATTATCGATTTACATTTAACCCGGTTTTAGTCAACGATAGCATTTCTTCTATACGATGCGCCGATCGGTATCTCCTTATTACCTATTACGCTGTTCAGTTTTACATACACTCTCAACGTCACACTTAGTATTCTCGATACTTCTCCTATTCACTTCTTTCATTATGTACATCGTTATTAGTAACGTATCGGATTTATGACAAATTCGTCTTTTACAAATTTGTGTTCGGTCCTATTTCATTTGATCATTTATTTATTAACTTTGCCAACACCGTTCTGCACGCCACCAATATTTATGCTGAATTACTATTACTACAACATGGTCTGGAAATCATACTTTTTGTATTCTAATTCAACAATATTTTTTCTAAAGTTCTAATCGTTGGTTTTATACGTATACCACATACATATATACACGTACACACATACATATATATATATTAATATAATGAATTAAGATTAATGTATAATATAGACTGCTCATTGCCTTTCAATGAGATAGTTCTATTGGAATATTTTCCAACATTTATATATCGAGTATTTAAGGTCAAACATGTATATATAAATAACCGCTACAGGTAACTCCATCCAGCAGGTTACTTAATCTTTATAATCATGATATTAATATTAAAGAAAAATGCATAATATATATATATATATTTATATATATATACATATAATATAAAGTAATATACGCGCAGGATAGTAATGGAGCTGGAAATGGTAATCAACCGAAAAATTTCGATGCAAATGAACTATCCAATAAACATATTCGGTTTCCACTAAATCCGCGTTTACCACCGCGTACGTTGCCCGAAAATGTAAGTTATTTATCGGGAATTACGTTTATTCCTTTTTACAGGAATTGTCCTCGAACATTACGGTGACAGATAAAAATTATAACTAACAAGCAAAAGATTCGAAATCCCTGAAAATGTTGCAAATATGGTACATTATGCATTATATAGATCTAAATTTACAGGAAAAGTTATATTAAACGCAATCGTGTGATTTTTAACTATAGAATTTGTTTATTATGATTGCATGTGTGCTCCGTAAAAGTTAAAATTTGAAAGAAAAAAAAAACATTTTTGTACGATTTAATGAATAATATTGCGTATATGTAATAGCATAGATTTTAGAACCCCCTAAGTATTCGATTGATATAATTGCATAATTTTAGTCTTCGATTATTGTAGGACGGTATTTAATTATAGCCCGTTTCTCTGAAAAATAAAAAATTCTTGCATGGAACGGTTAAACTATGGGAGATGATTGTCGTGGTAGACCGTTCCAAGATGCCGGATATTAATAACTTTTAGAATATCTTATCTTTTGTTATACAATGATCTCGAAGCTAGACCCTAATAATAAGGATATCTATATGAGATGAAATATATGCCTAATTGTAAAATTAACGTCGAACTATCGATTAACAAAAAGGCAATTCTCCAGTGTAAGCATTGCCAGAGATGGAATCACACCAGGTCTAATTGCTCCCAGCAAGTTGCTTGTTTTAAATGCGCGGAATACCATGCTTCAACCCAGTGTCCGAATCTAAATAAATTCAAATGCGTGAATTGGAAAGACAATAATACGGCTAATCATATGGGCCGCGAGGCTTATCGTAAATTGCAAAAAGTCCTTGAAAAACCAACCAGTACAGTTCTGCAAATGTTGTAGATCAAAGAAACAGCTGCACTAAAATAGTAACCGCAGCATCAGCATGGAAAGTTTTATGCCGAAATAGCAAAAGAACAACCTCAGCGGGCTTTCAGTAAAGGGTTACAACACTTAACGCGGTCGAAAATCACTGAGCGAAAGGAAATTACTTTAGAAGATATCAATTAGTTCCTTCAGGATTTGAAATAACTATACTTATATCGCGATCCCTGATTTAATTAGTCGGATATCTGCAAATGAAAAGAGTGAAATAAACAAGCAACAATTTACTAAATCGCAGCACAAAATAAAATATAGCTGACTCAATACGTATTATTATATGGAATGCTAATGGCTTGAAGCAACGCTTGATAGAAATTGAGACTGTTCTGATTAACACTCACATTGATATTGCTTTAGTGTCTGAGTGCGGATTAACTGCTCGTGACAACATTATGATCCGTGGGAATGGTGGAACGTCACCGGAAAAGAGGAAGATATTCAACATGATATTTAGATATAGTCAAAACAATTGCTGATGCCTTGTCACTATGTGAGCTGATAGATTTTGCAGCAAACAGAACTGCATGGTGAATGAATACGTTCGTTGCGATAATCCATAGTGTTACGACATTCGAAACGAGCTATCGACGATGATGATATATATATATGTGTGTGTGTGTTTATGTTAATTCTGTTATACGGTGAGCCATCACGGGCGCTACGTAATTATTAGTTAAAATTTTTGTTTTTATGATTAAAATATAAGTTTTATACTAGTCTCGATTCCACACCATTCCGATGTTGGATCTAGAAGCAGAGCTAATGTAGCAGCAAAAGGAGCATTGCTTCAGCATATAGATTCCAATAAAGGACTTCCATTCACAACGACCCAAATTGACCGACGAAGTAGATGATTGAACTAGCTGAGTCCAACCACATCAGACAACGTGAACCGAAATATTGCTCACGCATAAATATTTACCAAAAAGAACTCGAATACTCTGCCACCAATGTTCCTCTCGTCGTTTCTCTTATAGTATGCACATTTGTGCGTATGTGTGGGTTGAAAAATGCTATTCTTATAAATCTATAAATTGTGACGTTATTTATAAGGTTTTTAAATATTGTACACGAAAAAACCAACCGAAATATAATGAACGTATTTTCTTCTTCTTCTATGTGCCATACTCAAGAGAGCGTAGGCGGTTACCAATGTGCCAACTAGACTTTACGTTGTATCGCATCTGCCATTAATTGTTGTATTGAAGATGCGCCGGTCCAGTTTTTGATATTTTTCAGCCAATCTGTCCTCCTTCTTCCCGGACTTCTTATTCCTTCTATCTGTCCTTGTATAATAATCTGTAAAATTTCATACTTTGCACCTCTAATGATATGGCCAAAGTATGACACATTTCTCTTTATAATACGTAACGTAATTGCTCGGTTGATTTGTCTTAATTCCTTTATAAAAGTAATTGCGATCGAAAGGTCATTTCAAATTATAGATCGATAGTGACCAACCAGGAGGAGATTCAAAACCGCCGGATGATCCGCATCAAAACAATCCAGAAGATAAAAACGGAAAAGAACCCGAAAAGCCCGTAGATAATGAACCGGATAAAAGTCAAAAAGAAATTCCGGATAGAAAATCGGATCCGAACGTGAATATTTACCAGCTAACTAATATTTCATCGTACTGTTTAAAAATTTGTTATTTTCTTTATTCGTTTTTTTGAACGATTCGTTTCGAAAACACACGAACGAATGTATAAAATAATTAAATAACAAGGTTCAATTATATATAATATCAAAATATGTATAATATACAGAAAAATTTATATATGTATATACAACACATACACACACATAAAAAACATATATATATATATATATATATATACTACTTTTAATCGCCCTTAAGAAGTTAACTTTATTGAAATATTGAGATTTAAATAATATTCCACAACATATTGTGAAAACTATTTAGACCCAAGTTTTCGCCAATATTTCAAAAGATAATAAATATCGCTACTAATAAAGTATAATGTAGCCGACAAATTTCAGTGTCCATTCACATATACTGGTTAGTCGTCGGCGTTCTATATTTTTCTCTTGTAGAATAGATGAATATTTATTCATTTTGCCGATCAGGTCTCGCATATTTAATAACCGAATTTCTGAGTCATATAAAAATATTTCGGAAATACTTTTTATTTTTTGCTTTCACTATTATTATTATTATTCTTAAATTGATAAATCTCCATATGCCGTTTGTAATTACCCGGGCTATTACAGCATAAATATATACGTGTTTAATTTATACGTACGTCAGGAGTCCGCTTTCTCCGACAAAAGCCACGATTCTATTGGTTTATGGTTGTTTGAGAAGATTTCGTATACCGGGCCCTGTCTTTTGTGTTTCAACCTGTATGGTGTAAGTTTTAGGCAGTTGTAGATTAAGTGTATGACTGTTGATTCTGTTAAATGCCCGCATAGGGGGCTGTTTGTTGGTGGATGGTTTTTGGTATATAGATAATTGTGTGACACGGCTGTATGACCCACACGTAGACGGTTTAGTTTTTGTTTATACCATTTGAAGGCCACCAAGGTTCTATGGTTGATTTATGCTCCTCAGAAAAGTTGTTTGTGATGTTCAGTTAGTAGTCTATTCCTGTTTACTGTTGTTCCAGAGTACGTGTGTTAATTTTCGTGGAGGTGGTGAGTATTCTGGTATTGGTGAAAATACCGTAGACCGAGTTTAAATATCTGCTGTATCACTACCGTGCATTCCAATCTGACTTGGTATCCACAGAAAGCGCACTAAAGTTCGCACAAGCGTAGTTTTAATAGTCTTAATAATGTCAGAACTTTTCTTAAAGTTGATATTATAAAAAACAAAAAAAGGCGAAGCAACCGAATGTTATGAGAGTAATTTCAGTTCGCGTTACAATACTTTATTTTAAAAAATGCTCTACTGTGTGAAAATATACGTGCCAATTTTTTAAAGAAGTGACGAAACAAGACGACTTTATGAGATGAATAATATATATGAAAATGATGGGTAAAAAGATTAATTTTGATATAGGTGCATCGAAATAAACTTGTTACATTAGTTGAAGTTTTAACTTAAGTGATAAAAATCGACAGAAAACCACAAGTTTTTATGACATTAACGCGAACAATAAGTATTTCAAATTACAATTCGATACTTGCATCTCGATTACAATAAGGCTTAGCATAATTCACGCCTTATTTGATTTCACAATCGACATACGATAAACCTAAACTATCGCTCCCGAGGCTGCCAGAAATTATTGAAATAATGAATGAATAATAAACGACAAAAAAGTAATTAAAATTATTTAAAAATACCGTAAAGCTTTTTCGCTATTAAGCTATCATCGAGTGGACATAAATTAAATTAAATTAAGAATATATACAATTTATAAAAAATATAAAACGAAAAAATTAAATTAAAAAAAACAAAACTGAATTTAGATGTACAATATTACAAAAAATTATTGATTGTGTTTCACTATCAGATTATTTTATAAAAACTGCTTTTTTGAAGTGAAACTTCCATTGGCACGGTATATATGAGGAGTTAACCTGCAAAATGAGCTAGCGGAAATAACAGACGGATACATATATGTACACACACACACACACACACACATATATATATACACCGTTTGCATGTACCACCCTTCTAACACCCGTCGTTCGTCAAATCACATTTTGTAGCGTTATGCACGTCGACTTATACACATAGGTAGGCTTATTCTTATATATACATATACATGTATCTGTATGTGTGTACGTGTTTGTGTTTATATATATATATATTTATACATGCGTAAAAATTAAAAAAAAAACTTTATCCGATTTAGTTAAAATGTCTTTAAGTTTCACTTCTTCCCTGCGCTCCGAGGCGCAGATGTTTTTTTTTAATAGTTTAGTGACAACCCTAATCCCACTATATCATGCTAAATTTTCTAACGTATACATTTTGCCTCCTATTCTCACGAACTATGCAATATGTGCGGTAATAAATTTTGCGAGAGCATATTAGTAAACTGTATAAATACACCAGCTTATAAAATTTCAAGAAATATAGCAAATTTTTTAAAAGAAAATTATGAATTTGAAGAAAAATTTAGTATAAAAAATAATATAGAATTAATAAATTGTCTAAAAGAAATAAAGATTCAGAACAATGATATACTAATATCATTAGATGTAGTTAACATGTATAACAACATTCCTACAGACAAAGTAATAGAATATATTAAGAATAACAATTTAAATCATAATATTCATAAGGATCATTATATAAGAATATTGGAGACAGTACTAAATCAAAATTATTTCCAGTTTCAAAATAAATATTATAAACAGAATAGTGGTTTAATTATGGGATCTCCTTTATCACCCATTCTAGCTGATATTTATATGAACAAATTAGAAAATAACATTAAAAATAATAATATATTTAAAAATAATGTTAAATTATGGAAAAGATATGTTGATGATATTTTAATAATATGGAGTAATAATGATGATAATGATCATAAGTTGAATAGTTTTGTATCCAATTTAAACAATTATAATAAAAACATACAATTTACATTAGAAATAGGAGGTAAAATAATAAATTTTCTAGATTTAAAAATCAACATTATTAATCAAAATATTGATATAGATATATACAGAAAGCCTACACAAACAGATACATTAATACCAAAAGATTCATTTCACCCAAAAATGCATAAATTAGCAAGTTTAAGAAGTCTTATTAATAGAGCAAAATCAATTTTAACAGACAAGGATAAATTGAATAAGGAAAAAAACATTATAAAACAAACAGCAATAAGAAACAAATATAACCCTACTACAGTTGATCAAATATGGAACAAAACTAAAGTTAATATAAATATAGAAAAAGAAAAAAAGAAGTATTTAGGTTCAATAAATTATGTAGGCAGTCATACATATAAAATAATTAAAATATTTAACAAATACAACATTGATTTAGCAATAAGAAATAATAATACATTATTAAAATCAATAAATAATAACAAAATAGAAGATAAAAATATATTAAAAAATTCAGGAGTCTATAAATTAAATTGTAACCAATGTGAAAAAGAATACATAGGAGAAACAGGCAGACAATTCATAACAAGATTTAAAGAACATTTAAACTCATACACAAATAATGATGAAAAATCATTATTTGGAAAACATTGTATAGAATTAAAACACAAAATAAATAATATTAATCAAAATTATAAAATTCTACATACAGAAAACCATTTTAAAAAAAGAAAACTACTCGAAAAAATGGAAATAATAAAAGAAAGGGATAAAAATAATTTATTAAATTCAATGGTAAAGTTTGAGGAAGAATTAATTTTAAAAAGTGTATTGTAAAAATATTATTCCTAACTATTAAGTTTTTAATCACATAAATATATATTTTTCATTGTTCAAACACATATTTTTATAAAATAATTATTCTCTAGCTACTGTTCTGTAAATTTTATATTACTGACAATTGATTGTGTTGTGTACCACAGTCAGGGTCAGATAGTCTAAAGTATTCATAATTCATTTTGTGTAAAATTGAAAACTTAGTTTTAAATTAATATGTTATGATTTTATATTAATTAATTTTAACTGTATATAGCTTGACAATGGCGTAATTGCCGAAAAGCTTCGCATAATTAAAAATAAATTTAGTGATTTTAACTATTTTTAATAATCAAGTATATATATATATATATATATATATATCTATATATATATATATATGTAACACGTATGGTTACCGCACATGCGCAAAAGTGTATATATATATGTGCTCACGCACAACACACATATAATATATATATATATATATACCATGAGAGAGAACTGGTGAACCGACCGACCCAAAATCATTCGTGGCACATTTTAAAAATCCAAATTTGAGCATTTCACCGGGGATGTCTCGTTAATGATTAACATTTATAGTATAAATGTTATAAACAAAATGGTAGATCTACACGTCGGTTTTCATTTGGCGTCAAATTCGACCAACAATTTATCCTAGAACAGTTAATATCTAGGAAAAACCATTAAAAATGTTGACCGTGTTCTCTTCATCTATTGACTTTTGTAACGTATGACGTGTTTTGACGCGTATTTAAAAACACTACAACTTTCGGATAAGACGTATTTTCCTATCTCAAACTGTTTGCGAATTATCGCGAAAAAATCGATAGTCGACTAAAAACAAAATATGTTGAAATTTTCGGATTCGAATTGAAATTTTTTTACGCGGATTTTCGCATTACGATAGAGTTACAATAGAAAATCAAATCGGTGGAGACAAAATCGTTCAAAAATATTTACATCGTGCTCAATAAATTTGCAAAGTTGATAATTCGCCAATATTCAAAAATTTATTGTTCGATGGCTATTTGCCGCTTTTGTATACGGTTTGCAGTTTTGTAATTAGCGTGTTCGACTCTATAATAAACGTTTTTAATAGTATATATGTAAAGTACGAGTAGATTGTTCTTTAGATAACAGCGTCGTTTATATGTTATCGGTCGTACGTGAATAGTTAGGTCTGTAATCTCCCCGTGAGAGATATGATTATTTCGTTTCCGTTCGTCGATTCGCGCTTGTAATATCATGTATTTTCGATTTCTTCTGTAAAGTTGCAATAAAATACATTATTAAATCCAGGCGTGTATCTTACATAAGGCGCGAATATCCTGAAATTTAATTCCCACACCACCGCCACCATTGAAAATTGTAATTCGATTTTCTCGACATAATTTTCACTCGTTGGCGAATTATTACGATATATATATATATATATATATATATATATATATATATATATATATATGTATGTGCTCGTGACTTAGACAGGACAGTTACACTAGGCAGGATGAACGGAGATAGAAGGAAATGGTCTGGCAATGACCCGATGGACGAAACAAATATGCCAATGTGTTAATTTGTCAATATCAGATTTGGTACACTGGGCGGATGGTCGACAGCTGCGGAGAGGAATTTGATTGCTACATAATGGTCACGATGGTCATTTATGATCCATATACGACTATTATGCTATTAGAAAAAGTCGGCCCAGAATCGATCGGGGGGTATTTCAAACATCCAAAATTGAACTTTTAACCGGCGATATCTCGTTAACGGTTAAATTTTATAGGATAAATGTTATAAACAAAATAATAGATCTCCACGTCAGTTTTAATTTGACGTCAATCTCGGTCCCTTACCAGGAAAACCCTCGAAAATTTCGACCCCCCAGTTTTTCACACCTTGTTATTCGAAATATATCGCCTGCATAATATGATCTGACTTAAGGTTTTATATTGTTTTCGAAATATATTATTCTCTTTAGATATTACGTTTTGCTAGGTTATTTATATTTTCGCTAAAATAGACGATAAACTGGAACCTATCATCAACTAACGTAGAAAATACAGTATCGACATTTTTCCATGGAAACGTTTAATTAAAAAAGAAGTATAATCGCACAATATAATAGTCGAAACAATTTATTCGCTATGAGCGTGATGAACGTATATTTCGAACGCCCGAAACCGGTCGAAGACGACGACGGTAATCGATACGTCTGTACGAGTTTTATAGCGAACGGTAGTTTCGGTCCAGCTTATCGAACGTCGACGAATGAAAATGTCACAACGGACGGTCGTGCGGTTAATTATTGCGGAAAATTCGCCGGAAAACGTACTAACGGCGAAAACGAACTGTTAAAGCGCCAAGCTGACATATGCAGATGTTTAAAACACCCAGACGTATTGAAGTTGTACAAATTCGTCGAAATTCATCCGGATAATTACCTACTACCTGCATGTTGTTCGAACGGGTCGTTATGTACGTTACTAAAACGGCGTAAAACTATCAGCGAATCGGAAATACGTTACATCGGCCAACAAGTATTAAACGGACTGACGTATTTAAAATCAAAAGGAATCGTACATGGCGATTTAAAACCGGATAACATCCTGTTGAGCGAACGTATGCACGTTAAAATAGCCGACTTCGGTTTGACGATCGATTTATATAATGGAGATGTTATCGTTCGAAAAAAACACATAGGCGAATTTTACGGTACGGTTAATTACGCGTCGCCGGAAATGATCGATCCGAAAATCGATCGATACGACGCGAGCGTAGACGTTTGGGCGTTCGCTTGTATTCTATACGAATTGTTCGCCGGTCATCCGTTATTTACCGGACGTCGGCTCAATGTCGTATACGAACGTATACTATCGCGACCGTATTCCATGCCTCCAACTATGTCCGGAGTTTTAGCCGCGTTGATAAAACGAATATTACAAACAAACCCGGAAAGAAGACCTTCGTTAGAGTTAATCGCTCGTAGTCGGTTCTTCCGACACGGTTGACGTTTTCACCGAATTCAACTTCGGAATTGTTAAGGTCGCAAACGACAAGAACGTCGTCATCATTTATAATTATTTAAACGTAATTTCTTAGGCGTCATTTTTTCTAAAAAAAAATATATTATTAAATTATCAAAGCCGATAAGAAGGCGGATAGAAAAAAAACACGTTTATTTAAAGAATTTAGAGAAAGAATAAAACACTCGATAATTATTTGAATAAATTACAATTAAATTCGAGATTTTAATTATAAAATCATACGTGTATGAAGAAAACTTTAATAATCCGATTTTAGTGTACGCCTAATTCTACGTGTTATTGAATGTCACGACGTGAAATTTTAATGGTAAGAAATTTTTTTATTATTCGGTTTGACGTGAAATGTCCCAATTTATCTATATAGTTCACCTAGAAAGCAGAATTGCCTAATAAACACACCTTATGAAATTTTAATTTAGCGTCTAAATTTTAGAAACCGAACGTAATAAAAAAACAAGTATTTCGATCGTTTCTCGTGGTGGTAGTTTTAAATGAATTTTGATCGATGATATATGCAAACAGTTATAATTAACGAGATGTTCGCCTATTTAATTTTTTACATATTCTTAACAGACCGTTAAGTTTTTACATTATAGGATTGGATGGAAACTAAATCGTCAAAATGACGTCACACCGGTGAGATTGTACCACTCCATATACAAATATATCTTACGCTTCTAACCAAATTTGAAAATCACTACTAACACTTTATGCGTCTGTAGTAACGCAATTCCTTGATATTTCGCTAAATTATTATATATTTCCACCTGCGCATTCGTACCATAAACGTGTGATAATATGTATATATATATACATATATATTCACTACATGCTCAGAAATATATAAATATATAAAATGCACGGTAGAAAAATGTATAAATGTATGTCTATATATACGCTAACGTCTCGAATCATATTTATTGTTATTGCATGCATGTGTATATTTAAATTTTTAAATGTTTTGCTACCACCCCAACACTATGATATTACACAATACACAACGTACATATATATATATATAAATATATATAACACTAATGTCCTTAATCAAATTTGCAAATTAATACCGCGATTTCATGCGTCCGTATAATTATTTTTTTAAAAGTGAAACTTCAATATACACGGTATATATGGGTAGTTAACCAGCAAAACGAGTGAGCGAGCGAGCGATCGGAAATAACAGACCTATATATATTATATATATACATATACACGTATGAATGTAGATACACACACGCACACATACACCTATTGTGTCAATGAAGTAATGAACGGATATATGTATGTACCGCGCTATCAACAACCGTCTTCAAACCACGTTTTGTAAGGTTAATAGGTAGCGTTATCCTTATATATATATATTTAGCAAATCAGTCTTAGGACTTGATGACGATATATATATACGTGTAAAAATTAAAAAAAAAACTATATCAAATTTATTTAAAATGTAGATTCTATTTTTAATTTGCTACTTTTTGTAATGTTGTATATAAAATTTATTTTTTTACATTTTATACTATTTTTTAGTTTTTCCCTTTTATATAATTGTATATATTTTTATGTTTTATTTAACTTTGTCCAGTTTGATAACCAAAAGATTTATGTTCTTTTTATATAAATTTTAGTGATTTCAACAATTTTTGATTGTTTATTTTTTTTTTAAATCACTACATTCCACATGGTTCAAAAAATGAGTGAATAACTGAATATATAGCATATATTACTGTAGTTTTAAAACTAATGAGGTATATTTGACGCATACCGAGCTATAGCGAACCTTAATTTAACAAGTTTTCAGTTGATGGTATTTACTACGAAATAAATGAAGACATACATATATATATATATATATATATATATATATATATATATAATACATAGCCGAGTGGTTAAAAGCACGGACTTCTTTACAGAAAGGACATGACCTAAAAAGATCATCATTTAGAAAATAATAAAAAAATTATATATAAATAATCATAATATTCTCGCCTGGCAGGCAATTGTAAACCTCCACGCACAACACCATATGCACGTTAGTAATAAGTACACTACAAAAACACGCTGGTGTATATTGTGCCGTGACAACAAAGCAATTACAATCAGTTCTCCCGAATGTGTGTATGTGTGTATGTGTGTTTAACTGCGCTAGCTCCATATTATAATTGCAAACTTTTTCAAATAAATATAATTAAAACAATTCGTGGTAATGATACCGCTTGATCTTGCACTAGAGATGACGTTTTTAACTGTTCATTTTTCCGGCACTTACTTTCTCACATCTGGTATCTATTAATAGTCTACGATTGGTCTTCTTATATCTCCTACATCTTGGTATTTTGAAATGCGCCTCAATTATTGAAAATTTATTGTCGCCATTATCGACTTCCTACGCATTTGTTCAAGATTGATATTTCTAATTCCCCTTACTGCTACCATCACTCTGCGTATCACCTGCGATGAATGAATAGACGTTTTTTTCTAAATAAATTTTTATTCGATGTACGTGGTTATCGTAACGACGGTAATTCGTGTGTTGTACATATCTGTATTTCATAATTCACGAACTTTTTAAAATTATTATTTTCGTAATTTAATTTTGTTATCGTAGAAAAATAAATTATAGCATTTAATATGAAGAAATGTGGAATGTAGTGTTTTTATTTTTAAAAGTAAACAACAGATAACAAGTAAAAATCGCTGAAATTTTTCTTTATGAAAAATCACAAAGCATGTCGGCTGTTTGACGCAATTATCAAGTGAATATAAAAAAACATTATTAATTTAGATTACAATCATGAAAATCAGTCAAATGAAAACCAGTAGTTAACCGACAGATTTTTTACTAATACTGCTTTTCATTTTACGGATTTTTGTAAATTACGCTCTAAATTAATGGGTTTTAATTTTATTTATTTTGCTAAATATTCACTTGATAACGGCCTAACAGGTGAAAATCTTTGTGATTTTTCATGAAGAAAAATTTTGGTGATTTTTAACTTATTTTTTTGTTTATTTTTTACAGCATTTAAGCCTTTAAAAAATTGCTTCGTACGATTACATCCGTTAAAAAACGCGCCTAAATTTTTAAGACGATATATTATTTGTTATTTAGGAAACGAAGGGTGTACCGTCACATAGAGCAGAGCCAGAGCCGGCTAATAATATTAAGTCGCCGTCCGATAACAATAACGAAGGTTCAGAAAAACCTAAAAACGAACCCAGCACTTCGACCAATACACCCGTAAATCGTGACGACGCTTCGAAAAATAAATCGGACGTTCCGACCGAACCGCGAGTAAACAAACATAGACATTAAACACGGAATTATGTTAACGTTGTTTATAATTATCCACTTAGTTATATCACTGATAATCAGTATATATAATACACACGTGAGTAAAATGTATCTTTTAGGAGACCAAAGATGTACCATCTTCAGATAGAATACAGCCGGCTAACGATACTAAGAAACCGTCGGATGTCGCAGGTGTTGAGAAACCACCTGAGAGTTTACCGAAAGATTCAACAAATAATGACACTTCTACCGTCGATCCAAAAAAGAACAATGAACCTGCAACGAATGTGCCAAAATCGCAAGTAAATACGTGTAAAACCTACGATACACCTAAGAATAATTGTTTTTTTTTTTATTATTATTAAATTCAAAAGGTAAGATCATCGAAAGTTCAATAAACACGTTCAATCTTTCACTGCTTAATTCGAGGGAACCAAACCGCTACAATTTTCCTTATCGAACATGGTCCAATATTGATCTAGATCTGTGTTCTCCCCAGTTAATTAATAAAATACAACTTTCTGTACATCACCGATCTATGTGGAAGCGTTCCGGTTACTATAAAAACCCAATTACAATCGGAAATAAATACGCCACGTCGTTATTAATATAAATCTTTCGCATCAGTTCAGTCACCATTTTAATAACGTGTGGAACAACGATTTGCAGAACCTGACTAGAGAAAACATATTACGCCGTATAAAACCGTCAACGATGCCGTGGCGTTCGTCACATTAAGTAAGCAGAAACCGGGAAGTATATGCAGGCTGCGACTATACCCGTCTTACACTCTCGTATTTACTAAACAACGAACAAGAGTCGCAATGTTCTTTATGCACAAAGGTGACATGAATAGATTTCTCTTCATTCAACTAAAGTTTCCAATTCTTCATCCATTCTGCTATATAATCCAGAGCACGCTGCAGATTATCATTTGCTACAATTTGAAAGTGACTGATTGCTAAGATGGCTGTGTCATCAGCAATTGTAGTCGTTGTATCCTGTATCATATCCGCTGTGTACAATAAGTACAAGATAGATCGTAAGACTTTATATCCTGTATCGATGGTATGTCCGCTGTATACATTAAGTACAAAATAAGTCCTAAGACACTACCTTGAGGAACCGCCTGCTTGTATCGAACAAAGAGTTTATATGGCTTCTTCATATAATGTGTAAAATCCGCGATCGGATAAACACGATTGTAAAATATTACGTAGGATTTTTGGTAAACTGCGACTTAATTTAACTATAAGTCCTTAGTGCCACACACGATCAAATGCTTGTGCGATATTAAGAAATACAGCAGAGCAGTTATTCTATTATGGTTGTTACACGATGTACTTGATCGAACGTCAAATGGTTTACGCGAAACTGATAATCAGGTAGTTTCGTAAAGGGTTTAATACGTTTAAAAAGTAGTTTCTCCGATAACTTCGATATAGCCGGCAGCAGTGAATTTTGTCCGTGTGAACTGACTTCTTCTGCTGATTTGTCCGGCTTTTTAGTCATAATAATTTTGTCTAATTTAAACGCTTTGGCATATGTTCCAGCCTTATACAAGCATTAAATTCGAATAAAATTAAAGCTATTTAAACAGTTAATTAAATAATTTTCCGCTCAACTTTATCGCTTAGAATTTTCAACTATACGATAATTAATAAGACGCGTAATTTAGGCGACAAAAGAAGAACCAGTTGACGGCATCTCAAAACCATCCGATAAAGCAGATGTTGAGAATAAATCTGTAAATCAACCGACTGATTCGACCGACAGTGGTACTCCTGCCGTTGAACGTAAAAAAGACGATGAACGTATAACAAACGATGCAAAACCGCCAAATGAACCACCGGTAAAATCGATATAAATTAACGATAAACTTAAAATTAGGTTATTTCCTTTTTCTTTAAAATTAAAATCAAACAAAAATTAATAAAAAATTATTCCGAGTTTTTTAATTCGGAATTCGCATATATCGTCTTAGCAAGGAGATAGGCCTATAAGCTGACAACTCTGACGGATCTAAAACAAGTTCTAAGTCGATAGCCATTTTAACATAGATCTATGATTTAAAACAAATACTTGTTATAGATGAATAAGTGTGTATATATGTAAAAATCGACTAATCGTAAATGCATAACCTAGCCATAGACCTCTCGCGGACGTTGGCTGCCAATTGGCCACCATTGTAATATTCGTTTAGTCCATCTTTCATCCTCTTGCCTTGCCAAATGTCCGGCCCAGTTTCCTAATAGCCGATGCTTTGGTAGACATAATTATCGGGTCAATATCGTTTTTATCTCTCGTCGAAGGAAAACGGTGAGCCGCACTAACAGAAGATTAGCGTCAAATAGTTTCATTTTTTCTGTAACGTATTCGATTTGTTTGTCTTGATATAGATCTTGATGTGGCGTATGGTTTGATACATACCACAGTGTTCCCACCAGCGAACTCAACATCTTGTTTTGATGGCGCTGTATTCTATTAATATTACTTTTGGACGTACATCCCTCATATTGGTTTTAGCATTGTGCGATATAACAATATTTTATTTGCAACCTGTAATTGAGAGCGTAGTCAAAGCGACCAATTAAGTCGCCTTATTTTTAAATTAAGTTCTGTTATTTCGGACTTAATATGTACAATTTTTTATTATAATATATACTATTTAAAATTTTTTCGAATTGAAACCTTTAGGTATAAATATGTATATATATTTATGTATAAATTGGATTTCCATCTTGTTGTTAACTCTGTTTTAACTACGATAATTTCTAAATTAGTTTTAATCGAATTTAAACAGCGTAAAAAAAGACGAAATTTTATTATTTTAAATTCGAATAGTAACTATTGCGAATCCGTATCGTTTTCTGAATACAACCGGACGCGGATTGTTTGTATGTTTAGGGGAAACAAAATGATTCACCGTCATCGCCTAAGTCCGAAAATGCGAAGAATCCGCGATTATTAGAAAAAGATAAAACGAAAAGTCGACGGCCCGTAGACAAAAATGAAAAGAAGCAAAAAAACAACAACAATGAAAAAAATAAAGACGCTAAACAAAATAAAAGCGAAGACGAAGGATCGTCCGAAGAAGAGGAAGATGAAAATGCGGAACAGAAAGGTCAGAAAGAGAATAAGGAAAAAGAATCATCTGAGGAGGAGGATGAAGAAGAAAATGCAGACGATAAAAAGAAAGCAGAACCAGACGACAAAAAACAGAGAAAAGGTAAAAAGGAAGACGAGGAAAAAAACAAGGAGGTAGAAAAAAAGAAGAGCGGCAAAAAAGCAGTTGATAAAGGAACGAACGATAAGAATAAGAAAAGAGGCGATAAGAAAGAAGAAGATAAGAATGATGACATAAAGAAGGAAGATGATGAGAAACGAAAGTATAAAAACCAGAACGATGAAAAACAAGGGGATAAATTTGATAAAAAAGAATTGCTCAAAAAGAATAAACTGCAAGAAGCAAGTAAAAAGGTAAATATTTTCTCCTTTTTTTTTCTGTGTGTGTGTGTATGTATACGATTTTTAACTTTCGTTAGATCGTGCTTTTTTAACAGCTACAAATAAATTGACATATTTATATTCGCGATAGAACGATTATTCGTGATTGTTTGTATATGTACGATATCCAGTTATCCAGCTGGACTAACAAATAGAAGACATCGAACTGCTTACATTCGAACTAGTAATTTTCTCTAGCAACTAGTCACTCGAATACCATTTGACTAAATGAGTTTTGTACATGTATGTTGCGCGGGGTAGTAATTTACTTCAGTGCCGTTAAGAACGCCAAAGCAAAACCGTAATAATATAAAATAGGAGATGTTCACTCGCTGGAGATGTTTTTATCGTTAAATACCGTGTTAAGCTTTAACTCTACTAACAACTAACGGACTGTTAAAACAGACCAGCGAGCATCCGACGCCTTCAAACTGGGTCCTTTCGACTAGAGGAGTAAAATCCGTCAGATAATTATTTGGAAACAATGCGAAATCACCACATTATTCAAAATAGTATTGTGCCGACAACGAGATCATCAATATTAGTGATATTGAACCCGGCAGGAGAAGAGTAAAAATTACTTACTACGAAGTCTGTAAAAACAACTTGGTTTTAAATGAGCCATAAAAAAAGAAATAATAATTAAAGCGCTTTCGGTATAAACTTCTGAAAAGCAAATATTATCATTTTCCAGTCGCATAGTTACCGGGGGATACCGGTTAACTCCGTACATGTTCTGAGCAACGATTGTTAATAATATCGCAGATTTTCAAAGAAAAGATAGTGCGTCGCTTCCGTTCTCTATTAGAACGTCAATAGTTTACCTTCTCATTAATAGGCCGCCTTTAACATAGGGGGAACAGAAGTACTTTTCTCATCCGTTCCTAACGTGAAGTATAGACCCTGATTGAAAACTGTAAATTAATTTTTAAGGGTATTGGATGACATCGTTGATTCACACTTACTTCTTAATATGTGCGCGCGTCGCATGAGTCGGTTTTACGTCGTATTGTGTATATAGGGTGACCTAGAGAAGACGGTCGGTTTTGTTGTAATAGCTCAAAACTACTGAATCAAAATTGTTTAATGAAATTTTCTTGAAAAATAGAAAAACGAGAGATTAGCTTAAAATCATTTGTGGAACACAGTATCGTTCACATAACCGCCATTTGCAACAATCCATTCATTCAGTCCTGACAAAGTTTTTTCGAGCATAGGTCGCTGAATTTTTGAAATTTCTTCAGAAACCCGAGTATTCAGGTCTTGAATGCGGCATTTAAGGTATCCCACGAAAAAAAATCGAGTAACATTGAATTTTTTTCGAAACTTCCTTTGCACCGCCGCGATCGATTCACGCCGAAAATAACGTTCCACGCATATTCCACGATAACTTAAAGTGGACAGAAAAAAACAAATCACTCGTGTATACACTAAACGTGGAGTATGCTGTTTGCGTTGTAACAGTGTTATCAATTGCGCTATTTTAGAAACAAAATCGTCCGTCTTCTCTGGGTCACTCTATATTATGTATAATGCGTGTTGATAAATAAATTCCGATAAAACCCAATCTATTCTATTTACGAAAAGAAGACCGCATTTCTTACCACCTGTGATGGTGAACAACACACCCCTTTGATTTAGAAAAGAGACGTTGAATATGTCTGCAATAAAACACACGCGTCTCTATTTAAACTATATCCGATATTTAATAAACGATGTTACGTCAGCTCGGCAAATAAGTTAATAATCTACAAAACTATAATCAGAACAATTATACTTCATTGTCCCATATGGTCATATACTAGCCGTTCTAACTTAGCGAAGTTACAACGGCTACAAAATATGTACTGCAGAATAATTCTAAATCTTCCGGTCTATGTAAAGATTGAACACATTCACAAGGCATTGAAGTTACCATATGTACACGAGGTTGTCGAACAAAAAACAAAATTTTTTTTGATAGCTGTGCCTGCAGTCAGTATTCATTTATTAAAGTGATAGGGGATTATACACGTACAAGTTTGCAACTAAAATATAAACGTTATAAACATAAAAGAATTAAACACACGCTATTATACAGCTGGCATTATCTTTTGTCGATTTTTTTTCTCTCTCTTTTGTGTATAATACACATAAAAATTATTGTTTATCCCATTAACGTTAAATATTTATAAATTTACATATATAGGTGTAGCTTTTTGATCAGTATGGAGGTTTTGTTATTTCCTGTATTTTTATTTTAGATAAATGAACAACTAAGCATACTTTTTAAAACTAGTATATGTAGTAAGAATTGTGTTCGGAATGCGTTATATTATTATTTTCGTTATTTTTTTTTTTTGTAACATATCTTTATTTTGTAAATACACTGTGTATAAATATTAAATATGTAGTGCAATTTCAATTTTTTAAATTCAGAAAAGGAGATATAGAATTACTTGGAAACCATTAATGGGGCGTTTATTTCCCGGATACCTAGACTCCATTCGACGTCCTGTAGTTATAATGCCGTCAAGTCTTGACATGGATAAAATGGTCAATTTACAACCGGATGTAGAAGAAATATCATTAGGGAAACTTATCGTAAGTGAAATTTTTTTTCAGAATTTTTGTTTGTAATACTATTTATAAATATAATGTACGTATGTGCGCATGTATATATATATATATATATATATATATATAGCTGTTCGTTCGTTTATTTTCTCTATGGATTTACACACAACTTCTAGGTACATGTTAAAAGAAATATTTCGATATTACTGTCACGCTGGATCTAGAAAATTTTTAGATAACTTTTATTTTCGGCACTATCTATCGACTTATTTATAAGATAATTAAGTAAGGTAAATAAATAAAAGAGAGATAGCATATGATCGAAAATAATAAAAAATCATAAACGAATCGTAGTAGTATATTAAATCATCTGTGAAAATATTCTATGAAAGATGAAAAAAATACGTAGCCTGATTACAATACGAGGAAAACATTTAAATACGCAATATCAATAAAACTCGATTAATTTGAATACTTTAACACTTTCCCTCGTTTATATAATATAATTTATAAAAATAAAGGCGATAAGTCAGATTGTGAAAATTATAGGGGCATCGCGCTTCTATACTCCGCTGGAAAAATCTTTAGCAAGGTGCTACAAAGACGTCTGGAGCCGTTCCTCAGTAGTTTTCTCCCTGAGGAACAGACAGGTTTCCGACAGCAAAGGTGCACAACGGACATGATCTTTTCTATGCGACAGTTAATGGAAAAAGAGCAGAACACAAACCTGTACGTCGCCTTTATCGATGTTAAAAAAACATTCGACTCCGTAAATAAGGAAGCACTATGGATATGCTTGAAGAATGTAGGGTGCCCCCCCAAACATTTTAAATCTAATACAACAATTACACGATGGAATGGAAGCAGCTGTTATCTGCGATGTTGAAATCACGGATCCGTTTAATGTTACAACAGGAGTTAGACAAGGTTGCGTACTTGCACCAATTCTTTTCAACTTTTACGTGAGCATGGTCTACTATGCGTTCAAACAAAGTGTACAAAATGCAGGCGTACATGTAAATTTCCGTTTTGATGGCAGCTTATACAATATTACCACGTATAAATTCAAACGCGCAACTAAATCTTTTGAGATTACAAGTTTACAATATGCCGACGATTGTACTTTAGTGTGCGAACGGAAAGAAGATCTGCAAAACTCACACGCCTACAAAAAACTTATCAGGCATTTGGATTAGTGGTAAACTGTAAAAAAACAGAAATCTTACATACGGCGATCGACAGATCCGACTTCTATCTGGATGGGAAAAAGTTAACGAATACAGAGATATTTTCAAATATCTCGGTAGCAGCATCAGTAAAGATGCTACATTAGATGACGAAATCGCATATAGGATAAGAGAAATACAAATGTAGCATACGGAAAATTGTTTCATCGGATTATTAATAACAAAGATTTGTTGATCAGTACGTAAATAGAAGTTTATAAAGCCTACTTCCAACGATGTTGTACGGAAGTGAGTCCTGGCCAATCATGAAGACGCAAATCAGAAAACTAGAACACTGTCATCAAAAAATGTTAAGAGAAATACTGAAAATAAGTTGGAAATATTTCATTTAAAACGCAAGAGTGCGTGATGCAGCTGGAATTCAGTCTATTGAGCAATTAATTGCAAAAAGACGCATGTGATGGGTTGAACATGTCGTGCGAATGGAAGAGAGTCGTGTTCTACGGCGTTCTAAACTAGGGGAAAAGAAACGTCGATAGACCAAGACTTTCGAAGACTTACTTGCTAATGATTTAAAATATATCCGAATAAACCCGAGAAAGTCTGACTGGGAAAAAACTGCGCTAAACAGAAAGAAATGGTCGAAAATAGTAGATCAGCAGTTACAAACGTGTCTGCCCAGTAAAAAGAAAATTCCAAATCTAGGCATGAATGCATCAACGGCTGGTAGTGATTGCAGTTTTTTAAGCACTCGCCGAATTGGCCGGTTGTTGCATACCCGTCATAAACTTCAATAATTAAGAGCAATGAAGCAATCATACTCGGAAACGAGGGAGGAAGATGATGATGATGATATATTAACTATTTACATGAATCCCACTCTACTACGAAGAACTATTAAACGAAATGTCCGCAATCTTGGTCTTCAGATTAAATTTTTCCAATATACAATCTATCATCTGGAACGTGTTCTCTAATGAAGAAATACTTATTCTGTATATGTTCGGTTCTTCGATGGTTTTCTGGATTCTTAGATAAACGAACAGCTGCTGTATCGTCAATTTGTAGAACAGGTCTTTCTTAAGCTATTTTATTAAGTAGTCGACTAAGACAAATCATCTCCTTTATTGCTTCACCAACGGCAATCAATTCTGCTCCAGTAGTTGAGTTTGACAAATCTTCTTTTGTTTTGTTCGTAATCATCAATATATATATATATATATATCGATGCTTGCGCGATTATTGTATGGTAGCCAAAAAAAATTGATCGATCTTTTTTATTATATATATATGTTTTGTCGATAACTTCGTCAATAATGGAGGGACTTTGGCAAACCTTTTTTTGTTTTGTTCGCAATCATATATATATATATATATATATATCGATGCTTACGCGATCTTATCCGGGAAATAGTTCCTTTTCCGTAACTGATAAAAACACGTGAAATTGAACCATCCTAGTTTTGAAACATTCTTCAAAATCAACATCGCTATAATATTCCTTATATTGCGAATAAAAACAATTCCCATGTTAATGGAACAAGCAATGTAACGAAACATCCTTTCTTTACTGATTCTAAATTCTAATGATTTAAGAAATTTTACGATACATACATTCCAATATTCTTAAGCTTATACACTCTATCGGAGCCATCATTGTAAAGATAATTTCTTCCAGTTCTATAGATGTAAACGTTAAGCGCATGAAGTTTCTATTTAATAATGAAATTAGAACATTTGACAGTATTGGAAATAGAGGAAAACGGATACAGTGTTTATAAGTTGTAAAATTAAAAACGAATTGATTATAGCAAAACATTTTTGCAAAATTGCGCACTACTCGTTTAATACTATCAGTGCTACCAACAAAGTGCACTTAGCTGTATTTGATGTACTGCAATATTTTTCTATGGAAACCTGAAAGACATCGTCTTTATGAAACAACCGGATCGTTACAATGATGTCTCTGATGGAGTATATTGAGAAAAACCTTAAATCATTGTAATTTAGAATTAATGAAGAAGATTCATACATGTTCATTTGAGAGAAAAATTACGCAAATATTGTTTTAGCAATAAACGTATATGAGGATATTGTCGTAGATACAGATCAAAAGGATCTGGACGAATTCTTAGAAAAACACTCAGAGAGTTAACTTCAAGATTATCTCAAAAGAATATTTTTTTTTTGGTTTTGAGATAAAAATACAGTATAATCGTAAACATCATGCCGAAATTCTATGTTCAGAAAATACTCGAGCGCTTCAATTTTGTTAACTGTAAAATATTTGATGATGAATCAAATGTTTTCCAATATGTTAAATATATATTATTATTATTATTAATAAATTATTTAAATTAATTTCACTCTCGATTTTACCGTACAGGGTAAAGGAATTTTAAAAATGGGCCGTGTCATCAGAAATGGTTTTCATCATGCCAGAATTTTGGTAAGCTTTAAAATTTTTCTCACCACGATTACCAACACTGACGTAGTGAAACTAATTTCAAATTCGGTCAACGGACATTATATAGCACGCAAATCCGTTTCGAATTTGATTATCTCGACACCACTACCCCTACTCTTTGAATTCAAAGTTTTTTTACTATTCTTCAAATGTTCATCCGCCTTCGGTCTTTACTCAACGTATATATATATATATATGTATGTATGTATATATATATATATATATATATATATATATATACTTTTTCCAGACTTCAACGAAACCTTCGTCCAGTTAGGATGATTATAAATTTACTGATCTGTGTAACTAACACATTTTTATCATATTTAACAATTTTATGGTTATATTAGGAAAAAGTATATTTACTCGAAAATTAAAAAGCCACGAATCGATTTGTGTAATTTCTATTCTTTTCAGATTTTGAGAAGACGCGCGAAAAAAAAAGTAAGCGATTCAAATATTCGAATAATTCTTTATATAAGTAACCGATAAAATTTGCTCCTATCTTAGAATCGGCTGTCCGAAAGAATTAATTTCAAAATTGTCTTATAAATAGAAAGTGATTTTTCAAAATTTTTCTATCAGTGTAATAAATTCGCATAACGTACGAATACGTTTACATATATATATATATATATTTTATTGTATACTTAGAATAGAGAAGTATACGTCAGAAATTTAAATAAATTAAATTAATTAAATAAAATTAATAAAAAATATATCGATAGGATTGAAATATGCGCAGGTTAAATATAAGCCTCAGATTCTTCGTTCGTTTTATCGGTCTTGTATTTATGCGTTTATGATAACCGTACGTTTAAGTAATAAGAATTTACGGGTAAAAATAGATAATCATTTCGGTCTTTCGCGAGAGCGTGTGAGTTTAACTCTAATGTATGTTGCCGCGGACGAAAACAGCATTATATAAAGCAACGGACTTAAAACGATCCCTGGGGAAAATCTTCCGGTATCAACTACACCAACACCAGAACACTACTACAATCATCCATATATCATCGTCACGTATAATCGAACCAACGCAAAACAGGTAACGATAATTTACTTAGTTACGCTAAAACAGCATCAGAGCTTTTATGTTTTCATCTCGAAGGAACAGACAATTGTTTTTACCATACCCGAAGCAATTACTCCAAAAGATTACAATAATTAAAATAGGGGAGGGATTAAATTGTAGAACCTCGAAATTTAAAATATGCATCATCTCGAGATTCGCAATATTTTTATCTGATAAATTTTCAGTCGATTATTATATTACAATAAACAACGTAACATATATATGGAGGTTAATAAAGCCCCCCAAAAAAGATTATAATTTCAAATGTTTGTACTTCCATTCCCCACAGTATTATTGAAGAGATACGAACAAAAAAAAAAAAAAACAGATTATAATGTAAACTTCGAAACCCAACAATTTAATAAAAAATCAAAATTCTAAAGCGATTGAAATGCAAAAAATAAGAAAATTTCAGACTGCTGAATGATGTACCAAAAGAAGATTTGAAGGATGTTCTCCGGGACGATACAATACGTAAACTGTACGCGTATCTTATTTGTACAAATTTAACGCGTTATATTTAATTAATGTAAATTAAATGGTGATAGCCGATAAGTACCACCGCTGTTAAATAAATAAATATAAACAAATATACTCCAAGTAACAAAAGAATTTAAGGCAGACATAAATGTCTTAATGAATAATTGAAAATAAATCTATCCTACAAAGTAGATCAGGTAGAATTCAGTTTACAAAAATTATTAACAAAGTATCTCATTAATTAAACACCGCTAAAAAGAATAATATTCAAATAAATAATACACGATGAAAGATGAACTAGATATGAATATTTAAATTTAATAATACGTACAATTCCAGGAACTGAAACCGATACTTATAGGCGATTGCAATGTCCAGATCAACGCTGTACGAAAACCTAAATAACATAAACTAGAATACCAAAAGAGCGCAACAATTCGAAGAATTCGTGTTTGCTAATGATCTTTGCGTTTGCAATTCTTATAACGTCAACACTTTCAATAATCATAACGGGACCAGTTTAATTGATCTTATAATAGTCCACGAAACAATCAGTCGGAATATTAAAAATATTAAAGTATTACTTTCTTCAGTAATATAACACTCGACAATAAGTCTACAGCTCTTGATAACTACAGTAAATCAATAGATGAAAATACTCTAACAATTGACTATTAGATGTTTCAAAAACAAATTATGAATGGTCTACTTAAAATGAAACAAAAAAAAGAGTACATTAAAAAATAACTAAGTGAGAAGATTTAGAGAATGAAATTATAAGGATTACAAATCTAATGCACAAATCACTTACAAAAACAAACGTTCGTGATATTGCCGCAATAAAAAATTGAATAGTTTTAAAAATGTATTTAAAAAACTGCAACGGAAGCTGTATAAAAGCAGAAATAAAGCCAATGGTAGAGTAGATCGTTAAGGATCAAAATTTTAAAAATTAAAAAAAAAAAAATACAAGAAAGCGCTGCAATATTGGAAGCATGAAAAATGGAAAGAACTAAGTCCTGGACAATCTGAAGCAAACCATATAAAACATGTATGGTACTAAGCAAAGAATAGATATGCCTACTTTTAATATAAATGGATGCAAATAATATTTACTGACCTATTTCCATTTTCCAGAAATGAATTGAAATAATTTATGAATTCAAGGTTTACAAATGCAAGAGGTAGCTTAATGAACAAAATTATTCAGGATAAATTTTTAGGGTGTGACAGGTAAGCCAACATATTGGCCAACCGATAGAAACAAAAAACCAGATGCGCTCGATTTTTTCAGTACTAAAAGCATCTCTATACTGAATATCGAGGCTAAAATATCTTTTGACCTGATATCAGATCATAGCTCTATAATTCTTACGGTAAGTACAGATGTAAAAGGAAGAAAAGTCTTCCCAACCTGTATAATAAATACACCAACCGGATGAATTTCGGGAAGCTGTAGATAACGATCTAAAATTAAAACTACCATTGAAAAATGAAAGAGATTATAATAGCGACACGGTATTTTACTGAAACTATTCAACGCCGAGCGTGGAAATCATCGCAAATTAAAAATATCGAAAAAGTAAACAACTCAACGCGTCACGTTCGAACTCTACTTAAAAGAGAAACATTCGAAAACATTATAACTAGAAATCCGGTCTACAAGTTTTTATTAAACAATCTAATTAATGAATTAAGTTCTATTAATTTATTATTAATAGAACTTAATTCATTAATTAGGGAAATTAAAAATAAATCTCTACGGCGCTATTTACAAGAATTATCATTCTTGAAAACTTCCGACTATTGCTTGTGGAAAGCGATTCGAACTCGTAGTAGGCCAATACAACCTTTTCCGCCGATTAGAAGTGCCGATAGTACATGCGCTAATGATGGTCGAGAGAAGACTGAAGTATTTGCCAAACATTTTCATGAAGTTTTTAAACCAAATTCTGATAATTCTGAAGATATAATGACACTTTTAAGCGCTCCTTTTCAAATGAGTCTCCCAATTACGCCAACGTCCCCAGAAGAAATAAAATGTATATTCGAAGAATTAAATAATAAAAAAAGCCCGGGCTTCGATTTAATCACCGGAAAATTATTATCAGAATTGCCGGACAAAGCGATACTATTTATTAATCATCAACGCAATGTATCATCTACAATATTTCTCTCTATTATGGTAACTGGCGCAAATAGTTGTAATACTTAAATCGGATAAAGCACCGGACTCGGTCACATAATATAGACACCTATTTTCTTATTACCTATCTTATCAAAAGTGCTTGAAAATCCTATCCTAGAATCGGAGAATATTATTCCCGATCATCAGTTTGGATTCCGCAAGAAGTACTCGACTATCGAACAGGTGCACCCAATTGTGCATACGATACAAGAAGGTTTTGATGCCAAGCAAGTATGTCTCGATGTGTTCATAGATATTAGGCAAGTCTTTGATAAGGTATAACATCATGGGCTATTATATAAACTTAAAAAATTCTTCCTCATCCGTGCTTCTATTTTCTTAAATCGTACCTTGAGGATGGTACACGCCAAGTAAAACTCGAAAACGAATACTCCACTATCTATAATGTTTTCACTGGCGTTCCTCAAGGGAGTGTCTTAGGTCCGGTGCTTTATTTGTTGTTCACTGCCGATTTTCCAGTTAATAACGATGTTGTAACTGCCACGTTTGCGGACGATACAGCCATTTTAGCTGTAGCCAAAGAGCAAAACCTAGTCCACGAAACTCTACAGCGGTCTTTTATAAAAATCGAAATCTGGTCGAGACGTTGGCGTATCGAAGTTAACGAAAGTAAGTGCACGCAGACATTTACTTTGCGAGACTTAACCTGTCCACCCACTACATTAAATGGGGAATTAATATCTCAACAGGGTTACGTTAAGTACCTGGGGATGTATCTTGACAGTAAATTAACATGGAGCAGACATGTCGAAAGAAAAGAAAACAGCTTGACATGAAATTGAGCAGCTGTACTGGATTCTTGGCAGACACTCCAGTCTTCTCCTCTTGAAAATAAGCTTTTAACTTATAAAACAGTGTTAAAGCCTGTGTGGACATACGGCCTGATGCTGTGGGGCTACGTAAAAAATAGCCATATAAATAAGATACAACGGTTTCAAAATAAAGTCATTAGGCTATTCATTGCTCCTCCTTGGTATGTTCCGAATTATACATTACATCTTTACCTTCTCATTCCTTATGCTAAAGACGAAGTCAAACGCTCCATTGAGCAGTATAAAAGGGGAGTCTCATACAAATACACTGGCCATCAATTTATTAGATAACAGTCTTCATATACGCCGATTGAAAACGAACCAAGTCGTTTGATTTATCCTAATTTCTACTGGAATTCTTTGGGGGAGCACTAATGGGTGTTGACCCCTCTCAAGCTACTTCGCATTTCATAACAATTGCTAGATGGTCTCTGGGTCAATTGTAATTATATTATTTTTTTTAATCTTGTTGTGTGTTAGTGTGTAACGTTGTTTTTCGACGAGACCAATATAGAGTCAAGATTTGGAAATTTTAAAATAAGAAAAGTTGTAAACAGAATATTCGTTGTTGCTATAGTCGCTCTTACGTCTTTCGATCGTACATGCTGACCGTTTCGGTAATGTTAATAATAAAGGAAAGGCGTGAAATGAGAACATTTTGGAAATAGTTCACAAAAGAATATCAAATTAAAACTATATTCTAGTTCACATAATTTTTTCTAGTTGTGAAGATAACAATAATAATAATAATGATGAAAATAATAAATAATAAATAATAATAAAGTGCCGTCTCAGTATCGGAGGTAAGCGACTACTTACCTATTCATATTTTGTTTTGTAATTAGCGTACAAGACAATCATAATATGGCCTGAGCGGTGACAGACACACATCACTCGAGACAACTGACTGCAGTAGCTTTGTTGTCACGACACAATGCAGTCCCGCGTGTTTTTACAGTGTATACTTTAATTATTACTAACGCGCATATGGTTTGCCATTACCTTCCACACGATAATATTCGAATTATTTACATTTTTTAAATTTTTGATGATAATTTTTGTGTCGCCGATCGTATTAAAACTTCCTAACTTCCGTATAGAAGTCGCTCCACCCACTAAATTACCTCGACGACTGATAGTAATAATAATAAAAATAATGAAGTGACTACAAATAAGAAGAATCGACTTTCGATAATCGCGTAATATCGTTAAATTACTAACGAAACCGGGATTATCGTTAATCGGATATTATTCAACCGTTCATGACATATTCCAGAGCATCATCATCATCAGTAGTATGCTGGGTCGATGCTTCGACAGGTTTACGTTTACAGTATTTGTTAATTTATGTGTCATTTCATGTTAATGTATGTGTGCACTATCGCATAAAATCGGTGCGTTCGGCACTAAAAAGAAGATAAAAAACGACCTGCCTGAATAACACCAGTGAACTGTATCGCGCTTAGTTCATGCATTGTCGTTTTACCTTGCATAATTATATAGTGTATTTAAATTACATTTATATTTTGATCATTTACATTATACACAGTTAACCAATTTTATTATTATTATTTCTACACTATATTAGATATAAATAAGTTGGAAATATTTGTTCTAATTTTAGTAACAAATGCTATTCTAGAATATAAATGATTCTATATAATAAGCTATAATATGTAAAATGTTGAACGAATACAAAAAAAAATCGATACCATGTATCGTTACAATTAAATATTTTATACAAAGATAACTACAAAATCGAATCGGTTTTTAGACGAATTAATAAATTCTGTTTGTATTTATATAAAACGTTTCACATCGATATAAATGAATTTCGCGGTATTCGACTATTTTTCCACAATTATCATTTTCCCGCTAGTCGAATCACGCGAAATATTTATATCGCTCTTATTTCGGTTGAAAACGCGAGTCGTTTTGTCATTTTAATGGAGCCAAGTGATATTAGATCGTGTATTTATATTTCGGTTCCTTTCAGTTTGACGCAAATTTTCCTGATATAATTTGTACGCTTTCTTCATATATTCGTCCTCTTTCTGATGTTTTTCTTCCAGATGGTCTGCAAACGTAGCTCTCACAGACGAACTCTTCCATATCCCTGCTGTCGGTACCAGTTTCTCCACTTTCCATGGCTGTTGAGGTTCGTCTAATGGTTTCTCCCGTTCCGATGACTGTTCTTGTCCGTCTAATGGTTTATGCTGTTTCAGTTGCGACGCTTCTCGATTTCAATAGAATTCGACCGTCCACCGCAAAACCGGACGGTTATTATACGAATAGATATACTCTAAACAAATAAGATAATTATCGCGACCACGAATATGGACAACCGAATAGAAATAACGATTATCATCGCCGCCGCGTTAACGACCTCGGCTACTCTCGTGATGAAAGAACGCGCGTAATACCGTCGCCTTCTTTCGAACGAGGTGATTATTACGATCCGACGAATTATTGTAACGAACAGAAGCGTCATCATATTTATCGAGCGAGGTGTCGGTTCTTCTGGGTATCTATTTATAGAAGTAATATTTTTTTCGGTTTCCGAACAGCTTGGATATATATGAACTTCCGTAATATTAACAGGAGTTCCACTTCTATAATGATGACGCTTCTGTTCCTGACAATAATTCGTCGGATGGTAATAATCACCTCGTTCTAAAGAAGGTGACGGTATTACGCGCGTTCTTTCATCACGAGAGTAGCCGAAGTCGTTAATGCGGCGGCGATGATAATCGTTATTTTTATTCGGTTGTCCATATCCGTGGTCGCGATAATTATCATATTTGTTTTGAAGATATCTATTCGTATCATAACCGTCCGGTTTTGCGGTGGACGGTCAAATTCTATTGAATCTTTCTTCTGAGCGACGATAATGCTCGTAATGATCGTACATGTTTCGTAATAATAATTCTTCTTATATAAACCAGAAAACTAAAAATTCAACGAACGAAACAATTAACAAAAGTTGTAATATTATCGAGGGACTATAATATTATAATTTACTTTGCCTGGCAATTTTCGTTCCAAATGACGTCAGTAATATCCACACTATTCATACGATACTACATCCTTTCTATGGTAATTTAATTGTAATAAAGAAAAGTAAGAAACTGATTATTTTCAACGAAATAATGAGAATTGTTATTTTATACTTCTTCCTTTGGATCGTCGGAAGGATGTAGTGATATTATGATACTAACGAAAGTTATCGATGTTATTGCGAATAGGACAAAAATTGAAAAGTACGGATGAATAAACTAATTACAGTTGTTATAACTACAATGTTTCTACGGATGATCTAAATGCAATCGTATATATGTGCCGTACACACATACACACACACACACATATATATATATATATTTAAAAAACAAACATATAATATGTCTGTGTGGTTTGAATTGTAAATAACAAAAAGGTAGTTAAAATCACTAAATTATAAATTTGTTTAAAAACCTCAGTTTTTTTGGCTATTAAGTCACTTTCAAATGAACAAAAATAAAAACAAAAACTATAAAAAATAACTAAAATAAAATAAAAATAAAACATAAGAAAATATTTAATCTAGATACATAATATTACACTCACAGCAATGATCAAATATTTAGGGGTATCAACAAAAGCAACTTAATTGTGAATGCAGTGAACTACACATAACCTATGGCATGTACATAATAATAATCTACAAGTAATCACACTCCACAAACCAATCTGAATGAACCAGATTCTGTGTCTCAGATAAAGATAAATGAATTTATAATATCCTTCTTAAAATTAATTCCTCATCGAAATTTGTCATTGAATTTAATAAATTATTTTTATGTTCCATTTTTCCAACAGGTGTATTTTCTTATAACGTTACACTGTATGCAAACTTTTATAATTTTTGAATAATGTTGATTTTTTTGTTTTAATCATTTACAGTGTTCTCAGGATAATTATTTTTCCTCATTGTTCATATATGAATTTAATTGCTCTTTAAATTTTATTGTGAACGGTCTGACCGTTTCTTCCTTATACTCTTCTTCTTCTTCGTTAGTAATCATCTTACACTAAAGCTAGAGACACGGGAAGAATTTATATAAACGGCTAGATTTTGGATAAATGAAGGAATATTTGGAATGTTTGCGATTGTGTATTCAGAGGAATAAAGCGTGCTGTGGAGATACAAGTGAGGAATAGATAAAGGAACATTGCATGCTGTACATTTGATTTGAACGTACACGACACGGGACCACTTCGTTCCTTCGGCTTTGGGTTGTGACATGCGGTTGATTTTATCCAGTTGATGTCAATAATATACAACTACCCATACCCCAGTATTTGTGAATAATTTTGCTACATAATGTATATTTATTAAAACTATTTGTTTTCAAATATTTTCATATAATTTTATAAATGATAAAAATGAAATTATATATATATATATATATATATATATATATATATATATATATATATATATATATATTTATATTTATATATATTTGGATCAGAAAGCTGGATGATATTACAACTATTTGTTTTAAAATATTTTCATATAATTTTATAAATGATAAAAATGAAATTTATATATATATATGTGGATCAGAAAGCTGGATGATTGATAAAACAATGCAAAAGAAAATAGAAGGATTAGAAACCTGGTGTTGGAGAAGAATGGAGAGGATAATATAGAGAGATAAGATAAACAAGGAAAAAGTCTTTAATTTAATTAATGAAGAAAGAAACCTGATGAAGAAACTAAGAGAAAGAAGAAACAAATGAATCGGTCATGTACTCAGACATAATCAAATTGAAGGACCGCTAGAAGGGAAAAGAACAAGAGGAAGGCTGAGGCAGAATTATATTAAACAGATACAAATAGATATAAAAGTTACATGCTATGGAAAAATGGTGATTTCCAGAAAATTCTGAAAGATCTCTTAACCGTCCACCAATCTTGATACAAGATTGAGGAATGAAGAAGAAGACATATATATATATATAATAATATTTTATAAATTGGCAACAATGACAACGAGATGAGGTACAAGCATACTCTTGTCTTTTCATAATAATCGATTGGATTTAAAATAATTCAGTAAATTAACGACGACGAAGTGTTTATATATATATATATATATATATATATAACGCCTTTCATTTAGCCCGCATACATATTTCTTTTCTGCTACTATATTCTTGGTTAATTGTATGCTATATTTAATTTATTTAAATTTCTGACGCGCCCCTCCGCTTTAAGTATGCAATGATATGTATCTAGGTATGTACCTATGATTTTTTTCTAAACATTTAAAAATATCTACACATTATCTCTATGTATGTATATATATATATATGTATATCAAAGCATTTGAATAGCGTAAAATTGATTAATTTCATATTAAGTAATCGAAAAAAGCAGGCGGTCTCTATCAGACATTTTTCTAATTAATGGTACACAAATATTTAGTGAAATCTATTTAAATTATAAATAAGGGGTTATATTTTACCTTTCGTAAATGTCATCGAAAAAACAAAGTGGTAAATGACAAGTGGATTCGATCACTTTAAATTGAAAATTGTGGATATTTTGCTTATTTTCTGAATTATATAGACAATTCTGGTTTACATTTTCATTTTATAATAGTTAGGACGCAGAAGTGTCCATCGAAATGGAAATTCATCCGACCGATGACCGATTTAGAATGGGAACTATAATTCTAGTTAGAATGGCATCAGATTCATTCATTACATATGTGCACATCTGTACCTTATATACGTTATACATAAACTGATTCCATTGATTTTGAAATTCTCGCAACTTTATTACTAATAAATCATTATAATACAATAAAATTATACTTTCTTGCTATACGCTTTTTTTTATTATTTATTTAACTGTATATCAATATATATATAGATATATATTCTAGTATAAAAAAAATAAAGTAGCATAATGACTCTACTTCGCTGAAATTACTGAATACTAACCTTGAATTTGTTCTAAGCATCTACAATGAGAAACTAATGTGATAATTACAATAAAGAAGTACGCAAGTAATCGTTCTTTTGTTGATACGATGTCGTACTAATAGTATCAAATCAAGCACGACATTAGAAAATGATGCTGGAATAGAAAAGGCACTGATGGAAGTAGAACTGATATTAATCCGGGAAGAAACGAACATTATGAAATACGGAGGAAACGAAACAAATAAAAAAATATAAATTAAATGATTAACTATCCGGGTAAGAAATTTACAAATGATCCAAATGGTGTTACACAATAAGTGAAAAGAAGGATATAGTCTAAATGGATAGCGTTTTGATAGAATGAAAATAGATTCGACAAGATAAAATTAGTCCTGGTAGTCGACCTAAA
Source organism: Coronaproctus castanopsis (assembly GCA_032883995.1). Classification (NCBI taxonomy): domain Eukaryota; kingdom Metazoa; phylum Arthropoda; class Insecta; order Hemiptera; family Monophlebidae; genus Coronaproctus; species Coronaproctus castanopsis. The sequence goes on along the minus strand of CM065052.1, from coordinate 74,851,754 downwards.
TTCTTTTCAATGCATCGTATTATAATGCCGAGCTCATGAACTGAACTTGCTGCTGAAAAGAGAACTATATCAATAAAATTAGAAATCGAAAAGAAAAACTGAACGCATCTAATTAGATTAAATATCAGAAATTACGATGTGTAAAATAAACATATTGTAGCTAGAATTGCAACAAACAAATATAATTTGACAAAACACGCCGAAAGACCAACAGATGGAAAATAGACGAGGGTAAAACCGAACTGAATATGGGTACATAAATTATAAAATCACACAAAAAAAAAAACAAACAAAAAAAACAGAAAAAAAAACAAATACACATCACTTTTGATAATTGAGTATAATATTACCATGTTGATTTTTTTTTATTTTTTAATCACTATAAATTATTACATTTAGTATTTACAATTATTTGACTGTCGTACATTGTTAAACTTTAAGTATAAATACATTAAACTAATAATGAATTTATTATCGTGTAAATTAGCTCTAAATTTAAATTGATCTTTTTTAAAAAAAAAAAAATAATAAAATATAGGGCTTACGCGGTGGTTTACCCATTGAACATATCTATTAAATACGCTAACTCACGCTATTTACTCCATAGAGAAATTATAAATAAATGTTTTTGATATTAGTGAGAGTAGGATAAAATATATGACGAAAGGACACATTAATAGGTATATTACTACCGACGGCAAAATAACGCAATAGAAGTTGAATTCGAGTATTATTTAAAGAAAGCAAGTAGGATATATGATAATAGGAAAAGAAATACGTCAGGAAATCAACTAATTATAAAGCGCGACATGTTGAGGATGGTAATAAGAACATTCGAAAAAGACGTGATTGACATCGGCTACCAACTTGATCATCGCATGAATGAGAGCGAATTGGAGAACGAAGAATATGCATTTTAAATAATGGATGTGGAAGCTGATTATTAGCGAAATGTAGTCTACATATTGTTGCAATAAACTTACCTATCGTATTCTGATTGATCGGAGTATCGAATTTATAAAATCGAAGACCATAGAAGGTACATCGGGCTGAATAGATTTAAACTTGTACGCACCATAAGAAACTGATCAAGATGATTCCTAATATTCTTAATGAGCACTTTTAATAATAGTAAGTAAATTGATACGAGGGGAGTAAGGAATAAAAACAGGTTAAAGGATCAAAAGTCAGTAAGAGAGTTACCCATAATAATACGCCAGTGGCCAGGAATACACGCAAACTCAACCAAACGAGGATTACAAACAAAACAACGGTATATTTTCATAGTAAAAATTTACAAAATATTACAGATAATGATTACCGTGTACCGGTAGAAAGAAAAAAATACCTTACCAACAGCGAACTGCTATAATAATACGCCATCATCTCGTTATTTTATATTAAATTCTCAATTATTAGTCGCACTTGGAGCAGAAATTTCTCCAGCCACGAAGAAAAATTTGATAAAATAAGATAAAATACAATGACAACGGTACATGTTCAAAAATCAATGCTGTAAGTTGCAGCGCCAACATGTTGCGCGGATACCATTTCGACTCCTACATCCTAGAAGAGGATTCTAAACTCAAGGACGATTGTTCCAGCCTCAAAAGTGGCATAATGATGAACAAATAATAATAAAAATATTTAACTGTGTTTGCGATTGTATTCAAACTTTGTTTACTTTTATTTTTTGTAACTAGCACTTTAATTTGACACGTGTTCAACTACCGCGATTAATTGTTTACTAATCAATAACAGTGTGTAATCAAGGAAATCGCTAAGACTAGCAAATAATTGTGTCACTTCTTACACAAAAATTAAAATCATATATAACTAATACATTTCTAACGTATTGTATATTTATACGCATATAATATATATATATATATATAGAGCGAGAGAGAGAGAGAATTAGCACTTTACTTCGTGATATATTACTAGAGTATAAATTGTTTAATTCGTTCTTCTTATAGACTAATTTAAAACGAAAATATTGTTTTTAATCGAACAATGATTTCCCAGTTTTCTTCTTTGCGTACCAAGCAACGGCTATAAACATGGTAACCAAAAGCACCCCGCTAGCTGCTCCTACAAATATGGCGCCAGTTTTATGGAAAGACGGTACGTGATAAATATATTTCATACTGGACGCTTCATAATCGTTTGTCGACATGGCGATTACCTGCATCGTGTACGACCGTTCTTCGTCCAAATCTTTAACTAAAAATAAAATATCGAAATAATATTAAAACGAAAATTGAATAATCAATTAAAATTATTATCGAATGTATAATACAAAATATAAACAAACGATAACATTTTAATTACGCAGTATCCATACTTTTGGCATTGCATATTATCGAACCTTAAGGCTTTGTCATTTTTTAGTGGTGTACAATTTTTTTCGGTTCTCATATGTAATTCAATAATGATAATAAATTTAAAGAATGGCCTTGAGTACTTTAAAAATTTGACGAAGGATCGTCCTTTATGGCCGTAAGAACGTTAATAAAAAACCATAAATATATAAGCGGACTAGGAGACCATAAATTGCGTATATTGCTGCATTTGTACGAATATTCTACTCCTTTAATACTCCGAAATTTGTCTTTTGGCATTAAATCCTATTCTTAATTGTCGTCTATTATGTATAGAATATCTAATTGCATATTCCAGTTTAACGGGCTCATGATTCTATTAAATTTGAATGGATTCCGAGGGCCGATCATTCGGACAGTTTAACTGCTGTACTAGATACATTCTTCAATTATTCTTTTAATCTACATTAAATTTACAAAAGTGATTTGATTCATTTTAAGCGAAGGGTTATATATTTAACCGGATACATTCGCTTTTCACTTATCTCCTTATGAAACTCATTCTGAATAGCTAATTGACGGCCATTACCAAAAATTACTATTACAATCGTTAGGTAAAGATTTTTATCGAGCTCGTGATTTTTTAACGGTCATTTTTCCTATAAACATTAAATTCCTAGTTGCTTTCTGCAATGGTAGTGTGTACGTGCTTTATATGCTATGTTTTATTGAAAATATCTAAATGCCATATTCTATTAGTCATTTTTTCTTAATAGTTTTTTTTTTTTACGATTTACAATATTCCTAATTACCGATAACCGATACGAATAAAATAGATAGCATCTGAATAAAACAAATTGAGAGGTTAAAAGTAATTTTAATCGCACTCACTAGTGTAGCTAGTATCGACGGTTCGAACGTTTCCTATAATTTCGTCACTATCTCGATCGTACCACGCCAATGTGTAATATTTTAACATTTCCTCGCCGTGAGTAGGAGGTTTCCAATGAACTTTAAAGCCGACCGGTGTCACTTGAACATATAAATCGTGAGGCGGTCCTATTTGTTGGTACATTCCTGCATCAAAATAAAGTATCGACGATTGTTGCAATTATTATTAATTAGACAAATTAAATATGTAATTGCATCATCATCTGGGCCGGATTAACGCATGGACCTGACTGAGACCTCACCTAGGACCCCACGAGGGGACCCATTAAAATGAATAAATTAAATTATGATTAACTAAATGAATCAAGATTAGGAAGATGTGTGCGTATGATAGCATAGTTTCAGTATTTCCAAATGTAGAAATAGCTATAAAAATATTACCAACAAATTGTGCGGGTGAAGGAATCCTTTTTTTCGACTAGCTTCAATAAAATATGAGTATAGAAGTACTATGACTCGACTCTGTATCAAAAATGATTTATCGCAGCCGATTAATTTCGACGATATAATAGACGAATTTGTAACGCAAAAAGTAAGACGAAAATGTACGTAGTACTTAATTTTAATAAATTATAAATGTTTAAATATTAAATGCAGAAAATAATAAAATCTAAAAATGTACAATCAATTCTACTTTTTTATGCAAAGCAATATTTATATTTACATTCAATTTTACATAATTTATATTCACATACAATTTCACATTGTATGAATTAGTTTAAAAACGTTAAAAAGTCTACCCTTACAAGGGTGCTCCAACACTGACGGGCTTAGAGCCCCCCGAATGTTTAATCCGTCTCTGATCATCATCATCATTGTATTTCCTTTAATCGTTACCACTAATTTCTATTTCTGCCTATTTTTTTTATAACATTCGTTTCAGTTCTTCATATTTTGATGTCGCTGTATCTTCACATATCTGCGAAATGTAATGGGCTTACTAAATTCTTTCCTGGATGTGTTTCTTCAATTTAAGTATTCGTGTCCAATATATAATCTTTCATTCGTGTTCGTTTTATATATATATAAATATATATATATTTATTTATTTATTTATTTATTAGCCACAAACATATAATCTATAATCTATATTTGTTACATAAAATTATCGATAATGTATGTTTTAGCCCTGAAAACGGGCAAAGGCCTCCCTCAACCGAGCCCATTCTGACCTGTCACAAGCCACTCTTTGACACTGTTTATGTCTTAACATTTTAGCTAAATCATCGTCCCATTTGATTTCGGGTGTTCCCTTTTTCCTTTTCTCATATATAATCCAATCTGTTATTTGTTTAGTCCATCTCCCAGAATCTTGACCTGCCCAATAACTTTTAATTTATCTTTAATTATTTTCACGTTAAATTTATCCATTAATCTAACTACTTCCATTGATCTTTCTGCTGCATTCTGGCTAGTCAAAATTTTGTTTCTGATAATATTTGAATTTACCTATGACATCCATAAGTTAGGGTAGGTAAAATGCATCGATTTAAAATTTCTCCTTTCATTCTATTACTGTAAGGTCCCTTAAAAATATATTTAAGCGATCAGTATTTTTTTCAGTTAAGTGCAATTCTACGGTCTACTTCTGTCTTTGTTTTATCCTTTAGGGTTACCATCTGTCCTAAGTAAACTATACTCTCTACGTTTTTAATTTCCTTATTATCTATTAAAATTCCTGTTATACTTTTATCTGCAGATATTATTTTCGTTTTATCAAAATTTATATTTAAATCAGATATTTTCCCCATCTCATTTAATTCATTTAACATGACTTCTAACTCGTTAATATCTTCCGATATAATCACCACATTTTCAGCAAATCTAAGGTTGTTTAACCTTGCTCCGTTTATGTTTATACCTTCATCGTTCCAATCCAACTCTCGAAATATTTCTTCTAAAGCTGCGTTAAGTAATAATGGAGATAATGGATCTCCTTGCCTTACAACTTTTTCTATAGCAAAGTATTCCCATTTTATCTCCGTAACTATTCTTGCCTTCATATTAGTATACATATCTCCTATAAGTTTTCTATAGTTATCTGGCACTCCATGGTTCCTCAATGCGCGGTCTAGAAATTTATGATCCAACGAGTCAAACGCTCTTTTATAATCTATAAATGCGAAATTTATTTCTAATTGAAATTCTTTACATTTCTCTATAATTAGGTTTAATAAATGTAGATGATCAATTGCAGAAAATCCATTCTGAAAACCAGTTTACTGTTAGTCAATACTTTAGAAAATATCTTCGATACCGTGGATCCTAGGCTTATTGGCGATAATTTTCTTATTTTATCTTTACTTCCCTTCTTATAAATTAACACGCTTTTTTCCATGAATTGGGGATTCTCCTATTCTTTAGAATCAAATTAAATAAAGCTTCGAGGAGACCTACCATTCTTTCACCTGCGAATTTAATATGTTCATTTGTTATTTCATCTGGTCCAGGTGCTTTCTTGACTTTTAATCCCTTCATCACTTCCTCTATTTCTACAGATAAAAATGCAGGTTCCTCTAATATACCCTATTTTTTGTAATCCGTATCATTACCCGTGAGAAATATTTCCTCGTAATATTTATAATGTCCATCCTAATGCGTTTTTTTTTTTTTTGATTCTGTACATACATATATTATAAAATCCGACTAATCATTTCCGCTATTACTCTGTATCCTGTTAGATTTCCAACAGCTATTATACCAGTATATCCGTTAAGTCTTAGGTACAATCAGTAAAACTTTTCGACGGTCCGCCTTCTTATCATCGATACTAATCTGTATATCAATTTTTAATGAGAGTTTATAATGTATGACTGAAAGGGTTAATTTACGAACGATACTTTTGCATTTACTGTTATATACTGTTTGATTATTCCTCTTTAATTATTCCGTCGTGGTTCGGTCGTTATGATCTAGCGACACCGAGAGACACCAATTTATCGAAAAACTGAAAACCATTAAAATTTGGTCGATTCTATATTTCGTTTTTGGTTGATTCTATATTCCGGTTTTTGATCAATTCAATATTTTGGTTTTTGGTCGATTCAATATTTTGGTTTTTGGACGATTCTTTTTTTTTGGTCGGGTACTATGTACCGCTACTATTACCAGAAGCACCCGAAAGTAAATATGAGATGTTAGATGAGATTGATCATATTTATAGTTTGAATAAACTGAAGTGTTGCCTCCACAGCAGTTGTATCATCAGAAAAACTGTTTTAAATGAATTTTTGGGGACGGTACACGTAATATTGTGGGCAGTCAAAAAATAATTTTGGAGTGTTAAGGGCGTCCGGACGCAATGATCGCACAAAGGTGGATTTATTTTATTTAAAATATGGCCACGAGTCAGTGCGCTGTGGCCAATACGGATACGGGACAGTACTACCTGTTCCTTTCCGCTATGCACGGAATAGTTCCAAAGAAGAGGAGAGGAGCGAATATATCTAAGATGATTTGTTGAGGGAATTACATTCCACAGATCACAAAGAAATTTATTTGTTATATATCTGATGGAGGCGATTGCCTCTGTTTCGGATATAGGGATTGAAGGACAAGGTTGAATTCGAGCTACTTCTTTAGCTGCTTTATCAGCTAAATCATTGAATGTAAAACCTGTATGACTTGGAATCCGTATTAGAGTTATTTTTAAAGTAGGATGTTGGTATAAGATATTTAAGATTTTTATAGTAATAGGGTGAAATTTGGAAGAATTAAAGTTGAAACGCGTAATAGAAGAGAATGAATCGGAATATATTAGAAGATCATTGTGGTTTGCAGTGACAGAAATAGATATCGCAAGGTAGATTGCGTATAATTCAGCGGAAAATACCGAGTATTGTGGAGGTAAGCTATAACGAAGAAGATCATCCTCTGAAACCACCGCACAACTACAATATTGATTAAATTTGGATGCGTCGGTATAAACTTTTTTACATCTTCTGTATTTCTTTATAGATTGTTTAATGCGGACGTTTATTTGATCTGTAAGAGATGTGTCGAGTTGGATGGAAAAAAAATACCAGGGAGTATATTGCGTGTAATTTTTATAAATGAAATCAGGAATTTCTGGAATAGGAAAGTTATCAGGAAGTTGGGAAAGTGTTTTTGTAGGTGTATATAAAATTTTTCATTAAGATATTTTCTTCTTAAAAACAGAGGCCATTCTTCAGCTCCTCAATAAAGACTGTCAATCGGACTTGTACGAAAAGCACCGATGGCTATTCTAATTGCTGTATTACAGATGATATCTAGTTTTCTCAATGTGGTCATGTTGATGGTTCTGCTGTATATTACGCTTCCATAGTCCAGCTTTGATCTTATAAGACATCTGAATAAATGTAGTAAGGATTTTTTATCCGCTTCGAATGATGTGTAAGCCAATTTTCTCAGCATATTCATGTCCGCAGAAATTGAAACTAGTAATTTGTTTACGTGTTCTTTCCATTTTAACTATATTTCGATTTTTTGGTCGAATCTTTATTTGGTTTTTTAGTCGATTCTGTATTTGGTTTTTAGTCGATTCTGTATTTGGTTTTTGGTCGATTCTATATTTCGTTTTTGCTATGAAACACAGGCAGTTTAGTTTCGTCACCATTTTTTCTTGACTTGTACCGTTCAATTTTGGAAACGGACGAATTAATTTTTCTTTATAGGAGGAAATCGTCACAACGACATTCGCATATCTCTTCTTGAATTTTCTCTTTAAATTTGGTCATTTTAGCAGAAAAACAACAAACTTTTTCTTTTTTCTTTTCTTTTCAGTAGTATTTCTTCATAGTTATAATTTTTCTTCCTAACGTTCGTCCATCCGGTTTTCCCATTCATTTTTATTTGTTCTTGTAAATCCGTCGAAATCTTATTTCTAAATTCAATTCAAGAACCAATTCCGGCTAACTTTCGGATACAGTGTTCTATTAATTAACTTTGTTGTAATTTTTGACATTTTATTCGTAATTGAAATAATTTAGGTTAGTATTATTTACGAATGAAACTAAACATTTAAAAAAAAATATTAACTGCAAAAATTAAAATATTTAAATTAATTTATTTTTTAATAAATGTATATATATGTGTGTGTGTGTGTGTGTGTGTGCAGAATGTTAAGACCTTTCAGTGAAATAAAGTTTCGGTAAAAATTACAATTCAAATAAACGAAATATTCGCTTACCGACTGGACTTCGAAACTCTTCATTCATATCGTCCGCTTTCTTATCGTCCGTACCTGCGTTTATAAATTAGCGCGTAGACTAGTTCCGATACATAATTTTCGATAGTCGAATATCGACATTCTTAGCGCATAAAATTGTTTATTAATTTTTTCTTTTCATATTTTTTACTTAATAATCAGTTCAGACGTTCGTTGATAAGGTAGAGATAATGAACGTAGGTTAATTAGATTCGGTTTGTTGAAGTTAATTTTATAAACTTCGTCGTGAGGAAAATATTCCTTGACAAATATAATAATTTAATATAAAACGAAAATCATAGCTAACAAATAATTCCTAAACAAACAACGTACGTAGAAAAGCACCACACATGTATATACATTGTATTATATAAGGCAGACAACGAACGTATGTTAATTAAATTCGGTTTGTTAAATCCTAATAGCTACTAATTTTATAAACTTCGTCCTAATAAAAATATTTATTGACAAATATAATAATTTAATATAACACAAAAAGCATAGTTAATAAATAATTCCTAAACAAACAACGCATGTAGAAACACACGCTATATGTGCGTACGTTATATATATCTGCCTCCTGGTGTGACGATCATGGATAGGGTTCGTCAAGCACTGATGTAATTCAGGCCTATTGTGATTATAATCGATATATATATATATATATATATATATATAGTAAATATGTTTATATTTTAAATGTATACATGAAAAGTACTTGTTGGCATCGCGCAACGTCAATCTTAAACTACCTGATTCACTATCCTCTCGTCATTATCACGCATTTATTATATATTTATTCTCTCCTCTAGGTTGGTTGGTTAGTGTGGTCATGTTAGTTCCAATTCTGAGAGCAAACACGTGTTTTTACGGTGGTAAAACTTTCTCCGTTTTTTATTCGATCCGTACATCTATGTTTAGGTCTTCCTTTACTTCGTCTACCAATTGTCATACCTGCGATTAAAGCCGTCATTCATTCTAAATGTATGATCGGATATCTGACTATTCCATTTCTTCTCGTGTTGATCATGTTCCAGGAACTCTATAGTTTGGTTATTCATACTTTGTGCACGTCATTACTTTGGTGGCTTTTTGTTGTTTATATTCGTTTTATATCTTTCTCGTAGAGCTTTATCATATTTATAAATTTTTCAATATCCTTTCTCGGTTTCCGCTATTATTGCAATATCGTCAGCGAATCTTATTGTTTGAAAAGTTTGGAATGTAGTGGTTTAAAAAAAATGAGTTAAAATCACTACGGCTGTTAAGCCATTATCAAGTGAAAATAAATTATAAAAATATATACAAATGCTAAAAATATTACTTAGACAATTTACAAAACTTATCAAACTCATAAAACAGTATTTTTAAATAATCTAATAGTGAATGTGGTAAACAGGATTATGTTGTTTACCACATTCACCATCAGATCCTTTATACTTACTATCAAAATTCTATGTCCGTTTTCAGCGCATACACGGAGCGTTCGGATCGTGTGAAACTAAATCAACGAACAACCATCCTCATGTATCGGTACTTCTTCATCAAATAATTTATAAAATTCTATCAAAAAGGCATATCAACCTTCCGAATAAAATTGATTTTACAAAATACCTCTATTGCCACCTGAAATCATTCAGACATCACTCACAACAACATAGCTGACAAGGCAGCGAAACAGGCATCCAATTCCACCGGTCGCTGTTCCTGCAGCTGATGTTACTAGTCATGAGCATCGACACGGGAATACTTTGAGGCACATATGGATAGAACCACGAATAAGCTACGGAGTATTAAAGGAGACATAGCTCTCTCGAAAACGTCGATACAACCAACGCGCCGCGTCAGGCATACAACCCTTACACACAAGCATTCCTATCAAAATACAGACGTCAACCAACAATCGAAAAAATCGAATTTAAGAAAGCCAGATCACTAGCCTGGATAAAAATACTCGAATCGAAAAGCAATCACTGGCAAGACTTTGTTAAAACGATAAACGCGTCTACACCTTCTAAGAAATTATGGAAACAAATCCGGCAAAACGCGAATAAACGCGCAATCGAACCAATAACAGCAATAAAAGCAGGTCCCCGTATTACATATAATAAAGTAGAAATAACAAACGTTCTAGCTGACCACTTCTACCAAGTATCATCTAATCAAAACTATCCTGTCGAATTTAGAAAACACAATGAAATAGAAGAAAGTACTAATGCCCTCGATTTCACATCAAAAACTAACCTTAACTATAACGTTACCATAACTAAAGACAAATTTAATACCGACCTAAAGACAATGCGGCCCTCAGCCGCCGATGTAGACGGAATCCACATTTCCATGATAAAACAACTTAATTCATCCTCTAAAAAAGCCGTTTTGCTCTTTTTTAATATAATACGGCAAACTCAATCGTTTACAGGGGCGAGGAGAGAGGCTCATCTTATTCCGATACTAAAACAAAACAAAAATATATTAGACACGGCTAGCTACAGACCGATTTCTCACACAAACACCTTATGCAAGTTACTCGGAAGAATTGTTAATAATAGATTGCTATAGCAGTCAGAAAGCTCAGAACTCTTGGATCCCTTACAGTTCGGTTTCAGGAAACAAAGAAGCGTTCGGGATTACAACAGATATACAAAATAATTTAATAGAAAATAAAATTACAACTGTTGTTAACTTTGACCTAGAAAAGGTTTTCGATAAACTCTGGAAACAAAGATTTTTACTCATTTTATATCAGTGGGATTTTAAAAGAAATTTACCGATTTTTATTCGAAATTTTTTACACCGCCCAAAATTTCAAGTAAAGATAAATTCTATTTTATCAGATACCAAAATTCAAGAAAATGGCACCCATCAAGGATCCGTAATTAGCCCTACGCTATTCATTATAGCCATGACTAATATTAAACAACATATACCATCTCCAAAGCTACTGCATCTACGCCGATCTATCAATATACTACTCAAACCAAGACTCAAAATTTGTGGAACTTTTATTACAAAATACAATAAATGATTTACATAATTGGGGCAAATCTCAAGCATTTACTTTCTCCACATCAAAAACTAAGCACATAACATTCAGCAAAAAACCAAATACAATTATATCAAACTTAAACATGGATACAATACAAATAGAAAAGGCAGATTCGCTTCAGATACTAGGACTAACATTGGACCTGAAACTTAACTGGAAAGAATACATAATCAAACTAAAAATAAGATGTTTGAAAAAATAAATATGCTCAAGATGTTAAATAATAAATAATTCATCGTGGGGATCTGATCGGAAAACATTAATATAGTTATACAAATCCTACATGCTAAGCAGATTAGACTATGCCGGTATAATATATGATAGTGCAGCCTGTTCCACAATAAAAAAACAAAATTCTGTTCAAAATTTAGCTTTTAGAATTGTCTTGAGAGCCTTTCAACAAATACTAGCGCTAAAATAACACAATCGATTTGCACACCATCCAATCCGATATCTCAGTCCTTACTAAGGAATAAATTTCATCATACATTCTTAAACAAACCAAATCCATCTGAACCCCTATCAGAACGCGTTAACAATACATTAGCGAAACTTCAATATCAATTACCACAAATCAAAACAAACCACGCTCCAAAACTACTACCTTGGATAAAGGTTTCAATCACAATAAACATAGAACTGGAAAAATATAAGAAACACTTAACACCTACAAATATTCTAAAATCAAAATTTTACAACATTCTGGAAAAAAGTACGGTGATTATATACACATACACACGGATGCATCTATATCTATAAACCAAACCTTATCGGCTTATCTTACACCCAACCAATCCCAAATATATAATTTACCCAAGTATCAGTTTTTACAGCAGAACTTGAAATCAATAAAGCTTTAAAATACATATCTAAGCAAGAGCAACCAAATAAATATATAATATGCACAGATTCGTATAGCGCTCTTCAACATATTCAGCAACTCATCAAAAACACAAATACAGATACCCTCAACCTAAAACACATAATCGATAGCATTATCTCCAAGAACAATGAACTTGTTCTTCTATGGACATCAGCTCTTTCAAAAATATCCGGGAATGAAAACATTGATAGAATAGTTAAAACGTCTCCTACAAAAATAAAATCAACGCACATTACCGATTTGCATACAGTCATTTCACAAAACAATGGAGACCCAATGTGCACATACACACTTGTGTCAAATTAAGCCGAGATTAGGGAACTGGAAAACACCAGACCAGACTGAAAAAATGCTAGACTACGCATAGGACACACGTTACTTACTTTACAACACCTACTCAACAAGGACTACCCATCTGCCATGGATGCAACTCGCAATTAAATATAAACCACATACTATTAGAATGCACATTGTTATCTATGAACACACCCGTGCATATTAGTTTAGTTTCGAGACTCTCTTGAATAGTACGCACAATTCGGTGTACCTGTCCAATGGTCGTATGTATTTTTCTGAGTCCAAATTGATGATGAGGAACAATATGTTCTGATTTTAAAATAAGATTCAACTGCTTCAATATAATTTTTTCAAGGAGTTTTGAAAGGATTGGAAGCAAGGAAGTCAGCATCTATGATGAAACCTCATCCGGTACATTACCTGGTACTGGTACAATCACTATTTGCGCCAATTTCAAAGATAAAGTAAAATACTGCAGACGTAAGACAGATATTTGTAACAAATAATATACTTTTTTTTTTTTTAGTTCCGATAACAATTTATTGGTAATTAAATCAAATCCTGGACTTTTTTTATCGTTAAATTTATTAATTGTATATTTAATTTCGCTGGGAGACGCTGGCGTAGTAGGGGGATTTAAGTGCAAAGGTACGTTTAAAAAATCATGTATGTCCGTTTAATTATCACACTGTAAATTAGGTCTCAAAACGACAGAGAAGTATTATTTAGTAAATACCCCGACTTTTTCATCAGCTGTAGCCTAAAACCGTCGAATTCCGTCCAGAGACTATAATTTGTCGTCTGCGTAAGCAAAAGATTCCGTAGACAGCATTGAAAAGAATTTATTTTTGATACTTTTAAGTAAAATTTTTGGTTCTTTGGATTTCGGAAAGATTTCCATTTTCTACGCGGATGATTCTTTCTTCTTTCAACAAATCTATTATATGACGCAGTATATTATTTATTTCTTTTCTTTTATTTATTTTTGTAACAGATTTCTACGCGATGCTCTGAATAGTTTCGGTAAAATACTAAACTGCATCTACATCTGATTCTAAATTTACTTTTCATGTAGAATTTGTGGACTCTTCGAAATCGTCCCAGTTTTTATATTTATTATGTAGAAAGGGAGAATTTTCTCGATAGCCCTGTATTTACAGTTAGAATTACGATAGTATGAACTGAGCATAAATCAAAATCGGAATCAACTTTTATGAAATAGGGGAAATCTAAAACATCCGGACGTTTATTTAAGTCTGTGAGTCAACACGTTGATTCACCTGATGCCGCTAACTAATTGTTCATAATTAAATAAATATTTAATTAAGATTCACAAGCGTCTTTTGTAACGTTCGATAAAGTAAATTTTTATTTAATTCGGGTTCTTTTTTAACTTAAAACGTTAACGAATTGTTATAATTTAACGACATCTTTAGTTGAGCCGTCACCTTTGGTTTTAATATTCACCGCCTTACTGAACATTCCGTCTCCGTGTTGATCTTGAGCTAATATCATCACTTCGTATTCTTTATTCGGACTCAAATTTGATATGACACCTTCGGTAGAATCTTTTGAATTTACCTTTATAGTTCTCCACTCCGGAGTATCAAGCGATCTGTACCTACGAAAATAATTGATCGTTATCGTCACCGTTCCAATCAATACATATGCATACATAAACATACATAAATACGTATATATATATATATATATATATATATATATATATATATATATATATATATAAAATGATTTAAGAGTAATGGGTATTAAAGAAAATACAGTGTAATGATTATAGTAGGTTAAAATCGGTGGCTCGCAGAGCAAAGTCCATTCTGTCGAATAGGCTTTACGATATTTGCTCGTGTACTTAATATAGAACCAAGTTTCTCGCGATGACTACGAATATGATTAAATATATATATCTGTACCCTGCGCGCGTTGCTACGCCAACTAACTAAAATAAATTTGAAGGAAAGACATTCCACAAATATTCAATTTATTTTGAATCATTTTATTGATTTTGTTCATGTCGAAAAAATTGTGACATTTCAGCGTTTCGTTTCAATTTGATATTTATTGAAGTGCTGTGGGATATACAATATTTTTTGTTTTTCCATTTGGTTCGTAAACGAATAAATCAGAAAGTTTTCCGACGCGTGAGCAGGCCACATAGAGCTGCCCATGTGAGAACCATGGATTCTCCAAATTTAATCCACACACTTGCAACGATTGTCCTTGTGCCTTGTTGATAGTCATTGCGAAAGCGAGTCGCACCAGGAACTGCAAACGTTTGAATTCGAATGGCATATCTGTCGGGATCATTGGGATACGTGGCAACAGTACGTATTCACCTTTGAATTTTTGCCTTCATACCATTGTTCATCATTTTCTTGACTGAGAGTCTGGTTCCGTTACAAAGTCGTGGTGGATTTACGTTTCGAAGAAGAATGATGGGTACGCCAATTTTCAATAGAACGTGCAGTGACATGCCTGACAAATCAAGCGAATTCAAGAATTCAGTTGGATAGTTGACAACTTCGTCTTGATTCACCACAGTATCGATGGACTTATATGTTGTCGTTTCGCCGAGTATTCCATTCTGAATGGTAAAGTTGGTGATATTGACATCGATGTTTTTGGCTGTTAATATAGCCCGCGTACTGAGCCACTGATGATTTTAGTAGTTCTGTGCAACGTTTGGGAAAATTTTTGCACCAATTCATCTATGGTTTCTGTGTTGTTCTAGAACCAACTGCGGAAGATTTCTTCTGAACAAATGTCCCCAGTTCGTCAGAATCAAAGTGTGTTTCTCGTTGTAAATCACAATCAAAAAGGTCGTCGCTGGTCTGTTCGGAACAGGCATTCCCAGTTGCACCAGTGCCTTGTTAGCGATTGCCAAACATATGTCTTCAATCGAAATCAATGCCTCATTATGTACGTTTGGTGTGAATGGAATGTCCAGATTTGGATTCGCAGCGCGCAAACGATGTAGAATATCATCACTCATGTAGTCCTTGTATTTTGCCCAAAGATCTTTTAAATTTATTAATATAAGAAGATAGGTATAAGAGATTTAATTCTGAGTGCATATCAGACATTTTTGTATACCTGTGACGATTTAGTAAAATTCTGCAACAGTAATTTTGAATCAGTTGTAATTTTTTAAATGTACTGTTTAAAACAGATAGCCAAACAGGACACGCGTAGGTTAATCTGGGCCGAATAAATGCGTATATAATAATTTCTCATTAACGACAGATAAATACGATCGTCGATTAAAGATTGCCGTAAGTATACATATAATTAATATTATTATTGAATGATAGACGAGAATCCAGAATGTGAACATCGAACTTGGTTTCGCCAGTGAGTACTTTTACCATCAATGTTAATTTCCACCGAAGGTAATTGTCGTCACCCTGTGAAGAGTATAGCTTCAGTTTTATCCGTGTTTATTTTTAACCTCTACCGTCTATAAAACTTAAAAATGGAGCTAGCAGCCCTTTGTAATCTGTTACTTATGGTATTTGGCCTGTAAGATTTACAATATAATGCTAAATATAATAAATCGTCGGCATATAAAGCACCTACAGCATAAGGTAACTTGGGTATATCATTTATTAACATTAAACATAGATACGGGCCAAATACACTGCCCTGCGATACACCTGAGCGGTATGTTTTGACAGAGGACTTATGTATATGATTAAATAAGATTTAATTAACATTATTAAATATAGGGGAAATTTAAATTTAAGCAGGTTAAAAATGATACCAATATGCCAAGCCGAATCAAAAGCTTTTTCAATGTCAATTAGTAATAACCCCGTATACATATTAATATTAAAGTTGTTAGTTATGTATTCATCCAGCCTAGCTACTTGGTATACAGGAGAATAACCCGCTCTAAATCCAAACTGTTCGTCTATAAGAATATTGTTATTTTCAGAGTGTAGCTCTAATCGATATAAAATGACTTTTTCAATTATTTTAGTAAGAGAGCTTAGCAGACTAATTGGCCGAACATTATTGATATTAGTAAAATAATAATATATTTTAAAATAATGTTAAATTATGAAAAATATATGTTGGTGGTATCTTAATAATGTACAATAATAATCATAACAATAATATTTTGAACAATTTTGTATCAAATCTAAATAACTATAATAAATAACATTCAATTTACATTAGAAACTGTTTTCTGGATTTAAAATTCAACATTATTAAACAAAACAATATATATATACATATGAAACCTACACAAACAGATGCATTAATATCTAAAGATTCATTCAGTAAAAATGCATAAATTCTCAAATTTAAGAAGTCTTATAAATAGAGTGAAGTAATTTTAACAGAATTAAAGTAAATAAAAAAAAAGACATGATAAAACAGCAATCAATTATAAATATAACCCTAATATAGTTGATAACACATGGAAAAATCTTACAATAAAAATACGAAAAAAGACGAAAAAAATTATTTAGTCTAAATAAATTATGTAGGAAGTAATACGTATAAAACAGGTAATAAATTTTTTTTAACAAATATGACATATTTATCAATAAGAAATAATAACACCTAATTGTAAGCAATTAGTAACAATAAAATAGAATGTAGAAATATGTTTAAAAAACCCGGTATAAAAATTGAAATTGTAATCAATGCGAAGAATAGTATATAAGAGAAGCGTTCGGATAATTCAGAATGAAATTGAAACAGCATTTAAATTCATATACGAACCGTAATGAAAATCGTTATTTGGAAAACACAGTGAAGAATTAAAATACAAAATCTGTAATATTAACTAAAACGATAAGATTTTACCCATGTAGAAAAAAACGTTATAAAAAAGAAAAATTGTAGAAAAAATGATAATAATAAGAGAAAGAAATGAAAATAATTTACTAAAATTAACGACAAATTTTGATGAATTAATTTTAAGAAGTATATTATAAATTTAATCATTTTTCACATTAGACGTAGAGTTTGAATTGTTCCGGCTAGTCAGTGTACTCGGGTTACGTGTAGATTGTTATGTATATTGCTCGATTGGTCGATTGCGTTGTTCGTCATATTCACCATCATATTAGTTTATAATCAAATCTGTTATTCCAATTTACTATTTTTGTAACATTGTATATCTAGATTAAGTATTTTCTTACATTTCATTTTTATTCTTTGTCTTTTCTTATATATATTTAATTTTTTAAGTACACTTGAAGATGGTTTACTGTCCGAGAAGCTTTGTGGTAATTTAATATAAAATGTTAACGGTTTTAACCACTTTTTTGTATATATATTCAGCAAATAATATTTAAAACATAATTATAACGACGGTCTCTTCGATTTAATTCGATTTAATGAAATTATAACTACGAATTACCATATGCTATACTCTAACTTCGGCCGATAATATCCCGGGGTCCACTTGACCGTAATTGATGTTTGCGTTACATTAGCGGTCACGTTATAGGGAGCATTGCGGGATGAACTTTCTATGATCAGTTCGGCTTCTGAGCTAATTGTAGCCGCTTCGTTGGACGCGATACACTGGTAGACTCCTCGATCGGTTTCTTGAATATCGCCTATGGTCAGATTGCCTCCGTCTATCATTGACCTTTCTTGTGGAATTATCGTTCCATCGCGCTAATATGTGTTTAATTTAAAATAATAATAATAATAAGTTGTAAACAACAAAGAATCAAACATAAAAAAAAAAGTATTTAGTTAGATTACGGAGGCGTGTCGATGGAGGAATGTCTCCAAATATTCCGTTCGCAATATAACGAATACTGTAAACAGTGTCGAATATTATTATTTAGTAAATATGCGGCGAGTTGTATATAAATAATACGCGAAGAATATTTGAAATGGAGTCTCTTTGAAGGAAGTGTTATGAAATTATACAGATATAATTTTTTCGTTTATGTATTTTATAATTACAAATTTATGTTATGTAAATAAATAAAAGGTAGCAACCCGATTAAGTTTATTATCGCTATAAATTCCATTTAAAATTTTTTACTTACATTCTTCCCCAATATCTATGATTTTACTTATCACGGCAGTCATCGAAATAGTCTTCGATTTAGTTTATTTGCAGTGAGCGTTCAAATCGAATATATAAATTTTCAACTGGTATCTAAAATATTATATACTCATGAAAGTGTATAATTGGAAATCTCAATTTTGAAAGCATGGTGTAAAACTGCTTCCATAATAACACAGCTGAGATTATCTTGTATACTTTTTATATTTGCCCAATGGAAACCGACATTCTTCCCTGGCAGTGGCGTAGACAGGGGCGGTTTTGGGGGTCTGAACCCCCCTTGGAATCGATCTGATAATAAGAAAATATATACTCGTTGTTAAATGCAGTTTTGCATTTGTTAAGCCTATTTTTTTTTCATTTATTTTATTTAAATTTCGTTGTTTTTGAATTAAATAGTTTTGTAATATATTACAAACAATAATTTATATGTAACCCTGTTCAGCTGTTGATTTCGTTTTCGTTATATTGATACTGGCTGTCGCTGTTTTATTTTAGCTCGCGTCTAATAAGTATAAAAATAACTCTGGTCACTTGGACGACTTAGGACTTGGGGTTTAACCTACTTGAGTTTGGTTATTTACTTAAAGTTCAATTTAACTTGAGTTTGCTGTTATAATTTAGTTTTGTTTGAACCCCCCTCTTCAACCAAGTCTAGCTACGCCACCGTTCCCTGGTAATGATCTCGCTACGAATGACAATTATAAGTCTGAGTTTCTTGCACATCAATATGGTAAAGCACACTGTCAACATCTGAACCTTGCTTCCAATTATTAGATTAATAGAATTCCGAATATTGAAGAAAATATGTGCATGTAGAATGTGTTTAGTTTACCGCTCCGAAAGAAATTCTAGAGCATATTAAGTCATTAACAGTCAAGCGATCATGATAGAATTTCCTCTATTAAAAAACTACAATTCCGAGCGATTAAAGAATTATCATGCGTGATTTACGCTACGGTTTCGTTTGTTCATTACCTACTTAGATGGAAAATCGCAAAATTCGTTGCTATACCGGAAAATATATAACCAGTTTAAGTGTACTTATAATATAGTGTTGATTGTTTATTCATTTCTTATTACGTACGCTATAAACTTTAGTGTGCCAGTTTTCGTAGTGGTTTTATGCTATATCTCCCCTCGGCTCGTCTCGTTTCTTCACAACCACATACCTCCGCGAATCCATGTAACAAACAAAACCAAACATGAATCCGTTGTCTTCATCAACTGGTCGTAAAAACATAGCGGATGTGATATTATCATCACCAATACTAAAACAGCCAACTCCATCAACGAGTACAACTAATACAATTCTTTCAATCAGTTAGTAACGGTAATACAAGAAGATAATTAGGTAGAAACTTATAATTGAGTAAGGCAGGAACCTCCGTGTCGTGCCCTTGAACAGCGATTTTAATAATTTCAAGAACGTTAACTAATTCTGTCATAACCATGACGTACAGCAGTCGGTTAGATTAGAAAAGGCCTTTGTCAAGGCCACCTATGACTATTATCTCAATCAACGCGGAAGGCTTGACAGCTTAGAAAGCCGAGATTCTCAGAGAGATATGTAGAACCAGAAGTTGTGATGTAATGCGAGTTAAACCTTTCTCAGTTCGCATGCAACGAAGGTTCAATATTAGAAAAGCTAAAAGATTTTTACAGTGGAATGGAAACAACGATACTTGCACTCGACTCTCATCTAAAACAGTACATAAAGTTTGTTAAAGTTAAACCTTTCTCAGTTCGCATGCAACGAAGCTTCAATATTAGAAAAGCTAAAAGATTTTTACAGTGGAATGGAAACAACGATACTTGCACTCGACTCTCATCTAAAACAGTACATAAAGTTTGTTAAGGATATCCAAGAAATTTCAAGGAAGACTATTCCTCATGAATGCCGAAAACAGTACATATCAGGACTAGATGATGATTTATTGTTTAAGGACACTAATAATAATGATGCAAATAACTCGTCGGAATACGCCGCTTCTATAGTAATGCGAATACAGCAGACCCACCTTGATAGCGAGAAGAAACCGTGTTGGAACCAAGAGATCAAATTAGCGAAAATAATATCAGACCCTAAATATGTCAGTGTCACATATGTAAAAAATGGAGTAACATAGTATCTGCAGACGCAGAAACTAATAATAATAACATTGAAATTATTACAGTCTAATTCGGGCATTGTACTGTGTAGTTGGTATATAGTCCACCTGGGAACAACCTCAATATCGTACCAACATTAACGCTCGGAGTAAAAATACAGCAATAATCCTCAGGTATTCATAATATAACGTGGGGATATCATGAAACAGATTTGAATGGTAAAAAGTTGTAGAAATAGGCGCTGAATAACAATCTCACATTAATTCATGATGGAAAGCTGCCTATTACTTGCAGTGACGGCGATGTAAGAAAGGGATACAATCCTGATTTAATATTGGTGTCCGACCAACATATGCAACATGCGTGAAAAATTAATACTAGAAGCTGTAACAAAGACTGAACATCAGACCATAATGTTGCCGACGAAGAATATAGTTAAACCTTTCTCAGTTCGCATGCAACGAAGGTTCAATATTAGAAAAGCTAAAAGATTTTTACAGTAAACAACGATACTTGCACACGACTCTCATCTAAAACAGTACATAAAGTTTGTTAAGGATATCCAAGAAATTTCAAGGAAGACTATTCCTCATGAATGCCGAAAACAGTACATATCAGGACTAGATGATGATTTATTGTTTAAGGACACTAATAATAATGATGCAAATAACTCGTCGGAATACGCCGCTCCTATAATCTTTTAATAATAATCAGTGGAACGCTGTTCTTTTGAAAAGAGGAATGGATCCGCTCAGGAGGGGCGTAATGATTATAATTAAATGTTCCTATTAGCAATATGAATGTCATACCGTACGAAAGTTTTTTAGATAATCTCGCCTAATATCAACGCTAATATGAACTGTTGCTGCTACGTATTGCCACCCAGAATGCATAATGCTAATATGATATTTTCTCAGAATTAGGTAACAAATTATTCTGTGACAGGACAATTTTAACTCCAAAAATGCTAATAATCTCGGTAAAAAACTTACAGGTAAAATTCTATCGCCTATAACTCCATCCGACTGGCCACAACATTCGCACAGGTTACCCCAGATGTGTTAGATTTTTAAATTATTTTAAACCCTGGGAAACGAAACTAGATCTATCCAGTTATGGTTATACTGAATGAAAATTCAGTACAAAATATAAGCAGAATTATTTATATAACAAAACTACTAATTGGCGAAAGTTATAATATTTAATAAATCAAGATACTACTTTGAATCTAAAATTTAAAACGTACTGACCACATAGATTCTACTCTTGCGAATTTCACAGAACCCATTTATACAAAATATAAACAAAATCGCGATAACACCAGTAAATATGTTCCAACAGAATTGGAAACTTAATAAAACTGATTACAGTTGCTAGAAGAAGATGGCCATCCTTAAAAACAGTATATGATAGACTTCATATAAAGCTAAAAGAAGAAATAATATAAAAAAATAAATTATTTGAGCAGTATTTAAATTCATTCATAAAAAGTTACTTAAACAAACTAAAGAACAGTATCAAACTTGATAATAATTAACATGTGAACAAAAAATGAAAACTTTTACTGATCATCTGAAAGAAATATTTACTTCTTATGACGATTTAAATATTACACGCACCAAATGAAGTTAAAACTTTTCTCGAGAACCCTTTTCTAATGTATCTTCCTTGCCCAGATAGGTATCGGATTGTCTAAAATCAACTATTCGTAATAAAGCTCCTTAAATTAACCGCAGAAGTACTGACGAGTTTACTCAGAAAGCTGCTACGCTACTCCGTTATATATTGAATTCCATATTGTAAAAAAGGATACTACCCGAAGCAATGGAAAAACTCAACAATTCTAATGGTCGGAAAACCATAAACTTTCTTGTGCTCCTATTAGACAATAAGCTTACTTAAGGTTTTATCCTAGGTCTTTGAAAAAATGTTATTAAAATCATCTGGATAATAGTTATAAAAAAAAGTTTATTCCAAATCATCAGTTTGGTTCCCTAACATTCTACTATTCAACAATGCCACAGTTTCAACGGTACTTCAAAATAACACGTGTTCTTTTTCTCATATAATTCAAGTTTATTATATACTTATTCTCTGCTAATTCTTATTGTTTTGCTTCTGCAGTAAAAGTTCGTCGTCTGATAGAATTACACAGATTGTGTGAAAAACGGATACACCAATTGTTTGAGCATATTGTAAGAGGAGAAAATTTAGAATAAATATTACTGTCGGATAAAGCATCTGGTGCAAAGGAAAAGATAGAGTGTTTACTCGTTGGACTGATGATGTGCGGAATCAATTTGGTACAGTGCGACAGCAGTCATTACGGTACAGAACCGGAATCTATGAAAAGCACCCCCAGGTAATATCGCTCAGAATTTACTGAATACAAAATGAATGAATGGATTAAAAACATATTTTATTTTTTGTCATATTGCGATTAATTATAAACCTACCTTAAACCAACTAATAGTAGGTCTTATAGCACTTTCTCCATCAATAGCGTCACAAGCCATCACTACTGATTCTCCAGTTTTACGTATATATAATACATGGGGCGTTATTGTAAATATAGGAGGACGTTGCACAACCACGTTCATTCTTTTCGAGGATCCTTGAGTTCCTAATTCATTATAAGGAGTACACGTATATTCACCAGCGTGCGTTTCATCCACCTGTAAAAGAAAATGTTAGTTCAAAAATATCACACACACACACACACACACACACACACACATATGTATATATATATATATATATATGTATGTGTGCAAATATAGATATATGTACAATATATTATCATGTATTTCCTAAACATTACGTTCTTATGTACGAATGAACTCGCAGATAAACCGCACATTGAGTATGTTGCTGATGTTTAAACTCATTTTAATTATATTTCGATTTTTTCAATTTTATCAAACTTGACTGAACACAATTATCTCAAGTGTTTTCTTTGAGCAGTAATAGTTCCCTAATTGTTTCCGGCCTGAGAACATTGCATCAATTCTGCAATTTCATCTTCAAAACAATTTCGATTTATCAGTTACAAGTTCTCGTCTTCAATTTACATGCGTCAGATAATTACAAACTACTTGTTGCTTTTGATAATACGTTGTGTTCGACTTCGTATAATTTTTCAATGACTGAAGTACCTTGAATATTTTTTAAATTTTAAAGAAACATATGATAAATAAAGTTTAAAATACAATGAACAAACATCGATTATGAGTGATTAGGAAAATTGCACTTTTTTTTGAAAAACTGTAATTTATAAAATATTAATAAAACCTACAACATAATTATCATGGATAATAAACTAAATATAGAAAAATAATTTGAAATCGTTATAAAACATACTCATTATTAACTATATGAATAAAATCAGTTGTGTTCTTAAGTTATATATATATATATATATATATATATATATATATATATATATATATATATATATATATATATATATGTACAGTGGCCTTTTTATTCTAAAAATAAAATTTTTATTCCTCCGTTGGGATTGAACTTAGGTCGTCGAACAAAATGTTGAAACGTTATCGCTACACCCCGAGACTAATATATATATATATAAAATATAAGCAATGGCTCCACACTCCATATTAGCATATAATTAATGCTTTGAATGCTATTAAATGGTTAGTCACGTCGATGATTATATATATATATATATAAATTTATGAATAAATATGTATAATTTATGTATTGTGTGCCTGTCATTCGGGCTCGTACCTTGCTGAAATATAGCGTGCCATTTCTTCTAGCGAATACCCCTGGTACGTTATACGCATCGAATAGGAATCCGTCTTTTTCCCATCTAATTTTCGTAACCTCTGGATTTGCTTTGAAGTAACATTCCATAGTGCCAGGCCTACCGTACGGCAAAAATACTTGTTTCGGCGAGTAAACCACTTTCGCCTTGTCTGTAAATTAGTCAATTATAAAAAATGAAAAATTAAAGTACAAGATGAAAAAGTAATCAACGATAATTATTTGAAGAAATAATTATCAACTCCGTTTAACAATGTGGTAGACACCGGATAACCAGAATGAAACGAATTTTGGTTAGCAGTATGACTGGATAAGACGGCAAAAAATAGTTCAATCTAATCTTAAAACGGTTCTAATGGACAAAAAAAAAATTGAAACTTATGATACGAAGATGTAGCGAGGATAGCTTAAAAAACAATTGTTACAGAAGATACAAATCATAAATAGATGGAAAAAGTCGGAGAAGAAGATCTATATCCAGGATAGAATAGATAGAAGTATATATATATATATTGCTTTGCAACGGTAGCTCCGTTCAAAGTACCAATATCATTTATATATGGGCATATCACGTTGAGTACGGCGGCTTTCTTCTAATCGCCGAAGTTAAGGGTGACCGTCAACTGAGTGTGTTATGTATTGCTGGTATCTCCCAATTTGCCTGGCCCGCACTGGATATTGGGCTATTTTCTCCCCATTTTATTGATGGGGGAGACCTACGTCCAGCAATGGACCGATATAAGTTGAAGTATATACATTTATAATAATATATTTATGAGAGACAATTTATTGTATACCGTCATAGTCGTAGCCAGTTTATTATACATTTATAATTCTATTATACGTTGCCAATAAAATATATAGCAACAGTATTAATAGTACAAATACTGTTAATACTAAAGAAAACGTTTTAAATAAATTCCTTCAAGAATTCAAAAACATACTTCAAATAGTAACACAGCAGTTACAAATGATAAATACTCTTGCTCAGACAATAATTACATTAGTAAATAAACAATGAGTTTTTGAATGTAGTAACCTGGAATGACTATTCTAAATCATAAAATGGAACTTTAAATCATAAAAATGTAGACATCATGTTAATACTAGAAACACACTTAACAAATTTCAATTACTTTCACGCCCAAGGTTATAACACATACACCACACCTCACCCGGATGGCTCAGCTAATGGTGGGTCGGTAATCAAAAATAACTTAATACACTATGAAATAAAAAAGTTTCAAGAAGAATACCTGCAGGCTACTAATTGAGAGGTAACCTGTGCAAAAAAACAAATAATATTCTCCGCAGTATATTGCCCACCAAAGCATAAGATCCTAAACAATCGCTTCAACATATTTTTGCAATGCCTTGGTTTCACATATGTCATCGGAGGCGATTACAATGCCAAGAATACATATTCGGGCTCCAAACTAATAACAACTCGAGATAAGGAGCTCATCGCTAGATGCAATGCATTGACTCTCGGAAAATCCACATATTGGCTCACAGATAAAAATAAAATTCCTGATTTGCTCGATTTTTTCATAGTTAAAGAGCTAGTTTCTTACTACGTAGAAGTTGATCCGATTTATGTCTTTGTCTTCAAATCATTCATCAGTTCTTATCAAAATAAGCGACAGAATATTAACAAAACAGGCTAAACCGAGGTTACACAATAGAAGAAAATGTTGGTTGATAAGAATATAAATCTTACATTACCATTAAAGACTGTAACAAAGAGAAAATGCCTTACAATCTTTCATAACAGTACTACAAGAACCAGCCTGGTCTAGTACACCTAAGAGACTAAACCATGTTTCAGGCATTATCCTTCACCTATACTTAGTAGACAATTAATTGCAGTACATATGTATATCAAGCAATTAAACCAAATAGTCCTGACGAAATCAAAGCAGGTATTAAAGCTATGAATCCTAAAAAGGTTCTCGGATATGACCTTATCACCGCCAAATTACTACACAAGGGATTGGTAGCACTAACTTAGTTGTTTAATGCTATAATTAGACTGGTCTACTTCCCTGTGCAGCTTAAATTTTCGCAGATTATAATGATACAGAAGCCAGAGAAAATACCTGTTGACAAGACTTCTTACAGACCAGTATCATTATTACCAGTTATATCGAATCTTTTTGAAAAATTGCTACTAAAAATAATACTTCCTGCAGTTGAACAAAAGGCATAATTTCAATATGGATTCAGAGCAAAGCACTCAAAAACTCAGCAGGTTCACCGAGTTATCAAAGAAATAGAAGCTGACCTTGAAGAAAAAAAGGTTTGTGACTATGTATTTCTGGATGTGAGCCAGGCTTTTGACACAGTCTGGTACACGGTATTGCTTCATAAAATTAAAATTAATTTTCCTTATCATTACTACAAACTTTTAAAGTTATATGTTGTTCTAATTGATTTCAGTAAAGCTTTCGATAGGATTAAATATAGTGCGTTGTTCGGTGCTTTAAAACATGCAGGCGTAGAAATGAAATGTATAAATGTAATTAAAGAAATATACAAACTAAATAGGGTTTATGTTTCATTAGAAAAAGATAGTAGAATATTTAAACAATCCAGAGGAACAAAACAAGGTGAACCAATTTCTCCTGCACTATTTAATACAGTACTTGAATTCCCTTTAAGAAAACTAAACTGGGACACTAAAGGAATAAATATCAATGGACAATATTTATCTAATCTTAGGTTTGCAGACGACATAATTCTATTTGCGGGATCCGCAAACGAACTTTCAATAATGTTAGAAGAATTACGCCGTTAGAAATGTAGGTTTAGGTATAAACTCTCACAAAACAAAGCTTCTTACTAACAATACAGTAAAAAAAATTCGGTTTAATGGAGAATTGGTACATGTTGTGCGAGAAGCAACTTATTTGGGTCAGTGCTTATCATTTGACGATTGGATGCGAGAAGAATTATCTCAGTTTGAAATGAATTCTAAAAAATAGTAGCTGGAAATAACCTAAAAGCAAAAGTTAGTATTGTGGAAAAATGCGTCGTACCAGTTTTGCTGTATGGCTGTGAAACGTGGTCTATGAAAGCAGCACACATTGACAAAATTAGTCGTGTACAGAGAACAATGGATAGATATATACTTGGAATTAGAAGAATTGATGGAATTCGTTCAGAAAAACCATAAGGCATAAAACCAAAATGAAGGACACTGTGAAGAGTGAGTCAGCCTAAAATGGAACTAGGCTGGTCACATGATTTTTCGGGATGGTTTGGCCGCAAATGCGACCA
Organism: Coronaproctus castanopsis; assembly: GCA_032883995.1. Classification (NCBI taxonomy): domain Eukaryota; kingdom Metazoa; phylum Arthropoda; class Insecta; order Hemiptera; family Monophlebidae; genus Coronaproctus; species Coronaproctus castanopsis. The sequence continues at coordinate 74,823,827 of CM065052.1, read as the reverse complement.
AGTGGATTCCAGATTACAAAGTGTAAGTAGACAACCGTTAAGGACTTCAGATAACGGATGGGTTCTACACTTGGTTGCGATTAAGTTAGGATAAAACGGTATAGAAGAAAACGGTTCAATTATATTTTATTTATTTATTTATTTGTTTATATATATATATATATATATATATATATATATATATAAAGGGTTGGGACCGAGTTTGACGTTAGTTTAAATAAAATGCATAAGTTTCAACGCGCAATTTTACATAACTACCCGTTGTGATCTACATTACGTATTCGCATCGCTTACACTGTATGTTCAAGTAGGCTCCGGCAGATTGCTTTTCACCTTCCGTATTGGATACCTCGCAATGATAGTAACCGGTATCTTTCATGTCGGTCGGTACGATATTCAACGAACCTTCGGGCCATTGTCGAATACGATCCCTCATATCTTCTAGACCGTCGACAGGTTCGCGATTTTTATACCACACTACCGTAGCGTCGGAACTTTTTGTAATACACGTTAACTTAACCGGTTCTCCTTCCATAACGGTCTTGTTAGTAGGCGGTATGACCAATAAATTTCCACCTAGAATAAATAAAAAAAAAAAAAATGAACTCGAGTTCAGTCGTATTCCCCACGTTCGAACAAAAACAATACGACTAATTCGGATGAATTTATTCGTGGGGATTTTGAACAAGTAAAATTATTGAGTTACCTATTATTACATAATTAGCTGGCTATTATTGTTTTGAAATAATACGTTTTAAACGCCAATCTGCAAACATAACTTGAAAATAACGTCCTAAACGTAGTTTTAAATATATTATTAACGACGAAATTACACAGATTCGCGAAGATGAATTTTTGTAAATTCATTACTAAAAAAATTTTTTTTTATTAATTTGGTATGTTCTTTTTGTGCCCGGTTCGTGACGTTTAATTATATTTCACTGCACCCGTATTCAGCCAGAATTCCAGCTTTGTGTGACATCATCCACACCTCGTCGGGTTCATTTTACATTCGAGTATGTACGGCATTGTCTACAGTTCTCCGCAGATGCCGTTCGAACACATCCCACCCGTATTCGGTTGATCGTTCGCCGTATTGACCTTTTCTCTTTACATCCTGACGCCACAGTTTCTTCCGGTAATCTCAATGGTTTAACTGGTTTCTTCGTTCCACAGATTCATCAGCTCTTTTCAAGGTTGTGACTTAAGTTTGACCTAAACTACCTCTCACGAGGGCTGTCCGAAATTATTGAAATAATGAACGAATAATAAACGAAAAAGAAATAGTTCAAATTACTGAATTTTTATATACAAGTATCATAAAGCTTTTCAGCTATTAAGACATTATCAAGTGACCATAATTAAATAAAATAAAAAATATATACAATTTATGAAAAATATAAAAAAAGAAGAAAAAAAATTTTTAAAACAACTGAATTTAGGTGAGTGATATTACAAAAAATTATTGATTGTGTTGTTTACCACATTCACTATCATATTATTTTATAAATAACTATTTTTTTTCACTTTGCTACTTTTTGTAATATTGTGTTTATAAATTATTTTTCTTTTTTACATTTTATATAATATTTTGTTTTTTCCCTTTTATATTTTTTATAAATTGTATATATTTTTATTCTATATTTAACTTTGTTCGCTTGATAATAGCTTAATAGTCGAAAAGCTTTGTGTTCTTTTTATATAACAATTTAGTGATTTCAACTACTTTTTTGTTGTTCATTTATATTTTTTTTAAATCACTACATTTTACACTATTCAAATAATGGGTGAATAAATATAGTATATATTTTAAAACTAATATATTTTGGTTATATATATTTTTTTGCTTGCCAGGATTATTAATTACCTGTTGTCTAGGATCAAAATACGTATATCCATTTTTTTAAATTTTTTTAAAATTACCTTGTACGTCTAAACGGAACCAAGTACCGTTCAATTTGCTGGGAGGCGTCCTATTTGGAAAGTATACTTTACATTCGTACCATCCTTGATCTGATTCGCGAATGCTTGTTAGATTGATAGATCCTTGTCCTCGTTCCCATGCTAATTTTTCCGGTAATAACGATATACGATTTACATAATCTTCCCCGTACGTTGTTTCGCCATCATCCCAAGAATATATCAGCTCCCCCTGAAAATTTATAGATTTATATATATATATATATATATATATATATATATATATATTATATATATATATATATATATATATATATATATATATATATATATATATATATATATATATATATATATATATATGGTATATACATATGAAATGGGAAATAATATATATAAGTTTACATGTATGATTCACGTATTAAAGTAGCAAACATATTTCCTATATTATATAAATATCATGACGATCACAGCATAAAGTTTTTAATCATCGCGTAACTCTTAATTATCAAGAAGATTGTCCATTCTGTATAACATCGTACGTACTGTATTGCATATAGTATTTTGAATGTTTTTACGTATATGCGTTAGCACATAGTGTTATACAGAATGAGCCGATGCCTTTTCCGTAATAATTAAAACGTACACGACGGTTTTGACAGTCGAGCGTTCTAACGACTATGTCACCGTGCATATGTACGTTTTTTTTTATGTTAAATCAAATCAAAGAAAGTAACATATAACTTCATTATAAATCAAACACTCAGTTAGTTCTTAGATAATCAACGGAATTCTATTAGGTTCTACATATCTCGTTTATGCATATAACAAATAAAATTACCGTGTACTATGTACGACTTTATACTATCTCGAATTCTAATCGACTTCTATTTGAGGATGTCACGCAATCGTTCACCTTGGCTCGATTATCGTAGACCACAATTCTTCTCCGTCGAAATTAATTGTTTCCCGATTTCTATTCCTAAAATATCCAATTTTTAACTTCGGCAATTGTTGGGAACAACAGAGCGCTCGATGTTGCGATGTTTCCGAAAACAGCTATTGACGCTTTTAACTAATATGTCGAAAATTGACAGTTCATTTTCTTCCAATTCCGTGGTGAATTTTATTAATAGCTTAGATTTCTTTTTTGTGTATTCCGTTTTGTTTTTTTTGTTTTTTTCAAAACGTAATCGATAAAATCTATTATTTATTTTAAAGAACTGTTTTCAATTTAATATAAGTTCTTTCGCTTATAAGTTAAATATTTGTTGTTTTTCATTCGTTGGTTTTCATAAAAGCAGCTACGTGCCCTTTATCGGACTTTAATGTGATAATATTCTTCGTGTTTTTAGTTCTTTAAAAGCGACTATTTCTGTTTTGAAAATGTTAAATTTCGATGCTTTGTATGTTCTTAAAATCTGCGCACAATCTTGTCTTACTATTACTGATACATTTGCCGGTATAATTTATAAATATTCTTCATTAGTTAAAATGGTACAGTTTTTTAATACTGTTGCAAAATTAACTCTTTAGCGCAAATTGTTTATTTCTATAATAGTGCAAAAAGTTCAATGTTTATTCAATACGAACGACAGATTTTTTGTTTGGCCTCGTCAAATTTCAGAGGCATTTCAAAAAATGGTCTAAATTTAAACAAATCATCATGAATGAATATTCTACATGATAACTGTTTAGGTTCTAGGCCGAAGAAATGTACCATATAGATCGTCCTTCCTACTTAGTTGCAGCTATTTACGAGGCTTTTGTTTTTCAGAATAACGTTTTAAATGCTACATTCATTGACGTCTAATTATCAGTCGATAGATAGAATTTAAAAAATGTTTTTCACGTTAATTCATCATCTTGTACGCAGGACTACTTATCAAGAGGCCTATAATTCAAGATTCAGTCCTTAATCCCATTTTCTTTAACATTTATATGTTTTACAACCGCTTTTATCGCGGAACATTCAGTTCTCTATATTTCTCTAGGAAAAGGAAAAATAGTAAACCCATATAGTACAAGAGAATATAAAGATATTCAACAAGCGGCTTGAAAATTGTAATCTGATAATTGCCACTAGAAATAGTCAAGTCATCACGTTCTTATAAAGAAGGTCGTTTAAGGTTGATTCGCCTATGTATAAGCAGCATAAGTTCAACTCGCTCATAGAAAATCCGCATTCAAAGCGGCGAACATCTTTAAAACTCTTTGCTCAACGTGTAACCTAGGTACAGTTCAAAATTCATGTATGCGTTGCAAAGTTTGATCTCGTTACCCCAGTTCTTGTCTGTACAACTTATTAGATTTTGAAATGTTCATCTTTCTTATAACTACAGAAGCTGCTTATGAATCGTTTGAAAATCTGTGAAATCTCTTCGACACATCTATACTTTCACTCCGCGCACACGTATTAATCTGATTCCTTTCGCTTTCTGCGAGCAATTTCAGGATGGCCCATCTCAGAAATAATCTAATCTATTGACATCCGTTACAGCATACTGCAGCTCAGTTCTAACAATATCTCAGTTCCATTCTGTTGTTTGGCTGGACATGCTCGAATTGTCGGTAATGAGTTATGTGTCGAAGAATGCGTTTGACTCCATATATGTTTATATATCTATAAACGATAGGAAAATTAGCATCCATCTATTTATTTGGGCAAAATAATCTGCGTGGCACATAACTTCTATCTACTGTTGTATCCCATTCTAGGATACAGACTTTGGTTTTCTAGCTTACCACAATCACGATTCGTAATTTTATCGGCGCAATTATCCGCACGTACATCAATCATCACCGTTTGTCGTCACACCCCTTTAGACTGATTATTGCATCTACATAATAAATATAATGACAACGTTTATACGTTAAATATTCTCGATTTCATTTGAAGCGAACAAAATCCAAATTAATTAACTCGTGTCGTGTAGTAAATTGTTGCATGAACCTGCTACTATTATTCAGGTATATAACACGCGCCTCAGTCGTTAAGACATTTGTCGCACGACGAAACGAACGTAATTTAGAGCGCAGATATGTTGAAAGACGTAAATTAATTTAAAACTACCAGTTTATTTTTGGTTTTTGTAGATTGTGATTTTATAATAACGATGGTGAATTAATAAATATTAATTGTACGAAATTTATAAGTTGGATATACAAATGCTGTACGACTATTGAATATAAATGAATGAATGAACAAAAGTAGATATTTCATAATTGTTATAAATTACATAAAATATAATATTAGCACGTATCGTAATATTAAGTTTAGATCGTTTAATGAAAATTTTATGAAGTGTATATAATCTTGACTGCGCTTTATCAGTGACACGATTGATATGCTTTGAAAAAGTTAGTTCGTTATAAAAGATAACGACCGAATATTTGGAATGAGGTTTTCGTTCTAGGTAATTATTTTCTATTTTGAGATTACCATTTATATGTAATCTAGGTTTTTTGATAAAAATAATGCTTTCAGTTTTAGTTGTATTTATTTTAATGTTCATTTGTTGTGTAATATTTGTATATTTTGCGGTATCAGGAAGAGTCTTTTTTGAAAGAACAGGTAAAAACTGTAATGTTATCCGCGTAAAGTGCGATATTTATATCTTTTACTTTAGTTAGGTCATTGATATGTAAGATATAAGTCCTAGGATTCTATCTTGAGGAAACCAAAAAAAAATATATTCTAGGACTGAAGTAGGTGCCGTGTAATATAACTACATCAGAAATATAACGCAAGTCTTAATTATCACATTATCCCAGTAACGATCACGTGTTGATACATAAATGCATACATACATATTCTTCTTTCTGGTGGATTACTCAAAAGGAGTCTCCTTGATTATTCGACCTTTCCAATGTTCATGATCTAGATCCAATGCATACAATATATATATATATATACTAGCGACGCAGCCCGGCTTCGCACGGGTATAATTTGCTAATGAAGAAAATGAGAAGTGTGCTTAGCAAAAAGATATTAAGTATGATTATTTCATAACTTACCTTTACATCCAATAATTTTAATTTTGTGGAAGAGGTATTAATGAAATTTCATGAATAGTGCCGATGGTTTACCAACTCTAGAGCACGCCACATACAAATGCCCATGGGAAAAACACGGAAATTCGAGGTTTATTCCACACACTTGCTGCGATTTAGCCTTGCGATATGTTAATTACCATTGCAAATGGAAGGCGAACCCAAGTGTTATGATGAAATTTCATGAATACACCCGTTACAAAATTAAAACTATTGGAAATATACTTAATATTTCTTTCCTAAGCATACTTCTAATTTTTCTTATTAGTAAATTGCACCTTTGTGAAGACATATAAATAAAGTTTAATCCTAATCAACAATTAATTCACAATGTGCTGTTAAAGAACGTGTATGCAGTTAAAAATTTATTCTTAACTATTCTACTTCAAACATAAGAATGAAATTCATTTTTCCATTGCAGTACTGTATGGCAACAATTAAAAATTTCAGTTCAACAAATTTTTTTTGCGGTTCCGATGATTAACTTTTTTATACTATAAAACATACGGTTTAAATATTTTAGAAATACGCCAAACACATTTTCAACTTGTATAATTACATCGAGTTATTAAAAAAACATTTATAAAAAAATCTATAATTCAACTTTAACCCGTCACCGGTTTTACCATATTCATTTAGATATTTTCCGTTTTTTTCAATAATTTGATGTAATTAATATTAAAAAATCTATAATTTAACTTTAACCTTTAACCAGTTTTATCTTATTCATTTAGACAATATTTTCACGGTTTTTTAATAATTCGATATAATTAATGTTATATATTTTGGAGATAAACTGTATATAATACAAACGTAAAATTAAAAGAATACTTGGCGTATTTTAATATATCCAAATTTACTATATCCCAAGTTCAAAATAACAAAATTTCGGTATAAGAAAATTTTTTTAACTTTTTTATACTATAATATGGTTCAAATATTTTAGAAAATACGCCAAGCACTTTTTCAAATTGTATAATTACACGAAATCATTTAAAAAAACGTTTATAAATCACGTTCAAAAATCTATAATTTAACTTTAACCTGTAATCATTTAGATATTTTCGTGGTTTTTTAATAATTTGATGTAATTAATGATACATATTTTAGTGATAAAGAAACTATATTTTAAAACAAACATGAAGTTAAATGTTACATTATATATTTAGATCCGGTTTCAGCACGCATGATCACATTCACACTATGAGGATTTTAATATCTAAATGCAAAGAATACAACATGGAATTGCACATGGCGTTCATCGATTATCATAAAGCGTTTGATACCGTGGAAACATGGACAGTGTTGAAGGCGCTTGAAGAAAATGGTATAGATGATGAATACATCAACATAATTAAAAATATTTATAATTCGCCAATGATGCAAGTACAGCTGGTGGAAAAAACAAATAAAATACCGTTAAAGAGAGGCGTCAGACAAGGAGACACAATATCTCCGAAGTTATTTATAGCAGCCTTAGAACGTATGTTCAAAAATTTGTCTTGGGAGTCTAAAGGTGTGAATATTGATGGGAAGAAAATTAGTCACTTGCGTTTCGCCGATGACATTGTGTTGATTAGTAATAATGTTGGTACCTTACAGGAAATGATAACTGACCTACATAACTGTTCTAAAAAAGCAGGATTAACCATCAGTATTAATAAAACGAAGATCATGACAAATACACCTCAAAAGTTACAAATAAAACTAGATGACCAGATACTGGAACAGGTCAATGAATATATATACCTAGGTCAAATTATTACCACACAGAAAGAAACAATGCGTAAAGAAATTAAAAGGCGAACGCATCTATCGTGGATAGCTTTTGGGAAGTTGAGTACTGTCCTCAAAAATAAAGATATATCTAACAGCTTGAAGAAGAAAGTATACGAACAGTGCATCCTTCCAGTGCTTACATACGGAGCGGAAACATGGAGCCTAACGAAGTATGTTGTTAAGAAACTTGCAGTGACACAGAGAGTCCACGAAAGATTAATATTGGGCATCAAGATATCAGACCAGAAAACCAACACATGGATAAGACAGCAGACTAAATTGTCAGATGTAGTCGTACGTGTAGCGCAGTTGAAATGGAATTGGGCACGTCATGTAGCAAGAAGAAACGATGATAGGTGGACGAAACGAATAACAGAATGGCTTCCAAGAAAAGGACGCAGAAGTCGCGGTCGGCCGGATACAAGGTGGCAGGACGATATACATAGATCAGCCGGTGTGAAATGGATAAACGAGGCTCAAGATCGCTACAGGTGGAAACAAAAGGGGAACGCTTACATCCAGCAGTGGATTGATATAAGCGCATCGTGATCGTGTGATATATATATATATATATCGAAGTTTATTGTTACTTACCTATTAATTAATGTTATATATTTTAGAAATAAAGAAAGTGTATATAAAACAAATGTGAAATTGAATGAATACTTGAAAAATAAACCATAAAAAATTTCAAAATTAAAACCAAATAAACTTACTGTCAACATGATCAACACAACCGGTTAACAATATTGAATTGTTTACATCGAACGATATATCGATACCACATGATGAAGAAAATTATATAAATTATAAATTTAAATAGTTTTTCCGAATTTCAAAAATTTTTTATATATACGCACAATGCTTATAATTATGAACACAACAAAAAAAATCAGCCGTTCTCGAGTTATGGTATTTAAAACATGTGCAATTCATATACATATATATATATTATATATATATATATGCATGTATGTATGTATATACAAACTAAATTTAATATCATTATCTAGAAATCTAATCTTGACCTGCTACTTACATCTTTTCTCCATTCTAGAACGTGCGGTACTCTGTATTCGTTTGGAAAATCAATGACACAATCAAAAATGACGGATTCCCCAACTGCGGCGGTCAGAATTGTAGCAGAGTCATCGTTATGGCAATAACCTGTCGATTGTATTTATAAATCGATCAGTGAAAGCTATAACATATAGTAATGTATATACATACATACATACCCACACACACACATATATATGTAAGTAGAAATTCGGCTTAAGTTATAAACAGACGCCATTATTACTCGATGTATGCGAAAATCTAATTAAACTATATACTAAATAAATAATATAAAGATATGAGTAATGTTAGTTCTCTCTGAACACGCGACGGTTATTTGAAGACAGTAGGTAAGCAGTAGAGTGCGGAGGAAATACGTCTAGTTCCGGTAAGTAAGCACCATATAAATAATAGGAAAAGTATGACGGTGTTAATGTCAGCTGTTAAGCTATGATCTAGCGAAGACTGGCAACTTTTTGAGCGGTGACGATGGCTCGTCAGCAAATTATTCTCTACCTAATACAAATTGATGAAAACGAATACGCGTCGGTATCGAACATAGAGGCGTAACTAACAAAAGAGTTTCTTTAGAAAGAATTCCAGCGTCGAAAAAAATCCGCCTTTGCTGAAATATCTAAAAACAAGTAGAAGGAACCGCGTGTTTGAGTAGCCTCTATACCACCCCATTTTAAGTGTGTGATCACAAATTTCATTATTTTTGAGATCGCTGGAATACATACGAAATTTGTTATAGATATTCTTTTGTAGTAAATACTATATACTTCCTGCGATTATCGGAATAATTCTATTAGTTTTGATTGTAAATTTGGGATTTTAGATGACATTCAGCTCGCTTAATAAATCGGATACATTTGCGTGCGTGACATGAAATCGGGTGTATTCTAAACGTTTAAGAATTGTATATTCACCTACGGGGTAAATACTGTGGAATAGCTCAGTGGACGACGTTATTTAATAATTGCCGGCGGTATACTTTAGACGGACTTTAAAAATGACAAGATTAATATGCAAAATTTTTTACGCATGTAAAATAAGAAAGAATGAGCTAAGATCGTGAGAAGGGTTAACGGAAGCAACTACTATAACATATGACAATAATATGGACGATTATTATTCTGTGACCAACAGAATTTGTGGAATCCGTACGTTAGTCGGGGAAACAAAAATACGTGCGTAAAATGACAAACGTATCTACAAATTAAACGTTAATCATAGTAACCTATCGAAGGGCGACCATGATGATATATATATATAAATTTCCAGATTAAATAAAAATCACGATACTAAGTGAAAATTGACGATGACTTCGTATTTAGTCAATTCTGACCGTTAAAACCGAAAGATATACCGTTGACTGCAGAAACCTCTCAATTGATATGTTAATAAATTTAAACAATATCATCTATGTTTTTGCCTCCACACTGGTCAAAAAGGGTCCATCTTTTACTCCTCCTCCCCAAAAATACAAATCGTAAATTAGTTCCGTGGTGAACAAAGCGAGTGCTATCATGCAACGACGAAAAGTTTTGAACAACTTGAAAGGTTTGCCTTCCAGTAACAATCCTCTAGAATATAAGAAAGCTCGCGCCAAGGATGTCAAGAATTCATTTTTAAGATCACTCCATCAACATCTTCAAATATGATGTGGTCGAAAATTCGTGCTCTCGAACAACCATGCTCCTAGTACTGAATAAACAAAAATGTGCTGTATTTAAACTAGGGAAAATAGTTTTGAGCATATTTATATATATATATATATATATATATATATATATATATATATATATATATATATATAGAGAGAGAGAGAGAGAGAGAGAGAGAGACAAAAACATAGACGATTCATTGAGTTTAACTTCTTCATGCACACGTACACATATATATTAAAATCAATTAATAATAACAAAATAAAATATAAAAATACGTTTAAAAAAATTCAAGAGTATGTAAATTAAATTGAAATTAATGTGAAAACGTATACATAAGAAAAATAAGCAGACAATTCGCAATAAGATTTAAAGAACATTTAAATTCATATAAAAACAACGAGTTTAAAATGTGATGCTTTAACGAAGGATAAATTGATACATTTTTCCCTAATATAAAATAGAACGTTTTAAAAATAAAAAATACCGTGAACTACCGCACGACTCAGATACTTATTGATCACGGTTCTATCGGCTACTATTTAAATAAATTACAAAATACGCTGTAATTGCGAAAGCGATGAAATTCAAAACGTTCAACATATATCATATATATGCGCAGTAAGTACAATCATCCGAGACAGTTGTGTCAGTTTTGTAACCATGCGCTTCTTGAATTTCAAATTATATTATTATAACAGTTTCCCGTTTTCATTTCTAAATTATTTAAAATTAAACACGTATATACATAATCGCTACTAGTAGCCCCAAAGCTAATAACTGATTCCTGTATTACTTCATGATATAATTTATGTAGGGCAACATTTTTATTTTTTATATTTTCATAAAATAAATTCGTGTATATTAAATTGTATGCGCTCAAATAAAAAAATTATGTATATATATAATAATAATAATAATAATAAAGCATTTATTTCATTTAAATACACCAAAAAATACATAAAATAATTAAAAATAACGATAGTAATGAAAGTCCAAATTGAGCATTCCGGTGTTTTTTTTTTACTTTGAAGAAACATATCCAACACTCATTTTCTTCCGAATCGTTCTATCTGTTGCTCTCCGCATCAAACTGATCCCAACATATTTAATAAATAAATAAATAAATAAAAAGTGTATACATTTAAAATAAGAAACAACAATTATCATCTACACGTACCGAAATAAAACAAAATTCTTCCCGCGTATCGCGATATAAATAATAATATAAATAAAAGAAGCTTAAAATAGACTGCAGGAAAAACCACCACCAAAACCTGCATGAAATAAGTATTGAATAAAATGGAATATACGATCAGAGTAGCCATGAAGAGAAAAATAACTATGTACATCAACTAAACTTAAACTTAAATAATAACTATATAGCATCAGCAAATCATAATAATGTATGTTTAATTCTTTTATGTTTATATTTCTTATTAATTGGAGACTAGTGCGAACGTAGTCTCCTATATTGTTTATAACGGGATTCGCGCTTAGGGTACAATCATTAAAAAAATTTTTAACAATGTCGTCTTTCTATCGTCTTTCATTGAATTTCCCTTTTCCTATCCAGCTGAATCCATTCTATACATTTTCTAGTCCAACTATTTGCGTATTTCCGCATGACACACACCATGACCATACTATGTCCATTGCTATCTCCATTAGGTCTTCTGTCCTTGACTGTGCTCTTAATGTCTTGTTCTTTATTCTATCAAATTTTGTAACCCCTAACACACACATATATATATATATATAAAATGTGTATTAAGAATTTCCCAGTTGTCCGTACACGCAACATGTGCCTTTATTATTATTGTTATTATTATCGCGCTTATTTTAATTTTACGTTTGGCAATAACACGATTTTTCCAGGTAAGCCGTTTATCAAGGTGTAATCCAAGATATTCTACGTTACACGATTAGGAAATTGTTTGTCCATTTAGCTTAATCGGTAAATTTTCGCTTGTATTTAAGACAAATAAAGTGTTACTTTATAAAACAGTTTCGAAGCCAATTTGGTCATACGGTATCCAGATTTGGGGTAGTACAACGAACAACTCTAACTTAGACGTAGTAAAAAAATTTCAATCTAAAGTATTGCGGAATATCATGTCAGCACCATGGTATGCCCGCAATGACGACATACACAAGGATCTCCGTATACCCCGTCTGTTAAAGAAGTAATCGGAAGCCGTGCTGGAAGATACCTGCATCAACTTCAAACTCACATCAATCCACTAGCAGTCAGCGTCCTACGCAATGGCGTGTAATTCCAACGACTGAAGAGACGCAATCAGATCGAATTGGGGAAGCGACCGTAGCGATCAACTAGTTTATATAATAATACTAAAATAAATTAAGGGATAGCGACCGTTGGCAAGCAGTTATAGCTTTTAAACAGATCAATGCTGCCTATTCTTCAACCGAAGAAAAAAAAATCATTTTTATTATATATATATATATATATATATATATATATATATATATATATATATATAATACGCGTTTATATTTTAAAATAGGTGTCAATAACGTTAAAATTTTAATGAATTTTTTATTTTTATTTTTATTCCATTCCGATTAACGAATTATATTTGTTGTGTATTATAGTCGATATGAAAGGGACTATTCTTATCGGTGTTTTAACTGCTCGTTTTTTTTTTTCTTATTTCGACGATATAATTTTTAATAGTACTTACCGAAATAGTGGTCATTTAAAGATATTATCAACATGGATAGCGTCGTAGTTGTTAGGATGGTGGATGATAGCGATCGAATTGAACTGCTACGTCGGAACATAACTAAAACCGTTCAACCGAATCGCAGAACCTGAAGATTATTCGTTATTCCGATTTCAGTTCTGATTTTTAATTCCTACGACAATCGCCTATATCAACGATATGCATACGCTATAACAACATAGAAACGTTCCGACCACGCGTGCAGATGCTTAAACACGTCTACACCTAACGACAACCCTTCTAACTAACTCCGTTAAACTTACACCGCACTGCTCGTTTCGTTATCGACCAAGATTATCATCTCGACGGTGGATTTCAATTAAGTCAATTAACCGCCATTTCCTGAATAAACTTATTGCTTTATTACCGCGTACCGGCCGTTCCTCATTTGTAGCGAGGTATATATTCGTTCGATGTAATAATGTCGCAACATGAAAACGTATTCTTCTGTAGGTTTTTTTTTTATTCTATACACGACGAACTAATTACCGACCTACTTAACCGGGTTGAAGTTTTATATATACATACATATACACTTATATGTGATCTTTTTTTTTTTACGTACTATTTCGAAGATTGCATAATTGCATCCGGCTCTAACTGTCGTTAAAGTTAGGGAGGTGTAACTCGTTTAAAATTTAGTAAAGAATTGTAAACGGAAAAAGTTACTTATTAATGTCCATATCTTTTTTTTCTTTTCATCGGGACTCAAATGACGAAATTGCGGATGAGGAATCTAACAAATCGCGACTATGCAGAGGTAGATTTGATAGTCTTACGCCGGCAATAAAAAGTGAACGTTGTAAAAATTTCAAAAAGTTTGAGCGGTTTCGATAATATTCCTTCTCTCCGATTGCACAGTGCAGGATAGAATATTCTACAATCGTTCCGAATAGGAATCCTGTAGGAAGAAATTCTCATGTTTGTATACCATCAGTGATTGTAGGTTTAAAGGAATACTCTTATCAAATTCTTCACGCAAATCGCCGATCAGCTTTTATATACATGTCTCTTTTGATAACACGGTTTACCGATCTCTTACCGCCAATTTTTCCTCTTATAATAATTCGTAATTAGCTCCTCTTAAAATGTGTCCTAAGTATCGCAACTTCCTTTCTTTAACGCAGTTCAATATTTTTATTGACTTTATCGAGAACTGTTGTACTGCTGACTTTTCGTATTCGAGAAACTTTTAATATCCTTCTATAACTTATATATATATATATATATATATATATATATATATATATATATATATATATATGTACATCTCAAAATATACAATACGCTTTTCATAGCATCCATTACAACCGTATGGCAAAACTAAAAAAATGCTGCATCTTGAAATTCTTAATTGCAAGTCCAGATTAAACTGTTTCTTAATTTTTATGACCCCATTAATCTATATCCTGGATCGTACATCGTTTTTTGATTGATGACTATCCTTCAAAACACGATATCTAAATATTTAACAGCCCTTCGTTTAGCTATATCGAGCATTTCCTAATCGCTTTTATTTTAAACCTATTAATTGGCAACACGAAAGCTTCACTATTGATTTTGTAAGTTTTCTTATATATCGTTTTCTGTAACCTGTCCTAAATATTCGCTATAATAAAACTCTAATCAGCGTACGGCATGTTGTTGTATTACTATTCTGTTACTAAAGTATAAATTCATTTATGACATATTTACAATCCAAATTATGTTTTGATTCAATCAACCACGGTGATCATGCAGTCCAACAAAAAACAAAAACCTATCGCGAAAATGTTATTAAGAATGCATAACCGATATTTTCTGAAATGTTACCATGTGAGAGAATAATTGTAGATTATACAGATAAGGCACACTGCATTATACGATGGAGATGTAATATATGGGGAACGTAGTAAGATAACGAAAAGCTTAGAACGTAACGGCACCACAGGAGAGTATTAAAAAAACCAAACATGATTGAAATTGCAGTTTGCCTGTTTAGAATAGATTGTACAGAAGGAACTTTCTCTAAGTTGCAAATGGAAAAGACTATTAAATTAATCTGCTGATGAGTATAGATTACTCTTCGAGGAATAGAACCACGGAAGTTTAAGGGGAGACGGGGTGATCGACTAATCTTCTCAGTATACATCAGTTCCCAATTGTATTCCAGCTATACACGGTAAGAAGGACACAAATATTTCGACATGTTCCAAATTATTAAGCTTTAACATTATTAATCCAATTAGTGTATCTGGCACATTCCATTAATTGTCGGTAGTTTTTTACTATACTTTTCGAGTCGGTAATAATAAGTAATTTCCACAAAGGGTCAAAATCTATTAAAATTGATAAGGCTGTACTGACGCTTATTCACCGGTAAATAAGCATAGTTTGTACATGTTACTAATATTGACAACCGGAAGAATGAACATTGCTTGTTCTTTAAGTTGACTTTGATCTATCCTCTCTATAATATATGGGTGTACAGTGTAAACCTTTCGCAGATAATATTATTGAAAAAGGCAAGGACTAGTTTGTTTACGGGAAAAGTAAACATATGGTACCATAAATTGAGGAACTGAAGAGTAGGGACATTTTATTATTAAAAAACTTCAGTTGGAACAAAAATTGACCGAACGTATTGAACAAGACGCTCGCACGACACGTATGTATCCCATGTTGTTCGATCAGTGTTGTGATGATGATGACGACGCGACGATATTATCAACAAATAATTCATCATTAATTTCCGTGATAAGCGATTACTTACCTATTCGTATTTTGTTTTGTAATTGGCGTACAAGACAATCATAATATGGCCTGAGCGATGACAGACACACATACTCGAGATAACTTGTTTTTCTTTTTTTTTTCTTCTTCCGCGAATGTGCAACTAGCTCATAAGGCTATCTAGCACTTGGCGTGTAATGTGGAAGTGACTTGTGGAAACTCCTATCCAACGATATGAGTTTCATCTAGTCTTCTTGTTAACTTAATGCTACTTAAAATAGGTCAGTAGGCTTTTTCCGCTTCAGTCGTCTGACCTCGTTGGACTTGTCAAGCAATGCGACGGCCGGGCTATTTGGGTGGGCCTGTAGCTTATGATTGTACTGTTTTGCAAGTTTTTTGATTTGGTCATGGATTGTACTGACATGAAGATCTGTATGCAATGTACGATTACTGACGTACCACGAAGCGTTTGTAATTTCTCTACGGATTTTATTTTGGCAACGTTGTATTTGCGCAATGTTACTGGACTTAGCGCATCCCCAGAGTTGACAACCGTAGGTCCAAATTGGTATCTGTTTATATAGCAATAATTTGTTCTCCAGGGACAACTCTGAATTTCTTCCAAAAAGCCATAATAAGTTTTTATATTTATTTCGTTTCTTTTCTTTTTTATGTGTGTTTTCCACGTTAACGTTTTATCTAAATGAAGACCGAGATATTTTACTGTATCTTTTCTAGGCACGATGTTATTGTCAATATAAATATCTGGCGTGTTACAGTTTATCTTCTTATTTGTGAAGGTTAAATGTACAGATTTATTTTCATTGATAGCGGTACGCTACCGCTTGAACCAAGTCGACAAGGTGTTAACAGCCGTTTGAAGATTAACGGTCCTAATATACTCCCTGCGGTACACCTGCCTCGATGTGACGGATCTCCGATTCTGCTTCTCCATACTTGACAGAGAAATACCTATCGCTTAGGTATGATTTCAGCAATTCGAAGAATTGGTATGGAAGGCTGGAATGTATTTTATACAGTAATCCTTCATGCCATACTTTGTCGGAAGCTTGTTTAATGTCGAGGAACACAGCCTCACAGATTTTTTGTTTTCTATGGAGTTTTCAATTACCTTGACTATGCGATGTACTCGCTCTACAGTGCCATGACCTTTTCTAAACCCGAACTGGTGCTCCGGGATTAGGTTCCTGCCATCCAAAATTGGATTTATTCTTTTTAATAGCAATTTTTCATATGGTTTTGAAAGAACAGGAAGTAAAGCTATCGGACGATATGATGCAAGTTCTTCAGCAGGTTTTTGGGGTTTGTGGACCATAATAATTTATGAAAAATTGAGCTGGACCGGAAAATATCTTAAGCGAATTATAGCATTGAAGATATAGGTGAGAAGGATTAAACCTTTCCGAGATAATTCTTTTAATAATTTTGGAGTTATTAAATCATATCCTGGAGATTTGTTTGTGTTCATAGTTTTAATTATTGATTTGATTTCACCAGGTGATGTTATTTTGATGCTGTTGCTTAGGCTTGTATTATCAACGAGAGGCGGTAGGCGTTCTGAGCCGGGATGAGGTTGGAATACATCACTTAAATAATCACCAAATATTTCAGCCTTATCTTGATCACTTCGAGCCCATTTACCGTGTGGAGTTCTGATCGGATGTGACCTTACTGTTGGGCTTTTTAAACTTTTTGCTGCTTTCCAGAGAGAATAGTTATTTTGTTTCAAGGGTGACAAATTTACTAAATATTCTTTAAAGGATTTGTTTTTTAAGTTCTGTAAAAGTTGTTTAACTCGTTTGGTTTGGATATTTAGCCTGGTTTTGATATTTAGCCTGGTTTTGTGAAATGGGTTCCGATGCATTTGCCACATTTTTCTTAGCTTCCGTTTAAAGGCTATTTCTTTCTTAATTACTGCAGGATAGAATATGACTGGTTGTTGTATGTCTGTGTTTGGCGATGCTGTCCAAGCTGCTTCTTGAACAGTTTTCGTAAAATGCTCCACAGCTAGTTCAATATGATTCTTAGTTTTAAGAGGGATTTTTATGTTTATTCTATTTTCTAACATTTCGCGAAAATGATCGCAGTCCGTCCGTTTATTATACAATTTCGGTTTGCATATTTTCTTTACAGTATTTTCACTAACGACAAGGACCACTGGGGAGTGGTCAGATGACAGGTTATTTTCATTATACGTAACTATGTGGTTCATTGGCAGTCCTTTAACCATGAAGAAATCTAATAAATCTGGTACTTTACAGGGATCAGAAGGAGGCCCTGACGAGTGTACCATGCACATGTTTTCATCAAGGGCCATTTTTAACTGTTTTCCACGAGGGGCAGTTAATCTAGAACCAAAGTAGATGTTTTTTGCGTTATAATCTCCTCCGATTACGTATGTATTACCAGTGTCTTTAGGAAATTGTTAAATAACGCTTTAGTTATAACGTGCCTTGGAGGGCAATAAACTGCTGAAACGGCTATATCACTTTTCTCATTTCTTTCTATGACTATAGTTGTGGCTGACTGCAGTAGCTTTGTTGCCACGACACAATGCAGTCCCGCGTGTTTTTATAGTGTACTGTAATTATTACTAACGCGCATATGGTTTGACATTGCCTTCCACGCGTTAATATTCGGATTATTTACATTTTTTTAATTTCTGATGATAATTTTTGTGTCGTCGATCGTATTAAAACTTCGTACCTTCCGCATAAAAGTCGCTCCAGCCACTTGGCTATGCCGACGACTGATAGCAATAATAATAATAATAATAATAATAATAATGAAGTGACTACAAATAAGAAGAATCGACTTTCGATAATCGCGTAATATCGTTAAATTACTAACGAAACCGGGGTTATCGTTAATTGGATATCAACCGTTCATGACATATTCTGCAGCATCATCATTATCAGTAGTATGCTCGGTCGATGCTTCGACAGGTTTACCGTATTTATTAATTTATGTGTCATTTTATGTTAATGTATGTGTGCACTATCGCATAAAATCGGTGCGTTCGGCACTAAAAAGAAGATAAAAAAAAACTAAAACGACCTGCTTGAATAACACCAGTGAATTCACAGCACAAATCACGCTTAGTTCATCCATTGTCGTTTTACCTTGCATAATTATATAGTGTATTTAAATTACATTTATATTTTGATCATTTACATTATACACAGTTAACCAATTTTATTATTTCTGTAATAATTTTAGTAACAAATGATATTCTAGAATATAAATGATTCTATATAATAAGCTATAATATGTAAAATGTTGAACGAATACAAAAAAAATCGATACCGTGTATCGTTACAATTAAATATTTTATACAAAGATAACTACAAAATCGAATCGGTTTTTAGACGAATTAATAAATTCTATTTTTATTTATATAAAACGTTTCACATCGATATAAATGAATTTCGCGGTATTCGACTATTTTTCCACAATTATCATTTTCCCGCTAGTCGAATCACGCGAAATATTTATATCGGTCTTATCTCGGTTGAAAACGCGAGTCGTTTTGTCATTTTAATGGAGCCAAGTGATATTAGATCGTGTATTTAAATTTCGGTTCCTTTCAGTTTGACGCAAATTTTCCTGATATAATTCGTACGCTTTCTTCATATATTCGTACTCTTTCGTATGTTTTTCTTCCAGATGGTCTGCAAACATAGTTCTCAGACGAACTCTTCCATATCCCTGCTGTCGGTACCAGTTTCACCACTTTCCATGGCTGTTGAGGTTCGTCTAATGGTTTCTCCCGTTCCGATGACTGTTCATGCTCGTCTAATGGTTTATGCTGTTTCAGTTGCGATGCTTCTCCTCGATTTATCGAGTGAGGTGTCGGTTCTTCTGGGCATCTATTTATAGAAGTAATATTTTTTTCGGTTTCCGAACAGCTTGGATATATAATATGAACTTCCGTAATGTTAACAGGAGTTCCACTTCTATAATGATGACGCTTCTGTTCGTGACAATACTTCATCGGATGGTAATAATCACCTCGTCCGAAAGAAGGCGGGATTACACGCCTTGTTAATTGCTCCGTTCGTGGAATTTTTAGTTTTCTGGTTTATATAAGAAGCGTTACTATTAAAAAACATGCACCATCATTACTATCGTCGCGAGGAAAGATTCAATATAATTCGACCGTCCACCGCAAAACCGGACGGTTATGATACGAATAGATATAATCAAAACAAATATTATGGATACGGGCAACCGAATAGAAATAATGATTATCATCGCCGCCACGTAAACGACTTCGGCTACACTCGTTGATGAAAGAAAAAAATTCCACGAACGAAGCAATTAACAAAAGTTGTAATATTATGGAGGGACTATGATATTATAATTTACTTTGCCAGGCAATTTTCGTTCCAAATGATGTCATTAATATCTACACTATTCATACGATACTACATCCTGTCTTAATTCTTTCTGTGGTAATTAAATTGTAATAAAGAAAAGTAAGAAACTGATTATTTTCAAGGAAATAATGAAAATTGTTATTTTATACTTCTTCCTTTGGATCGTCGGAAGGATGTAGTGATATTATGATACTAAAGAAAGTTATCGATGTTATTGCGAATAGGACAAAAATTAAAAAGTATCGATGAATAAACTAATTACAGTTGTTATAACTACAATGTTTCTACGGATGATCTAATTGCAATCGTATATATGTGCGTACACACACACATTAATATATATTTTAAAAACAAACATATAATATATCTGTGTGGTTTGAATTGTAAATAACAAAAAGGTAGTTAAAATCACTAAATTATAAATTTGTTTAAAAACCTCAGTTTTTTGGCTATTAAGTCACTTTCAAATGAACAAAAATAAAAACAAAAAATATAAAAAATAACTAAAATAAAATAAAAATAAAACATAAGAAAATATTTAATCTAGATACATATATTACACTCACAGCAATGATCAAAAATTTAGGTGTATCAACACAAGCAACTTAATTGTGAATGCAGTGAACTACAGAATTAACCAATTGGCATGTACATAATAATAATCTACAAGTAATCACACTCTACAAACCAATCTGAATGAACCAGATTTTGTGTCTCAGATAAAGATAAATGAATTTGTAATATCCTTCTTAAAATTAATTCCTCATCGAAATTTGTCATTGAATTTAATAAATTATTTTTATGTTCCATTTTTCCAACAGGTGTATTTTCTTATAACGTTACCCTGTATGCAAACTTTTATAATTTTTGAATAATGTTGATTTTTTTGTTTTAATCATTTACAGTGTTCTCAGGATAATTATTTTTCCTCATTGTTCGTATATGAATTTAAATGCTCTTTAAATTTTATTGTGAACGGTCTGACCGTTTCTTCTATATACTCTTCTTCTTCTTCGTTAGTAACCATCTTACACTAAAGCTAGAGACACGGGAAGAATTTATATAAACGGGTAGATTTTGGATAAATGAAGGAATATTTAAAAGTTTTGCGGTTGTGTATTCAGAGGAATAAAGCGTGCTGTGGAGATGCAAGTGAGGAATAGATAAAGGAACATTGCATGATGTACATTTGGTTTGAACGTACATGACACGGGACCACTTCGTTCCTTCGGCTTTGGGTTGTGACATGCGGTTGATTTTATCCAGTTGATGTCAATAATATACAACTACCCATACTCCAGTATTTGTGAATAATTTTGCTACATAATGTATATTTATTAAAACTATTTGTTTTCAAATATTTTCATATACTTTTACAAATGATAAAAATGATAAAGATGAAAAATATATATATATGTATGGATCAGAAAGCTGGACGATTGGTAAAACAATACAAAAGGAAATAGAAGGATTAGAAACCTGGTGTTGGAGAAGAATGGAGAGGATAAAATAGACAGATAAGATAAACAACGAAAAAGTATTTAATTTAATTAATGAAGAAAGAAATCTGATGAAGAAACTAAGAGAAAGAAGAAACAAATGGATCGGTCATGTACTCAGATATAATGAGTATTTAATGCAAATAATTGAAGGACAGCTAGAAGGGAAAAGAACAAGAGAAAGGCCTAGGCAGAATTATATTAAACAGATACAAAGAGATATGAAAGTTACATGCTATGGAAAAATGGCGATTTACAGAAAATTCTGAAAGATATCTTAACCGTCCACCAATGTTGATATAAGATTGAGGAATGAAGAAGAATATATATATATATATATATATATATATATATATATATATATATATATATATATATATATCATCATCATTTAGTCGTAACTCCACGTAGGAGTATCGTGATGAAGGTAACAGTTTCATTATTTTCTACCTCCATCCTGGACGATCTTCGGCATCATGAACGCATTTTGAAAATGACATCCGAGCTGCAGCAGTTACTGCATCTGTCCATTTAATTGGTACTCTGCCTTTTGGCCGCACACCATTCATTCTTCCGATAATGTTCTTTCGATTCCGTCATGTTTTCGTATGATGTGACCAAAAAATCTCATAATACGTGCGAGAACTTCCGTTGTTAATCTGCGTGTTGGACGAATTTCTTCCAAAATAGACGTATTAGTACGCTTTTCCATTAACGAAACTCAAAGGAGCCGCCTCCAGCACCATTTTTCGAAACTATTTATGCGAGTTTGTTCGGACTCTCTGATCGTCCACGTTTCTGAACCATATAGAAATATTAAAGAAACCAGAGTGCGTACAAGTTGAATTTTTGTATTTTTCGTAACAGAGGAATCTTTCCATATCCGTGTTTTAATTGTCGCGAAAAAAGTAAATTTGCAAAAAATCGCAGGCCCCCTTGAAATTTAGAGTTCTGTTTGAAATTTTTTTCGCGTTTTCTCTTTTTGCTTTATACAATACATCTCATATAGAAACTTATAATTCAAGAAACGGAATTGTTTAAAAATATTTACGTCGAGCTCTAACCCCAGACAAAGGTGGCAAGTCGGCAATTTTTAAAAAATCGAAGTTCGGAACTTATCAATCGTACCATTTTGTCTATTAAATCGGTTTTAACGAAATTTTACAAAAATCAAAATTCAAAAAAGTCACCCTAAAAAGACGCAAATTTTTTAAAACTATGAACAAAACAAAAAATCAACCAAGTATCTGAAGCCGTTCTCCAGTTATGATATTTAAACATGTGGCAATTCATTTATATATATTGTGAGGCTATGTTGCCAACCAATGAGGAGAAGTGATGATGATACATTGTGTGTGTATACGAGAATCCTCGTATTTTATACATTATTAATATTATTAATACACTTCACTATCCTATTTCAAAAATAAAGAACAATACAGTGTTTATAAAGAAATAGTTTATTTTATATTAATTAAATGAAATAATAAACACTATTATATATTTATTAATTATTAACGAATCGGTTATATAAAAATAATAATTTACTTTATAAAAACTAGCCAGATTTGTAATGTAACTCACCAACCATGTTTTCTTCTTTTAATTTTTGATAACCGACTTAACTTAAAGCTAATTCACTACTGAACTACTGAACCGAAATAACTAAACTGAACTAAAAATGAACAACCAACCATTTTTAATCTTTTTCTTGAGCCTTGTTAAACAAAAAAATTCCTCGACTAGCTCTTTATTATTCACTGGCTAAATTAATTTTACTGACTGTATTTTTAGTAACTAAAATGAACTGGTTAAACTAATTTACTGGTTTTTTTTTTCTTAACTAAAATTAACTGATAATAAACCGAACAAAATATAACACAATCACTAAAATTTTTTTAATCGCGAAGCTTTTCGACAGTTACGTCATTTTCAAGCACGACCAAAATTATTACATCATTTATACAAAAAAAGATGTAATAATTTTGGTGCGTGCTTGAAAATGACATAACTGTCGAAAAGCTTCGCGATTAAAAAAATTTTAGTGATTGTGTTATATTTTGTTCGGTTTATTATTGATTAATAAAATCACTACTCTCCAATATATTCAACATTTAAAATTAACTGGTCAAACTAATTTACTAGTTTTTTCTTGATTAACTAAAATTAACTATTATTATTGTATAACAATAGTTTGTCCAATACAAGTCCAATCTGGTTTTATTATAATAATAATATATTTTACTTTAATTAAACAAATAATTATATATATTTTTATTATATTAAACTAAATATTATTTTTTCATTTCCCAATTTAATTAATTTAAATTATCATGACGTGAACATACGACGATCGTCGTAATATATATATGCATATATATATACACATTTTATATATATATACATATATATATATATATATATATAAAGAAAAAGAATTGCTCCTTTAATAAAATTATTTTTAACCGTTAGAGGTTCGGTTTTATGGATATTTCGGTGAAAATGTAAGTAAACAGAAGACTGATGTGCTTAAAATTAGGTGTATGTAAACGAAGTGTAATTGGAGGAGCTTGAAAATAAATGGACACGTATGTGTGTGGTAGTCATCTGCAAGTGATGAGAGGATGTAAACATTCCAACAGTTTAATGAGTCTACAGAGTGAACTTATTTTAATTATTGTTAAGCGAATTTACCAGGCGCCTAGGCTGTACGATGGTGTCTTTTCGGATATTGGAAAGGCGGTTTGCCAAATTTTTTCAAGTGTTCCTCGTGATGGGACGGCATCGAAGTCGTCTGTTTGTCCGGCGGTTGTTGCGTTTTCGGTTCGACAATCTCGATCTTCGGATTTCCATCGTCCGTTTCTCGCATTTGACGCAATTTCTGTTTCAGGTAATACTTCTTTATCTTTAAACTATCCGAATCGTTTTGCTCGGATGAAGGAGATTTGCTTTGCAAGTGATCCCTTCGATCGTCCGACAACATCGACGACACCGACATCGTCTGTTCGTTCGTCTGCCGCGTCTTCGATTCTACAACATCAATTGTCCGATGATTTCCGCCATCGGCAATCGATCGTTCATCTTGCGTTTTATTAATTTTCTTTTCCGGTCGGTATTTTTTCGTTTCCGTAGTCGAACTTTCCAGCTCTTCCTGTACAAAGAAAGGAGATGCGCTCCTCGAACCGTTATATTCATCCGTTTTATCCGATGATGCGATATCGTTTTTTAGATTGCTCATATTTTTCTGCGATAGATAATTAGCCGATTCGTTCGACCAAATGAAGAGCGAATAAAAAATTTCCGTAGTAATTCACCATTATTAACCAATTTAAATAGAATGACGTCTCGGCTTACTTTTTGTTTATCAACTTCCAAGTTCGACTGATTAATAATGAACGTTATACTTCGCGACAGTTTTTACTACGTTCGAATTAATCAGAATTTATTTTCTAATTTATATTTCATAAAATTTACTCGCTTAACTTAAAAAAATTCGAAAATGTACGGTGACCTAGAGAAGACGGAGGGTTTTGTCGTTTTTTGCATAAATCGAAAATTACTCGACTAAAATTTTTGAATGAAATTTAATTTAAAAATAAGGAAACGAAAGATTAGCTGACAATCATTTGTGAAACACAATAATTTGCAACAATACTTAGTCTTTACAAAATTTTCAAATACTTTTTCGAAAGTAGGTCGCTGAATTTTCGAAATTCCATCAGAAATCAGAGTTTTCAGGTTTTCCAGATGTCGTGGACGTGTTTCCGTAAACGCCGCTCTTAAGGTATCCTTACACAAAAAAAAATCTCCTAACTTATCGCAAAAAAATAATATTAATAAAATCTTAGATTCAAAGTTATATTTCTGAAATTGAAGACAAATCTACGAATCGCATTAAAACGAATATACATTTTTTCTCTAGCACACTTGTGCAGATTCGGAACTTGTCGTGTAATTATTGCGAAGAATATTAGAAATGAAAATTTAATAAGTCCCCCCCAGATTAATGTTAATGGTTACGGAGAGGATAGTCTTACTGTTGTGCCTCCTTTGTCTGCACTTCATGGAAAACTCACTTATATGAGAGAAAATTATACAAATCTGTCATCGTAACAAGCAGGTTTTTTATCGTATTCTTATATATATATATATATATATATATATATATATATATATATATATATATATATATATATATATATAGTATATTTGTTATTTAGCTGCGATACATTAGTTTAGTCACAGCATTATTTAACTTATATTTAATTTAAACCTACTGAGTTATTTAATTCAAAAGCGAGCCACAAAACTGCTAATTCTACGAATATCTTCGGTAAAGGCACATTCAAATAGAAAATGTTCAACCGAATCGATGCCGGAACCTCAAAATAAACAAATATCTGACGATCTTATATTAAAAACGTTTAAAATTTCCATATGTCCAGACAGCACTTGACGCGAGTAGAAATTTATCACTAGCTTGTCTATGACGTCAAATATATTTTCTATGCTATTAAAAAAACTTAAAAGTTGTCCTACCAAGCAAACTATCGCTCCATCTTTTCTGCCATAAATCAAAAATATAATTACGTTAATTTCCTTAATGAATTCTATACCAACATCTTTATCCAAAGCTACCTGGCCCGATGTTATATTAATTTCGATTTTTTTTTTTTATGACAACATATCACCAATACGATCGGGTTAATTCACCAAATCTAGCCTGTATATAACAAAACGAAATCGTTCGTCTTCCATATT
Organism: Coronaproctus castanopsis; assembly: GCA_032883995.1. NCBI lineage: Eukaryota > Metazoa > Arthropoda > Insecta > Hemiptera > Monophlebidae > Coronaproctus > Coronaproctus castanopsis. Next base: position 74,797,230 of record CM065052.1, on the reverse strand, counting down.
TCGACGCTCTATTATTACGTTTGAATTGCAAACTGAACACAGAATATCCGATTTAACTGAAATACCGTTGACGGTGGTTAGATTTACGCGACGTGATGCCCTCGACAAGTTTTTTCTCACTTTTCGACGATATACATTTGCGCTACTTTAATAGATAGTCACACTCGAGTTGTAGTACTAAAGATGTGTGCCTAATACTTTTAGGCGGTAGAAACTTTCTTAAGCACTCTGAGCAGTCTCCGAGGTGTCGCAGAACCCTTATTTATATACGCATATATCATATGAACATATATATATATATTCTTTGTTTAGAAGTGTGAAATACGTCTTGAAAACATTCAGTGCATCTCATATTGTTTAGTTCGATTTCAGACATTATATAATACCGAACGACGTTTCGCTCCATAATCTTTAAATGTTCGACGCTTATCTTCGGCAAACATTTCAACAATATTTTTTTTTATTTTCCTTTTTTTTTTTATTAACAATTCGCACGTATAAGTAAATGTGATGGAGGAACAGGAATCAGATATTGTTGATGATCCATCGACCACAACTTGAGACATATCTAGAAGAAACGAGCCAAGGAGGAAGGCGTTTTAAGACTGTCTCATGGATAGTTTCTCTTCAACCGACGCGATGAAGCCAGTTGCAATCAATATTACGACACCGAATGTAGTTGACTTAAAGCTTCACATACTACTTGAACGAAGACGTCAATCAAGTTTTATTCTCGTAAAATTTTAAAATTATATTTTAGCGAAAATTACGCCCTCGGTATATATTGTTATACCGCTACGGAACTACAAACAACCCTACAATTTCTTCCGCAGACGGACATTATGATTTTCTGATGTTCAAAAATTGATAGTTGTTATCGGAATGGAAAATGGTTTTCTTCCGATACCGAACCGAGAAGTATCGGTCAAATATGTCCCATATAACAAAAACGGCTCAAAATGAAAAGAAATTTATTAACATTCTGTAGATCCGTTTCAGATACTTTTTTTTTTTAATACCTATTTCGATTCTGTCGTTGTTTTAAATTTTTTACGTAACAAGTTGAACTGGAATTTTAATTTGAAAATATGGAAAATTAGGTTTGTAATATCTCATGACACTACTATATATATATATATATATGTGTGTGTATTATACATAACATGATTTTGCATATTAAAGAATGCAAACTAATAATAAAAAGGAAATCGCTAATTTAATGCGTTTGTCGTTGTCATAATTTTAAATTGTTCGCCTAAATGGCGTAATAACAACATCCTTTCCTACGTAATAAAACAATCATCATTATTCGTATGTGTATGTAACAGGAATGTACAAAGGAATTTAAAAATAGAAACAATAAATATTGCTCTCCCTTATATTACATATATATATCATATATATATATATATATATATATATATATATATATATATTACACACACATATATATATATATATATATATATATATATATATAATACATATGTCGCAATCATTCGCAATTAACCTCGATTGTCTTTCTTAGTTTATCCCAGTGTATCTAGGCATTATAAGTGATTATTAATCTATAAAGATCATTTGTTTGTAAAGTTTTGAAACGGTATAATTTTAATTCGATATTCGTAAATAATGAGTCATTATTACATCTTTTTTCTATTTTTAGAAATTTCTATCTTATACGTCTTTTTAAAAGTATGTTAATTTTTATTTATATCTCGTCCGTTAATTTTGCAAATTAGTTTTATCATCGCTAAATTCATTAAATTCGGCTAAGAAAGTTATTTAACAATTTCAAAATTAAGTTTATATCGTCCTGATAACGGTTTACTTTATAATTAAACTACGTTGAATATAGATACAAATTTTATTCGGCGTTCTACGGATTTTTTTTATCATATTTGAATTTTCGTTCATTGTAACATTTATTCTCGTCAACATCATTTGTCCTCAATGAACGAATAATATACGTTTCAATTTACATGCCATGTTGATACTGGGAAGAATAAATACAGTGGTGGTGGTCTCCCGTTGCCTTCTACCGGATTTTCTGTTAGGGTTTACTCCCTGAGTCGAGATGGTCGGGCTATAAGGCGCCGGATACTCGCCTACTGGCTGCAGATAGACATTTATCAATCCGACTAGGGCACAACGTCATAAGCGAGTTGATGGTAGTCTGCTGTAGTAATTGTAGTGCAATGCTTTAACGCTATCTACTGGCAGGAACACCCTCGACAAGTGAACCTTCCTCCGTTTTCCTATCAGCGATGTAATGTGAGTTCTGATCGAGTTTTTCTAATCAGCGCTAAGCCCGCCGAATAGAAAACACCACCCTGCACGATGTGGACGTACAGAACTCACTCGGTTGCTGTTTCGTTTCATCCGTCGGTGGGACTAACACCATATGATGGTCGAGTGACCACTGACTAGAGGAGGTGACTCTAGTTACAACCTGTACCTCGCAGGGTAACATCTATTCTATACAATGAAAAAACATGTTATCGGTTAACATTTACTTTCTAGTCGTACCGGTAGCACCGAGTACCGTAAACAATTATGAGATGGCAAGGCAGCTCAAAAATGCGGCTGATCTAATGTCTACAAAGTGGCAATTAGATTTTTTTAGTGACAGAGAATTGAAACTCGGAATTAAAGAATCGACCGAATCCTATCTTCAAGAGCATAAGTTTGTTATTGATATTTTAATCGATATTTCAAATTATTACAAGCGTTTTTCTTTGCGCATTAAACTATTTGAGCTATTGGCAAAGCATCTCTGCATCATTTCGTCTTTTTGAAGTGAAACTTCTATTGGCGCGGTTTATATGGGGAGGTACAAAACGAGCGAGCGAAAATAACAGACGAATATATATATATACACACACATATATATATATATATATATATACACCAACACCCGCCTATCAAACCAAGTTTTCTTGCGTTAGGCGTGTCAACAAAATAACGGAAGGAGATATATAAATATATATATACATACATACATACATACATACACCAACACCCGCCTAAAAAACCACGTTTATACACATAGGGCTTATTCTTATATACATGTTATATACATGTGTACGCGTGTGTGTGGTTTGTAAAAAAAGTCTGTATCGAATTTAGTTAAAATGTCTTTAAGTTTCATTTCTTGTCTGCGCCCCGAGGGACAGATGTTTTTAATCATCTTACAGGATTGTCAGGAAGTGTAATTAAATGTATTTCTCGCATATGCGAGTTACATATAATTCAATTTAATATTTCCATATTGGATCTTACTCTTCATTGCTCAATCTTTCGATTGGCGTCAATATGTAGAGCACTTTTTACTTTCAAATTCCTGGTTTTCGCCTTTTCTTATATTGGAGCTGACAGAGTTAAATAAATTTGTATTTTTAAAGCTAGATTTAATGAATATTTACTGCCTAGAAGAATATACAACAATCTGGTTTGCCCAAGAATACTTTTCCTTTTTTTTTGGAATCACATGATACCGCCATATTACCCGTCGGTCAACGTGAATTCCAAATATCTTACAGAGTTCAAATATCATTCACGAAATATTGTGTTAAAATGTGGTACAAGATAACGGTTGCTTTCCGCGGAAGATGTTTAAGGATTTCCCCCGTGATTTTATCAAGGTTACGAGCCTTTTCTTTTTTTTTTTATTGGCCTGGCTGTATGTACCGTTTGGCCACCGAAAGAACAAAAATAAAACATAAATAAATACAACGAATGAATTAAATTAAACTAAAAACTATGAAATATGAATATAGCAGGAGAGGATAATCATAAAAGGAATCATATAAAAAGAGGAAAGGAAAAGTTACTCCCAAAACAAAAACCAACACTTAGATTAGAATATGATTAATACTAATGAATTTAAATAAAACTATCAAAACACGAACATCCAAACATATCAAGTAGGGGATACAGTAAGGGGAGAAACACTAAGGGAGAATAACTTCTCAAGCAAACTCGTACGTCTATGTTCAAACCACCCACAGCTGAAAAATAAATGGTTGATATGTTCTCTAAAATTGACGCTACTATGAATGGTACAATGAATATAAGAAGGACTTACAAGATTGAAGTTCAAAGCTACTCTAGAATGACCAGAACGTAGCCTACATATGACAGTGGTAAATCTGCGAATAGTAGTGATCGGGATAACAGGGGAAAGGTGTTTGAACCAAGGGACCTGGGGAAATTCAGTTTGAACCATACTATAGGTTTTACCTTTGATTGAAGAATTAAGTATACTTTCAACCCAGTCAGTTAATCATGGCATAGAGGTCGCTAGAGGGAATATATGGAAAACCAGCTCCAGAATTAATAGCACTTTTCGCCAAAGTGTCAACTCTGCCGTTCATGGATATACAATGACTAGGTATCCATAAAAACTTCAGGTTACCTCCACATTGAGAGATAATCAAGCATTTCTCCTTAATTTAGCCTTTTCTTGTTAGTAGAAATTTTTGTAAATTTTCTTATGTTCGCTTCATGCCGCAATATGATGAGCCGTGTATACAATATATCCTTTCAATTTAAAATTTTTCTCATGTACAATATGCGTTTTCGGTGATTAAAGCAACATGCCCACAGCATTTTTGTTAAAAAAGATAAGTTCATTCTGTTTTTGTGAAATACTATTAACGTTCAACAGTATTGTCACAAGAAAATGTTTTTTCTATTATCGAGCATTGTAGCTTAACTATAACTTTTGCTAACATATTAACTAGAGGGCTTATCATAGAATTGAACTTATATAAAGACGAAGTTAGCGTTAATCACGACTATTACTAGTTTAATATATCAGAATAGATTCCTGATGATCCATCAGTAATATCAATGTTGGCAGCCTTAATAACATCGGTGTAGGGTCTTCAGTTTATATTTAGGCGTGACGTGGAAAATGAATTATTAATTAAGAAGGGAGTATAATTGTTTTCTTCGGTATAAACAACGGTTGTTACGGTTTTATTATAATAATGCGCCTATTGCCTATAAACTATACAACCTTTATAGCTTGCCGGATGGTTACCTTTGCATAAAGCTCATAAAGTTATCATATAAAGTATATACATATATATATATATATATATATATATATATATATATATATATATATATATATATATATCATCCCAAGACTCCTCAGAATCTTCACTGTAATTATGGACCGTATTGTAAATCTCATCCTCTGTCATTTTTTTTCATTTCTATCGCGTAATTTGCGTTTATGATCAGCCATACTGACCTAACAAATTCTCGATGACGATATGGAAAAAAATGTACTACATTTTACATATATACACCTACATTTCACATCCGATATTTCAAAAATACTATATATATACACATATTCAACGCAACACATATTCTACAAGTGTGTTAATCTGTTTCAGATGTTTAGTTTTGTATACATAACGTATCAGAATGCTTACAAGATATTACATAAATGAACAATATGCAACAGAACATATTTTACAAAAAACGTACTCGTCTTCTACATTACAAATTTTATATCTGCACGTTTTTCACTTTTAATATTCCAAACCACACATTCAATAAAAGAAATATTTTCCAATAAACCTACTTACCTTGTCTTCTGAATTATTTCTGTCAAAACTGCACAAATAAGTAACCAAATAAAGTGTTTTATAAAGAACACACGCTCCTATGCGTTACGTTTACACAAGGTGCCCAAAATAGTCAAAAATAAGTTATGAAAACGTGATAAAAACTTAAGACTTAGTCTCACGAATAATGATGCAGTTGGGTTAGGTTGTAGAAGCACCTGGCGCTATCTCTTGGCAAGTAGATGAACTAAATACTACATAAAACTATTAAACTACCGGTGGGATTTTGTTCGGCCAATTTAAAATGAGTTTTACAAAGTATGGGACTGTTTAAAATATTTTTGGGACGTATCATCCCTATGAGACCGAAAGGGATATATATCTATGTGTGTGGATCCGTGCATGCGTACGTGCTTGCGTGTATGTATCTGCATATGTATACGTACCATGCAGTTTGACGCTGGTATTTTGAAATGAATTAGTCTTGGATCACATTTTAATGTTTAAAATTCGCCTAATTAAATATCATCTAACGATGTGTAAATTATATATATATATATATATATATATATATAATTAAAATATATTACAACCACAAACTACATAATTACCATTAACACTTATTTATACATTTTAGTATGTGCTTTTCTTTACTGTTTAGAGCAAATATAATTTATATGTGCAGTATATGCGTATGTTGAGATGAAAATAAAATGAGAAAAAAGTTGTTAATTATAAAAATAAGTTATATTCACCAGCCTTCCATTATGTTACAGCTTATTTTCAATATATAAATAAATAAATAAATTATTTAGTTCATTTCAGATTTACCGGGTTTTATCTGAATCTGTAACAAAATAAACGTAATAATTACTATAAGTTTACAAATGGAATAAATATTTTCACTAAATAGATGAACTAATAAGTAATCTCCATTACGTCCATAATTTATAATTGTTACATTATGTGAAACTGTCGATGTAATTCACACGCCAGTACTGTTCGATGTTTTAAAGCTTTGAATTTACAACGCCCTACAACCTCGTACCTCCTACCGCCGGTATATATTAATAGTTTATTACTACCCTGTTATTATGTGACGCGTGTATTTATATTATGATTTCATTTGATCACCGAAGATTGCCGTCCTCATGTACACCAAAGTAAATCGGAGCACTTTTAAATAAGATCAGAAATCTGACACTTTTCTCAGTTTATATGACATTCACACAAGTAGACTTAAAAAGCTGGGTTCAAAACAGTAGATCAGATGGTGATTTCTTAAACTTACAGCGGTTCAATCAAGCCCTTTCAAACGGGAATTGTAGGCTTCGCAATAATTGCCGAATATATTGCGGGCATTACAGGTGGTATATAATAAATTTGGACAAAAAAAAAATTTATCTACGTACTAGTACAACTAGCGCCTGCAAATGAAGGAGAAAGTGAGCTTGCGTTTAAAATAAATGCAATAGAGCATTTCCGTAGTTAAAGAGCAGTCTACTATTAGGATAGTATCGCTCGATATGATATGTTATTCTTCGATTTTTACTGGTGAGGTCATGGCCATATAAGGAGCCTTTAAATTTATCAAAATTGCCCAGCTTCGCCGGTTATTCGAAAAGCTGTTTAACCACTGTAAAATCTCTTTTAATCGCCGTGTATCGCCTTCTTTATATAAAACCCGAATTTTGATTTCTTTGCTGTTAAAATCCGCTATTGCCATTGGGTTGTCCTGGATTCTTTGAAATTTCAGCACATTCGACAATATTGTTTCTGATACAGAAACAATATTGAAATAATATTCGGTCGAATCCTTATCTAGCACTACAGTACAGATCGATTCAAACTCAAAATCGTGATTCATTTTAGAGTACCTAATAACACGTTTCGTTTTATTACTATCTTATGTAGATTATTATTTGAAAAAGTCGTCTTATATCGTCTCTACACCGATGTAATCTCATAAATTTTCTTCTTTACCCTCATGCTTCCGATGACAACAAAATAGCAGATGCAAATCGCGTATTTTTGGAATGATCTTATTACAGATCTCGACAAACAATCTTTATCATATAATCAAATTATATCCCTTAAAGTACCAATGCCAATAAATATGTCTCGCCTGCTTATTATTAAATACATTCGTATATATATTTAGCTATTTATAATTACATTAAATATTAATTTTAAGCGGTATTTTGTAATAATTGCACACCGAGCTGAATAAAAAAATAAAAAAACTATGCCCATTTAAAATAACTAAAAAGTTGAAAAGATCAAAATATCTAAATAATAAGTTCAGGTTAATGAGATAAACGGCAGAATAATAGCTGCTTCGATCTCTGTAAATAAGCTAAACAAAAAACTCAACATATGATCGCTCGAGCATTTCACTAATGCGTAGGATTTTACGTGTCCGTTGGCAAGATTACGTGGCAAACCGAGACATTTGACACGGGATCATCTCAAATCTGGATGAGAATAGAAATAAGTCATCCAAGATAGGACATCCTAGAAGATAACGGTATCATATCCAGGTTAAGTTATCGGAGATACCACCAATACCTTACCGCCACGAAATAGGTCAGAAGATAAGACCAACACATCTCAAATATGGAAAGCACAAAAAGTAAGATATCTCAGTACCCTGTAGAGAAAATCCTGATAATGAAGAGGGACCTATTAGAAAATGGTAATCTCAACACACGACCCCAAATAACCATAGCAACAATAAAAAAGGTATACGTAAACATAAACAAGAATGACACCGAAGAGATGGTCAGATAATATACTAAAATATGTTTTGCTCGCACAAATTCAGTTCAAATCCTGTCAGTGACAAGAATTTTTAATGGTAAAAATCTTCTAACAAATTCATCTATCCATTCAATTGGTTCGTAAATTAGTACCATAGTTGAAAATCAAAAGAAGCAATAGCAAATTACTACACGTTAATTACCCACGTTGCGTCGATTGCCCAGTCCTTAATCAATTTCAAAGTTGATAAGGATGAAATAGACGACGTACGCTCTCAATTTTCCAGATATTGGGACTTTATTATTACGATTTTTCCTTTTATTATTATATTATTATTATTATCATTATATTAACTACTATGAGATATAATCGTACTGTTTTTATTCAAAAATTGCAAAACCAATTTGTTAATAACTTCCAACGTTTCGAGTGGGGATGTACACCACTCATTAAAATTAAACTACTAACTCACAATCTTCAGTCTCAGATCGTTTTTATGCACACGTCTTAGCAAGAATTTTATATATCCAACGACTGGTTCTTTATTTTTCACTTTCATTGCTTATTCTATCAGGCGATATATTCATTGCACTCTGGTTGGTCAATTCTTCTGTTACCATTGTTTTAATTGTAATTATAATTATTATTATTTTTTTACAATAATTGGACTTAAGTCTAATAACCAAAATTACCCATTGTGTGCACTGTTAAAAAATTAAAAAAAAAGAAAAGAAAAAAGAAAAAACGACTTTAAGTCTAATTTTAGATATAAAGACGTAGGTGGCCAGGGCCGTGAGGATATCATTGTTATTCAGGGCCAATAAGTAGGCAACCGAGTAGGGGGTAAATATTTAATTGTAAAATTTTCTTGATAACTGGTATACAAATCACAAGCAAAAATCACATGATTAGCGTCACCTATATTTCCCGCATGCACAGTGCAGTATACAGATGGAGTGAGATTGATAGAGTACAAATAGCTAGGAAGACAATTGTGGTTGACACGAAGTCTGACCAGGATTGAAAAGAAAAGTTGAGCTGGGAGATTTTTAGAAGGCGTAAGAGCGAGAATGGATGTGGAAGGGAAGTTAGGTTAGATGGATCTATAAAAGTTAAACCGTCTTGTACAAAACATTTCCATCGATGAAGAAGGTCTTCTCGAGCGGATGCTACTAAACAGGAGGAGGGAACACTCGGAATGAGAATGTCCTCCAATGCCCCAAGTTTTGCAGCCCGATTACATACTTCATTACTCTGAATACCCTCATGGGCGAGAACCCAAACGAAAGATACCAGGGCATGGTTATTGTATAAGTAAACTAAATTTTCTACTATAGATAACAGAATTTAGTCCCTATGGTAGGGTAACGTAGGTTTCTTCAGGGCTTTAAGAACACTAAGTCACTTGCTATTAATATTTTTCCACTGATCCCCTTACATCTGATATACTGAATGGCTTTGGGAATGGCAAAAGCCTCTCATGTAAACACACTACAAAATTTAGGGAATCTAAACAGTTTGATGTAATTTAAATGAGGAATATAAAATAAATATCGTATTTTTTGAACCATCTGTAAAAACTAACATGCGATCTGGCCATAAACTAGCGGTGATTGATACAACTATTCATTTGGCAATGATTTTATGATTATCATTGCGGTTATTGTCATTTTTTATCTGTACTTTTACAGTTACTTCCCCTGTAAGAGTTAAAAAAAAAAAAAAAGTCGTGAGACTATTTAATTTGTTACGTATATATAGCCGATTCTATTACGTTTCAACTTATACTTAATAATTATTTATTATTACAAATATAAGGATTAACATTATTTCACTTGCCTGTTATTTCCTATGAATACGAAAAACTATCATCATCGCTTAGTTCTTTTTCTTCTTCTTCTGTTTGATCGAGTCCAATTCCTTCTGTTGTTTATTTAACTGGTTTTTCATATCTTGCAATTCTTTCTGCAACTCCGAACAATCCACTTGTTTACCATTATCACCGGTACACTTCGTTTGCGTAGATGGCGGTACGACTACGTAAATAGGTCGACGAACATATCCGGGAAATATGTACTCTCCTAAAGGTGTCCACGTAATACGAACTGATTTCTGCGCGAAATTCACATCATCGCGTAATTATAAGAAAAAATCGAAATACTATTTCAATTACGATAATAAAAATCGAGCCGAATAAAATAATAATGATGAAAAAACGTAATTATCAAATTCTTCAAAATCTACTTTGCATATATTTATCGAATCTCCCACCCCGCCCAGAAATGTTCATTGAGAAGGTAAAAACTTTTCATTGTCAAAATTTTTCGAATCAGCTTGATTCAACGCTGATTGTAAAATTTGTAACAACTTTTATAACAGCTAGTAAACACTTTGGTAGAAGTTTAAAAAATAATTTAAACAAAAACAAATTGTACCAGTCGTGCCGTTCCCATTATATAAGAAGTATGTGTGTGTGTGTGTGTGTGTTGATTAGATTTGTTTATCCTTATATGTTTCCTTTCATCTTAACAAACTAAATTTGTTATGGCGAGAGATATATTATACCGGGCGCACAGTAGCAATCTAAAATACACTCGGGCGTTAAACTGTATTTTAAAACATTGCAAATGAAACATATAATCTATAAAATAACGGCGTCTACTCAGAAAATTCATTGATTCCACCTAGAGTACAGATTCAAACGTATCAAAAACATCAGCTTGAGCTCTGTACTACTTTTCCGGTGAATGTGCTAGCGTAATATAGCGGAATTCGGCACATGTAAAAAGCATAGAACACTACACGAAATCAATCTAATAATTATTTATAGAATGCTCGAAGTCGATAAAATATACATATAATGCGACATAGATCGGACATAATGATATATACAAAAAAAAAGCTAAACAAAAACGTAAGACATTCGTTGCATACGAAAAATGCGACAATAAATCGACTGTGAAGTTTAGGAAAACAGTAAACGCTTTGACACAAGAACACTGAAACTAATAGAATGGAATTATGGAAGAGAACGGTTGAATCTATTAACCACGGGAACAGAACACTTACCTCCTCAGCTAATAAATTGCCGTGACCAATATGGAAACCTTAAATGAAATAAAAATTATGACAGGAATAATGGCAAATAACACGAAACTCTTCGTCATTACGACGCACAATGGAAGATGTAACGACGAGGCAATTCAGATTTTTAAATATTGGTAATATATATATATATATATATATATATATATAAGCGAACGACACGATAAGAAGTCAATGGTCAATAAGAAAATTTTTGATCGATATCAGCGCGTCTAATATTTCGATTAAAGTTACTAGTTGATTTATATATTAAACGAAGGTCTCTAATATTTATTAACAAAAAATATCAACATGCTAACATCGATAGCATAAAGCTTAATAAAAATAAATACGTTTAACCCTTTCAGTCACGATGTCCACTATATAGTACACGATATTTTTAAGAATATTTTTTATTTTCTAGTTAACGTAAAATGTCCCAATTTGAAATTCCAGTAGAAGCTTTGAATGAAATTTGGGGAAGTATTTCAAATATTGCACGCAATGTGTAATGAGATATGGTAAACAGGAAAGTATCCAAAAAAGATTGATATAAAACAATTTTCATTCCAGTTTTTACAAAAGAAACCCCTCTATATAGTATTCTAACTGCTTAATAACAATATCGTATCACATTTAGTAAAGTACTAAATCATAAATGAAGAGCTTAAAAAGATGTTTTACTTAAATAAATCACTGAAGAGTAACTCAGTTTTATTACCGATAAAATATACTATATTTTTAGTGCAAGACAGATAATTTAAAAAGACTAAAATTTAACCGGAGAAACTGTGAAAAATTTTGTATAAAAAAGTGTTCCACATCTCGTCTGATTTGTTTATTGAACGAACTTTATGAAAATACCTGTTGGGAAAATTAGGACAGGCGATCGAACGAAAAAGTGTGTTCGCCGAGGATCTGTTGTTAAAAAGACTAAAATTTAACCGGAGAAACTGTGAAAAATTTTGTATAAAAAAGTGTTCCACATCTCGTCTGATTTGTTTATTGAACGAACTTTATGAAAATACCTGTTGGGAAAATTAGGACAGGCGATCGAACGAAAAAGTGTGTTCGCCGAGGATCTGTTGCTTTTATTCTTCAATAAATATACGGAATATATAATGGTAGAAAAAGTAGTAGAGGATGGCAGTCGATTGGTGGTCTTAAAATCAAAAACGGTCGATACGCACACGATATTCTCCTTTTAGCAAATACGGAAAAAGAACTAGAACATTCGCTGTCAAAGTTCGAAAACGTTGGCGGAAAATATGAAGAAATGTGTAGAAATTTTAAAATAAAGATCATTCGATACAAATAAATAAAATACAATTTAATGCGGAGAAAATTAAAGACTATAAATCGCATAGTAAATGCCAAAAATGCAAGAATGATAACATTGACGGCTATAAAATGCTGGATAAATATAATTCTCATCGTAAATAACGGATGGTGTGCAGAAGATATCAACAAACCTCTAACACTGGCGATATATTCGACAACGAATTTAACCAAGATTTAGAAAAGTACTACATTTAGTGAAAAAAAAAATAATAAGAAGAAGAAGAAAAATTTGATCAACAAAAACATACAACGTGAATTGACGCGTTTGAAATATGCTTAGAATACCTTAGTTAGCACACGATGATCCGAAAGGCAAAGTCCGTTTATCAACGAAATGCATTAGAATGATTTAGACACATAACAAAGAAAACAGTCGTACATATCTTTTTCTATGGACCGATGGAATAAAATAAAAAACCGGACTCTCAACTATGATAAAGGAGGAATGTTGGGACGAGTGGAGAAAAGTGGTCCGCACGATTTCGATATCACACGATGATGACACCCAAATACCTTCGTGGTATAAATATCTAAAGAATAATTACATAACGTAAATTTTAACTAGTCACGAATCAGTTAAATATTACTTATATAAACTAAAAATAAAAAAATAATGGACTCCGACGTCCTTAACCGCAACGAATGAATCGCGTAATTTTCACACGTAATAAATATAATCAACATAAAACAACTTTCTCCTTAATTGTTGCACATGTCCGGTTTCTCGAAGCTTCTCCTTTAATTATTAATTATTTTACGCCTTAGCTCCTCCGTCATGATTCCGCTCCTAATGCAGGTCATTATTTCGCTATATAATACCGTGCCAACTATCTTCTGAACTATCCCTTAATACACTATTCAATTCTAACTTGTAATTCCTTCTGCGATTACATATATTTACACTTCTGGTTTGTGATCAAAAAAAAAAGTTTAAAATTTCGCGTTACATCAAAATCTGTTACACCGTTCTGTCGCTGTTAATATACGATCAATTCGGTTTTTATAATTTTGGTGTCTTTCATTTCATATTTTTAATATAATCGTAATGCCTCCTACGTTTCTTGTCGACCAATTAATGTTAAAAATTCAAAAATTCGTAGCATTCTTTTACTTCTGAATTGTTACAGCATAGACATGTATTAAAGTTATAAACTGACTAATCCGTATTTGCTTCAAATTTCGCCACTGCTATCCTATCGGAAATTCCCTTAAAATTAAATTAATCTTCCAATTTCCCTTTATCACATTGATATCATTTCTCCTTACATAATCCTAATATATCTGTTTTCAATCCTTTAAAGGCGTATTCACGTAAATTCTCCTTAATAATAATATATATATATTTTAATCAACTTTTACACCTTTTTTTATAATTTCTATTTCTTACTATATTACTACCAATGTAATCCGTGTAATTAGCGTTATTATATATAGTAATATTACCATTTGAATAGTTTCTTACGAAAGTCGAGGGTTGTAATGTCGTACTTGCCGCGTACCAAGCGATCTCGAAAACTGCGCAGTTCATTCGAACGAATGGCAGACCATAACGACTACGTAATGTTTTTCAGTCTATTCACTTATATACGACTTTTTATCTCTATTATTTAAGCTGTTCATTACCCATCGTGGATAACCATCTGTGTATCAGCTTCATTTAATTCAACATTTAGCTTATCGGCGATCCTATTTTCTCATCGCATTTTCATTTTTTTCCCTAATATTATCGATTCTTCAGTGTTGCCGTAGCGCGTTTACCTTTTGTATCTTTTCTTTCCGTCTATAGAGAAATTTATTTCCTTTTTTTAAAATCACGTTTTCCTTTTTTAAATTATGTACTTCCTACGCGTTAATATCGTCTAATGTTTCGTCGGTTTCTTTTCGAAAAATTCATGACCAAATTTAAATATCGAAATTAAACTGATTTATTCCGAAATATAAATTATTCCTAAAATTCACTACCAATAATTCGTTTACGCATCCGCCTGTAGCTCGTATCTTATTCATTACGGTTATAGATAACGTAGATAAACCGTTATCGCTGTAAACCGAACCCATTTAATACGGCGAACCGTGCGCGTAATTAATTTTAATTTCAGACTTTTTCGATTCGTACGCATCGTCGTCATCATAACCCGTGTAAAATATAACGGAATTTTTCATATATCCAAAAAAGATCTTCTCACCTAATATAATCGATTATTAGGACGACTTTAAAAGATTCGGACTATTAATCTCCTCGTATTGAATTTTAAAAAAAAAAATAAACGAAAATATTCCGGGTATAGACAACTCAGCGAAAAACCCATCAACGTGTAGACACTACATAGCGAGCACTGAAACAAATAACATCAGCATGCAGGCATGTTTCAAATAGTACGTCGATACATCGTGAATTATGTATGAAAAAATATCAAAATCTATAGCCGTCAATTTTCTCGATAACTCGGATAAGTTGCGCAGATTATCAGATCGTACCGACTCATCTTATATTTCCCAGATAGAAATGAAAGTACGGAGCTTCTTCTTTCATCACTTCATGTTCTACAGACCAACAGCTTCGTGATGACCACTCAAGCGTGTAATATAAGTATATAAATCATTTTTACTCTGTTGGGTCGTCGAAATTCTCACTGACGACGGTGCGGCTTATGAAAACCGAGAAATAAAATATTTTAAAATTTTAATGTTGCCCTTAAAATACAGGCGACTTACTAACGTATCCACGAACGAGTAAAATTTATTCCAAGTGAAAAGACCTTCAGCTTCCGCTTCTTCGCTACTTTCGTCGTCCATTTCGTCTTCTTCTTCCGAAGCGGTTTTTTTATTCTTCTGATTTTTAGACTTGTCCACTTGTCTTATTTCTACTTTTTCATCATCGCCATCGTCTTCCTGTTCGCTGGCAGTTTTCTTTTCAGAAGGTTTTACTTCGGTCGATACATCCTCTTCTAAAGAATCTTCCTCTTCGGACCGCGTTTTTTTACGACCATCGTTTCTATTACGTTCTGGTATATTTTCCGGCTGTTTCTATACAATTAGAAATTTAATTAACGTTATAACGATTTCACAGTAATTAAAAAATAAATTTAATAACAATATTCGTAGTAATAAAATACGTAGAAAATATACAGGGACAAAGGTCGATCTGCTACGTTAACGATATTGATCGCAAAGGTAGGCTAGAATTACAAAATTTCACCGAACGATATTAACGATAGAAGAGAACATATCATAATGACATTAGTTTAATTATTAATAACGAATTCGCAGGGAATTTTGTACAGATACCAGACCTGATAAAGGCTTGTAGTAGTCAGCCTTTGCTTGAGTTTAAGTTTTTCGTAATCATCGTAATGTAGTGATTCTCGATTTAAAACTTTCGTGCAGATCTCGAATCGTCACAATAACGTTTGAAGAAGGTTGTACAACGGTCAAATTATAAAATACGTATTAACTTTTTCTAATCAATTTTAATATTTTATATATATATATATATATATATATATATATATATATATATATATTTAATTCTTAATTATCACGGAGAAGGCAGTGGCACCCCACTCCGTATAACATCATATGCACGCGCATGTGCATTGCATATAAATAGTGCCTTGAATGCTAGCTAATTTTGTACGTAAAACATAAATGTACAACAGCTAGTCACGATAATACGACGATGATATATATATATATATAAGTATATACACAGAAATTTTCGGTCTGTAAGAAATAATGTCGTGGCTTCCAAAGACAAAGAAATATTCTAGTATTAAAAATTTTTTTTAAGATAATTAAATTTTGGAAATATTTCGTAAATACGAGTATCTAATCAAAATTTCAATTCTTGTTTAGAAAACGTATTGTCTAATTATATGGAATTAATTTTAAAAGTATGATGTATAAAATTTAGGTCTTTAATAATGAAAATAACGAAGATAGCAATTAATAATAATAATAATAATAATATGGTTACATGCAGTTAAAATATTATTTTAGACAATATTAGTAAAAATTTATAATAATAATAACTACGCGGAAAATTATATATTAATATAAAAAACTCGCGGAAACAAGATGGATTCCGTATAAGTCACCAGGGGAAACGAAATAAATCTAAGTCCTCGGCCATTGCAACTGTTCGTTCCGCGACACACCATCGGGTCGTGTTTAATATTTTATATTTTTATTATTTTTACATATTTTTAAGATTTCTTGTATATTTTATACGTCAATGTATTCGTAATATTTTAATGTGTTTAATTTCCGTTATATTAATTTCAAGTCGGTAAAATAATAACAATAATAAAATACATACGACAATAGTACTACGTCATTATACATCATTAATCTATAATCTATAAGCAAATTTTAACTCTATGTCTTCCTCAAAATTAATTAATTTATACTAGTCACTCTGTGGCAAAAATTAGCACAAATATAATTACTAAACGTTAATAAGTATGCAAATTATCTTTGCATTACCTAAATAATTAAATGCGCTACGGATTTTTACATAAGTAGCTTAAAAAAAAAAGAAAATAATGTTGTTCTTCAAATAGTCTCGTTACGCTAAAAAACAAAATTAATTACTGCAAAAGAAATTACATTCAAGATAAAGTATACATACGAGATATATGTATTTATATACATTTATTATATATATTTATATTATACATATATGTACATACATAAATATATGTATATACATATTCATATATACACTATACATATACATATGTGTACATTTATACATTTTTATATATATTTATAAATTACATTCGTACATATATGTGTATATTTATATACTTATATACATATATATATATATATATATATATATATATATATATATATATATACCGTATTACTTCGAATTTAAGACGCACCCTGGTTTTTGGTTTTCAACGTGAAGAAAAAAAATTCATCGAATTTAAGACGCATTAAAATTACAAGGTTTTAGGAAAGGAAGTTTTGGAAGAAATAGAAATAATTAAGATACTAATAGTCAATACCCGTATACTTCTTCAACATAATACGAAATATTATAAACTTATAGGTACATAGGCTTACTGAGCGCAATTTCATTTGCAATAAAAAAAAAAAAAAAAAAAAACAGGAAAAAACAGTAATTTTTATGACTAAATTACCTATTTATTGCTTTTTCTAATTATGTTTTTAATTGCTATCGTCGGTTGTTGAATCGTCGTCATTGCCGGACGTTGAAGTAGAATCGTTTGCGTCATCTTCGTCACTATGATTCCATGCACAATCATCTCCAGAGCCATCCAATGCATTCGATATACAGCACTTCAAAAAGGATTTGATGATTATACAGGGCGGTAAATCTTTCCAAGCTTTTGAAATCCATCCTACAATCGTACCTGCTGAGGCTCGTTTGATTTTGCCAGTTGGTGTGAGAGGATGATTATTTTCAGTCAACTATTGATTGTATTGCGCACGAATACGATCTTTAAAGGCTTTATTAACACCGACATCAAGAGGTTGTAACTGACTTGTCATACCTCCAGGAATGACTACTAAATCGCATTTTCCATTCGCCAATCTGGTTTTAATGTCGTCAGATAAATGACCGCGAAACGCATCCATCACTAACATGCTGTCTCTTTTTAAAAGTCCACCTAGTCTTCGCTCCCATACGCACTCCTACCAATCTTGCATAAGTTTACTTGTCATCCAGGCATTTTGTTGGGCTCGAACAATAACCCCATCAAAGAAGATTTCCTTTGGAAAAAATTTTCTGTTCAGGATTACATACGGCGGTAACTTATTGCCATCCGCAGTAGCACCGAGCATAACAGTTACTCTTAATTCTTCGTAGCCGGTTGTTTTCACTGTTACTTGTTTTTGACCCTTCTCACTGACCGTGTAATTTCTTGGTATGTCAAAGAAAACAGCAGTTTCATCAGCATTACTGATTGACTAAGATGGTATTGTTTCTTTAACCTTAGTTGTATTACATGACGTTGATATTGCACCAATTTATCCTCATAATCAGATGGTAGTTTCTGGCAAATTGTGGTTCTACGACGTAATGATAGACATTGTCTTTTCATGAATTTTTCACACCATCTACGACTAGCTTTAAATTGAAGAGTTTTATCGCTGGAAATTTCTCTGGCTTTTAACATTAATGCTTCTCGCGTTACTGGAAGACCTTTCGTGCGAAGTTCTTTAAAATAAGTTAAAACGGCAGCATCGATTTCCGGATATCTTCCATGTTTTGGTCCCGAAAATGATTTTTTTGTTCGTTTACACGCGAATAACTTATTTTTCATTTCACGCCAACGGCGAACATTCACTTCGTTAATCGAGAACTGTTTACCGGCGGCACGATTTCCGATATTTTCTGCACATAAAATAACTTTACGCTTAAATTCCGCTTCGTATGTAAAACGCATTTCCATAATAAAAAGAAAAAGTACCGTATTAACAAAACAACGATGGGTTAGTAACTGCAATGTTTGGGAGAGCGACACTGACTGACGCGCAACGACTGTGACCGGAAATGGGAATAGGTTTACAAGTCACTTTTATAAACATCATTAATCAACTCCTACAGCTAGTGTAATATATCGATAGCATTAATGTAGCAAATACAATAGGACTACTACCACTATTCCACGTATAATAGGAGATTTTAGTACGTATAATAGGTAGTTTTACTCTTATACATGTGGTCAATTTAGAAAGTACCTCGAATTTAAGACGTACCCTTGATTTTAGACCTTGAATTGTGAAAAAAAAGTGCGTCTTAAATTCGAAGTAATACGGTATATATATATATATATATATATATATATATATATATATATATATATATATATATATATATATATATATATATATATATATATATATGCACGTATATAGTTATGTCCTTTACTCATTTCAGCTTTTCCCATTTGTCTTCTCCATATTTACGCATAAACATTATAAAAATATGTATGGCTGCTATATCAGAAAATATGGATTACGGATAACAGGGACTCTTAACAAATAAAATACTAATTCTTTTATGTAAATTTATACGTTTATATCATCATGTAGTCATCAGTCCTAAGACTGGTTTGCTAAACGTTATATATATATATATATATATATATATATATATAATATACACATACATTTATGTATATATAAATGTTGAATATATCGGAGAAAAATGATTATATGAATTATAAACAAAACAAAATCGTGACACAGTTTAATCACTATAACGTTTTTTATTATGTAATTTTATTGTGTGTGGTTAATAATAACGTAACTCTCGAAAATCTTTGCAGTAAAAAAGTTTTATAGTTATTATATATATATATATATATATATATATATATATATATATATATATATAATATATGTATGTATGTATGTATGTATGTATACAATGTGTATTGGTTTATAAAAAGACAACTTACTTCTTTCGAATCAGCTTCAATGCGTCCATCTAAATCGGAACCTTTAACAACCTATAGGTTAGGTTTAAAGAAATGTATGATTGAATAAATTCATAATGAAAATAAAATTGATAGCGTCTAGTGTAAATTATGTTGGTATAATTTTTGAATTTAAATAGTACATATATATAAAATCATCTCCATAACAACAACAATAATTTAGCAATTTTCGTGAATTATTCGCTTTGTATTGCTCGATGGCTGGACATCTGTAGACTTAATCGAGTTATATGGCGTATCCTATCGAGCTATTTTGCAGGGGGTCGCCCCCTTTGTCTTACGCATTGTTGCCTGTATTAAGGACCGATCTATTCAATTTTCTTCCTTCCACTTGAGATTCCCAAAATATCTAATTTTTTTTGTAATACAGAAGAATTTTGATCTTTCCCAGCTCACCATATTCTTAGGAATAGCTTATTCGAACATCGTACCTAGAGAACCTGTTTACTTGGTTTTCAAGGATGTTTTTATCAACTTTCTCCGTTCCTAGTCGTGTATATTCAAACCGACAAAAATTAGTGTGTAGGGCTGACATTACGTTAGCATTTTTCCTTATAGTAGCTTCTTCAATTTAGCAATTGCACCGTGACCCCCCACTTTCTATTATTTGTCACTATTTCCATATCCAGATAAGGGAATTTAATTCGAAGGTGTTCTATATATATATATATATATATATATATATATATATATATATATATATATATATATATATATTATATATATAATCATCATAGTCGTTGGGCTCGATCCGAGCATCGTGATATTATAATTCACTTTAATTTTTCTGTGTAATTGATCGCCATCTATCCCTGTCCTGGACGCATCTGACCATTTGCTGTAGTAAACTGGTGCCAGTTATCATTTTGACATTGTCCACATATCGCGTTGGTGGTCTCCCTCTTCGCCTGCGACCTTCAACCATACCTAATACTATAAGTTTTTTTAGATTGTTCCGTCGCATGATATGGCCAAAGAAAGTGGATATGCGTTTTTAACGATATCTTGTAATCGAACATCCGGGTTAACTTCTTCCAATATTGACACGTTTGTCCTCCTCGCTGTCTACGGTACTCTCAGCATTCGCCGCCAGCAATACATTTCACCTCCAGATATGGAGGTTAGTTGCGAATAAGTCATTGATGAATAAGCAACCGCAAACCACGAGCGACGATGCATCAAGGTGCAGTGGGAAAGTCTTCAGAAAGCTTTCCTTAAAAAATGCTGCATAAACCCGATAAAGGCACCTTGTCAAAGCGAGTATGGCCGCTATAAGCCTAATACCACTATAAATCCAGAAGCGTCTGTTCCTCATGTTAAAGGTAGTTATGATAGAGGTAACAAAACATAGAATGTTATGTTATCTCTATTTTATGCATATACTAACGGCCCGGTACGTGCTTCACTACGTATAAAGTCAAATAATAAAAAAATTTAATTGAAACATCAAATTCATTTATTCAAACAAAAAAATAGTTTATTAATTGCTAGCTATTTTAAAAGTTAATCCAAAACATTTGGATAAACAATATTTTTTGTTTTCCTATTTTGAGCATGAATAAACAAACGACTTGGAGTACCGACTCTGGAACAGGCAACATAAAGTTGGCCATGTGAAAAACATGATTCCTCCAAATTCACACCGCAAACGTGAAGTGTTTGCCCTTGGGCCTTGTTGATGGACATCGCAAATGATAAACGCACAGGATATTGTAATCATTTGAACTCAAATGGCATATCAATTGGAATCATAGGGATACGCGGTATCAAACAAACTTCTCCTTTTGATTTAGCAGTTAAGATCGTAGCTTCAATCAAATTTGGCAATAACTTTTTCACTGCCATTCTGGTGCCATTACACAGTTTTGGTGGATTAATATTTCCCAATAATATAATCAAAGAGCCAACTTTCAGATTCAAGCAATACGGTGGCATACCATGAATTTAAAAATTCAATTGGATAATTCATTGCCTCATCTTGATTCATAACACTGTTAATTGATTTATATGTCGTGACTACACGTGGCAGTTTCGCTTGAATTTGAAAATTAATGGCATTGATATGAATGTTATTCGGTGCTAAAATGGCACGTTCTCTCAACCAATCATGATTTCTGTAATTCTGAAGAATATTCGGAAAAACACATTCAATCAATTCATCTATCGATTGCGCAATTGTACAAAAATTGTTCGGTACAGCGATCAATCCGTTGGTAGTGTCAATTTGTATTTTGCCATCACCAATTTCTAACAATTGTTTTGAAAACTCATGGGCAGCTGGATCATTTTGTAGGTGAATACGCATATTAATGTTCAGTGTCAATTTTTGTACATATCTCCAAAGAACTGATGACTTCAACCAGGCATTTATTTCATCAGCAGGAGTTGATCGAGGAATGACAGGCAATGTTTGACGAAAATCCCCTGACAGTAATATCAAAGCACCATCAAAAAGCTGTTGATTACAACATAAATCTTGCATTGTTCGATTAAATGCTTCTAGTGATTTTTTATTCGCCATTGTACACTTATCCCATAAAATAATTGACGTTAATGGCAGAACTTTTGCCATAGCAGATGCACTCAACAATATGTTTAAAAATGTAAATACAAAAATTTGCTTTTTTCGAAGCACGTTCAAAATTAAATGACCGCATGAATGACATAACATGCTTGTACTGTCAACACTATTTGACAGCACAATCCCCATCTGAAAAAAGTTTCAATTTGACAAAATTCATTCATTCCTTTCGAACTAACAACAGGAAATAATAGTACGTACTCGCCATTTATGATGTAATTTTCTCAGTAGAATACTAAAGTGCATCAACCGTATACTACACCATTTATTGAATTCATTTGTTACAAAAAATGTTATAAATGAAGAACCGCTCGACCGATTTTGTGCAAACTTCACATAAACCATCTACTAAATAGTCCGAACAAGCTTAAACATTTGGTTTGGATAGGTGAACCCGTTCTTGAGTTATAAAATTACAACAAAAAGTGGCATTGATTTATATATATATATGTGTGTGTGTGTAGTGGTTTTTCTTTTAAAAAAGCATAAATAAATTTAATAGTAATAGTCAACATTATTCCAAATCCGCTGGTGTACTATAAGGTAGTGTTTTTAGGTCCGGTACTTTACATTGTTCACTATAGATTTTCAAGATGGGGAGATGTCAGCACTGCTATGTTTACTGACGATACAATACTTGTAGCGGTAAATAGAGACCATACTAAAATCGTAACGAAATTTCAAACTGCTTTGACTGAAATTAAAACCTGGCTAAAAAACCCTTGGCGTGTTAGTGCGAATGAAGCCAAATACGCTCAGATCACGTTTACGTTAAAGAACGCAATCTGTCCTGTTAAAATGAATGGAAAAATGACTCCACAAAGGAAGGAGTAAAATATTTAGGTATACATCTAGACAAAAAATTAACTGAAGCATATTAATACCCAACGAAAACAATTAAACTGCGACGTTTATACTGAATGATCGCAAATATTCGGGCTTGAACGTTGAAAATAAATTATTAATTTATAAAGCCATCAATAAAACTCATGTGGACTTTCCATGTTGTAGAACTATGCTAACGATATTCATATAAATAAAATACAGAGTTTCCAAAATAAAGCGATGAGACTAATTGTCACTCCACCTTGGCATGTAACTAATCATACCATACACAAGGACTTCAAAATTACCTATATTACGGATGAATTCGTCAATCAACTACAAATGTGAGTAAACAGGGTGATGAGCCACGATAACACGCTCGCGATAAATCTGTTAGATAACAGCAAAGGAAGAAGACTTCATGCTGGCCTCGTACATCCCACTTTTCATCTCCATAAGAATTGGAAAATGGTCATAAAATGGACCAGTTGCAATTGGTAAATAATATTTAAAAAAATTAATTGTTAAACAATCATAACGAAGTTATTCTGCAGCTACTGCATTTTCATAGCTTAACTAATAAAAACTTTAAAGAATAAGAAAATTATTTATTTATAATAACGATAACAAAAAATGAAATATCACATTCCCAAATAAAAAAATTAACGTGGTTTATCATGAAAAGTTTATATATATATATATATATATATATATATATATATATATATATATATATATATATATATATACTAAAAAAAATGGAAGAACCACTGAACACAAAAGTCCGCCTCATTAATATACTATGTTCTCTGTTTTCAATGTTGGATTCTGAAGAAGACTGACAGGCAGCTCATTAACGCATTTGAAATGTACTGTTGGAGTCAAATGCTCAGAGTGTCATGAACGGCGAAAAGAACCAACCTATCGATACTGCAAGATAGATCAATCGGAAACATTGTACAAAGACGGATAGCAACCTTCGCTGGACATATCATACGAGAGGATTTGTTAGTAAAAATGATTATGGCAGAAATAGTGGTCACTGACAAAAGAGGAACAACTCCAATGAAATATTTGGATATTGTAAAAACAACCGTTAACTTCGTGAACTGATAGATCTGGCAGCAGACAGAACTGCATGTCAAATGAACATGTTCGCTTGCGATAATCCATAGTGTCACTAACTATGCTCGAAAAGGGCTACCAATGATGATTATATATATATATGTATATATATATACATGCCGTTATAATTTTTTTTCTTTCTATTCCCAAATTTGTGCCTAGCCAGTAGTAGCTATCTAACAAATGGTATCTATGATTCAATCACCTGTGTGGAGGACACACCCCTTGGTGAGTCCTCCTATTTGTCAATGGACTAAGTCCGTAATCTTCGTCCTTTTCAGTCTTCTGAGGTCTTGCTGTGTATGTAGTAATTGAACCGCTAGCTCATTTGGATGATATCGTAGCCGTAGTAGGTGCTTTTTATTCGTATTTCTTCTTGTACTGAACGTACGCCCAGGTCTGAGTGGATTATATAGTTCGTCATATACCACGGAGCTTGGTATATTAGACGCAAAATTTTGTTCTGTAATCTGTGTATTTTATTCGTATTTGTCTTTTTTGCACAGTCCCATAATTGTGCACTATACATCCATATGGGCTTCAGCATGGTTTTGTACAAAATCACCCGATTACTTAGGGTAACTTCTGATCTAGGTCCTAGAAGTCAATGCATATTTCTAAATTTTAGTTCTATCTCCTTTTTTTTTCTTATCTATATGCGTTTTCCATGTTAGTCTGCTGTCTAAGTAAACTCCAAAGTATTTGATTTGATCATACTTTGGTATAACTTGATCGTCAAAACACACTCTACGGCTATGTTGAGGACGATTACTGAATGTAATATGGGATGATTTTTCCGGATTTATTTCTATTAACCATTGTTTAGTCCAGTCACTGAATTTATTTATATAACTTTGCAACTTGTTACTAGCTGCACTTGGATCTTTGTCAGATGCGAGTATCATAGTATGATCTGCAAACATGGCTATTTCTACCGCATTGTCTTTTGGCATGTCTGCAGTATATATAGTGTACAGTAAAGGAGCCAGTACACTATTCTGTGGTACTCCTGCCTGTATACTGTGAATATCTGACACATCATCTCCGTGTATCACATAGTAGTGTCTATTATTTAGATATGAAGTGAGCAAGGGAAGCTATTCTGGTATGATCATCCTGAGTTTATACAATAAGCCATTGTGCCAAATTTTGTCGAACGCTTTGCTTATATCCATAAATGCAGCTTCGGTATAAAATCTGTTTTCCATCCCTTTTTCTATTAGATTGACAACCCGATGTATTTGTTGTTCGGTGGAATGACCCTGCCGAAATCCAAACTGATGATTTGGAATTGTTCCTTTTTGATTAATAATTTTGCTGATTCTGTGATGAATTAGCTTTTCTAATAATTTAGCAATAACTACGACTATTTACTTACGTTTGAATACGCCTTTGCTGCGTTATCTGAGTCATCTTTTTTACCGACTATACCCTGAAACTTAATAAAAAATAGAGTGCAAAAATATAAACAAACGCGTCACTTAAATATATATATATATATATATATACATCAAATAAATGACAAAAAAGGAGTTAAAATCACTGAACTTCTTTGTCAAAATTACAAAGCTCATCGACGGTTTTTTTTTGTGTATGTGTGTACCAATCGTACCAATAATCTATGTGAGGATTATAAACACGTTTTAAGAATACTGTGTTTTTCTATTTTCAAATTTTTATAAATTAGTATTTTTTACATTTTATATTTTTTATAATTTATATTTTATTTTTTACGTTCACTTGCTTCAGCCAAAAACCTTTGTGACTTTTGATAAAAAAGTTTACTGATAAATCCCCTTTGTTTTTTTAAAAATTCATTAGATTCCACACTTTATATTATATTACATATATATATATATATATATATATATATATATATATATATATATATATATATATATATAATTGATTTTAACAGATACGAGATGTTTTACGGACGTCACAACTGACGAGAATAAAAATTCGCCATGAAAAATAGGGATTTAAAAGTCGGACTTAATAATATGTACCGGCTTCTAGGCAGAAATTTCGAAGTATATGTTTACGATGTAAATTATTATTGTATAACAGGGTGATGAAATCTGCCTAGACATAACGCGGCTTATCATAATGCGCTATTGCTCCTACTACAAATATAAATACAACGTTTCCAACCGAAGGTTTTAAGATCGCCGTTCAACACATCCCGGTACATTCGTAATGATGATATCGATCGCGACTTGAACATACCGGATATAAATACTGTAATTCGAGTAATGCACATTAATTAACGAGACTGGGAAAACATAGTAATCGACTTCGACGGCTGATTTATTATACGTCACCACCGAGGATTTTACACGAACCTCCGTTGATCTTCGATTCAGGTTTGTAGTTCGGAGTGTCATCAACGGGTAGCGACTACACACGTGACAATAGTTTTACCTCAATCGCCCCAGGTCCTAGATTGCGTTTATAATTTGAAACAAAAAAGGACCGAAAGACAAAAAAAATATTTGAAGAAATATATTGTCTCCGTTACAAAAATTATATTTATTTTAAATAATTTCCTACTAATAAAATTAAACTTAATATTCGTAATATGGCTGAAC
Organism: Coronaproctus castanopsis; assembly: GCA_032883995.1. Lineage (NCBI taxonomy): Eukaryota > Metazoa > Arthropoda > Insecta > Hemiptera > Monophlebidae > Coronaproctus > Coronaproctus castanopsis. The sequence continues at coordinate 74,769,860 of CM065052.1, read as the reverse complement.
TAAATTAAGCGTCGATCTAAATTTTATAAAATTCAAATATTATTACTTCGTCAGACTGATCATCGTCATCTCCTTCAATGTCTACGTTAACTGCTTCATTGGGGTTTTCATCATATTCGTCTTTCATTCCATTAGTTTCCGTATCCTGGTCTTCGTTTTCGTTCACCTGACGAACACAATTGTGAATTATTGAAATTTCGTTTAATAATAATAACTATTAACGAACAAAAACTGACGCAAGTCTCATCGAAAATCAGTTGTTCGTCTTAAAATTGTTTCAACACCTATATTGATAATTTAGCTTATTTAACTAATTCATAATTTTAATCATTGTCGTGTATTGACTTATACAGAGAAATATGTAATATATAAAATATTTAATGGAAATATATAGCGGGTAGACGTAATAGAATTTGCCCAATTTGTTATATTATTTGTTAATTCGATGCCGAAATTAAAATCTTCCATTTGGACTCTAGATCACCGCGCTGTCAAAACAATACCTTATTCTTTGAGAACTATTGAAAATTGACTTTTAAATAGGCAAACTGATATGCTGGGAAAATTTGTAACATTTCGCAATTATCGCTTTTAAAATAAATTGCACACAAAATAATTTTACTTATACATAAAATAGAACGTTACGTAGTGTTGATTAGAATTTGCGATTTTTTTCGCTATAGCGGTAATTGCTATTTTTGTCTTTTTTTTTATCGTCTGTAATCGCTGTTTATCGAAAGATCAACGACTGTAGTCATTTCGCAAATTATTACTGAGCGCATTAAGTAATGCTAAATTTAGTTTGATAAAACCCAGAATCGTCATTACAGATAAACGGTTTACTTATATAATTTCTATTTTAATATATCCGGTTTTCTAGACTACTTATTATCGTCTATTGACAATACATTCATTTCATATAGATTTACTTTACTCTCAAGTTGATGTAATAATTTGATTGGTTAATTTCAACGCGTAGTCTTGCACTTTTGTTTTCCGTTTACGTATATAACGTGAGTGTATAATGAGTACTTGGTGTATGACAAGATAAAACGTCGAAAGAACAGTTAATAAAATTTATCATGTCGGAATATTGGAAGAAACGGATAAAATAAATAATACTATTTTAAAATAAACAAATAAAATAAAGAACTTAAAATATAATAATGAAAAACATTCTAAACAATAGTAAAATATAGGTTATCTGTTATATTAGACGCAAAATGAAACCGCACAAAAAACATTATTGATAGTTTAAAAACTACTTTCAGAAAGAACGTGTAATAAGAATCCGTTTGACTAGATATTATTTCATTGTTTTATATACAGAAAACACGGCAACACCATGTATATATTTTAACATACACGATGGAATTAAATTAGAGGAAAAATGAAAAATATTTATATATGTATATTTGTATATATATATATATATATATATATATATATATATATATATATATATATATGTATTTATATATACATGTAATAAATTAAAAACTAACGAACAGAGATTATATGAATGGGTGATCATCCGATAATCTATTGAATGTTTCAACTTTTCAGCCTAGATTGCTATCTTTTGTGTTTTAGTTTTCTTTCATCATACAAAATCCTTAAACAATACACCTCCTTCGAATTGTTCAACATATAATGTTCAAATGACAATAAACCATATACTACTAAAGTGTTCAAATTACGAAATCCAACGAAATATCTACAATACATCAAACGGTTTACTAGGTGCAATTGACCCTAAAAATTAGGTAAATTTTTAAAATTCCTGACAGACACCGGCGTATAACCCCACCTTCAAATGCAAACGACCTTAGTAATCGAGCGTCTATAAATAAAATTAAAAAAAAAAATAAAATAAAAGATTCAAATAACGTAAAAATAATAGTTTCGTCATTTTTTAAATAAGACAGTCAATTGGACAAAAAGATGAATAGAATGAGAAATGCGAAAGTAATTAGTTCAACGCAACTACAATGATTAAAGTATGTTTACTTACTTTGTTTTCAGCGTCTTCTTGTACTTCTTCGTCGTTTTTCTGCTCTTCATTCGCTTCATCCTGCGCTTCTTCTGCTTCCTCCTGTGCATCTTCTGCTTTATCTTGTGCTGTTTCAGCATCTTCTTGTATTTCTTCTGCTTCTTCTTGTGCTTTTTCAGCTTTATCTTGTGCTGTTTCAGCATCTTCTTGTATTTCTTCTGCTTCTTCTTGCGCCTTTTCAGCTTTATCTTGTGCTGTTTCAGCATCTTCTTGTATTTCTTCTGCTTCTTCTGCTTCTTCTTGCGCCTTTTCAGCTTTATCTTGTGCTGTTTCAGCATCTTCTTGTATTTCTTCTGCTTCTTCTTGCGCCTTTTCAGCTTTATCTTGTGCTGTTTCAGCATCTTCTTGTATTTCTTCTGCTTCTTCTTGCGCTTTTTCGGCTTCATCTTGTATTTCATCAGCTTTTTCTTGTGCTTCTTCAGAATTATTATGCTTAGCGTCTGCACCATCATTTGCGTCGTTCTCTGTTTCTTCATCACTTTTTTGTGATGTTTCTTGCGCGTCCTCAGCATCTTCGTGATCTTTTTCTTCCGCTTCCTTCTGTACATCTTGAGTTTCTTCGTCATTGTCTTTCGTTCCTTCGCCATTTTCTTCTGCCTCTTCAACGTTTTCTTTCGCTCCTTCAGAATATTCTTGTATTTCGCCCTCTTCCTTTGGCCCGTCATCTTGCGGCTCCCCTGTTTCATCTTGCTTTTCTTCAGGATTACCTTCAGATTCTCCACGATTTTCTTCGCCGTCTTCTTTTTTATTCTGTTCATTTTCCTCCTCTCCATCTTTTTGTCGCTCATCTCCTTGTCCTTCTGTACCTTTTTCTTCTTCGGAATAATTTTCTGTTTCTTCTTGTTCTTTTTCAGCTGCTTCTTGGTCATCTTCGGTATTTTCCTGTGCCTCTTTTGCATCCTCTTGAGCATCTTCGATATCGTCCTGTGCTTCTTCCGCCTCTTTCTTGACTTCATTTTCTTCTTCTCCTTTCTCTCCGTCTTTATCGTCTGATGCCTTTTGAGTCTCTTCATCAACCTCATATTGTTCTTTTTCAGTTTTTTTCTGCGCTTCATCAACATCATCTTGTTTTTCTTCAACTTCTTCCTCCGGTTCATCGACCTCGTCTTTTTTTTCTTTAACCTCTTCCTGTGCATCATCAATCTCATCTAGTTCTTCTTCTAGTCCTTCTTCAGCCTCATCCCGTGCTTCTTCTGCATTATCATCTTCATCTCCTGCATCCTTAGAGCGGCCCTAATGGCAAAACAAAATATTTAAATTAATGTAGTCCGTGATATACGTAAGTAGTTCCAATTGTTATATTTCGCAAAGAGTAATTTACTTATTTAATGTTTTACAATGAGCCAGTACAACAGCTTTCGCCAATTACTGCACAGCACAGTATAAGAAAAAACAATAAATATACCGTACACATACGTGCGAAACGTAATTAATAATACCTATTTACTTAAGAGATCATACACTCATACATACGCATTCAAAACCTAAATATATATATACACACATACGTGTAAATTCTATCAAGTACAGATACCGACACCGTACTTTCACATTGGTACGAAAACGTAATAAATATATATGCAATAGCACACTCGGTCGGACATATACACACACGCATGATATTATAGTTAAGATGAAACAAGGTAGTCCAAACTCACGTTATTAAACCTTTAACGATTTATAAGACTTCTCCAGAATGATTGTGAAATATATCTAATTCGGGATAATATTTTTTATCTCGGATGTTGTATAGTATAATGAGTATAAACGGGAACGTGCATACTGTTTAGAAGGAAGTAACAACGCTAACAACTGCCTACATTAAAATAAAGCCTATACAAATGTATACTTACCTTATCAAAAAACCCGAGAATATTGTCTTTAATTTTATCCTGAAATTGAAATAATAAAAACATGATAAATACGAAATAAAATTTATTTCAATTAACAAATTAATTATCGTTCTTATAACCGAAACACACTAAATAGTTCTAGTGGCATGTTTTATTATCTCATACACCGTATACGATATATGTAATGTTGACGATAATATATATATATATATATATATAAACCATATTTTTTGTTGCCCTCTTCCTGCAATCACTTATTCGTGCATATATACAAAATCATGCACTCTTTAACTTAAAGTTCAATCATCGTCACGAAAAAATCATCTTCGATTTGGAACCCAGCCGTGTAATTATATTCTGTGTCTTCTCTATAGTGGCATCATGCGTCGATATTGCGTCGCATATTACCGCAATTACAAATTACGGATACAAATTGGCGTGATTATAACCGGGTGAATGAATTTTTTTGCGGTGTAAACTACGAATGACGTCTCAGCGACCGATATAATTGACGAGGTCTAGTTTTAATCTTATCGCGCTTAGTGATAGGCGAAAATTCAACGTTGCATCTAGATACACACGTACGTGTTTAAGAATACATTTGCCGTTAACATAAATGCCTAGATATATATTTGTTGAAGGCGGCGCCTGGATAAGATGGACCGACTTCAATTTTCCAATTCCTCGTCCCGAAACATTTATGTTGTACAGTGTACCTTGCAATATGTGCAAAAATTGCCGTATCGTCCGGGAATATAGCGAGCGCAGCAATAGCTTCAATTTTTTTATCATCGGCCGTGAATAGGAGGTAAAACAAAGTACCGACCACGCCACTCTGAGGTAAACCTACCTGTATCTCGTCGAAATTAGATTCTTAACTTCCTTTGCACATGACCGCAACAGCCGAATGTAATTAGCTAGAAAGTAAAAACTGAACTTGAATAACGATCATTCGTGCCAGTAAAATTCTAAAATACTTTTTTTATTCACTAGCATCCATTGTATCCTGTTCGTAACTAGTGTCCGAGAAGTTCTTGATATTTATTAAGATTCAAACGGTCATATATATACTATTCATTATAATCTCGGCCTTTTGCCTATAACTTTATCTCTATCATATTTTTGATAAAGTTATTACGTCGTATTACATGTCCTAGTTTTATTTTCCGATTTTCTATATTAAACTTCTTTTTTCTTGTATCCCTTCTAGGGGATTTCTTTTTTCGGTTTCATTTCTTTCCAAGATGTGCCCCATCGAATTCAGTTTATTTAGCACCAATTTTCATAACCGTAATTTACGCTGTTGCAAATTTTTTCAAACTTCTATACTGATGTTTTTATTTTTAATATTGATTTTTTTGTTATCAAATAGACATCTTTTAATATACTGTTATGCTTCTATTATTCTCTATTATCGCACTTCCTAGGTAACGTGTTCCAATTGAGTATTATCTATTTCTATATCTATCTTTTTATTTAGCATGTTTTTACCGATATGCGTTACCTTCACTTTTTTTTCTTATTCATACTTATTTTCAATTTATTTTATTATTACGACCGAACAACATTTCTCTTCTTCACTATAACATTATTACTAAGGTGATGATTGGCGCGGTTATGGAATAATCATCCGAAATATTATCAATATAACACGGTAGGTCACCATCCTAACTTTACTTCTTAATAATTGAGAGTTTAGTTTGGTAGCTGCTTTCATCCCGGTAAGTAAACGTGATTTTAAAATCGCAACGGAAGATGGTTAAATTAGAAAGCCGAAAGTTACTACCGTAAACCAGTATAATATAGATGTATAGATATATAAAGATGTATATATATATATATGCGTGTGTGTAATATTCGGGGGTGAAACGATAATAATAATTAATTTACAAATGATCGTATCAATCGTGATCGTAATAAATCAACGAATACAGTCATCGACGAGCATACTTACGATTCGGAGTCTAGACAATTATCTAAGTAGACATACTTACAAAAGTAGAAGGACCCGCAGTTTCCTAAAACAAACAAAAAGTACGGATATTTAAAAATGCATACTGTTATAAACAGTTCTTCGAAATCAATTACTCTCCGTATACTAGCGTCTATACTGCTAGTATATGTAGTTTAACCTCTACCTTAGGACATTTCTTTTTCTTTCAATATTCACCTTTTAGTAACCGCCCCTAAAATTTAGTGTTCTGTCAACGGATAAAAATAATTTTTAATCATATTCGATCGTTTATGAATTGAATATACCTGTAAGCGATAATCGAATTTTGGAAGCGCCGAACGTCAAAGAAAATACTATCGTTATTTTCTGAAGCGTAATAAACGATTTAACGAAAATTTAAAACCCCTTTCGATTACTTCGTATTTTTATATGTTAAAATGGGGGGGAAAACCCGTATAATTAGATACCAAAATTTAAATTAAGAATGCAATACGACACATAAAATTCGATTGCAATCGCGCTATCTTTTTTCTGTTTTAATTAAATGCACGAAGGCACGCTTGAACATAATGTGGTAATTAATACAATAATAGTAATAACTGCGATGATATCGAAAAATACCGTTTTTCCTTCAGCAAGAGGGTCGTCATCTGCAACCGGTTCGCCTAATTTCTGTTCGCGAATTTCATCGTGCTTTTGAATATCATCGTCCAATTTTTCATCAGCAGCGTCGTATTTGTCTTCTTGCTCGTCATTCTCATTTTCTAGTTCGTCATTTCCATCTTCGGCTTCTTTATCTTCTAATTCATTTTCTTCTCCTGGCTCTTCTCCGTCTAATTCATCTTCTTCTTCTTCTAATTCGTCTTCCTCTTCACCCTTATAACAATAACGTTAATAATAATAAAATCCAAAATTCATATTTAGTAATTAAATATTCGTTAATAAATTGCCCATAGATAACCATAAGTAACCGACTAAAAGAAATAATTAAATCAAATCGATTGAAATGCAAAAATAATTATTAATAATCTTGTATATATATGTATATATATATATATATATATATTTCTTATTTTTCTCCTCAACCCTTAGGTTGGTGGGAAGTTACATCAAATTAATCTTGTTGCCGGCCATACTCTTTATTTCTTGATATCTTCTCCCTTTTCTAACATCATCCATATACTTTTTCCGGGGTCTTCCTCTTCCTGGTCTTCCTTCGAGCATTCCTTCAATTATATTTGTGATCCAACTTGAATGTCTTAACAGATGTCCAATCATTCTATTTCTTCTAGTATCTATTTCCGTAATAATATTTCTATTTTCTTTCGCTATTTTTAGCACTTATTCATTTGTGATTTTCTCCGTCCATTTTATTTTTAACATTCTTCTCCAACACTATATCTCAAACGCTTCCATTTTGTTAATATATGCTTTAGACATGGTCCAAGTTTCCGCTCCATATAGAGCAACGCTCCAGACAAATGTCTTAATAAAATGTTTTCTAGTTTCCAGCGAGATGTTTCTGGATGTCAGTAGGCTTTTCTTACTTATGAAAGCATTAATTGCTTGGGTTATTCTCGCTCTTATGTCTCAGCATTACGAGAGGTTCGTAATTACAGATAAGGCTATTGCATATGACTTCGTAGTCTTTTTAGGAGGCAACTCGTATAAATTAAATTATCTGTATTATAATAATACAATGTACTTTATACTGAAGTATTTAATTTAAATAAACTTCAAAAGATATATTAAATTTTATTTGAAACAATGTTATTTTCGTACGCGTTAAAATATACATTTACAATAAATATGATCATTTTAATAAGAAAATCAGAATAAAAATTATTAGCTTGATTATCGAATAGAAAGTGCATACGCGCAAATTATAATCTTCGCTACCTGTTAATTTTAACTTTTCAGCATTTTATTAACTTTTGCGTAATTTACATCGTTACCAATTCAATTAATTTTCAGTATTTTTTCCGGACCTAATCATTAGCTTCCTTTTTCTTCAGTCACTATATCACGATCAGAACTAGCGCAAGAACTAACACAAAATCCATTTTCAGCGATCAACCAACTCTAACTTTTTCTAACAGATGCGTGCGCAGTCTTGCGCTTAATCGTATTCTCTCGATTTTTCAAATGCTCAATATAGCACTGTTCTAGCAAGGTATTCACCGTCTATTCGATTTTCTACATATACACACACACACATAATATAATACGCACCGCTCATTCTCACACGTTTTATAACAAAATTAAAGCTTTAATGATTAATTATCATATAAAAATTCTTTAATTATTTTTTTTTTTTTAATAAATTAGTTTATATAGATGGAATACATGCGACGATCGTCGTTATATATACACCGGTCTTAGAATAGACGGTGAATATTTGAATCACCTCAGATTAAATAGTTCTAGTGAGCGGAAGTGTAGGAGAGCTAGAAATGACCAGATTTAAATGTACACTGGAACAAAATAGGACTGAAAATAAATTATGACGAACCCAGGAAAAAGTATACAAATATCAATAAAATCGGAGCAGATAGAGAAGGTAAATAGTTACATATACCTAGGTCAAAAAATCACAACAAATAAAGACATTATAATGAAAACAGAAACGGTAAGGACACTGTTGCGCTTGAAAAATTACGCATAGTATTCCGCAATAAACAAGTACCGATTTACCTTAAACGTAAGCTGCATAACCAATGTATACTTCTGATTCTCATAAATGGTTCAGAAACATGGCCATATACAAAAACAAATTTAAAAATTATTAGAAAAACTCAGACTTCACATGAGAGATAAGATTATCAGATCGTAAAAAGAATGCATGATACGTGAACAAACATGGTTGGATGATGCAATGGAGCTGATGGCTTTAACAAAATAGAGTTGAGCTGGCCACGTGGCTCGAAGAGAAGATAATGAGTGGTGGCAGCGAAAAGAAACAATTAATATAATTTTGTTGAGTATGTGTACTTTTTTCATAACACTGATACAGCAACATTATAAGAAACAAGACTTCCAGAAGAAGGAATAGTAAATGAACAAAGTACAGGCTACACAATTTACTGGAAAGGTGCTAAAGCAGTAGATAAACGACTAAATTGAGTAGGTTTTGCAATCAATAATAGATTAATGCCCTATATTACAGAGGAGCCATACGGAATAAGTGATAGGCTTATGATAATGAAAATAAAGTTTTCATCAAGTTCTATTGTATCCACAATCAGCTCGTGTGCGCCAACATTACAAAGTAGTGATGTAATTAAGGATAGGTTTTACTATGATTTACAGCAAGTGATTAATAAAATTCCACTAATTATAATACTAGGAGACTTCAATGCCCGGGTTGGAAATAATTGTAATATATGGAAAGAAACGATTGGTGCGCATGAATTAGGTAAAGAAAATAGTAATGGTAAGCGTTTACTTCAGTTTTGCTCACAAAATGGCTTAAGTATTACTAATACCTTTTTCCAGATGAATGATATGTATAAAGGAACCTGGATACACTCAAGATCAGCTCATCTGATTCAACTCGATTACGTTATAATACGACAAAAACATAGAGCTGACTGCTAAAATACACGAGCAATGAGAGCAACAGATGCAGACACAGATCACATATTATTGAGATCGAAATTCAGATTTCCAGTCATAAAATATCACCTAAACAAAACAGTTAAAATACAAAAAACATATAACACAACTTCCTAAAGAACAGAGATGTGCTTAAAAAATTCGGGTTGGACTTAAAAAATAACTTACAAAAGAACATACTAAATGAAATGAGATTTGTAGAAGAAGTATAGGATCATATAAAGCAAAGCATAAACTCAACATGTAAAAATGTTTTAGGCTATAAAAAGAAACACTCGCAAGACTGGTTTACTGATAGTTCAGAAGAAATACGATTAAAAATAAAAGATAAAAGACAGGTTTTTATAGAATGGCAAAATGATAGAAAAAATAACAACAAACGGAATAAATTTGTGGCTCTGAAAGCTGAGATACAACGAGAAATAAGCAGACTCAAAAATATATGATGCATTAAAAAAACAAAAGATATGCAAGAAATGGTTAACAAAAATGATAATAGAGCTTTTTACACGGCAGTTAAGTTAATATATGGCCCAAATACTAGACGTAAAATTGCTATCACTGATGCATCTGGAGCTATAATAAGAGATAGGAATAAAGTAAAAATGAGATGGAAAGAATACTTTGAAACATTATTGAACAATGAATCCTCGATAAATGGAAAAGTACTAAATGACTTACCTGTACAAGTCAACTATGATCTGGACATCCCACCTACTGAGGAAGAAAATAAAGTCGCTGGGTTAAATTACATACCAAGCGAAATATATAAAGTTAGTAAAAATGTGCTCATGACATACTTGATTAAACTGTTTCAGAAGATATAGGAAAGTTCAACTGTACCCAAAGACTTTAAAAATGCGGCTGTTTTTTGTCATTTATCAAAATAAAGGAGACAAAAAGGATTGTTCAAATTATCGTGGTATATCATTTCTTTTCACGGCCAGTAAAATCCTGAGTTTAATTCTGCAGCAACAACTGCAACTAGTAATGAATACTTATCTTCCTGAGGAACAGTATGGATTTAGACAAGAGCGCAGAACAATAGATATTGTGTATTCCATACGACAAGTTATAGAAAAGGCTAAAGAGCAAAATAGAGCTCTGTATATGACGTTCATAGATGTCAAAAAGGCTGTCGATACGGTTAATAGAAATGCGCTGTGGCGATGCTTGGAAATAGCTGGTTGCCCATCAAAATTTATTTCAATTATAAAAGAGCTGCATGATGGTGTGGAAAGCTCGGTAATTTGTGACACCAAACTGGCAGAACCTTTTCTGGTAACAACCGGTGTAAGACAAGGGTGTGTGCTTGAACCGTCTTTGTTTATTAATGGGAATGATTTTCTTAACATACAAACGAAAAATTGAAAAAATAGGTATAAAAAGAAGATATCGTTTTGATGGGGGATTATATAACCTAAAAAAAATTAATACGAGCAGCAGGATAGAAATGTTTGTACTGCAAAATTTACAATATGCTGATGATTGTGTTATACTGGGTGAAACTTCTGCAGAATTACAGCGCGCGCTAAACTGTCTACATAATACATATAGGGATTATGGATTAAGTATAAACACAAATAAAACGGAAATAATGATATTGAATGGCACGGAAGAAAATTTTCGTATAAACGGGTCGAAGTTAAAAATTGTCAAAAGCTTCAAATACCTTGGAAGTATAATTAGCGATAATAATGAACTAGATGAGATCAAATATAGAATAAACAATGCTATGATCGCCTACAACAAGCTGAAACAACGTGTATTTAGGAATAAAAATTTACATATTAATACGAAACTAAATGTTTATAGATAAGTGGTATTACCAACTTTGTTGTATAGTTGTGAGACATGGCCAATCAGAAGCAATCAAATTAAAAAAGTTGAAATTTGTCAGATGAGATTGCTCAGACAAATCTTAAGAATAACATGGAAAGATAAGATCTCAAATGAAAGAATTTTGAAAATTACAAATTGTAATAAAATAGTACATTATTTAACCAAAGCTCGGCTAAGATGGGTTGGCCATGTTATCCGAATGGATAACAATCGCATACCGAAGCGATTATTATTACACACTGGTGAACGATATTGTGGAAGACCAAAATTAAGATTTAAATATGTGCTATCAAATTCCATCCAAAAGAACGGTATTAATCCAAAGAAAAATAAGACTTGGAAAGAATGAGCGTTGAATAGAACTGAATGGAGAAAATTCATCGATGACAGAGCAAGATTAGCAGGTGTTCACACCGTCAAAAATCGCACAAAAGAGGAAGAAGAAACAGCAGATCAGTATGAACGTGCACACTGCAGTTATAAATCTAATTATAAAATTGGATTAATATTACACATAAGATTCAGACATTGAATTGTTTAACAGAAGCAGATATCATTAGAAAAGGCACTCATACTCGGCAACGAGTGAGTTAGAATAATAATTATATATATATATATATGTGTGTGTGTATATATACACACTAATGTGCACTATTTAATGACTAACGTTGCATATATGCATTAGCGTAGTTTTTGAGATTATTGCATAACATTTGAGTTGTCGGGATTTAATTGAAAAAAAAAATCTAAAAAATAGAACATTCATCCACTATAGGGATAACATCGTGTCTCTTACAACAACTTCTAGCCATATTCAAAGCACTAATCTATTTCAAAAGATATTATAAGGAAAAATTCTAATCGTCAGTGATTCGATGAGTGCATTACAACAACTATAAGTAAGAAGTGTAAAGATGTTGAATCATATATCTTGGCAGACTAGGAAAACAATAGCGAATGTACAAAAATGACAAACGAGATACACTTAATGAAGTAGTAGTGGACACATTAACCAGGGGTCAAATGTGTAAAATAGAAGACATACCAATTGAATGGACGAAATATATTACTTGGGTTAAGCAGAAAGCGTATGAGGCGTGGAATCGGAAATATGTAAACGATATCTGAAACCAAATGAAATAATTACTACAACATACAGCCGACAAAATTACCTCGGTTTCAAATTGGCAATTTAGAAAGCAGCCACATTAAAACAGTGTTAAGAATCAGAATAGGTCGCATACGAACAACAGAACATATAGCTAGAATGAAAATTCTCGATTCTAGTGTCAATTTTATGGACAAGAATAAGAATGTTTGACATCTCTCATTTGGTGTTCACGTTATTTAGAAGGTCGTGAACGATTTTTTTTCAGAGCACATTGCATAGTATGGAACAATGCCAATTGCAATTCGTCAAATATCATTAGAACCTTGTTTACCTTACAGCAAAATTTTTATATTAGTTTATGAAAGGAATAACATTATAAATAAGCATATGTGTAAAAATTAAGAACCTCGAATTAAACTAGTTAAAGTGTGTTATAGCTGAACCAAAGAAGAATCCTACTTATTCTGATAGAATACCTGTTGAAATTTTTCAACCCAACATCATCGGATGCATTTATACAACTTCGTTTTAAAAGTAATTAAAAGAAAATATAAAATTACCAAAAAAAAAACACTTTATAACACAACAGTTTCTCGCAAGTCGGTTAAAATTTACAACTATCTGATCGAATAATTTATAAAGATTGCCCGTCAACATACATGCACACTGCGTATGTATATATATATATATATATATATATATATATATATATATATATATATATATATATATATATATATATATATATGCATAAGACAGTATAGCGCTTTATTTACTTAAGCCGGTGAATCATAGAGATCGTTGATTCATATAATAAGAAACAAAACATTTCACACACACATACACACACAACACACATACGCCACGTTAGATGACAATATGAAAAATCATGTAAATTATTAACACGATACTTCATACGACAGATTGCATAGAGTAAAGTAAAAATTTACTTACATCATCTCGCGTTCTGGATTTATCATTTCGCGCTCTCTGAAAATAAACGAGTCAATATTTAAATAAATTCAATTTTTGTTTTATGTTTGTCTGTAAAATTATTTCGATTATATTTTTCAATCTTTGAAAACTTACCCCAAAGTTATTTTGTAAATAACCCAAAGCGTTTGTAAATCCACTTTTCGTTTGTTCAGTGAAAATATTGGCAGTATCTTTAACTTGGTCCTATGTAAAAATTCAAATTCAAATTTTCATTTCACATTATTAAGACATTTCCAATGCAACGAAATAATAGTAATAGTAATTAGATAAATAAAACGCCTATGTGCAATAATGCGTGAATGGCAAAACACAAGCTTCTGTTCACTCACGTTACGTTACAAATACATCACACACATTCATATATATATATATATATATATATATATATATATATATATATATATATATATATATATATATATATACACTTGAAAACCCCATCTACAAAAACATAATATTATTATACAATGTGTATATAATTACAATATAAAACCAATGCATTACTGCTTATTATATAAAGACAGTGCAAGTTCGATGAGTTCTTTAAATTAATAAAAAGCAATACAAAATATTTCTGTATAAGGTAAACCTAAATTCGACATAGTACATTATCGTACGTAAAAATTAATTTGAAAACAAATTATGCAAAATTAACTTTCGTTTCTTTTAATAAGAAATTTTAACTCGTGTAATTTTTAACCCATGTAATTTCTGGGCCACGCATTACAGTACCTCATTGTCAGTTATAACGCAATAAATTAAAATTATACTAAATTGTTCGACAGCGTTGAATTAATTTGAAATAAGAATAATATATATTCATTAATATTTATAAATATGATCATAAATCGATATAACATTTTTAATTCTATTTTTTATTTATTTCATCCTTATGTTAACTAATTAGCAACATTCTTAATTGATAACGTATATACGAATAAGATTGTTTCTAACTATAAACAGTTATATTTTTTTAATTATACGATAACATATAATAATTATAAGATGTGTTTTAAGTGTAAACGATTATACTTCTCTATAAAAAAAAACCATTAAATTCGCAATAAAAAAAAAATTGACGGTCACTAATCGAGGTAAAATACTATCCTATTGAAATCTATTTAGTGGTTTCGGAGATTAGCTTTGACGAACACCGTGACATGAAATTTTTATATATAAATGTATATATATATATATATATATATATATATATATATATATATATATATATATATATATATATATATATATATATATATATATATATATATATATATAATGTACAAATAAGTAATAATAGAACAGAATTTCGACGACCTTGTATTAAAAATTAAGACAAAGGAAACAAATAAGCAATAATGATAATAGTAAGGCAATCGTCAACGTTACGCTGCGGAAATATAATGGCGCAATAAGATGAGCCCATATGTCTGGATATTTGTCTTGACGCAAAACAAAATAAGCAAACGCAATTCCATAGGAAATTACAAGCAGCTCTACATCAAATATTCGACTGAGATTTACAAGTTTAGCAGCAGGAAATAAACTGACGACTTATAAAATAATTATAAAACCCCGTTTTGAACGTCCGGCAACCTATTGTGCGGGGTTGCGCGACAATAACTCCAATAACTCCTGTATAAACAAAAGAGTATACGCAGATCCGGATATCACTTCTCTAATCTGATATGTAACAACTTACGTAGATAAAATTCTCCTTATTAAAAATGAGGTTAATTAAGAATCTACTAAATAATAACTATCAATTTTTGACAGAGGTGAAACCATAGAAAAATGCAGGTTTCCATCAGACTCTGAATGTTAAAAACATAAACTGGGACAAATACGAATCCGTAATGGAAGACAAAATGAAATATATTCAATAAGATATAACCACTTTCACAACTCCGAAAGAACAGTATGATTGTTTAGCGATGGCGATATAAGATTCATTGAATGATTTAGGGTGGGGGGGAAATGTTACTTCATTTTGAAACAATTATCGCCAAGCTTGGTGGAACGAAGAATGTAATAGAATGATTGCATTAAGAAGAACGGCTCTTCGAATATTCAATAGAGAACCATCTATGGAAAATTATATAAATTAGAAAAGACAACAGGCGATTTCTAAAAAACTATTAAAAATATAAAATAAGGTAAATGGCAAAAATATTGCAGTAGTATCAGACCACGTAATTACTGACAGTTATTTAAATTAGATAAGTCAGTAGGACGGTATACATCAGCTATTTATTATATAAATAAAGAAATATGGAAAGTCCACAAATTGGAATACGCCACATCTTCGTATACAGTAGATCACGCAATAATGATGACTTTAAAAAAAAAGTATGGATCAAAATATTTTAATAGCGACAAACTGTAAGTAAAAATCCAAAACAAATGTTTGTAACGTAGAAATGAAAATTGGAAAATTAGTAAATAAATTTTTTTTAAAAAAGCTGAACACTAGGGTGGTTTTTAAGCGGATTTCGGTACACGTTAGAGAGGCAGTCGATGCCTTTACTACAAGTGAAAAGAGCAACCGTAGGCGGCTAAAGCTGAACAGGGAAGATTATATTACAGTTGTCAAGGATCGGTCATATAAACAGTGGGAACAAATATATACAGCAGAAGAAAAAGAAAACCTAAATATTAGTAAAACACAATGTCGATAGGAATCCGTGGTATGTGGACAAAATGTCGATAAGAATGCGTGGTATGTGGACAAAAATATAGAGACTATATAAAAACGATATGCAGATTACGTTTTGGACATCATCGAACACCATGTTACACTTATGACGTTGACGAATTATCGATAACTCGACTTCCGATTATTATAATTTAGAAAGGTCGATAGAACATATTATACGGCAATGTGATAAATCCGAACCAGAATAGATGAAAAAAATATTGCCGACATTAATATTTCTTCTTCTTCTTCTTGTATGGTCGCAATTTCCCAAAGGAATGTCGTGACCATTACACTACAGCCTCTTCAATTTTTTTCGGTCACTATGTCCGATTTGCAGCCACCCGTCTGCAGTCTGTAATTGATTTCTTTAAAACATTCCGAATGGTATCTGTCCATCTGATGTTTACCCTGCCGCGTGCACGAGTCTTCTGCATTCTTCCACTAATTATTTCTCGTAGCATCAAATGTTCGCTGCGCATGATATGGCCGAAAAAACAGAACATCCTTGAGTAAACATCACTAGATAGCCTACGCTTAACGCCCAGTTTATTCAAAATGGAGACGTTCGTTTGCTTTGCTGTCCAGGGTGGTACTCGTAGCATACGTTGCCACACCCACATTTTAAAGCTATGTATCCTTTGCTTTCACCGTTCAAGTCTCTGACGTATATGTAAATACTGGAAAAACCAAACAACGTACTAACTCCTTTACCGCGTTTGTGACTGATGTGTCGCGCCATATTCTGTTTAATCTGCTCATGGCGTTCCGTGTCAGCTGATTCCGCCGTTTTATCTCACTTGTTCAAGAACCGCTATCTTCAACAAGCGAATCCAAATAGATATATCTGTGTACAATTTCATATCCATTAATTTGTTTTTCCTGTTCCGGTATTAAGTTACTACGATCTACCAACATCAGTTTCGTTTTATTCTTATTTATTTCTAGTCCATATTCAATGCTTATTTTATGCAGTCGGTCCAATAATATTTTCATATCATCTATAGAGGTAGTTATCAGCGTAGTATCGTCTGCAAATCGCAAATTAAGTTCTTCCGCCGATAGATATACCAAATGTCTGAACCATCAATTAGACCTTGCGTAACTTGCCTCATGATATATTCACCTTGGTTAAAAAGCAACGGAGACAAGACACATCCTTGACTTCCTTACTCGTCTTAAATTCACCCGGCTCTATACCACCTTCAACACGCACTATGTTGGTATTGTGCATATAAAACTATTCAATATTAAGTGTACTAGGTGCCTCGGCACTCCCATTTAAACCAGCACCGGCCACACAGCTTTTCCCAAACGTTATCAAATGTCTTAATAGTCTATGAAACACAACATTTCTGGGATATGTATTTGTTCCCGAGCACCTCTTCCACTGGCAAAGTCCGCTTACTTCTCTAGAATAATACCAATTAAAACGCTGACAAGTAAATGAATAAAAGTATACAACTGAATTAAACCATTAAAAAAAAAAAAAAAAAAAAAGGTTATTAAATTATTAAAATAATATTTCGAAAAGTATATATTTATAATATTTATATAAGACGCCGTTTGATCATGCAAAAAAAAATTAACTTGATAATACATTATCAAGTTGCGTATTCAAAAAATCTACGAAAAACTTACGAAAGAAACGAAATTGAGACGTATTTTATCAACTGCATTTAATGAGGAATATTTTAAATATAACTAGTAATTTAAAAAATAGTTAGAGTAATTATAAATACATCCGTAGTAATGATATAATTATAAAAATCGGGCGTAACGTGAGCGGAGTGGCTTAAAATCGTCATTATCGACAACTTCAAAGTCCGATTTTATCAAGTTTTTTCTCCGAAAATTATACATTTCAATGAAATAGTTACAGAAAATGACTCGACAATATGAACACATAATTTTTAGATGAGTAGATAAATTTTAACGTGTTATACAAATACTTTTGGAATTGAAACATTCTACCTTATTATAAAAATGTGCAATTTTTTACCAGTAACAGTTTATATACCGCATAATAGGCAGTGTGACCTAGTTTAGGATCATTGTTTACCACACAAAATTTTTTTCGATACATCGTCAACGAATGAAATAATATCGGGGAGAGGCCTAATCGAGAGTACAAATGAAATATTTTAGTATAGCATAACGTTCAGATTTTGCGGCAATGATTTTTGCGCTAGTCGTAATTGTTTATAGGACACCGCATAGGGCGTGTAAATATATGGAACACCGTATAGGGCATGTTAATCTGGATAACCGCTGATTGTATTAATTTTTTAATCGCATCGTGGGGTTAGAAAATAAAAAAAATTGAAACGATTTCCCGATTAATATACGTAACAAAAAAAAAAAATCAATTAAAATAAATACTAAGAAAGTATATGTACATACGGTTGGATTGGGAAAGAACGATTATAATAAGAAAAATTCTTTGTCGGTGAAAAGAGAGATATATTTCATAAATTGACTATATTAAGAAATTGCGAAAACTACCACGTTATAAAAGAAATTTTTTACGAGCGTATCCGGGGAATGCCAGTATCGAACGAGAAAAATTATCTCGATAGAGGGCGAGTAGATAGATCGATCGATAGTAATAGAACAGAATTTAGAAATATAATAAAACAACAAATAGAAAGCAGAGTGTGAAATTCGGGACGGAGAAAAGAAATTTAATATCTGTCAACGGCTCAAAGATGGCCAAATTCGATGTAAGAAGAAAAATGTTAAGTCTAAAGATAACGTAAAAAAATTCGTATTTTTTCACCTATCGGAGTTGTATGTAGGGTACGTTGTAATATGATCATCGAAAATGAATTGAATATAAAACCGAATAATATTTATTAATAATAACGAAATATAAAAACAAAATAAAATAAGGTATTTTATAATAATTTAAGTAAATTTTTATGCTTACGAGAATGCTTTCATTTTGCAATTTCTCCGTCTGAAACGATAATATTTTCACGATTATTTAAGTCATCTTTATTAGTTTCCGCGGGAAAATTAAATGAAGAAATATGTACACATATATATGTATTAATTTTTCAAATTAATTACGATGTTAATTAATCGTCGCTAAAATATTTTTTTTTTTTTAATATACATATATACAAATTGCAATCTGGCTGATGTAGCCAATAAGCAAATCGAATGTAAGCTATGACAGGATGGGAGATGTCATTCAAGAATGACACTCCGAACTCTACCTCTCAAATCATTGTGCGATAGTTCAAAATATGAATTTTCATTATATATGCAATGTTAATATCGAATAGCGTACTTCTGTAGCCTCTGCCTATCGGGAAATAAACCGTTCGTTCGATCAATATTTCTTTATTTTTCGTTTTCTTTTTTATGTTTGGATACGTGTGTATTTCATTAGACGCGTCATTATTATTTTTACGAATTTTTTTTTTTTAATATGATTTATGCTAACGTCTTGTGTGAGTGTGGTCTGATTTTATTTTTGTTCACCTACTTTTATATTATAATTATCCTCTAAGTGCATACACTGTAACTGACGTTTTGTTGTTGCGCCCGTCGTAATATTCCGCATATAAATAAATAAATATATATTTCCCTTTTCCACGTCATTTTAATTTCCACCTTCTTTCCATTAAAAACCTGTACTTGCCTATCTATGTCTCGACGGCGAAGAGCTTTTCCCTCGATCTTTTCTTGTAGGGCGAGCGAGATAATTCCTTCTCTTTCATTCCGCGAGCTAGATACTTTACTTCCCTTCACATCGGGTATCAATTGGCACACGCTTTATCCTAACACTTCTGTATTTAATTTATTTTTCGTATCTATATAAATGTTTCTGCGCGTATTTGATCATCCATAGGTTTTTGTACTCAATCTCAGATTCGGTTTTTTCAATTCGGACCTTTATTTTACCGTCCCAATACCGGTCCTCTTTATTTCGTTTGTGGCCCGGTCGTTATTGTATTCAAATATCTGAACTTTCGTACTATTTTAATTTCATCCGTCGCAGTTTTCATATTAACCAACTTCTTAATTCTATTCTTTGTAAACGGTTTTTTTTTTTTTAATTCTTATTTTAATTCGGGCATTACTAATTCCACCCTAGGTTGTAAGAAATAGATATGTCTTATTAAATATTTATACCACAGGCTGATACGTAATTGAACGTGATCATGTATATTGTTTTGTGAGCTGAGCAAGCATCTGAGATTAGTTGTGAGAGGGATTCCTTTACTTATAATACGGCGACGGTAATTTTGATTGATACATTCTATAATAACTGCAACTGAAAAATAGGTGGTTTTCATCGGCGATCTGGTCTCCATCACAAGGATGGGTACAGAATGGCAAATATAATATGAATGAACGAAGTTCTGTTTTATATGTTCCTAGGAAGATTGAAGAACCAAGGAATAACCGGAATTAAAGGTTGAAACTTAATTTCAGATAAAATGTCCCCAACAGGTGTATTGAAGTATAATAAGTTATTCTCGAGGTCGCTTCTAGCAAGATTTTCTACGTATATGAGACAATGTAAATTTCATAAAGAACTTATACATGGGTGCACATATATATATATATATATATATATATATATATATATATATATATATATATAATATGTCGCATGTTAATTTAACGATGAGAATAGAAAGATAAACGAAAAATTTGTAATCGATATTTTTGATTTTTCAAATAGTGAGTAAAACCGGAAATAGAAAAGTACTCCTAAAATATTTTGAAAGACAGGATAAAACTAGAAATATAAAATACTTGAAAAATTGAGAACAATTAAATATTGACGTAGTAATAAATTATTAAATAATACGAGCAACTTCGAAGAAGAAGTAACATTATTCAATTTACGAATAAGATTATTATGTGGACGCTTGTTAACCTTGATCGATTAGCGTATTTGTATATTATTGCCCACACCTGTTGACATCGTATAAATTACTTTACATTTAGTCGATAGATTTAATTTCTCAAAAATTTCGCGTTCAAGATAACGGTTTGCGTTAATTCGAACGTTATCGCTATCGAAAAACTTGTAGTTTAATTTTCGCATCTTGTCGTCTCGGATTTCTTATATTAAAAATAATAATTAACTGCAAAAATATTAATTTCCCTACAACATACATCCTTGCACTTACTCGTCCTAAGAACCTCGCAACTCGGCTTTTCTTTCCATCCTGGTCAAACTTCGTTTCAACCACAATTGCCTTCCTAACCATTTCTACTCCATCAATCTTACTCCCTCCGTATACTATCCTGTGCATGCGGGAACTACGGATGACGCTAATCATATGATTTTTGCTTGTGACATGTATAGCGGAGGTTTTGTTAATAAAATTTTACATTTAAATATTTTTCCTTTCTCGATTGTCTAGTTATTGGCTGTGAATAACAACAATATCCTTATATCCTTGCAGCACTGGCCACCTATGTGTATATATCCAAAAATTAATCTCTAAGTGTTTATTTTTTCATATTCTTTTCGTTATTTTATGTATGATATATTTATATGAAGATAATAATGTTGACAATGGGTAATTTTAGTATTCATACCCAAGTTCAATTATTATATATAAAAAAATAAAATAAAAATAAATAATTTCGTACCTGCGCATCGTTGTCGTTATCTGATTTTTCTTGTAAACCTCGAGTATTGACGTTCGATTCATTACCCGAAATTCCCTGTTGCCGGTAAAATCGATTAATAAAAACGAGACTGGTGTTAGTTTATAGCGATTAATAATTTCGAAATAAATTGAAAAGCAGTTCATCGATATTATCGCAAAGATTTTAATTTTATTTATTAAAAGTATCACGATATGGCTTCAAATATATAATTTAATCGAATAATAGCAAATGACTAATTCGATTTTTCAGAAAAAGTTACTAATTTCGTAAATCTAAATCCGATTAATTATTCGGTTTCATTTATCTTTATAGGCTTCCTACCGGAACATACGCGACATAGATCGGCTAACGTAACAAATACAAATAAATCGATTATTAAACTAATAATTCTGACTGTTCTAAAGACTAGAACGAATAATAAGTCGATAAACAATATTTTAATTTAAAAGAACACTTGAAAAGAAATACGAAGTGGGTTATATCCAAAAAATATAGATAAAATATAATTTTTAAATAAAATTTAAAATAAATTTATAATTAGTATTTTATTTCATTAATATTGTAAATAATTATACATTATTTAATCCATCTCCAGCTTTCTGGAACTAAACTGTTCTTGTATATCCTATTATTTTTTGTTCAATAATATATTACGCGTAAATGCTAATTAATTGTTCTTCTTTAAAAAAAAAAAAAATCTGTCCAATAGTATAAAATTATAGAATTTAATAGTTTATCTACATTTATTCATGAAAATTAAGAAATGCAAATTTAACTTTTTTAAATCTCGTTTATTTTCCAATACAAAGAGTTTAATCGTAAAATTAAATTTATTCGAAAATGTCATGTATTCGAGTATTTGTTTAAAACTGTATTATTTTAAACTATATTCCATTATGACCACGAAAATTTTATAACATTCAAACATCTGTATGTTACAAATACATTTTAATTTTTAAAAATATACCTTTAATAATAATTAATCTTACACCATTAGTGAAAACTTGTAATTACTTAAATTATAAATAAATACGCGCGAAATTATATTAGTAGG
Source organism: Coronaproctus castanopsis (assembly GCA_032883995.1). NCBI lineage: Eukaryota > Metazoa > Arthropoda > Insecta > Hemiptera > Monophlebidae > Coronaproctus > Coronaproctus castanopsis. The sequence goes on along the minus strand of CM065052.1, from coordinate 74,747,044 downwards.
CCGTAAAAACAGAAAAACACTAAAACACATTATATTACAGACTTGATAAATATTACTAAAATAATTCATAACTTATAAATAAAATTAGTTTTTAGTAGTCCACTAACACTATATTACGCGTTCAATAATCGAATAGCGAGCAGTAACTATGATAAAGCTACTAACAAAAATTAACTAAATATAAGTAGCTTATTTACAATAAGCCCCTAAAATGTTTTCTTAGTATAAATCTGACTAAATCGTTTCAGCGACACCGACTTAACAACTAACTGCTTTGAACCGATTAATAAGTCAATAAACAAGTATTTCTTTTTCAAAAAATCATTCGATTTTATTATTTGTATTTTTTTATAATTCGTCATTAAAATAATTTGTAAGTTACATTTATTTATTACTACTTTTCATACGTGTTACACTTCTTACTACATTTGAAATATCATATTATTTCATATATTTTTGTTTTAAAAAAAACTGCTGTGAGTTAGGACAAACACGAATGATATTTAAAGTATAAACAGCTATTTAGACTAAAATTTCATTATAATTAAATGAAAATAATTAATGATTTATAATTAGTACATTACATTGCAACCTTGCATTTCAGGAAAACATTGAATATATCTATTGTATTATGTAAAACAAATATGACTTTAAAAAAATCGATTAATTAATCGATTTTTAAACAACGATATTACTAATTAGTCGAGGTCGATTATGCCCATGACTATGTATAAATATATACGTATATGTTGATTTTTTAATTAATAAAAATAAAGTATTAAAGTTAAAATCACTAAATAACTCGTAACAAAACGTTTCGGTAATTATGTCATTTTCAATTTAAAATAAAAATAAATTAATTAATACGTAATAAGTAAATATAATAACAATAAGAAAAGTAATATATGAAAAATATATACTGATTTAAAAAAAAAATAAAATAAAAACTAACATCTAACACATCTAGTTCATTGTTATTATATATTTATTTTGTTATTATTTACTTTATTTTTATTTTTACATGAAAATAGCGTAATCACAAATACACAGCTGGAACCACGTATATATCCGCGGTTTGAGTTATCTACGGTCTGACGCTCGGAAAGGAGGGTGACAACCTTGAATATATAAACATACTTTTTTATATACAGACTACATACTCGGTTCCTCAGCCACGTCCTTTGAACAGCAGGTTGTATTTAGTTTTCGTGTTGTGGCTACACAGCATAATACAGCATCGTGTATTGTGTACCTTCATCATATTTTTCACTGCATTCGTCAGAACTTTGTTATCAAAAACCTTTTTGACTTTATTTAGTCAGTTTTATATTCGCGTAGCATGCACGGTATCAATTTTGAAAAAAGCGTGCTGTATGTATATATAGGTAATCTTATTTTCGTTTTGCGATAAAGTATTTTACGATGACTCGGTACGAATGCCTTTCGCAATTTTTGTTTTAATTTTTTTGCGATTCGTATCTTCTTAACATGAACTTGTCATCGTACTTAAAAATGATATTTTTTACATGCTCGCTCTAAAGTACGTATATATATATATATATATATATATATATATATATATATATATATATATAAATGAAACATTAAATGGCAAAAAATATGGGTGAAAAAAGGTATTCGCGATTATTCCGCATTTTCTTAGAACCATTTCTGCATGGATACAATTCGCTCTGTACATCGATGAAAGCGTGTCATAAACGTTCTTGTTTAATTTGAAATATGTGGATATTCAGCTTTCTTGTAACACGATGTCAACAAGTGTTGTTCGCGGTATGGTTGCTTACCCGTTAACTTGCTTCCCATAACCACCTCCAGAATTTTCCGGTCCTAACGTAATGTGTATCCTAACCACTAATAATCTTGCGTAAAATATTTCTTTCTTCGTTAATATTCTCAAATACACTATTGTTTAGTTCATCTGTTCGGGTGATTTTTTGTAGTAACTCTTAAAAGCTTCCTATTTGTTTAGATCATTGTGTTTCAGTTCACACGTTTCGGCATCAAATGATCATATCATCCGTACAGACACCGATTTCTGCGTAATCGATAAAAATTTGTCATTGAAAACTTCCAACGATACGGTAGCTGTTAGTTTACTGCGTACAAGACATATTACAGGCCAGTCCTATGTGATTGAAATCTATTGTTTTTATTTTTAGTTTCAGCCCTATTTGTGCAAACCTTGCAAATTGTTGTAATTTTTACTTAGCATTGATCTCCATTGTTATTCCATAGATGATTCATTAAACATCGCTGAGAGTGTGTTGGCATCGTCTGTTGGTAAAGCATAGTCATCCATGAATTTAATTGCGTGTACTATTTTGTCACCAATTTTAATTCATTGTTTGAATTTAATAAGCGTTTCTTTTATAATCATTTCAGCAAACGCATTAAAATCAGGTGAAAGCAGACATCCCTGTCTTGTTCCTTCATTTACTCTTGTTTTTCCTGGCGTAATGACATTAAACTTTAACGTAACTTTCTACCTCCTGAATAAATTATATATACGTATATATATATATTATATATATGTGTGTGTGTGTATGATTATTTGAATCACTATTACATTATTAACGTTAAAAATTAGAAAACGTTTTTCATTAAAAATTTAATTTACAATATATACGTCGTATATACACGTGATAATAAAAAGTTGTAATTTAATTAGATAGAAATTCATTTGGATAGAGTCAAGGTTTTAGTTGATGTTCGCTGTAGTAACAATGTATACACTTATAGTTCCAGTTTTATTATACTTATTATTGTAGATTTTTCAACGCCTGATTTAAGGTATGTAATTATCAAGTAGTAACGATAATGATAATAATTCAAATGGAAATGTAGCTGAAAGCCACATCAGGAAACTTAGGAAACATAACAAACCAGGTTAGTTAATTTTTAAATTTGATACTTTATTATTTTTAACGTAAGGAAAAATAAAATAAAAAAAGAATTATCTATTAGCGAAAGTACTAAATTATATTATTATAAGTTATGGATAAACAATTTTTTTTTATGTCTAGTTTTTTTTTATTTCACTTAATTATTTTCGTTAAATTGTAAGAAATAAAATTAATATCGGCGCATGTAATTAATAGCGAAATATTTTGCGATAAATACTACTTTACTTAGTTGCTAATTTCGATTAAACTGTCAGAAATTAACTAGCTTATATCTCGTATTACTGAAATTCGAAATAGTAAATTCGAGAGAAAAAAAACATGAAAAATAGTACGAAAAGTTGATACTAACCAATAGGTTGTTCAAGTCCCAGAAACTGCTCTGAAACAATAATTTACGTTTTGATATTTTGCGTATAACGTACAGGTATATATTTATATGTGTAAGTTTATAATAATAGTGTTATTTATTACTATTATCATTATTATTTCGATTATAATCGTTATTACTTTACTTATCATACGAATGAAATACTAGTTCCGCTAGCCAACGAACAGTTTCTGGTGACAGGTTATGAATATCTTTCATTTCTAATAAAACGGAGTAGATCGGATGGTCTTCCACAATACAAGTTTCTACTTGTCAATTTCTGAGCGAGATTAGTTAGATGTTGACTATAAATGAGCGGACAGTCGAACGAACAAAGAAGACGGACGATTTTGTTTCTTGAATGGCGCAGTTGGTAACACTACTACAACGCTAATCGCGTGCTCCACATTTATACAAAGAGAGATTGTTTTTTTTTTTTTAAGTTATCATAGCATCCTATCACGAGAAGGAATGCGACGACACTGCAAAGAGGGTTTAAGAGTGTACCATCTCGCAATTCAATTTTAAGGTGAGTTGAGAAAAGTTTCGAAAGACAATTTCTGCAACCGGTAAAAAAACGTCCTGGATAATACAGCTCGTACCCTCACAAACAACGATCGAGTTCGGGAAGCCTTGCCGCTTCTTTAAACCTGGCGAGAAAATCTGTTCGTCATATATTCTTCGTTCATTCGTCATTTTCCTCCCTGTATCTTCTCGTTGCGCGCGAATTCGAATTAGAAATCGTACTCGATTATTTTTGTGAATATTTAACGCGTTCCGCCGTAAAAAAAATTTCACGGAATGATTATTTTTAATAAATAAATACATAAAAAAAATAAATCGAATACTTACAGGCAACGGAGCGCCTAATACCGTCGCATTCTGTAAATGAAAAATAATAATTAACAGTAAGTTCGTAATTAAAATCGACGGGTATTGACCGTGATAACTCTACTTTTAAATATCGCAATCTGCACTATCTCGTTTACTTGAATCAAAGTCTGGTATCATCTTACGAGTGAGTACATACAAAAATTTTGAAAACTTATAAACTAAATAAAGGAATCTAAAAAATGACGTGACGGTGAAAATGATAAACTGAGTGCAGCGAAAAGGCAGACGTCGAATTAAAATAAATGAAAATAAATCAACGCATATAGTATTCATCCATTAAACATCAAAATAGATTAAGATTATAGAAAATATGTTAAATACGTATGTACTTAGATCAAAAGTTAACATGCCGTAAACATATTGATACAAAAAAGGGCTGAATTCAGAATCAAAACTAAAAATCTCTATCGGTTAATAGAAATGTAATCACAACTTAAAGAACAAACAATATACAACCAAATACTCGCTCCAGTATGAAGGTATGGATGCGAATTATGGAGCTGCAAACCAATATAATGAAAATACAAAGATACTAAAATATTACTCTTAACTTAATCGCCAGTGCTCCGTGTTATGTAAGGAACAAAACTATACATGATGATCTTGGCATGGAGTACATAGCTGGCGAAATTAAAAAGATGGTAATCAAACATCCGGAACGGTTACATAGTCACGCTAACTGTGCTGTAATCAGCTTATTGGATAACTGATCACAAATGTAAATTCGCCGGCTAAAAAAAATTAAGCCATTAGACCCGGCGTAGGATTGAAAATTATGTAAATTATTAAAACATAAGATACTAATATAGGGACTAGCCATTGGACTATGTTCACGTCATGATCTTTTGCTATACCATACTGATAGCCAATTGGCTAGGAATAGATTTTTAAAAAAATATTTAATTCGATAAAACAATAAGTAAAGTGGCACATTGCCTTTATTGAAAGTTTAAAACTGGCTGAGATGCTGGCGTGTCAGAGTAAACGAGAAATGAACGCAGGTCGATTTCACATCGAGAAACATGACATATTAACCTTTTGAAAACAAACGGAGCGATTATCAGCCAAGAAAAAGACGAAAAATGTTATTAATTAAAAATAGCAGACAAATTTTTCAAAGAAAAACAGAAGAAAAAAACTGGCGGAATATGGACGGATGAAAGAAAAGAAGAACATCGACAGCGAATGAAGAAGTATTGGCTGGAGAGAAAGATGATGAATCGTGTATAAATTATTTCACGTGGTCCTTAGATGGCCTAATTCGAAAAAAAAAAAAAAAAGCAGACAAATTGTTAAAAAAAAAAAAAATGTACGAAATAAAATATTGTGGGAACTAAATTGGCTTCTTGACAGATACTCTAGTTTCTTGTTAGAAAACAAACTTCTAGTATATAAAGTAATTATAAAGTCCGTTTGGACATATCAGTGTTGTGGAATTGCGCGATACACACAGAAATAGAATACAGAGGAATAAGGTTCATCTCATTACCTTGGTACTTATCTAACCGTGCTTTACATCGAGATTTAAATATTCCATCCGTGAAGGGGATAAGATCAAACATACTATTCAGCAATATATAATGAGCCGCTTGAAGGCTCACTGAAATGCACTAGCGATCGATCTGCCTGACAACAGGCTCGATGATCGTAAGTTAAAACGCAGCCGACCGTTTGATTTAACTTAGTTAAATCACAGTGCGGTCCATCGTTGAATGTTAACAAGTTATTTCGCGCTTCAGTAGAATTCCTCCGGTTCGAGACATCACACAACAATCTTCATCGATCTGAATACCGATAGATGAACCAAACGAAGTATTGTATAAAGATAGTTATGACGTTGAACTCAACAAGCCTTGATACCTATTTACCGACTAATCGGATAAAAAGGTTGAATAGAGGACTTTTTCCAATGAAAAATTCGCGTCTAATGTGCGTGCGAGCAGAACGTTCATACATTATTGACTGCAGAACTATATGCGACTCTTTACGTCATCAAAATTGCCGCTTCGGAACTCAAAAGCAAGATTCCATTTGTACCGATTCACTCAGCTCTATTCGCTGTCTTCAGAATAAATACAAACCACAACATCTTTTATTTGGAAAAATTTTGACTCAGGCTGCATCCGATAAAGAAGAAATAACAATGACGTGGATAGCATAGAAAAGTAGAATTAAACAATGCGGTCGACAAGGCAGCTAAAGAATCGCTATCTTAGCTCCAGTGCCAAACAACAACAGACTTCATGGACCTGGTACGCGACCAGCTGAAGAGACTAGTAACTGCAAGATTTTCAAGCCTATCACAATTTACAGCGGATCGGAAGAAGGCAACCTGGGCGACACATACAAACAGAAAATATAGTCGCCCTGTTCTGCATACGTAGTGGACATACACTTTTTACACACAAATATTTATTTCTAAAACAGAGCACCTCTCTCTGTGTTCCTTGTAACTACCCTTTTACCATTCCTCACATGCTCTTTACATATCCTTCTTACACTTTCCTAACCGAAATCCTAACTCCATCCACTGAATCTAAGCTTATAACTTTGTTTCATTATATAATCCTATTCCTCTAATCTAATTATCTTCCCGTGGCATCTGGCCTTTAAGAGGCACGTAACAAAAATTATAATTTCGTGCAATATTCTTCTCGAAGTTTTTACAAATTAATCTTTATATTAAATCACTTGAAGAATCGCTATTTAATCTACGATATTTGCAAAATTTATAATATATATGTACACACACACACACACACATATATATATATATAATAAGTTGCAAACAAAATTGTTTTCGCGAATTTCCTATCACTTATTTGTTTCTCGCACGTGACGAAAATACTCGACAAAAATCAGAAAAACTTAAGAAATATGAATTATTACGCAAAGAGTTTTTACCTAGCCCATCGAACAAATCCGCATTAATTAACTAGGCAACCAATGGGTACAGTAAATTGGTCAAAATTCGAAAAATTCTTGTCGAAATTGATAAAACTCGTCGATAGCTAAACGATGGATCATTCAAATTATTAATTTAAAAATAGGTAAATTATCTTATTAATTTTACCAACCTGCAGGAACGAAAGTGATATCGTTAAACTAATAACTAAAACAATGAACGGTGTACAACAATCCATACGCATATTCTTTTAAAACTATCGATAATAATAATAATACAGAAAAATAATGAAATTAATAATAGACAATAATCACACATTCAGATTCCTACACAACGTATAGCTAAACAAAAAATAAGTTGCAAACATTTGTACAAGATGGCCCCCCAGCTGTTTCATACCGACAGACGACAGTCGCCTGCAAACTTGATTTATTACACTCAACTACACCTTACGACTGCCGTGATTCCTGTTTGTGGAATAAAACGCACTTTTTCGTCGAAACAACCTAATCAATTTTTACTCTTATCCTACCTTTACGAAAGCAAAATATATACATACATATGTGAATGAGTGTGTAACGTATATATTTTACATGTGCACATTCATTTTTGATTCGATTCCCTCTATTTCGTATATATATATAAGTGACGACGAGAAATAGATTAACGAATTGCACTCTAATATTTACGTACATTATAATTTACTACGAAGACATTACATTAAAATCCCAATACTTTAATTTGTTTGTATAATAGGTTAAACTAACGATATACTAAAATCGTGTAATTTAGTACGAAGACATTGTATTATAAATAAACAACAAGGAGCGAGTTATAAACGTTATATAAAAATCATAAAGCATTTGGGTTATTATTAAGCCATTTATATATAGGAAATATAAAATATTAAAATACTAATTTAAATATAACATTTATAAAAATATAGAAAATGAAAAAACAGTATAATCAATGGTGAATCTGTTAATCTACAATGAGCGATATAAAATTTATACATAAAAATCCCAAAAGCACAGAAAATAAAAATTAATTAGAACTTCCATCTACATTGTTTTTTATTTTATTAATTTTTATAAATTGAATACCTAAATAACTACTTTTACATTTTATATTTCTGATAAGTACATGTTTGTTTGTTTTTATAAATTGTTTACCTAAATAATTATATATTTTTATATTTTACTATATGATAACTTGATAATGGCTAACTGAAAATCTTTGTGATTTTTATAAAACGTTTAGTGATTTTAATTCATTTCTTGTTGTTTATTTTTAACAATACATTCCACATTTGTCAAATTGTATTATAAACTAATACTATAATTTTCCGTCTATAACGTTATAAACTCTCTCTCTCTCTCTCTCTCTCTTTGAATTGTTGGTCCCTAATAGGGACATCGTGACATCGAAATGCTTTATAAATTGGACTTCAGTAATTTGCGCCATCCATTTCTGTTGTGTGCGCCATGCACACAGTCACTGAAACTCATCCCAGTAAATTTTTGAATCTCGTTTGACCATCTTAGAGGCACACGACCGCGACGTCGTTTTCCATTCAATTTTCCCTCGTTGAAGAGTGCCTCCATTCCATTTGCTCAGACAATGTGGCCAAAAAACCGTCAAATCCACTTCCGTTAGTAGACGTTTAGGTTCGCCCGCCTCCTTCAATATTGATTCATTGGTCCTTCTGGCCGTCCATGGAACACGTAGCATACGTCTTCAACACCACAATTCAAGGGCTTCGATGAGCTTGTCTTCTGTCCTGTGTGTTGTCCAGGTTTCAGCACCATGCAAGAATATCGAAAATGCCAACGACTTGACGAGTCGAATTTTAACCTTCCTATACGTCAAACTTTTACTAAATGACCCATCGCGAGTTTGGTTATTTGTATGCGGTGTCTTAGTTCAGCTTTACATCCTCCTATGTTCTCGACAATTGACCCTAAGTATGTCAACTTCTTCACCACTTCTATACCATCGATGTTCAGAGAGTTATGCTGGGCTCGGTTAACTATCATCATTTTAGTCTTTTTCTTATTTATTATCGGGCCATATTGTGCACTGATTTCTTCCAATCTTTGCAGTAAACATGTTATATTTGCGGTACTTGTGGCTATTAGGATAGTATCGTCAGCATATCGGAGGTTCGATATTTTACATCCACCAACTGAAAAACCATCATTCCACTCTATGGTTTCTTTACCATCATTGTAATATAGTACTCTCCTCATGATATATTCTGTATATAAATTAAAAAGAAGTGGTGAGAGCAGACATCCTTGTCTGACACCTCTTTCTATAATGAAGTTATCCGAATAAGTTGTTTTTCCCATTCTCACAGTAGCTGTATTCTGGTTATATAGTTTTGCGATGAATGAGATCAGGTGCTTTGGCGCTCCCATTTCCTCCAGAATCAACCATAATTTATTCCACTGGACACAGTCGAAAGCTTTATGATAATCCACAAAACAGAATCACTTCTGTGTTATATTCTCTCGCCTTCTCTATTACTTGGCGCACATTGAGAATTTGTTGCCTTGTACCTCTGCCTTTCATGAAGCCGGCCTGTTCTGGTGGGATTTGGCTTTCCATCGAAACATACAGGCGGTTAAAAATTATTTTGAGCATTACTTTGTTCGCATGTGGTATAAGGGATATTGTTCGGTAGTTTTCACATTCTACCGCTGATCCTTTTTTTTGTGAATTGGGATATAAATAGACTGACACCAGTCTGCTGGCCACTGTCCAGTTTTCCATATAATATTGCAGATCTTATGCATGGCTTCTCTTATTTCATTTCTTGTTAGTTTCAATATCTCGGCCGGTATCTCATCAGCACCTGGGGCCTTATTATTCTTGAGATGTTCTATTTCATCCCGTACTTCACTGAGTAATATATCTGGTTCTAGTTCATGTGTTTTCCATATTCCGCTTGAGTTTTCCGCATTTGTCTTGTCATTAATGTCTGATTCCTCGCTGTATAATTTGATGCAATATTTTTTCCAAACTTCTGCTATGTCTCTAGAATTAGTTCTCATTTCCCCATTGTCATCTTTAATTACTTGGCTAGTTACTTTGAATTTACGAACCAGGACACGTACCTTTTTTAATAGGAAACATGTTTCTTTTTTTCTCCGCATGATTTTCTATTTCAGCACAGATAGAGGATATATAATTGTTCTTGTCTTTTCTACATAGTTGTTTTATTCTTTTATTACAAAATTGCTTTTCGCTAGCATAGTCTTTTCCTTCTCGTTTCAAGTGCCTTCGGAACTCTATCGCCTCTATTGTCTCTTGTGAGAACCAGTGTTTCCATTTTTTCTGTGTGTTTTGGTGTTGAGTTGTTATGTACGTTTCTCTTATATGATCTTTCAGATTATTTCATAATCGTTCTGACGACTCAGTTTCAGTTGTTTCTTTTGTAATGCTCAGTCTTTGTGCAATTGCATTTTTGAATGTGTCTGGATTGGTTAGTCATACTTTTAACGGTATTAGTTTGTTTTGGGATCTTCAAACATAATTTCAATTCCATCATTAATAATCTGTGATCAGAGTCACATTCAGCTCCTGGCAGGGTTTTAACATTTTTACACGAGGATCTCCATCTTTTGCTTATAAGCATATAGTCGATTTGATTATGACACTTGTCCTCCAGTGCAATCCACGTAATGAATCTGCAAAGTGATGTTTAAACATTGTGTTAGTAATACAACATTGTTGATCGATCGCGAATTGAATAAGTTTTTCACCACTTTCGTTCCGGTTTCCTGTGCCGAAAATTCCGACCGTGTCCCTAATGTGACTATCCATTGAGGTCTCTCCTACTTTCGCATTAAAATCACCAATGATAATGTGGTAAAACTGCGTAATTTTTCATAATGTCAACGGAATACTGATGCCATTGACATTTATTTCTAAAACAGCGACGAATTGGAACTTCATGTGTAATATTCGATTTTCTTAATTTTGAATCTTCCGATGAAACTAAAAATAATTTCCGAAATATATTTAGTGCGTTTATAACTTTTTGTTTAAAAAAACAAAAATATATAACTCATCGTTTACACAAATACGGTGAAGCCTCGAAAGTCGCAAACTAATTTTTTTTTAACTATAAGTTATTATTCTTCATTAGCCACTGTGAACCCATTGCAAGACGTAGCCCTCTACCTTATGTTTCCACGCGTTTCTATTTGATGCATTGACTCACCAGTTCTTTTAATATCGTCTTCCAACCGTGTGCGTAGTCGACCTCTTTTATTCATTAGATGTCGTTTAGTTGATCTGGACGTCTATCCGTTGTCATTCAATCGAGCTATGTGTCCTGTCCATCTCCATTTCGTTTTTAAAATTTCTCGGGCAGCGTCTTTTACTTTTGGTTTTCCTTCTTATTTCAAATATTTTTTACCTTATCTTGTAAAGTTATCCCCAACATTTTCCTCTCAATTCTTCTTTGTGTTTTATTAATTTATGACTCATATTTGTAGAAGCGTAAAAGCGAAGCGCCTGAGAATAACAAGACACTCCGCTGTAAAAAATGAATACAATCTATTGAGGTAGTTTAAAGGCTTTTGTAACGTTCAAGGAAGGAATAATAAATGCGGAACCAACTTCATCGGTAGATTTAGAGCCATCATTACGTGTTTCTATATTGTAGTTAGTAGTCACTTAGGCGTTCGTTTTAATTTTGATACACTAGGTAATAACGTTCTTTATTTTAATATCAATTTAAAGGCTAATTCGAATATTGTTATCGCCAACAACACCGATGCTATTACATAAGCTGATAAAACTTCATATGCGTGCAAACTAAAGAAGTAAATAATACCATTAACTAACTTCTCTCATTCCCGCAAATATTCTTTCTAATTATATAGCCGACTTTAAAATTCGCGACTATCTCGTAGCAGTCTCGAAAACTAGTTGAAAGTCACAAAAATATCTTAGCCGCACCCAGAATTAGTAACAATCGCGTATTAATTTTTCTTTCAAATGGCACATTAGTCGACATACTCTTAAATGACCATGATGTATTTACATACAAAAAATTTTCATCCAACGAAAAAAATTAAAACCTGATGCCAAAAAAATATTTTTTTCCAATATTTCACTAACAATTCCTAATGAAGCACTGGAAAACCATCCAAAAGATAAATTTGGCCTTGAATTAACTTCCCAGATGTTTCTTTTAAGAGTGAACTCTGATGACGAAATATTCAGCCATGTAGTTAGCTACAGAAGAGAAGTATATTGTAAATCTGACGAGAATCCAATTTAACAAGTTCCTTTCCCCTCGAATTCAATAATAAAATTCATCGTGTCATTATTACATAGATTACATGCGTCAAATGTTCCAGACAAGGTCATAAGGCCCAGGACTGTCCCATTGAACTAGATATCGACGTACATGGTACAATAACTTCATTAACATTATGTGATATGCCAGAAATTTCCACAATTGTAAAATAAAAACCGAATATCGCACTATCCATTTCTAACATAAATAATAATGTCATTAACAGCCCATTAGACTTAACTACAGGTCCTATGCAGACATATGTTTTAAAAGGCAACAATGGTTGTAAAAGACCACACTCTGACACCACATTGTCAAGTTCCAGCTCCCTCGCTGCGAATTGTAATAACTTACAAATCCTGAATAATTGCTCCCCCTAACACAAGGAAAAATGAAAAACATTACAAAAGACCCAATCGAGGGTGTACTTTGTAATACAGAGACCATACTAGCTACCAATACCACCTCAATAGAAAATGACCAATACCCCCTCAGATTCAGAACACAAATGTCGAACAAAAAGATCAAAAAAGAAACTGTCGTTGAAATAAATCTTCCAGCCTCTACAGTCTCACTTCACAACTCATGGTAAGGATTATCCGATTCTTTCATAAACAATTTTTCTCTTTTTATTGACATATACAATAAATCTACTAACATAGTGTCCATTGCAAAAGGCTTCACTGATAACATGAGTGGTTTAATACATATGTTATAAGACAATTACCTGCTGGTACAGGATCGCAGCACCAAGATCAAATTTACTCAAATTCTTAACAAGCTGAAATCGAAATTGCACTTTCCACATGTTCAATGACATATCTATTCTTACATGGAATTGTAATGGGCTATATACGTTGATTATGAATATCTAAGCTGTCTGATCTCAATTTATAATCCCCCTATCGTCTCCAGGAAATTCACTTAAAAGAAAACCAAAAAGTTCACTTTTCTGCATACTCTACCATATCATGTACTCCAGACAATAATAATCATGCTCATGGAGGAGTACTAATCGCTATCAAATCCCCCTACACCATATACCCAAATAAAACTCTCTTATAATTTACAAATTATAGTGATTATTTTGGTCAAACATCTAAAAACACTTCAGCTGTATATATCTTTCTCCTAATGAATTAATTTCAACAGATCAGTTACAATGCATATTCCAAGGCTTACCCTTACCACTGATTTTAGTCGGTGACTTCAATGCCCACAATCTTCTATGTGGTGTTAAAATTAAAAATCAAAAAGGGAAAACTTTAGAACAATTAATTTTATAATACATATACACTTCAACTTGTCATAAAAATCATGGTCTACATTTGATTTAGTAATTACATCAGCTCAACTTGCAAACAAACTTCATATATTCTATCACCCAGACTTAGCAGGAAGTGATCATACTCCTGTGGTTATTCTTGACATCATACACGGAACCACATATTCCTAGAAAAATCACAACTCATTCAATCATAATAAAACCGATTGAAGAAATATTCAACACTTTGTGATGATAACATACCTGATATTTCAAGTACCGAATTGTTTACTTCCAACCTAGTTCAACTTACTGAAACCTGCACCCCCATCGAGCAGAAGACATGTTCGGGCGAATGCAATACCATGGTGGCTGAAGGAGTGCTCAACAGTCATACGAGACAGAAGAAAAGCCCTGAAATTGCTGAAAAGTAATCCAAGCAATACTAATTACATATTATACAAGAAACAATGCACTAAAACTAGATATATATTAAGAGAAGCTAAAAAGCAATCGTGGTAATATTTTATATCAAAAATAACATCTAAAACTCCAATTGCAGTATTCTGGAATAAAATACACTCCTTAGTTCTAAATCATTTCATATTCCCTCGGTAGTCCATTTAAACATCACACTATGCACAAACATTAAAGACATGACAAGCGGCTTGGCTCAACACCTAGCTGCTTCAGTAAATGAAAACCCCCTTGAAAAACTTTCTGCTATTCAACAATCTCTGTGTATAACAATAAATAACGAACCATATAATCAAAATATTACATTCAGGGAACTGTATTCTGCTATTGTCTTCTGGAAGATTCCCAAAAATGTGACAGGCCACGGAGTTATCCCCCATTCCAAAAACAAATAAAGATTCAAATCTACTTGATAATTATAGACCGATTTCGCTTACATCGGTGTTATGTAAAATCATGGAAAGAATTGTGAATACAAGAATCTAGTGGTTAGTCGACTCACACAAGCTAATTACTAATAAGCAATGCGGTTTCAGAAAGTCGTGCTCTACAACAGATCAATTAGACTTCCTTCAAATTCTATTATACACTCATTTATCCATAGACAACATACACTAGCATTATTCTTTAATTTTACAAAAGCCTTCGATACCGTTCGCAAAAAAAAAGTATAATTAACCAAATGGAAAAATGGAATATAGACGGCCCTCTCCTTAACTTTATAATAAACTTTTTACTAATCAACGCAGACTGTGTAGGTTCTGTCGAACGTATACAGCGCCACTCAGAAAACCAACACGAATTCATAAAATTGATTATAGAAAAATGTCATGGTTGGGAGAACCATATCTGCAAAGTATGAATTCGAGGCCATGCGGCGAGCCGGCAAATCAGCAAAGTGCTTCATGGGCTGTTGTGAAAATTACAACACCTGTTAGTGATATTCAAGCGCCCCTCAATCCGTTATTCAAAAGCAGTGGATCCAGAGATGGGCCAACATTCCAATGGAATCAAATTCGCTTCGTCTTCTGAAAACAATTCCACAACCATCAGTGACCACTGTACCTGGAAGACGAAATGAAGTAGTTTTGTCTCGCTTTCGCATGGGTTACAACATGTTAACACACGCTTATTTGCTGCAAAATGTGAGCCCTCCTCTCTGTCATCTTTGTAACACTTAACTATCCTACATATATTAAGCAGATTTAATCTCTGAGTACAAGAAGATCTAAGATAATGAACATGTTAAATTTTAATCAAAGATCAAGCCAAGATATTCGAGAAACAGTTTGTATGAGGTGTAATAATTTCATTCTAATATTTAGGTGATGTGGACAATGAATACATAAGTAAATCGATTTAGTTTTAGCCGGTGAGGTAGGTCCGTTGTTTTATTGAAGCATGTCTTGTTAAGTTAAAAATCATAATAGGAGACAAAAATTAGCAAGTTATCAGAAAATAGTACACAATATTGATCTCCACCACAGCTCTGTCCTGCAGTACATTATTTTTTAATATAAGAAATTTTAAATATTACATTATACGACGGTGACCCTGGAGACGATCAGTTAATATTATGATGTACAATAATGTCAAATACCAAGGTAAAATAAAAAAGTTGGTTAGAAAATTTGTTCCATAGAGAATGATTTTACAATATTCGCGGGCGTAAAGAAGATCCGTTGCAGATCGATGACTTTATATTTGACTATTTTTCGATAACTTTGCCGAGTACAACTGTAAATATCAAATTTCACGGTATTTTCCCCTCAAAATTGGAATAACCTACATCGATCATCAGAAAGTAAGAATTGAATCAGATGTTCGAATTTGATTTAAAAAGCTTAATAAAGTGGAGATAATATCATCTGTGGCGTATTTGAACATATTGACATGAAATTTATGATTTTCTGCTCTAAAGAGATTAATCAGCGAACAACTAAATGATGTTCAGTTATAAATTTATTAAGCGTTTCGATAGGACTAGTTCTAGCTTCTAGAACGCTCGACTGTTAACTCGGTTCGAAACCAACACGAGACATAGAACGTCTTCATCATTATTTAATTCTTAATTATCACGAAGAAGGCAGTGACACCCCACTCCGTATATCATCATATGCGCGGGCGTCTGCGTCGCATATAAATAGTGCTTTGAATGCTAACTTATTTTGTATGTAAAAATAAATGTACAAATAGCTAGTCACGATGTTCGGCAAAAAACAATACAAGATGATGATGACTAGTTCAGAGATAAATTCATAGAAGTGACCACAAGTAACCTGTGATTAAAAGCCGAGAAAAAACGTAATAAAAGTGAAAACACCGACATACTGGTATTAGAATCGCCAAAAATAAAAACAAATATTAAAGTGATAGTAAAACAGCGTATAGACTTTCCAATGATCAATGACAATTCACACAAAGTCGACACATTTTTACAAAATTACCAACACAGAATTTTGAACATATTCATGCTGATTTTTCTGGCCCTTTTAAAACAAACATACTTCCTAATTAATTGATACCTGGTCAAGATGGTCAAGGACCAGGGGTAAAATTTTAACGCGACTTAAACGTCCGAATCAGCTATTCATTTGCAACACATAATTATTTCCAAGTAATAATATTATATAATGACAAGGTGTTTCTAAGTAAAAATTCACATATCATTATTGTTATTGTTATTATTATTATTATATGATACGTGTTCGGGTAGTAATCACCATATATATTTCTGCTGAAACGTCTAGATCCAGATTTTCCAGCCACGTCAGATACTGCCCGGATTTCCTCCCAACCACCACTGAAGGCTCTGAGCGGACACATGTTCAGAATATGGTCATCATTTGGTTATGTAAACCTCAGTCGCATATCGTCTGTTATTTCGTTGACACATCTAACGCAACAAAACGTGGTTTGATAAACGGGTGTTGGTAGTGGAGGTACATTATATGTGTATATAGAGTGTGTATGTATATAAGTGATGTACACGTGTGTTTTCGCGTTGAAAATATCGGTAAGTTTAATATAGTGATAAATATTTTGTAACAAACAGAACACATATATGTAAGCACATAATTTTAGTAGCGAACATTACTAATGTCGAAAATGCTTGTTTTGACACTAGTATTAAATGTATAGATGATTTAAAGCAACTTGTTCATGAGTATCATAATATAAAAGTCAATTTGAAAGATGGAATTTTGAAAAACAAAAATGATGATTTTGTAATAATATTAGATACTTTAAAGTTACATAAATTAAATAATAATTACAACGAACTTAATAAAAGTACTGAAAAGAGCATAACAAACATTATTACTGGAGTTATTTCAGTTAAACCAAGCTATTATTCCAAATTAAAGTCAAAGTTGCTTTTAAATAGTAATCTAATACCAAAAAACAAATACGAAACTTTAATTATCGAAAATACAAACAGTTCAGAAGATAGAAATTGGAATAATCAATTAAATAAAATTAATACCGGTAAGATCGGAGTAGACATCGGATTTGTGAAACAACATAAACATAAAATTATATTTGATGTCAGAGATAAAAAGCAATTTGAACGTTTAAAACAAAAGGTTTCAAATAAAATAGTAAATATTAAGAATAGGACGGATCCTATGATCTCGATAGTTGGTGCTCATCATACAATTACATACATAAATATTAGTCTTGCAATTAACAATAAAACAGGTAAAAAAACAAAATATGTTACTTTAAAACAGTCTAATGATGGTAAACTTCGTGCATTTGTACGTCTTGATTCAGATGCTTATCATATTTAAATGGAGGCGGTTGTGAATTGGACTAAATATAAAGTGTATGATTATACTCCTGCCATACGCTGTTATAACTGCCTACGGTTGGTCACATGAAAAACGAATGTAAAATTAATCTAACGTATAGCTGGAAGAAGATCAGATTAAAGTAAAATACAATTGCTTTTCGCATGCATGTTGAAAACGAAAAAGATAAACTTAATTTAGAAGATAGGAAAAATATTATTGATAAAATTACCCATAATACGTTTTCATACTCTTGTCCTTTGTACATTAAAATTGTAAATAAAGTAAAACTTAGTACAAATTATGTATAGTATCAAGCTAATTTTTCAAAACGTAAATCATTGTAAAGAGGCACAAACAGTACTACAATTAAATAATATACAAAATAGTAATTACCTATGCGTAATTTGTGATCCTTATTTATACAGCGATGAAAAACATTTTAATTTGTTATTACACACTAAATTCGTTACTATCAGCAGTAACATTATGAATATTAATAGCACTGTAATTTCTGACTACATGATTGTTACTTTTGGAATATATGTTCCACCCAATAATGATATGGATTATCAATTTAGACGTTTACTTAAGAATGTTAAAAAAAAATTGTAACAACGTAATATTGGGTGATTTTAATTTTAATTTAAAAATAATTGAAAACAACAATTTTCAACATATGGCCAGTAATGTACAATTTGAAAACATGTGTATTTACGGAACTTAATAATTAAAAATGTTATTGGTGTTTATACTTTTCAAAATCACAATAAACAAAGTTTAAACAATAAAAGTAATTATAAGTTATCGGATGTTATAGTTAAAAAGTTAAATTGTTTCTTTTAAGTGACCATAAAAATATAAGTATTGATACTTTCGATACTAATATCGATAAAAGTGACTATATTCTTACCTTATATATCGATAAATTTATCAGTAAATTAAATAGTGACTTAATGTTAAATTTTGAAACAAATCTTATTCTTGCAAATACTGAATGAATCTCAAGTAAATAATATTACCGAACATGTTACTAATAGCATATGTGATATTGTAAATAACTCCAAAGTAAAAAGCCTAAAACGAACAAATTACGGTGGAATAAAAATTTAGATTATTTTAAACTTCTCGTTCGTAGGTTTAATAATATTAAACATAAAAATCTTAGAAATAAATTAATATATAACGTAGCATTAAAAATGTATAAAATTAAAATTAGAGATTTAAAGCAACAGGCATGAAGAACTTTTTGCAACTCGCCCAGAGCCTGGTGTAAACCTTATAAAATATTAACGAACGTTGAACCATTTCAATTTCATTATTTGAAAACTAATGCCATTAATGACTCCTATTCATGTATCACTAGTAGGAATAAAGATAAAATGAGTATATTAATGAACACATTTTTTAACTTCAAAGATGGTGTCTCTATTTCACTTAATAATGTCACAGGTAAAAATAAACATTTACATCATCGTTAACTCGTCTTGCCATCGAATCACAATTATTAAAATCAATTGATTTTAATGATCTTATTCAGGATTTTGTAACAATTAAATTAAGAAAAAAGAATTTTATTTGAAAATAATCATTGAAAAGTATTATTATTTTATTTGAAAATTATTATATGTATTATTTTTTAATGTTATTATTGTTGCTATTATAAAGTATAATATATAAAACTTGTCCTAATACTTATTCAATCCAAATTCTCATAATAATCACAACATTTACTTTTAATTTTAAGTGTTTTGAATAATTAAAAAGAAAAAGTTTTCCGGTTCTAATTATAATGGTGTTTGGATTAATGACGAATTGGGTTTTGTGGGTTTAAAGAACTCACGGTTTTTGAGATTACGGTTTTTGGCTCAATGACGAGTTGGGTTACGTGGGTTTTACTATTTTGGGGTTTATAATCTTTGGGTTTATGATTTCTAATATAAGTAATAAACCCTGGGTCTCTGAAATCATTAATCCGGGTTTGATTAAAATTTTATATTTTTACTTTCCGAGTTTATTATTAACACTTTATAATAAACTTTTACAAGTTAATATGTTTTCACACACGTGGAAAACTACTAATATAATCATGTTAAACCAAATAAAGATCTCAGTAAAATAAATAGTTACAGACCAATATGTTTGTTAAATTCGTTAAGTAAAATATATGAAAAAATTATTTTAAAATTTTTGAATAACGAAATTAATAATACATCTGTGCTCAATCCGTATCAATACAATTTCAGAAAGTATTATTATACAAAATCAGCCATTTCAGATGTAATAGATAATCCATTACAAAATAAACAACGTAATAATAAATCTGTTGTTATCTCATTTGATATATATATAAGGTGATTTCAATAACTGTGATCGCCAAATTATAATTGACACACTAATCGCAAATGGATTTAGTTTTATCGTAATAAATTTAATACATAATTATTTATCAAACATGAGAGTTATTTGTAAATATCAAAATGATACCGTAGATGTTAGTAATAATTTTGGAGTCCCACAAGGTTCAGTTGTTTTTATATTCCAATATACATTCCAGTTTTAACAACACTCAAGTAGGCCTACTGATGTACAGTTACGCAGATGAACAGTGTTCATTTATGTAGCAAATCGACGTTGTCGTCTCATATTTCTAATTGTAATGAAGTTATTAATTTTAAAACAATAATAAATGCTTTAAATCTCAAATTATGGTAGTATCTGGTCGAAATAAAAGCTTTGATCAGGTAATATATGATAGCATTAAAATTGATAATCATGCGTTTAGTTTTACTGATCACATAAAATATTTAGGCTTCATTATAGATAATACGTTAAAATATAACAAACATATACAATATATAAATAATAAAATCAATAAATACTATTATATATTTAAAACACTTTTTTTGTGGGAGGCTCCCATACAGTTTACCCATGTCTGTATATTATAGAATGAATAAGAAAGGGCTACTTATAAATTAGGCAGAGTAAGAAGTAATGTAGGGATGTGTAAAATTAAATAATGATAACAGAATCTAAAATATAGGAGTATAGGGCCGTATATACTTCAGCATTTTGAAGAGCTAAGAGAAATGCAATATTTATAGGAAACGGAACTTTAAGGCTGTGAAGAGCTTGATAAAATGCAACACGAAAATTACTATGATAGGAACACTCTAGGATAACATGGTCTGCATCAGCCACTAAATGGGTATCCATAGGATGAGAGCAATTAGGAAAACTAATAAGTTTCAACTTGTGTAACGAAGCGGGAAGGCGACTCGACAAATGGTAGTAATAAAACCCCGCAATTTGATCGTTTCAACTTTAATATTGTAGAACCATGGATTAGAAGGTATGCCGGGTTGAATGGATTTATAATGCTTTGCAGTAAATGGATCGGACCACAGATTTTTCCAGTATTCCTTATGCGCATATTTAATGTACACTAGGAAATCTATAGGAGGAGTATAAAACAAAAAAGTCCCTAATGTAACCGTTGAAGTGACTAAATGATCAGCCAGATTATTGCCATGGATACCGCTATGCCCGGAGATCCAAACAAATTTAACTCTTACACCGTGAGAGTTTAATCGATATATGTAATTAGAAATTTTGTAAATAATTGATGGTAAACGAGAGTTGAGCTGTGAGTGCTGTAATGCCAGCAAACAACTTTTAGAATCGGAGAGGATCAGAATATTAGTAGATGGTCGATTTACAGATATATATCGGAGAGATTGAAGAATAGCTGTAGCTTCTGCAGTAAAAATGGAGCATATTCTATTAAGCGTAAATTTTTTTTAAATGTTGAGAGCGGGGATTACGAATGCAGCTCCGACTGAAAAAGAGCATTTCGAGTCATCAGTGAAAATTAGAAGAGAGTTAGGATAGTTTCTATTAATCGAGGAGTAAAAATTATAATTGGCGGCTAGTGGTAGAACATTGTACTTAAATGAGAAAACAGTTGTATGTTGATATTAAGGCTAACGGTATTATACTCGAATGGAATCGTATAGAAGGGAGACGGGTAGGATGGAAGAAGAATATCACTGTACCTGGAAAAATGACCAGAGGAATGACATAATAAAGGACGTCGAAGTATAGAGAAACGCCAGTTGTGAAAAATTTTTAAGTATAGAATATACAAAGAGGGGGCGATATGAGTGAATGCGTTTAGAAGAAATTTACCTGACAGAAACATTCTTCGTAAGGATAGAGGGGGAACCTTTGCCTCCATCTCGAGAGCAGATATAGCGGTAGCTCGAAGTGCTCCTAAACATCTACGTAAGCACTCGTTTTGAATTTTATCTAGCCTAGAAAGGCAGTGATTAAAAGCATTCCTGAAAATAAAACTGCCATAGTCGATAATAGAACGTATGAAATTTTTATACAACAGTAGTAAAGTTAACGGGTCCCACCCCAAGGAGTGTGACTCAGTGCTTTTATAAAACTTATTCTTTCAAAAGCCTTGGTATAAACTTTTCCGTATGCAGTCTCCACGTTAACCTGCGATCAAGAATAAATCCTAAGTACTGATGGTAATGAACAAAGGGTATGAGATTGTTGTTATACAGAAGTCCGTGTGAGTCGGTATTGACGGTTCTATATGAGACTATTATCGAAGCACATTTGTTGAGCGAAACATTAAGACCTAATTTAGACAAAACTTGGACTATGGATGTAAGCGATGTATTAAGAGTTCGGATAGCATTATCTAGATTATCGTGCATGACGTAAACTATTATACCGTCTGCGAAAGATAAAATTTTCACTGTATCTGGAAGGGGTGTATTGAGAAGTTTAAACAATACTATGTTAAATAAAATAGGGCTGAGAACGGACCCTTGAGGAATATCTAAGTACACCATGCGAGTTGTTGGTTTCATATTGGAATGAAAGAAGGTAAGCTGTCTTTTGGTGAATAGGTTACACAATGCTTCTTTAAATGGGTATGGGACATCCAAGTTCGTCAGAGACTCGTGTAAGACAAGAATTGAGATGTTATCAAATGCTTTATTTATGTCTAAAAAACAAGTTATTAAATACTGCTTGGAAATAAAGATTTGTAGATACTAATTGCGTCACGCAGTTTAAAGAGCTAAGATTACTACGGAAGCCGTACATTCCAGGTGGAAATAGACGACGATTTTCCAACCACCAGGTTATTCTGTTTTTGAGAATCTGTTCAAAAATTTTTCTTAGGCAAGAGACCAGAGATATGGGGCGGTAAGCTGAAGAATTAGGTAAAGTGGTATTTTTTTATGGGGATAATGATGAATTCTGACCATTCCTCGGGAAATGAAGCAGAGTTTAAGAAATAGTTGAAGCAGTTTAATAATATATGTATGGAAGAAGTTGGCAAATTATTTAATATTTGAAAGGTGATCCCATCAATACCAGGGGAGGATCTTTTATTACTAAATAAAGTGTGTTGGATTTCTGTTAGGGTAATGGGAAAGGAAGGAAAGTGGTTGTCCGGGTGGCTATTTATACAATGTCGATTGTATGCAAGTTCTGTAATATCTGGGACGTACGATGGTGAAATGGTGTCGAAAGGATTATAGTATGCAGAGTTCACAAATGATTTGGCTTTTTTCCATTGAGAAGCAGGTTGCGTACGATTGATAGAAGTAACGAATTTTTTCCAACTCTCCCTTTTACTGGTTAGTAATGCTTGCCTAGTACTTGCTTCCAGGTGTTTATAAGTAATCGGATATGGTTTTGCTTCTATAACGACAACTGCAATAGACTGATAAACTCTTTATATACCGGAATATTAAATGCAGGACTACTTAAAAGCGGCTGGCACAAGGATTCGAGAAAATTAGCGAAATCTAAGCCTCTATTAGTAGGAAGAATCCAGATAAATCGTTCTAGATGTTTATAATTAAATATGGTTACAGTTGGGTCACCGAGAAGAATTTCCTAGGCAAGTGATCACTTTCTAACGGAATATCCAAAACATCCCATTTACTGAAAAGTAGAAGATTGTTTGAGACGAGAGATAAATCGAGGGAATTCGAAGAGAAATGTAAGGAGGGTACAGTTGTATGCCGGCCATCATTGATAAGAGCACGGTTTGTAGAGGAAATAATATTTAACAAGCTACGTCCCATTTCATTCGCATTACAGGAGCCCCACAGCGGATGGTGTCCGTTGAAATCCCCAGCAATTATTACAAAGGACGAAGTTTGGAGGGAGTTTATAAAATTGACGAAAAGGTTAACTTGGAAAATATTGTTGGGCGGACAGTAGAATGCGAAAATATATGTATTCCTACTTAAAAACTTAGTACAAATACAAACCGCATTGCAGTTGCTATTAAGAAGAATTTAGTCAAGGGAATGAGTACAATAGCACATGTTATCTCTAATTAAAATGGCTGCACCACCATAACCATCTTCCCTGTCGTCCCGGAAACAACGATAACCGGGTAATGAAAAAATAGTATCAGTTGATAACCAGGTTTCAGAGAGTAAGATAATACCATACGGATTGGAGGCTAAAAAACAATGAAGATTCAATTTGTTTTTCTGGATGCTGCGGCTATTCCACTGTAGTATTCTTAAGGATGACATATTAATAATGAATTAAAATAAAAATGTAGTGAAAGTGGGTGGATACAGAAACAAAAAAAAAAAAATACCAGATGACACGAAAAACAGTTATGACCTGTACATAGTGTAGATGAGCGATAGAGGAATAAAAATGTAAGGCAAAAAGGATAAAGACGGAACTGCATAGGGAATAATACACAAGAAAAACCATGTAGTGTAGGACACGAAAAGAAATCAAAAAATAGGAGAAAAAAATGGAAAATACGATACGAATTTAAGATAATAAGGTATTAGAGGAGGAAAGTTTTGATAAGACGAGAAGAGAAATATAATTACTGGTAGGTTAATTATAATAAGGAATATTGTGGGTGAGTTATTTAATATTATTTTGTAATTTAGTTTTACGTGTATCTGAACGAGTGTTATTATTAGAATTTGGAAAAACGAATTTGTTAGATTCGTTTGCTTTAGATTGAGATTTATGGTTAGCAGAAGATGAGGATTGAGTTGTAGATGGAATAGAAGCTTTTTTAATGGGGTGACTTTGTATCATCAGAGGGTGGGTCATTAGTAACAATATTTTGGGTAGTAACTGTTAGGGATAGCGATGACGATGTTCCACCAGAAGTAAATGAAAGTGTTTATAATTTGGATAGGAGAGTGCCACACGCTGCGGAGGACCTGTATGATTTGGAAGAGATTTACGAAAGAAGTATGACTGAGGGGAAGAATAACGTACTTGACGAGTTTCTATATTGGGGTGGAAGGTATTGAAGCATACCGTTGATTAGAAGATGGACGTTTCGCTATGTCTGAAAAGGAGAAAGTCTTACTAATGTGTCCTGATTTATTCTTACGGATTGCCTCCGATAATGATATGTTATCAAAAGACATAATTTGTTGGATTTGAAAACGTTCTTTATATATAGGACAAGATTTGTCAGTGGCCATATGAGCTCCCATAAGTTAATGCATGAAGGGGCAGAAGTATTTGTATTTGAGCAACTGGAGGATAAATGGTTCTCATGGCAAAATGAGCACCTAGGTTTGGATCGACATTGTTGAGTGTGAGAACCGCAAGCAATTCGCACACTGTCTTGGCGGCCGTTAACTTGGATCTACCTTTAAGCGCAACCGATATAGTGCGACATACTCTGGTAGAGAGTTACCGAGGAATTTAATTTCAACCGTCTGCGTCGGTATTAACGACCCTTCCGCGCGACGGTGTATACGTCTGATACTTACAACTTGGACAGAGCTTTCTATACTTTCAAAAATTTCCGTGTCTGAAATATTAGTGGGAATACCTCTGATCACGCCGAATCTATACAAAAGAGAACTTGGAATAAAAGCTGATATCTTCTTTGTTGACCTGTTCGACAAAAATATTAGCATTGTTCCAGACTATTAAAGACTGCTTTAATTTTATTAATACCGTTACGTCGGACATATTCAACGCCGGGATATTTTGCTAATAATTTGCATGTGGGCCAAAGGATGGTAATTGCCAAGATTACTATTTGCAACTCGAGAAGGCGATATAATAGCTAAGGGCCCGAATGAACGTTTTTCACATATAGTGAATTAATAATTGAGTTATTAATATTAAAATTATTTATCATTTACTATGATTATCATTATTAACGTTATCACCACTACCAATACTACTACTACCGCTAATACTAAATTACTATTATTACTACGACTATTACTATAGTTATGAGAGAAATTGGGCTTATTATTAATAGTAATACGGCCATCACCATTATTACTACTATTATAAAATTCTTTATTTAAGCTATCGGAACTGACGAACGAGTTATCTATACTTAAGGACGGTGGAATCGCTCGAGTCATTCATCAGCTGGCGAAACGAGTAAAGCTAGTACTATATATAAAAATGAAAACGCGTGGATAAGAAAAAGAGAAAGAAATCGACATGTGTTTAAATAAGAACTATTCACGATTAACGAGCAACACAATAAACACGACCGATCGAAAATATTACGACGATATTGGAGGTAAATTATGGGGACTTGATTATAAATCTAAGATAATTCTGTATAAAAGTTTAATACAGTCACTATAGTGTCTATTTCAAACATTTAACTAAACAACAAATGTATAATGTAATCTGTAGTCGTAAATTTCTAATTGAACTTAACTTCTTCATATATTACTGTTTCTAAATATAACGTTATGCACTATAGCACGGATCTTACCTATCGATCTTTATATTAAAAAATGATCTTTAATTTTTAATGGTAAAAAAAAAAAAAATGGTATCATAAGTAAATAATCACTAGTGTCTGTTGAGTGATATTATTTATTTTCCTTGTCATTAATATCATAATTTTCAATAACCTTAGCGAGGATATTAAAGAGTTAAATGCACTTTTGAATTCATTTAAAAATGTAGATTACATTAAAGACATATCAGTATCGTTGTTGTTGCTGTTACTATTTATAGTAGTAACAGTGGAGCCATTATTTCCGGACCCGTTATTATTACTGTTGCCCCGATGAACTTCCCTAGATGGGCAGTTGTTATCTGCATTACATTAGCATAAGATCTGTTATCTTTAACTGTAATAATACTAGTTTTCATTAGAATTATTTATTTGAGTGATAGAATGTTAACGTAAATTATTATAAAATGAAGTCTGCTATTCGTACACTGAACATTCCCTGTAACTTGCCGGATAATTTCCGCTACATAGTGCGCAGCTTACCGAATAACATGTTTTGATGTCGTGCCTATCGACACATTTTACACAACGAGCGGGTAGATTACAATAATTGTCTGTATGATCAAAAATACATTGTTTTAATCGCGTTTTTCTTTGGTTTTTCCATCGTCACTATTGTATTTATCCTAAAAATTTCATCATTCTTTGTAGAGGGTACCGAGTCTATAAAACACATAGGTATTGATTAGATTTACTTTTAAGAATATTGGTAATCCGAGCACCTTCCAGCTCGATTTTTAATTCAATTAAATCAGTAGAACAATAATATGTTATTTAATACTACTCTGAATGGTTTCTCCTCTTTAACGGAATAAAGTTATCTTTCATGGCTTTAATAAGGGTAAGATAGCTTTCTTTATTGTCACTAAAGAAAATTCTATATAGGTTATTCAGTTTTATAACATTTTTCACCATTATAGGTGGTGGCGGGTTAATATTCTTGTTTTAGACGAAATATTTGCATTATTAAATTAAGATCATATCATTATTTCTATTACCGCTGTTATTATTATTATCATTCACGTCAGACAGAAATTGAAAGATATTACGTTTAGTATTTACCGATTTGATGTTGTTATCGAGAGAATCTGATTTCGCAATCTTAGATACATGTTTTAGTTTTTGCCAATTTCCATCGCTTTGACTTGTTGTAGTGTTCGACAGTTGTCTTTTTATTGAATAATTGCCAGTGACGGTTTTACATAATTGAACAAGTTAACCGGTCGGATCCTGAGATGATATTAGTAGCATTTCCATTGGTATTTTTTCATGTTAACGGCGATGTTAGCCGATGTGATCGTGATTGAGCCACTTGGTCGCATATCGCGTGACATTGTTCCGCCATGAGGTACACAAACAGGCTAAATGTAATAAAGCTTTAATTTAAACTGTTCTATAACTGGCTACACTGACTAAAGTCGACAACGTACCTTGTAAGTTAACACAATTAAGCGAGAACAATAATAATAATAATAATTTAAACGATAAAAAGTAAAACGTACGATAAGGAACAAGTTACATTTACGTTTGAATTTCATTCTTAATTTCAAACCTTTAATCAGATTAATTTCAAACCTTTAATCAGATTAATTTCAAACTTTTAATCAGATTAATTTCAAACCTTTAATCAGATTAATTTCAAACCTTTAATCAGAGTTCCCTTCTTCGTTAATTATAACGTCAAAATAAAGAACACAAGATGAAATAATAAAATATGAAAAAATCGAATAATAAAAACAAGCTTTAATAACATTTGACGTCGTACTAAATACGCGTAAATTGATTACAATGTCTTAAAAATGACTAATATATATATATATATATGTATATATTACGCATTTAACATACATACATATATAACACGTTAACTAAATATTAGGCACGTTGTAACGATTTATTCACACACAAACAATAAATAAATTATTGTTACTACACTACTGTTATAAGAATTGTCACCAAATATCACGCGTAAAAATAACGATGGTCAAATTTTTGAAAAATTAAACAATAGAAAAAAAAAACTATAATTAGAGTAACGATATAGATAATAACATGAATAACAAGAATTTCCTTATATCACAAAAAAATCGTTCATTTTATGCTAAGCTGTTAGAGGGTATTCGGAATACATGATTGAAGAAACAATTACAATTACGCGAAAATAGTTTAGGTTTACTTAATTCACGACTTCGTCTTGTATACATTCATACACACACACACACACACACATATATATATATATATGTATGTGAATGTGATAATTAATAAATAATTCCAATAACTACATTATTTTTTTAATTCCGGTTATTTGATATTTATTTTAGATGTTACTACTACGCTGCGAATAAATTTAAAGGGTAAAATAGTTTAAAAACTTTCACAATTTATCATCCTGATATTTCTATAGTCAAACGGTAGTTTATTCTCCCTTTTGACCGTTATCAATTCTATATACATGTACGGATTACACCGTTATCAATTGAGCAGCGTCCAGAAATGAAATTCTGAAAGATTTTTTTTCCATAAATATTTTCTAGATAAATTTCACCGGTAGCGAGTGATATCGAAATAAAAATAATTAATTATAATAAGAAACGTTTATCGCAGAATGCTAAAAATAACATACTTATATCACGTGACAAATAGAGAAGTGTTGAATAAAATAATCAAGCCGAAGTGTTCGAACCAGAAAGTTAAAGACACATGCGTAGAACATCTCTAGAAAAATATATCACCTGTTCCATCTTGCACAATATGGTGAAATTATTGGCCGTAGAAAACCCGGTAGGCGAAAACCTTCTCTGGAAGCAGATATGAGAAGATGGTATCAAATATTCAAGAGGCGTCCAAAGATAAGGGTTTAGTAACTATGATGATCGATTGCAGAGAAGAAAAATAAGGAGTACGAAATTAACAAAAATAAATAACAGAAATATAAGCCGATCGTAAGAAATGATAAGTATCAAATTAAATTTTCAGTTTTAATATACTCCGATATTTCAAGCATGTTTTCTGTTCTATAAAAGAAATAACTACAAACGTTAACATGTTACGAATTACATATCTGTAAAGATGTAGCCGCACACAAACATCATATACATTCGGACATATTATATTATTAATATAAATCTGTGTACACATTTTCATCGTGTAACATTTTAATGTTTTTTGTTTTTTTTTTAATATTCAATAAAGTATTACCCAACTAAAGTGATACTTTTTTTCCCACTAAAGTTATGTTAGAAAAATTACACGCATAACGTAAATACACAAGTTCACGACGAAGATTGCCGATATAACAACGACGATTGTATAATGTACACTTAATTATATACGGAGAAAGTACTTATATTTAAAGGAAGTATAAAATTCTTAATAACATTTATAAAAATATTTATACAATAATTATAACGTTAATATTATATACGCGCATATGGTGTATGAAAAATATCTAAACCTAATATATAATTATATAATTATATATAAATATATATATATATATATATATATATATATATATATATATATATATATATATATATATATATATATATATATATATATAATGTAATAATTTTATTATTATCATATAAATAAATAATTTTGATTTATAACATTCGCTTAATTTAGATTTTTTCTATATTCAATTCTTATTTGGTTTCTCGAACGAGAAGACTAGATATTACTCGCATAACACATAAAAGAAATATAAAGATGTACACACACACACACACACACCGACACGCACGCATAATAAATATCTTTAATTCCCTTCGAACGGGTCATCAAATCAAATCATTATTTTTAATATATATATATATATATGCCTTTCTTTTAAAATGGCACAATATATACACGGAACGCGCCACCATATTTTAATATCACAAGACGGTACTCTGATAGCGAACTTGATCAGAACGTTGTTCGTTATCTTCCATGTTATCTTCGCTACTATACACTAACGCCATTTCATTTTCAGACGGTACTTGCGAAATCAGCGCTTCACCTGCTGAATCTTTCGGCACAAAAACCGGCATGTCTGTTTCCGTTCGACTAGTAGCGGTATATGTACTGGTGGTAATCGCCGCGTTGCTAATGTCACTCGTTGTTGTTACGCTATTATCATTAGCGACGATGGTATCGTATTCGCACGTTGGTTCAGCGATAGCGCGGAATGTCCCGCATTGTTTATAATCGTCCAGTTCTAAACTACTATCCGAATTTGTCGTACAATCCGAAAAAGTGGACGAAGTTTGACGATGACGTTTGTTACGAAATTTATTATTATCGTTATCATTATTAGTATATACGTCGATAATTCTTTCGTCCGGTCGCAAATCGCTCCTATCAGTCGCCGTACCGATACTACTGGTCGTATCGTCTACATCGGAATCCGGTAAAAAATCGAATATCGCCGAAATATCCGGACTATCGTTACCGTCGACTAAACCTTGTAAAACGGCGTCCGCGATAATATCCTCTTCCAAATGTCGATGTTTTTTACTATAGGACAGTTCGACATCCGAATGAGAAAAACTTCGAAATTTCATTCCGCCGACTATCGGCTTACCACTACTAGTACTACTGCTACTAGTGCTACTATTACAACTAATACTACTACTAGCGGAATAAGAACAAGAAGATGGACTACGAGGAGTTACCAAGGTGTTTGAAATATCTAGATTCGATTTGACCGTCAACGAGTCATTTTTATCATCGATATCTACGCTAGTACTAGCGGTAACGGTAGTTTCTTTAGAGTTTAATCTCGGACGGTATCGATTTTTACCTCTGGTCGGAAGCGTATAGTTATTACGACGATGATGATGGTCGCGATTAAGATGATGCTGCGAGTCGTGATTTGAAGTAACATCATCGTGAGAAGGAGAACAACCGGATGAAGACTTCTTCGAAGGCATACCGCGTAAACTACTGGCACGACGTAACATACGCGAAGCGACCTCTATCGGAGGTTCTTCAATTTCTAAAACCCAAGATACGGAATCGCTTTTTTCGACGACGCCTAAAACTTTTTGCTGCGACGACGACGATTCTTGCGCGTCTTTAACGGCAGCCGATGAAGACGCGTCGATAAATTTCAAATCGTTATCGGTTTTCGATCGTCGAATTCGTTTATCGGCGAGTCTGAAGACGAAAAAAAGGTAAATCGATAGTAGAGAAGGTTTATTATAACATAAACGAGAAAAAAAATATATTTAAAAAAAAAAACGAATTGGTTTTAAGTAATTGACAATACACCTTATGCGTAGTATATAGTGCTTTTATTAAACGATGAAATTGGTAGTAAAACTCACAAAAAATTAAAATTTTCTAATATATTCTCGTTTCCAATTGGATTTAACGCGCACTTAAGTTGAACACTGGTTTCACATCAAAACCCTTTAAAACTGGATGGTACTACAGCTGTTTTAATGAGAATCGTAATTATATAGGTAATTTTTTTATTAAAAACAATTTTATTTTAATTATGGAGAAGAGGGATTAATAACTGAAAAACTTCACTCATCTTGATATACACATTAGTAATTTATACTACTAATTTCAATGTTCAAATTATATACCGTATTACTTCGAATTTAAGACGCACTTTTTTTTCACAATTCAAGGTCTAAAATCAAGGGCGCGTCTTAAATTCGAGGTACTTTCTAAATTGACCACATGTATAAGAGTAAAACTACCTATTATACGTACTAAAATCTCCTATTATACGTGGAATAAGTGGTAGTAGTCCTATTGTATTTGCTACATTAATGCTATCGATATATCACACTAGCTGTAGGAGTTGATTAATGATGTTTATAAAAGTGACTTGTAAACCTATTCCCATTTCCGGTCACAGTCGTTGCTCGTCAGTCAGTGTCGCTCTCCCAAACATTGCAGTTACTAACCCATCGTTGTTTTGTTAATACGGTACTTTTTCTTTTTATTATGGAAAAACGTTTTACATACGAAGTGGAATTTAAGCGTTTATGCGCAGAAAATATCGGAAATCGTGCCGCCGGTAAACAGTTCTCGATTAACGAAGTGAATGTTCGCCGTTGGCGTGAAATGAAAAATAAGTTATTCGCGTGTAAACGAACAAAAAAATCATTTTCGGGACCAAAACATGGAAGATATCCGGAAATCGATGCTGCCGTTTTAACTTATTTTAAAGAACCTCGCACGAAAGGTCTTCCAGTAACGCGAGAAGCATTAATGTTAAAAGCCAGAGAAATTGCCAGTGATAAAACTCTTCAATTTAAAGCTAGTCGTGGATGGTGTGAAAAATTCATGAAAAGACAATGTCTATCATTACGTCGTAGAACCACAATTTGCCAGAAACTACCATCTGATTATGAGGATAAATTGGTGCAATATCAACGTCATGTAATACAACTAAGGTTAAAGAAACAATACCATCTTAGTCATCGGTAATGCTGATGAAACTGCTGTTTTCTTTGACATGCCAAGAAATTACACGGTCAGTGAGAAGGGGCAAAAACAAGTAACAGTGAAAACAACCGGCTACGAAAAATTAAGAGTAACTGTTATGTTCGGTGCTACTGCGGATGGCAATAAGTTACCGCCGTATGTAATCCTGAACAGAAAAACTGTGCCAAAGGAAATCTTCTCGGATGGGGTTATTGTTCGAGCCCGACAAAATGCCTGGATGACAAGTAAACTTATGCAAGATTGGTTGGAGTGCGTATGGGAGCGAAGACCAGGTGGACTTCTCAAACGAGACAGCATTTTAGTGATGGATGCGTTTCGCGGTCATTTATCTGACGACATTAAAACCAGATTGGCAAATGGAAAATGCGATTTAGTAGTCATTCCTGGAGGTATGACAAGTCAGTTACAACCTCTTGATGTCGGTATTAATAAAGCCTTTAAAGATCGTATTCGTGCGCAATACAATCAATGGTTGACTGAAAATAATCATCCTCTCACACCAAGTGGCAAAATCAAACGAGCCTCAGCAGGTACGATTGTAAAAGATTTACCGCCCTGTATAATCATGAAATCCTTTTTGAAGTGCTGTATATCGAATGCATTGGATGGCTCTGAAGATGATTGTGCATGGAATCATAGTGACGAAGATGACACAAACGATTCTACTTCAACGTCCGACAATGACGACGATTCAACAACCGACGATAGCAATTAAAAACATAATTAGAAAAAGCAATAAATAGGTAATGTAGTCATAAAAATTACTGTTTTTTCCTGTTTTTTTTTTTTTTTTATTGCAAATGAAATTGCGCTCAGTAAGCCTCTATAAAGTTTATAATATTTCGTATTATGTTGAAGAAGTATACGGGTATTGACTGTTAGTATCGGAATTATTTCTATTTCTTCCAAAACTTCCTTTCCTAAAACCTTGTAATTTTAATGCGTCTTAAATTCGATGAATTTTTTTCTTCACGTTGAAAACCAAAAACCAGGGTGCGTCTTAAATTCGAAGTAATACGGTATATATATATATATATATATATATATATATATATATATATATATATAAATGCAAACACATATTTATACACTACATAGAGACACTGTGTCTTTTCAAATTATTCATTGGGAGCACAAAATTTGAATAATTAGAGAATCATAAATTTGTTTTCACAAGTTTATAAAATTTTTACACAATTAATAGTTATATCATTATCAAATAAGACGATACAATTTTAGTATACAGAAACTTGAAGAGTATAATATAAAAATTCATCTTCGTGTATTATACTACGAGAATACGCAAAAATATCGATAAAATGCGAGAAAATTATGAAAACGTATGTGGATTCAGATTCAGACGTGAAACAGCATATGACTGCGAAAAGACAAAACAGACAATCGATCGTATCCTGGTAAGACGTCAGAAACGAGCTAAATTATCAAATTGACCGGCCAAACGATGGCGTGGCTACAAAAACTAGTATAATTAAGTATAGATTAAGTTATTACTTGGCATCCGTAGACGTACGATTAAATAAAATAATTATCGATACTTAATTCAATACGTCCGAAAGTTTGCATCAAAAATTAATCGAGACGGAATAAACGACACCTATCTGTATAGGTATTGTCTTTTTATATTTTCAAACAAGTTAGTTTAACCGGAATATCTGACTTGGCTAAAGGTTTTTCGATGTATTAAGAAATTTCTTTTCTTGGTCATAGGAGTTCGAATTCAGAACTAAGAAAAATGGTTAAAATTATTAAGATCCATTCTTATATACAACGTCCTATCAACTGGAAAGTTAGTATCGTAACTAATACTTATCACGCCCCAGATATATAACGGCAAACGAACGACTATACGGATGACTCTATCTAGGTTTGAACAATTGAATGAACACAGTCGCGTCCCTCGTGGAATCCTAAATTTACTTGCGTGGTTCAGAAAAGTTTTTCTCGCGCTTTAAATTCATGGATTGGAGGGTTTTTTTTTTTTTTGTAAAAATTCGAATTAAAATATATTTCTTCTTCGATTGTTCTACGGATCTGCGCGTTCACGACCCTAATTGACATTCTCGGATATTATTAGATATCTTCAGATATGTTACGCCCTTCCACTTCTTTTATCAGAT
Organism: Coronaproctus castanopsis; assembly: GCA_032883995.1. Taxonomy (NCBI): domain Eukaryota; kingdom Metazoa; phylum Arthropoda; class Insecta; order Hemiptera; family Monophlebidae; genus Coronaproctus; species Coronaproctus castanopsis. The sequence continues at coordinate 74,711,708 of CM065052.1, read as the reverse complement.
CACTAATAGAATTTAGACCTGTCGATTGGCGCACGGAAATTCTTATTATTATTATTATTCTTCCTTGATACCGTTCAATTACCAGTTTCATTGATTCATATCTTCGACCTCTGATCGGGCGATCGAAATATTTTATTTTTCTGTTCTAGAATATCCGAATCAAGCATCTCTTAGTATCGGAATTCTCAGCGATTTTCTATTGAAACCCATTTCAAACGCTTACAGCCTTTACAAATAATACTTTTGTCATCAGTGTTGTTGCTTCCAATCCATATAAAAGAATAATATAGATGTATATAGATGTAAAACGTTATCTCATTTGCCGTCTTACTTTTACATTTATACATCGGTTTCTAAAGAATAGTTTTCGCATACGCGATTAGTCTTTTAATCTCTACATATGGATCGTACAGTCTAAATATTCGAATTCTTTCGGTTTTTTTTTACTATTAGTCCGTAACGTTACTTCGTCTATAGTCTTCCTACCGATCACCATTAATTTGATCTTTTTTACATTTATCACCTGTATCTTAATCTCGGTTCCTTTACTTAATTGATCAGTTTATGTAAATCATTCATTCGGTCTGTAAAGATGACGGTGGTATCATCTGCCGCATACGTCACATTGTTTAAATATCTTCCATTCGCTTTGATTCCTTTATACAGCCTAAATATTCGAATTCTTTCGTTCTTTCGACTTCTTGTCCATTAATCCGTAGTGTTACTTCGTCTTTAGCATTCCTACTGTATTATTTTTTTTTTTTAACATTTATACTAAGCTCGTATCTTAACCATTTATCAATTTTTGTAAATCATTCATTCAGTTTGCAAAGATAACGGTATCATCTGCTGCATACGTCGCATTGTTTAAATATTTTCCATTCACTATGGTTCCTAGTTTTACAATTTCCAACGCCTCGACAAGTATTTCATCTGTATACTTCCTAAAACCATTATTTCAGAACAACATATATATATATATATATATATATATATATATATATATATATATATATATATATATATATATATATATATATAAATTCATTTTGTATACGTACTCGATATTATTGGATTCCGGGGAACCTGATTTAGAGTTTAAATTATCTTTGGTACAATTACCTGATATAAAAACAAAAGAAACAAAATACATTTCACTCGAAATTTATACTAATATTCAATTACATATAAACTTGTACACACACACACATATATATATATATATTTTTTCAAGTATGTCATGTAATATCCTTACATAACAGCCAAACTTATGTGTATATTTTTTAATTATAGCAATTTTACGAAACGATCTATCTAAACTAAATTTAAAGTTTATAATTTATTCTTTAAATAATAATAATAATAAATAATCAATTGAAAATTAGTTAAATCAATAATATTTATTTTCTTATAGAAAACACAAAGCTTTTAGGCATTTACGCCATTATCAAGTGAAACATTTTTAAAAATCATAATTTTAAAAATATAATTACTTAAAAATATTTGATGGTGATTGTGAAAATATACTCCAAAAATGCTGTTCTGCTTCTGTTCTGTCTATTTTTTGAATTGTTGAAATTTAACATCAATATATTTGTTTATTAATTTTGTTTTTTTATATTAATTTTTTCTTCGCTATTAGATTATCAGATTTTTTAATATTTATTTTACTTGTAAAATTGTGTTTTTTAAAAAATTTTGTATTCGTATATTTTTATATTTTATATTTTACTTTTGGACATCATACATCGCAACAGTAAATGAAAAATTTAAAATTATACAACTTTTACAGAATCCGGAAAATAATATTGAAGAAAAAAATTAATATAAAAAAAAACAAAATTAATAAACAAATATATTGATGTTAAATTTCAACAATTCAAAAAATAGAACAGAAGCAGAACAGCATTTTTGGAGTATATTTTCACAATCACCATCACATATTTTTAAGTAATTATATTTTTAAAATTATGATTTTTTAAAATGTTTCACTTGATAATGGCGTAACTGCCGAAAAGCTTTGTGTTTTCTATAAGAAAATAAATATTATTGATTTAACTAATTTTCAATTGATTTTTTATTAAAAAATCACTACATTCCACATTATATAAAAAATTAAAATAATCATAATCACAATCATAATCATCAATAATAATTCTACTCGATAAGTTAACTTTAATTAGCGTTAAAAGCAGGTTGGATCGATAATGAGGAAACTAATAACTTCCGTAATTAATTTCGACTAATTAATACAGAATTTTTCTAAAACTATTTTACTTTAACAGCGTCAATGAATAACGATAGTAATTAACATAAAGCTAATAAATAACGTTATTAATTACAGTAATTTATTTTTGAAAGTTATAGACAGTGTTATTCCGATACTTTTGTACATGTAAACGTGGACGTTCAATGTCAGCACTGTTAGACACGTTTATTTATTTATTTATTTATTACACGACCGCGAAATCAATTTGGCTTAGTTACGATATTTGTGGAGGTGCAATATTAAATATAGATTAAATATTATTTCCAATGCGCTTTCTCAAAGCACAATTAACATAATTAACGAACGACCTACAGTTAGATAAGTTCAAACCGTTTCCATAGTTAATGATTAATTCATCATCGAGACTATCACCATTTAACTTATATTTTTGAACGCGCACATCAATAGTATTAGGGCATTCGAACAAGAAATGACACAAACTGCATCGGGAACGTCTAATGCGCAGAATTTAGAAATATTTGAGGATGTAATTTTAAAACGCTCCAGATATAGTACCGAAGCTACCGTGACTAGTTAAGACTTGACTGGCATAAAAATTTAACAATTTCTTTAATTTAATTTTTTCCCTAATGTCTTTTAATAATTTATACGTTAATCTACTTTGACTGTTCCACCGATCTTAACATATATTTAAAATTATTGTTGCGACGAGACTTTTAAAATTCGTAATATCAACAGTATTATCATATTTTAGATTTAAATTAAATTTGTCGTTAAATTTATCTAAAATATTAAACAATAATCGGAACATTTTAAATTCAGATAACAACGGAGCCTGATACATACTTCGATCAATCGGTAATATTCCAGTAACAACTGGAGTTGCCGCTGTCGACACGGTTCTAACAATTTTCTTCGAGCTTTTAGAATATTATACATTGCAGAAGCGATAAAATGATTGAAAAAAGCTCGTAGAATACCGTTATAAATAATAACTCTATTATTGTAATTAACACCATCCGTGTTAGGTTGAATCGATAATAAGATATTAACATATTTTATTTAGTTTATTGATTACCCATAATCTATATACTTATTAAATCTGAGTTTATAGTTTAAAATTACTCCTAATTATTTAAAATACTTAACAATAGGAATATAATTACCACAAAGTAAAGACGTTTAGAAACTACAGAAATGTGGCTTAGCTAAAGGCGGGTCTTCTAGTGTTGTGGTATTCTCTTTAGTGTCTACACTCGATGTCATAATTCTTTTACAGTCGGAACATAAGAAACTCTGGAAACGGACATATGTGGAGTGTATACAGCAGTCGCCTATTACTAGATACTATCAATTGCAACCGTCTCTTCCTATATTTCCATGGTTCTACTTTCTTAAAAACCTTAAGCGAAGATAAATTGTACTTATCAGCAGATTGCGGTTCGGCCATTACTTGTTGCCGGACTGCCTGTTCCCTACGCAGCTTAGAGAAACTGCTTACTGCCCTCTACATGCTGGACGTTCAATTTGTAATCGATCACGTGTTCTTCGAATGTCCTTCTTTAATAACATTGATGAAACTCTAGCTTACGATATTTGTTTAACAACGGAATAAATGTGTTACATAAATTTAAAATTTAAAACTAAAGATATTGTAAAACTCTACCAATTACGCACATAGAGAAAAAACTTAACAGATAGTATAAAGAGAAAATCTCTGATTGGAGTCAGAACAATGGAAAAATTATATTAGAATAAGCTTCACACGGATAAAGCCCTCAAAAGGATAATCAAAAGAAAGTAAGCAGATGGTTATGCTGCATATTTTGTCAATTAATCGAAAGCGATTCTGATAAATATTAAATTAAGTGGAATATTTTTTTTTTCATAATGAAACAAAGTTTAAAATAAATTTATTGTGTACGCACGTATACAATGATCAACTGCATATAGTTCCAGTAACGGAATTCATACCAACATTTCATTATAATGAATATCATACACATACACATATATATATATATATATATATATTATTTATTATGTAAAATGTGTCATACACGTTGCGATGTGAGATTTGTTTATGTTGATGGTGGCTAAAGCTTTTGCTACTTGAGAACTTCGTTTTAACTTCCACAGTAGTTCTTCGTTTTGGAATTCTAGTCGTTTCTTCTTTTCGGTCTCTTGCTGAATTACCTCCAATAATTTTCTATTTTCTCTTAATAATCCGCTAAATAAAATTAAAAACGAAATACACATTAATTAATTTATTTATTCATTTATACTTGTAATATTTCAAAAACTATAGTATTTAAACTCAAAAATATCAAGAATAAAATAATACGCCGTCCAGTTCAACCGTACCTAACCTTTTGAATTGACAAAGTGGAACATTGTTAGAGTCTCGTCATACTTACACAGTTTTAAATCCGAGTGTCTAGGTTGCTAGATTAAATAATAACAGCGGCCATAATTAGTTATATCTCGATTCGAATTACATCGTGTGCTTTTTCTATTAAGGTTAAATCCGCGGAGCTCTAATTCGCGGATTTTTATTTACTGAAAATGATTTACTCCGCTAGTTTTTACAAACTCGTTGCTGTATCATTACTATTTCGTAATTTGCCGAACATCAAATAAGTTCATTCTCTAGACTGAAGGCGTACAGATAGAATAGTTTCATAAATCTTAATTCGCCTGAGTATATGGTATATTCAGGTCATTTTGATTTGAGTGTAAAAACGTATATCGAATATTTATTACATCTTGTTTCATATCCGAGCTACTATTAAACGTACCTTACAACTGGAACATGGTTTACACATGGTAAGTTTAAAGCTGATTACATAGGCAAAATGGTAGCATACTTAATTATGAAAACTCGGCTTCTCATTTAAAATTATTTGTTGATTCGTTAATAAAGTTATGCATAGACTAAAACAGCTTTTCACTGGCTTAAACTATGACATACGCGGAATTACTGGGATATGGTAGACGAAGTATAGGGTGGTTTGTTTAAACAGAGCTAAGGAATCATCTGTTCAGATTTATAATTTGTTACTTTATAAAGATAAATGAATGCGACGCGTCATTTCAAACTGATTTATAATGAAATTAGATAAATAGTTTTGTTTTGTGTGTAGCGTAAAAATGACCTTTGTGTGTGTGTACACATCTTGAATTTTTCAAGTGTCCCTTTCGTTTCCTATATTTTATGTTCAGGTGTTGCGATTATTTTGATTCTGTGGACACCATAATAAAATTTCACATATATTTATTAAAACTTTCGTGGTTGTTTTCCATACGTCTAGAATTATTTTCGGTGAAAACCACGTCCTGATTATTCAAAAAACTTAACGTTTCGAATGGGCTTACACCACTCATCATCAGAAACGAACTAAACCACAAACCCTTGAGTTATTTCCTTTTATAGGCACTTCTCAATCGGAACTTAATATTTCCAGGGCTGTGATTGGTCCTACCGTCAGCTGATACATCACCTGATATTACTGTATGGTGATTGGTCAATTCTTCTGTAGTCATTATATTTCCAAGGCTATGATTGGTCCTACTATCAGATGATATTCCTGTATTGTGATTGGTTAATTTGTCAGTAGTAATTATATTTTCAGGGCTATGATTGGTCCTACCATCGGCTGATTCATCACCTGATATTCCTGTATTGTGATTGGTTGGTACTTCTGTAATCAATGGTTGGTTGGCCACTTCAGTAGGGTATTTTAATTTTTCTCTATTGTTAAGTAATACTGGTTTCCAAGCATCAGGTAGCCGAAATCCATCTTCTCTGTTGAAATTATTATGCTTTTCTATTTCAATAGCCTCTCGGACAATTCGCTTCCCATATTTTTGCTCCTTTACCAATACCTTCCTCTCCTCGAAGTCTATAGAGTGACCCGCTGTAATTAGATGTTCTGCTACTGCTGATTTACTTATGCGTTTATATTTACAATCTGCAGCATGCTCTTTAATGCGTGTATTAATAGACCTTCCAGTTTGTCCAATGTAGTTTTTGCCACACGAACAAGGAATTTTATACACGCCAGCAGTATGACCATCGGGAATTTTATCTTTATTATTATTTAACAGGTTCTTTATCTTTTTATAGGTGTCAAATACTGTTCTTATACTGTTTTTTTGTAACACTCTGGCAATCTTATCTGTTGTTCCCATAATGTAAGGTAACTTTATGCTTGCTCTATATTCTTTTTTGTTTTCCGCCTGTTTTTTTCTAGATGTTGTACTAAATTTATTAATATATCTCTCAGACTGTTTTATACTGTACCCATTGTTGATCATAGTCTGCTTAAGATTAACCAGTTCATTCTCAATACTACTGCTGTCACATAAACGCTGGGCTCTCACTGTTAAAGTTTTGAAAACACCCAATTTTTGACTTGGGTTGTGGTGTGAATTTTTATGTATGTATAATCCAGTGTGTGTACTTTTTCGATACACACTAGTTGACCATGTGCCATCTATGTTTCTTTTTACTAGAACATCTAAGAAAGGTAAAACACCATTATTCTCCTCTTCCATGGTAAACTTGATATTAGGATGGATATTATTTAAACTTGTTTGAAATTCTTCTAATTTCTTACGCCCATGTTGCCATACTACAAATGTGTCATCCACATATCTGAACCAACACTTGGGATTCCAGTTATGAAGCACAAATTTATCAATTTCTTCCATATAAATGTTAGCAAATATCGGAGCTAGTCTTGATCCCATTGCCATACCTTCTATTTGTTTGTAAAATATTCCATCAAACGAGAACACATTATCAGCAGTTACTGTTTTTATAAATTCTACAATTTCACCTGAAACGCCTTTCTTTTTAATGATTTCTGTAGTTTCTGATACTGGGACATTTGTGAACAAGGAAACTACATCAAAACTAATTACCAAATCATCTTGTTCCACTTTTATTTCCTTCAATTTTTCGATGAATTGCACAGAATTCTGTATACACGATGGTAAACAACCTACTAGGGGCTTCAGCTGTTTAGCTATAAAACCTTCCAGATTATACATAGGACTGTTAATAGAACAAACTATAGGTCTTAATGGATAGCCAACTTTGTGTATTTTTGGTACTCCATAAATCCTTGGCATGGTAGGTACCTGGCAAATCAATTCCTTCTTAGTGCTTGCCTTTAACTGTGATGTTTTTATTAATCTTAATACTTTAGCAGTAATCCTATTAAGTGGATTTTTTTCTAATTTCACATAAGGACCTTGTTCTAATAGCTCTAGCATCTTACCTTTATATTCATCTGTCCTCATAATAACAGTAGCATTACCTTTGTCAGCCTTACATACAGTTATTTCTGGATTATTTTTCAATGATTTCAAGGCCATATACTCAGTCCGGGATATGTTCAGTCTGGGTGGTTTACACTGTCTTAATATTATAGAGCAATCTTGTCTTATAATTTCTGCCTTGTGTGGTGAAAGATTTCTAAGACCACTTTCCACACTACTCACTATATCTTCAACTGGAATCTTACGTGGACCTATAGCATAATTCAGACCTTTTTCCAGAACTCTCTCCACTTCAGATCCAAGAGGAATGTTAGTCAGGTTCACAACTGTATTCAACTTTTCTTCTCGGTGTCCACCCATCATTTTTTCCGCTTGATTAGTACTCAACTGAGAAAATTTACGTACCTGTTTACTCTTAGTCGCATCATATAACTTATTTGCATGTGTGCCTGTAATTCTATCCACTGTTTCCCAGTCGTTTATCTTGAGTATGTTTTTCAAACATTGTATCATATCATCCAATTTGCTATCCACTTTCACCAATTTTAACCGGATATACCTAATCTCATTTATCAGTAACTTCTTACCCAATTCTTGAAAACACTTCAGATTTCTACCTTTCGCTAGAGGATGCTTGATTTTAGCAAATGTCGGAGTAACCTGTTTATTTCGACACCGTTTTAAAAATGCTAAATCACACAAAAGCTTCATTTTTTTAGCAAGAAATTTGTCCAACTGACGGCAATTTTTATACACATTCTCCCCATAGAGATTCGTTATATATTTATTAAAACTTTCGTGGTTGTTTTCCATACGTCTAGAATTATTTTCGGTGAAAACCACGTCCTGATTATTCAAAAAACTTAACGTTTCGAATGGGCTTACACCACTCATCATCAGAAACGAACTAAACCACAAACCCTTGAGTTATTTCCTTTTATAGGCACTTCTCAATCGGAACTTAATATTTCCAGGGCTGTGATTGGTCCTACCGTCAGCTGATACATCACCTGATATTACTGTATGGTGATTGGTCAATTCTTCTGTAGTCATTATATTTCCAAGGCTATGATTGGTCCTACTATCAGATGATATTCCTGTATTGTGATTGGTTAATTTGTCAGTAGTAATTATATTTTCAGGGCTATGATTGGTCCTACCATCGGCTGATTCATCACCTGATATTCCTGTATTGTGATTGGTTGGTACTTCTGTAATCAATGGTTGGTTGGCCACTTCAGTAGGGTATTTTAATTTTTCTCTATTGTTAAGTAATACTGGTTTCCAAGCATCAGGTAGCCGAAATCCATCTTCTCTGTTGAAATTATTATGCTTTTCTATTTGTTTACCATCGTGTATACAGAATTCTGTGCAATTCATCGAAAAATTGAAGGAAATAAAAGTGGAACAAGATGATTTGGTAATTAGTTTTGATGTAGTTTCCTTGTTCACAAATGTCCCAGTATCAGAAACTACAGAAATCATTAAAAAGAAAGGCGTTTCAGGTGAAATTGTAGAATTTATAAAAACAGTAACTGCTGATAATGTGTTCTCGTTTGATGGAATATTTTACAAACAAATAGAAGGTATGGCAATGGGATCAAGACTAGCTCCGATATTTGCTAACATTTATATGGAAGAAATTGATAAATTTGTGCTTCATAACTGGAATCCCAAGTGTTGGTTCAGATATGTGGATGACACATTTGTAGTATGGCAACATGGGCGTAAGAAATTAGAAGAATTTCAAACAAGTTTAAATAATATCCATCCTAATATCAAGTTTACCATGGAAGAGGAGAATAATGGTGTTTTACCTTTCTTAGATGTTCTAGTAAAAAGAAACATAGATGGCACATGGTCAACTAGTGTGTATCGAAAAAGTACACACACTGGATTATACATACATAAAAATTCACACCACAACCCAAGTCAAAAATTGGGTGTTTTCAAAACTTTAACAGTGAGAGCCCAGCGTTTATGTGACAGCAGTAGTATTGAGAATGAACTGGTTAATCTTAAGCAGACTATGATCAACAATGGGTACAGTATAAAACAGTCTGAGAGATATATTAATAAATTTAGTACAACATCTAGAAAAAAACAGGCGGAAAACAAAAAAGAATATAGAGCAAGCATAAAGTTACCTTACATTATGGGAACAACAGATAAGATTGCCAGAGTGTTACAAAAAAACAGTATAAGAACAGTATTTGACACCTATAAAAAGATAAAGAACCTGTTAAATAATAATAAAGATAAAATTCCCGATGGTCATACTGCTGGCGTGTATAAAATTCCTTGTTCGTGTGGCAAAAACTACATTGGACAAACTGGAAGGTCTATTAATACACGCATTAAAGAGCATGCTGCAGATTGTAAATATAAACGCATAAGTAAATCAGCAGTAGCAGAACATCTAATTACAGCGGGTCACTCTATAGACTTCGAGGAGAGGAAGGTATTGGTAAAGGAGCAAAAATATGGGAAGCGAATTGTCCGAGAGGCTATTGAAATAGAAAAGCATAATAATTTCAACAGAGAAGATGGATTTCGGCTACCTGATGCTTGGAAACCAGTATTACTTAACAATAGAGAAAAATTAAAATACCCTACTGAAGTGGCCAACCAACCATTGATTACAGAAGTACCAACCAATCACAATACAGGAATATCAGGTGATGAATCAGCCGATGGTAGGACCAATCATAGCCCTGAAAATATAATTACTACTGACAAATTAACCAATCACAATACAGGAATATCATCTGATAGTAGGACCAATCATAGCCTTGGAAATATAATGACTACAGAAGAATTGACCAATCACCATACAGTAATATCAGGTGATGTATCAGCTGACGGTAGGACCAATCACAGCCCTGGAAATATTAAGTTCCGATTGAGAAGTGCCTATAAAAGGAAATAACTCAAGGGTTTGTGGTTTAGTTCGTTTCTGATGATGAGTGGTGTAAGCCCATTCGAAACGTTAAGTTTTTTTAATAATCAGGACGTGGTTTTCACCGAAAAAAATTTCACATCTATTACTATCATACATATACACACACCATCATATATATATATATATATATCTTCTCTAGATAATTAAGAATTATATAATGATGAAAAACTTTCGGTCCCGTGTTGGTTTTGAACCCTCGACCGTTGAGTTGACAGTCCGGCATTCTAGAGTAACTATGCTACCGTGACATTCATATATATATATATTGTATATGAGTTTGTTTCCAGAAACAAATTTTCTCTTCCGCATATCGACAATAAGAGTTTCACCTTTTTCTATTGCACACCCATTCATTCACGCAAACACACACATACGTATATATATATATATATATATATATATATATATATATATATAATCATCGTCGTCGTATTGTTCATTGTCGAACGTCGTGACTAGCTATTGTGCGTTTATTTTTACGTACAAAATGAGCTAGCATTCGAAACACTATTTATATGTGATGCAGATGCGCACGCGTATGATGTTATACGGAGTGGAGTGCCACTGCCATCTCCATAAAATTAAGAATTAAATAATGATGAAAACTTTCTACGTCGCGTGTTGGTTTCGAACCCCCGACCGACGAGTTAGCAGTCGAGCACTCTACCAACCACGCCACCGCGACATTTCATTATCTATCTGTCTATCTATATATCTATCTATCTATCTATCTATCTATATATATATATATATATATATATATATATATATATATATATATATATATATATATATATATATATATATATAGATATAGATATAGATATAGATATAGATATATAGGTTTACATAAACAAATTTTAGCAAGTGATATATCATTTATACGTTACCAATGTATAAATGTGTTTGACAATACATGATTTATGAAAATAAAATCTACATAGAATCTTACGTGAAAGTATACATAAATTAAGCTCGGTATCCTAAAATGTGTCCCTATTAGGGAATACTGTGAACACTGCGGACGGTAAAAAAAGAACGAATAAATACGTACTGCAGGAATTAAATCGAAACCATAGGTTACTAACCGCGGACTATAAACCGATATTGATGAAGACATAATTCGCACGGATAATGTAGCAAAAGTATCTGTCCAAGGCGGCGAGCTAGGTACATGCCGGAAAAACAAACAAAAATGTGTATAGACGCAGCAGTCAAAATTACCGAACCGAATTTTGAACAGCCTATTAGGATAATCTGAAGACACGTGGCGATACCAAATGATAAACGTATGTATAGGGAAATATAATAGAGTAGAACATCATCGTGATGTTTGATGCACTTTATGATAAAAAGTGTTATAATTATTATTATTATGATATCGTATCCGATCATAACCCTTTCTGCGGCCAATATACCATCAGAAATTTTCTAGTTCCTTCATCCATATGAAAATATAATTTATCTGTATCAATGGTGCCACATAGGCCGCGCTTGAATAAATGTTTACATCCGTATCGATTTTCTTCCGCCATTTACAATCTGCTTATTCGATTCGTACCATTCCATTTCTTATTCCGTTTAAGGTGAGCCGTAAAGCAAAATTTAAATCGTCTCCGGAGACTCCTACTAGCGCTTTCAGTTCTCAAAGCTCTTTCAGTCTTTTAGCCTTTGACCAGTTTTTCAGCTCTTCGAGTGTTCCTTTAAAAGGCTTAACCTTTCGTTAGTAAGTCCTGTATAGAGTTGTGTAGTGGGTGACGTTCATTTTCCATCGTTATTTTTTTGTTGCTACATTGGTGATACTAATGTGTAAGTCAAGTGGTGATTATGCCGTCTCTGTGTAGGTTCGGACGAATTTCTGACACTCGAATACAGATTATCAATATTAGTAGTTTCAAAATGCAACACAAAATTAATAGAATCTGAATTATTTCGAGTTATCATGGATAAAATTTATCGCAGAAATTTTTTTAATTGGGCTTCCATAGTAAACAAATTATACATAATGTATATATGTATATCTAATATATATATATATATATATATATATATATATATATATATATATATATATATATATATAATAAATATAAAAATGATATTACAACTGAACAAAATAAACTTACTGTTCCGAATTAGTTTTAGTTTGAAGTTGAGCTTTCAAATCTTCTATCCTAGCGATGGATGAATCCAATTTTTGCGAGATATAAGGTAAATCTTCGACCTGTTGCTTCAGTTTTTCATTTTGTTTGCGTAAATCTTGAATTTCGCAACACTTTAAATCTAACACGTCTCTCAACGAGCATACTTCATCTTCTAAATTTTGAAACTGACTTCTCGCTGGAACTAACGTTGTCTGTAACGCGATTAATAAATTTAACTTTTGTTTGGACTCGTATTTATTTCAAAATTTCAATTTTTTGAATTTTTCATAAATTTATATTTCCCGTTTTCTAATTAGTACGAAAACAATTTTTAGATTTTTTTACGGCGATCGATATCGAATTTGTAAATTAATCGTCGTTTTTACTTTTAATCTGTTAAACGTATTAAAATATACAAAATTATAAAATAATTACAAATAAGCATCAAAAAATGTTTTAGAATAATTACAAATTATTATTATTATTCCGTATATATTAGGTTATGCCTATCTCAATCGACTGCTGAGTGTAGCCTTTCCCCAAACACTTTCAAAGTTGCCTATATTGTGCGACGAAAATCCAGTTCACAACGTCGTCTCTCCATTATCTAGTCATTGATTATCCTTACCTTCGACAACGATTAATCGGTTATCACAGTAATATACACTTGGCCCATTTGTTGTCTTCTCGTCTGGCAATATGCCATATCCATTTCCATTTTAGTTTTTTTTTGTACGCATTCTACCGCATCTACTAATTTTGAATGTTCTTGTGATCTGCGAGTCTGATATTAAGCATGATTCTTTCGTGGGCCGTTTGAGTTTTCCTAATTCATCTAATTATTTGTTTTGTAAGATTCCATATTTCATGTTAGAACTGGCAACACACATTGATTGTATACGTTACTTTTTAAGGTATTCTATGTTTCTTTATTTTTAAACATTACTTAATTTTCCGAATGCAATCCAGGCAAGAGATGTTCTCCTTTTAGCTTCAGATTGCATAAACATTTTCTTTCCCACCTTAATTTTTGTCCCAAATACATATATTTTCTTACGGTTTCAATGTTGTACTTACTCTTGTATTCGTCATTATCTTCATTTCATCTAAGTTTATTTTTAACCCTATCTTTTTGGACTGCGCTTTCAGTTCTGTCAGCATTAATTGTCAACTACAGAGGAGCATTTTCATGTTTTTACAAGTACGCGTGGTTAACACGCGGTTATTCAACTTTTCAATCGCACATTATCGAATTGCGATACAAAAAATTATAAATTTTATACGGCTGTTTATGAAATCATTCTGCATAATTTTTTATGTGTTTATATAAATATTTTTAAAATTGAAGCATTTCACGCCTACCAGTAAATATACATTTTTATTATCATCAAAGTTTCACGTACCATATAGTGGACATCGTGAAAAAAAAAAAGTTAATAGGCGTTCTTCCGAATCCAACACAGACTATAACGTAATCACGTTCAGAATAATATATATATATATATATATATATATATATATATATATATATATATATATATATATATATATATATATATATTACTTGGAATTGAGTATGCACGGTTAACACAGCAGAATAACATGTTCAAAATACCTAAGCATTATACGGACTACATGCAACCGCCTTCGAAAACTCAAGTGCATAACATGCTCTGTCCCCAACGTCATCCTTCTCGTTACTTCTTTCATTTGTGCGGTCAAGTTGAAAACGTCGATTACGAAAACCGGAGTAAATAAGAAAAATCTTCGCGATCACGATGTGCCTTTATCTACCGACTCCAGGATGAAAGTTTTTCCCAACATCTTTCATTTGTCATAAACCAGTTTTTATCAGCCACCTTCTCTATAACATCGTATCATAAGCCTCTGTTGCTTCCGTTTTTTTTTGATTGGCCATTATGGCAAAACCCATTTCTTCGAGCCACGTAATCAGCCCATCATCATTTTAATCTGGCCATCCGTTCCATCTTCTTTTTTCGATCTAATAACCTTCGCGAGTTATATTAAGTTAAACTGTAAATATTTATTGTTTCCGTTTAATATTTTTCTCCGGTACATCGCGATTAATAATTCGAGTCAAAACGGTATTGAACGTAGAAATATTACTAATACATTTCACTCGCTTGAGAGTTATTTTGCAACAGTATATAGTCTGCATCTTATAACCGTATCAAAACGGTGTTAACTATATGTTATTAAAAATACAACCCAAATTATAAAGAGTGTTAAGATATTTTCAAATTTTATTAGTTACTTCATTTTACCTGCATTTCAGTTTCTGCGCTCTCTTTACGACGGGATATTCGAGTCGGAGATGGTGGCGGAGATGAAAAGACATCCACGTCCGGATAGTTTTCAAGCGTCGACGTAGAAATTTCCGTTATCTTCGAACGGCGACCGCTTTTGAAAGGAGCATCGTTGCCCTCGTTATTCGAGACTAACTGTCGATCCGAATCGTTACTCAACGGTTCATTCGACACCAATTGTCGATTCGAATCGTTACTTAACGGTTCGTCCGACATCAATTGTCGATTCGAATCATTACTTAAAGATTCGTCCAATGTTATATTTTCTTTCAAACGGCTATTTAACTGTTGCAACTGTATTTCGTAATCCGTCCGTAAAAGTTGCAATTCTTTCAACAATTTAGTTTCTTTTTCGACGAACCGTTTTTCCAATTGATCGGCTTTTATTTTCGATTCCAATCGAATCCTCTCTTGATAAGTGAAATTCTCGTTTTTCAAACGATCCACGTGTCGCATCGCCTCGTTTAAGATAGTTTTTAATTTAGTCTCCGCCTTCTGTTCGATAGCTTTAAGTTCTAGCTGGAACTCTGATCGAAGACTCGACTCCTGTATTAAAGGAAACAACGTAAATTTCCGGTAGATAATTTAATTTATAATTAATAAGAACGTGAACGTCGTTAAAATCGTAAGACGTTGTACAGAATCTAATTAGAATAGGCCTAGTAAAATAAACTATTTCGTTATTAAAACGAAGACATGTACATGCTGCTAGATATAGAGATAGATGAACGAATGGTAAATTAAGCGATTTCGTCCTTAAAACGATACGAATATATTAGTATATACATGGGGATAAGATAATAAAATGGAAGAATAGACGTACGACAAATGGATCATTTACCAGTTAGGGACAGATACAGATAGTACATAAGACACAGACAGAAGAAGAATTAGTCTCGTTAGAACATCACGATCGTTAAAACAGACGAAAGATCTCTAATACCAACGAATAAAGTATGGAATCAAATCGGCAACGCCTAAAATATTCTAATTACCACAATAAAAAAATAAATAAATAAAAAAACTGTCGCGTAAAATTTTAGCAATCAAAAATTTTCTTACATGACTTCTGAAATCTTTCTCCAAATCGGTAAGCTTTATCTGATAGTCGAACGTACCTGCAAATAACGATAAAATTTTAACGTAAAATATTTCTATATAGTGTACATTAAACTGAAAATTAATTATAATCGTGGCAAATAGGAAAACAAATATGTCCAAAAAAAAAAAAAAAAAAAAAGCAATTACATGTATTGATCTATGTGTGAAATGCGTGTACATATATTGTATTATAAACATGTAAATAAAGTCCATGTGGTAGAAGAATTATTCAAGTAACAAAATTCGAAAGATCTGTATCTGGCAATAATTGTTACTATATATAAAATAAATAAAAAAAATTTATAGCAAGGTTTTTACACGCACATATGCATATATATATATATATATATATATATATATATATATATATATATATATATATATAATCATCATCATAATTTTATTGCATCTCATTTCAAGAGGTTGCACATCAACAACCATTAGCAATCTCATATCTTCCTGTGTCTAGCTGAATTTATTACTTCATAAGTTCTACCAATTCCTATTTTCGTTGTTATGTACTCCATCCGTTTCCTTCCTCTTGTTGCCTTTCCAAGCATCTTCCCTTGGACCGCAAACATAAAAATCCAATAAATTTGGACTAACCATTAAAAAATAAAAAACAACTAAGTATAAAATAGCACATGAAAATAAAGAGAAAATGAGATTACGCTTAAAATAAACCACACTGCAATAGAACAAATGGTAATATTTATAATAAGAAAAACGGCAAATATAAGCTGCTCCAACTGCTGTAAATAAGTTACACAAAAGAGTATTTAGGAATATAAATGTGTGATAACCGCCGCATTTTACAACGGGTAAATTGCCAACCTATACAGCTGTTGCTTTACAAGAACAGTTTAAGATGCTGTGAGCAAGTTGATAAAATGGGGGAAAACCGTATTCTAGAAAATGTTTCCTATGACCCTACTGGACGAAAAGAGTTCTATTAGACGTCCGCGATAGCGAAAGATTTTTCGGTACGAATATTAAAAGATTGTAAAATAGATGCCAAGAACTGTAAAGAACTAGCCATCGATTAAAATACAAATGGCCATCAATGTTCGGACTGAAAAGATCGAGCCATTCCAGAAACGAAAAAAAACATAACCGGTAGCAAGAAATGTACTGCGAAAATCGGCATATTTGGTCATCTCACGACGCATGATTACTGGATGGTACCAATTCGGCAATACAGTTAAAAATAGGTACACGGAACGTACGGGGACTAATACAGTGCGGTAAATTATCCATCCTAGAAACATTGGAATACAAATTGTGAGTTTAAAACAAAATATGGAAACATGGTTTACATGTCAAGTGCAGAAACAAGCGGAAGAAATGGCGTCGGCATTACTTATGGAAATTCCGTTATTGGATCAAAGGCAGTAAATGACAGAATAATGTTGGTTCGGATAAATGCAAGGCCTGCACCTCTCAGTGTTATCCAGATATATGCTCCCACAAGTTCAGCCACTGAAGAAATTAGAGAACAGTTTTACAATGATTTAGAATAAGTATTAAAGACGGTACTAAAACGATTAATACAGAAAAGCTGTAGAGAAAACCGCAATTCCTTTATTGAAGAAAGCTGTCGAGAAATGCAAAAATATGCAAAAACAAATAATTTGAAAAGGTTGTATAAGAAGATAAAGTAACTTACAAGAGATTTTGAGCCGAGAAAAAATGAATTAACAAACGATAATGGCGTAGTATTATGGAATAAATAAGAAATTAAGGAAGAGTAGAGAAGATACTACAAACAACTATTCATGGAGAAGTCTAGCGTAAAGAATAACATACCACTTGATAACAGTAAAATTGAAGCTAGGGAAGAGCACGAACCTAGCATTTTGCTTGATGAAGTAAGGGCTGCCATAAAATATCTAAAAAAAGGGAAAGCATGTGGACATGACGATATTGAAGCAGAATTATGGAGGGA
The DNA here is from genome assembly GCA_032883995.1 of Coronaproctus castanopsis. Classification (NCBI taxonomy): domain Eukaryota; kingdom Metazoa; phylum Arthropoda; class Insecta; order Hemiptera; family Monophlebidae; genus Coronaproctus; species Coronaproctus castanopsis. The sequence goes on along the minus strand of CM065052.1, from coordinate 74,693,713 downwards.
GCTGGGAGGAACTACAGTTGTAATTCTATGGAAAATTTTTGTAAAAGATATGGGAAGACAGGAAATGGCCAAAAGATTGGTGTAGTTCAACACTGGTTTCTATCCACAAGAAAGGTGATGCCAAAAAATGTATTAATTATCCAAGAGTGGCATTAATTCCTCATGCAAGTAAAGTAATGCTAAAAATACTCAATAATAGATTACTTGCTTTCTCGAGAAGGCAAATCCCTCAAGAGCAAAACCATCTTTGTTACTGGAAGAGGAACAGTACAAAAGATATTTAAATCACCTAACAGAAATAATTGCAGACCTATATGAAAACATGAATATGCTAGTACGCGTAAATGGAGAATTAACAGCACCCTTTGCATCAGAGAATGGCGTGAAACAGGGATGCATCATATCATCACAATTATTTAACATCCATACGGAGTGTATAATAAGAATCGCATTAGAAAACTGGAGCGGTGGTGTTAACATAGGCGAATGTAAAATATCAAACCTGGGATATGCTGATAACACACTACCCTGCTACCAACATCAGCGACTGAAATGGTCAAAATCATACAGAAAGTAAAAGTGGTCAGTGAGAAGTATGGGTTACACATAAATATATATAAAAAAAAAATAATAACAATGATAGTGAACGAATCTGGCGAAGAAAACAATAACGACCTTCTCAAAAAGTTTGAAGCGATAGATCACGCTATACATGCTTGGGTTCATTAATCGAGTCAAAAGGGGGCTCATCGAAGGAAATAAAGCACCGAATAGCCCTGGGAAGAAACGCTGTTGTGCGATTGACACCGATCTTATCCAGCACAGAAATACCCCAAGGAAAAAATTGTTGAAGACGTTGATTTTTCCAATTGTATTATATGCGTCAGACACATGGACAATGAAACAAACGGATAAAAGGCGAATCAATGCTTTCGAATTATGGACGTGGACGAAAGTTCTGAAAATACCACGGACGGCACGCAAACTAATGCTGCCATAATAGACGAAATAAGGGAACCAAACAGGTTTATTTTCTGATGATACTTTTTACGTCGTCGATCGTATTCGAACTCGGTACCTTCCATATAGAAGACCGTGTTCTAGCCAATAGGCGATCTCGACGACTACATATATGCAAATATATGTATGTATATATCTTATTATCGATCATTACTCGCGATCGAGTGAGGCTAGAATTATATATATATATATATATATATGTATATATATATGCATATGAGTGTGTTTGTGTAAAACATTTAATGCTGCATTAAAAAAAGGATAAATTATTTTAATGTCATACATTACGTTAAGTTAAAAATATTTGCACACTACTCCGATAAAAAGTACAATGTGTCAATTTGACCAACATTACAATATTACCCTGACAGACAAAAGTAACATGTTATTGCACGAGTAGGGCTACTTGGTACGACATATAGCTAGGAGAACAGACAATAGATGGACCAAACAGATTATGGAGTGAACCCCTAGGAAAGGGCGGAGAAATATTAGTAAACAAAGCTAACGACCGGATAAAATGCAAGAATTGAAAGAAAAAACTAACATCTAGCAATGGTTCGACATAAGCAATTATAATTATAAATTAATTTATATTTTACTTTTATTAATTATCAATCGATTGAATTCGCGATTGTAAATATTTCTTGATAAAATTTAATACAACAACTTGAACAGTCATATAGTAAAATATTATTAGCCTCCCCGATTAAACAAATTATACCTATAAACGGTCGTAAGAGTATCAAGTTAAGACAAACAGAAATCGATATGAAACTTCTCTTGAACGACGATACTAAAAATTCAAAGTAAATTTTTGTTCTTAACTTACACGTTAGATAATATAGTACCACCATCAGCGCTCCATTTTCCTTTCGAATTTCGTTTTATCGCTAGAAATATTCCGAGAACAACTTCAAATTACTAAATAAAAACCAAAAAACGAAAAAATCAACCCGAAGCGAGCATAAAATTTGTTTACTAGATCGTTACAGGCTTTTCGTGATATCGCGATAAAGAACACGGTATATTCTGACCAGTGTATTACTTCGCTAGATTTTCGTTTACTATATATATATGTATAAATAATTAATTAACTACTAAACAGTCACGCTACCAAACGGTATTTGTCAACTACGACGACGACTATTTCTGAATATTTATGACAATCCGTATTACTATTATCACCCCGCCCATACTGATGACAATATCGCGTCAAAATTATAAGGAACCGAGAAATAAGATTAAGGAAGGTCACGGGCATAGATGCTATAGCAGTTATATCATTTTAATATCCAAAATTATCAGTGAAAATCACAAATTCTGAAGAAAAATGTTCAACTAACACTAAACATATTTTCAAGGTCATTAATAAAGTAAACAACTTTTCAACAATTTAATAATAATAATAATAATAATAATAAAAGAAATAATAAAAATAATAGTAATCAATAAATCAATCGATCAATATATTTCAGGAAAACAAAAAAAAGGTAAAAAAAAATTTTAGACATATTGATACTCGCAAATACGCATCGTGCACGAGTATCGAGCTAAATGGGATATACATTTACCCTACATAGCTAACGTTAGTCGATTTGATGAGCACGTAGTAAAATTATTGCTGTAATTCTGAAACTGTGACACTGATCATTATGGCATCACGTGCCAACTAGCTCCACTCTGTTATCTACAACATGGCAGTATTGTTCTAGGTGCAACACGTTGCAAGTTATTTGATTAATTGTTGCACTTATGTTCGTCATTTCGACTAAACGGTTTTATCTTCTGTGTTAGTTTTATAATTTAAATTTGTAAAAGTTTTGTTTCATATTTTTAGTTTTTGTTTTCAGTTATTTCATTTATTAAAAGAAAGTATACAATATTTATTGAATTTTCCCGATTATAAAAAGAGTTTATCTAAGACAAACGTTCCTACTTCTCCAACATCAGCTGGTGAAGTTCAATAAATAAATACGTATGACGAAAACAATCTGTTCCAAATGTAACATGTCAATTTGTGGAGAACACAGAGTAAACTCCTGTTCGCCCTGTGCTGAAGAAAGCGGGAAATAATTATACTTTTAGACTTTTTATTGTAAATAGTACTTATATAAATAATACGTTTAACTATACTATATATATATACACATATATATATATATATATATATATATATATATATGTATTTTATATATGTATGAAAAGAAATTGGAGTACAGTTACTAATAACGCGGTCACTATTTATGTCGATGTATCTATCTTCCTAACAATGTTTTCGGGAGTCACGCTATTTTCAAGTTACAAGTAAAAAATTGTATGTATATATATATATATATATATATATATATATATATATATATATATATATGTGTGTGTGTGTGTGTGTGTGTGTGTGTGTGTGCAGTTAGTGATTAATTTTTAAAATAGTAGCGATAAAGTTACTAGTGAAAATCACTAATTTCTAAATAATACTCACAAAGTTTTTCAGAATTAATAATAACCAAAAAAAATATATATATATATATATATATGTACATAATAACTAGTAGTAGTTAATAAATTATTTACAACTTAAAAGTGGTGTTATAGCCGAAATGATTCGTTACGATTTTATCAACAAAATGATAGCACAATCATGATAATTCAATTTGTTCTAACTTAACAATAATAATTACAATACATTATCATTATTTTAATTTTATATATATATATTACATGCACATTAATTCAAAAATGAAAAATTGTTTGCCGCTATTAATATTTACAAATTACGATGTTTGCGTGGAGCCGAAATTCTTTTTCGGGTTGAAAATTCATCTAATACAAACGTGATTCGGAATTAAGTAAAGCAAATACGCGAATTAATTTAACGTAGTCGTAGTCGAATGAACGTAGTAGTAGTAGTGTCGGTTCTTTCAGAAGTAAAATATAAATTCCGAAAAAAGATATACATCCAACACCTCTACTTTAATTGGTGGAACGAATAATACGGAATTTCCAAAATTCGACTTTTTTAAAATTTTCAAGTTGCTACATAACTCGGAAGGATTTAGTAAAATTTTTGGCAATCTTTCGTATCACAGACACGTCTCAATCCGTACTTCGATCCGGGGTATAATTCCACTCTCTTCAGCTATCACAGAATTACGTATATCCTTATACTCCGAATTATTTGGGTATAATCGTAAAAATTTATTAAATAGTGTCCTCACTAACGAACTTTAAACTACATAATAGTAGTAATACAAAAATTATAACGAATATATATATACACAATATATATATTAATACGATTAATATGATGACGGTCGTAAATGATAATTACAATAAATTCCACTTACATCTATCCAAATCTTCTTTATGCTTCACGTTTAACGTGTTCAGTTGATTGGAATGTACGCTACGCATAGTTTGCAACTGTTGTTCGTAATTATCTTTCTGCGTGAAAAATTCGTCTTCCAATTTTCTGTAGTTCAGAGTCTTTTCATCTATGTATAAGAAACACTAATTAATTACATTCAGTTTCAAATCTTACGTTATTATGTATATACATATACATACATATATATATATATATACATAATATATATACATATATATATATACATGCATACATACATACATATATATATATAATGACATACCGAACTGTTTAAAAAAGAAAGCATATGAACAGTGCATCCTCCCAGTGCTCACGTACGGAGGCGAAACGTGGTGCTTGACAAAATATGTTGTTAGGAAACTGGCCGTAACGCAAAAGGCCCGTGAGAGAATAATGCTGGGTATCAAGAGGCTGAATCGAAAATGCAATACGTGGATAAGGCAGCAAACCAAGCTGGTGGATGTAATACAACGCGTAGCGAAATTAAAATGGAACTAGTCTGGTCATGTCGCTAGAAGGACGGACGATAGGTGGACCAAAAGAATAACGCAATGGACACCGAGAGAAGGTCACAGAATCCGTGGTCTCCCGTGTACGTGATGGCAAAACGACATTCAAAAGTCAGTCGGAGTTAAATGGATGAACTATGCTTGGGACCGAGTACAATGGAAAAGGAAGGGGAACGCCTACATCCAGCAGTGGATAGAAATAAGCTAATCGTGACCGTGATATATAGATAGATATAAATAAAATATTATATACAAATGTTTGTCTTCTTCTTTTAAATGCATCCTCGATTAAACAAAATGGTATCTTGTATTTATATATATATATATATATATATATATATGTGTGTGTGTGTATGTGTGTTTGAAAGAAGTAAAAACACAGAAAAATTTAAAAAATAGAACAGGAAGCCAAATACAAAATATTTTTTGGGTTGTTTCCATTAATTGAATTTGAAAAATATAATAATTATTATAGCAACGACAAGAATAATAATAACAATAAAATTGATACATTTATCATTTATTATTATTATTGCCATCACCGATAATAATAACAGTAGTAATAATAGTAATGGTAATTGTACATGGTATTATAAGGATATTATTATTTTGTGCCTGGTTGTATATTAGAAAGAAAGTCGTCCATCCGTATATCCTTATTATCAATTAGGCAAGATTTTAAGACACATCCCACTTTATTTTCGCTGCTATTATGTTTGAATAGTAATAATAATCATAATAAAAAATAATAATCATAAAATTATAATTTGATGATCATATAATGATTTTTTATCTTCTTTTCACATTGTAGTTGTTAAATATCCAACATTGATAAATGATGATAGAAAATCGAGTACGAACATTCCGAAAGAGCTTTTTAAATACGTATATATATATATACATATATATATATACACATGTGTGTGTGTGTGTGTGTAACGAAACAAAATCTGTTCAATTTTCACGTAGTAACATCATTATTACGTTTTGAAATTACATTTACAATAATTTACTTTTTGCGGTTAATTATAAAATTAATTTTACATTTAATAAAAAAAAAATACAGTGTAAAGAACCGTGTAAACGTTAGTCGTTTTGGGATGATTAATTTTATATTCGTTCTGTAATCCGATTATTTCCAACAAATTGCAATTGGTAATACTGTGTAAAACGAAGATGCGAAAGAGATTAATTTGTGAGTTTTGGAACTTTTCGAAAAAAAAAATATTTTCCCGTTCTTTAACGAAAGTTAGGCGTCTACTCAATTTTTACCAGATTTACCATCTATTTAAAAGAATATTTTTATCTTTTTTTTTGATAATAATAATTATATATATATATTATACATATATATATATATACACAAAAAGGTATACTCGGAAGATTTTTGCAGAATTCATCTGGATGGCTCACAACAGAGATTCATGGCGTCATCTTGTACAGCAGATGGGATTTTCACAATCACGATATCACCGTGAGAGATTTACTACTCGCAGAAAGATAGAGATATACATATTGATTATAAGCATTCAAGTAAACGTAATAATTAAAACCAATAGTATTAATGACCATGCCTCTAAATAAAAAACATTTGAACCTATACGAAGCTGTGGAAATGTGGATAGATAGCAGGATGCTAAGGATACCTTGGACAGCAAAAATATTCAACAAAGATGTCTTAAAGAAGGCGAATACAGATCGACAATTACGGAATACTATTATAAAGAGAAATGTGTCCTACTTTGGCCATATCACTAGAGGTGCAAAGTATGAAATTTTACAGATTATTATACAAGGACAGATAGAAGGAATAAGAAGTCCGTGAAGAAGGAAGACAGATTGGCTGAAAAATATCAAAAACTAGACCGGCGCATCTTCAATACAACAATTAATGGCAGATGCGAGACAACGTAAAATCTAGTTGGCACATTGGTGACCGCCTACGCTCTCTCGAGTATGGCACATAGAAGAAGAAGTATTAATGACGACGAAAATAATAATAATAATAATTATAATTATAATGTACTAATTATCATCGAATGAAAACGACGGATAAGACGAGAAACAATTTATAATCCGAAATTAGGACGACTATTATTTTTTTTCTTTAAGATAACTTTATTAGCTTATTTTTCTAATTCTCTAAAAGTCGAATATTATATACACCATTGTGTGGCGAAACTATCCTATGCTTTTTTCTTTAACCATTTCATGCCCAATTTTTGGATAAACAATATTTTCTAATTCGGACATCTCACAAACTATACGCACAATGTTATCGATTAAAATTGTTTGTATAAATAATTTCGTTGTACTTTACTAACATGTCCGTTGTACACGTTTCGATATATCGGAATTATATTTTATTACGTATTAAGTAGATTTAAAAAAAAAAAAACTCAAAAATATTTAAATCCAAACACTTTTAATCGTCTGAAGCCTCGAAACAATTTTTATCGTTACGAGGTCTATGTATGGGCACGAAAGGGTTAATAGTAGTCATCGGAAGAGGTTGAAATTCATTCGAGAGTGTAATAGTAATATTCACACACGGCGAGTACACATCCGTAATATAAAGCGTTCCGTCGTATGAATTATTAAATATTAATTAGAAAGAAATAATAGAGTTAAGAATAATATTATTACCAACAACTAATTAATTTTTTTGGGCGTTACGAGCGTTAGTGGGGCATTATCTTTAATACGGAACTCACTCGATTTATTTGGCTATTTCCGCTTTCACGTTTATTTCGGTCGTCTGCTGCAGAGTGCGTAGAAGAATTTCCTTTATTTATCGTAGTTTTTTGTTTTTTTTTTTTTAATCAATTTCGAGACGGCAACTTAACGATAATAAATATGTTTGCGTGTATATACGGCGCATGCGTAATAAATACATGCAAACGTATATCCATAAACACACGCATATAAATGTTATATTACGTCGTGTACACGTGTAAATATGTATTGTCATATGCTTGCAGATGTTCTGGTAAGGGGGGAAAAATCGTTAAAAGGTCGTAATTACCGAGCTGTTGTTTGGTTTTCTTCCATTCGGCCTGATAATGACGTAGCTGATTTTTAATCGTCGGCAGAGAGTACACATCCGGCTGTAAACAAACAAAATAAAAAATCAAATATTAACGGGCAATGTCGACGTCTTTTTCATTGGCCTTTTTATTTACTTTTATAACATAACCACCTCGACGAGATTACAGCAACGATAATAATAATCATCATCGAGTAAAAATACGTGTTCTTTTTTACATGATAATAATAATAATAATCAAATCAATACATTTCATAGAATCAATATATCGATATATTTCATAAAATCAATATGTCGATATATTTTATGAAATTTCCAAAATAATGTATTAACAATTAATTCTCGAAATCCCATTTTATGCGGTGCTAACACTCAGTTACAATTAGCATTTAAATATATTTTATCGTTTAATCGTTAACTACTATCTATGCTGCCAGCCACAAACACTCTGTATCTGCTCGCCCATTCTAATATGAAAATCGAATAATACATTTTATCTACATACCCGTATATATTGACATAGGTACGAACGTAACCTTTATCAATCGTTAAATTAAAAAAATTAAAAAATACAATTACTACTTAAATTCTTATTACACGCGCTAAACAATAAAATAAATTTCCATATACAAAATTATTTTAAAAAATACACATTTGAATATATATAACCGTACATATATACCATTCGCTCCAGCGCCGAAATCAAAACCTGCGAGAGCATATTCAATCTTAGAAGTTTACACAAAATACCTACATTAAAAACCGAAACACAAATTTTTCACTATCCGTTACAGTTTAGTCGCATAATTTTTAAGCAATAATTTCGCATTTTCCGGTAGAGTACTGCACTCGCATATGGTACTTATTAAAACGGAGGTAAAAAAAAATTATAGTAATAATCATAATAATTAACAATAATCCAATAATTTATTTTTATATTTTATTAAAATTACAAAATGAACATATGTGAACTTCCGCTAATGGGAAAAGTAGCGCGACTCGCGGATAATAATTAAATGTAAAAAAAAAAGACTATCAATAATAATAAAATTATATACAAAAAAAAAACTATTGTATGTTCATTTCACGATAAAATTAACTTTATAAGCACGTACCCAAGAATCATATACACGCACCTACACACCGACATGTACGCACCTCTACACATACAGTATGGATATACAAATAGACATATACCCATGTAACAACATTAAAAAAAAAAAAAAACTAAATAAAAATTAAAAATATGTTCGCATCTGTATCGCAGAAAGAATAAAGTTTAATAATTGCTATTAGGTGTAACTGGCCTACATTCTTGTACGAGAATTTCTAAACCTTACAAGTACAGCTTTTTCATTATTCGGTGCACTCCTCCCCGAAATTGCAATTCGGGAACACTTCCTATTTTAACAGATGAAATTTAAAAATTGTACTTCATACAATTGTTTAATGTACAAAAATTAGTCTTCAAAGTATCTATCCCTCACTAGATATAATTCCCTTCAGTGTTGCATTTTTTTTTATATTTATAATGGTTTAATATGATAAGCGACAATAGAAAAAAAATATATCCATAATGATATAATACATAAAATTAATAATTGCGAGTAGTAAACGAATTAACCGTCCTTATGAGCAGAAAAAGTGGATAGAAAAATTAAAATGAAAAAAAGAAATTAAGAGTTACAAGCAAATAAAGTAATTAACAAGCGACACATAATCATAATGCACGCGATTAAAACATGTATCTGGACGCATGAATATATATATATATATATGTATGTATATATGTGTATGTATGTATATATGTGTATATATATATATATATATATATGCGGGAAAATAGTCGACAATAACAATAAATAATATTAATTAATAATAACTTCAGTTTCAATTACAAATAATTTATTCTTCTCTATACGCGTTAAAGCGATTATAATTTACAATGATACTATTTATGCGAAAATTCGCACGAATTATAGACAAACTAATGAAGAAATACTGACGATCTCACGTACACACCAATACATTCAATCATGCAAACACACAAAGCAAACTCATAACATACACAGTAAACTATCGATTATCCGCTTTGCGGATTATCCGCGGACTTTCTAGGATGTACAATTTACACTATTAAAGCCTTGGAAAAATACTTTACAAGAATCAATAGAAGAAAAAATAATAAGTCTTTACTCGTGATTTAGCTAATTTAGCGAAGTCCGTTAAAAAAGAAAGTGGCGTCGACAAAGAAAACATTTTTTTTTAAAGTTTGAAATGTAGTGATTATATATATATATATATATATATATATATATATATATATATATATATATATATATATATATAAGTAGTTAAAATTACTAAGTTTTGTTTTCTTTATGAACAATCATTAAGCTTTTTGGCTGTTAAGCCATTATCAAGTGAAGATAAAAAATAATAATATTACTTAGATACAAAATTTATAAAAAGCATCAAACTGATAAATCAGAATTTTTATATAATCCGACGTGCGGGTGGTAAACAACATAATGAACAATCAGCAATATAAAATTTATAAATGAACAATAATACAAAACAAGTAAAATAAAAATAAATCAAAACAATACAACAATATAAAATTTATACATAAAGAATAACACAATAGCAAGTAAAATAAATAAAAACATCCGATAATACACAATTTTTAAAAATAATAATAAAAAAAATAATTTTTCATCGAAATTTATCATTGAATTTAATAAATTATTTTTATCTTCTTTCTTTATTGTTTCCATTTTGTTTAGTAGTTTTCTTTTTTCAAAATATTTTTCTGCATATCAAATTTTATAATTTCGGTTAATAATACTTATTTTGTGATTTATTTCTATACAATGTTTACCAAGTAATGATTTTTCATCATTGTTTACATATGAATTTAAATGCTCTTTAAATCTTATTGTGAATTATCTGCCTGTTCCTCCTATGTATTCTTTTTCACATTGATTACAATTTAATTTATATACTACTGAATTGTGAATTTCTATCTTCTATTTTGTTGTTACTAAATGATTTTAATAATGTATTATTACTTCTTATTGCTAAATCTATGTTATGTTTGTTATATATTTTTAATATTTTATATGTATGATTTCCTACATCATTTATTGAACCTAAATAATTATTTTGATCTTTTTCTGTATTTTTATTGATGTATAAATTATTCCATATACTATAGTTGGATTATATTTATTATTGATTGCTATTTGGTTTATTATGTTTCTTTTCTGTATTTATTTTATCATTGTCTGTTAAAATTGTTTTTGGTCTTCAAACTACGGAAGCTACAATATTTCGGACATGTTATGAGAGGAGCGAAATACGTCAATCTAAAAATATTATTCTATATTGAAATCGTTGGAATCGACGGGAAGAGATTGCACGTTTGGATAAATTCAAAATTATTCCAGACAACTGTTACTAGAAAACAATTAAATTAGTTGATTGCTAATCTCCAAATTTATAGAAAATATAGGGTGACCCCGAGAAGACGGACGGTTTTGTTGTTTTTTCAATAACTCAAAAACTACTCGAACCAAAATTTTTGAATGAAGTTTTATTTAAAAATAGAAAAACGAGAGATTAGCAGATTAGCTTACAATAATATCGTTCACATGACCGCCATTCGCAACAATGCATTCATTCAGTCTTTCCCAAATGTTTCGAACAATTTTTCGAGCATAGGTAGAAATACGATTTTACAGGTCTTCCGGATTTCGTAAATGCGGCTGTTAAGGTATCACCCTCCCGAAAAAACAGCATAACTCTAAATTCCTTTCAAAACTCTCTTTGCACTGTTATGATCGATTCATCGCGAACATACCGTTCTGTGCAAAACGCGCGCTTCTTCCCGTTGTAGGATGTAATTATAACTGAAACTGCACAAAAACGAAAATCTCTCGTGGATACATTGAAGGTTGAGTACGCGGTTTGCGTTGTAGCAGTGTTACCAACTGTGCTATTCAAAAAACAAAACCATCACTCTTCTCTGGGTCGCTCTATACCTATCGATTATATATATATATATATATATATATATATATATATATATATAAGAGTGTATGTGTGGGTGTATGAGTCAACCTCAATCGTTGTTTCTACCAAAAAAACACAAAAATTCGACAAAAAGAAGGTCGAAACAATTAAAGAGGTCGTAGTCCTACAAAAAGAGTGTTAAGAGAGTATAATAAGAATTATTCATCCGCGACCGTTTTAATTATGGTTCCGCTTATTAAGGACGTAAAAAATATAAATTCAAAAAATAATAAAAATAAATAATAATAATAATAATAATGATAATAATAATAATATAATAATCATAATAATAAGAAGAACGATGACCGGTGGAAATAATTACGTACAGTTTTACTTTTTACTGTGTGCGGTATGTATAATTAATATACTGTATACATTATAACGTTTATATTAAATTTACACAAACCTACGTGTATTTATATATGCGCACACACATACATATAAACACATGTATGCATATTATATATATAAATCATCATCTCCTCAACCATCACGTGTTTACCTAATAGTTTCCTATAGTGAGCCAATTCTTTTTCATCATAGCTGAGCTCCGTTTTCCCAATGAGCTTTCTATAAATTTGATTTTCGATATCTTCCTTTTAGTCCATCGCCGTATAGACCTTGCCATTAAATTCGAGATTCCATAAAGCAGAGTGGTCGTACTATTTGTTCTATTTTTTGTTTTTATTACACTTGGTTCTGCACCCCTGTATTTAGAGTGTTTTTAATTTTTATTTGCGATTTTCTCCGTTGAAAATATTTTTAATATTTCCCTATAGCAAACAACGCGATTCAAATGCCGCGCAGTTCGAATTTAAGCGAAGATTTGCGACTAGCGTATAATGAAACGTTCCGAGTGTGTAATTCATCATCATTGGTGTATCAGCCCGTAGGCTGGTTCGTTCCATGCACCAACAGCCTCCGTGTAAGCCAGTCAACTGCTTTTCTTTTTATCTCAGCATATGTTGATGTTTCGGCATTATTCTTGGTCGCCTACGTGATTTCTTCCCGATAATCTTCCCTTCAATTACTAGTGTCTAATTATCGATAAATAATTATCGGACGTTCGACGAAAAATATATTTTAAAAAGTAAACCAGATAACGTCCTTTTTTTTTAAACACGTTTTTAGACCGGACTATCCTCTTTTCTCTGTCTGTCTCTTTTCTTAAATAGCAAAAAATTTGCCTATTGACGGCAGTTTAAAAATATACTGGATAATACCTTCGAATTGTCGCTTGGACGTGTCGTTATTATTTCTTAGTTACATTTATTTTCATCTTCTTTTATTAAATCCGAATTTACATAATAATTAATCCGATGAAGTGGCTCCTTACAAATACAAATCATTAAATATAAACAGATAAATTGATGCAGATACAAACATTCGATCTGACCCGTGCGGATCGTGTATAGAGAATCGTACAACACATCTATTACAATTATTACATTGATATATACATTATATACAAGTACTTATAATTTTTTGTATCAAAATTTCACGTCTACAACAGGCGTGAACGATGACTATGTACAACTACAATATGCCTTTATCTATTCACCCCGGATGATGGCTTTCCTTAACGTCTTCCTGCGTTTTCCTTAATCAGTTTTTGCCAGCCACCTTCTCTACGTCATAGGTCTTCCTTGCTTCCTTTTTTCTTTTTTTATCCATTGGCCATTGTTGCAGTTTCGTCTATTGTCGTTTCTACCACGTAAATAGTTCATTCTATTTTAATCTGAGCATCCGCTCCACTACATCCTCCAAACGGGTTTGTTCCCGTATCAACGCCTTCTTTTTCGATCTGATAGCCTTATTTTAATTTCGTGTATCTTTTTTTTCGTTAATATATTTGTTTTTATATATGACCTATTTTTCGAAGAGCATGTAAGTCCGTATAACATTATATGCGCGCGCATCTGCGTATGAAGAAGGGACAATACATTCTATGGAGGACCGTTGCATGATGAGGGCAATAATCCAATGTATAATTCAGAGCGTAATGTTATTAAAGAATGACATTCGAAGGTCCAGTATGGAGAGAGTACTAAGAAGTTTCTCTTAAGTTGCATAAGGAATAGGCGGTTTGATAACAAGTAATGCCGCCTGAATCGCAATCTATTGATAATTACAACTCAATTGCGGTTAATGTTTTTAAAAAAGTAGAATCGTCAAAATTTAGGAAGATACGGTTGTAATTGACAGTGCCGAATGAGGAACGACTGCAAATTGCAAATATATCTGCGTTGTATCGGAAAATATCCGTTATAATTTCAATATATCCGTCATTAATTCAAATTAGGCTTAACAAATTCATCACCGCCCACATCGCTACTGTATCGACAGCTTTCTCCTAATCTAGGAACGCCATATATAAAGTTCGTGTTATATTCTACACACTTTTGTATCGGCATTGTAATTGTTAATAAACGTTCAGCGGATATCACGAATATAGCGGATATCATGTACGCCTTAGATATAGATATTTATTAATAGCGGATATCATGCGCGACTGAGATATAGCTATTTATTACGTACATATATATATAAATATTTACACATGTATAATCTTTACATGAACACATGTATTAGTAGCAAACAATATCCAATAAACACGCGCGCATACATACATGCCCAAATACTAAGCAGAATTTGTAAATTGAGCTTAATCTCACGCGTTTCCCTCACGTCGCTTGGTCACGGTATATGTTCGACGTCAGACTATGTCTTGTTCAGATTTCGAGAACATGTTCTTTTATAATTCTTGCGGCGTGTAAGTTTAACAGTAATTTCTGGAGATTATGTGAACTAATAATGGCCTAAGAATGTCATCATCGTATTTTCCACATAATTGAATGAACGACAGTTTTTAATAACATAATTACTCCGCTTAACGTTAGTAAGTCCTTAAAGTACATGCTATTACAACTCCAGTACTATACGAGGTTTCTCGGTAAGCTCGGTATAATACAATGATCGAACATTTTTCTCTTAAACCGTTTGACAAATATACCGAATTGCAGTCTGCTATTCCGTTCCTAACCACCTTATTTTTGTTATTAGCGAATGTACGCGATACTTGAAGAATAATTTCTTATCGATCGTTATTCCTCAATACGTGAAGTATTTTACATTTAATTGCGATCGTTCGTACTTTAATATATTTAACTTCAATGCATAACAAAAACTTTTGTCTACAGACAGTTCTAAAAATGTAAAATATTTGCACGATCGTGTACGAACACACGTTTATTTCTAACTAACCATCGAATGAGATCGGTATAATTGAACACACTCGTAGACACTTTATATAGATGTAGAAATATCAAAATAACAATGAATACTAACGTCTTGCGTCAGATGTCTTACGATAACGGCAAAAGCTTCCATTCCACGATTGGCATATTTTAACTGCGCCGATAACGCCTCATTCCGGTCGTTGTCGATCGTGTCGCTAACATTATTATTATTATTATTTACTATTCTAATCGCGTCCGGTATCGGCTGTCTGACTTTAATTTTAGTCTGTCTAACATTATTATTGTCGGGATGTACGTCTTCTTGTTGTTCTTCTTCAAAAGTCGAAACATGTCGATCCTGAACTTTACCGACGGTTTTAATCGACGACGTATGATCGCGAATATTTCCATTACCGATCGCTCTATTTTGATCTGAAAACATAAAAAATAGAAATATTTTAACGCGGTTTCTTTAATCATCATTATTATTATTATCTACTACAAATTTCTCAATACGGACAGAAGTAGACGAACCGATAGAATGTAATAGATTGTGCGCCAAAGACGAATAAACCAATTTTTTAAAACATATTGTACGAGGAGAAAATGTAGAAAAAATATTACTGTCTGGCAAAGCACCTGGTGAAAAAAGAAGAGGCAAAGTGTCTACTCGTTGGACTGGTGGCATGCAAAATCAATTTCGTACGGTAGCAACTGAAGTTACTACAGCTTAGAAACTGAACCTGTGTGGAGAGCACTAGCAGGACATAACGGTAGAATTGACTGAATACAACATAGGATTAAATTACACCCGATAATCTCCTCCGCAGATTCTAAACTAGTAATCTATAAGATGATATTCAGAGCCATACGAAATCCAGCTGTTCCACCTTAGACTCTGAAACATGGAAACAGTAAAACCGGTTTAAGTCGAAAGTTTTAAGGTATATCATTAAACGATCACTCCTGGTTAGTGACGAGATATAGATATGACGACATAAATAGTTGCCTTTCGTTACAACCGCGTGAAATATATGGATAGAATACAATTATACAGTTCACACTGATCAGCGACGAATCATCTACATTGGAACGTAACGGGATATTTGAAAATTCACTCATAGTGTCTTTGTACATTCTATAGGTGATTAAGATTACCAATCTCTACGACACAGGTATAATAATAAGCACAGGCGTATAAAACATGTCCTTTTCCAGTAAGCCAGCTATAAACCCTAGTTCTAAAGATAACAAATAAATTCAGATACTTATAAGTTCATTTTAACTCTGTTATTTTCAAGAGAGCAAGCTTTTTTATATTCTAAATATTTCCCGCAATTTTACATATAAGTTCTTTCTTTATAAATATTAACTTTGATTATATTTTTAGCAATGTATTTTCTGGAGAGAAATTTTTGATATAACGTAGAATTAATGGCATAGTAATAAACGAATTTTTTGTTTTATACAGGCACTATTAAATTGTATATTTAAAAAATGGGGTATTAAGTAGACAGTTAAATTATAAAAATACTTATATACTACGTTAAACATTATATAGAATTATCAAAAGTTATTATATACAACATTTTAGAAAATTACTTAATACGCCAAAAATTCTGTGTTAAAAATTGTAATATGCGACAGAAAGAGCTAAAGCAAATGATTTCAACGCAGTGAAATTAATAAATTGAAGCATCATTTTTAAATGTATTATATATATCCGCACACATGTGTTTTAAAATAAAAATATTTTAAAATACGTGTTATCATTGTTCTTTCTCTTCCATATTTTTAAGCCGTGGCCTGTAACAACCGAACTGGTATTATATTCCCTCCATGTCATAAATAAAGACTATAAGTAAAGTAGAAACAAAATGCCGACGGGTATATAAATATTACTTTGATTATTGGAGCGATCTATAAAACGCGAGCCTCGACCATAACGATAAGCATGTAATTTTCTGTTCGAAGAACTAAACTTATTTAAAAATATATTTTATATATTAAATAATATTGTTATATATAATGTATATATTAAAATATTATATACATATCTATAAATCTTATTCTATTTATTCAATTAAGACTAATATAAAAAACAACAAGGACTTAAAATCACTAAACGTTTTATAAAAATCACAGTTTTTCGGCTATTAAGCCATCATATCATTATCATTGCTATTAAGAGCCTTGCTCTTGTTTTTGTAGCTTAACCCACTATTCGTTTCCATGTTTGTCTATCTTGAGCCTCGTTATTAATATCTCGATAATTCATTTGCGTTTCATTTTTATCTGATCTATCCATGTGGCTCGAGGTCTTCTCCTCTTCATTTTCCCTTCAACCATTGTAGTCACGAAGGTGTTGTGGCTTAGCATGTGTTCCAAAAATCGATTTCTTATTTGTTCTATTGTTTTTAACAGCTTTATTTCTTCTTCTACCATTTGTAGTGTTTTCATATTTGTTTTCTTCCGTGTTCATGAGATGCACATTAAACGGCGAAAACCCCACATTTCGAAAGCTTCCAAACGGTCCTTAAGATTTTGTGTCATCACCCACGTTTCCGAACCGTATAACAAAATACTCCATATTTACGTTTTCATTAGTGTCTTTTCCTTATGGGTAATTTGATATATTTGTCGAATAACGATTTTTTTTTTCATAAAAGCTTGTTTGGCTCTTGATTTTATTTCGATATCACTTCTACCTTTATGTGGTACCTCCTACATATTTAAAGTATGTTACTTGTTCTAGAGTTTCGTCGTCTATTTTTATCCGTATTTTCTTTTCCCCGTTTGCAGCTACTAATATTTTTGTTTTTCTTTTATTTATTTTTAATTTTAATTCTTCTACAAATTTTTGTAATGTTGATACATGTTGTCCATTCTCCGCTATTAAAGCAATATCATCAGCAAATCTTACGCAATGTACTTCTACTCGATTTATTTTTACTCTTTCATCTTATTAATTGACTCTTCTATTATCAAATTAAAGAGCACGGGCGATAATGAGCAGCTCTGTCTTACTCTTCTTTGTATTTTTGCTTTTTCTCTTGAATCGCCAATTCTTATTTCTCCGGTTTGTTCCGTATATAATTCCTACATTATTTTTCTGTCCCTATAATCTAATCCTATTTCTTCCAATTTTGAGAATAGTGCTCTCGACCGTTACATGGTAAAATGCCTTCTCTATATCAATAAAAGCAATTCTTCACCTATTTCAATTTTTTTTTTCAATACATAATCTCAAAGTCAGTATAGCTTCTCCAGTGCCCTTTTCTTTTCTAAAACCAAACTTTACTGATTCCTCTATTTCTTGTCTTATCCTTTTTATTATTATTTTTGATGTATGCGGTATTAAGCTTATAGTTCTGTATTTTGAGCATTCTTTTGTATTAATCTTTTTCGGTATTGGTATCACTGCATTGGTTTTAAAATCTTTCGATAATTTACCCTGTTCGTAACACCTTTTTATTAGATCGTATAACTTTTCTTGAAATCCTATATCAGTCACTTTTAACAAATCAGCTGGTATGTTATCTAAGCCTGGCACCTTTTTATTTACAAGTTCATTTAGGGCCAGATCAAATTCTTCTCTCGCTATATCGGGTCCTTTGTCATCATGTCCTTCTCCAAATACATTTATCTTTATTTCTTCTATATTATCATCATCATTGTATAAGTTTTCTAACATCTTTTACAGATTTCCTCTTCCTTCATTAGTAGCTTTCTCTTCTTGTCATTTATCATATTACCAGTTGCTATTTTACGTTTTGGAACCATTTGATTTATTTCTCTATTAGCTTCGTTTATTTCGTTTTCTTCAATTTTTTTACAATATCAACGGAGATGTCTTTCTTGAAAGACCCTGTATGTAACAAGAACAACTAGAAAAGTTCACTAAAGTTATCATCGAAATACTCGAAGAAAAAATAAATATTTCATAATAAACCATAAGGAAGTTTTTTTATTACTATTTCTTTATTCTATTTTAGCACAACACTGAATGAAAAGCTATATTGCAAAGTTCAGAGTAGGCCAATAAATATATTTAATTTGTTTTATTCATTAAGTTATGTAATCCATATGTACTTAACTATTATGATGATTTGTAACAGTTCATATATGTTAAATAAGTAAATTAAAAAAAAATAATAAATAAATAAAAACGACAAAAAAAAAAAAATTAAATAAATACCCACAATTATGCTATTGTACATCATTTATGACCGGCTAAGGTTCTATATTTGGAATATTTAATTTATATCGATAAATAATTTACTGTATTTCAAGAAAATTCATTTCTCAATTTGAACGCTTCGAAATTATTCTCCAATCCACAACTAGAGAAGGATCGAACCGGTAATAAATAATAAATCTGAATCATATATATATATATATATATATATATATATATATATATATATATATATATATATATCATAGCTGAAGTAAAGAATGTTAAACTCCAACTAACGTTATCGGGTCACCCGTTATAAAGTGCATCGAACACAATTACTATTCATTCGAGAAACCTAGATAAAAACCATTATTACACGATGGCTTGGTTCTGAGTTTTGTATCTACACATTCAAAGAAAAAACGTGAACATAGATCGATGATGATAAAACAAATATGGAAACTTGCAAATTTCTCTTTTAGCCGATGAAAGAATACTCGGAAGTCGTAAAATCGCGTTAAATTAACTAATTGCGTTAGATCGTTCGCCCTACGGAAGATTTCACTCGTAACATAAAATATCGTATATTCATAAAATTTAACGAAACGCATCGTCATTTATAACGTAATACGCGAGCCTACAGTTATTATATAAAATCGTAATGCAACCGGTTCGATACATGAACAATCGATAATGCTCTAAATTAATTATATTATATATATATATATATATATATATATATATATATATATATATATATATATATATATATATATATATATATATATATATAGGGATTTCTTCACAGTGAAATAACCCTGTATTCTTCCGTATTCTATTTTGATTTGATCATTTCGTTAAGTTTAAATCTTTTCATCTCTCCGGCCGATTCAACTCCAGCTGATGAATTAGAAATTCGTTTGCCACTGAGTTTGTATAATTCTGTTTGGTTTATCATAAACGATACGATATTTCGAGTATTCTAAGATCCTGATAAATTGTTTCACATTGTCCGCGTTAAAGATAACGCTCAGAAATTTGTTCTAAAACTCTTCTGATTTTTGTATTGAGTTCATACAAGTACCTTCCAAACTGGTCATTTTCGGTACACATCTTACATTCGCAGTACCGATGAAAAAATTATTAATTTTTGGAACCGTGTTTCCGAATTTATTAATTATTTTGGTTCATTGTGTTTTACTTTTATAGTTTATTATATATATATTTTTTTTTTGTTAATTATGGAAAATGCATTAGATTTTCATATTTTGCGCGGAGATAAACACCGTTTATTAAACCGGTCGAGGGATTGGGAGTTTATTCCGTAAGATGGCGAATACAGATGTTCTAGATGCTCCCAATCCTTTACATTGTATAACGACGCTAGATATAGTACGGATTTTGTTCTTCGACTATTTCGATTTTCCTATTTATAATTGAGAGTTCATGGACGGCAGCGAAGCTTGTTGTGGACGACGTATGCCACACCTCTCAGGAAATTTGGCTCGTTGTACGTTTAATAAACGAGGTGGTCTCCTCGAATTGGATAGTTTTAAGTATGCCGTTGAAGTATATAATCCTCTCCAACCTTTCGGCCTTCTATTAACTGAAGATATGGAATCATACGATGAGAACGGTTTTCTATAATTTAGTTGTCCGTTTTCGTTCAGTTATATTACAATTTATTTTATCGCCAAAAATACAACTCACATTTGTGTATACTTGCGATTAGTGATGGAAAATTTTCTCGCTCAATTTAAAATTTTTCAACCAAAATTTGAAATTTGTGTCGTTGGCTCTAGACAATATATATATATATATCTTGTATGTGTGTATATATATAAAAATAGCACATGTTAAAATTACCTGTAAGTGTCATCTTGTAAATAAGATCAGACACAAACGGAGTTCATCGAAAAATAACGATAATTAATTAAAATTCTAATTTAAAAAGTTGAACTGAATCGAAACTCACGAGCGAACTCAAACAATCGGAGTTGGGTTCTCGTTTATTAAATTAATTGAATATACAAGCGGGCGAGATAAAAATTTCGTTTGCCGGCAATTCTTATTAACGCGCGGTATGTCGTACACGATCGATGAATGATATAAAATAAATACGTTAAATCGGGTCATTTAACGCGTAAAAGTACTACATCGTACGTACGCACGCTTTCAAGCACACAAAGACAAATCACGGATATTAATTATAATTTTATTAATAATTATTTTCACTCTCTATTTTATTCCGAATTGTTGAATTTTTTATTAATTAAAACGATCCAATGAATTTTTTTAAAGAAATAATTTCTATTTTTAAAACACTTATAAGATGTATGCAATCTGTTCCGCTGAACAATAGGCTGCACTATATAACGGAATGCTTCTCAGCGGTCGCTACTCCTTAATTAAAATTTATAGTTGTAATATATGAAAAAGTATTTCATCGTTGGTTTTCTAATTCGATCAGACTGCTTCAGTCGTCCGAATGACAGTCCATTGCGTAGGACTTTGGCTGCTAGTGGATTGATGTGGGTTTCAAACCGATGCAGGTATCTTGCTGCACAGTGCATAAAGAATTCAACTGGTCAATACAGGGACGAACGATTTTATTTTTTGTTTAACAAACATTTGTTTTTTATTTTTTGTTCATTAAATGTTTCGGTTTATATAATGTTAGACGGAAAATTTTGTTATGGAATTAGACCTAGCCGTGTTCAGATTAATGTTCGAGTTTATTTCATTTGAGAGTATGAGCGCATTTTATTTTTTTTTTTTGTAACTATTCTTTAACCACTTAATTATTTAGCCAAAACGATGGATTTATAAAAAAATATAAAAAATATGCGCCCCGGGGCGCAGGAAGAAGTGAAACTTAAAGACGTTTTCCCCAAAAAGGCACTTATTTAATAAACTCACGATTTCGTACAAATTTCACACTGTCCGCTATACCTAACTTGACATGGCATGACTCAAATATTTTCGTTCTCAAAATACACCCTTTATGCAGCGAAGATTTTGAACGAAATCATGGACAGCCGTGCGCGCATGAGCAAGAGAAAGAATTCGAACGCGCTAAAAATATTACTTCATAATTTCTGTACGTACGTATGTAAACATCCATGTGTATGGGAGTACATCGTGTGGGAAGGAGTGGAGGAGCCGACTACATTGTGAGAATAGGTCTACCCACGTGCCTACGAAAGTCTTTGGTTCGCTCGCTCGTTTTACAGGTTAACTCCTCATATACAACGCGCCAATAGAAATTTCACTTCAAAACACATTGGGATCACGATCAAGAATTAAAATGCAGCATAGAGAAAGCAATGCATGCATTTAATGAAATGAAAGTATTATTCTCGTGTAAAAAAAAAAATGTATCAAAATTTACACAAACAAAAATCAGACTACTCCGATGTTATATTTTTTTCAATACTCTTATACGGAGTGGAATAGTTTACTTTGACGGAAAGCATGACGAAAAAGCTGAGTGCTTTTATATCGAAATTCCCTGCACGCAAAAACGTACCAACAAATACGTTTTATCGAATATGAACAAAGAACTGGAAATCCAGGAAGTTAGAATACTTGGGCCACATAATAAGAAATGAAAGAATATATGAGTTACTGCGGAGTATTCTTCAAGGCAAGATAATGTGACGAAGAGGAATACCTTGGCTCAACATTTTAAGAACACGGTTTGGAGCAACACGGAACTCTTCGGAACAGCAATGGACAAAATTATAATAGCTAATTTGATCGCGAACATCCGTTAACGGATATGCACTAGAAGAACACCGCAATCTAGAATGCCTTCTAGATTTTACAATAAACAACTGTGTGCACAGACGACTATTGACACCTTATTTTTTATCATTATTCTGCCGGAGACTGGAATTGTTTATTAATCTAATAGTTGTTCGTTTTATTTTCGCTTGTTTTTTTTTTCAAAAACTAGCGATACAGTCGTCCTCAAGAAACACACGTAATATAAAACTAGACGCGAGACATGAACTCCTTTTAGCGCATCCACCCGGTTTATTCCGAGGATAAGATAAAGCACTTTCAAAAATACGGGTGCCAAAGTGACTGGAAGCGAGATAATAACTGTAGGAACTGCGCAAATAGTAGACCAGTTAGCGACGGAAAGTAATACGAGATGTAAAATAAATTGCGCATATCGAACAAATCCGTAAATACAGAGATGTCTATCTTACGACAAACGCGAGGAGGAAATAACGTTACGAATAGAAATAGCAAACAATCTCGAACGTGTATACTCGAAGATAAAAAAGATGGACATAAATCTACAATTGAGAAAATACTACTAAAAAAAAATGATCGAAATTCGCAAAAAATAAAATACAAGTTTTTCTTTACATCGCATTCAACAGGATAGCCTAAGACTAACAGCTGATCTCGACGGATTGGACTGATTTCGCTGTGAAAGGCTATTGCCTGAGAAAAAAAGATTTTCTGGGACTATTTCAAATGGTCGTACAAAGGGACTTCACGATGGCAGATTACTTATTTAATCGTTCAATTATTCGATATAATAGACGTAATAACATGCCAGGGACACAATCTGTAATGTATACAGAAGTCAATAAATGACGACGATGCGCAAACACCGGAAATCGTAGACTTTATTATAGAAGACGTGATGATTAGACCACCCGGTAATAATAACGCAACCCGTATAAGGGAAGTTAGTCAAGGTGACAACATTGACCATACCACGGAGTAAGTACGGGTAGTAGAAATCTACGCGACGTAATAAAGTTCCGACGCGCGTAATAGTATTTTTTACGAATAATTAACAGTGCATAAAATTTTTTTATTCTTTTTTTTTTTAGAAAAAATTACTTTAATTAAATACCGTCGCGCAATAACCGATATCGAATACTTAGATGTGTACCAATTATACATATATGCAAAATTATTCACATTAAATAGTACCCAAACACAAAAAAAAAAAAAAGTGTCTTTCACCGAGTATAAAATATACGATTACATTTAAAGCATATTTTAAAACACAACATTTCTATAGTTAAAAACACAGGATTACAATTAATAAACATTTTTTTTTTTTTGTGAATTTAGATCTATACAACGTTGTAGTAATGCATAAAGTTGTACATTAACATTTTCGAAATTTATAATAACAGGTCAGAAATTAGTCATTTACCAGTAACATTATGCACATCCTGTTGCAGAGTTAAGTAATACGAATGAATTAGAAAATAAAATAAATTAAAAACATTTTCATGCAAAGAACAATTATTGAAATAATTTTAAGAAAGCGAACCAATGTAATTCTCGACATAGAGAAACTCTAATTTGTCGTGCATGCGCTTTATTCCAGTGAAATATTATTACACTAAAATATTTAATTCGGTTAATTCTGCTAATATTTAATACGTATCGAGCTAAATTTAATCCCTTATCCTTTAATTTTAACTTATAAAATTTGACTCGGAATCGTTTATATTTAAATTATATTATTTTAACCGATTCGCGAGTTCTGTATGAAAATCGACTGAGCGCGTTAAAAGATAATTCGGGTAAATTCAAAAGTGTACAATGAGCGTACATGTGATTCGTAAATTGCGAAAAAACTATTTATAAAAGCCATTTTAATACAACATTTGGCATACAGTTTGCATGAAATATTCGAGTCAGAAATTATAGATTAGACATGAAAAGGTGAACTTCAATAACGAAGACTCGTTTCGACGCTTTTTACGATAATTAAAATATAACACGTCGTTAGAGATGAATCCAGATATTTAGACGACATTGTCTACACTAATCTGCTAATATTATATTTTCGTCCAAACAAAAAAAGTAAATCTTGAATTATGAAACTCGACGATAATCTAGATTATTTACAATTATACCATAACCGAAATTGGTCAATATTCGATATCGATAGAAATTATTGTTACCGACCTGCGACCTATGTTTCGGAAACATATAATTATTTTTCTCCCCGATCTGAAAATTCTGTTTCTAAACGTTATTACAAATAAATAACGTACGGATTTGTAATCCCGAAAGCGATAATAATCGAATATCGAATTTATTTAAATATATTTATATAACTAATTCTTCGTCGAAATTTATCGTTAAATTTCAAAGTTTATTTTTATAAATTTTGATGAAGAATTACTTGTAAGAAGTATATTACAAAAAACAGGTATATACAATAAACAAGGATAATTATAATAATAATCCATCAAAACGCTCAATAATCTCGTATAAATATACAAAGACACGCGCATACGATACAAGCGCGCGCACAAATATTTTGCAATGCGCAATTAATCCTTGTATATATACACTCACACATGCGCATAAACATTAAAGCTTACACGTATAAAAAAGACTGTGCCTCGGGGTTAAGAAGTGAAACTTAAAAACGATACAAAACGCAATATCGTAGAACATAAATTTAATTCACTATATTAAATCCGACTTGTGTACATTATGCACAATGAAAAGACACTTTATTAATAAATTCACGATTTCGTGCAAAATTTTACAAAAAAATGTATGGACTGTCCAATATACTTAACATGGAAATGACTGAAATATTTTCGTTCTAAAATTACAACGTGGGCACACGCGCAAGAGAAATAATACGAATCAGCTCGCTCGCTCGTTTTACAGGTTAACTTCCCATATGCAACGCACCGATAGAAGTTTCACTTCAAAATATAGATCGTAATCGTTAATTTCTGTACACATATGCGAACTTACGTAATTAAAAATTAAAGTTGCGCTAAATGGAAATAAATTTATATACAATTTTTATAAAGAAAAATCCCACTATATATCCATATACACAAATTCGAGCCTGTCATTCCAAAAGAATTTGTAAATAAAGGAAATACAATATTATCCCGTTTTATTAAACGAACACAACTATCCTAGGTCCAAATAAGAGGATATAAAAATAAATCTAACAACAATAAAAAACAAAAAAAAGATAAGAATTATTTAGGTTCAATAAATTATGTAGGAAGTGATACATATAAAATAATTAAAATATTGAACAAATATAATATTTTTTTATTTATTTTTTTATTTTTTTTTTTTTGGCACTGCTGAGGAGCAATCACAACCCACTAACGTGTTGATAAATAGTTATTATATATTGATGTTACAACTGGTTAGGAATTTGTAAAGAAGGAGGAAAACACGGGAGTCATTAGAAAAATTAAGGAAGTGATAGAGAAAGGAGGACGATAACCGATGGATATTAAGGAATTCAGGAGTGCGAGTTGATCAGGTGTGTGAAAACTGCAATTGAAAAGGATGTGGTTTTCATCGGTGATAATTTGTGAATCGGCTGGATGGGGACAATATGGGGAACTGGAAATTCCAATACGAAACATGTAAGCGATTTAGCAATAAAGAATAATAACACATTATTAAAATCAATTAGTAAGAACAAAATAGAAGATAATTTAAAAATCCGGGGATATATAAATTAAATTATAATCATTTTTAAAAAAAGAATACATAGGAGAAACAGGCAATTCATAACAAGATTTAAACAACATTTAAACTCATATGCAAATAATGATGAAAAATCACTATTTGGAAAAACATTGTATAGAATTAAAACACAAAATAAATAATATTAATCAAAATTATAAAATTTTACATACAGAAAAACATTTTAAAAAAGAAAACTACTTGAAAAAATCGAAATAATAAAAGAAAGCGATAAAAATAATTTATTAAATTCAATGGTAAATTTTGAGGAAGAATTAATTGTAAGAAGTATATTGTAAGATTTTATATTGAACAACTATTTTTTAATTTTTTAATTTTTTATTATTTTATTTCACTGGCTATTGGTTTTTGTTTATTTATAAATTTTATATTGTTCAGCTGTTTTTCAATTATTTTTCATTTTTCTGGCTATTACTATGTAAAAAATTTTATATTACTGACAGTTGAATAATGTTGTTTACCACATTCACTGACAGACTGTTTTAGTAATACTGTTCTTCAGTTTGCTGATTTTTTGTGAATTGTAATCTTAAGTTTATATTTTTTCATTTTATATTTCTAAATATTCACTTAATAATGTCCGAACAGCCGAAAAACTTAGTGACTTTTCATAAGGAAAGAACTTTTAGTGATTTTAACTTCTTTTTTGTTGTTTATTTTAATAAAATCTAAACAGAAAATTATATATTATACACAACTATGAAGTATCTTCGATGAAAGATCAAACTCTAGGTGTATCACGAGGAAATTCGATCATATTTATTTCTATTACTATTAAATGATCTTCCCAACATACCTTTTGTCGAAACTGTGTTATATTATACTTCTTCGCGTAGAATTAGTACGATTCATCATCAAAAAGCGGTAATTTCTAAATATCACAGAAGATGGAAATTACAACTAAATGTATATAAACTCGATTTTTTTTTTTTACTACAAGAAGTCTACTACCTCCGCATGGTAATTCCAAACAAATCCAGTGGTCAAAAACAGTTCGTTATTTAGGTGTAGTTCTTGACGTAACATTTAACGAACATATTCAATACGCGATAGGCAACTAAAGCAATGCACGCATTTTTTCCAATATATAACAAAAAATCGTTCCTTTTCAAATTAAATAAAAAATTACTGTACACAACTTTTATTCGTCCAAGATTAACTTATGATGTTCTGCTATCTCTAATAGTACGTATAAAAAGCTTCAAATTGTCTCAAATTATTGTTGTAGAATTATATTAAATACAACCCGTTATAAAAATAAAAAAAAAACATATTTATACGAGTAAATAAAGCTCCCGTTTATTGATCGATTTATTAACAAAATTTCCGCAAAAATTTCTCCAATAATTGTTCTATCCACGTGATAAATTAATATCAGTTATAATTATGATATGGCACATCCCCGTTCACGATATTAATAAGCACCGTGTAGAATTAAGAGTATAAAAATTATTTTCTTATTTCGCTATTATTTTATTACGTGATTTATGAATAAGTATCGATTGTAAATTGTAATTATCCGATTTATTAACTTAAATATTTTTAATTTGTTTTTTTCTCTTATCTTTTATTTTACCGTTCTTTTAACTTTTATTTTTTTTTCGAACAAATACTATAGATTAAAAATATAATTTATTAATAAGTTAAAATAACTATCGTGGTACTTGATGGTCAATAATTTTGCGAAAAATAGGTTAATTGATGAAATAAAGGATTTTTCTTCTCAAACTTTGGTTTTCCACGATTTATTTACCGCTTCTATTAATGGCGGCATATTTATTGCAATTCTTTGTCGTTTAGTTTATAAATACACGTATGCACCTACAGTTCCTTTTTCGGAATAATTTTTCCACCTTTTTTCTAGCCTGAATATTTTTTTTTTTTTGTGCACAGTTTGCGCTTTCCTGATTTTCACGAGTGTATCCCGGCGTAGGCCGGTCTTTTTTCACATAGACCACGTCACGTGGCAAAGCATATTGTGCAGTGATGTCCATTAAATTATACAAATCTGAAAGTAGGCAGGCTAAGAACGCGATAACGCGATGACGTAATGAAATTTGCAAAAATCGAGTATATTCGAGTCACGTAGAATAGTCATTATTTGAAATGTCTGTAACCCCGAAATAGGATGATATGGACACAACCTGATACATATATATATACAAAGAGAGATATGTGTGTATGTATGTACGAATGTATGCATAATAATCACTTGCACACGTGGCGTACGAACATATTCTTCGACGAACGAAGATGATAAATAACACGAATTTAATTTAAATTTTTCCGCGCAAAATAGTCGGAATCGAGGCTATTCTATAAGGCTTACGTCACTGAAGCAATATTGTTATCGTGCGAAACAATGGTAGGTAACTGAAAAATTAATACGCAGAGCAAAAGTAACAATAATAACAATAACAATGGAAATAATGATAATAAATATAATTATAATAACGACAAATAAAAACTTAAAAGCAGCAGAAGTAACAATAATAATAATAATAATTATATAATAATTATAACAGCGGTAATGGTTATAATACTAACAGTAATAATAATAATATTCACCATCACCATCATTATCATTATCATCGTTATTTACTATGTTAATGCGTAGGAATAGGCAACATACAATTTGTGACTATCATTTCGTAGGAATTTTTAACCTTTTAATTAAAGCTAATTACTATTTATTTTTTTTAATCATTATTTCTTACACGCAGCGAAAGTATTACGAAGTAAAACTAAAACCTAATTCTTCTGCTGCTTTATCGTGGCCAAATTTCGTTATGTATTTGACACAAACACACACATATATATGTATATATCGACAATCTGCCCTGTTGAGAAAATTGCAATTGATACAGGCTCAATTTTTATCATTTTTAAGAGTGTAATGAAATAGTTATTTATGCAGCGACCAGTCAAATGGAAGGCCAAACATGAAAAGCGAAATTTAACAAAATGTTTCGATTGGTCATTGGAAATTTACATATACCTATATATATTCCGGAAATGATGAAAGTATTCGTGTCTTTGATGGAAAATTCAACATATATGAAAGATTCAATCGGTAGCCGTGTTACCTGCTCCTTAAATTTCATTTGTTACTCCGAATTTTGTTTCAAATGCGTTTAGCTGTAATCCGTACTCTTTACATACGGCCGTGAAAACAGCAATGAACTGATCCGATTATTTTAGGTTGTTCCATATTAATATATATGTAAATAAAGAAAGTGGACCGTTACCTCGATAGTTCTGAACGTGTATCATCAGCTGAAGAGATGAGCGGCGTTTTCTAATTCCCTTGCTTACTACTCATGTTTTTCTTTACTTTTCAGTAAGCCGATACTGAATTTCCCCCATCAAATAGATGGTGAGCTGGCTAGTAGTCTCTTAATGTTAATAAACTCTTGTCCTTGATGGAATCCGAACTTTAATCGTAGAAAACATTACTTTTACCACTACTCCTCGAGACATATGTATACGTATATATATATATATATGTGTTGTGTGTATACACATCATTAGTATTCTTCTTATTCTGTAAAGCCAACAAAAAATCATTACTCGGAAATAGAGTTATTCTCTATTATCTTGAAGCGCGGATGCAGTAAAAACATCATCGGTTCGTCGTCTAAATCATTGCACATTTTGCTGTTTACGGTCACCGATCCTTATCTACCAACGTTCGATTTATATACCAACAGTAAACGTAATTGCGTCGTCCGATAGATTCCTACTCCGCTAATGTTCTTGCATTTTCGTCCGGCATTATACGTACGCGTTTAATTTGTCCCCTTACAGTCGCTTAGTTATTTGTTTCGAAAACAACTATTTCCATTCGAACAGTAATCCGAGTCTTAATATTCGCAAACAACAAAACTGTTTTTTAGTTGTTTACGTTTTAAACATATTCCGTACTTCTCAAATTTAATATTCGTAACCGTTGTATATTTAGATCGGTTTAATTTAAACTATTTCATTTAAAACATTAATGGAGCGCTATTTTATAACGTCAATTAGGGTCGACGAAACTTCCAAGGTTGAAATTAACAACTCTTTGAAGTTTCGGTATTTTATAACGGGGAATAAGTCTAAGGGAAAGGTTTACGAACTTTCGAAAGGACGGGGAAAGCATGATAAATATCTAATTTTGCGGGACGAAGGGTCAACGAGAATATGTAGTCTTGAAAAGAGTGGAATATTAAACGTACAATGTTCTTTCAGCGGCAAAATATTATTTTATATTATTATCGCGATAACGATAACGATAATGATGATAATTTATCGCTGCTCCCGGTAGTACCGGCTTAAAACCGAGTTACTCTACAGCGTTATATCGTCAAGAGTTTAAAGTACTTCAAAACGATACACACAAGACACGGTAAGGCTGAGGTCGAAAGAGCACTTAGTAGAATTGCGCAGTGTTTCTTTTTGATTTTTAGCATTTTCATTTCTATTGAAAACATTCCCGGTAAAATCCAATTTTTTTTCGAGGAGGTTTTCTAATACGAAAAGGTGAAGGAAAACGAACGAAGACAAAATGAATTCCTAGAAAAAAATTGTTAACAATAAATTTCGACGAATTTCAATAACAATGTTTTCGACAGACTTTATGAAATTTAGACGAGAAACAGTTCGCGGAGATATCTTTCCATCGCGTGTAACTGTTTGGACACTTTGTACTCATTCGACGTATATAGATTGACAATGAACGACAATCGGTTACTATTTCCAAGTAGAAATTTATATCAGTTCAAAAGGTCAATTACCTTACTACAACTAATATTATCATCATGGCGTATATATATACATATATATATATATATATATATATATATATATATATATATATATATATATATATATATATATATAGATAGATAGATATAGATATATATATATAGATATATATATATATTTAGACGTAACTCCACGTAGGAGTATCGTAATCAACATCTTCCTTATTTTCTGGTGTAATATATGGTGAACGTAATAAGATAAGGTAAAGCTCAGAACGTAATGACGCCACAGCACGACATTAAAAAAAAAAAACATGATGGGATTGCAAATTGTCTGTTCAGAATGGAGTGAACAGAAGAGACTTTCTCTAAGTTGCATATGGGAAAAATGATCAGCTAACAAATGATGCTCAAATCGTACAGTTCTTTTGTAATTAAATTAATTTTCTTAAAGAAATAGAACCGTGCAATAGGGAGATACGGTTGAAATTGAGTACGTTATCTCAGTGTTCATGAGCTTACCTTCCGTTGTTATCACTGTGGAAAGATTGATTTTGATAATCGTGGAAATCTCCTGCAACTAATTCCAGCGCATGATATTATTTTGAAAACAAACCTACAGATATGTTCCGCGGAACCTTAAATTACATTCATAATGATGTCATTTCTTCGATACACGCTACTGTTCAAGCTAGGATCAAAGAATAAAGCAAAAATACGAAATACATCGCAGTAGTGGAACATTTCAAATAGATCGTTAGTTGTTTGTGTTTTTACGTTACACACGCATGCCGCATTAAAAAAGCTCAACAGAGATTTATTAAATATATCGATATAAGTGCGAATCGATGTACTCATATACTTGAGTAAGTTATAAAAAAACATATCGAAGAATACAATTTAGTTAAGAAACGTGTGGCGCAAACATACGATGGGGCAGCGGTAATGGTAGAAGTAGGAGGTTTACACTTATGAATTTTACCGGTAAACGCTATTTTTAGTCATTCGTTGAATTTAATTTTATCCCAGACCTACTCCAAATATATAATAATGTAGAAATTTTTCAGACGTTATCTATTTACTAGTAAAAAATACGAATATGTCAATAAATGCACTAATCCGATGGAATTTCTCTTCCGGATTAAGTACAGTTAACCAAACTGGATAAAAAAAATTTGTGCTCATTAGAAAAAAAAAAAAGAAAAAAAAAAAGAAAAAAAGCACAGTTAAAGATTATCATAATTTCACAGGGTTTGTTCAAAATGCGATTGAAGAATCGGAACACTGAAGCTGCAATGTTTTATTCAAAGGATTCATAACTTTTTCAGGAGTTCAAATTTCATTGTTCGTCTAATTTTTTTTTCTTTTAAAAATTGCTCCGAGTCGTACGATATTTTGTATAAAAAAAGAAATAGAACAAAAAAAAAACCGATTAGACATTTTATAAGAATAAAATTCGAGACTCAAATAGAAAAGACGCGAATATTCAAAAGGACACGGGATTATGTTAAGTCAAAATAGAACGAATTGTATAAGAAATCCAAATGAAATCTTTTCAAATTTAAAAGGATTGTACAGGGAGTTTTCTCCCCGCACACTGATCATTCTAAATATCTAGAGTCACTCTGAATAGATCATTGTCTTACAGGAGTTTTTAAGGACGGTCGAGCGCCTGGAAAGCACTGCGGACTTAGCAAAACACGAAGCATGGAATAGGAGAGACTCGCGAAAAACAAAGAGCGCATCAATTAAAATAGAGGCTTTTGAAAACACGGAACCGACTAAGAAATGGAGCAGTAATTTGAAGAAATGGAATATGACACTGCAACAGATACAATTACGGGGGTGTGCAGAATGATGATCATCTCTTCAACTTCAGTGGTAAATATGATGTAAATATGATGACATAAGTGAGATTAGTAGTTTTTCTTGAAGCATCATTTGGGATATAAATTACTGAATTTATAGTAGTTATACTAGACACGCGAAAAAAAGTGAGTTCTTCGACGATATAAAGTTGAAAAGTCAATGGAAATCGAATATACGGATGCTGATGTAAATGAAAGAATTAGTGGGAGCGATGAATTAGTGCTGAGTTCGATGAGATCTTAGTTGAAGTTTATAAATCGGATGAATTAATGTTGACGATACCTCTCGCCCGACTGCTAGTGTAGAGAGATAGTCGCCGTTTCATAGCGTTGAAACGAATAAAATCTTACCAGAAGTCGACCGCCCAAGAACAGAGGACCAGCGATTAAGTAGCGTATCTTTAATAACTATTGAAAAACCATTTGAATACAAATACATTTGACGAACTGTTAGAACGACGAATGAATTTTGTATATTAAACGAATATTAAATAGACGACGTGTTATTCAGCACGTATTTTTTGCACATTCATTTTCGTTTGATGTAGTTTATGTTGTAGTAGTATACCGTTTTATATAGTTACGGCGTATATCATTTAAAAACTAGCCGTATCATAAATATACATATATTATGTGTGTATGTTATATAAAACATATATAAATAAATTTTGCGTATACGTCAAATTAAAACACATACATACATACATTACGAAGTGTAAGTATGTATTTGTGTGTGGATGGAGGCACACGTTTATGATAACTGTGTTTTTGAATGATTGAAGAGATCCTACAAATATTGCAATCTGTAAATACCACATTATCAACGACTGTGTTATTTACACTAAACTAATCTAATCTAATCTAATGTAATACAAATACGTTTCTGATAGATTAATAATTTTAACTTATTACTGTATTATTTTTATAATTATTTTAAATTAAGTAATCGCGTAGTAATGTACACAATCGGTACTCGCGAAATGGATGTTACTATTTTGTATCAACTTCGTGCTGCTGTTTTTTTTGTTTATTTTTATTTTTAATACATCGATTTGTGAATAATTCCACACAATGCAAAGAAATAGCAAAATACTGGCCGGAAGTGTAAATTATATGAAGCGGATCATCATCCTTCAAGTTACAAGTATTTCTGTGGTGCTTCTTTGGTTGTATATATTTTAATTAAAAAATTAAATAAACAAATGCTTTCATACCGTACCGCTATATATATATATATATATATATATATATATATATATATAGAGAGAGAGAGAGAGAGAGAGATACGGTATAAAAGCACTTTTATTTTAATTTTTAACATATTGTTATTTTTATTATTATTTCCATTAATATTATTATTATTGTATTTGTTTAATTATTATTGTTATCGTTACATCTATTTAATTTTTATTAATAATTAACATTACTTATTATTTAAAAAAAAAACATACGCATAATTATATAGAGATGCCGAGCTTATCATAAAAATCATCAAAAAATCACGTCACTAACGAAGCATATATTCGAATTGGAAATGAATTGTCAATCTTCAAATCCCACCAAAAAATGGGTATGTCAAGGCTGTATAGTCTGCCCGCTTTTATTATATATATATATGTATATATATATATATATATATATATATATATATATATATATATATATATATATTGCACACATAATGAGGAAAATCACAGTGCAATGGGGTGGGGAGTATCGTGGGCTACTCCGAAATCTGCGCTATGCAGATGATAGAGTATTGTTGGCCAAGACAGAAAAAGAAATGAGACAGTTGTTACAGATCGTAGAAAACACCAATGAAGAGGGCTCAAGCTAAATAGAAAAAAAAAAAGTACTTTTTCGATACCAGAGTGGGAAAATACCGTCATAGTCGAATTTAATGCCACATATCGAACGTAAATATAGCGCTATATGTCTTGGCACATATCTCACAAGGTATAACGGAAGATTTGAGGAATAGCAAATATAGTAACTATAAAATTAACAAGGAATAGACCACGAAGCGCGGAAGAAACTAAAGCTATATCTACTAAATACATTAATAATATTTCCTGTCGCAAATTACGGATGTGAATCGTGGACATTAAATGAGACATCGCGAGCGAAACCAAAAGCGACGGAAATGACCGCTTACAGAAAAGCTTTGGAGTCGATTTATCGATGAAATAAATAGATTAATCGGTATTCGGACGATCGAGGAAATCACGCGTAATAGATAAAGTTCTCTTCGACCTACTAAAATTGGTTCACGACATTCGCTATCGAATATACGAATGGACGATAATTTCGCGTTAATATACAGGTTCGATCAGATTAGATGCGATTATTGAGACAACTATCATTATTATCATCATCATATTATTATTATATCGTTAAAATATTCGTGAAAAAACGAGTAGAAAACCGCTTTAAATTTTAACGGGAAAATTATAGAATAAAACGAAAACTCACCCAGCTCTTCTATGCACACGTACACGGTTCGCATAATAACGATGGGCCGAGTTACACATATTACAACTTTCGGGTTAGTTTTTTCGGATCCGTTTTTTTTTCAATATTAAGAAAAATGTCGCATTATCCGGTGTTTCGTTTAGTTCCGATGGGAAAATATCTTAGAACGGTGATTTTTAATTTAAAAAAAAAAAATAAATAAATAAAATAAAATAAACAAAAAAAAAAAACACGAAAAGCAACCCCGACGGATATCGTTAAATCGAAATATCGAATAATAATAATATCGTAATAATAAATATCGTATCACCGGGGATTCGTCATTAACGCGAGCGAAGGAATGGCCGGCGAGCCGGTAAATAATGTGCGACGATCATAAATGTCAGATATATCGTCGCTACATAACGTCGGTGTGGCTGTACTATGCATACCGTCAGTGTGGTTGTACTATCAACGTAAGACGTAGAGTATGCGATTATTATTTTAATGATGAAAATAACAATAATAATATTAAGAATACAGATACAAATAATATAAAATAAAATAACGATAATAATTATTATTATCTCGTATTATTATTATTATTATGATTAATATATTATTACTATTATTAATTTATTATTTTTATGTATTAATGTTATAAGAATAATAATAGTTAATAATGATAATAGAGTTAGTTAAACCGAAGATTTCTTCGTTGGTGTTACGAGGATGAAGAATGAGACTTTTCGTATCGAATGGCCGTTGGCCCTCTCAAGAGACGTTTACGTCGTAATAAGTCGCACGTGACCGCGAACCGTAATAATCGCGTCTAAATTCATAGTATACTACCGATATTATACGGAGTAATAATTTTCACAACTTAGATATATATATATATATATATATATATTGAATTACACACGCACTTGTTCCCATTAACACATCATTTGCTCACATCCATTTCCACATTTTCACTCACACTTCTTTAATTTTTCTATTATATATATTTTTGCACTAGTATTTGTAGCAGCATTTTCGTAGCGTCGCTATGCTCAATCACCCCTTGAATTTGTCCTTTTTCCAGTTTTTCTTTATTTTGAGTTATTATTTATTATTTTCTTTACCACCGTTTCATCCATCAACCATTTTTCTTTTTTTATATATTGGTCTCGTTTAATATGCTATACTTACTACTACTACCACTTTTTTTTTAAATGTATATTTGTAAAATAAACAAAATCAGTGCATGCACATTCGCACTCTCGCACATACCTTGTTGTTAAAATTTATTGCATTCCGTCAAAGCAGTTGCTTGTCGACGGATTTATATGTATTTATTCACTCGCGTTCGATCTGCGCAAAATGTACAATTTGTCTTATAATCTATTTATTTTATATCTTATTTTACTAATGTAAAATTTGTCTTATGAGCTAATTAATCTTATATTGTTCCTTTACTCATACTACTACTAATACAAATAATAATAATCATCGTCAAATCAAATTTATTCCAATTTCAGTAGTACATTCCAATAAGTGATGATGAAAAAAAAACCATATAAAATAAAAATTATTACAAATAAAAAAAATTAATAAATAAATAAATAAACAAAAAGAAAATAATTAAAATAATAATAATTAAAATAAAAAGATAATTTCATCATTATTCACGTATGTATATGAAAATTAAAATTAAAGAAAAAAAATCGCCACGTGCAACACTGCGCAAGTTGCGGTAGGATCATTATAATATTTTTAATCTGTTTAACCATTAGGTTAAACCTCTGCACATGTTGAATAATCATGATTGCCGCTTATTTAAACTAAAGTTTAAGATTGCAGAAAGGAAGTAGCTGTCCTTTCTTGGAGCTACATTTAAAAAGAAATCTGTAGCAATCCAAGTATTCATCCGGACTTTAATTATCAAAAATTATCCTAGACGGCCAATTAATGACAATACATGCGCAGAACTGAACCATGCGAATTTATCCCTACTACAAAATACGCTAGATATTGATGAATGTAAAGCCTCATTTTCATTTTTCTTTTAAATCTTGATAATTAATTACTTAAAACTGTCATCATTTAACACTTTTCTCCTCTTTACAGCAGATATTTAGTTAATAATTTTCTTTTATGGCAGTTTTTAGTTTTCTAGACAATACACTCCGATATAAATTACATTCTAGTTGACTATCTATCTTATAATCTTTCCATTTTCTATTAATACGCCAAAATTATTATCATTTTTAAGAACAAACCGCTGCAACAAAATCCATGCGTTATGGATAAAAATTTATTTTCTACATTTATTTTCGTTCGTAATTATTCTGTTTATTCGTAAAATTTCAAACGATTTAGTATGCACTCTCTACATCATATTCTCACGTTAAGATCAATTCGTCATGGTTGAAAGTATTGTTTCAGATAATCAAAGCGCCAGTTTGCTAATTGAATCCTTAGGTATTTAATGCCATATATTCAAAGTTATCTCTACCTACTTAAATCATAATTTTTTTGTGTATATTATATATTTCTTTTTAGTAGCACTAACAACCGACATATTATTGAACTCTGTTCACATAACGTTATGAAATATCTTGAAACCTATCCGGAAACTTTGAATCAAAGGCAAGTACAATATTATCAGCGTAGCTAAATATTTCCCCATCAGCAATCAAATGAAATTTTCACTTCACATTATTATACATTTATTCCACATTTGATCGCATATTGTTCGATAATTATAAAATTCTACTTTTAGTCATTTTAATGGTAGTAGTGTTATATAGATTTAGTCATTTCTAACGTAGATTGTGTTAGTAATTTTAAA
Organism: Coronaproctus castanopsis; assembly: GCA_032883995.1. Classification (NCBI taxonomy): domain Eukaryota; kingdom Metazoa; phylum Arthropoda; class Insecta; order Hemiptera; family Monophlebidae; genus Coronaproctus; species Coronaproctus castanopsis. The sequence continues at coordinate 74,654,836 of CM065052.1, read as the reverse complement.
ATATTGTATGTAAGCTTTTTCTGACCATAAGTATGTTAATTTTAATTCGGATTTATTGAATCGCAATATTTTATTGATATTAATAAATGCAAGTGATATATTCAAATAAGTGTGAATCGCCTCAATCAAGCTGTGATGAATAAATAAAAATTTTACAAAATTACTTAAACTTAGCTATTGAATATTCAATGGTTTTACGTGATATAAATGTAAAAAAAAGCTTGACGTATCAGGAGCTTCAAAGATAGTTTAAACTTAGTTGTAAAAAAAATCAATCACCTTTTATATAGACATTAAAAAAAAAAAAAAAAAAAAAACGAAATTAAGTACTTTACGTATAGATCATGGGCTAAATTATATTTTGAAAAACGATGTGGACTACAGTGTAAAATTCTAGTTAATAAAAAACAAGTAGTCAGCACATTGTCCGTTCTTGCACGTACTAAACATGAAGATAATATGTATTTAAAGATAAGGATATTTATAAACAATATACCAGTTACTAAATCATATTTTCTATATTTTAAAGAATTTTTAAATTTTGCTATCAACATTCGTTATGAACAAACTTCTTCTGAATTTGCAAAACACTTTGTACAATGATGTATGCTCCATTTAGTTTTTAAATTATATTTAAGCTAAAAAAACATTTTTAAAAGATCAAAAAGGTCAAAAAGTAAATCAATATTAAAAAATTAAAATTAAAAGAAAATGGTTCCGTTAAATTATATTTACTCATACACATTTCATTACATAGTAGTAAATAAAATTAGTATTGTTTAAGCTTAATAATTGCTTGATCCAGATTAAGTTAATTGTCAACTTTAATAACTATATCGTCATTAAATTAAAGTGTTTAATACCCAGTACATGGGTGGGCTAGGAACCTAACCAAATCAGAAATCGAGGCTCATCTATACACAAAATAGTTAAAAACAATTTACTAATGATACACATTTTTAAACGACTAAATTAATAAATTATAAAATAATAAATTAATTAATAATGAAAAAAATTATAGCATTGAAAACAGAACAACAAATGGCAACAATGGCGAATTTTAATAGTCTCACCCATTCAGGAATCAAAACACACAACAACCAAAAAACAAAATAAGAAAAATTCAAACAATAATAATTTTATAAATAAAATAACTATAATAAACTAATTACTTATTTTTATAAAAAAATCTGTACAAAAATAATTTTTAAAAGACATGATTTTATTTACTATTATACTAAAATAATTTTTTAAATAAAACAAATACCTATAATAACCTAATTGACACTACCGGTTTAATGAATGAAGTTACAAATTCCAATCGACACTACAGTTACAACGGAAAAACCCCGATCTATTATCTATTTCACGTTTGTAAACATAATTATAAATAAAATTTGAAAAGGTTTAATTTCTTTTAAAATCATTATTTCAGATGTGTAACAATTGCCCCAACATCTCAGTAACTATATTTACCTATTTCAAATTTTCAATAGTTTTCAAAAAATATAGCAGTTTACAGACCGTCTAAACTGAAATCCAGTCCAACTAGACTTTTAAATGGAAATGGATCAGACTCGACCTTACTCAAAGCCCCTATATATATATATCTTTATGAACTTTCAAGCAGCATTTAAACATTGTAAAAAAAAAATCATTACCTTCGAACCGATAGAAAAATTTAGTTGGAAATTTGACTATTATACACACAAATAAATATATAAAATCAATCGAACAATTTTTAAATTCCAGCTAATAAATACTTAGCTCGAATTAAAAAAAAAAAAAAACATGAAGTGACAGTTTTAAAATTTGATAAAAAAATTTTAATATCGATTCGCGTAAGGCGCCATCTATTACGTACTTCTATAAACGTAATTTACTTCATTTGCTGATACGGCCGACAGAGAGTACAACATATTAAAAACAATCGGACAAAATACTTTTTTTGCATTAACCTTTTTTTAGTCGCTCGTTTTGGAGCGCAAAATAATTACATGTAAACGAATACATTTTATTATGTGCTGCTTTTCAGATAACTCTTTAGATAACGTTTAATGCGTTATATAGAGATATTCTAACAGTTGAACATTTTAAGTCGCAAATTGTCGATTTTAATCACAAAATTATAAATTTAGGTAAAATAGGGTCTATTCCATCTACATTATCGCTTATTAGGAGAACACGAACAATTTCGTTAATATCGAAAGTTCACGAAACATATACGGAGGCAATGACCGAATGGGTGAAATATATTATGTAACTAAGTTTATTTATTTCGTTTACTTTATTAAGGCTATTAACTGGTGATTTAAATGCAGTAAATAAGGTTAGAAGAGGAAATTGTATAATTGAGGGAATAGTTGAAAAACTGTTTTGTTTTGGTGTTAACCAGATAAGGTATGCAGATGAATATGGGTCGGTAAGGGTGGAGTGTAGGTATAGTAAAATATAGCAAATAAGAGAGAGATTTTGGGAGTAAACAAAAGGGACAAAAAACCGGGGGCTGGTACATTCGAGTAAATAGTCATGAGAGAGTGATAGGCGACGAAGGCGGAGGCCGCTGTGTGCTATGTAGTTGGAACGGGATAAATATATGAAAATACAAGCAGTAGTTTTATATATATATATATATATCAGATACCGATGACCATACAACAGGGTTAATCCGGATAAGCGAATTGTATAAATTAATATTTTATTAAGACTCGATTTTCTATGAAATAGAAGAAAAAATGTATAGCTTAATACGATCTTCGGAAAAGATTACTACCAAATATCGAACATGCTCGGTCTACGTTAATTCTTTTAAAATTTATTATAATTTCGGTCGAAAGGTTTGTTTTCTGGTAAATAGAATAGCTTGCAAATTTAATATGTACCACAATATTCAACTAACAATCGCCAATATTTGAGTTTTACGAGACTGCAAATAACGTGAGAACGATAAATCAGGCATTTCCGGAAAATTGAATAAACGTTTAGACTTGGAACGAACGAATCCGCGCGCAGATTAAGCAGGAGTAAAAACAACGCGATTTTTAAAAATACTAAATTTTTCAAATATTTTTTAACTGCTTTAAAAATACTAAATTTTTCAAATGTTTTCTTAAAAAAAATATTAAATTTTGCTGCGTTATACGCTTAAAGTTCCGTTTCGAAATGAAACCGTCGGAAATGTCTAAATTATTATTATTATTATTATTATTACCATCAAATCGACAACAAAGATGGCGAATATAAATAAAAAAATTAATCGTTGAATTTATTTAAAATTTACAGCCAATCTCGTATCGAAAAACGAATTTCATCTTATATTCGAGGACGAATATTTTTGATAATGTTTGATGACGTCGTCAGAAATTACTCCAGAAATAGAAAGGTAAACGAACACACGAAATAAAGTTAAGATAGATAAAATCAAAATCATAGCCAAGAAAATTAAACTGTTTAGAATACCTTCAAAAATGAAACTTTCAATGAGAAAGTACGTGAACACGAAAAATAAGAGGAAAAAAAATTAAAGCCAAATAAAATAAAAAAATTAAATAAATTTAAAAAATCGTATTTTGGCAAACGTAATAGAAAAAGAAGTTATTTTTTTATTATTGTAAGCTCGCCGACTTGCACACGTATATATTGCAAGCATGTACATATATATATATATATATAATCTCGTATATACATACACATTTTTACATTGTGTACGATCGTATCCGTGTGTGTGTGTGTTGCATTTACTTTTATAACTGCCTATAATTATCGAAAGAAGCCTCTTTCTTTTAAAAGTTAATGCGAGGTTTTGTTTCTTTAAACATACATCATATGTACATTTATATAGTTATATATAGCACTGTTTAAAGTCTGTGTACCAAAAATAAACTCCTCACTGGCTACTTGTGACACTTTTTTTTTTTTTTGTTACTTATGTTTTACGATTTGACATGTTCTTTTTTTAAAATCATTTTTCTTTTAGGAGTTTACGTTTGCGGAATTAAGACACGCTAAATTTATCCACGTTCGTTTAAAATTGTTTTCAAAATTAAACATTCGTTGCCAAATCAACATGACGCGCCAGGGGAAAGACGAAAAACAGGAAAAAAAAAACAAGCCGGTTATACCGGTAAATATAAGTATAGAAATGATAATAATAATCAATCTCGATCGTCGCCCTATCGTAAATAATCCATATAGAGAGGAACAGACGCGTATCCGGCTAAATGATAAACGTCATTAAAAGCGTACGCTCAAAATTTAGCCATTTCATTGACCAAAATTTTATAAGTCGTATACTAAATGCCATTATTATACGCGAGTGTTTTCGTCTCGTGGTTTTTCTCGGCATACTCGCTAAGTTGGTACTCTCGAAATCGTCCTACTATTTATTAATAATAATACACAATTGAAATTTTATACACTAGTCTATTACTGAATATGTGTTCCGAGTCACCTCTTGGCATAGTGAGAAATGACGTAGCATATACAGCGGCTAATGAAGCAGCTTATACGATAATCTTACAATAAAAAAAAAAAAAAAAAAAAAGAAAACCCATTTGTTGCAGCGTAATAGATGCACAACTTCGCACGAAATAGAAAATAATTTTAGGGCTCAATAAAACGAGCGCTCGAATCGGAGTCGATTTATGGTGCACCTGCACCTAACACGTTACGATGAAATAGCCATTCGCCGTTTACTATTAGGACATCTTACACATAGTGTCATTCAGTGCGAACAGAAACCATAATCTGTTCACGCAACAATAGAAAATGATTACCTTCTCGGCTGAACGTATTCAATACGGTCTATATTCTTCATCACTAATTACCGCAGCCAAATTAAAGTGGATAGAGCAGCGTTCCTTCATAGAACCGAAATTTAACGAATATTAAATTACAAAATCAAATTAAAACAGAATTACGGAGTAACACGTCAATATTTTATATCAAAACTCAGTATAGAGCAAAGGAAAATATTAACGAAGTTATATACGTTTTGCACTCCTGTATGGCTCAAAGTGACAAAGTGGTCAGTCGAAAAATTTCGTACGCTCAAATTTGAATATACACAAGCGATATTAACAGCGTTCCATTTTTAGAAAAGTAGAAACTTGATTACGAATCACCGACGCTTTCATACTGCGCGCAAAAGTCAGACTTTTATACATCAGGTAGCAACCGGAATTTACTTACAATTCGACATAGTGGTCAAATTTTATGTTCAATTTTTCGTCTTCATCTCTAACACTAAAAAAGAGTGATGAAGTTCTAACTCAAGAACGTGTCCTATATCCGATAATTTGAAGATAGATGGAGAACGCATTCTCGGACAAGTTGATACATAGTATTTCGTCGTTTACCGACCAATTTAATAGAATTAGGACTGTTATAAAAAATTCTAGTCCATGGAACGTCATCATTAGTATCTAAGACTGGTTGGCATGCTGGTAAGCTTAAATCTTTCCCGGTCTTCCGCAGATCTTTATAATTTCATTCTTCAACCCGGTGTCTTTTAACAGGGTTGTTATAAACGAGTTTCTAATCGGATAACAATATTTCGAAATAATCACCCAGGGGATGAAGTATATGACCCATCCGCGTTAACCTTGTTTTCTGTATGCGATTTGATACTTCAATTTGTCGCAGATCCGTTCATTTTAGAATTTTCCTACCACGTTTAATTCTGTTCCGCGTCCATAATCTCGAACGCTTGTAATTTATTCACACTTTATTTAACAGCCAAGTTTCAGCACCATAAAGAGAACTTCTATTGAATTTTCTTTTAATATGTCTTGTTTTTTCTTGAAACACGAATTTTGCTAGTACAATTCTAAAACGGGTGGAATTCGTAATCAAGTCGTACGAACGCTAAATAATTACTCCGTTCTATACAACTGGAGATCAATACTCGTAATTTATAAAAATGCAATATACACACAAACACGTAAAAAATAACGTATTCTATTCGCCTTAATTTCAATAGCTGCTGCAACCGTGCTGGGTCCAATATTGTATTTATTATACACTACGGATGTCCCGACTGGTGAAAACATCATAATAACAGTGTTTAATACTGGCAATGGAATCGGCTGAAGTCAACCCAATTGATGGAGTCTTAAAATGGACTGGGATTGGGGAGCTAAACTAAATAAAAGTAAATCGGTATTTTACCAACAGGAAAATAAGTTATCAACCGATAATGATAAATGAAGAAACGATGCCCACTGACACATATAGTACTTCGGCATGTACTTAGGTGAAAAGCTGACGTGGAGAATTGCCAAGAAAAAGGAGGCTATAAAAATACAAAAAGCCGAAATGTATCGGTTATTAAATCGAAGAAACACGCATTCGTTAAGTTAAACTTTTCCTTTATAATCACGTAATCAAAGGCAACTCATAGATAAACCACCAGAATATCTAGAACAGCATAAAATATGTAATAAAATAATTATTTTATATACATTATAAACAAAGTAAATTTTAATTATGTATCTTTTGTAGAGTATATTATAAAAAGTTAAACATCTTTTAAAAAGTGATTCGAGATGCCTAGTTACAACGGTAGGTGGTTGCACGAACCTGAATAAGACATCGGAAAGCCGTAGCATTATATATGGTGATTTTGCTTGTAATATTACTACGTGTGTATAGTTTACATAGGACTATATTGGCGACTAATCGTTTTGCAACCAGAGTCCTTGAAGTAAACGCACTTGACGCGGCAGAGTAGATTTTTCTCGTCGTACAGTTCAAAACACGTGAGCGCGGTTCCGTGCGTATACTACCGGCTAACAAAAGAACCAGTCTACGAGTCCGGGATTTATATTTCTTTTTTGAGAAGTTTTCCTTCTTCGAATTTCTCTGGACGTTTCTTTCCTGTGTAATTGTTTCATAAATTCCTTGCCACCTTCCAGTTAATGTTCGTATTATTATTGACCGATATTAATATACATAGAATTTTTTCCTTACTGAAACTGTACTATTTATACTGCAATCGATCATTTCATTATCACTTATCAGAGGGTGGTTTTGTGTAAATTATGAAAAAATAAGGATACTTAACTATTATACGTAGAGTTTAACGAATTATTTCGTTTTAGCGTTTTAAAAAATTTTATACTTTTCTAATTGTATCAATTTTATATACTTATTCGTGCGGAGCTAAATTTTTAATTACAATTTTATATATATATATATTACAATTTGTTATCCTGGGATCAATAATCTGACTTCATAATTTTTAGTTTTTCTAATTACGGTTTTACATGGTTCTTGTATGTATATTACAGTTTGTCGGCTTTAACATTATTAATGTTACCTCGCGATTTTCAATTTTTTTATATGTTTAGGTGAAGGGGAAATTGTAACTGCTAGATTTTTTCACCGCGAGCCGTCACTGAATCAAACCTATATGGAGTTACGGATGTCAACGTGGGGTTGCGCTAAGCCGAGCAACGTACAAAGTATTCAAACGAATGCGGAATAATATTCTTAGAAAAATAGCAGACGTCAGATGGTACGAATGTAATATCATCGCGATTTTCGAGTTCTAGCGATATGAGAAGTGATCGAAATAACGGCTAGAAAATATCAGCAAGAAGTACACCGACGCGTGTAAATGCGGAAATAAATAAGCTGAACGATCGTAAACTGGATATTCGGAGATTAAAACGCATGAATTAGTCTAATACCGACGAAAATTAACTTCGTTGGGAAGATGATTAACAAACAAAATCGCCAGAGTAATGCTAACACCGAACGGATAGCATTTTACTATCGCACTTGTGATGTTTTGTTTTTTTTTTAAAAAAAAAAAACCAATTAATTACCTGGAACGATACCGCTCTTTATCCTCGGGCCGGAATCCCACTTTCTATGTCGTATTTTAGGAGATCTTAATATCGGTTTATTGTCATCGTCGACGCTTAAAGATAACGATCCGAAACGTTTTTTCCGTCCATTCGGAGCGATATTATTTTCGGCGGACGATTTGCATCGAAAGAAAATCACCATTTTATTAAGAACGCCTACCATCGTCGAAATTACAACGATTGGAAATGAACGATTCAACAGGAAATTCGACGAATCTCGCGGGTAATACGTCTGAATCGATAACGTTATCTATCCGAAACGAGTCGACTTTCGACGATATTAATCGACATTTTCATATATACATATTATATATCTTAAACCCGATTTAAACGCAATTTTCACATTATTTATTTAGTAGAGAATCTTCTAATTCTAAACGGATATATCGGACTGTCGAACGCATCGTATAATAAAAACGAATATTATAGTAATAGAGTAGAAGTAGTCGTCGGTTAGTCGACTACACAGCGTACTTCATTCCGATATATTGTGTGTGAAAGTTGAAAATGCTGCACAACCAGAAAACCGCCACGACTTTAATAGAGGCGACCTAAACTTTAAACCGGTTTATTAATAAAGACAAAGAGACAATCGAGAGAGAAGGACGCAGTGATCGATAAAATGAAAGACACGACAGTATCGACTAATGAACACGATTTAATCTAATAACCAAGAACGGGTAAACCGTTCGAAGAGTGTCAGTTCAGTGCGAGATATAGTTTTATATACACACGTAGAGAACAAGTTTAAGCCAAGTATCAACCCTCTTTTGAATTACTTATACCTACTGAAGAACTAAACAAAAACCTAACCTTCGTTTTGCCCTTGCCAAATATAACAACGCTGGTAGTCGAGCAAAATTCGCGACCATTCGCACACATATACACACACACACATTACACGCATAATACAAACGAAACGAAATATTTTATATTGAAACACTACAACCGATTATCAATTAATCCTTCGGGTATTATAGTCCCTTGGACTTATCGCTCCATAGATTATATTATATACATATATTATTAATTGACGTTAATGAAAAATGAAAAAAAAAATTATTAAAAATAGAAAGAAATATAAAAAATCAATAAAAATATAATAATATAAAACTTCCTAATTTATAATAATTAATAAATGCGTCAAAATGACATCATTCTCCAAGCAGAGTCGAACCTATTTCAACCGATTGGCAAACGCCTTATTCAATAATGTCAACGCAAAAATTTCAAATAGTACAAATTTTTTTTTGAGCTGTTATACGATTACGGTTTCATAAATTTTGTTCTTTAGGTGACTCCAAAGATAAAAAAAAGAGATCTAGTAGGTTAGTGATGTTTTGCCTTTTGTGAGATGATTTTGTCTCTAAAAAATTCCATAAGGAACTCCATTTTCTTTTCCGACATACGCGCCCTCGCACCATCCTATTGGAAATAGGTAAAACGCTTATCTTCTCTTCAAGCAGCGCAACAAAATCTTGAGATTGACTCTTGACTGATAACGTTCAGTATTAATGGTTTGTTTAAAGAAAATTAGTTCAACCGGTGCTATCTAAACCGGTTTTATTACGTTCGGTGTTCAGTGTAGACACTTTGAGAAATTTTACTAACGTCAGTTATGAAATACTATATAATATATATATATATATAAGTCATTATTATTTTGAAATAGTTGAACACAAAAATAGATAGATACTGCGCTCTTATATTGCTATGTACGTATAAAGAATGTATTCGTATAATAGACGGAACATCATTAACATTGTTTTCAGCATTTATATATAACAAGTTGGGCAATGTTGTTTTTTTTAAATGAAGTCCAAATAACCTTTATAAAATATAGTGCATGTATAATATATAAGATACATTTTATAAAATTTAAATGCCAATAATTTACGGCAATTCGTGTTTCATTTATTGGAACATAAAATACTACTTCCATTAACTGCACTTTTACACTCCTTAATTTCTTCAAAAATATAGAATTAAGCCGCTGATGTATATATACGACTGTATAAACAAATATGTGCATATACAGGGCCACTTTAAAATTATGGTATTAATTTGCAATAAGTGCATTATATATATATATATATATATATATATATATATATATATATATATATATATATATATATATATATGCAGGGTGGCCCAAAAGTCACTAAACCCGCACCTTACATTGCAGATAGCGCGCACAAAAAAATACGAAGATGCACGAAAACGACTTGCGCACGAATGCTGATGTCTAAACCTTGAATCCTGACCAGCTGAACAAGCCTCAGAGTAGTGTTTTACGGTCTACACGGGAATAGTAGTGCGCACAAGTGCTCGTGTGATTTCTAAACACATATAGTAAAGAAGAACGCATTTTCTTTGTTCGCGTGTATTTTGAAACCTTATAAAAAGAAAGAAAATAATGAGAGCGCAGTGTCAATGTCTAGAACGGAGTTTAACCAGAAAGGTTAAGCCTCACTTTTTGATGATTTTTGCCAAAATTAGGGTATAAATAGAGATACGAGTATCCATAAAAAAACAGTTATAGTTTGACAGCCAGAAAGTCAATTATAGTTTCAGTTAGTTGAAGTCCGCTGTAGTTCCAGCAGAAGAAGAAGTTGAATCAAGAGATACGGTAATAGAAGACGGCGCAACAGTAAGTAGTTACAGTTGTAGCAGTTGTACTAGTGGTAGCCAGTCGCAGGCGAAGATAAGAGAGCAGATGAGACCAGTAGAAAGTACACGACGCAGTAATAGATTTCTAGCAATTTTTTTTCTATTCCCACTTTAAACTTCGAAGCCTCCACCTTGAACTACCCACGAGGAAGGAGCGTAGGAGAAATATTATTCCGAATTTCTAATCTGAAGTATAGGTCACTAACGATCTACCTTGAACTACACACGAGGGAGACACGTGAGGAATCTGTAAAATCGGACAAAACCAAAAGTGTCAACTTCTTTCAGCTCAATTAGGAAATTCTGCTAGAAAGAATTACGAAAATTATGAGTGTTCAGACAGTATGATCAGAGATACACCTCCAGGTAGAACAAACACGCATCTCAAAGCAGGTTAGTCTGATTTACAGTATCATTTGTCGAAAGATTATACGTTAAGTATCACTTGCCGACAAGAAGTAAAATTATATTCGTCGAAAAGGAAATCTGATATATTGCATGATAATCTTCCGTTAACGGAAAAAGGATATTTTATTCACCTGTAAGAGAGAAACAAAACGAGAGAACGAAAAGGAAAATATTAAAAAAAAAAAAATAAGAGCAGATTTAGGGAAGAGAAAAAGTAAGATAGAACGTATAACAAAAAAAAATTAATGTACTAGGACCTCAAGTAAATAAAAACGATGTCCAAATATCCTTGAGATGAGCATTATGGTCCTCATAATATATAAGGGTGGTATAGCCAGAAATAATAAGATTTTGGTGATTCTTGAAAACAAATTATAGCTGGGTACATGAAAACAAATGATAGCTGGGTACACGAACACAAATGATAGCTGGGTAGTAGGTGGCGATGTAATACACACCCATTCATACCTGATCCACAGAAGTCCGGCTCCTCAGTGCACGATGTGTACACGCTTTCCATCTCCCATATCCTCGTTGACTGTCCTTTGTACTCCTCACTTAGTTTGTCTCGCAACCTTACCTTCTTACTTCCTCTTCTCTTAAAAGATGAATACTCCTCCCTAACTAACCTAATCACGTTCTTTGTCTCGCCTTTACTCCTTGACTTAATTTCCTTTCGCTCATGCCTCTTCTAGCCTTAGTTGTTGCACACGGAACCTTAATTTAGATGAATAATTATACAATATAACAAGTATCACACTACTAATGAACTTATTCACTCCGTTTACAAGAAAATCTTATGTGTTCATCATACTTTTGTCTTGTAATTTATAATAATTGCGACAATAACGTAATAAAAATAAACTAGTATTTCGAAAAACGGTCAATACTCCGACTAACCTTATAGCTAAGATTGCAACACGAAGTTTCAGAAATCCCTAGATGTCCGCAATTAAAATCGGTTAAGTTAACACGCATATACTAATGTAATCTCATTTTAACCGATAAAACTCTTTGACTGTATTTTTGTATAATTTATAATTCGATTTTTATCGTTATTATTATTATTATTGATATTATTACGGTTACCAATCGTTCGTAATTATCATTATCAAGTACGACTCCGAAGACTAGCTGATAGTGCCTTATTTTTAAGCTTCTATAGATAACAAAATAAATATTTTACCACGCTCTAGTTAGACGCGCGATAATATTAAAAATAACAACGGCATTAAGTAAACATATCGTACAATTCCCAGAGGAAAGTATATAGGAGACTGAAAATAGTATAGTTTATCGCGCACTATGATTTATCGTAGAAAATATAAATCGAATAAAAATTAAACTACATTCATTCGACTTGAATAGTAACAAAACGAGGATGAACAAAATATTTCTTTAGGACATCGATAAACTACGTCAGATTCGATAATCTGAAAATTTTATAAAAGATTAAACAATTTTGATAAATTACGCCATAATAATCAAATATATAGCATCGATTCAATGGAACGAACAATAATACAAAGTATCGTAAACGGTAAACGTCCACAGGGAAGATGCCATACACGCTGGATCGATCAAGTAAAGGCGTCAACAGGATATACTATGTCGGAGGCGTTTCAAAATGCCAACAATAGATACTTATGGAGAAAAACTATAATGAAAATTGAATAATATTACATGGTGTCACCACGTCCTTACGTAGGACAATGGACAGTATGATGAATCAAATATATATATATATATTTATTTATTTATTTAATGAAGCCACACAACAGCTAACAGCCAATTATAGTGTAGGTTTATAAATAAAGTAATACAATGAATAATTTTTTCTGAATTATAAAATTAAAAGTAAAAAAAATGAAATACAAAAAAAAAATACATTGAATACATTCACCAGCCTCACTAAACACACCAGAAAAACTACCGCATTCACAAGTCTCACTAAAACATACATCATTCACACCCCATTCACACAATCTTAATCGAAATAAACGGACGAATAACCTTCAACAAATCAATAAATACAATATAAAACTTAACGCATATACTACATGTACATTAGTAAAGGAACACATAAACACACACCACATAATAACAATCTAGAACCATTGGAATAGACAACAGCGAAACTCCTGTTCTCATCGTAAAATATGTTCGGGAAGCAACTTATTAAAGAAATATCTGTTATCAAAGTATATATCCATACAGGAAAATATGTTCAAAAGAGAATTATACAAGCGGAAAGCTGAGGGCAACGGAGAACTTAAACCGAGGTTTGTTCGTGCACGCGGCTCACTAAAAAAACCCTTCGATCGCATATTTGGTCTATAATGTATGAGACGGTTGATGTTAAATACTCACTATTAACTCTACCGTTGCATACATCGTGAAGAAACCTTAATTTGGCTATTTTCTTTCTGTAGTGTAAAGACCTCACATCCATTATATTTCTTAATATATCGTAACTCATATATTTAGGGTAAATGCCTGATATACGGTAATATAGATATTTTAAAAATTTACACTGAACTTTGTCAATTAACCTAATATATTTATTATAATACGGATGCCAAACAATCGAACAGTATTGTAAAGGACTACGCACTAGTGCATTATAAAGCGACAGTAGCGTCTATGGATCTCTAAACACATATGAATTTCTTATAATAAAACCTAGCATTTTATAAGAGCGATTATCGCTTACATGTATTGAAAATTTTAAATTGTCATCAATATTAACTCCGAGATCCCGCAGCACAGATTTTTTAATTATCTGCTTACCATTCATCGTGTAAGTGAGAGCACCTATTTCTATTTCTACAGAAACTCATGTGGACGCATTTGTCATAATTGAAAGTTAAATGATTTTCTTTACTCCACAGAACCAACTTATCTAGATCTGTTTGTAAAGATTCACAGTCAGCTAGTGAAGATATAGGAGCATAAATTTTGAGATCATCAGCAAATAAAAGAAATTTTGAGCAAAGTTTCTTTCCAATATCATTGATAAAAATTAGAAATAGAAGAGGACCCAAGTTCGAAACTTGTGGAACCCCTGAAGTAGGTGAATATGTATTAGAATGGTAGCCATTATACACAACATAGCTCTTACGGTTATATAAATAGGATTCTAATAATATTATAAAATCTTTTGACAGTCCAAGCAACTTTAGTTTATTCAGTAGATGTGAATGACTAACTGTGTCAAATGCTTTACTAAAATCAGTGTAAATACTATCAACTTGTAAACCACAATCCATGAATCTAGAAATCTGATCAGTGTATGTAACTAGATTTGTCACAGTGGACTTGTGCTTCATAAATCAGTGTTGCTCAGGCATAATTTTAGTCAGTAAATAACTGTTCAACCTAACGTATATTACAGATTCTAATAATTTAGCAGATGTACAGAGTATAGAGATAGTTCGATAATTGGCGATTAGCTGACGATCACCCGATTTATATACCGGTATTATTTTAGATGTTTTAAGAGAATTAGGCCAAATGCACTGTTTTAATATTATATATATATATATATATATATATATATATATATATATATGTGTGTATATTATATATATATATATATATATATATATATATGTGTATATTATATACGATTACGCGGTCAACGGGATAAAATTATTAATTATTTCCCTAATAAGGCGTTTTTAAAAGGTAGGCCTTTTAAAAAAATAAACAATCCGATAAGAATATATAAATCGAGTTGAATTAACCGTGTGAAATATCGGAACCGTGCTCACAAAATATTATAGTTAAATACAAATTTAAACTTATTATCACGCAGGCCATTATTAAAGAACAAATTTACAAGCCGATTAATTACATTAAGTCTAAACGATGTGAACAAAAGACAGCGATTTAATTAACTTAACATGTATCGGATCAAACCGGAATTTAAAATTACAAAAAAAAAAAAAACATTGCTTACACGCGGAAAGTGCCACGAATCATATTCTAACATTAACTTGTATAACTACGAACTGCAAGATGTACCGGCCGATATATCGAAGATTACAAATTACCCGACAAAGTACCTCGTATAATAATAAAGAATTTTTAAAGCGATCCAAATTGAATTAGTAAAATGTAAAAATAACCGCAGATGTGGATTGATAGGACTTAAACAAAATAAACACATAATCTATTACACCGGATAGATCTAACAAGCTGGTAGACTTTTCAGGTTTTTGATTACACGGAGATAATAGATAATAACGAGGGCACGTATTGCGAATACTAAAGCGAACGGTTCTAGAAAATGAACATAATAAACGCGCCCATCACGAATTTTATCGTGGTATCCAGCCAACGATGTCAACGATGTAGTAGATCATTTGGTAAAATGTAAATGATGACGGAATAGATGAAATCCGCCGTTCGTGCAAAAAGAAAGTAGCGATGATATCATCACTTGACGGTTATCAAACTAGATACTTGCATCTCGTATGTGTCGTAATATACAAAATGTCCTATTCACCAGTATTTAGATTAATTCGTGAAAATAGAAGAAAAAATTAAAAGAAAGAATATACCTTCGAATAGGCCGTACTTTCAGACATAACGAACATATAACGGAAATAATTGAAGGCATGCAGAAGGAAAACAATCGAGAGGAAAGGCAAGAATGGAATGTATCAATAATAAATACAACACGATGTACAAGCAACAGGATATAGTAACGTGAAAAGAATGGCGCTATCCGGAGAATCTGATATTTCAAATTACCTGTCTACCGATCTTTACGACGATATATATATATTTTAGTGATGGGCATAACTAACCAGGATAATCTAGTGAATTAATAACATTGTTTCCAAAAAAAACGACTAATTATTAGGTTTTTTTTTTTATTTAGTCGGATTAATTGAAATCACAAGTAGTATAATGCACAAAATATCTAAAATATTTAAAATAAAATTAATATATTATATATATATATATATATATATATATATATATATATATCGGTTGAAGAATAACTATAGCATAATATAAACCGTACGAAATTTATAAAATAAATCATTCTAGATTTTAGAAATTCGCCGACAAATTAAATATATTTTAACACTAGCTGACCCGACTAACTTCGTATCGCTCTAGAATCAATAAATATATTAACTTATTAGCTGAATTAAACAAAAAAAAAATACTGATGAAGAATTATAAATTATACAAAAGAATTAAAAAACAAATTTAAATGATATGTCGATAGTTTTGAATTTTTGTAGATTTATTGAACTTGATAAAAAATTATATTTAATCCAGCTAATCAGTTAATATTATTCATTCTGGGGCGATACGAAGTTCGCCAGGTAAGGGAAGGCCCTAAATCGTATTATATTAACGCCTAGTGTATATTCAGGATATATTCACATCCCTATGATAAAAGCAAATCGCTCGAAAAATTTTTCAACATCGAAAATAAAATTTTCGCGATTTCCCGTTACCGATTAATTTTGGTAAAATTTATGTTATTACATAAATTATGGATCTCCACGTCTACTTTTGTACAATGATGGGGGGGCTTAAAACTGGCCGAAACCCCTAAAACTTTTATTTTCTCGATGGGTACTTGGTGTAAAAATATGACTACACTATCGTTAAACGCGTATTTCAATTCCGCATAATTTTCATTTAAACTATTTCCCCCGATTTCAAATCGAACGAAATGTATTGCGAAAAAAGTGAAATTTGAAAAAAAATACTCCCTTTGAAATTTTCGGGTTCGGTTTGCATTTTTTTTTCGCGGTTTTTCACTTTATACGATAGATCTTATGTAAAAATTGCTATTTCAAAAGGCGAATTCGTTTAAAAATATTTACGTTGTGCGCTATGCGCTGCCATAGGTAGTCGGCAATTTTTAAAAATTCGCCGCTCGAAACCTAATCGCAATTAAAACCGGTATTTTATTTCGACCACGTCATTTTAATATCTATTAAATCGGCTTTAAGGAAATTTAAAAAAAAAGTCACCCCCAAAACCGCCCCAACATTTTTTTTGAATAAAATGTTTTATATATATGCACTGTCCTTACAATTATGAACAACGAAAAATCAGCATGCCGTTCTCGAGTTATGGTATTTAAAACATTTAGCAATTCATTTTTTAATATAGATAGAGATAACGCTAGTAGTATAGGCAACTGGTGTAACGCGCAAAGTCGAATAATTTATTCTAGTTAAAAATATATAACTTCGGAATCTTCTTCAATAAAAACCAGACTACTTTTCTAAATATCGATGATTAACATTCAAGGTCGAGATAAAGCTAAATCGCATTTACGTCATGTAACTTGAATACAATCAATATTTCATTAACGCACGCTACTAGAGGGATATCATGACGTACGAATGAAATAAAATATACAGAATTTAATTACACGGACGAAACAACTACGACGAAGATTGTACGTAAACATCGTGTACTAATATATATGGGAATTAGTGATTCCACCCAGGCCTGTAACAAATGGATAATATGTCTTATTAAATATTTATAATACAGTCTGATATGCAATTGAATATGATCATGTATACGCTAAGCATCTGAAATTAGTAGGAGAGGCTGTAATAACTGCAACTGAAAAATAGGTAGTTTCCATCGACGATTTATCGTCGTCAGACCTATATAAACTGATTTATTTACAATATATATACATATATATATATATATATATATATATATATATATATATATATATATTAATTAAGAATTTTTATATGATGATTAATCGTTAAAGTTTTAATGTTATTTTAAAACTTTTGAGAAGGTATAAGAACGACGTATATTACATAATGATATGTATGTGTATGTGTGCGAATATGTAGAAAATCAAATAGACAGTGCGTAAAACCCAGTTACTATATAGAGTACTTGAAAAAACCGAGATGATAACATTAAGAGCAAGATTACGCACGTATCTGTGAGGAGAGGCTATTGTACTTTGATCGTGAAGACAAGAATTAAGACTAGTTCTGATGGTGGTCTAGCGACTGAAGAAAAAGTAAGCTGAATCTGGAGAGAAAAAATAAATGAAAATTAATTAAAGCCGCAACGATCGTAGTAAATCACTCAAAATTCAAGAAGACGCTAATTAACCGGTAACAAAGTTTGTAATTTACTCATATCGCACACTCTATACGATCATTAAGCTAATAATTTTTATTCTAATTTTCTTATTAATACGATCATATTTCTTTATGTAAATGTAATAATACAACGCTGTATTAAATAAAATAAATTTTAAATAATGTATCATTTGAAGTATATTTAAATTAAATAATTCAATACTAAGTATATTATACAATTATAAATGAAATCATTTAATTCATACGAGTTGCTTCTTAAAACACAATACGAAGTTCGAATATATATCCTAATCTGTAGTTATACATAGAGAGCCCTCATTATATATATATATATATATGTGTGTGTGTGTATGAATGTATGTAGAGGGAGAAAGGGAGAGAAAAGAATTGCGTTTGATTAATCAACGCGTCCCCGCTTAGTTTCGTGATACGTCTGCTTATTCATTACAAAAAGAAGAAAAAAACCCAAAAGTTACGTATAAGAGAAATAATAGATATATAATTAAAAATTGTCAAATTTTAAATATCATTACTGAAGATAAATACATGTAGTAAAAGGAAATTCTGCAAATTAATAGATTAAAAGTCGAATAAAAATCGTTATTGTTTTTTAATTTTATTA
Source organism: Coronaproctus castanopsis (assembly GCA_032883995.1). Taxonomy (NCBI): domain Eukaryota; kingdom Metazoa; phylum Arthropoda; class Insecta; order Hemiptera; family Monophlebidae; genus Coronaproctus; species Coronaproctus castanopsis. Next base: position 74,636,141 of record CM065052.1, on the reverse strand, counting down.
TAATTATTTTTGGGTTCGTTGTTGCTGATCAACTCGTTCACTTCTATATATAAAAAAGTGATACCAATAAAAGCTTAGTAATGTTTATATAATTCACTTCGACGCTTTTCTAACATTTTAAATACCATATATAGCGGGGTAATACTTAATTATTTTTTATTTACAAGTCTTATTTATACTTTCTTCTTTAAAGTTTAAAAATTACTCAGGCATATAATCATACACATATATATACATAATGTGTTTTTGTGATGTGATTCATTTGTCACGATTGTAACTAAAAACCGGATTTCACCATATCCATTCTCGTACGTCGTCAGATTTCACAACAGGTTAAAAACCAGAGCAGTTACTGTTATTGTTTTCACTCATACGACGTTCAGAACTCGTTACTAACAAATAATCGTTTCCATTGTTTATAATGTTAATTAATCAATAACCGAATATTTTAATCTCAAGTATTAACACGCTATCCGAAAAATATTTCGTCGATTTTATGAAGCGAATTTTGACGATCTTTAACGACTTTAGATTACGTCGACGCACATACAAACACACACACACACACACATCGCGAACTGACGCATACATTACTGTTCGCAACAATTCCGAAAAAAATATCTGACATATCTTAAAAATTATTCGTTTTACGTGAACGTCATTCCAAACAATATGTAGGGCAACACGTTGTAAACGTGTTTACAATTTAAAAGAAGAAACAAATTAAATTATATTTATAGGATTACTTACTCAAGCTTTTAATTATTCATATTTAAACATAGGTTTATTTATATTAGTTCTAAAAGTTTCGATTTTATATTATATATATTTACACACAACACACGCGTCGATGTCGATTTGTGTATACATACATACATTCGCCGATATACGCATACTTAAAGTAAACCTTACACATACACACACACACACACAACATATAATTTATAGTCTGGAAGCAATTTTTGACCAAGCTCCCCAGATAGATACGGTGCAGGAATAAGAATCGCGTGTAAATTCTAGCGATAGGTTTTGCCGACGATACCGCACTGCTGGTCAAAAATATAATAGAAGAACCGCACTGACTGTTGAATATAATTGCTGTACAAAGTGAAAAAATGTATAAACTCAAAAAAAATCACAATAGCTTCGAGCCAGCCAGATTCAAATCTAAAACTAATTCTCGGTGAAAAAGAAATCGAACAAGTAGAAAAATATAAATAGTTAGGTAGCTGGATAAAAAAAATGGCGATTATAACGAAGAAATACGAATTCCAATCAACATGGTCAGGAATATGTTTATGAAATTCAAAAATATTCTTCGCGGTCAATAGTTAAACTTGGAGACCAAAAAGATGCTGCGGTGTTACGTGCGATCAGTGCTTCTATATGGATGCGAGACATGGACGGTAGAAGAAAACATGAAGAAGAGTTTTCGTCCTTTGAAATACGGTGTTATCGAAGAATTTGGAAAATTCCGTGGACAAAAAAGATGAAAATTTTGAGAAGTGTTACAACTAATGAGAACATGAGAAAATATTAATGACAAAAAAAAACATAACATAATATAAACCAAAAAAAAAAAAGCTAAAGACTCGTATAAGGGAACTAAAGATATTGACGTTAACTTTTCTTAAGTATGAATGATCTATAACAGCCGATCAGATACGATATAATAGTTAATTATACTAAAATTATTTTATAGATAGACACACACACATATATATATACATATATATACATATATGTATATAAAATATAAAATTTTTCTATTTTATTCCTATAGCACGATACTAAATAAAAAACTACTTACATCACGTCCAAATTACGTACCTACGTCGACGTTAGTCTTCATGAATATCATTAAATGTACTGTGCAAAGCTCGACCTGTGTATCCATGAACAACGTGCTCGAAGGTTTTCCGAGGGTATCCGCAATCACACGCAGCATTATCCTTAATTTTCCGCCGCGTCGGCGATTCATTACATCGCCCATTTTCGGTTGAAATGCGATTTAGTTGTACCTATTTCCTTCGGGTAAGGTCAAAACCGTCCGCCTTATGATCAGGTTGTGTGCCCAGTTTCCGTTTGGGATATGATCAAGTCCATTGTTCTCGAACTCCTTCATCGCATTGAAGTTTTTTTTTTTTCAATAATGGCGTTTGCCGTAATAAACACCCTGGTTTCCTTGTCTTTAGCCGCGTTGCTTCAAACGTGTGTGCCTATTTATAGGGAGTTACTGATCAGCTTTTGTATTTCTGCCATTCTCTGATGAGTGATATTTTCCTACGGCTATCGGCTGGCGCAATGTTACCGAGTACAGGTAGACATGCAGTAATCATGTGATTAGCCTCATTACGATATTCAGCTGTATATTTAGTGTTGCAGTATGGCGGCTATTAATCCAAACAGCTGTTCCATGCCGTATTGTTTTAAATAACGGCGGCTCCAACTTAACGAATGTAATATAAACGCCGATGTTAGCAAAGGATGTTGCGTGACTCTCCTTAATCGGACGACTGACACCGAACGGCCAGGCGATAAGGTGATTTACCATTTTACCTTCTCCCTGATTTTCTTTGTTTTCCAACATGCTTATATTAATTTATCGACCAACTAAATGGATAGCAACTTTGTCGGCAAATTAAAGAAAATTTGATGTTTTCGTTCAGATTCGAACAGAAAGAGGAACCGAATCGCCGTAAAGCTTTTGTCTTTATATATACGGTAAATTAAAAGGCTGCACTATCGTACCTTCATTGCAGCTCGTCGGGATCGTTCGCGTTAGAAAAAATTCTACTTACACAACCGACAAATAAAAAATCCGTCCAAAAAGTAACACACCGCTGCATGAGGTAAGTACCATCGACTACATTACATCGCGTCTCACAAAAACGGAAATATTTGTAGTCGAGTTACGAATACACCGTAAAGAAGGAAATTTTGCATATTTCTCGGTCGACTATATTTTACATTTACAACGTAATCCGAACGATCAGGAAACGGCGTATCGTCCCAGTCGTATTGTTGGAGAAAAGTTAAAAGTTACGAAGCACATCTGCCGTATCAAAACGACAAGAAAGTCGAGAATGCCATCGTTCGCTCAGTATTAACGGATTACTGGTTTCCGAGTAAAACCGCTCAATAGTGAATGTCGTTATTCGGAGTAACGAAAGAAAAATTACTAACACCGCGAAACGGTTTTTCATTAGATGGAACGCAATTACGTTATTTATCGTTCTGAAACGCCAAGCGTTAATCCGAGCCTTTAAAACTGACGACACCACGTACCGCGAAACAAGAAATATAACGTACGAAATAACACGCATACGGTTGTTTTTATCGCGATTTCGAGGAAAGCTTAATAATAATAATAATAATATTAAAAGACAATTCCTTTTAAGTAACCTGACAATACGGTAAGATTTCTGCCACAGATTTGTCGATTTAACCACGCACCCGGAAGTTAAATTTGCACCTAGTAGCGGATAAAACCGGAAAAGCTAGAATAGGACTAATATTTGACGATATATATATATATATATACATATTCAGCTAGTTCGTGTTACGTCACGTTAAAACAATAACATTAATTACAGGAAAAAATTACAATAATAATTATGATAACAATTGTAATAATACTAATCATAGTAGTAGTAGTAGTAAAAGAAAGAAGAACAATAATAATAATAATAATAATAATAATAATAAAGGTTTTCATTAAACTTCACAATTGAAATCAACGAATAAAGCCGTTGTTTAAAGTATTTACTTTACCGTTACAACGTGCCGGTGTATAACTTTCAATTTCATTATTATTAAAATGAAATTAGTTCAGTTCTTCCTCCACCGACCGTTCATTATCAACAATTATCTAAAGTAAATAAAACGCTTCGAACAACGGCATAAGTTCCAACAATCAACGTACAGACCTCATTAAGGGTTCATGTTGGACGTTTGGAAACTTAATGAAAATTTTCCTTCCAGTAATAATTACGGTTAATTCCTTAATTATAAGTGTATAAACACACGCACACACATACATATATATATATATATAAACTTATTTCGATCCTAACGGTAATTATATGTAATTATATTTATATACATACATATAATATATATGTATATATATATATATGCATAATATATATATATATTTTTTCCTTGTAAATTTACAAATGAGCTCATGGTAAATTTTCTCACATACAAATGTTTTATATTTTATAGTTGCCTGTTCAGCAAATTCAGTTTTTAACATAATATATTTATTTTTCCAATCGGACACGTATACAACATACACACACCTAAAGCAGAGTACGTATAATAAATAAATAAATGAAAACTGATCGAAAGACACTTTGCCTTGACAAGCACAAAACAGAATTCAGTTGTAACAAACTTATTGTAACGCCAATAGCAATAATTATATATATATACATACATATATATATATATATATATATATATATATATATATATATATATATATATATTCCATTTAGCCGGTTTTCTTTGTACTATAACAATTTTCATTAACTATAACAAAGTTTATTAATATTTATAAATCGATACAACTACCCAGCAACTCTTGTAGTCGGTTCGCTAATTACCGACCAATATATACTGGCAATGTATTGTATATTCGATCAATTTCTTTTTCAATTCCTCTTCCTATATTTCTTACCCCGCAGCTCTAAATCTCTAAATTATATGTTCAATATATAAACCTATTTCGACCCTAACGGTAATTATATGTAATTATATTTATATATATGCATAATATATATATATATATATATATTGTAAATTTACAAATGAGCTCATGGTAAATTTTCTCACATACAAATGTTTTATATTTTATAGTTGCCTGTTCAGCAAATTCAGTTTTTAACATAATATATTTATTTTTCCAATCGGACACGTATACAACATACACACACCTAAAGCAGAGTACGTATAATAAATAAATAAATGAAAACTGATCGAAAGACACTTTGCCTTGACAAGCACAAAACAGAATTCAGTTGTAACAAACTTATTGTAACGCCAATAGCAATAATTATATATATATATATATATATATATATATATATATATATATATATATGTATGTATATGTATATATATTCCATTTAGCCGGGTTTCTTTGTACTATAACGATTTTCATTAACTATAACAAAGTTTATTAATATTTATAAATCGATACAACTACCCAGCAACTCTTGTAGTCGGTTCGCTAATTACCTGACCAATATATACTGGCAATGTATTGTATATTCGATCAATTTCTTTTTCAGTTCCTCTTCCTATATTTCTTACCCCGCAGCTCTAAATCTCTAAATTATATGTTCATGCATACAATTTACAATTAATCTCGTATTTACTTTTTGTTCAGTTATAAATGTGTTATATTTTTATACTTGTCATTATTTATTTACTTATTACAAGTTGTAGGTAAAAATGATAAAGATTAAAAGACAACGATCCGCCCCAACCTCGATGGCTGTACAAATACGAACTACTAAATGCGACATCGATGGCAAGGCGCAGAAGTTCAGACGAGTGACTCCGTAGTAACTGACAGAATGGAACGAAAAATAATCGTGAAATATGATATTCAAAACGGATAGCGATATGATTAAAGATTATGTAATCAGCCAGTTACTATGTTTAACGAACTCGATTAAATATAATTTTTATACGCGACGCCGATAAGATTTTATAACGTCGAAAAATCGCGAGAAATCGTGCAGCCACGATGGCGTACTTGTTTGATATTACGGAGCTCGTCGAAAATGTGGTCCAAGTTAAATAATTATAAAATTTCAACGGCCAATACGGGATTCCTTTTTAATTCAGCCTATTATCAAAAACAAACCGTTTCAATTGTCGAATAAAATATATTCGAAGAGCATTCTGAAGCAATCGACTGCGCGTGATGCTAAAGTATATAAAATTTCCGACGCGTATCATTAGAGACGGCCGTTTATACCGAACATGTAAGGATTTACTGTACGAAATTCTTCTACATTAATAAACATGTTAAAGCGATAGAAAAAAAAAAGTAAAACTATTTTTTTTTATATATGTAGGATAAGCCGGCGATAACGAACGTTTTGTTTTTCTAGTAGCGCAGTTGCACACACGAGAGATTCGTCTTTGTTCTCAGTTTCGGTTATCGTGGCATCCTATAACGAGAAGGAGCGCCGGTTTTGCGTGGAACGTTATTTTCGACATGAATCCATCACGACGGTGCAGAGAGTTTCGGAAAGAATTCAAAGTTAAGCGATTTTTTCTTTTTGCGGTGAATACCTTAAAAGCCGCGTTTATGAAACACGTCAACGAGATCTGGAAAAAAACTCGTATTTCTGAAGAAATTTCAAAAATTCAGCGACCTCTATGTTCGAAAAAATCTTCGAAAATTTCGTCTAAATGAATGTATTGTTCGAAATATCGGTCATCCGAACGATATTGTGATCCACGTAGATTGTCAGCTAATTTCCGGTTTTCCTATTTTTTCAATAAAATTTCATCCGAAAATGTTGGTCGAGTAATTTTTCAGTTATTCGAAAAACAACAAAAAACCCCTTCTATGGGTCACCGTACATTATAGGGCGACTGGTACTTATAAAAAAAACTTTATACTTGTAATGTGTTATATGCGAAATCGCGATTGTAAAACACCTCAGTTATCGTAAAAAGTTATCGAAACTACCAACTTCGCGCCGTGTAAGTAATTTCAAAGTACGCGATATTTAATTAACAACGTAGCGAGTAGAATATGTTCTTTAAAAGGAACGACACGGTATAACAAGTTTAGGTAACTCTCCATTGAATTCAACTTTTCGTGTCTTTAAAATTCACTTCCAAATGTACTCTAATCCGGATGCGTGGTGTCTGTTGTCCTCCACACCGGCACTTCTGTTCTTTCACCAGGCCCGTGCTCTAATGTTTTCCCAGGCGGTGGTCTCAGGGGGGTTCTGGTGGAATTTCTTGATTTCACTGGACTATCCGCTCTTTTTCAGATTTCAGTTTTAAATAGATTTTCAGTTTTCACTTTACGTTGTAATCGACCCCGAGCTGTAGTGTGAAAAGAAAAATCGACACAGAAATAAGGAAATAGAGCGCGACTCTCTATAACTGTACTTAGTTGCGATGTTTATAAAAATGAGTGTATGTTTGTAGAGTAATCAGTACGATACGACGATTTTAAATCAATTTTTATTATTTTTTTAACTCAATCAGCCATACGCATACTCGCACGCGTAAAATACATAAATGAAATATCGCAGATATTCGTTTACATATTCATAATTCTTAGATGCAATTTTAAACGAACATCGTAAAAAGGAGATTACAATTCAGATTTGAGAAACATTCGTCTTTTTGAATTGACTTTTATTGTCGATCGTGTTTAGCATTTGTATCGTTAATTTGTTTTTATCTACCGCGTTTGTGACACGTCAATTTTACGTTTTTAACGCCAGTTTGACAACAATTTCACATTATTAATTTTTTAATCGGCTCTGTTTCATTCTTTTTTCTATTCGTAATTTCAGCTTAAATTTTTATTACGCCCAGGTTCCTTCGGGACACGGCACGTTTGGGTTCCATTATTTATGAAGTAGACGACATTGAACAAGCGATATTTCAACCGTCTGCTTTTGTAGATCTTCTTTCGAAATATAGTACTACACACGCCTAATCCCTTTTTTAAAACTATGACCAAATTCATACAATACGCTGCTATGTTCATGGAATCTATCATCGGCACTTAATTAGGTCATATAATTCACCCAGAAGTGGAACGTGAAAGCACTTAGTGTATTTTTCACTTTCCACATGCTTCTTGATTCGGTTAGACAACTGCACACGTACATATATTTTTATTAATCATTATTATTTATTTATTTATTTATTACACCGAATGTATTTCTACGTTTTCATCTGCAATTTAAATTAATATCAGATGTACTCATTTACGAAATAATTAATTATTCGTGTTTTAACCTATATTTAAGCATACTTATTAATTTTCATTTCTTTTTCGTGGTTAATTTAGATAATGTTCAAACATACCCACTAGACCCACACCCACACATACACAGTAACAGAGGGGACTATGTTACTCAGAGCACCTTTCACCCTTAAAAGAACTATCGCAGGTAATCATTTTAATCTACACTTCGATCCACACGCATCGAATTTTTTTATAGTCACTAATTCTTTGCCACGTTAAACTATATTATTTATCAGAATTTATATCATAGATTCTATTTCGTTATCAGCTTTTCTATTCTCCGTATACTGCGAAAGTAACATCGTGTGGCATCAACGTACAACCGTACAGACCACTTTTCTCCACTCTGCTTTTCTTGTAGCTGCAACCTGTGTGAGTCCAGTTTTTTGTCTTATTCCGTATGTCCATCGAAACGGAAACTTTCCTCGGTTTCTATATCCTCCTGGTAATCCCTGTAGGATAGTATGTACTAGTGGAGGGCGTAACAGCTCTTTTTACTGAATCGATTCTTACGAGTCTGTTCATTTAAAAGGACAGGTTTTAAAAACCAACTCTGAAGAGTCGGTTTGAGAGTTAATACGAAATATGTAGCATGGATCTGATCTCGCGAATTCGTTTTATTACAGTGAATTATCCTTTGCAAACGTACACTGTACATCTTTATTCACTAATGTAGTTACTGTGAGGAACCGTTTTGTCGGTCTATATCATGTACTTGTTGGTCAGGTCTATTACTGGTAATACATTCAAAAACTTATTTGCGGAAGTACCCGAATAAACCCAATTTCACACGAATCAATATAATATTCGCTCATCCCGCGTTCGCGATGATTATACCACGAATCAGTTATCAAAAGAACGGTGGTTTTAATTTTTCGAACGTCGTACGAATCGTCTCGGTTTGAAGAGTGACTCTTTAAAACTAACGAGTAACTCATCTCTAGTACGTACGAGTGAGTCTGTTTTTTTTTTGTCATGTATACAATTACTATTAATTCTCGATAATAAGGGAAATTCGACTTTCAGATCATTCAGTGTGCTGTCCAAGGTATTCTAGGCACCCTCTTATAACTCGCATTTCGAAAGAGTCAATTCGCCAGAAATATATATATATATATATATATATATATATATATATATATATATATATATATATATATATATTATAATTATAAAATTGGATTAATATTGCATATAAAATTGAGACATTGCACTATTTAACATAAAGATATATCATTAGAAAGGGTACACATGCTTTGTAACTAGTGAATTAGAATAATAGTAATCATAATATTATATATGCATAACCATACAGATGTCAGAAAAAGTTATGTTTTTGCTTCATCGTAAGATAAGATTAATATAACTCAATATGTAATTTTTAATTAATAATTGTTTTATTCGACAGGATTTTAGTATTAAAAAGTCAATTACCATCAATCTCCAAATTCTATTCTCAGGATGGGTCAGTATGCCGCGCTAGTGAACGAAACGCGCTATTTCCGTTGAAATCGAAGGCTGAAGCTTGACCACTTCCTCAGTACGATAATTCGCCATGAAGCGAATCGAATCGAAGTATTTTTCGTTGATTCGATTCATCACGCGAAACGTATGGCAAATCGATAAAGAGAATCGTACCGCGTCAAATTCGCATAAAAGGACGACCAGGTAAAAATCTAAGTATCACATTAAACGAAATAACATTCCAAAAATATTGCACGAAAAACCTTCGTGGTGGTAATTCACTAATTTTGGTTTACCAACGTGTTTTTTGTTGTTGTTTTTTTTTAAAAAAAAGACAAGACTAGTGTTACCCCCAAAGGGGAATTATGAAAAAAAATTAAATAACAGACACTAAACATACCGGTGTTGGTTTGTTTCGATACCGAATAATACGTAATTGACAATATTGTGAATGTTTCATGTATAGTAGTGTTGTATTTAATAACTTGAGACTAGTGTACCAAGTCAAATGTTATAATTTCCTAATCATTGACAATAAAAAAAAAATATATAAACTGTAAACTGTGCAAATATTATTATTACTACGAAAAGAAAACTGTGATAACTGATTAAGGGCAGTGCTAATGAATAATAAATCTAATTCGAAAATAATTCTAATTTTAGAATCTTACCTTAAATTATAAGTTCCGCCATTATTCAACACCCCCCACACAACGTATAATATATGTAAATGTATAAAATAGCGTTAAATGTTCAATAACGATTTAATTTTCAATAAGTGAGTATATAATTAATTCATTTATACTCGACAAACGCGTTTATATAAAATTTATAATTATAAAATTACTTTTTTTTTAATAATTTATATATAGGCTTAACAATAATAATAATAATAATAATAGTAATAAAAAAATGCGTACTCGATAATTGTATATATTTATATTAAATGATAAATTTAGAGAGTACAGAAAACCATATTAGAAGCATGTAGTTTAATATTAGGTAAATAAACTATACAGAATATTTAAAATTAAGCAGTGTGAAATGATAAACGCTGTATCACTAATTAATACCAAAAACGTCTGTATTATTAAATAATCCTGTGTATATTTAAGCGAAACGTATATATTTAAACTAGTATGTTTACATTCCCATCGCGCATGATATAGTCGCTATGTTCCTCCTTAGATTTTATTAAATTTTAACAATTCCTAGCTATCACGCGCAGATATTAAATATTTAATCTAATACGTACAGACGTAAACGCGAATTATTTTAAACCCTAAAAAATTGCGAAAGCGACAATTGAATAGCAAAGAAATTACACATCAGGTAAGGTTCCAAATGTACACGTATATAACCTCATAAAATTAGATTATAATTGAAATATATTTTCTATTTATTTCTAAGTAAGAAATATAAAAAAATTAATATATGTATATATATATATATATATATATATATATATATATATATATACAATTAATAGTCTCGGGTAAAATTAATTTTTTATTTATAAACGTTTCATTGCGTAAAGTAAATAAATATAATAGGCTGGATGATTTTATCAGTAAGCCGGATAAGGTTACTTCAATAACTTTAATAATTATATTATCATCTTATCGTGAGTTAACTAACATATACCGTGTGTACAGGGAAAGAACTAGAATATATATATATATAATATATATATATATGTATATATGCGTTAGTATACCCTGGGTACATGGAAATATTTAAATAAATTACATAGCACCAGCGACAGTAAATGTGATAATTGTGAAACTAACGTAGTAGAGATTGTTCGACATTATAAGGCATACAGCGAGCGTATAATTCAATTCGAAACAATCGCAGTAACATCGACCGCTCACTCGAACTCGATAATATTATTTTATTAAATTAAAACAATTTATTTAAGAATTGTTTATTTATTTATGAATTAATTAATTAATTTTTTTTAAAATCTACATAGATTCACCGTTATATATATATATATATATATATATATATATATATATATATATATATATAGATATATATATATAGATATATATAATATATATACTTTCCCCAATCTGGCCCGGAGCTTTCTAAATCCAGTTCTTTCCCACTTTCTAAGTTATATCATCTTACCAACGGGTCGGTGTAGTCTGAAAATATGTCTTCTTTTATCGAGTGGTCAACGTTGAACGAGCTCGTTTCATTCATCTTTTATTCTTTCCTCCGGGTATGTATCCCGCCCACACATATACGTATTCACCTACTGCGGTATTAGTAAGCTACTAGTCCATTCTGGTATAGAAAACTATGAGGATTTAAGACGACATAAACGTCGGAATCCGTACGATTTAAGTAATGCATAAGTCAGAGTCACTTGTGCTTTCAAGCTCATAATCTTTATCGTCAAAGACTACATAGTCTTCCCAATAATCTCAATAAAAAAAAAAAAAATAAATTATGTTCTTTGTTTACAATATCCGATTATAATATTCTCTCACGGGTATCATTTAATTTTTATATACGTTTAATAAAAAACCGGTTATAATATTTTTCTTATTATAGCGATTTAATTTTTAATTAGACGTAATTCGCTGTTCTTTAATTCGTTGTATAATTTTTTTTAATTCGAATTTTCTTTAATATTTTTATTTATATTGCGCACAATACTCTATATAAAGCTATAATTAGTGCGTGAGCTGTAGTTCTGACAAAAGAATTTAATCGTAAATAAATGAATTAATACGATTTTCTACGATATTAATGTTATTCGTCATATTATTTATTTATTTTTTTTTTTATTACAACGATTAAAAAGCCTCGATAAAGTATTTCTTTGTGACGTATTTAGTCGGTTTTTTTATTCTAATGACGTAAATAAATTCTACGCGGAGATGATGTTTTGTTACGTCATTATTAAAATTAAGAGTTTTATCTTTTTAAATATATTTTTCATAATAATAATAATCCTAATATTACGTACCTTTGAGAGGAGTTACGGTGCATCTTCTGGCGGACGCTTTTTTACCGATCGGCGGTACTTTCATACCGTTATTAATTACTTTCGATTCGCTGGGTACGGTATTTTCGTAACTTTTAAGTCCTGGAAAAAAAAAATTAATAATAATAATTTATTATTCGATTTAACGAATAAACGAAGTTTTCAAAAACATTACTATAAATAAAACAAACAACACGCGGTTGCATACGCTAAATGTCAAAAGTTCTTCGATAATACTAACAGAAACGTCTATATAGTAGGATGAAAAAAAAACCTATGTATATGTAGTAATAATAATAATAATAATAATAATAGGATATACACGACCGATGATTTAAATAGAGATACCTGTCTCGGTGGAATGGGTAAATAATTCCCAAAGCGTAGACAATAGAACCGTGAAGGCTGCTGCCAGTATTACGAACAAGAGAAGAAATTCCAGTAGATACGAACGAAGACGAAGATGGTGGTGGTAATGAACGAGTTGGAAGATGAAAGTAACGCAAGCGAAGCGTACAAACGTTAACGACCGCATCGCTATAACCGCGACCGAACGGTAAACGAACGAGAGAATATAATTGCTTTCGAAGATGCGAATCGCTAAGTCGTCGTCATAGTCGTCATCCTGTCTACGGCGAACAATGACGAGACAACGCCCTCCAGTAAATGTTACGACGAAAGCCTGTAAACCGCGATAGACAGACGGATAAATATGAAAAGGCGATGCAAGCCGCGTGGAGGAATGATAAAAACTAATGGACGGAATTGCAAGGTGGAGAAACGTAGGTATATAAGTAGAACTTCAACGAGAATTGAAGATCTATAGAAGAGAAAATATCGTCTTTCTCACACTTTATATTTCTTTCTCTCTAGATAACAGAAAAAAAAAAAAAAGGTTTTGCGAAGCTCTCCGCACATAGTTCTGACGATGATGATGGTATATACCGTCGAAAATATGACGGAGAGTATCGTCTAAAAACAACGACAACTTTTGTACGTTATTCGTATCCGGAAAGATGTTCGGAAATAAACAATTCCTCGAAATTATCGATATTGTTTACAAATTGTCGATACAGCATTAATCGGCCTTATTACATTATTCGATTATACTATTACGTAATGGAAAAAAAATACCACTCGGTAACCGTAATTCGGCGAATTCATTATTTTATTTATGTTTATAGCGTACTATTACGGCACTAATGAATTAGTTATTGGATGTAGCAAACGAAGTTGGATGAGGAAAGGAATTGCATAATCCAGAGAATAGTTGAAGAACTATTTGAGAAGAAACCGGATAAGGTATGCGACGAAAGAGACAAAAAGCAGATAATGAAGCACGTTGGAGTAGTCACGACAGAGTGATAAATGACCAAGGAGGAGCAATTTATATAGTTGGAAACGCCTGTTTTTTGGATGTCAACATAGTGTAAATAAGTTACGGTTATGACTGTGTTAGTACTGAAGACAGCGACGGAACCTTATAGATAGGGAATACAGCGTTGAATGGGCCGTCGTCAAAATGCAAGGTAGTCTTAAATCGTCAGAAGCAAGTAATATTATGTCAATAACTGGATATTATGAAAATAAAATCAAAACACGTACAGGAGAAATTTCAACAGTAACTACAAAAGCAGAGCATAATGAAGATGTGTAATCATCGAAATTACGTGCCAGACATGAAAATCGAAGGTCGGTACAGCCGCAAAAAATGCGAACCCAAAGGAAGAAGAATAGACAAACGGTAGATAAACCGATACATAACGAATAGGATGGAAGAAATCTAAACGGAACTAGTATCGAATAGGAAATAATAAACAGAGAGATATCAAGAAAATGTGTGTACAAATTCAAAAAATGAATGATAAACGATGAAATGTCGACAAATTGAAGAACTCGCGAAATGAGACGAAATGACAGAGAAACGCGTATAAGAATAAAACGAATGATGATCACGATACGAAGGGAAAATTGGAAACGAAACAGGTCAAGCAGTCAACGAGCCATCAAGACGTAAGCATTATCACGCGTGGAGTACGTAGCTTTTAATAGAAATTTAAAACTCTAAAAGGAAGATTAAGGAGAGGTTAATTTTAATCGTTAAAATTCTCCGAAGTTTAAGTTGACGTTCAATGGATACCGATATTTTTTCAGTTTCTTATTGACGATTGCTGATTGTGTTTTGTACCACATTCGCTATCAGATTATTTTCTAAATGCCGTTTTTCCATTTTGATAATTATTGTAAATTGTATACATCTAAATTAGTATGTTTTTTTTTTACATTTCATATTTTTCAAAAATTCTATATATTTGCCATATTTTTAATTGTTTACGTTCGCTTAATAATAGCTTAACAGCCGAAAAACTTTGCGATCTTTTTGCGTAAAAGTTTAACGATTTTAACTCTTTTTTGTTGTTTATATTAATCGCTCGCATTCCACCGTTTTCAAATTGTTCAAATGACGTATTAAATTGCCGAATTAAAATTTAATACCTCGTATATTGGATATTATTATTACCAGAGTATAGTACGATTTTTATATTTCATGTAGATGCGATATTCTGACAAGTTAGAGCACGCCGTTATTAAGTAATTCTTTGCGCAGGAGCAAATACATTTTACCGAATTTGACTCTTTTTTGTTCTTAGTAACGTGTTCCTGCAAAAACAATATTGTCGAGATCTAGTCACGTACTAAAATAAGTGGGTTTAGTCTCTGCGGTAAAATACCAGTCTGAAATGGAGAGCGAAAGTTAACAGGTTTATTAAATAATCTAAACTGTCTGTTGGTCCCGGCTCTTTTTTTTTTTTTGTAATTGTTACAACATTATAGCAGAGCCGAAATCGCGCTGAATAAACCTACTAATATATCGACAGAAATTTGTTTTAGGCGCATTCGGAGGATCTTCTAATATAGGATAACACTTCATCATTCACAACGAAGATGTCTAGGTGAACATAGGCGTTTGATAAAATTAAGCACGAAAACGATCATTCGTTCAAATCGAGGACGATAACGTTGGAATGTCGTCTTTTTCTTAAATCGCATCTTAATAATAGACGCTACAACAGTATACCGGTTGTCGAAGTGGTTTACCATCGTATGCTACGTGCTCCGCAATTGTTTTGAAAGAAAATACGGTAAGCGAAATTTGCAAATGATACCACGACACACTCATCGGACGAAAACGTGTAAAAATATTGGAGGACAAATCGACACGATACGTAAATATAACGGCGGACTAGACAACGAGTAATATTAATCCGCAGAAAAAACAGACCGTATCGAACGTTAGAAAATTAGAAATCATACCGAAGCGAGATGAGATTAAATATTTCGAAATCTATCTAGACGATCGACTAAAGCGAAAAACCCATATAGACAAAAAGAGATAAAAGTTAAAATTTATCGGTTCCTAGGACCTAGAGCAGAAATTACGTGAATCAATTGAGTTGTTTTATGCAAAAGCACGCTTTGACACTCTCATATACGGTGTACAGTTATGTGGTCGTATAGCAGAGGTCCCAGGGATACAATCTATATACAACAGATTTACTGACGATTGAATCTGCTCAGATAGCAACGTTTGCAGATGATGATAATCGCATCGGATAAAAATGCTGATATTATACGAAATTGCGGAATAGTGTAGATCAGGTTTATCAGTAGGCACGACGGTGGAAACTTAATTAACTCGGATAAGTCGTCACACATTACGTTCTCCAACAGAAAACCACACAACAAACGAATGCTAATCGACAATAAAGCGATTCCAAGGACCAATAAAGTGAAGTATCTACTAGGAGTTTACCTAGATTAACGACTGACATGGAAGTCGCATATCCAAAAGGAAACATGAAACACCAACTGTCGCTACAAAATCGTCTGTTAAAACATAAAACTGTACTACATCCAGTATGGTCTTACGTAGCGCAACCTTGTGATTGCGCAAAGACACGAAACAGATTATCCAGAGTTTCCGGAACAAGGCGTTGCGCCTAATTTACCAAATGCCATGGTACCAACGAAGAGTCATACATCAGGAAACCGATTCAGTGAATGAAATTATCCGGAGGCTCGCATTAAAAACACCTGATGCGCTTACAAAACTACCCAAATCAGCTGATAATCGAACTTTCACACAGAGAATCGTTATCAAGACTCAAGCAAACCTTAAATCTGTAATCTTTTTGAGGAGATGTATCACATGGAATACTACAGAGTGATTACTTTACGATATCATTTATTAGATTTTTTTTTACTTTCTCGCAATTCCCCACAATGGGATTCCATACGACCATATAGGTTTCAATATTGATTTGTATAGCAGTATTTTATTTTCCATGGTCAATACCGAATTTTTTCCTAGTAACCAATACATTTTGCGGAATTTCATATTTATCTGTTTTCGCTTAGCCTCTATATGCTTTCTCCAAGTTAACCTTTCGTCCAGGTGCAGGCCAAGATATTTCACGCTATCCGAAATGGGGATCGTTTTTTCATTTAATTTTATTGACATCTGTCCACTCTCTTCAGCGTAAATATAATTTGTGTGCACTTTTGTTCATTGATTGTAATTTTCCAGGATTTATACCATTTTTCCAAGTCGTTTAAATGATCTTGTAACTGTTTCGATGCCGATGCCACATCGCAGTGGGTGGATAGTATCGCGGTATCGTCAGCAAACATTGCTGTTGTTGTGTTTGTATTGAGTGGAAAGTCGTAGGTGTATATGTGATACAGCGTAGGTCCCAGCACGCTGCCTTGTGTGGTACCCCTGAGTTAATTGATCGAATGCTCGAGTATGAGCCATTAACATTTATTTTAAAAAATCTTTCAAGGTAAGACTTAATTAATATGTAATATTGGTAGGGTAATCGTTGCTTTATTTTGAATAGCAACCCATTGTGCCACACTCTGTACGTCTTTTCGATGTCTAGAAATACTGTCGAGCAGTATTTCTTTTCCTCGAAACTTCGATTTATTACATCGACGACTCTGTGTATTTGTTCTATTATGTTGTTTCCTGAATCCGAATTGGTAGTTCGGTACGATTTTATTTTCAGCTAACGAAATTTTTAATCTGTTTAATAATAATTTTTCAAATAACTTCGATAAGACCGGAAGTAGACTTATTGGCCTGTACGAAGCTACATCTCTTCAGGAGGTTTTCCAGGTTTCTGAATAAGTATGATAATGGCGAATTTCCATTGTATCGGAAAGTATCCGGTTCTAATAATTGCGTTGTATATAAACGTTAGCAGTATTATAGCTCTTTTCGGTAGTTTCTTTATTACTTTTGGTGTAATTAAATCGTATCCCGGAGCTTTTTTTTTGGATGTAAATGTTTAAGTATATGTGTCTTTACTTCCGCAGGAGACGCTGGTTTTATCGGGAGCGTCATTTGATTTGGAGTCTGTAGGTAATTTTCTATTTCTGCATCTGAGGTTCTATCAGTGCTGGTTCCATTTGGACGGAAAACCTCTGATAGGTGGTCGGCGAAAGCTTCAGCCTTTTCCTCGTCACTTCTTGCCCACTGGTTGTTTCTCTTTAAGGGTGATCGCTGTAGTTGACTATCTTTTTTTACGTGTTTCACAGCCTTCCATAAAGAATAATTAGTAGCCTCAGTTGATGTTAATGTAGAAACGTAGCAAATATAGCGATTATTCAAAGAACACAATCAAAAATATTACGATCGATAGTCGATGAGCCATGGTACGTGCGCAATGACGAAATTCATAAAGATCTAGAAATACCGACGGTTAAAGAAGAAATCGAAGCAGCCAACGTACGATATGTAGAACGGCTACAAAATCATTGTAACGAGCTGGCACACAGCCTGATCGAAGACGGTATTCAAACGGCTAAATCGGTCGAATATAATTACTTAATATCTTAATCAACAACGAGGAATGACGACCCAAGCATTCCATTAATTTTTGTGTCAATTTATTAACATTGCCGCTTATTGTTTTTAAATCAGACAGATCGCGTGCAGAAACCAAAAAAAAAAAATGTATTACATTTTCTTAGCTAGTTAAAAATTACGAAATATAAAAAAAAAATGGAGTTGTGCAAAAAAGAAATACAAATAAAATACGCATATTACAGAAAAAAATCTTACGTCGTGTGTGTGAGTAACGCGCCAAGTACCGAATTGCATCATCCATTTAGATCCAAGTGTATAGTACTGCGCGTGTAAAGAAATTACGAGAAACCGCCAATAAACATCTACAATGGACCTACTATAAGCATATGGAACAAGAAGATCTGACAAGACGACAAAAGTGAGAACAGGGTGATTGTGCGCATTCTTAAATGCTATATGTGTTAAATATGTTCGCGAATAAGCAATAAAAAAATATTGCCATTCGCTGAAATTAAGTCTTCTGTACGTAGTTGAGAATAACTAAAAGAAAAAACGATACAAATATCCAATAAGCGGCTTAAAATGTCCCGTCATTCTTGTTAAATCGTTTGATTTGAACCTAAATTGACGAAACTCTCCATCTACCATCTAATAAATTTGTTAAAATCGTTATCACTTTAAAACGAAATTAACAATAGCCAATGTAACACAAACGTAACATCCAATGATGAATACGGTAGAAATCGGTGTTGGGGGACCATGACGGAATGTAATATTTATTCATAAAATTCCGACAAACGTTAAATTACATTTATCTCGATGATATGTGATAGCTCTAATGGTAATAGCTATAAGCACGAAATAAACATAGAATATATGCAGGGCATATCAGGAAGTTTAAAAAAAAAAAAAAACATTTAAAACTTAAATATGAAAAATAGGTCAAAAATTCGATAAATATTTTTAGTAAGAAAAAATTCAACTTAATAAGTCATTAATATTCAGCGCGCGGCAAGTATAAAATATTCAACGAATGAAAATAATTTAAAATTTAACCAATCATTTCCGTAACGTAAAAAAAAAAAAATTGTTTTTGTCCGTATTTAATAAACAATACAACAATAGCGATTAAATTATTAAAAAAGTACTAAAGTTGCGAATTTAATATATAAGCATTCACTAAACATTAGTAGGATCTCAAAAAAAAAAAAATAAAATAAAATAAAATAAAATAAATAAGTAGTTAAAATGAGTGAAAAATTATTTTTCCTTGATGAACAATCACAAAGCTTTTCCACTATTAAGCCATTATCAAGGTGAATATAATAAATAATTTATAAAAATATACAAATTTACAAAAATATAAAATGTAAAAAATACTACTTAGATACATAGAAACAGTATTTTTAAATATCTGACGGTGAATGTGATAAATAACACAATCAACAATTATTTTACATACTGCTGTGTTATTATTTTGTATAAAAATTTATATCGTTGCATTGTTTCAAGTTTATCGTGTATAAATTTTATATTGCTGATTGTTGATTGTGTTGTTTACCACATTCACTGTCAGATATTTAGATTGTTTTAATACTTGTGTAGTATCTAAGCGATATTTTTTACATTTTACATTTTTATAAATTTATATATTTTTATAAATTATTTTTTTATATTCACTCGATAGTAGCTTAATAACCGAAAAGCTTTGTGATTGTTCATAAAGGAAAAATATTTTTTAATAGTTTTAACTCCTTTTTTATGGTTATGTTTTTTTAAATTACTACAATCCAAACTTTTCAAGATCTTAATAGCAATTAAAATGATCAAAGCTTTGTAATAGCGAGGATTTTCTTATACATACATCGATATATTTTTTATGGAAACTAATATTAATAGGATCAGCGAATTTAATCAAGCCGAATATATAAATAGAAACAAAAAATTGTAAAAAAAAAAGTTAAGAGTAAAACAGTTCACATTTATACTAAATGATACAGTAGATTCACCAACACCAGAGTACACGTCACCACCACCAACATTAGCACACATACTCATGAACAACAGTACACTGGAATGGACTACCAACGGGACCTCACAAACAACCTTTCTAAGAAGCATAAAATCAACTGTAGAACCTTACTCCGGCATGCAGACGGTCATAATTATCTATATACCAAAAGCAGCAAATTGCCCTATATGCGGATATTTAACAGAACCAACAGTCGTCAACGTAATCTACAACTGCCAATTACACCACACAGGTTAAAACACAGCGCCAAATATACAAAATCCTCTTAAACAACCCTTAATAAATAGTTATGTACATATAAAATAGACCCATGTCTCCTTACGCTGTAATAGCCCTGGTGCAGATTTACATAATTTAATAATAATAATAAAAAAATTACACTAAATAAACATTATTTAGAGCAATATTAAATGTTGCGCAATTAACATTTTGAACGTAACGATATTTCCTTAATTCGAATGACGGACTCTCGATAACGAATCGTTTCGTTCGTAATTTTTATTACTACGGCAATTTTAAAAAATATCCAACACGTTTTGGCATAGCCGAAATAGAAAACTGTATAGCGTATAATTCTGCGGATATTACACCATGTGCTGGCGAAAAATGTAATTTGCAACAGAGAGATCAGATTGAAACGTAACAGAATTCGTAGTAATAAGTTAGCTCTCTCGATGAACTAAGAGAAAAATTATGATTTATTTTAAATTATAGATATCTTAATGTAAGTATAATTTAGAACAGTGATAAACTTAATAGATTCACAACATAAATTTACAATTATTAAATAAATATACTCTATTAATGAACAAAATTAAGACAAAAGTAACGAGCTGTTCCCGAGATCGGAATCAAATAATAAATATAGAACTAGATGGAATAAAAATAACTCAAGTAAAACAATTTACATAATTTGCGCATATGCACTTTCTGTTCGATAATCGAGCTAATAATGTTTATTCTGATTTTCTTATTAAAATGATCGTATTTATTGTAAATGTATATTTTAACGCCTACGATTGTTTCAAATAAAATTTAATATTAAATAATATATCTTTTGAAGTTTATTTAAATTAAATACTTCAGTATAAAGTACATTGTATTATTATAATACAGATAATTTAATTTATACGAGTTGCCTCCTAAAAAGACTCTAGGAAGTCATATGCAATAGCCTTATCTGTAATTACAAATACGGAGCAACTCGTAATGCTGAAATAGACATAAGAGCGAGAATAACCCAAGCAATGAATGCTTTCATAAGTAAGAAAAGCCTATTGACATCCAGAAACATCTCGCTGGAAACTAGAAAATATTTTATTAAGACATTTATCTGGAACGTTGCTCTATATGGAGCGGAAACTTGGACCATGTCTAAAGCATATATTAAAAAAATGGAAGCGTTCGAGATATGGTGTTGGAGAAGAATGTTAAGGATAAAATGGACGGAGAAAATCACAAAGCGAAAGAAAATATAAATATTATTACGGAAATAGATACTAAAAGAAATAGAATGATTGGACATCTGCTAACACATTCAAGAATTGAAGGAATGATGGAAGAAAGAGAGAAAGACCTCGGAAAAAGTATATGGAAGATGTTAGAAAAGAGTATCAAGAAATAAAGAATATGGCCGGCAACGAGATTCATTCGATGTAACTTCCCACCAACCAACCTAAGGGTTGAAGAGAAAAACAAGAAGATGGAATGAAAACGAAAAATGTAAAACACGGATTAAGACTTTCAGTAACATCGTTCTCGTCTTATTATTTGGACGACCTACGCACGCGAGCATTACCGATTTGTAACGATTATTTTACATCGGAAAATTTTCACAGATGCCGAATAAAAATAAAAATATAATAAATAAAAAAAAAATACATTTAACGAAATAAAATAAAAATACGTTTATACCGCGTAGTAATATGTTTAATAATAAGAAATAATCTACCAGTTTCACTCGCTACAGCGTCATCTTTTTTTTTTTTTATTTTGTATATTTGTGTTTATTTATACATTAAATAAATTAATTGTAATTAATTTTTCACGGCTTAATTTCCTGCTATTTGTTCCAGTTTTCTTACTTTTTTGACATTACGGTAGATTTTATTTTTCAAATTTTCCTGCATTATATCATCGTAGCTGTTATATTAGACGAACTTTATCCTTATTAGCTGCTACTAAGGTTACTTTTATGTACTTATCGTATAGAACGGTTTTTTGTTTTTTTTTTCAAGTAACACTGTGACGAGTGTTTAGAACAAAATAAGACAAAATAAAAAAAATTATTATAAATAAATGACGGAGACAAATACACATATGTCACTTACATATCGAAGAATTGCGTATAATAGAAAATGCAGAATTGTAAAGAGAGGAGGTATAAATACTAGGATGTTAATGGCGTAGTCAGTCCCAGCATCTATTTATTGTTATATTTTAATTTTTTTTTTTTAATCTATTTATTGTATTTAGATAAGTAAATACGCTGAATTACTATAATCTTAAGAAAATAAAAATAAAAGAAGAAAAAAATTACTTAAAAAAATAAACAATAAATCATTATACACGTAACTTTCAATTATTCGAGAGAGAAGGAAATTCACACTACGCAGTCGAAAAAATACAATTTTTCAGTTAGGGCATTACATAATTTAAATAACACCCATTCTATATTTACTTGCGCATAGTAGATTTCATAGAAGCTAAAGTATTTTATTCATGTTATCCTTAGTGATTTTTAAACTGTCATTAATTTTTATAAAGTCGTCGAAATTTGGACAATAGAACATGACTAATTTTGTCCACGTTGCAATTATTACACGCTATACATTCGGGGCCGTCAGCTAGATAAGTACTCACCTAGCTTACCACGGCTTAAGAGCAAATTTGAATTAATTTGTTTTAATTTCATTCGGTCCAAAACATTTGGGAAAAAAAATTCGTAAAATTTTCGACCGATGGAACAGTCTGTCCGTCTTTAACACCGTAACTATACAGTGACGGAATAAAGTACCTTTTATATAATAAATCCTTTATTGAAATTTTAAACCTATAACATTTGTTTGCAATCTTTTCAAAATGTCACTTATTTTATTACACGTATTGCGTACGTATTCAATATGAGAAATAAAATCAAATTAAGCTTTCAAGTTTTATTTTTACTTTCTTATATATAACAGTTTACAATAACATGCTGCAAATGCGCGATAACGATCGAGTAGCAGCATAGATATTTTATAGTCAATTAGTAAACCTAAACATTTAAGAGATTCTGCATGAGAGATTTTTAGATACTAAAGTGAAGCTCTACTAATTTCAGTGACAATTTCCTGTTTACCGAAAACAATACAATATATTATACAGAAAAAAAAGTCAGACTCGTTTCATTAACAATTTTTCCAAATACTGACATATTCTTTCTAGTTGTTTATAATTATAGCGTTTACTTATTTGAAATATAATAAAACAGACCATCAGCTTACGATGTTAACTCAGACAGAATTCCTCAATTTCGTAATAAATCTGAGAGTATAGATTTTATTTTCGTAATTTAAACAAGTGAAATTTTCTTTCTCTTTCTGCCATGTTACAACCAGCAATAAACGGTTCTTATCAGAATATATTACGATACGATATAAAAGTATTTTTATTAATCTATTTTAAGAAATTGAATATATATTACCGAGTAACAAATACAAAAATACTTTTAAATATATATATATATATATTAATTAAAGAAATTAAATCGAACAGTTAAATATTTTCGATTAACTGACGAACTGCCACCGAAACGAATTATTATAAAAATTTTCGCATTTAATTCGTCTATGACTTATAGTATGTTTTTAACAACTGATAAATTATTTATTTTATTTCTAATTAATCGTAGTTTAAATTTATATTTATTTTTTTATTTTACGAAATTAAATTACAGAAATATTTCGAAAAAAATATATTTTTTTTTAAATTTTAGAAATTAATTCGTGGATTTATTAGATGAACTGGCGAATTGCGCCCAAAACGTAATATTATAAACATTTTCTTATTTAAATCGTTCGTTTATGACTTGTCGTATGTTTTTACAAACTTGTTTTCATTAATTGTTTATTTATTTCTGGTTTAATTTAAATTTCGTTACAATTTTATAGTAAGGTAATATCATTTTCACATCAAACACATACGAAATGGCCTAGCAAAAAATGTTAATAAATCTTACGACGATATTATACGCACATTCTGGTGTGTTTAATAGGTGTGAGGCTGGTGAATGTGTTCAATGTATTTTGTTTGTATTTTATTTTTTTTACTTTTAATTTTATAATTCAAAAAAAATATTCATTGTATTATTTTATTTATAAGCCTACACTATAATTGGCTTTTAGCTGTTGTGTGGCTTCATTAAATAAATAAATAAATAAATAAATAAATATATATATATATATATATATATATATATATATATATATATATGTACTGCACCAGCCAATTACACAATTCACATACGTATATGTGGAACCGGAAATTTATTATTCACGACCGATGAAAAATATTTTTCTTTCGAATCAAAATAATAGAAGAGGTAACGATTCCTACATCCCGACGTTACACATACATACATACATACATATATATATATATATATATATATATATATATATATATATATATATATATATATATATATATATATATAATGAATAAATGTAAAACGGTTCCCAAGTAAACAAGGAACAGATGAATCAATAAAGATGAAGAAACCATAAATTAAATACATAAACAACTGGAAGATGCGTAATATATATATAAATAATAGATTCAGTATGCAATAGTAAACTTCATAGGAGAAACAAAATAAATTCTTTTAGTTGTTTTCGTTTATAGGATCGAACGCGGAATAAATTGCAATCGTTGTGCGTGTGGCGATAAGTGTGAAAGTAAATATAAAATAGGAAAACTTCGAAATACGACATTAATGCGAAAATAAACAAAATGATAATATTCGTTCCCCGGTTGATATAGCGCTATCTTTCGGAGGAAAACGACAACGAAGAAATGCAAACAATCCGTAAGCGTGTATTAAATTCCGATGTTAGTCAAATATACATCTTCTATGTTCTACATCGAGTTGATTTTTCATCGCCATAAATGATCTTAAGCTCCCAGTTAACTTCGTTGAAAAATAGATTACACCACGCTTATATGGCTTTTCACCATTCGCTTTGTTAAAGATATATTTTTCGCCTTCTTATATTATTTCGTGAAAATTTTACAAAATAATAATAATAATAATCTTACTTTTCGGGATATTCGATATTTCGAAGAAATTGATTCAGATTTTAAACATTTTCTTTTTCTATTCCACTATAAATATCTCAGTCAGCTTAATTAGCGTTAATTGAACTCCCGAATATTTATTTCGTAAAGCGTTGAATTACGATTTACGGCGCCGTCATCTACACCCTAATGTAATTTTTTTCATCTAGGCCTACATCGTGGCCATTATAAATATTTCAAGGATTTATTCTCGATAATAAAAATTATTGAGAACACCGTAGGGAAAATATATAAAGATTTTACCGGGGACAATTTCCATTCTTTTGACAGTGTAATTAAAATAATTGCCAGTTAGAAACCCCATAAAATCGAAACAAAATCAAATCTACAATAATCAGGTATTTCAAGAAAAATACCTACTTCACCAAATTATTTCGATATCTCAATAGGGATTTTTGGCAGCATATCCAAATTGAATTCGTTGAAGGAAAAACTCGTACGGTGTATATTTAACGACAACAAAAAATCACCGAGACGAACGTTTATGTTCTGAAAAACTCGAAAACTACTAGACCAACATTTTTTGAATGAAAAATTTCATTTAAAAATTAGGAAAACGAGTGATTAGCTCACAATCATTTGTGGAACACAGCATTATTCGGATGACCGTCATTTGCAACAATATATTCATTCAATCTGTTTACAACATTTTCCATCACTATTTCCCGCGTAGATCGCTGAATTTTTGAAATTACTTCAGAAATCCGAATTTTCAAGTCTTATAGATCTCGTGGACATGTTTCGTAAACGCGGCACTTCAGGTATCCACACGCAAAAAAAGAAATCGCGTAAATTTGAATTCTTTTCGAAACTCCGATTCACGCCGAAAATAGCAAAACACGTCCTTCTCGTTATAGGATGACATGATAATTGAAACTGGATAAAAATGAATATCTAGTATGTGCACTAAACGGGGAACACGCGATTTGCGTTGTAACTGCGCTATTAAAAAAAAAGTACATCTCTAGATCAACCTATATGTATGTATGTATGTATGTGTACATATTTCACTCCTAATCCGACTTTAAATATGTCATCGACAGATTTTTTTTAAAAAAGGCCAAAAAAAAAACACAATAATGAAATAATTGTCGCCAAATTGTGAGCACATTATTAAACTTCCTTACATTTGGCGGTACATTAAAATCGACGACAAAATTATAATTATTATGTTATTTAGAAGGATGTACGTTCATTTTAAAATAAAGTACTATACTTAGTACATCCATACGGATGTTCATTGACATCTTCCCGTGTAAGTTCTCCGTTCACGAGGAAGATGAGGATATTTCAGTAAAGAGTTTATTATCCGGCACTGAAATCACGAAATTATAAGACCGCCGAAGACGTACAATCTAAGAAACCGTTTAAGCTCCGTAGATAATATTACTTGCACCGACATGTTCTCGCACGCGTAAAACCGATCGCAAAATTGATCGCATAATGGAAGAAAAAGTTTCATTACATTTTCTCAGAGCATAATAGCGCTTCATCGGCGATACGTATTTTAAATTTAAAAATTAAATCAAATAAAAATAACTATCATACCGCATCACTTTATATTTATATACATCATTAAGTGCCGTCTCCGTATCGGAGGTAGGCGACTACTTACCTATACACATATTTTGTTGTACATTGTAAGTAGCTTACAAGGCAATCATAATATAGCGGTAGCCTAGATAGACACACATACCCAGGAGAACTAATTGTGATCGCTTTGTTGTCACAACACAATGCAGACCCGCGTGTTCCTATAGTGTACTATATTATTACTAGCACGCGTACGGTATTGTGCGTGACGGTTTGCAGTGCCTTCCACGCGGTAATATTAGGCTTATTTACATTTTCATTTTCTAATGATAATTTTTAGGTACCGGATCCTATACGAACTCGGTAATTTCCGTATAGAAGTCCGTGCTCCAGCCATTAGACTGCCCGACGACTATATTTATTTATATTATATTATATATATATATATATATATATATATATATATATATATATATATATATATAGTGGTATTATTTTCAAAGAAACAGCGGCTTTAACAAAAATCATCGACAAGAGTGTACAACGATAATTTTTATTTGATTTATTTAGATAATCCCCATTTAACTTTTTGAGTTTCCGCCGATTTTACCCGTCGGCAGATACTCTTTACATTTCAATGGCCAATTTAATCTTAAATATAATAACAATTTACCCGTATCTCCCACGTCTAATATAGGGCACTATATGTATGTACGTGTGGTAGTATATTATCGCTCGCGTTCAGTTCGGGTGTAGTTATATATTATTGTTAACTGTGATGCGTGTGTAATTTACGCATCGCGTTATTATAATCAGTGCGTGTCTCGTGTTGTATGCTACGCTTAAGGAACTTCTACGGGTAACTAGTGGAGGGAGTGTTCTCGTTTATTAACAAAATTTACAATCGCGCTTATTGTACGCTTAAATTAGACATTCTAGTACTTATAGTAAATAAATACATTTTTTTCTCTTAAATCGAATTATAAATTAATCGAATAGAAAACTTATTTATACACCTCATTAGAAATGATAAACTAAAACGAAGACTGCATCCCATCGCTATTTTAGATTTTCTGATTTATATATTCGTAAGACGGTAATTCTGCAGCTAAACGAGATAGAAGCGCTGTTAAATTTACTTCTTCAGCTCGCTCTAGTCTCGATCTAAAAAGCTTCACTCCGTAATCTGAACATACGAAGAACAGACGTTATGCGAACAATACACAAAATAAAAACGTAACCCATATATATATATATAATTTGAAAAGAGTAGAATGTAGTGATTTTTGAAAAAATAAACAAAACGAAGACTAAGCGCATTTTATTAAAATCACGACGGTTTAATCGAATTTGAAAAATTAATTTGTTTTTACGCTTTACAACAAGACAAAAAATACAAAATACAAATATTTCCGTACCGAATGTTATCACGTTATAACCATTCTCTTCAGAAAACACATCGGTAAAATGCTAATAATATTTCTATTAAAAAGAACTTAAAATTGCAGGAAAAATTTAAAATACAAAAAAAGAAAAAACTGCCGTCTAGGTATAAAATTATGTATGGGATCTCCATTATGTCCGATTCAAGCTGTTATTCTCATACGAACAAATTAGAGAATAATATTAAAAATAATAATATATTTTTAAAATAAAAGTCAAATTAAGGAAAAGATATATTGATGATATTTTAATATTATGGAATAATAATGAAAATATAACAACATTTTGAACAATTTTGTGCCTAATTTAAATAACTATAATAAAAAACATACGATTTACACTAGAAATAAGAGGGAAAACGATCAGTTTTAATTTAAAAATTTGCATTATTAATCAAAAAATCGATACAGATATATTACATGACACATTAATACTTAAAGATTTGCTCCGCCAAAAAAAGGCATAAATCAGTAAGTTTAAAATATCTTATCAACCGAGCATTAACAAATAAAGCTAATAAGAAAAAAAAAACAAAATAAACAAAATAGCGATCAATAATAAGCACAACCTCACTATAGTTGATAAAATATAGAACAAATCTCATGATAAAAATAGAGAAAAAGATAAAAAGAATTTTTTAAACTCAATAAATTATGTAAAAAGTAATACATATAAAATAATTAAAATATTTAACATTGATTTAAGAAATAATAACGTATTATTAAAATCAATTAGTAACCACAAACAAAGCTCTTGTTTGATCGGTATTCTTTTACCTTCAAAAAGCTTTCGATACAACGTGGAGACGGAAAATCCTAGATACACTCTATACGACTGGTGAATCTCTGGAAATATACTTTACTTCATAAAAAACTTCTTAGATGACGGAAAATTTCAGGTTCGAATCGGGAGTACTTATTCAATACAACACCCACTTGAAAATGGTGTACCACAAGGATCGGTATTTAGCCCTACCTTATATTATGATAAATAATATTTCATTAACGATGCAAAAACCCACTTTCTTCAGTATATTTGCAGATGATATAGCGATATTTTTACCATGTCAAAATATTTCCGTGGGTGAAAATAACAAATATAGAAATTTGGGCAGCGGGAAATTGTTTGATACTTTCTCAGTCAAAAAACGCAGCCGTTTATTTCTGCCGAAGTATTACAAAATAATAAAGATCGCAATTAAAAATCAACTTATAAAAACGGAATCAGACATGAAATTTCTAGGCTTACACTGGGATAATGAGTTAAAATGGAAAGAACACGTAGGCAAATTATTGGTTTCAATTTCTGCGAACATCCATATGCTGTGAAAATTGGCTCACACATCATTCGGAACGGATAAAAAATCCTTACTACATTTATTCAGATGTCTTATAAGATCAAAGCTGAACTACGGAAGCGTAATATACAGCACAACCGTCAAAAAGACCACACTGAGAAAACTGGATACCATCTGTAATACAGCAATTAGAATAGCCATTGGTGTTTTTCGTACAAGTCCGATTGACAGTCTTTATTGCGAAGATGAAGAATGGCCTCCGTTTTTAAATACCTAATTGAAAAATTTTATTGACACCTACAAACACTTTCCCAACTTCTTGATAACTTTCCTATTCCAGAAATTCCTGATTTAATTTATAGAAATTACACGCAATACCCTCCCTAGCACATTCTTTTTCCATCCCAAACTCGGACACATCTCTAACTTCTTCCACAGTAAATTCACTCTCTACAGATCAAATAAACATCCGCATTGAACAATCTATAAAGGAATACAGAGGATGTAAAAAAAAAAATTAATAAATACTGTGGTTATGCGGTGGTTTCAGAGGATGATCTTCTTCGTTACAGGTTACATCCACAATACTCGGTATATTCCGCTGAATTATACGCAATCTACCTCGCTATATCTACTGCTGTCACTGAAAACCACAATGATCTAATATGTTCCGATTCATTCTGTTTCAACATTAATTCTTCCAAATTTCATCCTATTGCTATAAAAATCTTAAATCTATTATACCAACATCCTACTCTAAAAATAACTAGTTTTTTTTTACATTCAATGAATTAGCTGATAAAGCAGCTCGAATTCAATCATATCCCTTAATCCCTATATCCGAAACAGATGCAATCGCCTCCATCAAATAGCAAATAAATCGTTTTGTGATCTGTTCCCCTAACAAATCAACTTAGATCCATTCACTCCCCTCCTCTTCTTTGGAAGTATTCTTAGTAGAAATAACAAAATATTACTCCTAAAACTAGATGCCCAGAAGAACCGACTCCTCCGTCGATAAGTCGAGGAGTAGCATCGCTACCGAAACTGAAGAAATCGTTAAGCGAACAGGAACATCCATCGAAACGGGAGAAACCATTAAACGGGCAGACGCAGCCTACCGACATCATCATCGTCGAGTGCATGGGATGCCAGATTAATATTTGCAAGGAGGCTGGAAGAAATCGAAAAACGGGAAACAGCTGAATATAACGAAGAAAGCAAATGAACTGTATCAAGGAAATTTGCGTCAAACTGAAAGGAACCGATATTTAATGACGCGTTCTAATACGAAAATTGACGTCGAGCTCAACTCAGTGATGAGAATTATAACTGTGTAAAGTCAACTCCGGTCGCATGGCTACCAGTTCTGAGTAATATATTGCCGCCGGATATCCGAAGAAAGAAGGTTCCAGTAAAAGAATGGATGAAATATAATAACAACGAAGCCCGTACGATACATCTAGACACAAACGTAGCAAAGCGACTCAAATCAAGGAAATCGGCGCATTAATTCGCGGCACAACTAATTGCCGAAAAATTCGACGAAATTCAGGCTTGAACACACAGCTGGTCTGATGACAAACGTAAACTCATCAAAAACCGAAGCCTCGAACCATCAGGATGTGATCTACCAAGAAATCTGTGGACTATACTAAATCGCATTAGGACGGAACACGGAAGATGTGGAAAAATGTTGCACAAATGGGGTATGAAGAACGACGCAACATGCGACTGTGAAGATAAAGACCAAACAGTCAATCATATACTAATGGAATGTCAAATGCGAGCATTAATTAACGATTGCAGAGAGATCGCGGAGCTAACTGATCAAGCAAAAGAATGGATCTGTACCCGGAAACGTACGAATAAATAAAATAAAATCAATTGGATTCGTTAAAGAGCGATATAAATATTTCGCGTGATTCGACTAGCAGAAAAATGAAATTATAATTGTGGAAAAATTTTAAATTTAATCGAATACCGCAAAATTTATTTATATCGATTTGAAACGTTTTATAAAAAAAATTAATAAATTTACTACTCAATTCGTCTAATGACGTCGTTATCGTTTAATGTCGATTTGATTTAATAGAATTTAAAATATTTAATTGTAACGATACGTGGTATCGATTTCTTTTTGTGTGTTTGTTCAACACTTTACACATCATTACGCATTATCATCTAGGTTTACAATCGTTTAATGTCGATTTAGCACTCATACTACTCGGAATCGAGGGTGATATAATAATTATTTATTTATATATATATATATGTATCTCGTTCTATTCTATGATATATTAGTTTTTATTGCATTGCACTGTTTTTATATGATAAGTCTTAGTGTATTTCGCGATAGAACTGTGTAGATACTTTATAGTTTACGCATGTTTATATGTTCAAGAATATAGAAATTTTGTTTTATAAGTTATGAGATAGTCGAAATATTACGTTTACTGCTTTGTTTATTATCATTTGTAATGGAGCAGCGTAATATTGAAATAAATATTGAAATTTAAAATAATTTTACGTTCGTTTTTTGCTCCCGCAAATTCGTTTTACAAACCCGTACGAAAAGTATTAAATCATCACCCTCGAATGTTTTATCAAATCTTCTTCATGTGTCCTACGCATTACTGCGCGTTGACATCGTAGCATTGATATTTCTATTTATCAGCTTTTCAATACATTCAAGCCCCGTTCGTTGCTTTATATTTTGCAACCATGTCGTTTTCTTACTGCTTGAATTATTAGCTTTAACAGCTCATACTCGCTTCCTCTAATTATATTACAAAAATAATTTATTTTTCGTTTCTTTATTTCTTCTACTAGATAACTTTCTGTATAACTTCATTATTACTTAATTTCCATATCTAGAGGGTACGTGTAATATTTTACGGTGGAACCACATTTCACATGCTGCTAGATATTTGAAAGACTCGACTGTGTATGTTCCAGCCTCCGCGCCATATAATAGAACGGCCATGAACATAACACTTCAGTATTGTTTGCTTGATTCTTATATCGATTGCTCGATTAGTTAATAAAGTGCTTAGTCTTTGAAAAGCTATTTTTGCATATATAATTCTGCGTCTGATTTCTACCCTGTTTGTTATAATCCAGGTATTTAAATTTTTGTACCTGTTCGATTTCTTTGCCGTTAATTAATTTTTTTGTTAACAGTTGTTTCTGGCGACTTATTATCATAAATTTTGTTTTTATTTCATCGATGGTGAGACAATCTGCTCGGTTTACTCTATCTACTATTTCCCGAGGATCTTGTATCGATTTCGCCATTAGGACAGTATCATCTGCATATCTTAAGTTGTTTATATATTTACCATTAACTTGAGTTCCTTTTTATATTTCCCCCAACGTTTGTTTAAATACTTCATTAGAATAAACATTAAATAAAAGAGGCGACAGAATACAACCTTGTCGTACTCCTCTGTTTATTTCCACTGCTTCAGTCTCTTTTCCGTCTATTAATACAGTAGCTATTTGTTTCCAATATATTTTCTTAATTATTCAAAATCGTTAATCTTGCGTTGTTCCAGAATTGCAATCGGTTTATCATGCCTTACTCTGTCAAAGGCCTTCTCGTAGTCCAGGAAGCATACATACATATCCTTCCCATACTCCCAATATTTTTGAGCGAGCGTATTGAAGGCTAGAATAATTAAACGGAACGTTACAAGTAACGAAGAAATATTTTTATAACGAACTATTAATCTACAAATAAAACGATAACAGTTTTTTTTTTTTTTATAAACAGTTATTAATAGAGTGCGGATTTTTTGGAACAATTTTTTTTTTTGTTTAGGAGTTTAAAAAGCCATTTACGACATAAATATATTTCTTATACAAATTTCTTTATATCATAAATTATGAGTGTCGGCAAACTATGTAAAGATAAAAAACCACTGCAATATGTGAAATTACGGAATTCATTAACTATACACATACAAGTATTACACCTTTACTTGGATAATTTGACGTTATAAAAAATAATTAAACGTTTTTTGACATTTATCACTTAGAATATTTTTAAAAGCTTCTTTTCACATTTGTCGACAAAATTGCGGCGGTATTTGTATACACGCTAATGTCAGTAGGACTAAATGTCCTTATTTCTCCTTCCACTTCGACTAAAAAATTACTTATTTTCTTTAAGTCAATATATCCAGTATTCTTAACTTCTTCTCTCGAAGAATTAGCACCTCTTTTGCAAGAAATTTGGCCGATACTCTTAAATGCACCTTTCGCAATTTCTATTTGTTCAAAGACAATCCTCGCTTTTCCAATTTCGTAATTGCGATTTCAAGGACATATATGATTCGATGAATGGCAAATTAGAAGTTGTTTAACATTTTGGAGAAGTCGTTTTGTCTAAAACAAATGTTCGGAACAATAGTACAAATTTTTACATTTAACCTATTTCATGCTTTACAAAATGTGCTAGAGGGAGTAAATATATTAATTTTGAGTTGTACCTTTATTACAAGTTGCGAGTCATCTGACAATTCATTAATGACTTCTTTAAAATTCTCAAAATTGTCAACAAAGAAAACAGTTGCTCAAGTTCCCCATCTTGCTATTTCACCCCTGACGGTAGAGGCAGTTCTCGATTTCTTTGTAAATTTCTACCCTGATAAGTACAAATCATTTTCGGCATTTATTCCAATGTCGGCCTTTATTTTGTTTTCGGCACTTTTCGACAAAATAAAATTTAGTTTTCAAAATCATTGAACTACAATTCGAATTTGTCTGTGGTCAGACCTTATGTAGCGTGTAGCAAAATAGTTCGGCAAATGACGAGAGAACCTTAAAAAAAAAGACCCTAATTTTCCGGAGTTAATTATTCGAATTTTGTTCGAAGAAACAAGAGTAGCGAAAAAAAAAAACAGAAAATAATTAACTCTTTTCTAGTCACGATGTATATAGTATGTGAAATGGTATATTTTTCGGTTAGCGCGAAATGTCTCTGGATTTTAAAAATATTTATACAAACATATTAAAAATTATCTCCTACATAAAATTTATAATTTTTTGTCAAAATTTGATAATGCGCTATATTAGAAACATATTGCGGAATTGCTAACGTAAAAAAAAATTATAACCTGAGCATGGTAGAAGTGTCGAAAATTAAATTTGACTTTTAATCAGACGAGGTAAGTTAAATTCGTTGCAACGATTATTAAATTGCGTATAATTCTTGGAATATTATTGGGAATAACCGGGTACATTTTCGAAAAATTATTATTTATACGCTTAAATGAATCTAGAAATAATGGTGCATTTAGTTTCTTTTTTATATATCTATATATATATAGATAGATATAAATATTAAATCAAAGAATTTTTTAGTCATTTGACTGTTTCAGGTCTCTCGCCAAATTAACCTACTTTTTATTACCTCCTGTGCTAACCTCTTTCAGTTTTTCACATATGCTTTGTTCGGACTATATCATAGTCTTCGTCTCAGTCAAGGTATTGGTATTTTTCTTTCTATAATAATATTTGTCGTCAGCTGACAATCGTTCTATTCACTGCAACTTTGATTTTTGTACGTTCTGCAAAATAGTCTATGTTTTTTTTGAAAATCACTTTATTTAGCATTTTGTTTATGGGAGAAATTTCAACCACACGTTTTCAGTTTCAAATGTTCGGATTATTCTGCAATTTATTTTGCAATTTTACGATCCACGGTATCCTTAGAAATAGCTTATTCTGGGTATATATATATATATATATATATATATATATATATATATATATATATATATTATATATATATATAAAGGAAACAGCAATTAAGCCGGGAAATTCGACACACCCGTTTACGAACATGTAATAGTGAACAAATACTACATTCCTACTTCCTCAGCCTTTTTTTTGCAGTTACTTTAATTTTTCGCATTTTCCCTAAGATAATATAGTCAGTTGTTAATCATTCCTATTATTGACGAAATGTAGTACCAACACAACAACAGCAGCGACAACAAACAAAACGATGACAAGAACAACCTGTATAACCGAAATCTATAGGTAACTGCACGAATCTACGGTCGTACAAGTCATCGGCTACAGGTAGTTGTCACAACGATAAGATACGAACCGCGAGAACTGCGAACTGTATCTTATTACACCACGTCGCAAACGGTTGTCGAGTTGAATGACCTCGTTACTTACTTAAGCGTGATAAATAATTCCTTTTCTTAACTCTTTTCTACTTTTAGCGAACCAATTATTCATTCTCCATACTTTATAGGATATATATATATATATATATATATATATATATATATATATATATATATATATATATATATATACATTGTCGTTTACCGTATCATCTATTCCGTGCATGGGTGACATGACACTCTATACTTACATGGTAGCCATCGTATGATCGCGATAAGAATATTACGAACTGTTCTATGATTTCTTCACTGTAATTACACTTTCGTTAGTGATACTTTTTCATGCGTGTATATAATTCGCGATTTCAATATATACATTCGCACACACACATATATATATATAGATATATACTGGAGTCTTCGAAGAAAGCTTATCGATCTTACAAATATAAAGAATTAAAATTTTAAATCGTTCGTAGGGTAGTGATGATCAGTAACTACGGAAAACATTGACGAATGCCGTATACGGAATTATAAAATGTTAAGAATTAATAGGAACAGAAGTTTAGATAATTTAATACTAAGTAAGTACAAGGAAAAAGGCAACGTAATGCAAACATACGGGGAAAATATGATACAGAAGTTTGCAATAATACACAAAAGGGAATATAGGGCAAACTGAAAGATAATGTTCATTTTGAATAAGTAGGACCCGGAAGACGATTCTTACCGAAACGTAGTCGACAGATGGTGCGGATGAAAATATTAAGAAGTGATACGTAAGAAAAAGAGGAACTAGCAGGATGATCGCCTAGAAAATTCCCAACGATATCCGGCGTACTCGGGAGAATGCAGAGTCGAATGTAAAACGATTATTACCGATTCTACGTGAGACTGAAATGATGTGAAAACATCAAAGCTGACAGACACAACTTCTCGAGTAGATTGGAAAATATTACGACGAGCAGCGGGGCTTGATCGTGTAATAAAAATTTTAGAACGTGAACTACGACCTTAACCTATTACAGTAGTAGTAGTATCCTCCTCGAAACATGTTCGAAGTGAATTTCCCCAGCATCGGGGAAAAAGAACTAATGCTGAGAAATAATTAAGGAAATGTATATGTACACATATAACGAAAAAGCTAAGTTTAAACAATTTAAAATTAAAACGAACTAAAAAAATTTTAATTCAAAAAGCATTAGTTTAATAAATTAAGAAGAGTAAATAAATAATAAAATTTAAAATGACAACAGATAAAATTCTAAACCAATGAAGTTTTCAGAGTTTTATTTAAAAAGTTAAACAACTACTTTAAAAAAAAAAAAATTAAAGAAATATTATTAAAATCAACCAAAAATTTATTGAAAATAAAATAGCATATTTAATTATAAAAGACCGCAATTTATTCTGGATATCATTGTTTTTTCACAAAACCGAGAAAATTCTTTAAATTCTGTTTTACTGTTTAATATTCTTAAAAGATCACGTCTTTCATAAAACCGAATACATGCGCTGTAGTGTCTTGTAATCCACAAAATGGACACATATCTGTTAAAGATAATTTGAAATGGAAAAGATATTTATTAAATTTACCGTGTATACTTAGCAACTGCGTTATGTAAAAGTTAGGAACAAAAAATCTGCATCTAATCCTATCCTTAAAATTAGGTAATATGTCATGAAGGAATTTATGATTTACCTTCCGCCATTGCTCATTATATTCGTTGCAGAGCATATTTATAAATGTATTTATCAAAACATCGTTTTGATAAAATTTTATCAACACACTTAAACTTATTTAACGTAGGTAAAAATTTTCCATACGTAGTGTCTATATTATGCTTAATATCATACTTAATTACATAATTCTTCAATAATAAATACAAAGGTAGCTGCCCTGCTATTACTCAAGCTACGTCTTTATGAATAGTTCTATAACCTTTAATAAGATTTAAAATGTAAAAATGATAACTTTGTTCTAATTTATTTCTAAAAACGAGTAAGTAGTAGTAGTAACAATAGATAGACACTTGAGGTGGAACTTACAAATACAAAAATTGGAAAATAAATTAAAATCAATAATACCAACATTATATGTTCTGACTCTCTTCCAGCACTCCGCGCTCTCTGCGACGTTTTCAAACATGATCAGCACCCAATAGCCAAGAAAGTGACGGAAATGGTACTGGCAGAGCTGAGTCAGAAGGTGACGTTCCTTGGATTCCAGCTCACGTCGGTATTCATGGGAACGAACTGGCTGATAAAGCGGCCAGGGAAGCTGCTGTGTTCTTGCCGGTTCCGAATGTTCCAGTTCCATCGCGTGACCTTAAAAAGTTCGCCATAAATGGGCTTTTTTCATTATGGCAGAAGCAGTGGCAGCTAACGCCACAAACCAACAAGTTGCGACTAATCAAATATTCGGTTGATCCTTGGATAGCTTCGCTTTCAAACCGTAGAGATGATGTAGTTATCACCAGATTACGCTTAGGACATACGCATCTTACTCATTCATATCTCATTAACAGAACTTTGGCTCCTGTGTGTCCCGGTTGTAACGTTGTCCTCTCCGTTTCCCATATTCTAGTCGATTGTACCTCATACTCCTCGCTTCGAGCGTCTCTTAATCTTCCTCCTTCGCTCCATCTCCTCTTCAAAGATGATCATGTTTCATTGTCGAACCTAATTATCTTCCTCCATCAATCCCGTCTCTATTCCTCAATCTAATTCTCTTTTCCTATCGTGCCTCTAGCTTTGGCTGCTGTACGTGGCACGTTAATTTAATTTAATAATAATATATTAAGAAATTATGTAGGTCAGGAGACAATGAGAATGGTAATACTTTGCGTTAGTCGAATCCAGATTGAGATATGGCGTAGAAGCATGGGGATTGACGTCTAAATATTATATGGGAAAAATTGATCGTTTGCAAAGGAAAAGTTTGAACCTAATAAACGAGTATAAATGTAGAAATCAGAACAAACCACTAAAAGATCTGTTACGTCATCATAATGTATTAAATATAGCGGGACTGTATTTGTTTACCAAAGTTGGGAATTATTTAATAAAAATAAAAGTATCGATTTAAACGAAAATACGCAAATAAAATATAAACTAAGGAAAACGAACAGGTACGTCTGTTCGGTAGCACAGGTTTGGTGAGCAAACTTAATAAATACGTGATGATGATTAAATAATATACCCGGAAGAAATATTGAAAGAAAAAAAGATTGGGAAACTAAAACAGCAGTTAGAAGAGTGGTTACTAAACAAAATAATAAGAAACAAAAAATTGTGAATTCGAAGTGGTGCGACAAGTGAGAGCAGTAAAATATAGCGTCTGCTACTACTAATGAGATAATGGCAATATGGTAAATAAAAATAGTTACTGTGAGAGTGTGGGTGAGAGTGTAATTGGGAATGTGTGAGTACTATAAATGTAACTTTGTGTATATGTGGGTTTTATAAATTAAAAATAACGATTTTTGTATGTAATAATAGTTTAGATGTACATATTGTAAAATGGTGTAGATCCGTCGACATAAGCTTGACGGGACCTATATTATCTAAATACAGAATGGGGTATATGAGTGTATGTGATTGGGTTTACTTATTGTATTTTTATTTTATAATAAATATACGCTTTTTGAAAAAAAAAGATATAAAATAAATAATTAGATTATAAGACAATTGTACATTGCGAGATAAAGTGAATAAATACATATAAATCCGTCGACAAGCAACTGCTTGATGGAATGTAATAAATTTTAACAACGAGGGATGTGTGAGAGTGCGAATGTGCATGCACTGATTTTTGTTTATTTTACAAAAAAAAAAAATAATAATAATAATAATAAAAATGTAACTTACGATGTGAGGATTTTTGCGACGTCGATAAGGTAGAACTCGGCGATGAATTAGTCGTCGAACAGACATTATTGACGACGGTGTTGTTAGCGACGGCGGCCGAGGAACGATTTAAAGACGACCGCGTCACTTCGCGGATCGGACTGCGATTTATAATCGGACTGGCGGATAAATTATTTTTAATTTTCTTAACACCGGATCCTGCGCGAGAAAAATTGATACGATTAAATTATTTTTTAATTTTAAAATAATTTATTTTAATTTAGAAATAAAAGCAAAAGTGAGTATTTATCGGCTAATAGGAAAAAACTGATATCTATTGATAATAAACTACTTTTGTATATTGTTAAACCTATTTAGACTTAATTGCACTAGTATTACCGAACATGGATTCCATACCGCCGAAACGTTCCACTTCGTACGATCACTCGCCCACATATCGATTTGAACGCAATAATGACGTACATCGAAAGACTTAAAAAGTCTTATGGTCATCGATGAAAAAAAGACTGCAGTAATGTTGAAATCATACAGTTACCGTGGACAACTCCGAGGTTTTAAGACGGCTTAAACGTCAATATGACTTAGCGAAGTAATGGATAAATCAGAGTCACTTCATTGGAAACTCTTCACACGTGTTTTCAACTTCACCATCGTTATATTGTTAAAGACTACATAGTCTAGTCGTTACAATAATCTTAAAGAAAGAACAATTTAAATGTTCTATTCGAAATAGTTAACAATATGAGTCGTTTATTTATATTGCATATTAGATACATTCATGTGATGAGTACATGAGCACAGATGTCGACGGTACTTTAAATAATGCTCTAAGAGTGATTAATGCGAATTCTATTAAAAATAAAATCGCCGAATTAGATGTATTTATTAAGCATAATAATATTGATATTGTCCGTTTAAATGAAACCAAGGTTGATAACACAATTACCCTGAGGGTCTCTGGATATCAAGTTTATCGTCATGATCACTATCTGAGCAGTGGCGGAATTGAAATTTTAGTATCTAACAAGTATAAATGTTCCGCTCTACCTCCACTTCTATTAAAAGAAATTCAGGCGGTCGGTGTTATAATTTTAATTGACTCTCGACCTTTAACTGTTTTTTCTGTCTATCGACCTCCTGTAAGACTCCCTGAACTTTTTCTTTGATCTTAAGAAAATCCTAAATTCTCATCAGAGAGTAATTATTATGGGTGATTTAAATGCGAAGAATAGATGTTGGAATTGTTTTAACGCAAATAAAGCTGGAAACATACTCATGGATATGTTTTTACATGACAATTTTTTAATCAAAAGCTCCTGACACATCAACATACTATCCAAAAAATATGCAATCAAGACCTAGTGTACTGGATTTAGTAATAGCAAAACAGTTTCATAATTTTACTGCGCCAGTTTCATTATCTCAGCTTTCGTCAGATCATAATCCTGTACTTATAAATATGCACTCCTCTCATCCGCCTTAATTAGTTGCCGAACGTCGTGACTAGCTATTGTATACGTTTATTTTTACGTACAAAATGAGCCAGTATTCAAGGCACTATTTATATGCGACGCAAATGCGCGTGCATATTATGTTATACGGAGTGGAGTGCCACTGCCTTCTCCATGTTAATTAAATAATGAAAACTTTCTATGTCGCCTGTTGGTTTCGAACTCCCAACCGTCGAGTTGACGGTCGAGCACTCTAGCAACTACGCCACCGCGACATTATTTTATATTTATACATATATATATATATATATATATATATATATATATATATATATATATATATATTTGACAACTATCGTTGTATGTTCACGTCGTGATAATTTAATTGATTAATTTGGGAAATTTGATACAATGAAAAATATATAATTATTTATTTAGTTAAAATAAAATATTCAATTCGACGCTTGCTAGCATACTAATTATGAATATACATACGTGTAGTTGTAATAATTATTATTATAGTGAAAAACCGGATTTGTGATCAGCGAGCTATTGTCGTACAATAGTAGTAGTTAGGCTGAAAAACGCCCCTACGATCACAAGGTAAGTGAAAAAACGGCAT
Source organism: Coronaproctus castanopsis (assembly GCA_032883995.1). Taxonomy (NCBI): domain Eukaryota; kingdom Metazoa; phylum Arthropoda; class Insecta; order Hemiptera; family Monophlebidae; genus Coronaproctus; species Coronaproctus castanopsis. The sequence goes on along the minus strand of CM065052.1, from coordinate 74,594,056 downwards.
ACATCCGGTCAAGTGAGGAGAGTACAGTAAGGGGGGGACCGAAGATGTTGGAAAGGTTGATAGTTAAAGGTTTTCAAAAAAAGGCAGGAGAGCCAGTGAATAGAAAAAGTGGATAAGAGTCAGTTGGTCAAGACTCGAGAAAAAGTCAGTCAAAAGGCAGCGAGTAGTTAGCCATTAGTTATGTCGGTATTGGGAGCCAACCGAAAGGAAACATGGTCGACGATTTACATCATGAATCTGGTTAGTTTGATTTATATATATATTGTTAGAATAAAAATTTTATTTTATTTTATTTATCCAATCCGCCGATAAAAATTAAAAGTATATAGTTTTATATTGCACGATAAAACCAATATTCGTTGACGTAAAAAGATAATTCGCTCATCTAACACGCGTGTAATTTATGTTTTAAATTATCTTTCATATAATAAATTATTTCTTCATAAATACCTCTAGCATCCATCACTGGTTGGAATGCTACTCATGATATAGCATGCATATAAATTACAAAACTTACCAAATAGCATTAGCTAAGTGTATGTAAGTTAACGATAGCAATTAAAAATAAATAAATCTTCGTCATAGTTCATTATTGCAATAGAAAAGAAAAAAGTACTAAAAGACGAGGAGAGAAGTAGAGTATAGTAAAGAATAAATACATACATTAATATACGAGGATCCTAAATGTGGGAGAATGAAGTCCGTACAAAACTGTAGAAGTCCGTTAGGCGAGTATTAAGGTCTTCGCAATATATATATGTATGTATATGTACGTATGTATATCGCAAATTAACTAAAGAAAAAAACATCACTATGTAAAACCGAGTATATTTCATTCGTAGAAAAAGTTTTTTAATATTTCGCAAGTTGATAGATTACAAAGTGCAAGAGTCTATTACTGAAGTAAACATTTCCATAGTGCAATAGTCGTATAACATAGAACGTCATATGCGCACAAACACACACACACACACATATATATATATATATGTAATACCATAGTTACGAGAACAATTAGTCCAAGTTCAATAACTGAATAATGGGTATGTTCTTTCGAAAAGTATCGGTGTTGATAAACAAAACATAATAATAGTATCCTACATATCGTTTACAAAAGATCAATATCTACGCTATATTGGCGTAATGAAGGCCATCTGTTATTATTATTGATTGTATTATTATTATGGTAATCGACAAAAGAGCCAATATAAAAAAAAAACGTTAAAAATCACATACATATATTGAGATTATTGTTTTCGAAGCAATTCGTTTTTTCTATGGCGCAGTTAAACGACCTCTATCAACGATACAGTGTGAATCGTTAAACATAATCCGATGTTCGTCATCAATTTGATTAACCAGTGAAGTAACTGGGAGTATCATAACGGCGTCTACCATTTTATCGAAAAATATCCTCTAATCGCTTTTTCAGGCAAATTGCAAAAAGATGAAGTATTATGTTTTTACTTCGGTTGTATTCAGAAAAAAATAAAAAAGTAACCATATCCATCGAAATTACATAAGTAATTTTTAATTACTCCTCAGCGTTGACCTCCCCTGAAATACCAAACCTCGTTAATTGCGTGCTTATCGATGGTGCTAAATCAAATTCTGTCTTAGGGTACGTCGTAATCTTCAAACAGATAGGTGCTATCCGTCATGTTCCTACATCTATACTTCGTGCTCTCCGTTGAATTATTTTCAATTAAACTGGCTGTTGAAATCTGCGTACAGTCAAATCAAACTGTCTGATTTGTGCCGACTCTCATCGAATGAACGTGGTCTACTAAAATTCCACCGGGACAAAAAGATATTCCGCGAGACGAATTAGCTGACAGCGCCGTGAAAGAAGCGACATCATACTTTCCTGTAGCGAACAACAAGGTACCAGCCAACGAAGCTGTTCAGGAAGTAAATCACATCGAAGATATCAAAACCGCAATACCGAATAAACTTCGTTCTTTCATCAAAGAAGACGCTAACTTGCGCACAAGCATCGTTCCGTCCAAACGGAAATCGGCTTTGATCATGCACGAATTACTCACTAATTCCTTCTGAGAAAATGTTCATCACCGATTCGTGAACTTGCGTTCAATATATCCTATTAAACTGTTGCAAATGTAATCACATTCGCTCAGCATTTTTCCTTTCATCTATCTTGAAAGAACTCTCCTAGGTAACGATGAAACTAATATAAATAAATTATTCGCTTAAAATCCACTACTAGTTAGTTAGTTGTCGGATCCGAGACGCTGTTTCTCTATATGAGATATCCATACATTTCATTATAAGTTGTACTCCATAAATCTGTTAATATGTGTACAGTCGACCAGATGTCGGGGGTTTCGCTTTCCACCGCATTCACATTAGTCATCGGTCCTTTTTTTTTCATTCGACACTTCATTGAAGGTAATTTAATTGATCTTTTGGACGTAGTTTTTCCTTATGTAACGCAGGACTAGTACCAGAATTCTTCCATTGCACTATCCGTGTTGTGCTGGCCTTATCAGATAAAGCGATGCTATTATGCGCGAATGATTTTCGCGATTTCAACCTTTCGTGTACTGTAATCTGTCCAAAGATAGGGTGATGGGAATCTGTATCAACTTTAGTTCGTTCAGCGTTGGAAACGACATTTCTTCTTATATATGATGGAACAATACCGCGTGATAAATATAATAATTCCGTCTTTGTATAATCCGACAAGTATCGTTTAACGCCTACTTTTTTAACCTGTGTTGATATATCCTAAGATGAACATCCATATTCCACTGCTGAGAAACACAGTGGTAAGTACATTGCTCGCAGGACTTCCGCCTAGCTCCCCATTTTTATGAAATCAGCTTACGAATAATATTGTTCCGAGCATCTACTTTCATTTTTAAAGATTCACATTGATTCTTAAAGGTAAGTGACCGGTCCAACGTCACGCCGAGGTTTTTCGGATGTTCGTTGTGATTTAACACCTGTCCGTTAGCATTTTTCAGATGAAATGCACATACTTGTGTATTACTTGGATTTAGATTTAATCCGTTAATTCTGTAAAACTTGTCCACCACGTGTAACACCATCTATAGTTAATCCACTACTAACTTTCTATCTTAAAATTGTCGAATCCTAACTTTAATGCGATTCTGGCCTTTGTCGCAGCTTACGACGCACGTAAACCTAAATCCGTCATAATTACATAGTTAAAAAAAAAAAACGAAATTTTTAAAGCTTAATTTTTATCGATAAAGTTTACGATTATTTTACAAAGATTTCCCCTCGTTTCTTATCACTACTATATACTATTTACTATAACAAAACTACAATTACTACTTGGACGATTACGAATAATTATTATTATCACACTATCACTGGTAATTCGCGGCAAATATCGATGATTAATCTTTATTTTTCGGTCGAATTTGCTAATTTTAAAACATTCCACACTTTTCACTGTTTTTTTTTCTTTATCTCTCTAATCATCTAATCACCCATGACCCAAGTTTTAGAATTAATTTGAAAGGAAACACGTTTATAAAAATTTCTAAATTGCGAAAGTAAACCGCTGTCCCGAATCCTGCTTTACCTCGCTTACTATCCCATTTTACACGCAAATATACTAATAACAAGATAATAACGATAACGACGATATATATATATATATATATATATATATATATATATATATACATACATATGTACATGTATTACTTCTATTTAATTATGATAGTTTATATAAAACACTAAGCGTACCTCGGTGAGTATTACATCATCGATTTAAGTTTAATAAGGATTAACTCTTTTAGAATATACCAAGATTAAACAATACAGGAAAATCCGATTTTTATGTTCAACTCGTGCTCATATATATCAGTTTGTATGATATTTTCCCTTTTCGTGTATGTATACACACACACGCACATATATATATATATATATTATTAACTTTATTAGTAAATAACATGTTAAACTTGTGTGTAGACACATATTTATCACATCTAGATTTTATTTTTTTTTAATGGGCTTTTGTGATTCCACCCAGGGTATCAAGATGTAAATTCTGTAAAAACGAGATCGTTAATTACTTTAAGGTTATTATTATGATTATAAATTATCGCAATAAACATATATAAATAACCAACAACTGTAAGCTATTCAGCAGGTTACACCAATTTCAGAATTTAATAATTTATTATTATTATTTTATATATATATATATATTTATATATATATATATATATATATATATATATATATATATATAATATATAATTTCTTTATTTTAATAACAATATGAGGTAGTAAACTCATACAATGCTAAGTCTTGAAGTATGTGCGGAATTACAAAAACACTTCGAAAATAATTAAACTAAAGATCTATACAAGAAAATTAAAACACTTCCTAAAGAATTCAAATGAAGAAATCAATCAATACAAAATGATAAAAGCAACATAATAAATGATCCTATTATGGTCGCAAAAGTCTGTAAAGAATATTATGAAGAGATATTTGCACATAAAAACACAAATATACCTACAACTAATGATAATACGAATAAAAATAGAACAGGCAATAGATAAGATAAAAATAGGCAAAAGCTTCAGGACAAAAATCGGAATCGATATACGGGGAAATGGTCAGAACGACTTTTATCATACTTCACTGACCTCAATATTTTCAAAAAGATCTATATTACACTGTTAGAATTACAGATTAATCGCACTGAGTTCTCCTTCCTAACAAAATTATGCTTCCACTAGTAAACAGCAGACTGAAATCGTTCTTGATAAAAGAAATTAGAACAGACAGGATTCATGTCAGACGAAGGTACTAGAGAACGGATTATCATTGTACGTCAATTAATAAAGTAGGCCTGTGAATTTAATGTAACAATGTATATGGGCTTTATTTATAAAGCATTTGACTCCATTAAATGCGAGAAATTGTAGTATACATTACAGAAGATGGGTATTTTTTTTTTAACCACTATTTAATGCCCCGTGGCTATTACTCGATGTACATGATCATTAATTAAAATACATTTAATTGGAAACTAGTAATAATATTAGTTTTGATAAAGAAGTCTGTAAGAATTTCAAGGTTGTAGAAGCCCAGTATAATCTCCTTAGTACGATAATGAGCGTATTTTTGGCAGGTCTTTTGAGTATATGATTGACGATTAATGGTGCTTTGAATTCATCCCATACAGATGGTGGCTGGTTACCAAGCAAGCACGAGTGGATGATTAGTGTACGTCCAAGATACACTCTATCGCTGTTTCTAATCTAGGTAGACAGATTTTGCCAATAAGTTTTGGCCATACTATAGGGTCTATTTTGATGCAACCCAAATTATTAGGTTGACTATGGAAGGATCGACTCCATGATCGTAGTACGCTCTGGACTGAATATAGAGCATATTCCGCACCTATATGTATTGGAAGGCGAGTTTGCGATGGCCAACGGTATCATGTGGTTAAATATTACGATGGCTACGAATCCAAGAAACGATGATCTTTGTGTTCCGTTTATACAGCTCCAGTATCGAGAAATGAATATGATCAACAGCTGCTACTTCAGTGTTTATGGCCTCTCAGTTTTTTAATGCAGACATGGAATCAAACATCTTATATATCTCATAAAACAATTATATAATAATAGCTCGACTGCTGTACATGTAAACAGTGTAAAATCATCTAATTTTAAGCTAAAGAAAGGCGTAAGGCAAGGATGTATTGTTATCACCATTACTGTTTAATATATATACTGAGTATATTATGAGGAAACTGCTGAATGATTGAAATGATGGCGCATCCCAGATGGCAACAAAAGAGTCAACAATTTACGACAGTCGTCATAAGCAGCTCTGAAGAAAATATGATAAACTGCATACAGAAACTTGAAGACCAATTGTAAATACTACCGATTACTAATTAATAGGACTAAGATTAAAATTACAGTGATAGAAGAAGTGATAAAATCAATAGGAAAATATGTGGATATGAAGTTGTCGACAACTTTATATTAGCTCAATACTAACTAATAATAGAAATTGTTTGCCGTACATAAAGCGTACACCAGTAGCCTGATTGATCAAACGATGATAAATTTCTTAAACTGTCTAGTTTTCCCAATCGCCACTTATGCATGACCTGGTGTACCTCACTGTCGGATGTATTAGTAGAATAGATGGATTTAATATTTGGGATTATAGAAGAATATTATGAATACCGTGAACGGAACGTAAAACATATATACAGTGGAATGGAGACTCACACTACAGCTACTGATAATTACTGGAAAAGTTAATGGCAAACTAAAAAAACCAAGACCTTCTTAAGTTTGTGCTTAAGTAAATATTACAATTATTAAGGCGGCATATATGCTCACAACTAACGTACATGGTAGTGGTGAACAGTATAAGAAACGGGTAACCACTTGTTCTGATGAATAAGGCTTTTAACTTATTCTTCTTCGTGTCGGGTGAAGCAGCTTACAGTACGAATTTCCAATAATCCAGAAAAAATTAATTGCATTGCCTTCCAGTTTCATGACGTCTTCAAAACTGCATTTAACCGGACATGCCTTACACTAGAAGAACAAGTGAGCGATAGACTGCTCCTCGTTACACGTACATAATGAAATTTCTGAAATTCGCCATTTTTTCAAATTATCGCCGGTTCGTCCAACTTGTATCCGTAATCTGTTGAGAAATCTCCATCGAGCATAGTTTACGGAAAACTCCGCTGTAGGTTTAAGTCATAGCTCCGTTTTTCACTCTTGGCATTCTGTTTCCCAAGCGTTGCGTCGTGCAATTTCCTATGGCCTGAGCCTGTACTACTCACTAGAAAAACAACTGGAACGGTTAGCGTTGACGAAATCGTGAAGCTTTGCAGTGACAGTCGAGTCAACAGTGTAACCGACTGATTAGAGCGTGATAAACAAGATGAAGGTTTTGAAATTTTGACTGATGAAGATATTGCATCTAACGTTCAGCAGTTCAATAATGGTGAAATTGACGATCAAAATACAACGAAAACCCATCAATCAGTAATTCGAAAGCTGATGTTAACTGAGTGCATCGATTGTTTTGAAAGACAAGAGTACGCAAACTTTACACAGATCCTACTTCTAGAAAAAATGCAGAACATTACCGAAAAGAAAGCTCGAACTTGCAAAGAAACAGAAGAAAATTATCGATTATTTTAAGTTGCAAACAATTTGTAGTAGAGACAGTTTTTCTAGGTAATTCTACTATATCGCACTATGTCATATATTAAATTTCTAAATAAAAATACAGCACTCTGTTATCCGATTAAACATATTTTTTTTTTTTTAATTTCTTTCCTAAATGATTTAATATCCGGCACAGTTCTATATATGTAATTTGTAATGGAATTTCTGTTATCCGTCTATTCAGTTATTCGTCACAGGTCCTAGTAACGAAGGGTGATGGATAAAAGAAGTTTTACATATATATGTATGTGTTACATAAAAAACGTTGGTTAACACCGTTTAATTGTTCAAATATCGGTTGGTGAAAATTATTTTCAGCATTTGTCAAATTTGCGCGGTAAAATTATCGTCACGAATCAAACAGACCGCAGTACTCATTAAGCGACTCATTGTTGGTTATAAATTTTTGTTAAATATTTACTTACGTGATTAACTAATGACCGGTAGATGTATGACCCACCTACGTACATAATAACTTTATGTATAGAGACATTAGTCACAAAATGTTCATCTTACCTTTAGATCTTAACGAACCGTATTTTTTTCCAGCACCATCCTTAACTATTTTCGGTTCTCGTTGTTGTTGCTGCTGCTGTTGTTGTTTCGCCTTTTTTTCGTTGACGGGGCTGTCACTTCCGACGACAATTAGACCATTGTTATTGACATTTCGATTATTTTTATCCTTCTTCGAATTTTGAGCGCCCATTTTATTAGCGAGCCCATCGACGCGCGATATAGCGTATAGGACGATATTAAATCGATTGAAATCGCGAAACGATTCAAATCGTCGTACGCTATAATTTGTTTCGTTCGATCGAAATTATTGTCCGATAAAGATTATTATTTTTGCATAATTCAACTTCGACAAAAAAATTACAGTCGGCAGGAATCGAATATCGATTTATTTTATTATAGCGATATAATAACGTTTACGATATCGACCTTTTCTTGGAACATTATCGATAATCGTTGTAAAAGTCTAAAATTTTATTCGTAATTAAGCGTCGCTGTAAAATAAATAATTCACTTCTATTATTTCAAGACAATTAAAATATTATAGGGAAAAACAAATAAAAAAAAAAAAAAAAACGAGAAAAACTAGAAAAAACGAGATATGATTTTTAAGAAAAACTATAAAACACTCAACGAAAAAACTGGAAAAAAAGATTTAACCGATGAAATAACTTTAGAACTAGAAAAAAAGAAAAAAAAACTAGAAAAATGATATAACTGAAAAAACTATAAAACCGACATATCCGAAAAAACTATATAACTTAAAAAAAAAAATAGATAAATTACCAATCACACGCGCCCGTTGTACACTTTTGGATATACCGTAATTATCTTTTTACGTATTAAGTCGATTTAAAAATATATATATATTTTAATTATAACACACTTTTGATCATTCAGAGCCCTAGAACATTTTTATGGTTGTTCAGTCTATGCGGGTATCGCAAAATATATATTTAATAAACGCGATCTATACTAAATTCCACCGTTAATTAATATATCGTCGTTTTAAACAATTTACAGAAAAATAAATTAAATTATTCTAATCAGAAAATTTCAATCGAATGAAGCGAATAATCGACGGTTTCATATTATCAAGGACGTTTTTTCGTTTTTTTTTTTAATACATCGATCAAGTTGTATGAATTAAAAATTACATTTACAGCTGGTTGTTTAGATAGTTAAAAGAAATACCAGCACGGTGTAAACATAACAACTGCATTACGACATTATATATTCTCTTGCGGTCTCCGTTTTAAAGATGTAATCGTATTGATCAACGTGATTATTTATACACCGATGTCATAATATTTATTAACATTATTTCATTTATATAATACGTTTATTATACTTTAGACATATAGAGATAGACAAGCAGATGTATAATACATATATATATATATATATATATATATATATATGTACATATCGTCTCACGATGTTCTAATATCTGAAACCACTAAACCGATTTCGATAAAATTTTGTAGATATGTATGTTATAGGATAGTTTTTATGTCGATCAGTGACCGTCAAATTTATTTTTTATAATTATTATAAATTCTTAATTACCACGGCCCACAAGGCTACAATTAATTTTGCTTAATATTTATTTACATAGTAAATTTTGCAATGTGGGCTTAATGGTCCATCCTCCCTACTAATCTAATATGTCATCTAATAATACATACTTTCTCAATAATCTTCTTCTTGTTTGGCTGTTATTAAGATGACATATTGCTTCAAATTCGAGTCGCCTTACATGTCTTGATTCGAGTGTGTTAACGATTTGATCCACGTATTCTACTTCACAATAAGAGTGAATATGTTTATTTGTTGCGTACCAGGGACCAACTGCTCGAAGAAATTTATTATGAAATCTTTGTTTTAAATTACGATTAGAAACGATAGCAGTGCACCATATTTCGGTTTTATCATTGAGTTATATACTAATAGTTTGTTATCCAATGTTAGCATACTGGAGCTCCTCATCATCCGGTACATTTTTTAATATTTAAGCTCCATTTTTTTCGTTTGATTTTTAAATAATTTTTCCGCGTTAAAGTGTCATCGAAATATAGTCCTAGGTATTTAACTACATCTTTTTTTAGGTACGACCTTGTTAGTGAGCATAAAATTGATATAGGTGTTGATTTATTTTACGTTTACTTTTATTTTCCAGTCGGTCATCCAATTTTCTATATGGTTCAGGTGTTTTCGTAACTTATGTACTGCCCATATCCCTCGCTTAAACTGCCGCGTCATCAGCAAACGTACAAAGTATTGTATCTTCTCAGACTGGTAAATTCGCGGTAAATATTGCATAAAGGATTTGTAAATATGTGTAGAAGAGCAGATTTTATGTTTAAATAACTTTTTTTTTTTTTTTTTACGAATAAAATATCGAATTTTTTATACGCAGAGTTCTTCGTTTTATTTTAAATTTTAAAAAATTGAGATGGTAGATATTTTACACACGGTTTTAGAGTGATATTTAAGGGGAAAGGGCTGTTCTTTTGATGTATACACATAAGAGCATATTTTAATATATCTTTTTATCAGGGTCCCATCCACGTCTTCCTATTTTGAAAGTCCCGTATAAATCGTAAACGAAGCGAGAGTAAAAATTTTTTCCTTGTTTACAATATTCTTTTAAAAAAATCTATAATAAGCATAAATAATAATCATAAATCATAAACAAATCCTATATATAAATCCTTTATTAGCCCGGTGTCCTGTTCGGAATCATATACATGTGAAACTGCATACAACAAATTTTAAATAGTCCGAAATGATTGTTCCCGAATTATATTAAATACACCCAGATATATTAAAAAAAAATGCGAGATATATTACATTTATCCCATATACAAGATAATACTGCGCATGTCAAGCAATGGATGTTTCAGTAATTTGACTGGTACGCCCTTATCTTCCAAGTCCTCTACACTTTCTTATCCACTGTCCACCTTTTTAATTCTGCGCAGGTCTTAATATTTCCTTTTTTCTTGATTGTATCTAACAGTTGCCTAGGTCTTCCCTTCGGTCTGCTCGTGGATATTTTTCCTTCTATAACGTCTTATAGTAGGCTATTCTGTCTTAACGCATGACCTATCCATTTTAGCCTTGTTTTCCTGTTCGTTTTCGAGTGAGATCTTTTTTCTCGCACTCTACTGAAAACTTCCGCACTGGATACTCTATCGACGACCCATGATATTTGTAATAAGCGTCGACAATACCATGTTTCAAAAGCTTCAATTTTCTGTTCGTCCCTTTTATTTAGCGTCCGTGTTTCTGCTGTATAAAGTACCACTGCCGAAACATATGACTTAACTTTTATGCAGCTCAATGGAGAGCGCGTTCTATGTAATTACTTGCTTTTTACTCATGAACGTCGCTTTTGCCATTGCAATCCTTCGTCGGATTTCTTTCGTGCAATATACATTCTCCATTAATATATGTCCTAGATATTTGAAGAACTCCGCTTGTTCTAGTTTTTTCTCATTGACTGGTGCGTTCATTTTCATTGGCTTCGAAGCTGATACCCATTATCTTTGTTATTTCGATATTTAGATCTATTTCATATTTTCCTGCTACGCAGTTTAATCTTTTTAGCATTTTCTCTAGCCCTCCCCCCCCGGCTGTCTGCCAGTAGGACTTGGTCATCCTCGAACTTTATGATTTTTATGCATCGTCCGCCAATTTTGACACCTTATTGAATTCTTCTAATGCTCCACTAGTTATAAATACAGAGTAAATATTGAAAATCGCTGGTGACAGTATATTCCAAAAATTTCTACAACAGGTGCAACAATAATCCACCGATAACTGTCAGAGCAATAGTAAACTATAAGTACAAAATCATTATCATCGAGATATAAAAAATGCAAACCTAGAAGACTTTAACTTCGTTATAGGCTTTCACGTTGATATATGCTATCTTCAATTTTATCCCTAACAATTTACTTTACTACTTATCTATGTATCTATCTATCTATCCATCTATCCATATATATATATATATATATATATATATATATATATATATATATATATATATATATATAAAGGATTGTATGGCTTTGTTAGCAGGGTTTTTTTTACTGCAATTTAATGTACTTCAATTAATTCTTAACTTTTACTTTTTGTTAATTAATCTTATTACTCGGTAACATTACTCGGTACGGATGCATAATCTTCACTTATGTATATGAATTTAATTGCTTGATTTAAATATACACATATAGGTTCTTATTCTGGAACCAACAGCTGAAACTTCTATTCATCTTCCCCGACAAATGCGGTCTCCTTTCTAGCCGTACGATTAGCCTCTGGCTAGTGTTGAAGGGTGCATCGTTATTTATCAATTAATGTGAAAATTAAATAAATAAATTCAAAGTAGAAATAAACGGTTGAGGAGAGTCATTTTTCCGTTCGTGAGAACCGGAAATAACAGCCTCCGAATTCGACCGACAAAACGTGTGTGTTGTGTGTATCTGTGTGTGTATATGCGTTGTAACATCGTTGCCTCTAACGGAACATTTTACTCACGCGTCCTAGATGCCGTTTTCTCCGATGTAAAAAGAATAAGAGAGAACAAAACGAGAGGGATAAGAAAAAAAATAGGTACAGGTCAATCCACGTCCGATGGAAGAGGTTTGGCTTTAAATATCATCGTTACACAATAGGAAAGGCGAAATGTCGAAATAAACTAATTTATGAAGACAGCCTATTACGCAGGCAGGGAGTATACTTTCTATTATATGCTTTGAATGGAACTGGAAAATTTCTCAGGTTTAATGAAAAAAAAAGTATAATATAAAACAAAAAAGTTTTTAGTGTACGCGGGGTAAAATGTATAATAAATCTTCAAATTAAAAACGCCTACATAAAATTTTGGAATAGAAATAAAGAAAATTTATTAGATTATCGTATAAAGAAACCAGTCTCATGGCAAAGTCGTGCCTCTTTTTTTTTTTAAGAATTCTGTAGGCGGCGCCAATAAACATGCTGGTCACTTCAATAACTTTGAATGGCTCACAGTGGTGACATATTTGGCTAATGCCTTTGAACTAAGTCTACAAAAAAGAGATAACAACATCTTCCAAGTTGAAGATAAAATACTTGACCTTTGGATTAATAGTACAATAAAGGAAAAACTATAATCACTTTCCTACACTGGTAGCGTTTTTGGAATCCTCTGGTGGAGAAATGTTGCTAACGCGAGTAGAAGATGAAATGATTAAACGCCTCCTTGGTTCGAGGTCTTCTTTTCGGGATTATTTTCCAGAACACGACAGAAATAAAAACTAGATAGTAAATCCCTTTAACATAGATGTTTCAGATATCATCGGCTTGGCAACGGTACAGGAAAATCGAGTAATAGAAATATCATGTGATTCAGGTTTGAAACGTAATTTCAAAGAATCTTCCTTATCAAGTTTTTGAGCGAATTTAAGAGAAGTTTATAAAGAAATATTAGAAGAAACACTGAAACATTTACTGAATTTCTTCATCTACATACCTGTATGAAAAGGCATTCTGTGCTCTTGTATATACCGAAAACAAATAGAGAAACATATTACAATTGGAATCCGATTTGAGATTACAACTAGGTAATAACATCAATCCAAATATTACTAATTTAGTTACAAAAAAACAGCAGCAACCTTCATATTAATACGGTATTTTTAATTTTTATGAAAAAGTGGTTTTTTTTTGCAGTACTAAAATAAATTGACCAAAATTTGTTTCTGTCTTTTTTTTTGGGTTGTATTATATGAAAAATTATTTGATCGATACGGTCAGTTCTCTTTAGTCGTCTGAATGACACACCATTGCGTAGGATGTTGACTGCTATATGTATCTTCCAGCACAGCTTCTGATTACTTCTCTTTAACAGACGGTATACGGAGATCGTTGTGTACGTTGCGAACATACCACGATGCTGACACGATATTCCGCAAGAGTTTTGATTGAAATTTTAGTACTATGTCTAAGTTAGAGTTTCTCGCTGCACCCCAAATCTGGATACCGTATGACCAAATTGGTTTTAACATTGCTTTTTATAAAGTAATACTTTATTTTCACCGATAGTATTGAGTATTTGCTAAATAACTTGCACAGCCAATGATGAGCTTGCGAACAATATTAGTGAACGGCCATTTAATTTAAGAAATAAACAAACTACAAACATACACACTCAAAACGTAGGGCTATAACGATTTTTAAAATTCAATTTAAAGATAAATTGAAAATAAAATACTAGAAGTATAAGATAATAGTAAGAGCCGATATTTTTAGAATGTCTCTTAATCGTAAGCCAAAAAATTGATTCCGACTGAATGAAATAAGAAAAAGAAATTATCATTCCAACCGATCCAATCGCCATGTTGGAATAGCAACGCACAAACACACTCAAATATATATATATATATATATATATATATATATATATATATACGTTCGTACGGAAGAAGAGAAACATAATAAACACACGTACTATATCTATTTGTATACTTGAAGAAAGAGATGCAGAAATATTTTTATATATATATATATATATATATATATATATATTAATGCTTCATTTGATAGTGATGAAATCGGTAGACTTCGGTATGTGAACAACATCTTAATTGTAGCAAATACACAATCAAAAAGTAGTTAAAAATCACCGAATCTTACATAAAAAGATCACAAAGCATTCCGGGTATTAAGCCATTATCAAATGGACGCGAAAAAATATGAAATATACATGAAAAATGTAAAATAAATAAAAAAAAATATATTAGAAAATACTTAATTTAGATGCGCTATATTTATTTTTCAAATAACCCGATAGCGAAGCAACACAAACGACAAATCAACGATATAAAATTTATACGAATAAATAATTACGTTAAATAGTCGGAAAAATAAAAACTCTACTTAATATAAAAATTGATTAAATTTATAACATACTTTTTAAAACTAATTCTGCGTCAAAATTTATAAATTATTTTTATTTTTCATTATTCACATTTCTTTTTAATAATGTTTCTTCGTATCGTAAAATTCTATAATTTTGGTTATGATTATTGATTTTTAAAATTTAGTGTTTCTTTAACTCCTTTTTTTTCACATTTATTTCTTAAAAATCGCTACATTCCACACTTTTCAAATTAATTTTAGCAAATATCAAAATAGAACTAGAAAATTTTACGTCAAAAAATAAACATTACTTTGAACAAATATATTGCCTACGTATTAATGCGGAGAAAACTAAAGATGCGATTGTAAATAATTGGATAAAAAGTTCTTAATAAAAGGATTTTATAGCGTTGTCGAAAGTATTAAACATAATTACTTCGACTCCCTCGTTCTATACAACAGTGGATGCAAAGAACGCCGACGCGGGTAATAAACTTGATGACGAGCACAACAATGACACTTGGAAATACCCTTAAGTGTATCAAGAGAAAATTGATCATTGACAATTTATTGACAATTTTATTCATAATAGCGACGGACGGAGATTACGAAACTGAAATATGAAACGTGCGAATATTAGAAAAAGTTGACACGTTTAAAATGTAAGCTCATATATAGAATGCTTGAGATATCCCAGACAGCACGCTGAACAAATACGCCGATAGTGACGACGTGAAAATCCGAGTCCGTTTACGAAAGAGCTAATAAACAGATTCACTCGTATACGTAACCTCGGAAGGAATAATACCAGGAAGATACCGAGAAAATACGGTGGAAGGTATTCCTTAAGAAGAACGGGTGGGACGAAATGAGGAACTAAACTCACACCGATAACATCAGAAAGACACGATGTGTGTGTTGAACAGTATTCGTGTTAATATTACACGATATCACCAAATACAATACCACCGTATATACGAGAATTACAATTTAGTCGAATATATACAAAATTACGTATGTAACTTCCTTGACCATAAATTCCGGTTTAATTACATGAAGAACAACTCTTAAAATACATTATAAAGCTTAATTTATATAAGATATTTCCTTACACTCATATACGTTTGAACTATGTAACCGATCTGATGACGCCACAACTTAACATACTGGAATACGTACATACGAAAAGTAGAGCTGTTATATTTGCAATAAACAATAATTTAAATTTATTAATGAAAATCTAGATCAAGAACTAAGCTATTTGTTATACCAAGCATACCGTTTCCTTAACCCCTACAACGTCCTATAGCAAACGAATTAAAAACTGATTAAAAAATTACTACAATACAATATAGCAATTCAAACGGGAAAAAGATACAGTTGGGCGTCGCACTTTTGATATTATTCCTAACCTTTTAGGTAGACATAACTTGTAAATTTTCGTCGGATTTTCATACGACCCAACTATATCAGCAGGGAATAGAAAAATTGTCGAGTACTTGTATCGTTTTGGCTTAAGCAAAGATGATAAATGCTCCTGAGGAAAACTGTAGAACATATTTTCGAATGCACAAACTACAAAACCATAAGATACTTGAACGAAACAAATCTAAAATTCAACGGACAACTAATCGCTCAAAATTTCCAAAAATTTGCTTCCACGTACTTCGTCCTACATAGATTTGAGAATACAAGCGTCGTCATCCAACTTTACATATCGCCATGTGTATCTCTATACATATGTGTGTGTGTTTGTGTTATGTGCACGTAACAGACACCTGGTTATGTAAATAAAAAAACAATGTGTCTCGGGGCGCACGGAAGAAGCGAAACTTAACGTAAAAAAATACGTTTTTTAATAAACTCGCGATTTCGTACAAATTTCACAAACGAAACCAATGCGATTTCCGCTACGGTTAACTTAGTGATGTCTAAAATCTTTCCGTTCTCAAATCTACGTCACCTTTGTGACATGAAGATTTCAACGAAATAACGTATAGCCGTGCGCGCATGCGCAAGAAAAAGAATACGAACGAGCAACAAATTTTTACGCATTAGAAATGATTAAACAACAAAATGCTATGATAAATAATATATTATCGACGATAATGTCAGCCATAATAAATAAACAATGAATTGCTCAAAAACAATAAATACTAAGTTATACAAGATTGCACTTTGGAATGCAAATGGAATCTTAAACCATAAACACGAGGTAGAGCTTTTTCTAAGTAACAATAAGATAGACATTATGCTAGTATCAGAATCACACTTGCCTACCAACTATATTTTTAAAATACCTACTTACGCAGTCTATAATGCAGCTCACCCTGACGCTTCACGAAAAAGGCGTGCTGGAGCTGCGATAATAATTCGACAAGGAATTAAACACTTTTTACTAGGAAAAGTAGAAATGCCACATATACAAGCAGCAAACGTTGTTATTGAAGACTGGTTAGGCCCACTCACTATCTCAGCAGCATATTGTCTGCCAAATTATCCTGCAAATAAAATCTCATTTATAAATTACTTTAATGAACTCGGAAAATCGATTTATTGCAGGGGGACATTTCAATGCTAAAAATGTTAGCTGGGGATCTCGGCTAACTGCGCCAGAAGGGGAAAAATTCTGTACGCAGTTACACAAGAACTCAGACTACAATATCTGTCAACATGTGCACCAACCTACTGACCTACAGACCCATACAAATCACCTGATTGCTTAGATTTCTTCATCATTAAAGGAATAAACACTGATTATCTGGACATAAAGTCGAACGATGATATAGCATCTGATCATACTCCCATCATTGCAACATTGAATACCACAATACAAGAAAAACAAGAAAGAGCTAAACTGTATAATAATAAAACAAACATAAGTGATAAAACAAACCTCAAAGCCTCTTTAAAAAGTCCAGTTGAACTCGAAAACGAAATTGAAAATTTTACTACATTAATCCATAAGGCTGCCTGGGAAGCCACACCTACGATTAAAATAAATAGAAAAACTGTCAATAGCTACTATCCAAAAGGTGTACATGACAAGATTTCTGAAAAAAGAAAATTGCGACGGGTGTGGCACAAAACAAGACACCCACATGATAAAACAAGGTATAACAAGGCAGCAAGGCAACTAAAAGAACTGCTATCACAACTAAAATCTGATTCTCTTCATAGCTACTTACAAAATATAACATCAACTATGGACACACACTATGCATTGTGGAAAGCGACCAAACGCCTTAAACAACCGAAACAACACATTCCACCAATAAGAAAAATAAATGGGACATGGGCCAAAACGGACCACGAAAAAGCAGAAGCTTTTGCAAACCATCTGAAAACTGTGTTTCAACCTTTAAATATGACAACTAATAATAATTACAATAAACGCATTAATGCATTCCTCAAAGAAAGGATGCCCAATCATAAGATGAAGATACCTCATGTAACGTTAAAAGAAGTAAAAAAAATAATTACGGATAATCTAAGTCCAAACAAAGTTCCCGGACATGACCTAATCACAGGATATGTAATTAAACAGCTACCCGAAAAGGGAATTCTTATGCTTACATAGCTATTTAATGCTGCATTAAGGTTGTCATACTTCCCTGTTCAGTGGAAAGTATCAGAAGTTATACTTATACCAAAGGATGGAAAACCACTTAATGAACCCAACTCGTACCGACCGATCAGTCTTCTACCAATTATGTCAAAAATACTAGAAAAAATACTATTGAAACGATTAATGGACATAATTGAAGCAAAAAGGTCTTATCCCAGATCACCAATTTGGTTTTCGAAGACAACACTCAACGATAGAGCAAGTGCACAGAGTAGTCAATGCCATCAGCAAAACATTTGAAGAAAAAAGTTATTGTGCTGCACTGTTCTTGGACATCAGTCTGGCGTTCGATAAGGTGTGGCATACAGGATTATTATACAAACTTAAACAACACTTCCCATACCACCTGTATACTCTCATGAAATCATACCTTCATGAAAGGCACTTCAGAGTGCGATATGAAGCAGAGGTTACATCGCTTCACAAAATAGAATCGGGTGTGCCACAAGGGAGTGTTCTGGGTCCTGTACTGTACCTCCTGTTTACAGCTGACTTGCCGACCTGTCAAGATACTATCACTACTACATTTGCTGATGATACGGCTGTACTATCCATAAGCAAGGATCCTTTAAAAGCAACTCGACTACTACAACAGAATGTAAAAATGATTGAGAAATGGACAAAAAAATGGCAGATAAGCCTCAATGAAACAAAATCACATTATATACTATTTACAAAATGTAAACATAATGCAAAACTAATTACTGTGAAGGGTAAAGAACTGCAAGCCACCGATTGTGTAAAATACCTAGGAATGCACCTAGATAAAGGGCTAACTTGGAAAAGACATATTAACATAAAAAGAAAGCAATTGGACATTCAATTTCGTAAATACTACTGGCTTGTTGGAAGAAGATCATCATTATCTATACAGAATAAGTTACTATTGTACAAAACTATCTTCAAGACAGTATGGTCGTACGGTATCCAATTATGGGGTACGACATCCAACTCAAATATTTCTAAAATTGAAAGATTTCAATAAAAATCTATATATGATCAACGCACCTTGGTACATCAGAAATGATGACATATATAGAGACCTAAAAATGGAAACCGTGAAAGATGTAATTAGAATATACAGTGAAACATATGCACAGCGCCTAAGATCGCATCCGAATCCGCTAGCAACAGGCTTAATTAATGATAACCCTCAACAGACACGTAGATTAAAAAGAAAAATACCATTACATATAATGTAACAATTAAGGTTGAGTCTCATTGGAGAACACCTTACTACTAAACAAATTGATATATATCCTGCCATACATGATGTTTAATGCTAGCTTTAGCAGATTACTTAAAAAAAATATATATATAATTCTTTCTCTCGATCATGGGTGCACGACTATTCGTTATTTTCTTCAAATCTTCGCTGCCTATGTGACTATGTGTTTAAGACTTTGGCTCGCTCACTCTTTCTACAGGTTAACTCCCCACATACGATGCGCCAACAGAAGTTTCACTTTAATGATTATTGCAGATTTCAACTGTACATATTCTTTATGTGATTCATCCAACAGCATATATTCGATAAATAAAGCATGTTATATACAACCCTGCGTCAACTTAATTATAATGCATGCGAGAGTAATTATAGTAATAGTACACAACCTGGTTAAACGGGAGAGTATGCGAGAATTACGTGCCTATTAACTACGACAAATAATTGTAAGTGTGTGTTATAATGTAATTCATCGTGTCTTTCAGCAACGGTCTATGGACGAAACCGATATACGATCAAGATAAGGAGAAATTTTAGAATAAGATAGAAAAAGAACAGAGATTCTGTATTAATATGTAATGGTGGATGGTAAAGTAAGGAAACATATATCGTATCTTACAAGTATGCCTACGCTATCGAATACCTGTAAATTTTTGACTAGATAATGGATAATTCGATAACGTTCGTAACAAAGGAACGACATTCAAAATATAGAATATAAACTAATATTGTCAAGTCGTACAGAATTAAATAAAAAACTATCTCATATTATATACATATATATATATATATATATATATATATATATATATATATATATATATATATATATATAAAACAGTAAGGTTTAAATTACTTTAATTGTTCAAATAACAGCAATCTAGTCATGCGTAATAATAACGCAACGAACCTGCAAGAAGACGAACTACGAATAAAGAAGAACGTACCAGTCTCGAGAAGCGAATTATTCAGCCGGCTATATTATCACCTGTATAGGAATCTTAGTCGCAACGCTTCGTAGTCGATGGAACGACAGGTTTACGTTTATACCAAGACAGAGTTTAAGCAAAAGACGTCGATGGAGTATACGTACATCTAACAATATCAGTAAACCAGGAAGCGACTACGAATATATACATACACACACACACACATATATATATATTTATTATTTTTTAAACTTACTGCCATTTTGGGGAAATCATACAATGGTGGCCGATAAATAAAAGAAGACCCCAGGGTAGACCGAGGACACGATGGCAGGATGATATATTGAAAGTAGCCGGAAAGCAATGGTTACGAAAGGCACAGAACAGAAATGAAAGGAAAATTGGGGAAAGCCTTCATCCAGGAGTGGATAAATAAAGGCATATCGTGATATCGTGATATATATATATATATATGAAATAAATAAAATACTAGATAAATTTCAAATAACACGATTATAAATATTCATTAAATTTCTAACATACTACGAGATAATCAGTGATAATTAATTATTCCCTAATAAATATTTAATAAATAAATTAATTCAGATAATTTTTAATAAAACTGGCTCCGACCTGGACAAAACCGAGAATAATATAAAATAATGAATCCTTGTAAATATATAAAAACTTGACTTTTAAATAAATATATAATACATTTTTAAAATATATAATTAATTTGTAATTCTCAATAACTTGACGATTAGTCACAATAATATAATTCTAAATTCTCAAATATATATATATATATATATTTGAGTAGTGACACGGTAAGAGACACGAGGATGCAGATGGTCAGCTTGAGGAACTGGCCATAAAAGTCTGCATAAATCTTATGACTGTTTCTCCCTCGGCGGGTTTAGGTCGCCGTAAAAACCTTATACCGTTATCTCCTCAATAACAAACCGCTGCTTTGCGGTTAGGGTTTTCATCCAAAGGCTAAGAAAGTAAACCTTAACAGAAAATCATGCGGAAGGCAACGATTCCCAAGAGCAACTATGATTATGAGTAATACAGATATGGAAAACGTTACTGGTTCAGGTGGGCTCATATACACCAGACTTAGAGCGGGCTCCTCAGGTCGTCAGCATACGAACCCCTGCAAACATGATAATACCTGGCAATACTAATAAACAACGAAAAAAAGCATTTAACATTGCCACCTGGAATGTAAGATCATTGTATCAAAAAGGGAAACTAGCTAATGTGGCATTAGAAGCTAAACGACTAAACATGGATATAATGGGAATCAGTGAAACAGGATGGCTAGGAAACGGAAGATATAAAGTGGATCAAAACTATGTAATAGTATATTGAGGAAAAGATCTACATGAAAGCGGCGTTGCTATGTTAATAAAAACACAACTAGCTAGCAAGATAAGCGAAATTATTCCAAAATCTGACAGAGTTATGTTGATACGACTAAATGTGAAGCCCAAGCCTATGGTATTAATACAGGCGCAGACAGTGATGAAGCAACGCTTAATAATTTTTATAAGGAACCCGAAGAAATGAAAAGGACAACCAAAAACAATGATTTCGTATTAGTCATGGGTGACTTTAATGCAAAATTAGGGGAAGTACGGCTGTGGGTAAATTCGCCTTAGGGAAGCAAAACGAACGAGGGGAAATGCTCATAGATTTTGCGAAAAAAAATAATATGGTGATATGCAACACATGGTTCAAGCAACATAGAAGAAGGCTATATACATGGACAAGTCCTGACGGAAGGCCAAGAAACCAAATTGCTTATATTTTGATTGATAATCGCTTCAAGAACGCAATTAAAAACTGCCATACCTATCCGGGAGCTGACTGTAATACTGGCCATAGTTTACTAGTCGCTAAATGTCAAACAACACTGAAGAAACGTAAAAGAAAAAATGTTGAACAGTTAAGATGGCTAGATTACGATAAACTGAAAATAAGTGAATTTCGAGAAAAATTTCAAACAGAATTACATAAATTAGGAAAGGAAACAGCATCTCAAAATGATCTGGATAAAAATGCAGAAAACATGTGGACTACATGGAAACAAAAGATGCTAATAGCCGCTAGGAACACAATACCACAAAAAGGAAGAAGGAAACACAAACCGTGGATTACGCAAGAGATCATAAATCAGATAGATAGTAGACGGAAGCTGAAAGATAGAAGAGGCTGGGAATATAAAAGACTGAATAAGAACATTCTGAAAAAATGCGTAGAGGCAAAGAGCAACTGGTACAAAGATAAATGTAAAGAAATTGAAACATTAGATTCAAAACATAGTATGCGAGAAATGCATATAAAGATCAAAGAAATAATGAAAATACATAAAAAACGGAAAAATAACATAAACTGCATACGGAACAAATCTGGTCAATATTGTGTAACTAATGAAGAAAAAGAAGAAACATGGTCGAATTATATACAGGATTTGTATACAGATGATACTCGTTCTGAACAAAATCTTAAAACAACGAAAGAGGAAGCGCCAAATATCGAAATATGGGAATTGGAGAACGCTATACAGAAAGCCAGAAGGAACAAAGCACCAGGAGATGATCATCTACCGGTTGATTTGATAAAATGTATAACGTAGGATGAGAAAAAACAACTTTTACAGTTTTTTAATAAAATATATAAAGAAGGCACATTGCCAGAAGATTTTAAAAGCGTAAATTTTATACCAATTACAAAGAAGAGTAACTCGCAAATATGTTCTGAATATAGAACAATAATGAGTCACTCGCTGAAGTTGCTCCTTTCAATAATAAATAGCAGAATAGAACTAAAACTAGATGACAACCTGAGTGATACACAGTTTGGCTTTGTCCACAAAAAAGGAACTAGAGATGCAATAGTCTTACTAAAAATAATAATACAAAGAATCTTGAATGCAAACAGAGAAGTCTATGCATGTTTTGTAGATTATGAGAAAGCGTTCGACCGAGTTAAACACGAAAAATTTATAGCGATACTGCAGAAGTATAATATTGATAGCAGAGACCTCCAACTTGTTAAACATCTGTGTTGGGAACAAAATGCAAAAATCAAGATAAATGCGGAATTCTCGGATAGGAAAAACAGTATTAAAAGGGGCGTACGCCAAGGATGTACACTCTCACCCAGATTATTTAATATATATGCTGAAGAAATTAAACAAATTGCAAATATAGAAAAAATGAGAGTGAAAATAAATGGACAACGTATAAACGAAATTAGTTACGCGGATGCGCTGAAACAGAAAAACAACTACAAAAAATGGTGGATAAAATGAATAAAACCGGTTTGGAATATGGAATGAAAATGAATACTAGAAAAACAAAGATCATTAAATTCACAATGTGCATATTAACATCGACGAAGTGAAGTTAGAAAGCCTAACGAAGTTAGATATTTA
The DNA here is from genome assembly GCA_032883995.1 of Coronaproctus castanopsis. Taxonomy (NCBI): domain Eukaryota; kingdom Metazoa; phylum Arthropoda; class Insecta; order Hemiptera; family Monophlebidae; genus Coronaproctus; species Coronaproctus castanopsis. The sequence goes on along the minus strand of CM065052.1, from coordinate 74,570,186 downwards.
GGTAGCCTCATCAGGGATGATGGGAGAGATGACAAAGAAATCAAATCGAGAATTGGCATGGCGAAACAGGCATTTAACAACCTGAGTCATGCACTAAAGGATACGAGATTAAGTTTAAAACTTAAGAAAAGAATAATGCGTTGTTATGTTTGGTCAGTACTACAATACGCATGCGAAACATGGACCATAAGTGCAAGTAGTAAAAAAAAAATAAACTCATTCGAAATGTGGTGTTATCACAGGTTGTTAAAAATTCCCTGAACAGACTTCGTCACCAATAATAATGTACTAACCCGAGTAGATGAAAAGAAACCAGTAATAGTTGACAAACATTCTAAAAAGAAAAATGAAATACATAGCTCATGAGATAAGAAAAAACGGAATATTCATGTTGGCGGCACAAGATACAAGGAGAACGCTGCAGGCAAAGAAGACGACTGGAAATAATAACATCGAATTTACCGGATAAAACTTTTCAAGAAACAGTGACCAATGCCAGAAATCGGATCATATGAGTTGCACGCTAAATCTTGTCTCAAGAGTTGCGACTATGATGATGATGATGATATATATATATATATATATATATATATATATATATATATATATATATATATATATATATATATAATATTTGTATACTGACGATTATTTGTCGATATAGTACTTCACGAAACTGTCTGATAACAATTAAGCAAAACCTACGAATTACATACTCGTATCTACTGAAGGACCAGCCACCATCTACCCATGAGATGTTCGAACGCGCCAAAGGAACTTGCCTAAGGTATTCTCAGCATCGCCATATTCATTTATCACTTATTACATTATATGTAAGTAATTGTATATATCGAGTAATAGCCATTAAGAATTAGCTATTAGTAAAAATTACATATATATATATATATATATATATATTAGAATAGATGGGGGTATATCTAAACGCGCAAAAATAAGTAAAGGAGTAGGTAAAAGTCTCCCTTCCTTTTTAATAACTTGCGCTTAAATTAACTTTAGCAGAAACCACATGTGGAATTCGCTTAGGCGAAGAAAGATTTCAAACGAGATCATTTGCGCTATAATTGCTGAGTCTCCGAAAGTACTGCATAAAATGGTACGGACCTTAAATGATAGAGGAAAGGGTTAGAAATAAATGTTGATAAAACTAAAATCATGATGTTCGGTAAACATCCTAATCGTTTTCAACTGGAAATTAATAGCCAGAAAATTTAACAAGTACGAAGGTTCAAATATCTCGGTCAAATAATAACGAAAGATGTGTACTGCGATATGGAAATAAACTCGAGAATTAGATTAAGCAAGCTAGCAAGAAAAACGAAACGTATTATGCCAAAAATCAATACCATTAAAACTGGGCAAACGTATTGTTAAAACTTACGCGTGGCCTGTAGCACTTTACTATGTTGAAACGTAGACACTGAACAAGAGTAATGTTAAAAAATTGCGGGCTTTTGAAATGTGGTGTTGGAGGAAGATATAAAGAATAAGTTGGACTGAAAAAGTTACGAGTAAAGAAGTTCTCCAAAGAATTGACGAAAAACGGAGACCTTATTACATTCGATAAAGAAGGAACGATTAACCTGAATGGGGAATGTACTCCGACACGGTGGTCTGTTACGCGAAGTAATAGGACAGATTCCCAGAAAAAGAGGTCGTGGTAGACAGCGAAACACTATAGTGGCAACATTGTTGCATGATAGACATAAATCAATGCCGAAAAATGAAAACAGCTGCAGTAAATCGGCCGAGCTGGAAGTTACTTATCACGGAATAAAATCAGTCCTAGAACTTCCAAACGTATGATGAAGATGATGATCTATATATATATCATCATAAAAGTAGCATTTAAAAAAAAAAAAAAAGAAAAAAATTAGCATCTTTCATTCATGTGAGGTTGCACATCATATAAATTGGCATATCTGGCTGATTCAAATAATTCAACGAAGTCCTTATTCCACCTTTTCCCTCTAAGTTGCTTTCCTCGAATTTTACCCTGCGCTACCGGCTTGGTTGAAAAAAGTGTTTCTTTTCGAATATTACGAGTGATATATTTAATTTTTCTTCGTTCTAGATCGGTAACTCTTCTAAATTCGGTAAGTAAACTTCTTTTTTGAAAGGTTATCAACGTAAAACTTTCGATTAAAATCGAATCTAAATAGTAATCTTCAGCCTAATAAGTTTGGTTTTAGACGTAATTATTCTACGGAGTTGGCAGTTAGAAAACTGTATATTGATGTGTCGGGATATAAAAATTTAATTACTAGTGTTATTATTATCGACGTTAAGGGCGCATTATATAACCTGTAAGCGCTTTTAAATTATACTTAAACGTAATAGTGTAAACGTCAATTTGATAAATATTATTATTAATTATTTAAATAACGGTAAAGTAGAAATATCTCATGAATTTACTATAGCAAGAAATATTGGTGTTCCTTCTGGCTCAATTCTAGGTTCTAGACTATGGAATATTTTACATTTAGATAAGCGCAAAAATTTAGACGAATTTGATAGCTATAAGACGGAATTCATTAGCTTCGCAGTCTTAATTCTCCTTTTCAAAATTTGTAACATGAAAAATATCAAATCACGTTCGATCAGCTCGGACTTGAATTTTTAGTAGAAAAATCAACTATGACGATAGTTAGCAACAGAAATATTTCTCAATTTTGTAGCCATTTACGGACCACTAAGTCAATTTATAATCGGCTCGTTCCTATTGTAAAATCGGTAAAATATCTGGGAATAATCCTGGATAATAAGTTAAAGTTTAATCGACATGTCAAATATCTTCTGAATAAAGTTAATAAGAAATTCTGTACGCTCCTTAAAATTCAACATATAACAACATTGACGGAATTAAATATAAAGGACGTATAATTATTTACGAATCTTTGTTTGATTATTGTTCAACTATTTACGTTCACAAATTAAATTATGTTTAATAAAATTTTAACTATGCACGGGAAGCTCCTGCTCAGCGTTGGCTCTTTATATAGAACCGTTTCAACCGTGGCTGCACCACTTATTTAAAAGGATCTTGCCTACTAGTCTAAGTATCTTCATGTCAGCTTTGATATCAGAATTAAATATGTTTATTAATAAGCTGATTACAGTTAAAACAAACGTAAAAGATTCTTCTAATTCGGTTACTAGTTAAATAATAATTTATTTCCTTACTAAGAAAATTAATGTAATAATATTATAAATACGACGCGAATTAATGGTTTGCACTATAGTACAACTTTCAAATTTTTTCGCCGTATTGGAAGTCGGATTAAAAATAATTTGAATGTAAATTTCTTTTCCAGCCGGGTTCTGGTTAGACGCGGTAATTTCGGAAAGTATTTTAAGCATTTTGCCATAATCTGACTCTCGTCCGTATTGTAGTTCTAACGGTGATACTTAGTCGAACATTTTCTTCTCGAATGTTCGTGTATCGCTGATATACGCGAAATAGGCAAATTATTCAGATAACGTTAAGTCGCTTAAATATATCGTGCGGACGTACAACGACAAAATCGATAAAAAGTCCACATCATGATTATTTTCATAGGACACCGAGAAAGTTCCATTTTTTTGGTCGGGTACTATGTACTGCTACTATGGCCAGAAGCACCAGAAATTAAATATGAGATGTTAGATTGATCATATTTATAGTTTGAAGGAACTGAAGTGTTGCTCCACAGCAGTTGGATCATCAGATAAAACTGTTTTGAATGAATTGCAACTGAAGTTTTAGGGTCGGTATTCGGAATATTGTGGACAGTTAAACAATAAGTGTTGGAGTGTTAAGGGCGTCCGGACGCAATGATCGTACAAAGGTGAATTTGTTTTATTTAAAATATGGTCACGAGTCAGTGCGGTGTGGCCAATACGGATACGGGACAGTACTACTTGTTCCTTTCTGCTATGCTCAAAATACATCCAAGGAAGAGGAGAGGAGCGAATAGATCTAAGATGATTTGTCGAGGGAATTGTATTCCACTATTTGTTATATATCTGATGGGAGGCGATTGCATCTGTTTCGGATATAGGGATTAAAGGATAAGGTTGAATTCGAGCTACCTCTTTAGTTACTTTATCAGCTAATTCATTGAATGTAAAATCTGTGTGACTTGGAATCCGTATTAGAGTTATTTTTAGAGTAGGATGTTGGTATAAGAGATTTAAGATTTTTAAAGGAATATGATGAAATTTTGATGAATTAAAGTTGACACACGAAATGGAAGAGAATGAATCGGAACATATCATTGTGGTTTTCATTGACAGCAGTAGATATAGCAAGGTAGATCGCGTATAATTCAGCGGAAAATTCCGAGTATTGTGGAGGTAAGCTGTAACGAAGATCATCCTCTGAAACCACCGCACATTGTTTCCTGAAAATAATAATTTTTCTACCTTCTCGATGAAACACATCTTCCTGTCCATTTTTTCTGTAATTCATTAATGTATATAAATAATAATATTATTATTATTATTATTATTATATATATATATATATATAATAAATTTTAATTTTTTTTCTAATTTTCCTAATAAATCGACGATAGAATATTCGACTACACTATAATATTTAGAAATTGCTTGCCAACAATAACACTCTTAAAATGAAAACTAAAAATAAAAAATCATTTTGAAAAAAATATATATATACGAATAATAATAATAATAAATCTAACCGGTAGGTGTACACGCATATCCCGTTATGTTCACTTCCTTTCTTTACGTTGTGTTCTTATTAATTTTTTATTTATTTACCGGGCCAGACTATAATTCCTCCCGTCGCGGTTCTTCAAACGGAAGCGATCAAACGTCAGAAGAAGAAAGATATAAAAAGAATCAAAACAACAGAAGGAGACGCACGCTACACATTCGACATTATCATTATTATCATCATCATCATCATTATTATCATTATAGCGGTTATTTCGAAACGATTTATTATTCGTTCACAATGCGGAATCAAATCGACCGTTGATGTTTCAGGATGGAGCTAAATTAGGAAACATTCTTAATCGACTACATCCTGCGACCTAAAATCGAATTATACAATTTCTTCTAAAATAACGACAAATTTCTTTTTCTAAGACTTTAGAAAAAACTGTTTTATTTTCTTAATAAATTCAAAAAATAAAAGTAAATTCGTACACTAGATAAACAAAAGCTACATTTAATTATTATTATTTAAAATATTAATAATAATAATAATAATAACACAAATTCGCATGGAATGTAAAATTCGATTAAGCACAAATCAAACAATATTATACCCTAAACCGTTTACGTGTGTGCGTCATACAGCCATATCACACAATTGTCTATATAGTAAAAGCCGTCGACCTGCCAAACTGTCCCCTATGCGGACATTTAACAGAACCAACAGTCGTACACTTAATCAACTGCTTAAAACTTACATCACGCGGATTAAAACACAAAATACAGGAAAATCTTCCCAAACAACCATCAATCAATAGTTAAAATCGTGGCTTTTGCCAGACTCCTAACGTACATATAAATTAGGCACACGTCTCTCCTTATGCTGTAATAGCCCTATTTATATAATTTAATAATTAAAAAATATATATATTTCATTAAATTCATATAAATCATTCGGCATCTTCGATTTATTGAAATTAAACAAATCTATGATAATAATTTAATGGTAATGTCGTGAAAACTCGCTATAAATAATTCTACGATCCGCTAAAAAGCGTTAAATTTTTTAAATAATATCTCGGAAAATTTAATAGAAAGCTCAATTAACTAGGTCAAAAAGTTCACTACCAGTTAACTACTCCCTATAACAATAAACGTTGAATCATCGATCATTAGAGCGTTTTATGACGTAAAGTGATTTATAATATAGTTCAATGAAAATTACGCGAAAATAAATCAAGTTCTATAAAAAAGCTCGGAGGAATTTCGCACGCTCGAATAATAAAACAGGTTCATTCGAAGATTTAAAATTATGAATATAATATATGTGTAAAATGTAGCAAAAAATATATATCTTAAATTCGATAAAAATTTCATTTTAAAATTGCACAATACTTCATAATAAACAAGTAAAAGTAGGACAAAAACCTTATCACAATACATACCCCTTAGGAGACACCCACTTGCGGAGATCATGAACTCCCTCATTGGTAGCAGGCTTAAGTAGAAGCCCTAGTTAGAATTATTAACATAATATTCTTTTATTAATCGACTCTTCGTATTAATAAATTATTACGACGTCTGACCTTCGTCAATTGAAAATGCACCCTAAAGTAATTAATTTAAATAAACTAAATAAAGATTTAAAGTAGAATTAGATAAAAGTACAAACAAATATATGTATATATATATATATATATATATATATATATATATATATATATATATATATATATATATATATGTATATATATAAAAATACCACGCAAAGTAAAAATATAAATTTAAATCAATATTTTGATATATTATTAAATAAATAATTTGTTATATTTAAATCATTACGTTTCTTATGATTAGGATAACGCAAAATGTTATAGCAAGGGGGATCCGACGAAGAATTGCAACGACTACAGAGTAAAAGAAAAATGATACGTAATAACGCGGAACACGCTGTCTACGTGATTACTAAAACCGTCTGCTAAGTCGCATAAGCACTTGTACGCGGCGCAAACACGGACTTTAACCGAAAGAAATTTACAGAAAATCGAGGCTTTTTCGAAACGCGGTGCCATGATAAAAATTTCGCGGGTTGATAAAATTTCAGACGAAGAAGTTTTCAACCGAGTAAAGAGGAAAGGTCACTCTTGGAAACGACCAGAAAATAAAGAACGAAATACATAAGGCAGGTGTTAAGACATGATAACGTATTGAAAGATATTATAGGTGGAAAGATGCCCATGCGCAGACTGAAGGGTAGACTAAGCCAGACACTGAATGACACAATCAAGCAGGAAGCGAACCTCAAGAGTTACATTAAACTGTGAAACAACAGGAAAATGGAAAAATGGAGGACTCGGACAGCGAACCAGTACGAGGATTAATACATCGACTGATATATATATATATATATATATATATAAATAAATAATATATATTATATATATGTATATAAATAAATAATATATATATTATATATATATATATGTGTGTGTGCATACATGTATATACACCTAAATGTACATAAGAACATTAAAAAAGAATGTACACATGGGAATATCATGAAAAAAGTCTAGTTTTAAGAATATTTCTAATTTTTACAAAAATAAAACGACGCACGATAATTAATTCAACAGTTCAAAAGTACTTTCAAACACGTATGTAATCTTAAATGTGATAACATAAAAGAAGTTAAAATCGTTAATTTTTTACGAAAAATCGTAAATCCTTTCGGTAGTTAAATCACTGTTTAAACGTAACAAATAAAATAGAAAAATATAATCAATTCATAAAAATATAAAACGCAAAAAAAATGTTAATTCATATATATATATATAATTTACAGAAAAATGAGCAAAGTGAAAAAACGATATTTATAAAATAATCTGAAATAGACGTTCACTAATACAGTTTGCTCGCTTTTACTAATTTTTACGTACATTTTATATCTAAATTAATATTTTTTACATTTTTTTATATCTTTATGAACTGTTTATGTTTTTTTATCTTTTTATTTTTTTTTACGTTCATACTCTTAACAACCGAAAATCTTTGTGATTTTTCGTTAAAAAAATTTTAGCGATTTTTAACTCATTTTTTGCCGTTTATTTTTCATTTAAAAAAAAACACACTACATTCCACACTTTTCAAATTAGTAAAATAAATAAATTGATAAATAAAATTTAATAGCAAAACTTTTTCATAACTACACTCGGTGATAAGTTAACGCGTGTTTTACGTTTGGACAGTTGCTTAATAAAAATAACAATCTGAAATTAATCTGAAATTAAAACTCAATAAAATGCAACCATTTCTTCTCGTTGTTTAGGGTTATAATTTTCGTCTTATAGAAGATAATGTTACCTGCTTATTTGTTTCTTTCGGATTTTTTACTTTCTGGAAATAAGCGCAATACGTTATTTATCGTAGAAACTATTCGGATGGTAACGAAATAGATTTACTTTTTTTATACACCGTCCATAAATTTTCAATAATAATATCCCTCGAAATCGGGACAACACACACATACATACGTATATACACACACTATTATCGCGAGTATAGAGAGCGTGGGTGTGTGTGGCTCGGTAGAACTGTCGGCGAAGTTTACGCGCGAGAGTTAGTAATAACTAAGACAAATTTTTCAGGAGAAAATATTTTAAAAAAAAAAAAAAAAAATTATATTTAACGAATCAAACCAGAAAACTCGATTAAAAACTTATAATACATTTACCGGTTGATAAAAACGTTACGGAACGCACGCGCAGATCAGCCTCGACGTATAGCGAAAATTCACGACAAAGCGTCTAACGGTGTGACACGGTCGAAGTCAAAACGCTTAGCAATCGGACTAACGAACGACGTGATTACGTTAGGGGAAAACGGGGGAAAACTCTGTCGAGGAAAAGAGGGAAAATCGACATGTCCGCATCGACGACTGTCCAAAAACGGTGGTAAACGGGGTAGAAGAGGAAATGTACGCGAATATAGAACGGGAGATAATATTATTATTGATATTGATATCGACGCGTAGTCCACGAAAGGAATAGGTGCCAACAAATTATTATTACACATTATGATTTTTATTATTATTATTATTATTGAAATTGAATTATTATTATTATTAGTAGTAGTAGTAGTAGTATTAATATTACTGTTGTTTAATTATTATAGTGCTCCTGTGTATTACACTGATTATTTCAAATAGATCCTTCGCAATATGGAATACATTTTACCTCCACCAGGAAAAAAGGTGAACGTTCATAAGGGAAATGATTTCTTCATCATATTAGAAGGAATATCTGAAAAATTTCATATTAATAAACTATATATCTAAAATTACATTAGGGCTTTCGTGAATAATTTTCAATTTTACGAAAGTATATATATCCCTAAGGGATAAAAATTAACGGAACCTTTATATCGAATCTACGATTTGCAGATGATGTAACTTTAATCTCAGCTTCTGCAAACCAATTAAAAAGCATGTTAACGGAACTAGAAGCTAATTCAAAAATAAAAGGTCTCGAAATAAACTTTGAAAAAACGAGTTTAATTACAAACGGAGATAAAATAGAAATTAAAATTAACGGAAAGACGTTACAGACGATGTGTTATATATATATATATATATATATATATATATATATATATATATATGTATGTATGTATAATTAGTTTCCTTCACAGATAGAACCGAAAAAGAGCCAAACCGAAGAATAGCATCAGAAATTTTGGTCATTAAAAGAAATATTTGGACTTAAGTTAGATCGTACTAAAAAAACACAATTCTTTAACACGTGTGTCCTCCCTACCATTACTTATGGCGCTCAAACATGGTCATTGACGAGTAAATTGTGCGAAAAAATACAAATAGCTCAAAGAGCAATGGAAAGAAAAATGGTTGGGGTAACTAGGTTGGATAAGATAAGTAACAAAATATTAAGAGCCAGATCGAAGACGGAGGACGCTCTACAAATAATACGTGAAATTAAGTGGAATTGGACATGTCATGCGGTTGAAACCGAACAGATGGGCCAGGAGAAGCACGGAATGGTTACTAATACACAAGAGAAGGGAGAGGAAAAGACCAAAAACAAGATGGAGCGAAGATATAGTCAATCACGCGGGAAAATTTTGGATGAGTAAAATTCAAAATCGTCTGGAATGAAATCAATTGGGGAAGAAATATGTGGATGCTTGATTGGAGGAGGCCAATGCTGGACGACGGGCTCAAATTTTCCGTTTTTAAATATAGTGTACGACATAATATTTATTATATAAGTATTAAGGTTCATGGGTATGTTATAAATAATGGAAATAAAGGCTTTTGTATTTGTATATATATATATATTATATGTACTGTCTTAAAAGAAATATCGTAATTTTATTATTACATTAATATAAGTATATAACAGAATTTCGTCTACTAAGAAAATATGTTTAAAGTTATGACTATCTACTTAATTTTCTTTCAGACAGATATTCTAATTCCAATAAAATATCCTATTTCGCAGTCAACTTAAGAAGATTTCACTTGGAATCCATAAATTTCTAGTAATCTATTTGCGAAAAAAAAAAATAAATGCTCAGAATACTAATAGAAAGTAGATAGTCTTTTTAGCTTATCACATATTTGTTGCAAATGTATTTTATATCATCAAATAAAATACTACATAAAATGCTACTTCGCAGTTCACATAACAACGAGCTAGGTCAAATATGTTTTTAAACGAAAAAAAAAGAAAAACTCATTCACAACAAACCGAAAAACCGAATAAAAATACAATGTTGCCAATAGCAATTTATAAAAATATTATACGCGATCGAAATAAATTAAAATAATACATGTTTAAAATAATATAGTAAATATGACATCAACAACAATCGTCGTTCACATCGACAAAATCCTACATCACACTAGTAGAAGAATAACCCGGGATAGAGACTGCGAAGAGAAAGAAAAAGTTTACAACGGTGGAAAGCATTAAAAATAATAATTCGTTTAACGTTATTTATATATTTAAGATAAAATGTGCACGTACAAACATTTTTATATGTATTTCGCTGTAAATAAATTTTTTTGAATTTTTTGTTCGGAGCATCGTACGCAGACTGAGTAATCGCCGCTATTTTGTCTCTTTGTGTGTTATTATTTTTGATGGTGTACTTTAAATTAGAGCTGTCGATTCCAAAAAAAAGTAATCAATTAATCGAATTGACTGGATCGACTCAAGTCGAATCGATTCTACTTAGAATAAGTTAATCGTCGGAATCGACTCAGAATCGCTGAGATCTACTCAAATTCAAATTTATGCAGCTTCTTCAATTTCGTAAACTGGTGTTTTTTTATTTAAATAAAAAAAAATATTACGCTAAAAAAAATTGCGAGTTTATTTAACAATTGAATAATATCAATTATTTCCATCTTATTGCCCGAAAGACAGATTGCTGGTAAGAATGTTTCCTGCCGATGTGAACACTCTCTGATCGCACGGATGTGTCTAAAATGTACAAATATGTATTAGCCAGTTGGCTGACGATTGGGTATTTTTCGGCGTGCAATCGCAAACGTTGTCGCAGGTGCTCTTCATTTAAATATCGGTTAAATTCCGATTTAAATTTCGAGGAGTCCTCTTCCGGGAACAGTATTTCAAGGAAATACTCCCCCGATCATTTCTCGGTATTTACTATCAGCCAACTCATTCACTTTGACGAATCAAAAAATCGGCAGCACTACTTTAAGTATAGATATTAAGGAAGAAACTGCATGATTGTAAACAATTCGCAGAGGAGCAACCTTATGGACTGAAGAAAGACAAAAACTACACAGTGAAAATAATAATAATAATAATACATATGTACATTGTTGTATACTTAGAGCAGAGGGGTATGCCGTGAAACAGAAAGAGATATACATATAGGGCAAATAACAGACGTGTTATATATGAAAATATTATTGCGTGTTAGTGTAGTTGGCCGTTGTCCTTCAACAACGGATAACCGATGACACCGATATAGAACCGATATTCCGAAATCCCGGATACAGATAAAAGGAAGATATACCGTTGCTTGGTAGTCGATTGATATAGAGTAGGGAAATGTGGATAACGTCGATCCGACCGCCAGATTTGATGTCTGATACTCTGGTCTTCGCGTAATTACGCTACACTGTCGAGTAAAATAATAATATAAAAAAAACATTTGTTCGAGTCATTGCGCAAATAATTATTTACTTAAATTTTATTACCGAAATTGTTAACAATCGTATTAAAATGTATTGACGCGATCTAGTCAGCAACAATATTCAATAGTAGTACTAATTCTACCTGAATAGTTTAAATTATCCGGTTCGTCATCTACACCCGTGGTCGTCGGGATCTTCACCAATATCGTATCGTCGGATTATATATTTCATGTTCCTGATATTTGCATCGTATAGATTTATTGTTCGTTATTGTTTATTTAACTTCGTAGTACTCGTAATACGCGTATCTATTTAATAATAATCTATAGTATTAACCCATACAAATCCTTACTGTCGGGTAGCGATCGCGTTAAGTAGCCGAATAGTTACTGCAGTTGTTGCGTAGCAAATATTTTTAGCGATGCATTCGTACTAGTAGAATAAAATAATACTAGTAGATTTAGTAGATGAAATAAATTTTGTGTTCTCGCCTAAATAAATATAATAAAAAAATCTATAAATTTTTTTGCTTAATATTTTTAATAAATTAACGGCGACCACGACGTGATAAAATTAAATATAAAGAAATATAATATCGATTTAAATTAATAAACGCCAAATAAATTTACAACTATATGTGTTCATATATATATATATATATATATATATATATATCTCGTATGTTAGTGGTGTGTTTATGTGTGTATACGTGAATACGACAATGAATGAATAATCACTTCCGAGCAGGTTATACGTAATGAAGGTGAGGCTATTACCTAGCTGGCAGACACAAAATACCGCAATCAACTAAACAAAAACGATTGCTGCTCACGTAATAACGACGACCACGGTACAAAAAGCCAATTAACAGTTCACAAAGTGAACCGAGGTAGCGGATAATAATAATAATAATAATAGTCATAATAATAACATCAATTATAACGAATAATAACAATAAGAACAAAGATCAAATAATAATAATAAATAATATTAAATAATAATAATAAATAATATTAAATAATAATAATAAATAGAAATAAAGAACGTTACGTTATAGTCGCAGATTAGATCGGACTTGAGTGGATAGCGTAACTAAAATTCATTTTACAGGAGAAAGTAAATAGTGCAGAAGGATAGATTAAAGAGAATCACCTAGGCTGTCGTTAGCTTAAAATTGGACGCGTATTATATAAACGTACGTGCAGCAATATGCACCATCACCTTCTTTCGTGAGTATATTTACACGTAGGTGTGTGTACTTGCATGTGTTTGCATAATAAACGTATGTGATAAGGGTAAAAAGGGAAAATAATTTATAATTAACTGCGTGTAGTTAATAATAATTCATATGTTCTTTCTTTTGTCCGTTAACCGTGTAGGATGGATACTCGTCGATTTCCGATATTTGACGAACGAACTTTTTCCCCATTTTTTTCTTTTCTGCTGTTGTTCTCGAGAATTTCCAAAACCGAGCTAAAGAGACAGCAATCCAACTTGGAATAGTCTAAAGAGAATTGACGAATGAATAAGTTAACGTAACAAGCGGATTAGTTTTATTTAACAGGTGTCAGTGGGATATTAATCAACCGAATACGGGTGGGCTGTGCTCGAACGGCAGCATTGATGATGAAATGGGGTCTAACAGAAGATCCGAAATATCAGTTTCGGAAAACTACCAGACAATGTCGCACATACTGCAGTGTAAGATGAACCGGACGACGTGTACAATGCATGATGTCACCGAAGGAAACGACGAGGCTAGAATTCTGGCTGAATACTGTGATGCGATAAAATATAATTAAACGTAAAGAATAAGAAGTGGGATATGTTTGCATAGCCTATGCACAGTCAAGTAAACGGAATTATATTAATTAAAAGTGATTTCTATTCATTTAAACGTAGGTGTTATTTTTCAAACGCTTATTTAATATTTATAATTTAATATAATAATTATTATTTAACGTTATTATTATTATTATTTAATGTAATTATTATTCGATGTTATTATTATTATTTAATAACTATTAACACTACGAATCGATATAGTGCAAATATGTGATCTATAATATAAAACCATATTCAAATTTAATATAAACAGAAATCCTGCCCTTCAATAAGGCACGCGTGAGAATACGAGCGTGTTATTTAAAAATTAAATTATATAACAACTTATCGAATTCGGTTACGATTCGATTAGTTAAACTATAAACGTCGTTAAAGAAAATGATTATTATCATTCTTGCTTTCTAAATGAACTAAAACCAGCAGCTCAAAAATATACATTTATGTAAATCGGTATATGTGTGTAATGTTGAATACATATTTACACGTGTGCCATCGCAAATTTTAATAAATCTCACGCTTACGCGTTTTATTAATTACTTTAATTGTTAACTCTTAATTATTTTTAAATTTTTATCATTATAATTCTGGCTGGTCTGAATTGTTTATTTTTTTCTTTTTATAATCATCTGAGCGCATAAATGTTGTTCGTATACAATATTTGCTTTTCGTTCGATTAATTTAAGCGCGCAATTTTAATTACGTACGATTAATTTCGACGAAGCTGTAACGATAGATAATTTATTTTTTTCGCAATTTTTGCGTACTTCAAACTTTTACAGATAGTCGGCCATTACTAAAAATTATTTATCTATTATTCCGTTATTAATATTTTCTTTTTCTATTCTTGTTGTACAATGATGAGTAGTATCGAAATTATTATTTAATATGAATTTGTATCGTATAATACTGTGCATGTAGATTTTTCCGATCATTTAGGTTTAAGATTATTATTGTTACATTTCAAATTACAAAAAACGCGTACTTTTTCGTCAAGAAAAAAAATGTTTCAGAATTATTTAAATGAAATTAACCTCTCAAATTTAGACAAAAGAACAGCTTCGGCAGATGAGAAATTCTTTTGGTTTATTTCACAAATAAATCATTACATAAATAATAGCAAAAAATCTGAGAATATCAAATGTTCTCACAACAAGCCCTCTCACCTTACATTATATCTCATATTGGAAATCTAAGTAAGGAAAAATCACGATTCGCAAAATTTACAATTTTATTTCCATCAAATAAGGAGTGAAAATTAGAAAACTCGTTCGAAAACAATTCGGAAAGCAGTTAAATTTGCAAAAAATAAATATTTTTCAAATGTTTCGGATCGTGGCAACAACAAACAAAAAAGTTACCGGTCAATTATAAATGAAACTATAGGGAAACAAACCTCAAGAAATTGAAGAATTAACCATTGAAAGTCGCATGATCGCTATGGTGATGAAATTTATGTAGTTAACTGTTTTAATGAATACTATCCGGACAGCGAATTTAGTTGATAATGATATAAATCCCGATCGAAATAATCTAATAAATATACGGCCATATACAAAGTCAGCGACCTCTGTCGGCGAATAGGCGTAACCAAATTTTAAACGTTAATCGTAGGAATTAGGGCGTCATCGGAAATTAATCATTTCGGTCGTACGTTATAAAATTTGGGCACGCGCAATTATTATAAATTTTACGCGGGTGTGTTTATTATACAATACTCTACTTTCCTAGTGAACTGTAGATAATTTTCGACGTAGTTAAATAAATATTTTTAAAATTGAGACATTTCGCGACAATCGGAAAATAAAAAATGTCGTTAGCGTTGAAATTTCCTCGTACCATATAGAGGACATCGTGACTGAATGAGTTCAAATAGACATTCGTAATACGATTAACAATTAAACCGGTAATAATTATTTACAAACGTTCGGTAACAATAACCGATTTAAAAGATAATGATGATGATGATGATATTACAGTGGTCGGAATACAGGAGAAAAAAATGGGAATCGAGGTAGCAAATGATAAGAATAATTATGAACTGAGACAAGACTAAAAGTAGCAGTGAAACTGATGTAGGCTAATGTATTGGCGTTAAAAATTTTTGCAAAAAATAAATAAATAATAATTATAATAATAAAATACGAAATATTACAACTTGAAATAGTTGGATATCCGATTACGATACATCTGTTGCATAATTTTTGGGTTCTTATTCTATAACACCCGCCCACCGAATAGAGACAATCGAAATGTAATATTTACAACGTAGTTATAATCGTGCGTCTATTAATTGTTATTGAAGGACAACTATGTATGTGGCGCTTCAACATTGCAATTTACGAGCAACATTCTGCAGATGCCCATTTCTATTACTTTCATCGCGTTCGTCTTCTTACCCCGTTTTTTCCGCGTGACTGCAAATAACAATAAGCTTGATAGGCAGCAAATTGAAAGAGTTTCTAAATTATTAAATACGTAAAAGAAATATAATCACATTTCAGGACATCAGCTTTAGCTCTGTGTTACTCCGCAGGTGAATATGCTAGTGCAGTATGGCGGAATTCAGCACATGTTAAAAGAATCTATGTAGCATTACACGAAACCGATCATGCTTAAAGCCGACATCGATTGATAAAATAGAAATACTATGCGGCATAGCACCATCAGTAGTAAAGCGGGAAGTGATGGCTAGAAAAGAGAAAACAAAACAAGAACAAGACATAAGACGTATATTGAATAAGAAAGATGCGGCAATAAGTCGAATGAAGTTAAGGAAAAGTTTTCTTAAAACAACAAACGCTTTGAAACAAACTTCTGAAATTACTAGGATGGAATTATGGAAGGGCTGAAAGAAAATCGAGGAAAATTATGGGAACAACCTCAACCTCCCGGTAATAATTTACCGTAGTCAACATGGAAAACCCTAAATAGAATAAGAACCATGGCAGGAAGAACGACAAAGAACATGAAACGATGGAAAATTAAAGATGACAACACATGTGAATGTGGCATGGTACAAGATTCAGAGCACCTATTAAATTGCCCATTGTTGCCAATACAATGCGATGATACGACCAGAATAAATGGAATCTCAGACGAGGCAGTTCAGATTGTGAAATATTGGGGGAAAAGGCATATAACATGACCGATAAGATAAGAAGAAGAAGAATTTCAATAAATAAATAAAAAAAAGTTAAAATCACTAAATGTTTTTTCTTTATGAACTTTTTTTTTCTATCCTACAACTAGCTCCTTAGAAGCTATCTAGTAGATCTTTATATGAGAAGTGGAGAGAACAGGGGATGAGATCAAACAAGAAGGAATGGGAGAAGGGGAAGGAAAGGAGGAACACGACGGTTTGTGAAGATTATCTGCGTCGATTCAGACGTATTTATTTTCAGGCGCCACTTATCAAACCACGATTTCACATTTAGAATCGCATGATGCACGTTCGTAGTAAACTCTTGTAAATCGTTAGCGGAGTAGACCAGAGCAGTATCATCTGCGAATGTAGCGATATCGACATCACTTGTCAGATGGCTATACTGTTCTTCATGTAGCTGATTTTTTGTGAATTGTAATCTTAAATTAATATTTTTTCGTTTTATATTTTGTAACTGTTTAAATATTCACTCTATAATGGCCTAACAGTCGAAAAGTTTTGTGATTTTTCAAAAGGAAAAGGAAGACGTGAAAACTCGAATTTCTGAAGAAATTTCAAAAATTCAGCGACCTATGTTCGAAAAAGTCTTCGAAAATTTTGTAAAGACCGAATGAATGTATTGTTACAAGGTGTCATCTGAACGACATTGTGTCCTACGAATGATCGAATCTCTCTCCTAATTTTAAATAAAATTTCATTCAAACATTTTGGTCGAGTAGTTTTTGATTTATTCAAAAAACAACATAACCGCCCGTCTTCTCCGGGTCATTCTATACTATCTACACGAATGTATTCTTAAAACGCCTCTATTGCAAAGTGTGCCATATTCGTTATCCACAATGACCTTATTTTCGTTTTTGTTTCAGGTTCTTTTAATCGCAACTTACACGGAGACGACTATATTCGGATACGAACGTTGATATTATCATTTACAAATATATTCGTATTTCATGTGTGTAGTGAATAGTAGGAAAATTAGGAGTTTTACAAAAAACGAATATGCGACTCAATAACAAAGTGTATATATATATATATAATATACATTATATATAAAATATATATAGTACATAATTGATATTTCAGAGGTAACACAGTCATAAATATAATAAGGAAGTAAAGACACCGTGTATCATACTCAAACGTGTAATAATCATTTTAAAAATTCGAACAACCTTTACGTTTTATTCAGGATACTATATCATAGTAACCGCTTTAAACGTAGATCATTTCGTCGACAAAAATAACTTACTCAATGGACTAGTCACGATGTTTCAAACAATACGACGCTGATGAATACAACGATGTCTAAAACGGCAGATTCCACGGAAACGCTTAGTTATTATTTTCAAATGAAAAAGTGACTTTCACTAATTAGTCGGCGGTAAACCATTTCAAACTGTATTGAAACTCTATAATCGTGATTTATATTTTGATGAATAATTCAAATATTTATTTCGCGTACCTTGTCTACAATCGAATAAATTAACAACGTCGCAAATAGACGCATGTAATATGCATATATATATATATATATATATATATATATATATATATATATATATATATATATATATTAAAAAGTAAAAATACCCACGCACATAAATATACATGCATCAATGTACGAGGTGGTACACATTGAAACATATTTAACATTGCAAATATGTAAACACAAAAAATTGATCAACAAAAGTTATTTCGATGTTTCCATCACTCTCCTTATATTTCGAATATTTCTTTCACCTTCCAGATAATCACGTATGCCGGGGTACACGCATTCACGTAACGTAATAATAAGCAAATCATTTCATATATATATATATATATATATATATATATATATATATATATATATATATAAAAACCATTATTTATATTCTATCACCAAGTAAATATTTATATATTATATGTACAGGGAAAATGGCAGAACGTAATGAGTCGTACAACGACAACAAATATAAAAAATGACGGGGTTTTTTCCTTTTATTTATCAATTAAAGTACAAATACATTAGTGTTAAGAAAAATATATACTTTATTTCTGGCAACCAACCTGCTTCACCTTCCCCATATTCAGTCATTTATTTAAGCTATTTCTACTTTACACGAATTAAGGATGTGCGACATCGCTTGGACCTCGCCACAGCTGCACAGTTCTGATGGAAAACTGATAAATTTCTCTTGTCAACCTGAAGGAGGACACGAATCCAATAAGGGATAGCTTGGTATCGCCGTCCACGGCTTTTCATTGCCTCTAGATAAAGTTGGCATTCAATTTGCAAACTTTTGGCTATTGTCTCTATTGGAACTCAGGTCAAGAAAGCAAAATGCGAAAGAATTACCGCTAAGCATATGATTCCGGATGATACACCTACAACAATTCAGTACTTCCGTGATGAAGCAGTTAGCAGCATCGGTGTCATGCCGAAAGTTTGTAAAATCGATTCGCACGATCATTCGTGCAACATGGCAGTGCATTCGATTCGATATTGTATCAGATTTACACAGACGATTTTCCTAACAAAATACTCATACCACAGCAGCCATGACTGCCGACGGCATATAGATATTAACAGCGCATGATGATAGTGCTGTCGCAACTGAGAACGCCTTCAGAATCATGTTACACTTTTGGAGAAAATGTTAAATTTGTAAAAAATCATAGTGTATGAAATCTAAGTGTCTCATGTTTACTCTAAACAAATCGTTGATTACATTCAACAGAAAAACGATGCTAATATACTCTAAAGTAAAATACGTAGCACTGCATCCGGATCAGAGATTAACTTTGAAAGATCACATTCTAGTCAAGAGAAAACAGCTCGACATAAAATCTCGAAGCACGAACTGACTAATCAGCAAATTCGTCGCTTTCGATAGAAAGATTGCACGAAACTATCATGAACAGCATCGTGTTAAACCATTAGCTACCGATCTTAAAGAAGACGTCGCACAATTCCGCCCAAATGGAATTGCTACAGCGGATCTAAATTATGTTTAATTATATTTTATAATCCAAAACGAATAACTGTCATTGAGCAGTACTCGATTTAATAACGAAAACATCGCTGATACTCATTGCCCACTCAAGAACGGATCGTTAGCAAAAAGCTATAAAACCAAAAAATTTTTTAATGCAGAATTTAGTTTGATGGGTGCTAGAGTGTCGGTCGCGTGAAATATTTATTATGCAGCATGTCACTCTTCGCACACTAGTTATTCCATCGACATTCTGTTACAGGATTTTAATTGGATAGTATAGCCCAGGAAAGTGCTATTTCGGGGTAGTCTTTTGGTCATTTGTATAGTTACCCAGATGTAGAGAAAATTCTATTATTCCTAGCCGCTTTATTACAAAAACATTATTACGCGCAACAATGGTAAATTTACTAATGTAAGGTCACGTTTAAATATACGCCTTACATGGAAGTCAAGTTAAAAAAATATCGAATACAGAAAAAAGACTATTCGTACGCCTGCAAAAAATTCTTATACTTCCGCATTAACAGTATCAATTGCGTATTTGCCACCGACACAAATAACGGGCGTTTAAGCGATATAGATTTCATCAACTTCGTTAACTCTTCCATGCCCACAAAACGATAACTTTTTTTTTTGTTGGACTCTAGATGATCAAAAGTGCTCCAATTTTAAAATAAAGTTGTTGTATTTTCAAGTAGACTTAATATAAAAAGATAATTATGGTATATCCGAAAGGACAGCGATTATGAAATTATTTATCAAAACAATTTTTATCGACGACATTGGGCATATCGTTTGTTAGATATTGAATCTAGAAAATAGTATATCCGAAATTATAAAAAGGTTAATAACCGGTTTATAATGTGGTCGAATCGTTATTTCGTTTTAATATTCTCCAAGGTATCTTAATTTTCTAATTACGGTGATAAAACCGGACTAGACAAATTTTGGGCAAAAAAATATAAATAATTATAAAAAAAAATAAATAAGTATATTTTTAATATATATTAAAATGAGGATGCCCTTAAGATTTCCCTAACGTGATACTGTGAGAGCCTGTTTATATTTTAATTGAGTATGATAACTTCTGTAGGAGAGAATAATTAATTTGATTCTCGACTGATATTTTGAAAAGGATGGAATATAGTGATTTTTAAGAGAAAAAAGATATCACTGAACTTATTTAATAAGAAATTAGAAAGCTTTTCTGTCGTTAAACTATTATTAAGTGAACAAAAAAATATATATATAAATATATACAATTTATAAATAATAAAAATATTAATTTATATATACAATTTACAAAAGTTAGCTAAATGAAAAATAGTACGATAAAATAATTTGATATTGCGTCGTTTACCACATTCGCTATCAGATTATTTTATAATGGTATTTTTAATTTTACTGTTGTTTTTTATTTTATATCTTATTTTTTTTAGAAATTGTTTTTTATTTTATATCTTATTTTTTTTAGAAATTATATACAATTATATCTTTTTCAGTCGAAAAACTTTTTTTAATTTTTTATGAATTTAATGATTTTAACTACATTCTCGTTATTTATCTTTTGACCGATTATTTTAAATATGAATTATTTTAAATATAATCGATAAGTACTCGAAGTTAAAATAGTTTGTTTTTTATTATTATTATTCATAAAAAAAAAACAACTATCCGTATCCCAAACGTTAAAAAATTAATCGATAAATAAATTTATTTTAAGATAAAAATATGTAAAGAAAAAAAAATTTAATAAAAAAAAAAAAAAAACGAAAGGAAACAAAGCAAAAAATGCTTGAACACATTTTTTCGGAGTTTAGTTGAATATAAAATTTATGTATTTTTAACACTTGCGACGTAAGAATGATTAATCGTAATTAATTTCTAACGCATGTCTTAAAAAATTTCCATTCGCTATCATTTCTCGTAAATTATTTTTTTCATCACGATATCAACCCACTCCTGGATGTAGGCAGTCACCAAACTTTTCCGGTTATTCAATTGATTCTCGCCCATTTAACAATATCATCTCGCCAACTTTCTGAATTTTATATAATTCATTTATTATTAATTATCAATTACTTCAACTCGAAAATAAAACTTCTTTATTAATTATTTCAAAGATTACAGTTAACTTTCATTTAACGTTTAAGGGAAGAAGTAACAGGAGTTTAAAAAGGAGGTCATAAGCCTCAAAAAAGAGAATATCGAACTGCGTGGAAGATTAGATGACGCGGAGAAGTATAGTCGTAGAAACAATTTGAAAGGTGTCGTTTAGTAGGGAGGAGAATGTTTACGAAGTAATAAAAAAAAAAATGAATCTGCTATTGGTTGAAATGTGAATGATTCGTACATCGATGTTTGTCACCGTTCGACCATCAAGAGGTAGAAATTTCGGTATTGTAGTAAAATCTCGAAAAACGTCGATCTGTAAAACTGTGTACAGGGTTCCTTAATATACGTACGAATATCAGTAGTGGAACAGGCGATATAGCTATATATATCTAAATGATCATTTAACGGCGGCAGGTGAACTCTACGTCAATAGGATCGAAGACTGCAAAATTTTGGTGAATCGAAGGAGCACAAGGCTCAACAAATAAAAAATATCGATCGAGCCAAATTGTTGAAATCTGCTTAGATTTTAAGAATTAAAAATTAATTATTAGAATTAATGGATTGCGTATATGATTGTATATGTAATACTACTGTATATCTGTATTCTGCCCGAATTAATGTCGTAGGTAGCTGTGCGAATGCACGAGTGTTGACCATGAGTGTAGTACTGCTTGTTACATATAGAGAAGGTTGTATAAGAATTGAGCCTTCCGATGAATGTGGGTAATATTAAATTATCGGTATTGAACGAGCGTAGTCTTCGTAAGAACTACGAATAGTTTATGGTGTATTTACATGAGAGTGATGTTTGTTATGACATTATTGTGCTGACTGAAACTTGGTTACATGAATCAGAAATAACGCGATATTATATAACTGGTTATAGTCAAGTTCCTCAGAAATAAGCGTTCTGGAGGTGTACTTGTATATACATATTAAGGAGGACATAAAGTTTCATATCAAAATACAACGCTGATAAGTGCTAGAGTATAGTTCGCATTTCAGTTTAACTAGCTGAAGCATTTCCGACATTTATTAGTGTATATTTGGTTTTTGCGAATTACACCGTTCACGGTTTCCGAGTGATATAAGTGATTTATTCGATATATCATCCGGCCTTGTAGTCGTAGCTGGTGGTATTAATATTCATTTATTCGATGAGAAAGGTTCTGCCGATTTCCAAGAGTTTTGTAAATATTATTGATAAACTTATCAGCGAACAAGAAGCACCGATTATAAATCCTGTTTAGATCATGTTTTCGATAAATTAAATAACCATATATCAGCAGTAAACTCAGAAAGCTAATTGATTTATTTTACTATCTTAAGCAGTTCTAATGAAAAATAATTGCATCGACTTTACCTCGCTTTGTAACAACCTATTTTATCATATATGCTATAATACACTGGGATGGGGCTGCTGTATAGCATGCACGACCTTTAAAAATTTTACAGAATCATTTGCGTAGATTAATAAGTGGGAAAAATGGTTCCGATGATATTCTTAAACTAAATGACATTTATAATTTGCACAAACTCGAGTTTGTATTTTGACATAAAGAAATATTTGATATTCGGATTAGAGGTAGTCTAACGAGATCATCCACACATTTCACTGCTAAAGTACCAAACTTCAGCACGTATACAGGCACTTTATATGGGCATATTGCAATACTGTACCTATAAATGGATAGTTTAAAGAATTATAAGAGGAGGCGTAAGGCTATTGTTAGATATTTGTGTTTCATCTTTGTATGCGCTTTGAGTTGGTATTAAAAGCAATAATTGTTCATACATCTAAGTATTTAGTTTTTCTTTTTGCAGGTGTAAATGTGCATATTTTGTTGTTGTGTAATGCGTGTACCTATTAAGTGTACGTTAAATTATATTCCAGTGTTAGATATAAATATGTACGTGTGTATGCGGGTTATGTCCCATTTTCTCTTTTTATACGTGTATTTCTTCCCCTACGTCTAAATGAGAGTGTACATGCGCGAATATTTATGTCTAAATGTGTAATACGTGTATGCAATAATGTATAATGGGTACTGTATAGTTATAGAGTGCATGTATATAAGAAATTTCAGTATGGTTATGGTGATTTACTTTGTTTTTTGATGCCTAGTATTAATGTAAACTGTTAACGTCGATACTAGTATAGTATATTAATTTTATTACGTAATCCGCGGCAATTTTGTATATATTACTCTGTATAATGTAATTTTGAAATAAACTGAATTGAATTATTATTATTATTATTATTAGTAATAGTAGTAGTAATTACAAAAATGGCTAAACAAGATACCGGAAAGTCATTGGAAAAGAAAAAAAAATAGGAGAACTGAAAAAAGAATTAAAACAATGGATGCTAAATGAATAGAATGTAAAGAGCTTAAAATAATAATAATAATAATAATAATGATAGTTCGGACAAATGATAATAATGGTAAGTTGAATAGAAATGGAGATGCGAAATGCTAAATGA
The DNA here is from genome assembly GCA_032883995.1 of Coronaproctus castanopsis. Taxonomy (NCBI): domain Eukaryota; kingdom Metazoa; phylum Arthropoda; class Insecta; order Hemiptera; family Monophlebidae; genus Coronaproctus; species Coronaproctus castanopsis. Next base: position 74,545,734 of record CM065052.1, on the reverse strand, counting down.
ATAACTCTAACGATGCCTACTGATGGAGGTAATTCAAATAAGATATGTCAATTAGGATATTGCGAGAGTGTAATTGAGAATGAAGATGCGTGTACTAAGATACGATTGACATTTTATGATTAAAATTCCTAGCATTGTAAAATAATTAATATCAATTAAATATCGATAATGTTAGCGTGCAAGCGAAAGCTTGAACATGTAGATATTATGTATATTATATATAAATTACGTGCATGTATGCCACGTATTATCGTATACCGGTGTTTTCACGTATTATCGATTATAGAAATATACGATTTAAAAAATAATAATAATATTAATTAGTAGTAGTACTCTAATTATTTTCTTAATGAATGTTTATCCATTTTTTTATTTTATTTTACAATTTGTAATAATTTTAATTTTATATTTCTTTTCATCATGATTTAAAAATTATTATTATTATTAAAACGAATACGATTAATTTTTGCGAAAGTCGAGCAAATCGCTCGAATGGACGATTATTAATTAACGTTCGTACATAAACTGTGTAAATATTTCGTATAAAATAACGTAAATTACAAAATTAAAATTATTATTATTATCATGAATTCTGTTATTATTAATATTATTATCGCGTCCTCGTTATAATCAATATTATCACCACCCTCATTTGATGAAATGGTACTAGGCATACAGCTTCCACGAGGAAAACCGGCATATTTTACGCGTAGCTTTTCCACGTGAAAGAAAGAAGGACTAAAGAAAAGAATTCACCCTCTAAATTTCGACCGCTTCATCCCTTACAATGCGGTAGGGTAAATCCCTGAGGAATGAGTCATAACTTCAACCTCTACGACCCCATTTTACGTGACCGGGAATAAACGTTGAACCACTCTCTACCACGATGCTTTAGTGTTGAAAACGGTACCACGCAATAATCAATTGCTTAATGTTTGTACGAAACTAAAAACAAAGAAAATAACTGCAACAACCTGTATAAATATAAATATATATATATGTGTGTGTATTTAAATGTTTTTTCTTGATTCCTAACCTTCTAGTTATACATTAATTTCTGGTCAAATTATAAATTTCGTATAACGAAGCCACCGGTGACTAGTAAAATACAGTTAACTTTTTCAACAGACACGAACTTTTAATGTTAACAAAATCGACTAGTTTCATAAAAAATAATGTTTATGTACCACATAAAAACGTTAGATGGTTCTATCCCCAAAATCCGTACTTTCTATAACGGTTAGAGAATTAAAACGATTTATTTACTTATTAGGCCGTGTCGAAATTTGAACGTTACTTTTTAGCCAAAAAAATCCCCAAAAAAGCAAAAAACGCCGATTTAATTCTCGCTTTAAAACTTTCGGACTAATAAGACGAACGATTAAGATTCTCGCATTAAATAATTACAGTGTAGTTTCTCTAAATCGGCGCAATCATTAGGATTTTGCGATGCTAGTAGTAAAGCAATTTGTTGCGTCATTTACCTTCGTACAGTTGGGCACCTTGATAATGTAACGTGTCAACTTGTTTGTTCGAAAACTCGTGTTGCTCCATTATGACCACTTACTATACCCAAGATGGAGTTGTTGGCTGCAGCGTTGTTAGCGTCAGTGGTTGATAAAGTTCGGAAAATTTTGAACATTGATATTTCAAAAGTTTATTTATTTTCAGATTCAACTGTTGTCCTTTGTTGGCTGTCGGCACCTTCGACAAATTGGAAGACGTTTGTTGCTAATCGTGTTACCAAAATCTCGAGATTATTACCCTTTCGTTGCTGGCATTACGTGCCTACAGCTGAAAATATTGCTGACATTGGTGACTCGTTGTTGTTTGCGCCTTCGTTTGATTTGTTGGATGTATCCTTACCAAAGCGGTTGCAGATGTTGCAAACACGACTCTCGTCGTTTTGGAATTTGTGGAGTAAGGATTATTTAAACCAATTACAACAAAAAGTAAAATGGAAGGCTACTGTCAAAAATTTACATGTTGGCCAAGTTGTTTTAGTAAAAATGCCAAATTGTAAGGTATATCAATGGCCACTGGCAATAGTTGTCGCTGTACGACCAGGCAAAGATGGCATTGTTCGTGTTGTAGACATAAAATTAAAAGGATCCATTTATAAGAGACCAATTTCATCATTAATAATTTTACCCACCTCTGAACAATAGTTCAGCCGGGGGAGTATGTTACGATTAATTTATCTGTTTAAAATTTAATATTTAAATCTTATATTTAGAATACTACTATTTTATAGTCGCATTGTGGTAATACTGATAATTGTCACGCGTTGTAGTTAATTTATCGTTAACCTTTATAGATAAAATGGAGGTCGTTGTATAATGTGTCGCTGGTTGTTCGTTTTATGTCGTGCTCGTTTCTTTTTCCTCCTCGTTTTAATTTGTTCTAAATGTCGTTTTCGTAATTAAATGTAATTAAACGTTTTAAATGTCGTTTTCGTAATTTAATGTAATTAAAACGTTTATTAAAATGTCGTTTTCGTAATTTAATATAATTAAAACGTTTTAAATGTCGTTTTCGTAATTTAATGTAATTAAAGCGTTTTAAATGTCGTTTTCGTAGTTTAATGTAATTAAAGCGTTTTAAATGTCGTTTTCGTAATTTAATGTAATTAAAGCGTTTTAAATGTCGTTTTCGTAATTAAATGTAATTAAACGTTTTAAATGTCGTTTTTGTAATTTAATGCAATTAAAACGTTTATTAAATGTCGTTTTCGTAATTTAATGTAATTAAATGTCTATCAAAATATTTGTTCGTAAATTAATATATTTTGATTGTAAAACCTAATAATCCATGAATATATTTTTGCGACACTTACGAATAAATAATAAATAAAAAATACCCGGAACAGACGCTATTAAACTATTTCTGAAAAAAAGGTCTGAACAGCGTTCGTCCAATTTAAACTTGGACCGATTATCCGGACGAAAATGTCATTTACGACCACTAGAGTTGGGCACCAATCATTCGATGTTTCGTCAGTTGTCCGTTTAAAAATTAATTTGCTCCGGCTAACGGGAATTAACGATCCACTTTCATATTCCTTCTTCAATTCGCTCATATTCATTCAACCGCAACGTTGAGAAAGAATTAAGTACGATATAATTCGTTTCAAGGACAAATACCTCCGTATAAAATTTCCACAATACGAGATAAAAAGAAAAAAGATCTAAATACAATCTGCGAGGTGATATTAACTTGACAAAATTATGATATATAAAACGCTTAAATATCGGTTAAAACGAAATACATAATATGGTTTTTTTCTCTTATAAGACGAAAAGATTTCGCTCCCTCGGAACCGTCCTAATTCGTCGGTATTTTTTAAAACCGGTGTACCGCGCAACAATACAGACAAGACACCACAAAGAGATTTTTGAGATTTTTGAGATTGTTCGAAGATCAAACAATATCGTTGATATAGATTTCGACGAAATAATTGAACAACGAGATGAACAATGCAGTTCTCTTCTCCTCACAACATCCGAAATGCGAAACATCGGGAAAAGAGTTTATATAGATACACGTTCACAAAAACGAATAACAAACTAGATGATATCGAACAGTTTGTTGAAAATTCGATATTAAAGAATATAATACAAAAAAAGAAAGATTATTTTCCAAAAATCGATAAATGTTTTATATTTGTTTTTGAAAAAAAAAAAAAATTGAAAATTATGTATGTATTAAATTTCAACGCGTTAATAATATTGTTGTTTTATTGATTATACATCCGTATCTATTGTATATAAAATGTACTTTATATTGCGTATGTGTACCTCAATTTTTTTTTTAAATATCGCTTAACACGAAATTCTTTATTTCAGTCCTCTCCATTTCTTGTTAGACAATTTTCACTACCTATACATACTCATTTTATGTCTAGCTTTTTATTAATGTAATTTATTTTATCCAGACATTTAATAAACTACCTTCTAATTCTGATATGTACGAGGAATGTATTATATTCTCTCTTTTTGTTCAACATACGGATTGAATGATACGCATATATATATATATATATATATATATATATATATAGGGAGACCCGGAGAAGGCGGGAATGTTTTGTTGATTTTTTAATAACTCAAAAACTACTCCACCAAAATTTTTTAATGAAATTTTATTTAAAAATAGGAATACGAGAGATTAGCTCACAATCATTTGTAGACATGATATCGTTCAGATGAACGCTATTTGCAACAGTACATTCATTCATTCTTTAGAAAATTTTCGAACATAGATCGCTGAATTTTTGAAATTTCTCCAGAAATCAGAGTTTTCAGATATTACAGATCTCGTGGACGTGTTTCGTAAACGCGGCTCTTAAGGGATCCCCACAAAAAAAATCACGACTTTGAATTCTTTTCGAAACTCTGTTTGCACTGTCGTGATCGATTCACGCCGAAAATAACATACTACGCAAAACGCGCGCTCCTTCTCGTTATAGGATGACATTGATAAATGAAACTGCATAAAAACTAATCTCTCGTGCGTACACTAAACATGGAGCACGCGATTTGCGTTGTAGCAGTGTTACCAATCAGATTACAGTACCATAACGGATCACTAATATTTATATAAATATATATATATATATATATCATATTAAAATTACAACATATAATCCGTTAATCGATAACTAATTACCAGATTAGTTCAAATCCTTGTTTAAATTATCGGTTATTAAAATTAGTTCACATACATTTATGTGTACATATGTGTATGTGTATGTATGCGTAACATTACGTCGCAATGTGCGTGAAATAATAAAAAATGCTTTAACTCACCTTCGACGACGTTTCTAATTGGACCGCACGACTGCGTAGACGTCGGAAGAGATCGATGACTGAGATCCTGACGCAACGAATCGCTAATATCACTGATTGAACTATTACGACTACTGGCCTGCGATAAACTTGCCGGAGCGGTAGCTATTAACGATGATTTGGTCGTCGGCGAGTCTTGACCGCCGCCGTTTCTCGAACGACATTTTCGGCTGAAACAATCAAAAAACAAAAGTCGAACAAGTTCGTGATTAACGAGAAGACGAAGGATACGGAAAGAAATCCAAAAAAATAAATAACGACGCAAAAGTAAATGCACAAGACCGATAGTGTATACCTAGTAGGAGCTGCTGTTTCAATAGCGACTGCGATTTAACTAGTGGAATTCTACCGTCCAATAATGGAAGAAATTATTCGAGCGGTCAGTGTTTCTTTAAACGCAACTGTTATAAATTAGTAATAATTTAATTGAACTAAACTGTAGCGGAGGAACAATTGCTACTCGACTGAGTGGCTCCCCACTCTGTATAACATCATATACGCGCGCATCTGCGCTGCAATGATAGTAGCCCATTTTTTAAGTAAAAATACAACGTACAATGGCTAATCACAACGTTCCGCAACAAACGATGAGACGACGACGATGATGGTATTTGAACTAACATCGCACTCGGAGATTTAGTAAATTTCTTACTTTTTGCAACTGTGCAAACAGATCGACTTTATCAAATTAAATATTAACACTAATATTAGTTTCGCGCTGGCTAACATTAGTAGTATAAACATCGGTAGCTGTTTCTCAATCAACCGTATTGACTGGGTTTTTTTTTACTTCAAACAAATCAGATTGCATCTTCGAAATTAGCAAAAAAATCGATTCGCTCTCCGTGGATATTGTTTCGTATTTCTCCTGCCGATTTTTTGCTCATTTGCGAAGGCTGGTATTCCAGAGAGTACACCAGAGAGAGAAAATAATGAATTCACTGCCCCAAATAAATTGAGTTAATTGGTGAGACTCCTTTCATTGTAGTCAGCTTTAACCGATAACTTTGGTCAAATTGATGAGAACTTAGGAACTGAGTGCATATCAGAAGACATAGCTGACATTTTAAACGTGATTCAAGCAGAAAAAACACAACTTCAATATACGACGATAAACCACGTCAAAGAGATGTTAAAGAAGAACAACCATTCATCAAGTTGGGAATTTGCTCGAAAGCGTTGCAAGAACTTACTGGACTTCGTGAGTTTTATTCGCGAGAAGGTGACGAACGAGGATTTCCGTGCGTGACCTGATCATAAATGGAAATGGTGAAAACTAAATTGACAAAACAAACAAAAATTACTTTTAAAAAATATATATATATATATATTGGTCTCCTACACGCGTAATTACATAATTAAATTACATACTGTTTGTATAAATACATATGAGTTTCAATTTAGTCATCTTTTCAAGTAAAATTTTCGTTTACGATTTATTGTTAGTGGATTTTAAAGTCAAATTTTCGTTATAAATATCACTTATATCTGCATTATATTCCATCTTACAAAATAACCATGTCCACTGCGAATTTGTTTAAAACCCCTCTATAACGAACATTTCCTTTCATCCCACGGGTGTCCGTTATACAGGTGGTTTCACCGTATTTATATATATATATATATATATATATATATATATATATATATATATATATATATATATATATAGATAGATAGATAGATAGAAAGAGAGACAGAGACAGACAAACAGGAGAGACACATAGACAGATAAACAGATATGCTCGAACTCAGTGAATTCATAAACCTCAAAGTGTAGATTATTTAACACATCGATGTCCCAGATAAAGGACGTACATATGTATTCTAGCTCGCAATATATAGAGGTAATGTGCTACGGGTAAGACGTTTCTGGTTAATTTAATTAATTACATTACTGATGTATCATTGTATTGTTAGTTATTATATAATTTAAATGATTTTATAACCCTAAGAAAGCGTTACTAGTGAAAAACTTGTTAATATTAGTGATTTATAATTATGGTTTCATTTAAAAAAAAAAAAAGGAAAGAGAAATCGCTATTTTATATATATAAAGAACCGATGCTTTAATTTTAGTGGAATCATTGAATTTACAATTGGTCATTATTATTACCATCATCATAATTGTGATTATCATTATTATCATTCCTAACCTTTGTTGTAAATTATGTAATTACCTTTATTTTAAATTATTATTATTATTTTAGTTATTATCATCAGTTGATGTTGAAAGGGAGAATGTTTACCAGTTCGGTGTGAGGGCACCAGATAAGAAATATTCATTATTACACGCTCGTGTGATATACACCTGATTTACTCGGTATAGGAAAGAGAAATAATAATTTATTAACGGCAACAATCGATTAATTCTCAATCGAATTCGTACTAACCAAACAACGCTTACACATACGCACGCCAATGCGACACACACACATACACACGTAATATGTCGCCGTCAATTGTGATTTATTTTTAAACTAAAGAAACTAGATTTGTCTGGGTAAAAACTGAACAGAGCGCCCTCGTTTTAAATATTTGCACTAAATGATAAAGATATTTTAGACGTTATCGAAATTAAATCTATCTAAATTTTGATTGCGTTTCGAATTTTTATTATATATATATTTTTTTATTTTGTAAATTGCAGCAGTCAGAATAAAATCATGACTATTATTATCAACGACGAAAGTTCCTTTTAAATAAATTATTACTAGCAAAAAACACGGCTTTATGAATGCCACCGAAACTTATAATTGACTATATATATATATATATATATATATATATATATATATATATATATATATATATATCACAATATACCTCTTTCAGCCTACTGCTGACTAGAGGCATTCGCCAAATCCTTTACCATGTTATATCTTGTGCAATTCGAATCCCATTAATTTTTCTCCGTCATGGGCCTTCCTTCTCCGTGTACGACTATCGTCAATCGGCTACCACAGCATCGTACGTTTAGTCCAGTAAATTTTAATATTTACCTGGAAGGCCCTCCACCTTCCCCGAGCCGGTGTTCCTCAACGCCGGGACAAGTCCCGTTAAGTTTATACCACCGACCCGTTCCTTCCAAAGACGGTCAAGACGGCTTCCAGCCCGATGTATTCGGTGGCGCGACTGAGGAATCGCGGCAGCCGTCACCGTCTAACTTTTCACCTACCGGCATGTTCCCCCGGGTCCGAAGTCCGGGCCGGTAAAAATGACTACAATCGTTTAGTAGAGCTCGAGAGACCCAGCCACTGTCCCCCAACAAGAAGCGCAAGCGCAAGCGCAACTTGTCAGGTACTAGACGAGTTCATCTCGGGTGACGAGTTTGCAGCCCTATAGGGCGGTACAGCGCAAACCTCGTTCCCACTTTCAAGCGATATTCTATATAGAATGCGCAGAAACTGTTGGCCGGTAGACCAGGTAGATTTCTGACGGAAGAAATCTGTCCAGCTCTCGGCCGGCACGCCCATAATTTGACGATACCGACCGAATGCATTTTCCCTGGCTGAAGTTGCTCGTCGGCAAGTTCCTCTAGGCACATCTGTAAGTGCGTTCAACAAGTGGGCGACCGTGCACGCACCGGCACCACACACGCACTGCCGAGGCATTTCGGAGAACCGTTGCTCGTAACACGCGAACGGGCCGGGCCGCGTACCGAAACATGTTAGCGCCCGCGAGGGCACAAACCATTCGCATGTTTTCCGATCGACCACACTAGGCAGTAAGGACTTGGCGGCACCGTCATATTCCACCCAAGCCCTTTGCCATCACGCAAGAGCGACGTCGTATACTTTGTTACGCAGGGACTTGCTAATTTTGCGGCCTTTTGTAAAGACGCCAACGGCAGCAAACTCAGCATGCATGCGTTTACTTGTTATCGACGCGCACACCAAGCTACTAATTGTATATGCTCTCGGTCCGCGAACCGTTATCCTGTCCCGATCGTCAAGGGTTATACTCATACTCGCCGACGATAAATCATCGAGCGCGCAGAATACTTCCCTATCCCAGGTAACCCGTGCATTGTACCTTAATGCGAACATCACAGCGCGACAGTAAACTTCTAGCTCTAGCGGGAGTACTCCCGCTAGGGCGATCAAAGCAACCGTCGGGGCTGTTCGGTACGCTCGGGTCATTGCGATAAGGGTTGGCCTTTGTGCGCTTCGTACGAGGTCAACAAGCTTACCATTAGTGACCCTATGAACCCATACCGATGCACCATATGTGACAATCGGTATAACTATCGCTTTGTACAAAAGCTTCGCCGGAGCGTGCGGGATCCCCCACTCAGCTCGTGCTACTCGGGCTATACCGTGGTACGCCGATATTGCTTTTGCGACAACGTCCCGTAAGTGACCCGAGATTTGGTCCACCTATCATCATCTTGTCTTGGGATATGTCCTGCTCAACTTCATTTTAGCTAGGTGATTCGTTCTACCGCATCCGGTAATTTTTTTGCCGTCTTATCCGTGAAATCGTCTTGTGATCCTCTGATATTAAGGATAATTAATTTGTGCGCTACTTAAATTTTCCCAATACCTGTAATTGTTCCATTAGTACGAACCATGTTAAGCTCCGTACGTTAAAACCAGCGCGACACGTACTGATTCTACTGTTTATTTAGGCTATACGATATCTTTTTATTTCTGAAAATTTTGTTTCGATTTCCAAATGCCATTTAAGCGAGATATTTTTCTTTTTATTTCGAATTGCTTTTCTTATATGATATATATATAAAATAGATATTGCGAAGCTAACTGAAACTAGGTTGCCAAGTGAGGGTAAAATCATCGAGGATGTGGTGGTGATGATTTTGAAGCCCTGTGTTGTACAGCACAAATTTTACCTTCACTTTCAAGTGCAATCCTATAAAGGAAGCATAGGAGATCTCGGCCGATTGACTAAGTAGATTTGTGGTAGAAGAAACTTGTCCAACTCTATACCCACCAATAATTCGATGATACCGACCAGAGACAATTTCCCTGCTTGAGTTTGCTCGGTGGCCAGTATCTTCAGGCTTGAACAAGTGATCGGTCGTACACTCTCCCGCTCTCAAATACACTGACGAGGGGTTTCTCTAAGAGAGACATGCTACTCAGAGCAAGAACATGTCAACACTTAAACCGTACAAACCATTTATAATTTATACGACCTAGTACACTAGGCAGTAGAGTATTGACAGCACCATCATATACCACCAAAAACTATTGCCATCTTGCGAAAGCAATGCCATAAACTTTATTAGGTAGGGACCTACTTGTTTTGCGGCCCTTTGTAAAGGCGTTTTCTATAACAGACTAGGTAGCTTATTTATTATTGAAGCGCAAACCAAGCTACTGATTTGATATGCTCTCGAGCTTCGAACCATTATGTTTTCCTGGTCATCAAGAGTTATAGCCATACTTACTGATGAATCATCATCATCATGCAAGCCGAATATATCTCTCTGCCCGGTAACCTTGCAACATTATGGCGTAAGAGTATACTTCTAGTTTAATTGGAAGTACAGCTGAGATAGCGATGTTATAGCCTTAACAACGATTCCTAAGAGACACTGCGAGTATAGCCAAACTGAGCAGGCGAAATATTCCCAAGAATGATCAGGTAGCTCTCGTTCAAGACAAGACACTAATGCTCGTTCAAATAGTTTGCCAACATAAGAGGATAACGGTATTCCAGCGGACATTTACAAAAAATATGGTTACTTGGTTGCGTACCTTATTCAATAAAATATGGTTTAAAAAAAGAATGCTCCAAGATTTTAAAAAAGCAGCTGTAATTCCCATCCATAAAATAAAGGAGACAAAGCGGAATGTAATAACACTGTTATGTACTGCAGGCAAGATTTTCGCTGAACTTCTGCAAGGAAGACTCTGTTAATAAATACATATCTGCCTAGCGAACGATCAGTGTGGATTCCGACACCAGCGCAGTGTGTTAATAAAACAACTCCACGACCAAAATAATATGTGATGCATAATTAACGCGATGAATTGATATAGACAAACCAGAGTAAAACAGGGATATGTTCTTGCTTTCGATTTAATTTTTACCTAAATATGGTACATCGGATTTTTAAAGAACGTGTGAAACGGCTTCGTGTACGAATAATGTTCTGCTAGAGGTGTATATAATCCTACTAAATATAGAGCGAAAAGAACTCAGACATTTGCTCAAGACTGCAATGTACAGATGATTGCGTACTAGTAAGCAAAAATGCAAATGACCTATAAGATGCTTTAGAATGTTCGGAAGCTGTGTATAAGGATTTTGATCTAACCATAAATTTGGATACAACAGAAATCTTACTGATTAAAAGGATGAAATACATATTCAACTAAGCGGAATTAACTTACAGCTAGTGAATTCATTCAACAACTTAGGAAACATCCTAAATAAGGATGAAACTGTTGATGAAATCTCACAGCATGTTTGCGGATATCAAACAATGCGTATCGAAAACTATATATAAATCTAACGGTCCAAACTAAAAAGTAGGTGTATAAATCGATGGTTCTTATTTGTATGGTGAAGGAACATGACCTTAATAATATTAACCATAACTTTATATTATTTTGCACATAGAAAAAAAATATATATATATTAGATCAATTAAAAATAATGAAATTATAAATAATAATAATAATTCATTAAAAACATAAGATGACGAATTAATTTTAATGGCCGTTTTATAAATATCGTTAGTTTTTAGTAAATCGTAAAATTGTAGATTATTGAGATAATACCCGTCGATAAGCATCTCAATTTGAAACTAGATGAGAGCTATAGATCGGTTGTTGACAGTTAAGAATTATTATATTACAGTTATCTGGTTATTATTGATATTTTATAATTGATAATTAGTTTATTTATTTATAGCTTGAACGTGGTCACAACAGAAAAGTTTCGTTAGCATTATTATATTTATTTTTGGTTGTATATCTACAAGTTCGTAGTTAGAATTAATTCGTGTTTTTTTCTTTTAATGAAAATAACTTATTCTAGGATAGTGTGAAAGTACGTGGAATACTGCAAGTTTGCATTCTTCCACCTCTATTATTTAATCTATATGTCGAGCATATGTTCAAATTAGCTATCAGTGACGTACCAATGAGAGTGAAGATAAATGAAAAAATTATTAATAATCTACGCTATGCAGGTGATGTGGCAATTCTTACAAATAATGAAAAAGACCTTCAACACCTTCTTAATAAACCGAACGCAAACGGTAATTCGTACAATTTGAAGATAAATGTAAAAAAGACAAAATATCAGCAAATATAATTAACAAAGTCTCCATTAAAATTAATAACAGGAAGATTGATAGAGTTCATAAATTCAAATACTTGGACAGTTTATGGAGAATCTGAACCTAGATACAGAAATAAAAATGCGTTGTAACTTTATCAGTATGCGAAGTATCCTCTGTGATAGATGCTTACATTTAAATATATGTCAAAACATTGTGCAGTGCTACACATATCCGATTTTAATATATGAAATTGAAGCAGCAACATTAAACAAAAGACAAATAAATCGATTAGAATCTGTAGACATGTGGCTACATTGGAGTTGAAAATAGCATGGATAACTAAGACATCAAATCGTGAAATCCTAGAGACGGCCAAAACTGAAATAAATTTAATGAAAACAGTTATTCAAAGGAAAATAAAGTACTTCAGTCATGTAATTAGAGGAGATAAATATAAACTACTGCAACTAATTATTCAATGACAAGTAGATGGGACAATAAGTCGAGGAAGACGAAAAACATGCTAGTTGGGTAACATCGAAGAATGGACGAACACACGGTCAATACAAAAACTTATGCAAGAAGCCAGAGAAAGGAAGTTTTGACTGCAAACATACATGAAAGCCAACGATCTTCGTAGAGTAGGGCATAAAAAAAAAAAAACACGATATTTCTTATAATCGCTCAGTGGTGAATAATAACAATTACCCCGTTACGAAAATTAGAATCGTTTATCATTTAAGATGAGCGTAGTAAAATGGTGCCAATTAGTCTTTTCGATACGAGACGGATAACCCCTTCACGAAAATATCGATGAAAACAAAAAAAGAAATTAAAAACAAACAGAATTTTTCATCGTCCACGCCTTAATTTGTAAACTCGACGCAGCTAAAATATTAGTTGGAACTTCATAGAATTTTAAAAATAAACACATATATATATGTATATGTACGTATGTGTGTCTGTGAATGTATGCGTGTACATATAAACCCAAAATTGAGCCAAAAATACTCTTGGACTTTAAATAGGTTAGTACTTATTAAAATTAGAATGTTTGGGTTAAACACAACTACCTGGTAACTCTGTTCGTCAAAAAAAAAAAAAAAATTGGAAATACTTCAATGTAACTATTATTCAACGCAACAAAAATAGGAACGTATTCTTTTTGAGTGTAAATCGTATAGCAGAAATTCTACCGAACATAACTTTGCTCAGGTAATGGGTAGAAGACACGTATTATTAATACAATGCTTTAAAAAAAAAAGTACAAAACAGAAACTGCGCCTGTAATAATAGTGGATAGTTCACAATCTACACTAATAGTAAGGGAAATCCTCAAGAATCCAAAAGCTCAAGATTACATCCAATCTGAACAAAGCTGAACTGACAAACTGTTATTACAAAGTAAAAAAAAATTAAAAATTAAATAAAAAAATTAATTAATTAAAAGTAAAAAAAAGAAAAACTATCACAAGAGCACATTTAATAAATAGTTTTAAAAAAAAAATGTCATAATGAACACATGTAATAATTAAAATAATTAGATAATATATTACTATAGATTATAGTGTACTTAAAGATGAGAAGTTGTTTATAACGTTACCACGTTTAGCCACTAAGGTGCGAGCCATGGCCTACTGGTTGAAATTTATAGCTGATCTGATTCGTACTAATAAATAAAATATATATACTTATTTATTTATTTATTTCTATACGGTTCACATAACAGCGTATGCCAATTACAATGCGAACACTGAGAAATAAATAATTTAATAAAAGTATACAACTTAAATAAACCAAAAAAATAAAAAAAAAAAAAGAATAATAATGACATTCAATTATTAAAATAATATAAACAAAAAAAAAAACATTTATACAACTGCATACACTATACGTAAACACAGTCACTCACAATACACATTGGAATTTACACACAACGGGAAAAACAGTTGTCCACGCGTACACACACACATCACACACTCCACACACTTGTTACACTGGAAAGAGCTTACGTAATCCTACACATGAACATAAATGCTGTGTACATTGGTATACGGTAACGAAAATTTCAAACGTATTTATGTACACGTACGGAAAAATATAATAATTTAAAACTATAAAATCAATAAGTCAAACTAACTGTCCACGAACAATGCGATCACCTTTCTTATAGTAATAACAAGTCAATAGAGACGAAGTTTGACTAAACCGAGAAATCATATAAGTATCCGCTATGAAAATGTGTAATCGCGGATGAGTTTTAAGTAACAAATTATACAGACTGAAAATAGACACCAACGGTGAATTAAAACGAAGATTATAGTACGCGACGCCGTTGGAAGGAACATCGATTCATTCTAGTATTCGTCCTATAGATGGACTGTTCAATTAATTTGCGAAATCAGATATTCATCATTAACGATTGCACAAGTTATGTAAAAACTTTAACTTTGAAATTTTCCGTATCTTATACAACGGTGCGTGAAGCACAACGTTACATAAGTGATCATAATCTATGTGGTCTGGATTATAATTCATTATACGAAAAAATAAATATTTCAAAAACTTAGTCTGACTCCTTTCCACATCTGTGGTATGCATATTATAAAACGTATCCCAAATTATCGAACAATACTCTAAGTGAGAACGAACAAGGGTTTTCTATAAAGTCTTGGATCGCTGAATAATTTCAAGACGAATCCAAGAACTGAGTTAGCATGTCCAGTTAATATGATTTATATGCATCAAGAAACGTATGTATGTATAATCTATTATTATGTTCACGTTAACAACTATTACTAGACGCAACAATATATTTCATATATACATATATATAGTAGAGACTCGATTATCCGGACTAATGGCTGTCATAAGTAATCCGTATAGTGAAAATCTGAGTTCGATGCGCATACATAAAAGAAATCGATAATAGATATAGCTAATTTAATAAAATAATATTTTCTTATTTTTGCAAATTTATTATTTTCGTTTTTTACCAAAATAGTAGCATTGTTTATTATAAAAACCGATTTTTTTTTTGTTATAATTATGTTTATAAAAAACAAAATAATATATTATAATTAAACATTTTTTACTTTTCAATTTTATCTTTATGAAAAAAAAAAACAAAGTTACAGACATAATAACAGTTATACGCGTCCGTACTTTAGTGCTAACGTGACAAAAAATAATGTTAATGGCTAACGGTTAAGCGATAACAACGCCCTATTACGCTTTCACATTTTTAATTACAACCGCAACACAAATCATCGACATAACAATTGAAACATAATAATTGTTTGGAATGTACAGCGCTTTGCTAACTGTTAACTGCCACTTTTTTAAAAATGATTTTAACAAAATTCCTAGATTTTTTTTGTGGTTTCTTATTACCAAATTAAAATGGAGAGACATTAATATACAAACGCAAATACAACTGAGCTAGCCAAATACTTATCGTAGGTCCTATGTTCACACAAATTGCTGAGGCGCTTGGCCATCTGTGTGACGTTCGGTTTGTGTGGGAAAAATATGTTGGTTAATCGGCCGGCGTGCTACACCCATTTTTTAAACTGAAGTGTTTCATGTCTGGGTCAAAGTCGCTCAATGTGCAATATTTTTCAGAAACCAAATCGTTTGACGCTTCCATTAAAAACGCCTAGTGTATCATTGATCATGAAATGGAGAAAAAAAATCTGGACTAAGGTCCGGACAATTGAGTCTCTACTGTATATATACATATATATATTATATTATTATGTTCACGTTAACAACCATTACCAGACGCGATATATATATATATATATATATATATATATATATATATATATATATATAATTTTATTATTATATTCACGTTGATTTTTCATTGGCGCATTATCAATTTTTATATAAAATTCTACATTTCGGTATGACCTGTGAAGAAGAAAATATAAAATGATATTTCGTATACTATAATTACTTTTCAAAATATATATAATATTTAATGAGTCATATAAATGGTTTCCCAATCGAAGATGTGAGCCAAACATGCATTTTATTTTAAAAAATAGTTTGCTTTTTTATTTATTAAATTGCTAATTTACACCTAGCTGATGCAATTTGGGATGCTTCTCATGTCACATTGTGCATAATTAATCATAAAACTTACTAAATAGCATTAGCTAGGTGTAAATTAGCAATTTAATAAATAAATAAATCTATTTTTTTAATAAAATGCATGTTTGGTTGAAGATAAGTTTTTTTATTCACGTACCGTATTACAGGAAATACTGGAACTGAAAGGATTAAATCTTTAATACTTCACAACGATTAGTACCGGAATAAAAATAGAACATATTTAAAAGATGAACCGGAAAATTAATAAACAACGAAATCCAACCATATTCGTCTTAGAAATGATGAACGAGTTGTAAACGAAATTTATCAAAGGGAAATTCTTGTAAACAAAACTCCATTTAAAATTATATCGATAATTGATTGCTAGGGTAGGGTTAAAAGTAAATTTGGAAATATTTGTAGTATTACGAGTATATGTATGTAATATGTATAGACTAATCTGGATTGATAGACAGGAAGTTCAAAGTGATAAAAAATCACATACGTGACGCTTATCCAATTAATGTTTCAGAGCGTGATCCATACATAAACGGGCACGTACGTGGTCACATTGGCCAAGTTGGTCAAACGTGATTGAATTTCTGACGTAGTAAATATTTATATCCAATATTATTATTATTATTTATTTATTTATATATATATATGTGTGTGTGTTTGTGAGTGAGTGTATATATGATAAAAGAGAAATTCTCGTTAGAAATACTAATGTCAGTCCAGAAACTTAACTCTTGGAAGTAAATATTTCAGACGTATTATTCGGTAAATGAAATAAATTAAGGTAGTTTGCGAAATTTACGTAACAAATTTGGAGGAATTTCAAAAATTCGACAATTCCTTGAAACGAAGTACACACAATAATCGCTTCAATGTCTTTCAATTCCTCCATTCTCTGAAATTCCACAATTTGATTCGATATCCTTTATTTATTAGCCGTGCGCGCATAGCACGCTTAAGCGGTCTCGGGGCGCCTGTACGTAATAATAACTTGAATAATTAGTTTTAAGACTTAATCGTTAATTTTTTTTTTTTAAATTTAATTCAATTTTAATGGACACAAGATTTTTTCACGCAGGTTGGTGTAAAATTATTTAAACGCATATATTAAACATTAAAATTAGTTGATGCAATATAATTATAAATAGCTAAATATACATGAATGTGTTTAATAGTCAGTAGATAAGGCAATTGGCGATGGCACATCGAGATATATGATTTGATTATATAATAAAGATTGTTAGGAGCTGTAGTAAGAGCATTCCAAAAATACGTGATCTGCATCTGCTACTTTGTTGACATGGGAAAGAATGAGGGCATAAAGTTGAATTTATAAGATTGCATTGGTATAAGGACGATGGAAGACGATTTTTTCCAAATCGTAATCTACATAAAGTAGTAATGAAACATCGAAATATATTATTTTGGTACTAAACCACGATTTTATGAGTATTAGAGGTTGACTCGATCTGTTAATAAGGAACTAGATAAGGATTAGAGAAAATATTATTCCAATATTCTTCACGTGCAAATTTAATTAGACACAAAAGATCTGTTAAAGGTGTATATGGAATGAACACACCGCTATTCGAAGCGGCTTCTGGCAACAGTATTGCCAAATGTACCAGAATGTCTAGGAATCCGAAAGAACCTAACAGAAATGCCAGATTCTAGCAGCAAGGAAACCAAAATTCGGTTTTTATGTAAATAACGAGATGCACGGGGATTAAAAGAGATTTTAGAGAGGTTAGACGAGATTTTCGAATCGGTAAAAATAAGAACTGGTGAAGATGTTGATAAATGTATTTTAACGCTTAGAGCTATGTTTAGCCTCGGCTACTAATTAGTCATTTTATGAATAGGATTTTTTTTTCGTTTACCAGTTCAAAAAATTAAATTAGATTATTGTTAGGCATTGTCCGTCATCAGTTTACAATAAAGTGTTAATATAGAAACAAATTTTGAAACCCGACAAGACCTACGGTATACAATTATGGAAATACGCTAAACAAAGCGATAGAATTATTATACAGCGTTTCCGAAACAAATTTAAACATTGTGAACGTACAGCGTTATGTAAGTAATGTACACATCCATAAAACCCCACAGATTGAGCACCTCGATGAAGTAACTAAAAATTTTACAAATGTCATCAAATAAGACTTAAAATCATGGCTGAAACGCTTCAACTCTTAAATAAGGCGGATTTAGAACTTATGCTAAAGAGAACAAAACTGCATGAAAACGAATATTAGATTAATTCGGATACATAGTTTTGGTATATAATTTATTACTTTCAGTTAATATATAATTACCGAAATACCAAACAATTCAGACATATTCAACCTTCGATTCCAGTAATTCCTCGGTTCTTTAATCTTCCTAGCAACATATAAAACAGAATTTCGTTTATTCGTATTTTATGTTTAACGTCAACAACATTCCGTACGTTCAATTCATAAGCAAAATAGCCCCTTCGCCATTCTGTACCCATCCTTGTGATGGTTGATCAGATCGCCGATGAAAACAACCTATTTTTCAGTTGCAGTAATTATAGAACGTATCAATCAAAATTCTTCTCACGCATAATGCCTCTCCCAATTAATCTCAGATGATTACTCAGCTCACAGAATAATAACGTACACATGATCATATTCAATTACATATAAAGTATAAATATTTAATAAGATATATCATCTGTTTCTTACAGCCCCGGATGGAACATATATTAAAAAAGTCCATTGTTAAATTTCGGTATTAATATTATTTATTTATTATTCGTTAAAGTTTTTTATTAGTTTATCTAGAATAGTTTGCAAGAAAGAAAAAAAACATCCTGTAAAATTGTTTTCAGAAAAAAACATACTAAAATTCCATTCATTTTCAAGAATGCAAAACGCCTTGAAATATTTCAATAATGTCGAATTAAGGCAGAATGTTTATATACAAAAATAAAAAATAAATAACGTATATCGGATACTCTGAATAAAAGGAATATGTAACATACGCCAGACAAAGAATGAAGAGGATAAACACTATTGACGATGACGTCAAATTAAATCGAATAAATATTCGCAAGAACCGTTTAATTCGGGTCACGACTCGTTAAAAAACGACAATTAAGTAAAATTATATAAAGACAATTTAAACTGGTTTGAAAATGATTAAACTAACGAAAAACTGTATTCACAATTAATGAGAAACTCTATTCGATTTGTTAACTTTAAAGCGTGACGTCAGAGCCGTCGGAATTTATTGGCTGGCTGTTAACAATAATACAATACTACAACCTTATCGATAGATTGGTAACTCGTGAACGATCATCGCCGTCGTCTCGTCCGTCGAGATTGTTAAATTTGAGAAGCTTATAGAAGTCAAAGTGACGTGGATAAACAAAAGCGTCTGAAGAATAAAAGAATAGCTTTTTAGTTGTATTTTTAATTTATCTAACGCGGAAAAAAATGCCCTTAAAAGTTAATTCAAGGAAAATTTAAATTCAATAAAGTCTCAATTAAGCAACAGTTTATTTAGCAGAATTGACAGATTGTTGGCAGATCTTGCTATTCAGGTACCGCCAATTCAATTATTTAATTGCTTTACCGCCTTTGATCTCCTTAGATCTTGAGTTAAACATGACTCTTCTTCACTCCGAGTGTCGGTAAGATATCAATTTTACACTTCAGAAATAAAAAAATTTTCGGATGTTATATACTAATGACTGTAAATTTTTCAACGATTTAGGATGTGCATTGTCTACAGACAACGAGATCCTTGTGCGCTATTTCTTATCACCTAATTACTCTATTCTCTCTGCCGAGCTTTATCCAGAATTAAAAACCAATCAGAAATTTCCTCCAATCCTCGGCAATTCTGGCTATCTCTATTTTTTTATTCCTTTCATCGACATCTAATAGCTAAGATGATCATCAAGAGTTATTGCGGGGTCAATGGAACCAACAAATCGGTCGATAATAGTTTGGGTTCCTGACTACTCTCATATTGCAATGATATGACAGACTGGGCTGGTCAAACAAGCAGCAACCACTTCCTCATCCAAATTTTGCCATTCCGCGTGTAGATGCTTTAAAATTAATATTCCATTAATTAAATAAAAAGTGTAGTCTCCCCCGGCGCATATGCCAATTACTAATAAATTAAGATCAATAATTAGACACTGCTCATTTTATTACTCCTTCGGACTTATCGTGAAAAGCTGAAATAGTTTTACATCGACTTAGACTTGGTCATAACTCACAGTTATTCGCTTCAGCGTCAACTTCCTCCGCGTTGTTCCTACAGCAACATTATCATAACAGTGCATCATCCCCTAATTGATTTTACTAAACTCCTTGCGCGCTAAATTAGCTCTGCCAACTACTTTGAATGAATTACTGAATTCAGGACCAGATAATATACATAGTGTTCCTCGATTCACCTTCACTTCTAATCTTAGCTTTCTCATCCGTGTCTACGGCCTTGCAGCAGTATATGACGCGTTAATAGGAAGAAGAAGAAAATTTAAATTCCATACCGTTGATTTAAATTCTTTTAAACGCGTCCTCTATAGAAATCACCAAGACTGAGACTAATTAATGCAACTGATATCTACGACCTATGCATCTCGCTAGAAAAAAAAATGTTTTGTTAGATTTATAAAAAATAACCGAAGAACGAGACACAATCGCGAATTTCTTTTCATCTGGATAACATCAAGTACTCGAATGAGACAGTTTTTCCAAAAGATGGAAATCTTACGCATAAAACTTTAACACTTGAAAACTAGACGGTGTTTTATAACATGTTATATTTACTCTACCCTATTCTATGGATCATAACGCGATGACGTTAGAATGCATCTCGACGGTCGAAGTTTCGAAATCAACTACGTGAAAGTTAATAATGTCATTCATCATTACATAGCTATTAATTATCACGGAGCGGGCAGTGACACCCCACTCTGTATAATATCATATACGTTACATATATTATTAGTTGGTGCGTAAAAATAAGCGTACAATAGTTGTAGTCTCGGAATACGACCACGATTCTATAGATCGTAGGCAACGACGTATCGAGATCTTTTAGTCATATTTTACAGGAAGGAGATATCGAAAGAAATTATTCGAGGAAAAATCGAGGGGGAAAGAGAATGTGAAAATACGCCGATGGTGAAACAACGGGAAATCTGACCGGAATAATCGCATACGCGTTTATAGTGGTTACGATGAATATCGAGCTCAAAAACTTCCGCTACGATAATTTTAGGTAAAAATGAGATCGGGTTGTGTGTGAAAGAAGAAAATTTCACGATAAATAACCTGCAGCATGGCGAGTTATGTTATGAATTAAATTTTTATTCCCACTTCTTTTATAATTTTTTTCTTGTTCAGCTAAACAGAATAAACGCGTTTTTATAGAAAAATGCTATGGAATTCGTGGAAAAACCTATACTTAACAAATTAGGCATACAGTTACGTCTGTTCTGAAATAATGAAGCGGAGATTCCTCAGATTCTTCGAACATATGGTACGAGATATGTATAACGTGAAGAGAAAGACCACAACGTTATTTTGATCAATTAAGAGCAATAACTGAATTGAGTCTTCATAAGGCGCTATTGGCTGTCCAGGATAGTGCAGAACTATAGTTAGGACGTCGTTTTCATAATATCACCACACCCCTATAGAGGGTAAAAGGAAGAGAATGAACGAATCTCGTCATATTGTCCGGGAGTTAATACGAATAAAAATACACCAAAATCTCTTGGCAGAATAAAAAGACTAGAAATGACAAACTTAAAAAGTTACTATTATTTGTAATTTCATAACGAAGTAGAAAAATTTAACAGATTTTTGGGATATTACACATGAAAAAAATAAAATAAAATTTTTCAGAAACTTACCTTTTGAGTTTATTGTTAAAAGCGTAACCTTCTTTCAAGGATCTAGTGGAATTTGACAAAGCGGCCGTTAAAATCTTGGAATATTTTCTAGCGCAACCGACGTTATTACCGTTATTACTGGTATTAGCATTGTCGTTACGACGATTTACATTAGCGCTCCTGTTGCGATTATCGTCGCGAGCGTTAATAACGTTGACCGATATCGGCGACAAGGTACGCGCGTCGCAGTTTCGATGATGTACACGATTCGCCAAAGACGAATCTCTGGAAAATGTCGCGTTCGAACTGGACGACGACGACGACACGATTTTACTTTTCACTTCTCTTAATCTGGCCGGTCGAGACTTTTCTTCGGCGCGACTTTTCTCGATTTTCGACATTATAGCGTCCCATTTACCTGCGTTCTTTTTCGTTTGTTTATAATTTCTGCACGATTGTTGTTGCTGTTTCGGATGATGATATTTTTCGTCCGTCGACGAGGATGGCTCTTTGCAGAATGTACCCTCCGACGGAACTAAATTATTCCTCCTATTACCATCCGTATATTGATCGATAACTTTATTATTATTATTATTATTATTACTAATATTATCGTTATCGTTACAATTTAAACTATTATTACTATTCGTTACGATAGATAAATCTTCGAATTTTTTCGTTCTATCGTTATTCGTATTATTACAATAACGATTAACTTTTATCTGACTACTGATGGATTTATTCGACGAATTACCGGAAGTATCTGAGAACGTTTCCTCTTGTTGCTGTATAACGTTACGACGATCGTCTACTTTCTCTCCTAAATCCGAATATATACCGCTGGAGTCCATCTCTTCGGAAACGGTACTAATATTAGTCGTATTAGCCGTATTAGTAGTATTAGTAGTATTAGTACTGACTGTTTCGTTACTGTCGTCTCTAGTACCGACGTTCGATTGTACTAGTACAGCAGTAGCGCTGGTCGTCGTATTATTATTGGATTTCTTCAACGAACCGTACAACGTACCGTCAATAACGCGAGCTCTACGATCGCCGCCGCTCATACAAGACGAAATATCTTCGTACACGTCCGGATCGCTTTCGGTAAAGAAATCCGAATCGGTCGCAGCCGCGTCGGTCACTCTTAATTTTACCGCGGCCGCCGATATATTATGAACGGTCGGCGAAATATCTACGGCTCCGCGACTGGTCGGTCGACTAAATTCTCCGTCTCCTTGATAGCCGTTATCCCAACTGCCGATACTAGTTACGCTGGTAACAATAGCCGCATTCGTCGTCGAAGTATGTTGTCGCATCGTCGACTGATCGGCTTCGGTAGAAGACAATTCGTTTAATCCGTTGAGTCCGTCTAATCCGTCTTCGTCGACAAGATTAGGAAGACAGTCGTAATCGGAAGCGGCGTCGTCTATCGGTAATTCTTCTAAAGAGTACGTTCTGTTCGCTTCTTGTTCATCTTCGTCAAACGTCGGTTGCCGATCGCGACTTTTATTACTTTCGTCCTCCGAACGTTGACCAATCGCAGTTTCGCTCAATTCGTCTAAGAATTCTTCTCTATGATCGAACTGTATATCGTCGTCATAATCGTCTATAATACGACTATCGTCTACACGAGATACGACGGTCAGTTGAGTAGTTTCGACGCTATCGATAGTCGTTTCTAACGTCGAATCCAACCGTATTATCGATCGATTATTATTATTATCATTAACGTCGTCCGTTATCGTTATCGGAAGTTCGTCGTGTAAATTTAACGAGGTGAAATCTTCGCAAGAAGCTTTACTACCTTCGCTACAATTAGCGGTAAAATCGGCCATCTGATCGGGCGTTAAAATACCTAAACTATCTTCGAATTCGAAAGAACTGTGTTTACTGGTACGACGTAACGAACAACAAGAAGATAATAATCCGTCCGCAGCTGAAAAAGTTTTACCGTAACCGTTACTATGTATCAACGAACCGGCCGATGAAGAATGTTGAGAATAATTATTATTACCGGTACTTTTTCGATCCCACGTTGATTCGCTATTATTCGAACTATTAGGAGTGGCCGGCGTCGAGAATTGACTAATCGTCAAATAATCGAAATAATTACTACCGGATAAGGATCGTTTAAATTTATCGATCGTATCCGTTTCTAGTTCGTTATCGATCGAGGACGCGGATGTTTTAATAATAGCCTCGTCGACGTTAGACGTAATTCCGAGTAAACTATGCGGTCCGGAATCGGATATTTCGCTATCGATGTAATCTTTAACGCGATAATCGTCCTCGTTAATTATCGTCAATACGTCTTCCGTACGTACGAATAATCCTTTAAAATCCGGACACTTGAAATATATCACATCGTCGTCCAAATAATCTTGACCGCCGTCCAATTCTATACCGCACCATAAACCTTGGCCGAAATTAGTTTCACCGTGATATCTAACTACGCCTCGTTTGCCGTTTATCAATTCCACTCGACAACCGACGGTTAAATGTAGTAAATCCGACGTCGAATATAATTGTCGACGATCCGAAGCGATCGAATAATATTCATTCGGAAATATCGTCGTAGGTCTGGATAATTTTTTCCTACTACTACTACTACTACTACTACTAATATTATTATTATTATTATTATTATTATTATTACTATTATTAACATTTTCGATTTGGCCGTTATCTAACGAAGTCCGTCTACTAATGTTACTAATCGAAGCGGCGATAGAAGTAGTACGATTAGTAGTAGATCGTCTATTGTTATCGTTATCGTATTTCTTGGAAGAATACGACGAATCGATACGAGCTCTAACTCGACTCGATAAACCGGATAACGGTTTCGATAATTTCGACCTGAAACGATTATTATTATTCACCTGATGATGTAGCACCGGTATTTTACTATCGGCCGACGATGTTATCTGTAATAAAAAATAAATAAATGAACGTATTAATTTCACCGCTAACGTATTTATATCCTAAATTATCGAAGACGACCGTAATTTAATATTTAGCTCATCCGAGATTTACGCTCGATCTCAGTAAGCCTTATACGATAAATATAAACATCGTTTCGTGTATTAAGCGCAGATTTTTCTCGTATTCGAAAACGTAATTAGAGATAACTTGGTAGAGAAAATGATGAAAAATGTGGATGGCAAAAGGAGAAAAGGACCTAATCCGAACCGATAAGTAAATAAATAGATGGACTGGGTTATCTTTCGAGTAACGCGGTTGGTGTTAAATCGAGAAGCCTCGGGACGTATTTATATATATATATAACATCAGATGATAGATTACGACGCTCGGAACTGAGCAATAATGATGGATAGATATGGATGGATGCATCGATGCATGATGGATGCATGGATGGAGAATAATACAATTAATATCCAGTAAAAAAATAATAATTAAAAAACAGTTGTCCGATATAAAAATTATAAATAAACAAATCGCATGTATGCGTGTTTGTGTAAACATTCTGCGTAACTAATAATGTGTAAGTGCGTTAACTAGTATACGCATGTACGCGCGTGATATATGTGCGATATCGTATATAGATAATTCTCACAATTACGCGTCTAATACACCTTAATTAAGCAGTATACAAGTGTAGACGTATAGATGAATAGTAATAGATGTATCGTACATTTAGATAATTCTCACATTTACGCTTCTAACGCATCATAATTATAGTATAAGAGTTATAAGCTCTTGCGATGACAAATTTACTCACAGCCTGCGAAAATATTATTAATGGTTGTTTAATACGTATATTATAAAGTTTTGTAAAGTAATGTGGTATACCGATTACGCCTAAACTGCTGATATAGCGTATCCTCTGTAAATGAAACAAGCTATTTTCTTTTTCGTTGTTTTTTATTTTTAACATCGTACCAACACTAAGTGCTGCAAACAACGCTGATCCGCAGATAAGAGAATAATTCCGTCGAAGCGGCGCAAGATTGTGAGCAATAAAGTATAAATTAAAAAATATATACAATTAATTAAATTTGTTTCCCATTTTTTTTTCGCGCGATTTAATTTATACGGAAAAAATTATTAACGAGCATTTACAACTTTTATATATATATAAATTTCGTTCATTAATAAATAAAACCTTTTAACGAAATGCGATAATAAATCGAAATTGAACCGAATAATAATTATAATATTAGAAATATTTTTACGTATTATGCAAATATCAGCCTCGGTATAATAAAAGTATAAAATTACTAAACTCTATATTAATCGATAACGCGGCGATTATAATAGCGATTAATTTAATTATAATATATGGTGACGCGATTTCTTAATTGCGTTATAATACGTCGTGATGATGACTAATTATTTCTCATAATCGTCGCTCTATAATAAGTCTAAATGTACAAGTCGCGCGTTATTAAATTCTAAGTTCCCACTTCAGCGAACGCATCATCAGCGTCGTAGTACTCAGTTTCGAGCGTCGTGATCGATCGTGTAATTTTGCGTATAAATTCGTCGCCAGATGACCCGATTTTTAATCGTCCGCATCGGTTTTTCAAGTGAGAACTTCGTCCAGCACTTGACTTGATCTTCCTCATTTACCATTCATCATTCCTCGAATTATCCATTTTTCTATCGAACCTCTTCTGATCATGTATCCAAGGAAACTTCGTATTTGTCTACGGACTGATGGTAGAAGCTCGTTTAGTACAGATATGTTCGTCCTTTTTGTTGTCAGCGATATGTGTTAGCGTGTCATCTCAAATCCATCGATACGTCTTTTGGGCAGTTTTATTCATAGTCAATGATTCTGCCCACTAGATAAAGAAATGCTTGAAATAATATCACGTGTGGAGGGAGTAGGCAATGAAACGGATTTAAAACTGACCAAACAGAAATGTTCAATGCTGATCATTGATAAAGAAATCAAAATACAACAACCGTCCGCTAAATTAGAGATATAGAAATTAAAGATAAATTAATCTATTTAGAGATATGAATATCCAAAAATGGTGGATTATAAGAAGAAATAAGGAGACGGTTAGCATAACGTTGGGATTCGGAAACTCAATCGCATTATATAGAAAGATCATGAGATCACTAAAATAACAAGATCGCGACTTAACGCTGGGTTTTTTTCTACAGCGACATAGAATTCTAAAACATGGACGATTAATAAATCGATGAGGAATAAGATCGAAGCTTTTTGAAATGAAGTGATATCGAAAAATTCTCTAAGGATAGAACGACTAATAAAACAAATGATTCGGTTTTAAAAGAGCTTAAAATTGAAGCCAGGCAACGGTTGTTACCAATTATTAAAAGACGCATGCTAGGATTTTTCGTACACGTGCAAACGGGCTGCAGAAAATCATCCTGCAGGGAAATGACGAAAGGAAGAAAGGTAGACCGATGACATATCGATCAAATCACGAAAATAGCTGGTCCCGATTTACAACAAATTATAAATCTAGCCCAGGATCGAAAACAAATGGCAACGTTTGAAAGAAGATATATTATACATATCGTATATATATGTATGTATGTGTGTGTGTGTGTGTGTGTGTGTGTGTCAATTTACAATGAATACGGAACAAACAAATCGTTTTAAGACTAGATTAATTTTTTTTTTAACGAAAAAATGTTTTTTATTATAGTATATTTCAATACAAAATTTTATAAATCATGTAGAATTTATATATACACACACATATAGTATCCTTAAAGTTACCTTAGCAGTTAAATACAACCAAATGTCATTACAAAACTGAAGAAATAATAAAGAAAATAACGGTAAAATAACAATAGGAATAATTAAAAAAAAAGAACTATTAGCACTTGTATATTAAATTTAACTTGTATATAAATGAATAAAATTAAAAGTAACGTAACATAAATCGGATCGTATACATTAGAAATCGGTGCTTAACACGGTGATGCTTATATTTAGTGTAACGCATGCTGAGATCAAGCATTAATCCCCGATTACCTGAATTAAGTTACTGTCATGATACTTGTAAAATTTATTTGATAATTTATAAATATGATCATAAATATGAGCAATATTTAGCGTGGAATGCATGTACTGTATTTTAGTCCATCGAGGAGCACTTAATTAATTTATTTATTTAATGAAGCTACACAACAGCTAACCGCCAATTATAGTGTAGGCTTATAAATAAAATAATACAATGAATAATTTTTTCTGAATTATAAAATTAAAAGTAAAAAAAATGAAATACAAAAAAAAAATACATTGAATACATTCACCAGCCTCACTAAACACACCAGAAAAACTACCGCATTCACAAGTCTCACTAAAACATACATCATTCACACCCCATTCACGCAATCTTACTCGAAATAAACGAACGAATAATCTTCAACAAATAAATAAATACGATATTTAACGTATATACTACATGTACATTAGTAAAGGAACACATATACCAAACACACACCACATAATAACAATCTAGAACCATTAGACAACAGCGAAACTCCTCATCGCAAAATATGTTCGGGAAGCAACTTATTAAAGAAATATCTGTTATCAAAGTATATATCCATACAGGGAAATATGTTCAAAAGAGAATTATACAAGCGAAAAGCTGACGGCAACGGAGAACTTAAACCGAGGTTTGTTCGTGCACGCGGCTCACTAAAAAAACGATTCGATCGCCTATTTGGTCTTGGTACAACGTAGGAGACATTCTGCAACACTTCTTTTGCATTACCCGGAGTTTTTTGTAAGTACAAACGGACACTGAACACCAGATCGGACAAGCATAAACTAGGTCTTATAATGTTAGTGTAAATTAGTTTCTTGCTTACTGAAGAAAAATGAGAACGGTAACTGAAAATTGGTGCACAAGTATTCGAATGGATTTTTCGCGTCACCGATAGACTTATTAATGTGCGCGTCAAATTAAAAAAAGAGATTTTGGAGTAACTCCTAAATAGTTAACCTGCTTCTGCCGACTGATGCATATTAATAGTAATATCAGGCAGAGAAGGAGGAAATCTTTTAATAAACAGTATGGCGTGCGATTTGTCTGTATTTAATTTTAGCCTCCAGCGTTTATAGTAGTTGTAAATAGCATTTGCCGCTTTTTGTAATCTATTGTAGATCGTATCAGTTCATGTGCAAAATAATGCCAGATCGTCAGCATAAAAACCCGCGTGGACGAAATATTAGGAAAATCGTTTGCGTTTATAGTAGTTGTAAATAGCATTTGCCGCTTTTTGTAATCTATTGTAGATCGTATCAGTTCTGAACGATGTGCAAAATAACGCCAGATCGTCAGCATAAAAACCCGCGTGGACGAATGGTATATTAGGAAAATCGTTTAATAATATTAAAAATCGGTAAGGACCTAAATTACTTGCTCGCGCAACACCTGCAAAAAGAGTTTTAGGTGTTGATTGTAAATGTAGGTGATGAATGTAAAACGTTCTATCGCTTAAATAGGACTTAATTAATTTAACGAGATGAAGTTATATATATATATATATATATATATATATATATATATATATATATATATATACACACTGTGCACGTGACGTAACTTCCAATACTGAACCATCACGAATTATAATGGTGTTCAGCCGGTGCCAATTTTCAATGAGTACGGAACAAACAAATCGTTTTAAGACTAGATTAAATTTTTTTTTTTTAAAAAGACGAAAAAAATGGTTTTTAATTTTCTCGTTTTCGGGTG
The DNA here is from genome assembly GCA_032883995.1 of Coronaproctus castanopsis. Classification (NCBI taxonomy): domain Eukaryota; kingdom Metazoa; phylum Arthropoda; class Insecta; order Hemiptera; family Monophlebidae; genus Coronaproctus; species Coronaproctus castanopsis. Next base: position 74,515,923 of record CM065052.1, on the reverse strand, counting down.
ATGATTCGAGCAGCGTCGATATCATTTGTTGGCGAATGAACATCATTGACGGAATGCCAACACTTTAAAAGCGAGTTCTCTTAACGATATAAAATTCGTTTCGAAAAATAGGTCGACTTTAGATAGGCATTACGAGGACGAATGTTTTACAGCGAGATAACTTCCGTAAAGTCGATTCTATTACTACTTTTTTTTATTTTTTTATGCAGCGTTTCGTCAGTAGTTCCAGAGCAAATCGGGGAAAAAAACGATAGACAAAATATTTTAAACGATTTTAGTCGGTTGTTACATAACTGCTCAAATTTCACGCACTAATCGACCGGAAGAAATGAAAATAGTTAATAAAACTTCCGATATTTAAATTAATTGATTAAATAAATATTAAATAATTAAAATACAGTCAGTAAACATAATTTATAGTTATATCGTGTACACTCGCCTTAATAACTTACGAGATTAATGGTAAATAACAAAGTGTAATTAACATGAACTCGCAATCAAAAGTGACGAAGCCTTTATTAAAATATCGAGAAGTATATATGTCGACAGTTATTTCTTAACAGTCGTACATTTCTCTCGTAAAATACCTCGAAAAATGTTTTATTCGAGAAATTTTTTATAAAAGCTTGGTCGAAGGAAATTAATCAATTTTAGATTTAAAAAAAAAAAAATGTGCTGGATTGGTAAATATATATTTTTGTTATAGTTTTAAGTATAGTCATAGAGGCGGAAGAATTGCTCTTTACGTTAATTATATGTCACGTTCAATTGGCACATTGTGGTTAATAAAAAAAAAAAAAAAGGTTAATAACGTAACTTTGAGAAACGGCGACTGCTATTGAATAAAAAGAAGATTTTAGCGTGTTAAAAAAAAAAAGGCTAACTGCAATCGGTTGTAAATTACAAATTTTAAGTAAAGTTATCAGGGGAAGAATTGCTCTTTACGTTAATTATACGTCACGTTCAATTGCCACCTTGTGGTTAATAAATAAAAAATAGATTAATAACGCAACTTTGAGAAATGGTGACTACGATTGAATAAAAAGAAAACTGTACCCACCTTGTCATCAAACGTGCAAAAAAAAAAGAAAAGAAAAAATAGCTAACTGCGATTGGTTGTAAATTACAAATTTTAAGTATAGTCATCAGGGGAAGAATTGCTCTTTACGTTAATTGTACGCCACGTTCAACTGCCACCTTGTGGTTAATAAAAAAAATAGATTAATAAAACAACTTTGACAAACTGTGACTACGATTGGAATAAGATGAAAATTGTCGCATTTCCACCTTGTGACCAAATGTGCAAAAAAAAAAAGAGAGAAAAAACCTAACTACGAATAGTTGTAAATTACAAAAAACTTCGATATTGCTGGAAGCTTCATCAAATACAGACGAAACTCTTAATTGTAAACATATAAGCACTTATCCTATACGTACACTGAAAATAATATCGTAAATAACTGAACAACACGAAGAGTGCTGCTCCTACATCAACTTTTTAAAAGTCGGCTTTATCCTCGACATTTTTAATAGCCCAATACGCAGCTTCAGTTTTTGATTTAACACTGCTCGTATTGATGCGGAAATCAACGCGCTGAATAGTAACTAGCATTGTAAAATTCACTCATATCGCGTGATTACCCGGCTACCGAACGATATAACGTCCCGTTCGATATTCGACGAAAAAAAAAAAGGCTACATTAAAATAATGGATAGTCAGATAGTCTGCATAAAAATGCGACAAAACGAGCAAATTACGGAAACATCATACAAAAGTTCGGTTTAACTAATTGCTGATAAATCTGACAAATATCACAGTCTCGCAGACGTGTGTGGTCGTCGGCCGAAAATCCGGATAAACGTGAACTTATTCAACGTTCACAACCACCAGATTTTAATGGTCCGAAATGGGATGGACAATGCAACATGCGACTGCAGAGAGAGCGAACAAACGCAATCGATTAAAAATGCCGAACTGGAGCACTATTGGTACGAGATTGCAGTGCTGTCAGAACAGACAAAAGAATGGATTGGGAAACAAGATATTAATTTCAAATTACCGTTAATATCCATAAAACCTAAATAACGACAACAACAAAATAATAATAATTCAAATTTATTTCACATGAAGACATTTCCAATGTTACATACAACGAAATAGAAGTAATAGTAATTATATAGTAATTTAGATACATAAAGTATAAAACGCCTAAGTAATGCACGAATTGCAAAATACCATCTTTTGTTCACTCGCGTTACAAACACATTCATGTACACACACACACACACACACACACACACACACACACACTTGAAACCATATCTACAAGAACGCAATATTTTTATACAGTGAATACATACATACATATATATATATATATATATATATATATATATATATATATATATATATACAATAAACTAGTGCATTGTTGAACAAAAAACATTTAAAAACTATGAATAAGGCTTATTATACAAAAAGACAGTGCAAGTTCAATGAGTTCTTTAAATTCATATAAAAATTAATGGAACACAACATACGATAAAAGAATACTATGATACATAACAGAAAGATTATCATATATCTATAAATAAATTACAATCGCAATTAATGCTCGTGAAATATAACAACAAAACTAATCATTTAAAAGGTAATTTCATTTCAAATGTAACTGTTCTGCTTGCGCAGTATATTCTTTTCTATCCGTGTGTATGATGGAATGCGAAAATCTTGTCATTCTCGTCTTGCTGAGCACTGGTTTATTGAACATTTTACATTTATCGTTGGATGTAGTGTTACACTGGGGTTATTACGTTTGCGGCTGAATTAGCTTCGGTAAGCAAAATTCCTTGTCCCCTTTTTTTCTCTTCAAATCGTTAATCGCCTTTTATGTCCGTCACAGAAAATTAACTTTTGTACTATATTTAAATAAGAAAAAAGTAGTTTGTAATAACTGAATGAGCAATTTCGAGGTCTTAAAATGAACATTTATTTGCAAATTGACATTTATTTATTTAAAACTAATAACAAAAATTATTTTAATAATTTTAAAAACGATATTCATAAATATTTATTCGCTTTTTAGAGTAAAATAGTATTGAACAATAGCAAAGAAAAGTTGAATTCCAGAACAGTTTTTTTCAAGATAAATGAAAATTAGAATGTTTTTTTTTCCGGAACATTAGAAAACCGTTTAGTTTAATTTGCAATGAAACTATTGCTGTAAAAAAAGAATTTAATATAAAGAGACACTAGCAAGTGAAGCATGCAAGTTATGACAAATATACGGGTATCGAACGAACAAAGAAATTTCAGAACTTGGAAAAATCTTTGAAATGGCAACAAAATCACATTGCGGGTGTTAACGGAGAAAACGAAAATAATACACTAAAGCTAGTTATATTGTTGCTTTATAAATAGCAAAAAAAATTAAAACCTTTTACAGATGAAGAGTTTCTTAAAAAATGCATATCTGAGGGTGTGGGTTTACTCATGCCAGAAAAAAATACGGCGAACTATAACGAAACGTATCGATGATCGATGAATGTGGAGAATACATCGAAATTTCGAATATCGTCACTTGAATATTATTCAATAGCTCTAGATGAAAGCATCGATATTACTGACGTGTCTTAATTGTCGACATTTATTCGAGGAGTAGATTCAAATATGAATGCTTGTGAAGAACTGTCGTCAATAAATAGAATAAAAAGCACTACTACCGGAGCAGACATTTTTAAACAGGTAGAAATTTCAATGAAAAAGTTTGATCTACGACTAAATAAATTATCTGGGATAATAACAGACGCAGCGGCAACAATCTCATAGGAAAAAAAAAAAATAATGAAGACATTTCTTTATTTAAACAAAAAAATGGGAGAACAGAGTTTTTCTAAATTATTTCGTATCTCATTACATCCATCCATCAAGAAAATCTATGCGCAAAGGCTATGCAGTTAGAAAATGTAATATCTGTCGTATCTAACTGCATGAACACAATTAAAAGTTCAGCACTAAATCATCGAGAATTTCGAGAATTGGTAATTGATCTTGAAAGTGAATATACAGATGTTCAACATTATTGAGAGCAATTTTATAATTTGAAACGTGAAATTAAACTATTTACGAACATGAAAGGAATTCCCATTGAAGCATTAAATGATGAGAAATGGTTGTCAAATCTGGCATTCTTTATTGATATTACAGGTTAACTGAATGTTTTAAATGAAGCCCTACAAAAGAAAAAACATGATTTGATACAATTACATATGGACATATTAATTAAAGCATTTAGAAGTAAACTTCATTTACTGAAATTCCATATTATGGAGAAAAATAATCTTTATCATTTTCCGACATTATCTAATTATCGCGACAAATATAATCCCAAAATTTTTGTTTAATAAAATCAAAGATATTTATTCAGAATTTGATCTACGTTTTCGAGAAAAAATATTCAGTTGTTTAATTCGCCCTTTTCAATCGTTGAAATCGAAACTGTTGCAGAAAAATTTCAACTGGAATTATTGGATTTTAAAGAGAGAGTAGATTTAAGAGAAAAATTTAATTTTACACCTGTTCACGACTTTTTGTAAAAAAAAATCTGCCGGCTGCTGAGGAATTTCTAAATTTATAATGCGAGATATATTTATTTCTTATTTAGCTGAACATATCGATGTAAGCAGCTGTTCTCCACGATGAAATACTCGAAATCAATCCGATATGCATTTGGAAAACAACTTGCGTTTGAGCAGAACACAAATTGAATTAGATATTGAAATGTCAACAAAATGTATGCAGCACCAGACGTCGCATTAATAAATACACTTCGCTTATGTTATGTGTGTATATTTTTTTTTAACGATAAATAGTTATTTTTCAGATATATTTGAAATTTGCCGAAAATAATGAGAGAAATAAACGTAATAATTTATTTATTTATGATATGTCATAAAAAAAAAGTTGACAATTAACTACTTATAGCCTGCGGAAAAAAATTAAATTTATTTGGCCCCGAGATATAAAAAAGGTTTCCCACTCTCGATCTATACAACTAAAGAACAGTAAGTGGCATTTTCTTTTGGACAAATATTCTCAGCATCGCACGCTGAAGAACTTTCATGTATTCGACATGGTATTTAGCCATACCACCCCGATAGAGTATCCAATATGACAGCACGGCTTGATAGAGTGAGAAGTATAGACTTCTTATAATAATCATCAGCATCATTATCATCGCGATTGTCCGTTACCGAGCGTTGGCTAACATTTGAACAATCTTCCTTCAATCGGGTACATCCTGGAAGAGTTCAATGGTGGACAACTGCGTCAAATTTTGAATCCGTGCTATTCTTTTTCTTCCTGGTGGTCTTTTTCCAGCGATCTTTCCTTGCATCATAAGATGACGCATACTATATTGTCGCAGATGGCGCATTATACGGCCAAAATATTTTAGTTTTCGGTTTTGTTTTATTATTTTTGTTTAACCGATTTAGCACTTCCAAATTTCGTATTTTGTCAGTCCATTTTATTTTAAGCATTCTACGATAATTCAGCCTTCTTTCTGTCGCCTTCGTTAATGTCCAGCTTTCAGCACCGTATGAAAATACATAACATCTTACCAGTCTGATTTCTACATATATATATATGATTACTGCGCAATATTGATTTTAATTTTAAAAATGCATTACGAACTTTTCCAATTCGTATTTTGATTTCTTCGCTCATATCCCATTGTTCGTTTAAATTACTGCCTAGATATATACCGCGTTTAAAAAAGTAATAATAATAGTTATTTAAAATAATGAGAAGTAACGTCGCTAGAGCAATGTAAACGAATGAATTAAAAATAAATAAATAAAAAAAAGACGAATAATGATACAAAAATAAGAAAATATTAATTTGGTATCTTTTATGCTGTTCGACGAGAGGAACCGTTTGTCACATGATCCAAAAAGTCCACTACAATAGGTTTCGGCGATGCTAATTTATTATCGCAAACCATCGACTACTGTTTCTTACACATCTAACAACTTATTAGAGTATACGCGCTAACCCGTTTATTATTGCAATATAATACACGTAAAGATACAATATGTAGGATATCTTGATGATGGATTTCATCGAAGTACCACGATCTCTGCCGTTATAAACTGTCAACTGACCCCTTAAACCTACGTCCGAGCTTAAAGTGGATACGCAAACGAATTCGAATCAGCTCAGTCCCGCGGTATTTCTTATAAATGCAATCGCGTTATTATTAAAATTACTCGCGCGCGTATTCTTAAATAAATTAACTTATTTCCAATTCAGAAATAAGCACAATATTCGTCATCAATAGCAGTCAATACGAACGATTATGTAAATCCGCGTGTTTCTTTTTATATTATTTTTATTTTCAAGCTCAGCTTATAAACTTATTCACTAGTTACACCTCCAGCAACTAGCGTAAACGTATAAAAAAAAATCCGATCACTCGTGATGAGTAATTACTTCGTCGAAAAATTATTTTGCCATAAGCACTCGTGACCATCCGAAATAGTAGAGAATGCTGAATAAATAAATTTTAGAATACAGGACTTCTATACGGATGGTGTACTTGCAGATCTAATTATCCCGGGTAGACTAGGCCGTTGTGGTCTTTTGAAAGGTTTTATTGACTTCCATAAGGAATATTGGTGTCTGCAGATGGCATTAACTTGGAGAGGCAGTTTTAAAGAAAAGTTGCTGTTCAATTTTAATACGTGATGACTGGTTTCAATATAGATTTTTTATTATTTGTAAATCTTTGTCGTCAATGCCGGTTCATCCTAAAATATCCATTAATCTATAATGTTTTACATTATCAAAAGCCTTCTGAAAGTCCAATATTATATATATATATGTATTATATATATATATTATATATATATATATATATGTATTATATATATATATATATATATTATATATATATATATATATATGTATTATATATATATATTATATATATTATATATATTATATATATATATATATATATATATATATATGCATTGACTCGTAAAATAATACACAAGATATAAGTCCCACTCCAGAAAACATACTACTAATTTAAACGCAATGGAATCGATTGGATTTCGTTCACTTATTAACAGGTGAACATAAAATGTTTACACAAATTCTACTAAGCTAATACGGACAGTCTGGATAGAATAAGAAATAAGGCACGAATAATCTTTCGGGAAAACGGAACGCGAATTAATTTAGAAAAAACACATTTATGGTCACTGATCATGGCGGAGTTAGTAAATTGATAGGACACGAAAGAGGCACACAATTTTCGTTTTAATATCCATTAAAATTCATTAACTAATTAATTAAAAAATAATAATAATTAAAAAAGCGGTAAATTCTACATTTTACTTTCTCTTTTTTGTTAAGAGAGATATTCTTATATTACTTAGGACACATACACATCAGTATATTTTAAAAACGTGTATATACACAAGGATATATATATATATATATGTGTGTGTGTGGGTATGTGTGCGCTAAAACCGTATAACATATAAATACAGGTATGTGTACAAGTGCGCACACTCAAACACATATTGAAAATTATAAGTAAAACAATAGCGTGCAGAAAATATATTAAAACCCGCATAACGAAAAAAAAAGAGAAAAACAAATCAACACGTTCTTGGGAATTATCATAAAATATCAAAAATCGACAGATAAATATATACATACACACATGTATATATACACATATACACTCATGTATATATATATATATATATATATATATATATATATATATATATATATATCTGTGATAAACTAATTACACTTATGGTACAATTGCAGGAATTATATAAATATTATTACAACTTTACACGAAACCATACATAAAAGTAAATAATCCTGTAGGATAAACAGAACTTAGTCTTCGGAGTACTAAAAAATTATGGTTTGATGGACAGATCAACAGATAGATATGGATATATATACGAATATTATATATATATATATATATATATATATATATATATATATATATATATACATATATATATATATAATATATATGTAATATACACATATATAGGAACACAAAAAAGGAGTGATTGAATAATTACATGTGCATGTATACTGTATAGTATATATATATATATATATATGAGTTGTGTAGTTGTGTGTTGTACATAATACGTTTAGAATCATTCACGATGAAAATGTGTTTATTCATAAGTAAACGGAGCAAAGACTTTCACAATGAAGTACTGAATTAATTAGTATCCATCTCTTGCCAATTACAGCAATGTTGAGACTTTCTTTACTGATATATTATACCTTAAAGGTAGTGGATGACTTTAAACGTACTGTATACATTTGTAACAAATATAATCACTTGAGAGAGTTATATACAGTATTGATTTTTCACCACGGCTGAATAAAGTAATATTTCCTTTATTTATCACGGAATTTCTTAAAATTAAACACACACATACATACATATATATATATATATATATATATACATATATACAATCAGCTTGTTCCGCAGGTTGCTTTTACTTTTATTTCATATATTTTTTGGTTATAACAACTGTACTAAAATAAAATATAAACAGCCGATATATGTATTTATACATACGAGTACATATGTGGGTATATCTATATAGAACGTATCTTAATTTAATACGTCTAAATCGATTACCTTTTATATCGCGTAAATTACTTCTTTCTCGCGTATAATCATTCATTATTTCGTTATAATAATCGAATTTCCACTAAATAAAATTTCATCCGCCGTTTTAAAATCATTATAAAAGTATTTTTTTTTTTTAATTTTTCTCTGTAAACAGCGGATAAATTTTAATCGATCTTACGTAAAGAAATTTATCATTTTATTAATATTATCGTGCAAAAATTTACTTCAAAATGTCTGCAATGAAACTGAGTAATAAATCGATAAGCACCGTCGGTTATTATTACGTTTTGAACGACATTTTACGACGGTTAACGTTTAACGTAATGCAACGAGTTAATTCTTAAGACGTCTTCGCATTAAATCGAGAGAAAAATGAATTAAATAAATAAATAAATACGAAAATAAAATAGAATAAATTTCGTTCCGTCTACTTTGGCCTGTCATCAATCTATCATGCACTACCACCCATTTAGGAGGATGCCGGTCGTTCGAATAATTTATAACCTCAACACAGGCTACGCTACGTTCTATTATTCAATTTAGCACGCTTCATTAATTTCGTCAATGTCGTTCTAGAATAATAATCAATACGAAATAATATTTGTATATTACGCGTGATGCGATTTTATACAAACGTCTATATCCGGGTCGCTTATGTATGCAGACGATGTTATTTTAATCACAAAGAATATACTGCAAAAAAAATTCCAGATACGGGCTGATCAATTAAGAAAAGTTTGAAACATTGGGTCTATCAACTTCCACGGTTAAACAGCTTTAAATATCTCGGTTCTTGTGTACAGAGTAACGGTACATCCGAAGCAGTTCGCCATCAGATAAGCACAACATGGCTGACATGGAAATCTGTGACAACATACCCACTCGGCCGAAGTCAAAAATTTACAGAACAGTTATTAGACCAGTTTTGCACTGTATGGGGCAGTTTGTGCTGGCCGGTAACAAAGCGTGAAGAACAAGCGCTTCGTGCGACGGAAATGCGCATGTTAAGATGATCAACGGGCACATCCGTTTATCCGACCGAATCAGAAACGAACGAATCTACGCTGCAATGGGAGTTGCGCCTATCGTAAGCAAACTTCGTGAAAGCCGACTACGGTAATATGGACACATGCTACGAGCTCAACATTATGACAGTGGTTCACTGATATCGGTAACTCATACGGTTTCAGGTTCCTAGTAAAAGACCAGTAGAAAGTCCGAAGCAAAGATGACCCATGAGGATAGATCTTAGAGATGTCGGTATCTCTTCAGATCTAGCAAACGACCGAATTGGATGGAAACGATCTATTTGTATTGCAGACCTCGCGCCAAAGGGGAAAATGCCGTTGATGAAGAAAAAAAGGAAATAATAATTATTATACCCCCAAAAAATAACGAAAACCGCTTGAGAATCTGCATTTTTCTAACTTTTATATTTTAATTTACTTTACGTCTAATGTAAGCCTCGTACTTCAATAACGACACCGTTATCTACATTGAAGAACTAACTACAATCTTGAAACGTATTTAGATTTGAAGCGTTAAAATTTTGGTCAGTCAACACGCTTTTAGGTTATCCTGGCCCACGCGTTAGAGCTTTAATTTTTTAATGGGAAAAATGTATTAAGAAAAGAAAAATAATAATTTCAACGGAATATTTTCGGAATAAACATACACGAAGTTGGTGGACCTATTATCGATAATTTGGAATCATTGCGAAATATTCTCTCTGTTCGTTGCTCTCTGCTTATTCATATCTGCTGGCTTACGTAATACCTGTCGTTATATGCGGCTTGGCTACTGCGACTTTCTCTTCGGTCATTGCCTACTTGCTACGTCAGCCTGTTTCGTATTATCTTTCAAATCTACGTTTAAAGTTTAATATTGACGCAATTTTTAATTATTAAGCAGACGACGATTATTGTACATTATTATTGATTTTTATTCATATTTCAGGGATGACAGCACTTTAAATATCAGACGAATAATAATGCAGCGTGTAAAATTAATTTCAGTCTGATCAATTGTACGAAAGAAAACGACATCTATCTTACTTGTATCTTCAGGCTCCGTTGTGCGGACGGTTAGCTGGTCGTATAAAGATTCCTTTAAAATGCGTAGTTTAAATACACCTAATATATATATATATATATATATATATATATATATATATATATATATATTATATATTATATATATATAATATAATATATTATATATATATATGTATATATATATATAATGGCGATTGTCGTGTGTGTCCCGCGAAATATAAACAGTAATAAATTTAGGAAATAACAAATTATATACATTTTAATAGATTTGTATTTTATTGTATCCATTAATGCGCTGTGTATCCGCAACATTACAATTAAAGTTTAGAAGTCACGTAGGATGTTGGACAGTTTTAGGAATCGAAATATTCGTTATCGTCAAGGATTTCGGAAAGATGTATACTTGTATATATTCATAAATATAATTCATATATATGTCTCGGAGTAAAATGTATGTGGGTTAATTAATAACGTACGAAATAGGAAATAATATTCAATGTGGATAAAATAGTGAATAAAATATTTTATTTATTTATTTATTTTGGGGGGTCAAGGTTAGTAGTCACGAACGTTACATACATATAATTACAGTTATTATTACAATTATCATTCATTGTATATTGTCAAAACCAGGTTTCAGATGAGCAACCCCTGTTGAAAGAAGAAAGAAAGAAAAGGAAGTATATATTTAGATTAATTAAATTTTACTACAAGAAAAGAATAACTTATAATATACCGTTCTGTCGTTGCGCAATATAATAAATTCCTTAACCGATCAACTTAATAATAATTTTTTAAAAATATACATAATTGATAGTTATATATACATTTATTGCTTAATGAAATTTACAGGAAAAATTAACCTGCATCGTGTAATTCATAAGTCATCATTGCTTTGGATTTTAGTTTCTGAAATTCCAGCAATTTGAACATTATTTGTGCAAATCCAGTTCAATCATTTCATTAGTGATGGAATTTGCATTCCATTCGATAATGCTAATATAGTTTTTCGTTACTTGCATAGAGAATAAATATTAATCTATTACGAAGGTGTCGGTAACACATTCGATAATGGTTGTAATTATATTAAAAATATCCGAGCTGCGATTCGATTTTAACTACTTCTTAGATAAAAAGTATCTTATTTAATCCAATCGTTTAAAGTAATTCTATAATTTGAAATAAATCGTTAGTGTTGCTATTACTTTTAATATTATAATTATTTCTGTTTTTTTTTTTTTTTTATTAGACGTCACTCGAGCATAAGTGCGTGAATAATTAATACAATTTCTGTCATTATTATTAACATTACTAAATTAATTACGATTATACGAGTTCTTTCGTGCGATATTGAGTTTGTTTAGGTCAAATGAATTACTAGCTATATTACGACGTGACCTTTTGTTCACGACGATGTCCGATATTTTATTATAAATGTGCAGTTCTTAGAATTAGCTGTATGATTACCGTTATACCGTTATCACGCGATAATAATAATAGTAGTTCGAGCTAAAACGCCCCTATGATTATGGCCTAAATTCAAGCCACACTCTTTTACGACCGATACCGATCGAATGAGCAGAAAAACAAGAAGCGGCAGAAAAATATGTACGAGATCATCGCGAATTTTCAGAGCTCGAGAGGATGAAGATGGTTAGTGAGTTCGATTTCGAGAACTAAATAGAAAGAAAAATGGTCAGGAAGTCCATTAACGGGAATGGTGAAATCTTGCATCAGAAAACACATCACAAACCGAGTTAGTTTTCTGTTTAATCTGATTTTTTATATTTCTTAACTTAAAACGTTTTTTAAAATTATTATTACTAGCGAAAGTACAAAATTAGATCGTTTTTATTCGTAGGAAAATTAAATTGATTTTCGAATATAATTATTATCGCCGTAAAATAAAGAAAAAACAAATTAAACTAAAATTTTTTTCCTTTTTTATATTGTCGTTAAAGACATAAAATAAAGAACATAATATAATATATTTAATGTAAGGGGATTCTAAGATTTAAGAACGAAGCCCATATATCCGTTATTAGGGTCCTCGTAATAAATATATACACGATATATTTCGAAGAATGCGGAATTTATAATGATTGTTATTAAAATAAACAACGAAGTTAAAATCGCTAAAAGTTTTTTCTTTATGAAAAATCACAAAGCTTTTTATTATCGAGTGAATATTTAAAAAAAAAAACGAAAAAGATATAAAATAAAAAGATATTAATTTAAGATTACACTTCACAAAAAATCATCACAATGAAGAAGAGTATTAAATAAATAAAAATAAAAGAAGTAGAAATTCAAAATAGACAGGAAAATATTTCGAAAATATAAAAAAAAAAAAAAATAGAAAATTTCGTAAGTTTCAAAGAAAACTAAAACAAGAAAAGGATGACATCGGCAGACGACGAAAAAATATTGGCTGTACAAAGGAAGATATATTTTACCTGGTGTTAAGGTGGTCAAAAATTCGACACACAAAATAATGATAATAATAATAATGACAAGAAAGTATTAATAATAATTTTTAATAATGACACAACAATAATAATCATATTTATAACAACTGAAATCCAATCAAATCATGTGATTCCATCTTGAATAATAGTTGCGTATAAAATTATTAAGTTTATTGACATTAGGCATTATAATTGCGCGAGTGCTAATTTACTTATACGATATACATTTATATACTACGTAAAGACACACATATTTACATCACACACACACGTATATATATATATATCGCATATTCATATACATTCTGGAATGGAAAATGTACCGTCTAAATCTTAAATATGTACTTTCACAATATCAAATAGCGGATATATGAAATAGTGTAAAATACTTACGCTAAAAGCATTTCATTTTAATAGGCGAGAGTACGAATCATTTTAAAATGGAAAGTAAAAATTAAAAACGAATCAAATAAAAAAAGACAACAAATTCGCTATTTTAAACATCTTTAATACGCCTCGGATAGGTGTAATATTAATCCACTAAAATATTATAATATTCGAGTCGCGCGCCGATAAAATATTAAGCGAAATATCGTTACGATACTAAACGCAATAGACGAGATAGAAACAAGAATTTCCCATTATTACAACTACCATCCAGTTTTAATTCCTGTTTATCCTTCCGCATACTTATCAAACTTTACACGTCAATGTATTTCTATTCTCAGATTATATTCGTCTTTCTGAAATTTAACAATAAACTTCATTTTTCTTAATTATCAAAAAATCTTCATCGACGCCTTTAAATCTAATACAAATTCTGGATCAGTCAGTGCTGCCTTGTCATTGACAATGCAACAGTCCGAAAATTCAAACTTCTTTCGGACGCTTCCGTTTTCACGGCCAAGTAATGGCTATTGACAAAGCTTGTGATTATATCCTTAATGTGCACGGTGGTAAAGGCAAGTACGTTGTGTTCGCTCTTGACTATAGAGAACTGTCCCATTCAGGTTTGATTCTCACCACTTTATATTCGATATATCAGATAAATCTCTAAAAATTATACGACTAGGCGGTGTTTTAGAATTAGGTTGGATTCCTAGTCGTTCCGGAATCAAACTCGATGAAGCGCGGGCTTCCTTGTCAGGTATTCCACTCCCATTTATTGCATCATCAGATCTACGCTCTAAAATAACTATCGCAATTCTCGGTATGAATATTGGAAATCCCCCAACATAAAGGTAAATATTTTAGAATTGTTCAGTCGCCATCTTCCGCTATTTTCACGGTATGCTCGTATTCCAATATCTATCCCCCTCATCAAATCCGTAATTTGTAGGTTTTTTTTTTTGTTTTTTTTTTAATTTGTTCCCCAATCCGGATTTACCCGATGGGGCTAGTTTATTGCTTAAAATCTAGGTGTTATTATAAAGGACAGGGGACTAGTGTGTTTAAAGCTAAATAATTATAGAAGTGCATATAAGTAGTATATAGCTGAAAAGTAAAAAGCATGTGTGTAATAGTCCCCTGTTTGTGTACTAACTAAGGGCAGTGATGGGATGAAAAACATAGTCCCATCGACTACCTGTGTGCATAAAGAAAAAGGAGTCCAGTGCATAGTAGTAATAAATAATAAAAATAAATATATAATATAGAAGAAAAAAAAATACAACTTCGAAACAAAGATACCAAAATATACACAATTTCAAAAATAAAAATCTTAGAATATTAAAAGAAAAAAAAAATTAAACTTGAGAAAAGTACATCTTTATAAGAAGAAATCTTTGGTAAAATAATAATAATAATAATAATAATAATAAAAAATTACTTCCCTGAAAGATAAGTCTATCGAATATAAATACATCGTTAAAAGAAAAACATACTTCATTATGGTCTAGATTAAAATATTTCAAATTTTACAT
This sequence comes from Coronaproctus castanopsis, assembly GCA_032883995.1. Lineage (NCBI taxonomy): Eukaryota > Metazoa > Arthropoda > Insecta > Hemiptera > Monophlebidae > Coronaproctus > Coronaproctus castanopsis. The sequence continues at coordinate 74,500,783 of CM065052.1, read as the reverse complement.
ATTTGAACATATTAATAATATAGTCAGGTAAATTACAAATTAATTATAAGTAAGGGGATCATGCCACCAGAAGCTAAGGGAGTATTGGATTCACGTTTGAATTTAGCTAATTGTCCTTGATTAATTTGTAAAATTTGAAACGTATGGCTTTCTCTGCAAAAAAAAAAAAACGTAATTTGTAGGTTACCCGTGGGCCATTCCCGTAGAGTTAAATTTTTCAAACGGAGATAATCAGGGACAATGTACATATTTCCATTAAATTTTCTGGAAGGTATAAATCACCTTCTCCTTAATTGTCCACAATTTAATTATAATAGACAAATATTTTTTAATAAACTGATATCTTTCGCTGTCTTCCCTGTAATATTCCCTACATTATCTATTAATCTGTGGCTACAAGGTATTATTGCTCATTTTTCATTTTATTTTAAGGTGCAAAATTATTATTTAAAATTATAATTTAGCGTGTAATGCTTAAATTAGAATCTACTGGCCACAAAAGTTTAGCTCGACCTAGGCCAAAAAAAAAAAAATAAAAAAAATAAAAAAAATAAAAAAATTAATAATCAGGTAATACTAGACAACAATCAAATGTGTACGATGATTAAATTAAAACTATGAACAAAGTATCCCCGTTATAATTTCGGCGATCGTACTTAACTTCAGTTTAGCCCATCCAGCTTTTTTACATATTAAATATGAACGAGATGTTGACAGTTTTAGACGCCGTTGTTTATAGTCGAGATGAATTTTTAATTCTCCGGATAAATTATACAGCTCCTCGGGAAATAGCCTGAAATCTCGTACCAGTTTTATCGAGGCACGGAATCATCGCCCGAGCTATTAATCTAGTACACCGATCGATATATTAAATTTGTGATAATTCTTCAGGACAAAAGTCACAAGTTGCAGTATATATAGTTCAGATAGCGTTAAGATCCTATTTTCTAATAACCTATTCCTATTCCTAGATATTACGTATAACAGATTTTTGTAACAACACCTCTACCGATTTAACGCGATATCATACCACCACCCCAAAGTGCTAGAATAGCATAGGGTAAAAAACTGACTGGTACAAAATACAATCGTTTAAAATATTCCAGCGAAAAAACTGCCTTAGGTAATAAAATAAATAATTGGTTTTTAGAACGCGCGCTCCAGCTTAATCTTTTATCGAGTAATATCCCGAGATATTTAATTTTATTAGTCCTAATCAATATTGTACTATCTAGTTTTATACGGAGTTGATCCTAGTCTGCCAAGTCTTTGGTTTGTATAGATTACGCATTCGCCGCTATTGTTTACTAATTGCTTAACCAATTAGATATTATGTCCGCGTCAATTTGAACGGAGTTTTATAATAGTACCGGATACCTAGATTCCACCGTCAACACACAGTACCGTCGTCGTGAAAAATATTAATAATAGTCGCGCAATAATGAAAATAATAACGATTATCGCGAATAATCAGATCAATGGCGACGCTACATTTACCCGTTAAAATATTGTCTACCCACGAAAATATGTCACTAGCAAGAAAAAAATAAACAAACGCGACAACTTAATAGGAAGATTAACTTTACAGTCCAATAGTGATGTAAAAATACTACATATTGTTAAAATAATAATAATGCAAAAGAAAATACGATAGATCTGGTTTTTTGTATTCATCTTTTTTATTTTGTTTTGGTTTTTAAACAGGAAATCGCAGATGTTAGCTTGGTATTCTCAAAAGAAATATTTCACAGATCATCCTACGATGTCAACTAGATAATTCCGCCAGATGACTGAGAAGAAGAATTATTAACAAACAAAGCGACTAGCATCCGGTAAATAGAGGGCGCAAGTGATTTTAACCTAACACTCTTATAAAATACTTATTATTATTAAAATAATACTTATTATATATATATATATATATATATATATATATATATATATATATATATATATATATATATATATATATATATATATACGAACCAACAAATAATGGAGTAACGTAATATCTTGGTAGTAATTATAAATCCACATGCGTACAAAAAAATAAAAAATAAATAAGAAATGGAAGTAATCATTCAGTGTAACATCAACCCTCGATCACCAACCAGCATCACTACTCTAGAGCTTATACCATCTTTCAAACGAAGCATAAATCAAACTACACATTTCAACGAGAATTCTACGTTGTACGTCTATTCGATTCGAACACACTTAAGTCGGATAGACACGTTTTATAATACATTATTCATATTAGTTTCTGTTTCGAACGACAGTAAGTATAAATCCCAGTCATTAACTTAATTACTAGTCAAATTCAACGAATATTTGCACATATGTAGGATGACCCAGAGAAGACGGACAGTTTAGTTCTTTAAATAGCGCAGTTGGTAACACCGCTACAACAACTGCGTGCTCCACGTTTAGTGTACACACGAGAGATTCGATTTTGTCTAGTTTCAGTGATCACGGTATCATATAACGTGATGAGGCGCTCGTTTTGCGTGTAACGTTATTTTCGGCGTGAATCGATCACGACAGTGCAAGGTGAGTTTCCAAAAGGTTCAAAGTTACGCGGTGAAAACCGGCACCATCTCGCAATTCAATATTAAGATGGGCTGAAAACTTTCGAAAGACAGCTTTTACAACGGATAAATAATGTCCTGGACGAAAAAACCGTTCGTATCCGTGAGCATTATTTTTTCGCTGGTCCTGTCAACGGAACGCGCTATATCGAGATGATAATGGACTTCAATTGGCCGCCGCAACTCGCCAGATTTGACAGTTTTGGATTTTTTTTATATACGAATAATTTAAGATCCGCGTCTACCAAACACGTCCGTAAGATCTGGAAGAACTGAAAACTCGGATTTCTGAAGAAATTTCAAAAATTCAACTACCTATGCTCGAAAAAATGTTCGAAACTTTTGTAAAAAGACTGAATGAACGAATTGTGAGAAATGGCGATCGTATGAACGATATTGTGTTCCACAAATGATTCTAAGCGCTAATTTGTCGTTTTCATATTTTTAAACACAATTTCATTCAAAATTCTTGATCGAGTGGTTTTTCAATTATTAAAAAAACAAAATCGTTCGTCTTCTCTGGGTCACCCTATATGTATGTGTACATGTACGTAAGCATATCTAGAGCAACATATAATATGGATAGATTATGTATTTATATATATATATATATATATATATATATATTTCATATTAGACATATAGCAAACATATCTAATGATTCCTATTCAACACAGTTGATTTCTGAAATTTTCGCAATGTCATCAGGTCAACGTGTTGTTGATTTCCATTTTTTTCTTTTTAGAATTTAACACGCACCATCGCAAAATAGACCTCTAAACCAGGTGTCACCTCTACACGTAAAAATTCAGCTTTGATATTTGTTCCACCGTATCCGTTAATTTGTTTGCTCTATCAATCCGAATGATCTTTCAGCGTAGCCGGATATTAAGTACAACGTTTTCCCGATTTTCACGATTACATCCTCCGTGCTTCGGGCTTGAATTTTATTATTATGCTCTTTATATATATATATATATATATATATATATATATATATATATATATATATATGCATTCGAAATGTGGTGTTACAGGAGAATGCTGAAAACACGGTCGACAGATAAACTAACTAACGAAAAAGTCCTAAAGAAAATTGAAGAAGAAAGAACATTATGGAATACAATGCTAAAACAAAGGATGAATATGATTGGGCATAAGGCACGATAGCCTACAAAAGATAATTATAGAAGGAATAATGGATGGAAAACGAGGAAACGGAAGACCTAGAAAACAATACATGTTCAACAGCTATTAGAAGACACTAGTATGCGGATATGAAGAGGAAAACAGCAAATCGTCAATTGTGGAAAACATTATCAAACCAGTCTTGATGACTACATGATAATTTCAACTGTATCACTGTCAGAACTACAGTACGGACAAGAGTCTGATGGTAAACGTTTAAAACACTTTCCGAAATTATCGTGTTCAGGGAGCACCTGACTGAAAAAAATTTACATCCGAATCATCTTTAATTCTAAATCGATTTTCAATACTGTGAAAAAACTTGAAAATCATCGCCCAAAATTTATTAGCAGTTGGTAAATAAAAAAAATATTGACCTCGCTTCAAGTAAACCTCATTATGTTCACTACGTGTATAATATGCCGTGTAAGTGTGTATATCTATTATATTTATCTATCTATATATCCATATCTATATCTATTATATATATATATATATATATATATATATATATATATATATATAGGATGCTCGTGTTTAGTGTTGGCTCTTTATATAGAACTGTTTCAACTGTGGCTGCACCACTTATTACAGGGATCTTGCCTACTGACTTAAGCATTGAAAAAACTTGAAAATGGTTCTACCATGCAAACTATCAATCCGTCTATTCTGCCATAGTTCTAATATTATTACATTAACGTTCTTAGTAAAATAATTCTTATTGTTACAATTAAATAAATTATAGTTTAACTCGATACCGAAATAAGAATAAAAAATATATTTTACATTAGTTTTAATTGCAATCAATTTATTAATTAGTAAACATAACAAACTGTGAGATCAGAGCCGACTTGAAAATGCTGAAGTCAGTAGGCAAGATCCCTGTAATAAGTGGTGCAGTTACAGTTGAAACAGTTCTATATAAAGAGCCAACACTAAACATGACCATCCTCTAATATATATATATATATATATATATATATATATATATATATATATATATATATATATATATATATATATATATATATATAGAGAGAGAGAGAGAGAGAGAGAGAGAGAGAGATTAATTTTTAAATAAAACTTCATTCAAAAATGTTGGTCGAGTAGTTTTTGAGTTATTCAAATAACAACAATATCGTCCCTTCTGCGGGTCACCCTATGGAACACGCTTTGTTCATTCGTTCGGGCACATGACTAGCACGAGTCAATTTTAATTTTGTCGTATGTTCCATTACGTTATCCAGTTAACTTTCATCGCGTTTCTTCGTATTACGCACTCGATATTCTGGCATTTAGAATGATTCTTTCCCACACGTTCCTTACGTTTTTATCATTTTTTTGAAATTCGTTTTTGTAAACGGCCAAGCTTGGAATCAGCGTGTTAAAGTGGTTAAGAGTTTACTTTTAAGATTAATCAACATTTTTTGTTGTTTTTTTTTTTAAATACGTGACTTAATTTTTCAAATGTTGGTTAATAGGGATAGAGAACTATTCTTCTCTTTATTACAATGTGGGTTATAAGTTTTATATATGTACATGTATGTATGTGTGTGTTCACAAAGCATATGAGACAAAGATGCATTTTATCGACACGGTGTTCGAGGAAATATCTGAACAAAGTTAAATTTAAAGAAGGTATACGAATTAAGGGTGGTCAGATTCAATGGTCACGCTGTTTTGTCCAGCAGCTCTAGAGTAGATTGAGAATAATGAATGAAAATTAATGCTGATAAGACAAACGACATGAAACTATCTCGAAGAGAAGATAAGCAGACAAAACAATAATTGACGATAAAGACGTAGAAAATGTTTACCTTCGAATATCTAGAAAGCGTGCTAATAGAATCAATTCGGATAAACAGATTCGGTGTAGAATGATGGAGAAAGCGCGCGCGTAAAATATTCCGACAATTTAAGAGTTGTATTAATAATACGTTGTAATGACATGAATATGAAGTTTTCGGCTATGTTACAGACGACTAACAATGCTACACGAAACGGAAACACGGGGACTAGGTAAGATGCGAACATCAATGAAAATTACAACGTTCTAAATATCGGTACGTAGGCGATTACCGAAAAGCAGTTGGATGGACACGTAATAAGAACATCTTACAAAGTTTATAGAAAAGACGGGAGAATTACTGACGATCGTAAGAGAAAACAATGTACCCAGAACATATTACCAAAAGGTGCAAAAATACAAAATACTCCAGCTAACGCTTCTGAGTAAAAATACAATGGAAATGGTGACCGGGTAGACTAAGAATGTCGTTATTACAGAATATAAAATACCGAACAGGAGTTAAATAGCGGGAATTGGGACGCATATCACATTTAACAAAAAAAAAAAATGAAAAAAAAAATACACTGCACTCATTGCAGACATCTTAAAAAAACTCTTTACAAACAATATTGAAAGTTAAGGATAGATAACACGTAATAGAATGGATTTCCAACATCAATTAATTGAAAAGGTATCAACGAAAACGAACATATGTATATATATATATATATGTGTGTGTGTGTATATATAAAAAAATATGTATACTAATCCTTGGACTTCCGCGAAATTCGGGTCTTTCTATGTAGTATTTTCTTCTTGTGTTGATGCTTAAGGACTTTAATAATAAACTTTCAAAGTCAACGACCCCGCCACCATTCGCGACTTGTTATACGCTATTGTAGTAAAGAAATACGAGTAAACTGGTATGACGTAACAGTGTACTTGCTCCGTCCTGTTCGGCTCCCTTTCGGATTATTAAAAAATCGATTATGCCGATAAAATTTCAATAAACAATAAAAGTTACAGTCGGAATAATTTCACTTATATTAATCGTCGGTTAAGTGTACATCGAAGACCCGTTCGCGATAAGAACGGTTTTTAGTTATAAATCGATTTCTGATAAGCGTATTAAATCGAATAAATTCTTCTTATTAGGCTATCATTAGCGTGAAAAGAAACACACATACATACATACACATACATAGATTTACGAACATACACGTGTGTATATAATTTTTTATATTAGCCGTTCAGCATCATTTATTTAGTGAATAATTACGTCGCGGAGTGTAATTTAACGGAAAAATTAATAATATAAATTTTATAGGCAAGCTTAGTTGTGGATATCGTACAATTTTCCAGTGTATGCTCGAAAATATTATTCCTTTTTTTTTTTTTTTAAGGTGTCATATACCACAACTAGGTAACGAGGCTGATTATTTAAATAAGCGGATATTCAGAAATTGGATGGTCAACAACGATAGCGTGCAGCAAGCAGTAACCACCTTTATATTTACCTTGCTACAGTGGGCTTATTCACCTGCTCAAATTTATCAGTTCACTCGCAAGAGGGCAGTCCCATGGCGGAATAATGCATGCAAAAAGGTTATTAAAAATCGTAGAAAAGCACTCAAAAAACTGATCATATACATTTTCAGGAATACCGAAGTACAGCAAGACATGTACTCAAACAGACTAGAAAAAGAGCATGGCATGAATATGTGTATCTTCCATAAATCCAACTACATCGCTTAAATCTGTTTGTAAGAAAATCCGATCCACGGAAGCTAAGCCAACGCCTTCATTTCCTACTTGCGTGAAAATTAATGGAAAAGTGGTTCTTAGCAGAGTCGAGCTCGCTCCAGAATTTTCTGTGTTTTGCAGATAATTCGAATAATCAGAATCTGCCACATGCGCTTCTAGATTATAAAAATAAGATAGAATCGATTGATTGATTGATTGATTGATTGATTGATTGATTGATTGATTGATAAAAAGTGTATTTACAAAAAATAAATATATGTTACAAAAAAAAAAAAAAAAAAAATAATATAACGTATTCCGGACACAGTTCTTACTACGTATACTAGTTTAAAAAGTATGCCCAGTTGCTCATTTAACTAAAGTAAAAAATACATGAAAAACCACTAACAAAATTCGCATATTGATCATAAAGTATAAATTTATAGATATTTATTTTAGTAGGATAAACAATAATTTTTATATGTATTATATACAAAAATAAATTTTGAATAAAAGATAATCCCGGTGTACATCATAATAGCGTGTGTTTAATTCTTTTGTGTTTGTAGCGCTTATATTTTAGTTGCAAACTTGTACGCGTGTAATCCCCTATATCGTTTATAAATGAGTACTGACTGCAGGCGCAGCTATCAAAAAAGAATGGACTTTTTTCTCCAAACGCATAGTCATACAATCAACCCTTCCTCCTTAATTGGACTAAGAATGGCGATAGAAAAATTTAAAAATACTACAGCAAGACCCAATAAATTTCATATTTTACTACTGAAAAACACCTCTCAGAAAATTTTAACAACCCTGTTGCAAATATTCAACAAAATATGGAATACAGAAATCGCAGATCCGTCACTAATTGACTCATATAGACCTATTTCCCATACTTCGGTTCTAGATAGTCTTTGAGAAAGCAATGCAGATCTTGTTCAACGTTAAATCAAGTATACGTTCTTCCTGGTGAAATGTCTGTCATTTATCGAAAAATCCACCTCTTAGCGGTATTCCTAGATATACCCAAAGCTTTCTATACTGTTTTGAAACACAATATTATGCGTACGTCGTATAAATGGAACTTCCGGGGTCGGCTACCGATGATTATTCAAAGCTTTGAGAACCGATTATTGCAGATGCGACTAGGAAGTGCATTATCAGCTCCATATATATATATATATATATATATATATATATATATATACGCTGCATAACAGAGTCCCACAAGCAGCGATACTAAGTCCAATGTTATTTAACATCGCGATCAACGATATTTTTAAAGAAATTAAGCCGCCGATTAACGTATCGTTATTTGCGGGCGATTTGGTTATATTTCTCACTTGTTCAAATACATTCCTCGGGATACAGTTATTGCAGACGGCATTAGACTGTCTCGTAACCTGCACGATGAAAACTGGATTCCAGTTTTCTTCCAACAAATCAACAACAGTGCATTTCTGTAGGCAGCGAAATTATTTTCATGATATTAGTGTTCACCTTAACAGCCAACCTATAGCAACTTCTGATGTAATGAAATAGTTGGTCTGACCATCAGTGGAAACCCCACATTAACAAGGTAAAGAAGACTGGTTTGAAACAGCTGAATCTGTTGCGAAAGTTGGCGCATACACAGTATGGTGCTGACACCAGGTTACTTATAATGATATATGGCGCTATTCTTCGGTCAAAAATAGAGTATAACGCTATCGCAAATGCAATACTAAAGACATCTACTGATATCCAAGCAATGAATAATACCTCAGAAGCCTTCACAAGAACTCTTACATGCAGCCTGTTAAACGACCTAGGTGAAATGACTTCTAAATTTCGACGATTGCAAATTATATCAAAATTTAATGTGCACCTAGCAACAATTCCTGATCTTCCTGTAAAATCAGATTATACAATTCTTAAATATTAACACAAATAGTAGTATCTTTTTTATATAAATCCAATCTTGAATGGTATCGCAGAGGATACATAACCGATATATCAAGACTACACGGCGGCCTTATCACCGTGGGACATGCCTAGAAATAAACTGTTTTGCATTGCTTTCTCAAAATCGCAAGGATATAGCAAGTATACTTGAACAATTCGATCGACGTATATCATGCTCTTACAGATGGCTCTACTCGATGCAGGATGCGCGATCGCTTCAGGGGAAGAACCGTTTATCTGTTATTCACTACCGCCGTCTTCTCGGTCCTATGGACGGAATTGTATGCAATCAGATTGACAATGCAGTATATACTGGAGGATACAAATAATGCCTTAAACCGACCAGTAATCCTTACTGACTCGTATTCAACGAAACGGTGCTTAAGTAGTGGCACAAACATCAAGCAGCATTGCCAAAAAGATCGTGAAACTTCTCTCAAATCTGGGCTGCAACCGTAAACCAACTTTAACTTATATCCTATGCCATTCTTGGATAAAAGATAATGAACTAGCAGACCACAAAGGATTTTACGAGCACATCGAATCATGATTATTATCCAAATGGAAACTACAGCAGCACAGATGCCATTAACAAACAAATTACACAAAATCAGAACGGATACGACATCCTGGTCCACACCGTTCTTGTTGGCACATGACATACACTTAAAACGCACGGTCATCTGATAAGAGGAGAAAATGATCAACGCTGCTCTTGTAATGATGAGCTAATAACTGTTGAGGACCTCCTGCTTGAGTGTTCCAAGTGTATCAACCAACGCGTCAAGTTCTAGAGTTTCCTTAGTTCGGTCATTCGTTTTAAATCTGTATCTTTTATTATTTGCTGGATGTATGTTTTCTTGGTTCTCCCTCCGCATCGCTTACCGACATATATAAATGAATGTGTATGTATGTATGCATATAAATAGATAGATACATGTATGAAAGATCAAATATGTTGGAAAAAAATGTAAAAACAGACAAAAAATTAAAACTGTAAATAAAATCGCGTACAAATAAGTTAAAATGGCAGCTTTTGACAAATAACGGAAGGAGACGACCTGGATTTGAAAACGAATATCGGAATTTTTCGATTGTATTTTTTCCTTGAAAAAATTCTTTCGTAGATTAAGAAATATTTCCTGGATATCCGATGCCTTAAATCGAAACTAGTACTCGAGATATAAAATTTTAATTATACTTACCAACACATACGCGGAAAAAAGCAAATTTCTATTCAAACGGTCGATGTTATCAGCAGAAATTTTTAATGTAAATTTAGATAAGTATCGAGAAAAAGACGACGAATGAATAAAACAGAAATTTCCTAAATTTTACGAGGGTTAACTGGCGGTCGGGCATAAAATTTAAAAATTCGTAATTATCATACGCGCCATTTACTACTTGATAAATTACAAGTAGAGCATTTCATCCAAATCGTTAATGTCATTTGCGAGATAGTCGAGTAAATAAACTACAATACAATATTTCTTTGTCGCATTCCGTGAAATATCGTTACGAATACTAAATAACCGATGTGACGAAAGAAATTTCTTAATAACAATCAAGCTTTATGAAAGGACGGGTAAATTTTTAACATGCCAGAAAAAGTACGCGAATATAAGTCCAATGGCGTAAACGCTGGACAATACTAATCGTAACGGGTTCAACGAAACATATTGTGTACATCTTATAAAGAAGCTATAATTATCGTATATGTTGATATTACAAAATCAAAAGAATTTTATATTAACAAAAGGGAATCAGACAAGGTCGTGTTTTGTCGCCGATACGCTTTAACATGTACACAGAATATATAACGACACTAGTACTACAACAGTTGATAGAAGGTCGAAAGGTATCTAATTTTAGAGTTGTAGATGATAGAACGTTAATAGCGGGAAATATTAAAAGAGACGGAAACACTTCTACATAGGCAGGAAAACATTAGTATGCAACACGGATTAAATATAGATAAAAATAAAACAATAACGATAATCGATCGACAGTATATAATACCACACCTCGTGGGAATTCACCGGCTATGAAAGTGCGGAAAGTTTTATAGGATCATCTTTAGAGAATAGGGGCAATTCCGATGGTGATACATGAAGCTGAATCGAAATTGCCAGAAGCGCCGTGATAAAAATGAACAAGATATGAAAGGATAAATTCATTAGGAAAAATGTTAAAATTAATCTCGTCTAAACGCTTGTTTTCTATTGTATTATATACAGCGAAGACGTGGACATTAAAAAAAAAAATTGACAGAAAAAAGACCGTGAAATATAGTGTTGGAGACGACACTTTAGAATTCTATGGGCAGCAAAAAGGTACAACAAGAAATCAGTGTTACGCAATGGTTGTCGACAATTGTCACAACGAGAACGCTGAAATTCTTAGGACACATAATAAGAAAACAGGAAGAAATGGAGCGCATAATGGTCACGGATAAAATTAATTCATAATGACCACTATGAGATCGACGGATATCATACAGTATACAACAGGGTTGCCATTTTCGGAATGCGTAAGTCAAAGGAAAAATGACGGAAAATTACAAAATTAGTGGCGGATTAAATGTTAATTACGACGCCCTATCTAGGATGAAGATTATAGACGATGATATATATATATATATATATATATAACAAAAATTGCTCGTTCAATAGGATAAGATATATATATACTAAAACCCACTCTTTTATCCGTCACATCCCGTTATTCGTCATTGTAGCTGCAGCTCGCCGATACTGAAATAGTTTCATTGAATGCTTGCTATCATCTGACGGTACAAAAACATTTAAAAATTTTTGGTTAAAATTACAAAATTAAGGAAGCAATTTTTAATGTTTCCAATGCATGGGTCCACCTTTGTTAAACCTACAGAATGGATGGAATAAACTATGACCTGAACCTGCACTACCCACTAGCGAAACAACGGAAGCGGTTAGTGTTGACGGAATCGTGAAATTTTGCAATAACAGTCTGCTTAATAATGGCACACTAACAACTGAAGGAGTAACAAATGGGTCACAGTGTGAGATGGAGGTTTTGGAATCTTAACTGATAAAGATATTGTATCTATAATGTTCAGCAGTCCGATAATGGTGAAATTGACCACGATGAAGAATCAAAATGCAAACAAACGATGAATTGGTCCGAAAGACAAGAGGAGGCAAACTTTACCGATCCTACTTTAAAAAAATATGTATGGAACATTGTCGTAAAGAAAGCTCAAGTTGCAAAGAAACGGATGCCGATTCTTCTATGATGTAAATAATTGACTTACAGTTTTTCTATGCAATTGTTCTATATTGCACTATGTTATACTGAATTTCTAAATAAAAATACATTACTCTAAATGTTATCCAATTAAACGTATATTTTTTTAATTTCTTTGATAAATAATTTACAATGTGATATAGTACTATATACGTAATTTGTTTGTAACGGTATTTCTGTTATGCGTTTATTCAGTTATTCGTCAAAGACCCGGTCCCGAGGGTGACGTATAAAAGAAGTTCTACTGCATATAAATATATATAAACTAATACTAAAACTCTTACTAATCCGGTGGTATGAGGTATCTGCAGCAAAATACAATAAGTGCTGTAAACATAAAGTAACAGAAGACTTTTGAAATCGTGTAAAAAAAAAATCAAACAATGAAATATCGGAGAAAGATTGGGCTGGCAATGTACTTCAGCTAAAAAGCTTTTCAAAATAAAAGCACCGGTTCGAAAGTATGCAGACCAATTACTCCCGATGAGAAAGAAGGAGCAGAATGTAATAACGGACGGTGTTAGAGCTTAAAAATAAAATGAAGAAATTGAATTATCGGGACGTAACTGAACTCCTTTCGACAAAAGGCCGACAGATATAAAAAAAAGAAATTGAAATAGCTGCCAAGAATTTTAAGGTAGATTCCTAGTATCCCATGATTTTTTCAAGTTTTTTTTTTCATAAACGATAAAATTGGCTATTTTTAACGAGTTATAAAGTTAAAAATCGGGGAAACCATTTTTGAAGGTTATATAAAAAGAAAATAATGAAGTTATTGGCAGAATGAAGAAAACATAACGAACATAAGTATAAATTGAGACTAGAAAGTGTTGAAAAATAAGTAAATAATAATAATAATAATAATAATAATAAATTTATATCAAAGACAAAGTAAAACAGTAGTTGTAAAATCAGACTTATAAGGAAACAGTTTCTACCTGATGTAACTAATGAATTAGCCTTATCCCCGGATATAGCAGATTAGCTGACATTTCTATCTAAATGTGATTTTTGCCGATTTTTAACATGGTCGGGTCGTATGATATTCTCCCTTTATTATTAATCATACTTCTAACTAACCTAACCTAATCAAAAAACGCGTTGTTTTTTTTTAAGTATACCATTTCGTTTATTATTATATTAAAATAATTTTTTAAATAAAACAATAACTATAATAACTCAATCGACACTACCGCTATATCGGAAAAACTTGGACCTATTTCATACTTGTAAACATACTTATAAGTAAAATTTAGAAAGGGTATAACTTATATTAAACACTTTTTCCGCGCTTTTCTTTTTCATCATGTTTAGAGAAGCAAGACATCAATATATACAAACTTCTAGGAATGAACCTAATTGAGATAAATATATATATATATGTGTGTGTGTATACATGGAGGTGTTTGTGTTTATTCCACGTGATTACAATTAGCGAATTTTGATTATTAATAATATATAAGAAATTCTACTAGTATTACGTCATTTTTCAACGCATCATCGTTGTTTCGTCGCCGGACGTCATTCTGACTAAATCACAATTACACGTTAATTTTGGGTATAAAAATGGACTAGCATTCAATGGGCACTAATATAATACGTAACGCGGTTACACGCGTGCGCGTTATCGTACGAAGTGGGATACCGCTGTTATTTCGACAATGATTAAAAGTTATTACACCATGACGAAAAGCCTTATGCTAGCCAAGATCAAATCTTAACGTTCTAGCAAACTACGACGTATATTCCAAATATCGCCCGTATTATTTGTAAAGTATTAATCGTCACAATTTAGCATTACAACATAAAAGAAAAATCGATAAATTATTTTAAAACAAAACTGGAAAACGTAATATCATCGACTATTGATCCCCCCCGGTTAAATATAAAACCGAAAACGAACCCATTAGATAAGATTAATAATAATAATAATTAATGATAGAAGAAAAATAAGAACAGAAAAAAAAGCATAATTTAATAAAATTATCGAACCTTTATAATTTCGCTTCATCGATTTATTTCATGTAAGTCAAGATTATTGAAATGGAAAAAAAATTTTTTTAACTCATTTAAATAAATGACCACGTAAACAAACAATAAGAACTCAAACAACTAACACATTCTAAACGTGACACGAACTAAAACTAAACTGAGGTAGAGGTATAGCGTAATGAACAAACTACGCCAGACGTACGTATCATTAAAAATACTTTACCTTGTCAAGGATGTCATTATCATTTGAAACACAACTTTTTCCTCTCTCTCTCTAAAACAATTTGTTTATATAGGCGTACAGGATTAAAAAATAACACAACTTTTTCGTTCGTTTAATTTACAAAGTTTTAACGAAGTTCCCCGTTAATATTAGGTTTTATCATTATTATTATTGTGGAACGTGTGAAAATTTCGTATCATACAAGGCTATTTATATGTTTAATTGATTGCCTACTTTATTCAAATCATATTTGAACATTTAAAAAAAAATAAACATGTAAAAAACATTATAATTCAACACTTTTTTAGGACTATTAAAATTCATAAATAAAAAAACGCTTTCGGAAGTGTGGGAAATATTGGCGGAGTTTATAAATATAAATATTCACTTTACAAGAGTTAATGCTTATTCGAGCAAACACAATACTACCGTTTTATTCAAATTACGATAAAGCTCGTTTCCTAATATTTTTCTTACTTATTTCGTGGAATGTTCGCTAATTTATTACGTAAACTCGTATAAGTTATTTTTACAGGTGTTTATACTACCTACAATAGTAAACTTTCAGGTTTATCTTGTTATAAGTTCAATGCGTGTGTGTGTGTGTGTGTGTGAGTACATGCGACTTGTGTAAATCGAAGGATATTTCGGTGGGTGTTTGATAGTATTTATCGATGTATATTACGAAATTTATATATAAGTATATACGTACATATTTCTCATCGCGTATATATAGTTCGATAGATGACGAATTTTTATTGTAATTGTTTAGAGTATTAGGATGTTATAATTTTACGTTTTAGTAAATAGTTTTTATTTAATTTTCGCGGTAATTTTATATTTTTCAGGCGCAGTTATTATTGTGTGGTTATATGCGTCGAATCATACATATGAGAATCTGCGTATGAAAGGATACGTATAATTTTTTTTTATATACACATTTCATATTAAACTTTTGGCATTCCTAATTTGTGTTAGTGTTTCGAAAATATTTGTTGTTATTCATCAGCTGCTCGCGCAATATCATGTAATCATGATATGTTGTAATAACGCGTAGAAAATAAAATAAATTGACTTGAAATTGAAAACTATCATCATCAACACCATTATCATTATTATTTATTTTTATTTTTTTTTTCGATTTTGGCCAGCCATGGAAAAACCGATGATCGTGAGATTTTCTTTTTCCTTCTGCAATATTCTTTCATGATTCTTCTGTCCACACGTTACTACTTGTGTTCTTCTTCACGTTTTCGGCAAAACCTTTAAATGCGTTGATTTTCTCTCTGAATTTATTTCTATTATTTTCGTCCTCACTTTTTATGTTCATTTATGATTTTTTTTTTTGGGGGGGGGGGTTTCTATAAACCACGTAAGTTTATTCTTTGGATTGCTTTCAAAGTATTCAAATATGACGTTAGTTTGTCTATTCCATTCTTTTTAGGTGACCGTAAAATCTTATCTTCTCTTTCTCATTACGTCCGATATCTTTTCAATTTTCTCATATATTTCCTTGTTGCTTTTTAATACCCGTTGTCCATCTTTAATGTTCTTTCCCAGAATTTTTCTATTATTATTATTATTATCATTATTATATGGAATACTGCATTGGCGTAAAATGCCGAAGTGTCATATCAAACCCATTGAACAATTGCAATATACGTGTTAAATATAATAATTTTTAATGAAAGCACAAATTTTAAAAATAGATTTATACATCCGAAGTCTGTTGCAATTTGTGGTCAGAAACCATGCTAAGTTTGATATATCATTAAATAGAGGAAACACTAGGATGTTCGGAGAAGATAAGGCGCCAGTTCCTCATTTTAGTAAAACCAGGATCAGTGGCCGAGAAGTTTATGCTAGGACAATAGAATTTAATGTACTACCTCGGGAACTAAAAACATACCTAATTAATTAATTATAAGCAAAGACGGTGGAATTTATTAATTAAATATTTGCGGATTATTTCTGCAACTGAATCTTGAAATGCTTAAAATTAAAATTTGTTAATATTTCATTTTTCCTTACTTATTACTATCACTGCAATTATTATTATCATCATTATTATTATAATTAATATTATTATTAGTTATGCTTCATAATTATTGGGTATGCAGTCTTATTTACCTTGTCCTTTAAGATTGCGTTTGCACGTGTGTATAGACTTCAACGTCAAATAGTCTTCATATGTACATAAATGTTTCTGTGTGTGTGCATACGAATGAAGTGTGTATATGTTTATGTGTGTGCATATGCTTATATTTGTATATATGTATCAGAAGAAGATGATCATGTGTATATAATAACATTAATGTCTAATACGTACGGTTTTTCGTTAGTTTGTGTGTGTGTGTGTGTATCTACAATTATTTAAATTTATTTTGTATTTTTGGTTACGCTTGTTTTATTTTTATTTTTCGCGCGGAATGTGATTATTTTAATTTGATTTGTGTATAGAATATAATTAAGTTGTTTATTTAATTTGTTAGCCGGCGTTCGAGCAGTTTATGCGTATAGTCGGTCTATGTTTTATTTCATTTCATTTATGTAAACTTTTTAGTGAAATGTCATAATAAATTGAATTGAATTGAATTATTATTATTATCATTATTATTATTATTATTATTACTGGAAAATAACTGTTAACGAGAACAAATCCGTTAACGTACAGTTTACTAATAGGAAAGTTGTAGTCACATCTGTTAAAATCAACAAAGTAGTAAAGCCACTTCAGTCTAGTATTAAATATCTGGGAATGTAGTTGGACACGATCGATTGACACAGCGTCATCATATAGTTAAAAAAAAAAAAGAACTTAATATCCGAACTCGGAAAAAGACAGAAACAGTACTATGATACTTAACAATAAGCGGCTGATGTATATAGCTGCCGTTCGACCAATCTAGACCTACGGAATTGAACACGAGGATTGTGCTAAAGATACAAATATTAGATTCACGCAAAAGTAACTCAAAATGAAATCTTAAGGAAAATTACGAACGCACTCTGGTATAAAACAAAAGCAACTTTACATGAAGATCTAAATATTCTGTACGTATCTGATATTATAAAGCGGTATGCCCAAAAACATGCTGGTAGACTAGAAGGTTATTCTAACAGCTTAGCTAAACACATTACTGAAATATTTTAATTATATAGGTAAATACATTATATTATATCATATTA
The DNA here is from genome assembly GCA_032883995.1 of Coronaproctus castanopsis. Lineage (NCBI taxonomy): Eukaryota > Metazoa > Arthropoda > Insecta > Hemiptera > Monophlebidae > Coronaproctus > Coronaproctus castanopsis. The sequence goes on along the minus strand of CM065052.1, from coordinate 74,482,839 downwards.
TATACATATATATATATATATATATATATATATATATATATATATATATATATATATTCATTTAAAACGGTCGAAGACCCAAGAAGATTTCAACAAAACTTATGCAGGATTTTTTTCCATCACCCCTCTCACTCACCCATTCACTCTCTCTCTCTCTCAAAAATATATATATATACCCCTAAAGTAATATAGTATATATATATCGTCCGTTAAAAACTTTAAATTATTGTAATTTCTGTCCTATTTGTAATATCAATGTGAAACAAAACTTAGAACGAATCCGATAATATAGGCTATACGCTATGCGAATTTCATCATTGTTGCTTTAATCGTTTCTGAGTTAAATCGATACAGACGGAAATAAATTTTAAAATATAGATTTTCGGTTTATGTGTGATAAAAATAGCCCAATGCAGTGATTATAAAGGCACTACAGTTTTACATATTAGTATAGAATATATATATATATATATATATATATATATATATATATATATATATATATATATATATATATATACATTGGCCCGGTATTACCCATTTAGTCAGTTTTCTTTGTATTATAAATATGTCAATTAACTAACAAAGTTTATATAACGATCGATGAACTTTAATTTATATTTTAGTATTATCAATATTTATAAATCGATACAACTCCCCAGCCATTCTTGTAGTCGGTTCGTTAATTATCTAAGACAAATATGTACTGGCAATGTATTGTATGTTCGATCAATTTCTTTTTCCAGTTCTTCTCTTCCCATATTTCTTATCCTGCAGTTCCAAATTACACGTTCAACGGATCCTATTTTTTGCATTCACACGAATCTGAATTTATTTTTTAAATTTGTTTTATTTTTTTTTAAGTTAAATTATTTTCGGTCCGAAATCTTGTCATTATTTTAATATAATCTCTATGCATGTTATTTGAAAACTAAGTATCTTTACGTATTTGGATAGTGATTATATATAAATATATATATGTGTGTGTGTGTGTGTGATACATGAAACAACATACATGATCAAGATTCTGCATATATTTATATCTGTTATGTACGTGTATATATAACACATATTTTGAAAATAACAATTTTATTATATATATATAAAAGTTTATACTCATCTATCAATATTATATATATTATTTATATGTACGTGAACGTATGTATGTGTGTGTATTTAAAAAAGAAAAAATGAACAATAAAAACTTCATACTGCTATAAAACGATATTTTATAACGAACATTCCTAAAACGTGTTTTAACTACGTTAAAAACAAGAGTACATTTGTTTTTGTTGTTTATTTGTCCAACAAAATTTAGCAATAAATTGAAATAATAAATAAATAAATAAATAAATAATTAAATAATTAAAACGATCAATTAAAATAATAAATGAACGGATCGACCGTTTTATCTTATCTTTCTTAAATTATAATAAATCGCCGTAAAAGTATAATTCATCGTCTCTGTCATTGGCGAAACGGTCGTCTATATCATCGTCGCGACTTTCGACCATATGCTCTTCCGCATCGTAAATTCCGCCTTCAGTTGCGTAAGCGTTATCGGAATGATTCGATTTTCGATAGTTTTCTAAATAACGTTCGAACGACATTTCCAATCGTCCTTTCAGCCTGGGCGATAATCGACGCCATTCGATTCTCGTTTGTAACGTTAATATCAATTTTTCTCGGAAACCGAACGGAGTTAAAGATACGATTAGTAAAAGTAGCAGCGACGATATCGGCAATAAGGTTATCAGTAGAAAAAGATTTAACACGACCGTCCAATCGAACGTCGATAACAAATAGGACACGAATAAAAGGAAGTATCGCTTCAATTTCGACCGTAACGGTAGTTCGCTCACGTTTATAGTTAGCGCCGCCTGCGATAAAAGAAGAAAATGAACACGTGCGTAAAAAAAATTACGATAAACGATCGAATGTGGTGCATTTTTCTTTTAAATTACGCAAATTGAGACATTACGCAACACTGATGTGAAACAGCAGAACGAACCCCCACTCTTTTTCTACTCCATTGTAACTTCCTGATAGTCATTAGTAAATCTTTCCGATATTCCTTACAGGATATTATCGTACGAGTGAACTTTCACTAAATGTCCAAAATCTAGTACAGAGTTCCCGTCAATTAATCAATCTTCAAAAACTAGCCGTTCGATATCGACCTATTTGTTCAGCTCATTGCCTAAGATATTCTAAAAAAGCTCTATTATAAACCTCAATCCTCCTAAACGTCTGTACGTTTTATTATACCTTATGTTTCCGATCCGTGTGTGTGTGTGTGTGTGTTGCTACCAGTAGAAAATAAACAGTGTCGTTCAGCTTTACCATACTTCGCTTAATAATACCTTTTACAGTGTTCATTTCTTTAGTTGTCGCCGTATATCTTACCAGCATCAGAGATATCTATATATTTTATTCCTACCTTCCACCGTTAGGTAGAATAATCTAAGAAAAATATATTTTTATCTACTAGCCAGTCAATGTTATAATTCTTTGATTGGGAATTTCCTACGCGATTTGTAATAATAACTTACATCGCGATTAACAAGGAAAATTAAATGTACGTATATATTTATGCGTGTGAAACATGGTCTAAATCTGTCAGCAGAATAGATGGCTTCGAAAGCTGGGCATATAGGAAGCTATTAAGAATATCGTGGATGGACCGAAAGACTAATGAATATATTTTTCAGAAGTTAAAAATACATAGACGTTTATCAAGCAGAATAAGGAAAAGAGATGTGAATTCTCTACAACGTCTAATAATCACCGGAAAAATGGATGGACGAAGAAGAAAAGGAAGACCAAGAAGGCAATGGGCTGATCAGTTAAAATAGTTAATTGGCTTAAACATACACGAAGCACTGATGGTTGCTCACAATAGATTAACATGGAGATCAATATATATATATATATATATATATATATATATATAATATATATATACATATATATATATATATATATATATACATAGAGAGAGAGAGAGAGAGAGAGAGAGAGAGAGAGTGAGACTCAGAGAACATAGACGGTTTTGTTGTTTTTTGAATAACTCAAAAACTTCTCGTCAAAATTTTTGAATGAAATTTTTATTTAAAAATGGTTTAATCAGAAATTAGTTTGTGGAGCACAATATCGTTCAGATGACCGCCATTTGCAATCATTCAGTATTTACAAAATTTTCGAAAACTTTTTCTAGTATAGGTCACTGAATTTTTGGAATTTCTTCAGACTTTTCAGGTCTTCCAGATCTTGTGGACGTGTTACGTAAACGCGGCTCTTAAGATATTCCCACAGAAAAATCGTGTAACTGAATTTTTTTCGAAACTCCCTTTGCACTATCGTGATCGATTGATGCCGAAAATAACGTTCCTCGCAAAACGCGCGCTCCTACTCGTTATAGGATACCATGACATATATATATAGTTCGCATTTTTAAGGTCAATACCAGACGTTGAGTTCTAAAATTGAAATTTAAAATATTTACGAAAAACTGCGTAATGAAAAGTTTCATATAACTCCCGCCAACAGCGACTAACGTATGGTAATCAACCGAAAAGTTTCTAAATTCTACTTTTTGTTATGACGAACGATTCAATCACTGCACATTCAGTCAGGATGTCCACTATACGGTACACGAATTTTTAAAGCTAACGATGTTTTTTTTTATTTTCTCGTTGACGTGAAATGTCGCAATTTAAAAAATATTTATATAAATATATAGAAAATTATCAACGGCTCGGCTAAGAAGAAGCGGTATGGTATAAAAACCGATTTTTATGTAACAAGTTTAACATCTAAAATGATAAGATATTCTTGTAACATCGATTTGCATCCCCATATATAATAACGAATATGACATTCTTACGAAAGTATAAAGTTATTATTTTTTAATTTCGCGCGCGCCATATTAAAGCAACCGAGACTATACCTTTGACGCCCCAATTAAGGATAAAAATGGTAAATGGGAACGAAGTAATGAGGAAAAAGTAAAGTTTTTTGCAGAGTACTTAGAAAAAGTATTTCAATTGGGTGGTTTTTAATGAAAATGTCTGTATTAATGAGGACATTGAACAACGAATTTAAGTAATCAAACCTTTACATAAAATTAAATGTAATATAAAGTGCAAAAAGACGATACGATTTAATTACCGGAGAAGTGTTGAAACAATTGCCAAAGAAAGCTATTCCAAAACTTACACATATTATCAATGCTATATTTAGATTAAAATACGTACCGACAGTTTGGAAACTTGCTGATATTATCGTGATACCGAAGCTATCGCAGTATGAATATCGTCCTACAGACCAATATCGTTATTGCCAATATTATCTATTTGAAAAACTGTTTATAAAAAGGCTGATGCCCATAATAGAAACGGAAAATTTAATACCGAGTTATCAATTTGGGTTTCGAAAAAAAACATTCAACCATAGATCAGATACATAGAATAACCAAATATAATAGAAAAAAACTTTAGAACGTAAGCTAGTTTTGCTATTTTTTCGACGTAGCCCGAGTGTTAAACAAGGTTTGGCATGAAGGTGTGAAGAACAAAGTTACCAGAGTCATATATAGAAATACTAACTTCGTACAATTTAGACAGATATTTTAGAATAAATAAAAATAAGGTTTATTCAGAGTTGGAACCGATTCGAGCTGGAGTCATTCAAGGGAGTGTTCCGGGAACCGATACTCACGCGGGATTTACTTAAATTATAAAACAATACTGTAGCAACATTCGCTGATGACACAGCAATCCTGGCAGTAGCAAAGGATGGTATATTGTTAACAGGGAAGTTTCAGACTGCAGTGGATGACATTTGTGATTAAGCTAAAAAAATGGAATACTAAATTAAACTATACTAAACCAGTTCATATGAACTTCACTAATAAGCGCATTATATTCGGTATATGTATTAATGATAATTTTATACCATATGCAAATACAGCTAATTACTTAGGTTTGGAAAGTTCACGTAAAAAAGAAAAGAGAGTAGTTGGAAATAAAATATAAAAAACTATATCGGATGATTGGTAGGCATTCTCCGTTATCAATTTACAATAGTAAATGTACAAACAAATTTTGAAATCCGTCTGGACATCTACGATATACAGTCATGTGAGATGCGCTAAACAAAGCGATAGCAATATTATATAACGTTTCTAAAATACAGTTTTAAGAAACAAATACACGTCCATAAAAATTTATACAGATCGAGCAAGCCGATGGAGTAATTAAAAATTTTGCAAAATGTCACCAAATAAGACTTAAAAATCATGCAAATACCGAAGGCCGTTACGGTGGATTTGAAACGAAACCGCGTGAACTAATATTACATTAATTTAGATATATGGGGTATGTAATTTATTACATTTAATTAATATCCAAAAAACCAAAATTCCATTGAGTAAATTTCGGTATATTATTTATTATTATTTGTTAAAATTAACTCGTTTATTAGTCTGTCTAGACCAAAATTACACGAAAAAATAAACAAATAAAATGAATCAATGATCAATTTCGATGAATAATTAGTTTTAAGAAGTATATTATAAATTTCATCAATTTTTATATTAGAATTAGTTCCTATTTTCTGCGCTATTTATTTAATTGTTTACCTATAATTATTGCGTTGTTTATACCACATTTACTAATTATTTCGTAAATACCGTTTTTTTTTTTTTAACTTTGATATTTTTTGTAAATTGTATATTTAAATTAGTATTTTTTAAATTTTATTTTAATTTATGTTTCTTTTTCCTTTTATATTTTTTTGTAAATCGCATATTTTTTATTTATTTATTTTTTTCTAGCTTTATCATCTTTTTATAGAAAAGTTTAATGCATTGTTTATAAAAATAACGTTATTTTTAAGAAAATTAAACTAACGAATATCAATCTGCCGTCGAATCCACTTGCAATCGATGATAAAAACGAAAGTAACATTTCTATAAGTGAAACTTACACACGACACAACAAACTAACCAACTCTCGAAACGATTTGTAAGTATTTCGAATGTAGGCATTAATATACCACCAACGCCGAATCCAAGGCACGTTCGATCGATAAAAGTTGCGCCGCCCCGTAGCTGTAGTTTAATAGTGTGTCCGGCATAGGGAAAACTTTAACGATGCTAAGGGCGTCGTTTATAAAATTACGTGTCAAACTAGATAGTGGCGATGTGCTATCAGCCTGTGCGTAACACCCGTCACTATCTTTAGCGTATTTTCCCATCTTTCGGTCATACAGAATGACCTCGATTCGATTGGATAGTTTTATTAAGGGATAGAACATTTTTGCTGTTTATAAAATTTTTCGAATGAACAACTTTACAAAATCGCAAATTGCGTCGTTTCTAAGCTCGTAAGATAAAAACCGTCACGTGATATTTTGAAAAAAAAAAAAAACAACAAAATTAATCAATAAGAAAATTATTATTCTTCCGCCATTCTAAGACTGATCTTTCACAATGATGGTCCTTATCTTCAGCGTCTTATTTAATTCTCTAAATCGTTATAAAATTCCTAAGTTTTGCACATTTCGCCATCCTTGAATTTTACTCTCGAACACAAAAAAGATAAATCCGACAGGTTTAAACGATAAAATAACTGATTAAAACTGTTATCTTCGGCTAGAAAGCATTTTACTATTGTTCGATCGTGTTTTACACAGATAGTAAATTACAGAACAGAATCCATCTACCAACATACATTAAATTACACTTACCGACGGATGTTCGATTACATAGACACGACTTAGTAGAAGAAAACTTTATAAAATACATCCTCGAGTTTCTATAAAGAAGCATCCAAAATGCGTCCAGTACTGCGCATTAAGATGCCACTCAGCGATATCAAGGAAGCAACCAAGGACCTATTTTGTAGCCCGCATACAATAAAACCGTCAATTCGCGAATGGAAGTTTCAACTTCAAGACCGAAGGATCAGATGGTGCTGTGTCGCCTCCGGATCGGTCATACGCATTACACATGGACACATATTCCAAAAACTAGTCCGACCAACCTGTGATAGATCCGACCAACCTGTGATAGATGTGAAGTTCCAATTACAATTGACCACCTCTTAACAGAACGTCCCAAAATCCCAAATTCTTCTTCCTTAAATATTTTAATAATTTTGCCCAAGATTCCCCATCCGTCTTATCCTTTCTTAATAAGCTTAAGTCGGTAAACCTGTTTAACAAAATTTAAATCTGCTGGCCGCGCTCCTAGCCTCGCTGCTGTATATAGCGCGGAAAACCAAAAAAAAAAAGTTTCTATAAACTTAATATTTAAAACAACCGGAGAAAATGACAATGTACACGAAAAATAATTTATTATTTTAAAGAAGTTAATCAAGTTCGGATGAACTCTTCGCGACCGGAAGAAACTCGAAGTACAAAGAGACCAAGGATAAAAGCAAGAATCACATCGAATCTAGATGAAGGCGAATCCAAACCTATTACTCTAAACCGATCGCTTAATGGAACATACATGCGTAGTATAACTATCAAAATCAAAACTCCGGAAAAAATGCATATAGTTCTGTTAATTACATTCGCAGAATCGGTACGACTCGATAGAAATAAAAGTTAATATGTATTAATTAGTGCCCCGAAGTAAAATGAAATGACCGAAATGTCGAATTAAAAATCAAATTCGTTCAAGATTCGTATAATTGCCGGTTAATTATTCCGAATAAACGAACAATAGCTAAATCAAATACACATTGTGGCTTCATTTCGGCATTTATGATTCAAAATGTAGTTAAGACAAATTCGGATTAATCTTAGACGATATTACTTCATTTCTGCCTTATACATCATACAACTCTATCGACAATGGTCTATTTTATAGAACCTCGAAAGCAAATCACTACATTGTGATCTGGATCTTTATCTGAAGCACAGGGTATCATCCGAAATGGAAACATTTCTTTACCGTGTTCGTTTATCATTTACTTCTTTATATTCGCCCATTTTCTCTTTAACCTGCCTAATTACACTTAGAACTTGATATCGTCTACAGCTTATCAAATGCACTAGTTCCAGTGTAAATCTATGACGTTGATCATAATCGATGTTATTGTGCTGCTGCTTGTGTGTCAACTTTTATGTTCATTTGAAACGTATTATATTGTCATATCTTCTGTCTGTTTTGTATTCATCAAAGTCCTACACCGTCCTCAAATTAAATAAATTATGTACCGAATCACAGCTTAACGTAATAGCAATGAATATGAATAATGCTAAAATAAAATTGACAAACAACAAATACAAAAAAAAATGAAGATAAATATAAAATACATTCAGAAAATGTATAAAAATATGGATATATCATTAAAGGATAAGATCTTAGTAAAACAGCTGAAATTTATTCAAAATTACATCGGGTCTATATTAAAAAATAATGCAGTATCATCGGTATAATGCGCTATCTTGCAACTCTGACAAGTCTCGTAAAGGAACAGCGTCAATAACAAAAGGAGCTAACACATTTCCTTGAGTAACATCAGCAGCGCGGCTTGTACTTGTCGATGCAGAGCCTTGCGTTATTTATTTATTGGGAATAAATTAATCAATGACGACAGCAGATAATCAAACGCATAATAAACATGGCGAAAATAACATTGGCCTCCAAAAAAAAAGGAAACTTGCAAACTGAAATCTCAATTTAAACGTAAGAACAAAATTTGCCGAATACTTACGTGTGGTGTGTTACTAATTGGTCGTGAAACATGGCGATGACGGAACAAGATATAAATGAACTAAAAACAATGAAAATATGGATTTGAAAAGAATCCATGCGAAAAACAGATTTGAAGGAATAAAAATGAAGAAAATACTTTTGTGTACAATTAAAATAAAAAGTAGAAAAATATTTGGTAACCTAATAAAAATTATTTCATTCTTAACGGAAAAAACTGACGAAGACATGACAATGAAAAGAGAATAGAAGTTCACACCGAAAAGGCTAAAAAAGATTATATATATATATATATATATATATATATATATATATATATATATATATATATATATGAGAGAATAGCAGTTTTAAGTCTAACACTATATAACAACCAGCAGGTGATAATTATTCAAGTATAATCACCAACATCGGATTTAACAGAAGAAACGTGCGAACAGTTTTATGAAACACTTTTGAAGTCACAATGCAAAGTATCAAATATAACCAGTATAATAAACTTCTAGTTTTAGGAGATTTCAATACTAAAATTAGAAAAAGACAGCATGTAGAAGAAGACGTATTAGGTCCATATGTGTATGGAATACGTAATGAAAGAAAAGGATAGAAATTATTAGAATTCTGCCAGGGTCAAAACATGAAAGTTCTAAACTCCTTCTTCAAGAAAAGATTAGGCAAAAAATCGACATGGATTATTTAGAAACGAAATAGACTTTGTTCTAGTAAAAGATATTGGATACATTCAAAATATGGATATATCAAATATAAAATTCCATACAGGTCATACATTAATTACAATAAAATTATTAGTCAAAAAAGGCGTAAGGAAAATATATATATATATATGTGTGTGTGTGTGGACAGAAATAATGATAATGCAAAACCTACAGCAGTTTCAGGGACAAATTACATTGAAATTGAATTTGTTTTTTAATGGAACTACCCCAATAAGTTGTAAGTATTTTCTTTGTATAGCCTCCTGCGTTAATATTAGCACGGTTTACATGTATTTTTATTTTGAAGAACATTCAATATTACCAACCTCATCAGTATCACATTGGAATGTATCAGACCTTAGACTGGTTGGGATCTGTCAATCCAAGTCCATAATTTTTTCACTTCTGCCGTTAGCTTTTCAATTCAATGTAGGTCTTGATGTTCGCCTTTTTTCCTGACTGTGTCCATCGGTATTTTAGTCTTCCTTTCGACGACCACATGGGTATTTTTCCTTTTATAATATATTTGTGTCTTACACGTGTCCTATCCATTTTTATTCTGTTTTTTCTTTTTTAATCGTTTTCAAGCGTGATCTTTCCTCTTGTACTCGATTAAAAACTTCTTCACTTGAAACTTTACGAACCCACGAAATTTTTTATTATGGTGTCACTAGCATCGCGTTCGTTAACCTCAACTTATTAGTTTCGGTGATCACATAGACAGCGTTATAACAGGTATTTTTCTTTTAAACACCTCTTTAGCCTTTACAATTCTTCGCCGGATCTCTTCGCTGCGATATACTTTTTCTGTCATTATATGTCCTAAATATTTGAAAGAATTTAACATTTGACTCGTTAATTTTCTACATTTAGTAATACTATATAAGTTAACCGTTAAGGTATAAGGTACTTAACTTCATGAAGCCCTTGTTATGTGTATATCATTACGCAATAAAGCTTCTTCTTCGTTTGCTTGTTCGAGATTTTTTTCATCGATTCATATATTCATTTTTTCTGTCAATTACCTTTTTTTTTTCAGTATTTATTTCCATTCCGTACTTGCCTACATGCTGTTTAATTTTTGTATTATCGTTAATAATCCCTTCTCGTTGTCGGTTTTGTATAATTTTTGGGTGCGCCCTACAACTCACGCTATTTACAGTGCGAACCTAAACAACAAAAACCACTAGTGCAATGTAACAAAAAAAATTCTAAAATAGAAAAAACTTTTTTACAAAATTAAGAATTAAAGCAAAAAAAAGGAGTGTGTGACTGCGATAAATAAAAAATGAAAAAAAATTAAATAATGCGTAATATTCCAAATAAAGAAGATAATAAAGAGGGTAAAACGAATTGGTTTAGTCATCGAAGAATACATTTACTATTGGTTAGCTATACATATATATATAACACAACCTATCGAATGGATGAACCTTTTTTAATTTGTTTGTACGGCTTGTTGTTTTCATTATAATATATATATATATACACATAATGCAACAGTTTCTTGTTATAAAATTACCGGCATGTAACTAATTAGCGATATAATTCTCAACGTGAGGCTTGTTCTTCAATCGTAGTTCTGTGGTTGACTGAGTAATTTCATCGCGTACAGAACGCAAAACCAACGCAATCTCCGTTCACGGTACCCCGGCTTTACGCTCGAGAAATTACGAGCGAACGGTAAAATCATCGGTAATATTACGATGAGATTAACTTCTAGTCGAAATTGCGACATTTACCTCAAAGTTTCCGTTTTTAACGTTCGAAATTGGACGTATATTTAAACAGTTTCAACTGAAGCAAATACCAGCAGTTGAAGATATCTGCTGAATACGGATTAACGTGGGGATCGTATTCCGGAAATTTAGAAATAGAACATTAACGGGAATTGTAGCTTATCTTCTTTTATTTATAAAACATTTCTTACTGATTTCAATACGCTACACACAATAAACTACGTAACAGCCAAACTAAAAATCACGAAAATTTTACCGAATCATTTAACCGGTCCTCGTCGGCTGAGGCACAGTCGAGCCAACCGATTTAATCTTGACAAATATAATCGGACAATGAGCGAACACGATTTTTAGGCAATTCATAACCGAATGACTTGCGACTTTTTAACGTCGTATCTAACCGATAGCGATAGGTTCTAGATGGAATGACGCGCGTCAATGAGTCGGGCGTGTGAAATAAAAAACGATAATAGGTGAAATACGACGAAAACTCGGAATGGACGCAACTATCGTAAAAGTGAATAAATGTCGAATTTCTAACTATGTCCTAAACGGAGAACTTTCGCGGGAATATTTTTCAAAACTGAGACTGGTAATTTTATCGATCGTTTCAAATTATAACTATTAAACGTGTACGTATTCATAATCGCCATTATTAATAATAAATATAATAAAAAGCCTCCGTTTAAAATATTTTAAATAGGCCGAAGTAATAAATAAAAACCAAGATAGGGGGTTATCTGAAATTAAATTATCGGTTTCGGCGAAAATTAGAACCGTAACCTCAAATGTATGTAGGTGGCGTGAAAACTGTATAGACTAACGAACGTCCTACTTTTAGGTCACACATTTTTAGTTTGATCACGACGTATGTTAAAAACAATTTTCCGTTTTTTCTAATCGAAATCGCCAAAATACACTTTAGCCTATAAATATCTTGACCTTGAAAAATACGTATCGGCCCAAAAGTATGAATTATAAAACACACACACACACATATATATATAATTCCGTAAAACGGTGTACGTCCCACCTATATATACAAATATGTAATCGGAACAACGAAACAAATACATACACTGGCTAAGATAACATTGTCCAAACATTATTGGTAACCACGTATTGCTTTGCGTTCGTTAAAAATCAAGTAATATTTCATATTCTAATAGCAATGCCAATTATTTTCATATGCTACATACAAGTAGAACAAGGTAGTCCCTTTTATTTTAATTTATTTAATTTATTTTTTTTTAAATACCACATGTAATTCTACGAGTAGAAAAAAGTAATGGATTATGAACATATAAGATATGTGATAGAAATAATAACAGTAATAACAATAATAATAACACTAATAATAAGGATACGTGGCTTAAATCCTCCTCAGAGGGTTGAGAAAAGTATAAAATACTTATCAAGAAGGCGTGTTGTAAACTTCAATTTCGCAGATAAAATGATAGCTGAAACGGAAGAGAATATTTGAACGAGCTCGCGTCATCACTGATAAAACATCATCTTGCAAAGTGTGCAAAACAACCTCGATTGCAAAAAGTACTGTTAAAAAATATTCATTACATCCTGTTTGCTAATGACATTAAAAACTTTTTTCGGGGGGGAGGGGATTTGAGTCCACCCAAGATACAAATCCTGGGTACGCCACTGGTTTGGTGGTTGGTTTGATATTAGCGTGAAAATTCTTTGTCTTTAAAAACTATTCCTAGTGTTGAAGTATACGAAAATATTTTATAATTACGTAAATCCAAAAAGTGTGGTGCAAAAAAAAGGTAATAGAAAAAAGGACAGAGACCGATTCTGAATCGACAGTTTCGCGACTTTGAACAAAAATGGCGATGAATTTATATGTTTTTTGTGAAAAATTTATTAACGAGTGTTAAAATTACACGTTCAATGTTCTTTCCTGCCGAGGTACCGAATAAGAAAGATACAGAGACTGGACAAAAACTCGGGAACTATTAGTCAAGAAAAGTTAAATTTTTTACAGAGTAAAATCCAAAGAGATTCCGGCATCAAAAATCGAATAGAATCAGGTAGGCGAAATAAGATTTAGAATAAAAGCGCGTACGACTGAGTTATTGATTATATTATTGAGCGATTCGCGCCGTTTCTGTGCAACTTGTTCGACAAATATAAGTCGATTATTTTTTTGGGCTTCAGTCTTGAGAATAGCGAGTATTTTGAAATTTTTCGATATCTATCAAAAAGACAGATAAATATTCGTAGCCGCGGCAGACCTACGGGAGGAGATTAGCGATAATTAAATGCGTAGAAGAAACAGCGAATGTATTTTCAGAATTGCGAAACAACTTGTACTTGTGTAAAACAATTATCACGTTTAAGGACATATTACCAGGAAATTGAGAAAATATTACGTGGAAAAAAACAAAAAATAGGAAATATTACGCAAAAAAAAAAAAACAGAAACAACAATTACGTGAGAAAATAAAAAATATTATATCGAAATATTAATACAAAAAAAAGATAAAATTTTATGCGGAAAAAGAGAAAATACGACGAATACATACATAACCGAGAAAGAAATCGAATATGATAAATGGATAATCTCTCGAACTGAAAACAATTGGCATATCTAAAAACTCACTAAACAAAATAACAATGTGACACCGTGATAAAATACGTAATTCCATAAACGGGAGAGTGTTTGTTAACTTCCCTATGTAAAGTCCCGGAAAATTGTCGCAACTTAATGTCAAATATTAAGTTTACGTACTTCATTTAACGACCTTGGAAAAGTTACCAGCGTTTTTCAAAACATTTATTTAGTGGTTCATTCCAACGAACACGTTTATCCATTTATAACAGGAAATTAATTTATTAGGAATTAAACAACGTAAGGTTAATCAAAAAACGGAACAATCACATTTATATCTGTAATATATATATATATATATATATATATATATATATATATATATATATATATATAATGGTACCATTTCTCAGTGCCGAATATCGTGACTAGTTCATTTTACGTAATTTTTACAACAAAAATGGCCTAATATTTTCAAGACACTAATTATATACAACCCAGCATTTATATATATATATATACATGCTATGAATTAATGTATATAAGTACAAGTATATATATCCAGAGAGAGAAATAGACAAATATATATACACATGAGTGAAGAATAATTATTTACAAGAAGAAAATAATTTGTTACTAATTAAATAACTTTAGGTAATAAAAGATTAAACGAATCACATTTTTAAAAATATGAGCAAATGGGACATGTTTATATTACTACTATATGATTGTGTATGTCATAAAAGAATGTACTAGCTTAAACTAAAATGAGATAGAGGGACGATATTGTCAAATATGGAAGTGCAGTGTGGATGCGTAAAGCACTTAATCGGATGGACTGGAAACAGCTAAGAGAAAAATATGTAAACGCTCAATAAATTGGAAGAGGCCAATACTCGTTCACGTGCTTAATTTCCCTAATACATTGAAACATATTAATATTAGTTTAGCATTAAGGAAAGTTATACATAGTAATATTAGTTTAGTATTAAGAAAGTTATACATATTAATACTAGTTTAGCGTTAAGAAAATTATATTTGTAAATTTTAATTTAAAATGAGAAATACAGGCTATTGCAATTGTTATATATATATATATATATATATATATATATATATATATATATATATATATATACATAACGTGTACATATATATATAATAGTATGCATATACGTGTATATGTGTGTAAGTACGGCTGCGTTTATAGAATAATCTAAAAAAACCATTACAGAATACAAATTGACACAAAAATCATATACATATATATGCCAACGAAATAAGTAATTAACTTTATTCTGGTTTCTCATAGGGCCAACCTTATCCGTGATAAGGCAGGTGAAACAGCAATCCTACGTAACACCTGGCAACGTTTCATTTTGTTGTTCAGCTTTGGTCTTTTCACTAATGATGGTTAAATTACGTAGACTGTTTAACCTGAAAGTGTATAAACACAAATCATCCGTCTGGGAAGCCTTACCACGAACAATGTGTACATTTATACGTATTAACATATATTCATTATATATATATATATATATATAATTATGGTTTATTATGACACTAACGTGTCTATTTTTACAAAATCGAATCTTAACGATAAAGCGAACTGGCTATTTTTCAGGACGTATGATAAAAACCGAGGCCAGTTCAAAACGCTTAGTCAACATGTGTATTTTTCGTGTGACCTAGAAGTAAAACGAGCTTTATGTAATTCTAGGCATAAAACTAATGCGAGACATTTTTGTTTGATAAATGGGAAATGTTCATAATTAATCGGAGTAACGTTAAATAGACGTTACCGTAAGAAATTATACTATCGTCATAGTTGGTAATTTTCTACTCACTCGTCTCATTTTCCTATAACGGTTTCTCCTCGTTATGATTTTGTTCGTAGGAGCACATAAATAAATTAACTATAAACAAATAAAATCTGGCATAGTGCGATTTATGTGAATCTGTAGTTTCGATTGTGTTTTGGCAACAGCTGCTACTAGACGACTGCTCACGTAATAAAAACAGCAAAAATACCAATATTTTGAACAGTATAAATCAAGCACATATTAATATTTATGTGTTACAGGTGTGTGTGTGTGTGGGCGCGTTTAAGCTAAGAAGTAAATTTACGTCTATTAAAGACAAACTATCGAATATCAATAAACTCCAATAATAATCATCATTAGCATTATAATTATAATTGAAATATTTGTAATAGTGATTTTTTTAATTAAAAAAAAAAACAAAGTTATTAATAAAATTAGCGATATTAATAATTATTAACAAAGCTTTTTAGCAGTTACGTCGTTTTCAGGTTAAAATAAAAATAAATAATATTAAATAAATATATGATAACAATATGAAAAGTAAGATAATGAAAAATATATTACTTAACTAAAAAACAACTAACACCTAGTAATGTAAATGTAAAATGTAAAACGCGTATATTTGGCATTATATTAAAAAGTTATAATAATATTTAATAAATGTACCGGAACAAATGCCCTCTCCATTTATGAAAGTAAAAATTCTAATAATATAAACTGGTAAATAATGAATATACAAGATGAAAATAGTATTGATGAAAAAATCAGACAAAAAACCATCACAAATGGAAAGCGGTAATTTAAAAAATAATAAGTTTAATTATAGAACGAATATGTAACATCATTTATAAGTAATGGAAACGAAAGCAAACAAATTATGACGTTATGAGAATAATACATTATGTTTGATGCGTCGATGCTTGTACTTAGTATATCTAATACTTAGTTCCCTGGAATCGTAATTTCCTATTGCTGGAAGTAAATTATTACGGTGCACACTACAACTGAGAAAAATTTTTTGGGATAGTTTGAGGATATAATCTTTTACATATGGTATCTGCAGAGCACTATGCATATATGAAATTTTAGTGTATACGGGGACATTGAGGATACATCTAAGACATCGATTTTGGACTAATTGCAGTCTATTAAAACTAGCATTTGAGACTGAAGACCAAACTGGACAACAATATGTTAAAATAGGCCTAATGATTGACTTGTAGATTATTAATTTATTATTAATATTTAAGTGACATTTACGTTTGAAAATGGGATAAATTGAACAGATTGCTCTGTTTGTCTTCAATGATGCATGGTCAATATGCTTAGAAAACGTTAGTCTCTTGTCTAAAATGACACCAAGATAGCGTATCTGGTCAGACCATTCTATATCAACGCCACTGACATGAAGTCTGGTCGGTAAAAACGGTCTTCGGCGAGTGAAGAAAATTGCTTTCGTTTTGGAAGGATTAAGAGCAATTTGCCATTTAGAAAAATACTTAATTACACGATCAACACCGGATTGTAACCTATTGCTGATAGTACTTGGCCTGTAGGAACTGCAGTACAACGCTGTGTCATCAGCATATAAGGCAACCTCAATGTTATTTATATGCGGGAAATCATGCATGAAAAATGTAAATAAGAATGGCCCCAGCACGCTACCTTGAGGCACGCCGGCAGAACAGGATTTGCTACTTGATTTCGCATTATTTATAATGGTATAAAATGATCGATTACTTAAGTAACTATTAATCAGTTTAATTAGATAATTGGGAAACCTGGTAACAATCATTTTATAGATAATACCGTCGTGCCAGGTTGTGTCGAAAGCTTTTGCCACATCAAATAATACCATCCCAGTATGTTTATTGAAGTTAAAATTATCTGTGATAGAGTCGGCAACTCTTGCTATCTGTTGTGTTGTGGAATGCTTTGGTTGAAATCCAAATTGACTACTAGGTATTATATTATTAGAGGTTCAAGATCGAAATACTTGTCAACAGGTGTTATATATTGAAACCTACAATTGTACACACTAAATAATAAAGACTGAGCTAGAATAAAAGAAGTACTGATGAAAGCGTCAACTCCTTCCGTAGATCAACCGCCAGTTAGGAAGCATTTGAAATGTGAAAAGAATGCTATATTGAATTTTAGAAGACGGATACAGGCCGTTTGATCGAATTAAGGACGTGATAGCTGCGAATCGCAAAGAGATCGGCGCATAAATAGAAGACAGAGCGATGGGAAAATACAGATCACGAACGGTTAGCTGAGGATAAAACTGGTGACCGAATGTGCGAAAGCAAATGTTCACAAAAAAAATATGCGTTATAAACAC
Organism: Coronaproctus castanopsis; assembly: GCA_032883995.1. Classification (NCBI taxonomy): domain Eukaryota; kingdom Metazoa; phylum Arthropoda; class Insecta; order Hemiptera; family Monophlebidae; genus Coronaproctus; species Coronaproctus castanopsis. Next base: position 74,464,920 of record CM065052.1, on the reverse strand, counting down.
TGATTCTTATCAATCAAGGATCTCCATACTGATATACACTATACATATATATATGTGTGTGTGTGTGTGTGTGTGTGTGTGTATACACGTGTGTGTGTGGGTACAGATTTAGTATGACCAACAAACGAGGATATATCACACCTTCGTTGACTTGACTAACTTCAACCACGTATTCGTGTAAATAATAAAGAAAAAATATTGCGAAAACGATGAATATTTCATAAGTTGTTCGATAAATACGCAACGAGAAATGAAATCGAGTTATTTTAAACCTTAAGACTAACTAACAGACGCGCATAACCGTAACACGAACATAACGCTCACAATAACGATCTACATAATAATTATAGTATACGTGCGTATTAAAATATCATCATTATTATGTTTACGTTTATTATTGTTTAATGTTTATTGTTACTGCTGCTATTATACTGTTACTGTCGTTGCACTATTATTATTACGATCGCGGCTGCGTTCGTCGTAAGGTACAGATACTATAACGGTATATGTATACACAATCGGTCGACGATGACGACGCAAGAATTGTACAAAAGTCAATTACAATATAAACAATAAACTTCACTTCTGTACCAAGTGTTGCAACCTGCGAAACAAGAAAATCCGAGCGTTCAGATAATTATTTGTTGGATGCTTCCTTGTGACATTGAAATTCAGTTTGCTCCAAATAAACAATGGCCTAGAATAAATACGCGATTAAATGACCAATAAATAAAAACGAGCAATTTCCTTGTTACTTTCGTAATATTATTAAACAACTTTCCCCCGTTAAGTGAAAAAACAACAAACCAGAAGTACGCAGACGTATTTCGTATTAAGTCCTCTCCTTTCGTATCGAGTTGATACGTCAAAAGTTAGACCAGGATTTTAAAAACATAATCCACTATCCGAATATGTTCTTAATTTCTTACGTTTTATTTCATAGAAACTGGTGCAACTCCTATATTACGCTGCTTGCTCCAATTTATAGGCAGCAAAAAGAAGTGACCCGCCTTCTGCACCATGCCGCACTCGGAATTCGCGTCGTTTATCATTTCCCTAGTAAGTTACTTTCATAGAATTCAACGCCGGAACTAAGTCTAGTTGACATTGGATTCAATTGACAATTCTTCCGGTTACTGTTAATGCAATATTCTCGCGTTTTATTGTAAATCTATTAACATGAAACGTCCGTTGTAGTTTTCCTATCTCGTCCGTTAATGATTTCTTCAATTTTAGATGTCGAGACAGCTACTCCTATTCATATGACGTATGCTTTCTGTATTTAGAATTTTCCAACAATAACAACTATTTTCGTCCTAACAGTCCGCAATAGTATAACGCACAATAATTATACTGTTCCTGCGATTTACAATTATATCGTTTTCATTTAATGTCACATTGACATTTTGGTGTGTAGTGATCTATCTCATGCAACACATGCCTGCCGACGAATAGCATGTAAGAAATCAGGTTCTAAATAATACCACAAAAAAGCAGTACTCTAGATAATGCTAATAGACAACCAGGAAAAAATGGCACAATTAAGAGTTTTCAATATATATATATATATATATATATATATATATATATATATATATATATATATATATATATATATATATATATAGAGAGAGAGAGAGAGAGAGAGAGAGAGAGCGTCGACAGTATTTTATAATGTTTAGCCACTGAAACGAATCGACAATGTACTTCGTAAAGAATCACATCTACAGTAAGAAATAACGTTTATTATTCGCAAATTTAGTACCCTTAATTTTAATATTTTACCAAAATAGCTGTTTACTTTACGATCATTTTTATAGGCAACATGAAAATTCCTTCAAAAGTAAATACACATGCCAAATGTTTGTAATCACAATCGAGACAGACCAACAAGACCTCACAGTAGTGACAATCTACTGCCATCCTAAGTTCTATATATATTACAAATAGGGTTCTCAATGCAACCTTCGGAAAGTTTTGAAACAAATTAATATGCGGTTGAGATAATAATGTAAAATCCTCCGTGGAATTCGGAACAATTAATGAACCAGGATGAAGACTTGATCGTACATTTTGTGAAACGTCCTCTCTTCAATGACGCAAATATACTGACTACAATATTGCAAAGACCACCATGTATACGATTTTGTTACTTCCAGCTTCAATGAAAGCAAAGTATTACGGGCAAGACGTTCTGCGCATCTTAATAGATCAACTATCTTAATATTACAGACCCTATAAATCTAAATTGATGCAGCGTAACAATCGCTTTGTACAAAATCTTTGCTTGAACACGCGGTATACCCATTCAGTCCTTGCCACTCGGGCTATTTCGTAGTACAGCATTTTAGTCTTTGTAACAACCTCCGAAGATGTTCTGAAAAATTACCATCATAACTCCCAAGATACTTCACTGAGGTTGTCCGGCGTTAATCGCTAATCTTACCACAGGTTGACTTCCAATTTTACTTTAAGACACATATATATCGTCTTCTCTGTGGAGAAGATCATATACCTAATCAGTCAGTTCAATTCGACAAAATCGAAGTGACCTTCTAACTCAAGAACTCCAACTGCCTTTGAGTGTCACTGGTGTCACGGCAACATCACCGGCATATGCTATTACTTCTGCTCCTCAGGCAAATTAATTCTAAGGAAGGGACTAATAAAAACCCGCCAAAGATACCAGAAAAAGGACCAACAAGAAAACGTGTATATTTGAATCAAAATAAGGAAACTAATGAAAGAAACTCAAACTCCAAGGAAAACATATCAACGTAATCGTTATTCTTCCTTCAAGCACTTATAGAACCGACTTCAAAGTAAGCTAAAGAAGTCATTGTAAGCTACTTCAACGAACTCTTGATCCAGTCAACATTTAAAAAAAAAAACACTTTTATCCAGACGAAATATTAAAATATAACTAGGAAACTTCAAAAAAAAATCTCCAAAACAATAATATAACTGGCGAAATTTTCTTATATTTACCAAAAAAATCATTCTACGAAAGCACAATTATCCTCGTCTCAAAATATAACAGGAACAATCAAAGTATTACGAATAACCGCATCCGCCTCGAAATATGGCTGAAACTCAGATACACAAATAAATTTCATCGATAAACTATAGTCAAACGTGAATGGAAACACCGATCATTTACACGCATTGTTAATAACAATGCCATAGATTTTCATCGTTTCCTTTGATATCATAAATATAACTCGCAATAATTGTTAGACGTGATATATACGTTTTTTCTTTCTCTTCCTCTTATTTAATTACCACCGTTGGTATTAGGATCCACCTTTTTTCGTGAAATACCATATTGAACGTTCCCAGAATCATTTACTTTTTATTTTGGCAATTTTTCAGTCGAACACCAAAAATTTATGTTTAATACACTTTTACACATTTTCATCTCCATTTTCAAAAATGGTTTTTTTTTAACTAAAGGTAAAATAATAAGTCAACATCACATGAAATAAAATAAAAATGAAAGCACTACAGAAATACCATTTGATAATAAGTCAGCAATTTATTATAAACAACAAATATGACGTAAGCGACGATGGTTTATGATAATCACAACACACACACACACACGCGTGAGATTAAATGTGTAAATTAAAAGGAAAAATAAAAAAAATTTTGTTTATATGAAAATTGTTTATATAGAACGTAATAATAATTATAAATCAACATACACTGTATAAATTGTAGTATTCCTTTAATAAGAACGTGTTGAAATTTTAAACATAAACAAAACAGTATAAGTATAGATTTTGGAATTATAACCAATACTTCGAACGTCACGTCACTTGGTTGCTATTGTTCAAGTGGTAGCTTATATGTAATAAATATATACGTAAATATAATGTATATATGTATGTATATATATATATATAAAATTTAAAGAGTATATTTTATTTTTAAGTCATAACAGATATAAATTCTAAATGGATTACATAGTACCGAGAAACTGCAAAAATGAAAATAATTATGGACACATAAGCAAAATATTCAATTAAAAATAAAAATATTGATTAAATTAATTAAAGTATAGTAACCGGCTTAGTAAGCTTGCGGTTACTGGTGGTGAGGTTGTAGAAATTGATAAATATATACAGTAAAAAAAAACATTAAATGTGTGTATTTCCTATTATAATAAAAAATTTAAAATTGGAAAATAAATTTTAATATTCTGTTCGGCACCTGGTACAATCATTGCAGTAACTCAGAAGTCGCAATAATTCGGTTTCATAGGCGGTTTGATGTTAACGTCTGGAGCTGCAAATAGGAAAATTTAACTTTGAAGATAATCAGAAGCAACTAGTCCGAAACTGTAAATTTAAAAGAAATCAACAATGATATATCGTAATGAATATTTCTATATTAGATAAACATAGTTCTGTCGTTAAAATTTTCAAGTACGTACTCGAAATTTTTAACTTTGCCTAAAACGGTCATCATCAATCATTTCCTAATAATATTTTGAAAAAGAACTTTTACGTTTTACAAATAATTTTCAACTACACGTATTTATCTTCTTCTTTGAATCGCGTCGTCTCTAGCAAGAACATCGTGATACAGAAATGCAGTCTGCATGAATTAGTTCACGCCATTTATTTCTATTATTGCGTATATGCATTCATTGGCATCGAATCGAAAAGTAATCCAAACAGTTCAAAATAAATTTCTTTGGCTCACTAATGCTAGTTGGTTTCAACGAAATGACGCACTCCATGTAGATCCACAGATCAAATGGATCAACGAAGTAATATATGAATATGCTCGACAGCATCAGAAACGGTTTTCTTACTATCCAAATCTGAAGACATCGGCAGTTTTCTCTGCTGATCCGGATTTCAGAAAGCTGAAACGTATCAAACCTCATCAATTGGTCGTTAACAAGTAATATAATTAGCAGAGTTTAGTCATTTGGCTATTCCTCTGCGCATGTTATGTTATTTATGGATACTGCTTATTTAGTTTATATGTAAGATTGCAGACATAAAGCGGCTATCCTTTTCAGGAGCTCTATTAAAAAAACATGCATTCACTCAAACTCTTCTCCATAAATGTCGGTTAATCCATCCACAACTTGTTCCATCCAATTTATCTTCGATGAAGATCTTCTTCAATCCGTTTGCTCGAACTATATGACCGAAAACCCGTCCTTTTCTGATAAGTACTTCCGTTAGTAATCGTCTAGGTTCTCCGACCTCCTTTAGTATGGATTTGTTGATTCTATTAGTAACATTCGTCTCCAACATCAAAACATTCGACGCGTCTGTGTTCAATTCGGTGTAATGGCCAAGATTCCGGACCATATAAAAATATTGGAAATATGAATGACTTGATCAATCTAAATTTTAACTTTTTAAATTAAGTACACATATATATCTCTATAAAAATAGAGCCAGTGCAACAGCTTATATTAACTAATACCGGATAGGTAAAACAATTTTTTTATACGCGTGTAAGAAAATAAAAAATTTACCAAATTAAAAATGCACATATTTAACATTAAGTCCACCATTGTATACACGTCAAGGGTGTAATATATAAAATCTATTGGACACGTAACACACAAATATTTCTACACATACATATGTAAATGTATGTATATATAAACACATACGTATGAGGAGAAATGCGCGACAACGTATACAATGTAAAATAAGAACAAGTGTTAATATTCTTATTCAGAAAAACGGACGGGGAAAAGCTTCATTATTTTGAAGATTTCTTCCGAGTGCCTTTGAAATATATGTAATTCAAGATGTTATTCCCTAACGTATGGTATAAATAATGAACAGGAGCAAGCGTACTGTTTGATTTTAAGCGAACCGCACTCTGACAATATATAATAGGGAGGATGCTGAAAACGGGAACTTTGAAATGAATTTTCTCTAACACAAAACACAATCAGGCAGTCTATGATATATATATATATAAAATCATGAATGTATGTATATAATACTAATGGATCAGCAGTTAAGAATAATATAATTAGGGAATGTGACCTTGTTCGATTACATTGTCAACGTTCTGGAAGGACACACCACTACTATCAAATAGGACATAACTTATGTGTTCTAGCAATGTTCTGGTATGTTTCGAAAAGTGAGTTAGTGTCAACAATTAAAAAAATTGGGAATTGCTATATAAAGGCGACAACCACCACATCTTATATATTTATATATATATATTATCATTATTAACATTATTATTATCATACTCACTAACGATATACTTTATTGTTAAGTAGTGCAATGTCTGAATCTTTAATCCAATTTTATAATTACATATATAGCTACAACGTGCACATTCATACCGATCTGCTATGGCTCTTCCTCCTTTTGTACGATTCCTGGCAGTGTAAACAGCTGCTAAACTTGCGGTATCATCGGTAAATTTTCTCCATTTAATTCCATGATCCATTCCTTCCAAGTCTTATTTTTCCTCGGATTGATACTGTTCTTTTTGATAGAGTTTGATAACACATCCTTAAATCTTAATTTTGGTCTTCCGCAATATCTTTCACCGGAATGTAAATAATCAATTTGGTACGCCCATTCTAATAACATGGCCAACCCACATATATATATATATATATATAAGTATGGTGAAGACATGAATTTGTTGATTCAGCTAATGACGCGTCATCTAATGGCGCAGAATTGTATTTAATTTCTCACAAGGATATCATTTACTCTGTACAGCTGGAGCATAACAATCATTGGAAACTGATGTACACTGATAGTATTAGTTGATTACATCTCGCCAATTACTATGATCATCAACCGTCTCTCCCTAAACTTCGGTAGTTCTTTTAAGATTAATCGCAAAGGAATTCGACTTATCAGCGAAATGCGATTTGGACATTATTTGTTAATTTCCGTATGCAATTTAGAGAACGTCTCTTCTATCAGCTCTATCACGAACAGACAATCTGCAATCCGGGTAATTTTCTTTAATGCCCTGCTGCTTCTGAGCTTTCTCTTCTTTTACTACATTCACCATATATATTACACATCCGTATAATATATCCCTCATCTGGGCAATCTACAATTATTCCCTCGCATAGCAACATTTCCAGAAAAATTTAAATCTGATTAAAATATAAACAGTATCCCACCGTATCACTATTGGGCAAATCCGTAATATATATCTTTAAAAATATATATATATTTTTCCAAGTTTTCATCTTTTTGACAGTTTAAGTGGACTGTACAGATTAAAAATTTATATTGTTGGCCTTAATGGAATAAAAAAAATATACATATATTAAATCGTACGTTATCTGACGGAATAAACTAAATGATTTTACTAATTTCTATAATTGTAAATTAATCGTATCCCTCCTTAAATAGTATAATTTGTTGTATTCTACACAAACAGTATATTTATGTAGTTGCTTTCAATATAGTGTACATCTTTTTATTTATGATAAACAAAGCTAGAACTCCCTGGTATGTCTCCACACACTGCGGCAGATCAATATGATTGCGGATGTTCCGCAGGAATGAGGGTTGTGGTGTGAAAAATTTCAGCCAGAGAACAACTTCTACAGTCTGAAAAGATGACAATTTTTTAGATAGTTGATTTGAAAGAATGAACCGGAAAGAACTAAGGACAGCTATTGCCTCTGCAGTGAAGATGAAGAAATTCGTAAAATAGTAAAGTTTCTAACAATTTGGAAGGAAGAACAAAAGCCGTAATCACTATAGAGCAATCTGTGTGTAGATAGAAATTCAGACTGGCGATTATTAATGCGGGACATAAAGAGTGCAGTTTTGAAGTAATCTAAATCTATAGCTAAGACTAGCAAATTATTAGTAAAAGGTAAATGAAAATGACTGTAAAGAGAAGGTAATAATAATTTACTATAATTGGATAGACAATGCGCAGAGAGTCAAAGGATCGGACAGCGATTAAGAGTGAATCTGTAGTTCTGAAAAATACTAGGAATAATAAAGATTTTGTCTCCACATTATACAAATGCTAATAAAGACAAACGTAGGCATACATTTTGAACTTTGTCCGATATAAAAATATATCCGGCTAGAGAATTACCAAACATAATCCATAACACTACTTATGAAATATTCGTACATAAGCAAGAGAGTCACTTGCAAAAGTTCTATGAAAAAGCAGTTACCAAAGTAAATTAATCCGTTTTTAAGCTTCGGTGTGGAGATAACTTCAATGTATTTACGCCGGTTGAGTGTACGATCCAGTGCAAAACACAAATATTTATGGAAAATAGAATATAGTAATCGTCAACAATTAGTATATTTATGGAGTAATTAATACATTTGCAAGCGAAAACAACGTAATCATATTTATTAAGAGAAAGGCCCATATTGTTTAGTAATGTCACTCTAAGCTTTTTTTTCACCATATGACATACACACGATGTCGCGTCGTTGTAGTAATAATAATAATGTAAATAAAAATTAAATCAAATATATTCGTTTAAAATCAAATATTAATATACAATAAATGAAACTATCGATACCCACTAACAGAATAAATCAGTTTACTTCGTTTACCGATAAAAATATTCCGCGAACATAATAAAACGAGTAAGAATTAAAAGAGCGTAAATTAACGAAATATACAAATTCAATTTCAATATATTTCAATTTTACACTTCTATATCGCAAAATGTAAATAATAAATAAAACAATTAATTCGCAATATCCGAGACTACACATGTGCGAGCGTCGATATAATAAACGAAGAAAGAAACAACAATTTATAACCTACCCACTTCGTTGAAATAAAATATTATAACCTCAACCTAACGAAGTGTATACCGTCTTAAACATTTTAAGCCATAAATAATATAAATCATTAAGTAAATCATTTTGGTACAATAAGTTACCTGGGTTAACTGTGACAATTATTCCGGTAATACTAGCGTATAAAGTGTAATCGATGACAAAGAGGTTCTGTCTCACCTATTACCAAACTGTCACTGGACACAACCCTCACATAGTCCTCGAAAGTTACGATTTAGCGCATTTCTAATTATAAATCTCGAAAATGTCCGCACACGGTATCCTGCCCTATATGCGAACGTCTTCGTCAATCGTACTCGCAATTGATTTTTTTTTTTTTGTATTTTACCGTTTATTTTTCACGCGGAAGCGTCGATATTACTAATGATTATAAAGGTGGAGTACAAGAAAAATCTCACGAATTCGAAACGGAGATTCACAGAAGCATATACTAACGCGCGTCCACACTTTATGTAAATAACATGTACATATATATTATATATATATGCGTGTGTACGTACAAACACACATTATCAACACGAACGTATACATTACTTCGTGAATCAGAATTTAGGAAACGATTACAATATATTAATTTAGGTTCATCGTGTCCTATTAGTCTGTCCACGGAGGTTCGTGTACACGATTAAAAGTGTAAAGTATCCAAAAAGATTGTTTGTCGTATCCTGGTAATTACGTTGTAAACTGTATTTTTTCATCATCTCAACAGTAATAAAATAAAAATCTGAATAAGGAGACAAATAAAAAGCAATTAAAATTGCGTGTAACGCACAAAGGACTTCTATTGTATTAAGCACGTCCAAGATGAATTAAGCGAACAGCTTTTATTATTATATATATATATATATATATAATTATCGATAGTTAAGTAACTTGCCGCAATGTACGTGAGTATGTAGTTTTTTAAAAGACCAGAATCGAAAAGAAAAAAATAATCATTTAAGAACTAGTCGAAAGCAAAAATAAAACGAGCGTTGTATCAGCCACGTGTTTCGTTTTGATGCGATTTAAACTGAGTCTACGAATTTCTCAGAGAATTAAAATCGTCATAAGTTCATGTTTATTAAAATTTTCGGCTAATAACCATTCAAGTTTCCAATTAATAAATTTAGCCAAGCTTTCGTACACGGGTTCCCTTGATTTGAACACCGTTATATTGATAACGATAGGGCTTACTTCGTAGAAGATTTGTCTCCGTTATGACCACTACTAATCAACGTACACGGTAAACCGTAATAGAAAGCTCAGCACGAAATGGTGTTAATTTTTTTTTTTAATTTCGAGAAAGCGCGTAGTATAATTATTTTATTGTTACAATCACGATATGCCACCCACTGGTAGATATCTTGTACGGCTCGAATCTATTAAATTCCTGTCCATTTCACCATATCATCCACCTAGTCATAGGCCTTCCTCGTGTACGATGATGTAAGTCTGTCATTACTGCATCATACATTTGGTTCACCTATCAAGACTTGTCTCGCGACATGCTCTGCCCAACTCCATTTTACCCTGCGATTACTTCAACAATCGCACACAGTAATTTTATTTGTTGACTTATCCGTGAAATCGTCTTATGGTCCTCCAGTGTGATATTAAGAATAATTTTACGACTCAAATTGTTACATATATATATATATATTTCAAATAAAAAATTGCAAAATAATTTGACGTAAATGTACGAAGGAAAAATAGAATAAATGAAATAATCGGAACGATTTATTTTAAATGCGAAAACGAAAATATTTTCTAATATTATTCGGTTAAGTAAAATTTATCGGTAGTGTTACTCTACGCCATCTTTTAATTAATTATAATTTCAAATTAAAAATAACAATAAATTACAGTAAAATTAAATTACTTTTTATATTAATTTTTTAACGAAAAGAATACAGAGTCCGCTACTTATTAGCCATCAACATTTAAAATTATTATTAATATTACTGCTATTGTAAGTATTGTTACTATTATCATTCTTGTAAGCCAAGTATGCTGACAGGGAAAAATGCTTCGAGAGAGCTATATCCAGCAGTGAATTGAAAATAGCTGATGAAGAAGAAGCCAAGTATATGCGAATTTTTATCAATACACGAAGCTGTTTTTAAACGTCATACTTTAAATGAATCTACTAATGTACTAAACAATCGATTTAAAAAAGTATGAATATTTCTAAATATTTTTGATGACGTCGACATCTTGAAAATATTTCTCAATTTTAACATGAAATTTTATTTTATAATTAAATAGCGAACGGCTAAAAAAATATTTTCACTAGAGAATTTGATTTGTTATATATATTGTATATGCTTATATAAATGAATACATAATGTACACAATATATATACACAACATAGACATATATATGTAATAATAATCACACGCTGTTATGGAAAAAGTAAAATTTAAGCATAAAAGAAATAAAGAAAAAAGTTATAATGAGAAACTTGTAGTTACGAACTTAATATTATGTATTCAACAAACGAATATTTAATTTCCATAAAGGAAAGTAGTAATTAAGCCTGTATTGTACATTAATATGTTGTGTTTAAATATATACATATATATATTTGACATGCAAAAGAGGAAAGTATAACTACTCAATAAGGTCCCACAAAGGATATTTATTCATTCCCATCGGCAATTGAAAAAACTACGGTGTATTCAAATAAAAATAAAGCGATCAGAAGATCAATGGCATATAGTTGAAAGTTCTGTGACCCCCAGACACCACTCAGTCTAGAATAATTGACAGTTTTATTCATGAAAGATGACAAGTTCATTGGAACACCGCAAGAACTAATAAATTTTTATTCACATAAATCAACAATCAATTGTATAAATCAGCTTTTGTCGTTTCGAAATTTAAATCACAAAACTTTATTAGAAAACACGTCCACTAATGACCGTTTTAAATTCATCATGAAAAATCACTTATCATTTTTGAGTAAATTCCGGACGTTCCAACAGCTATGAAACTATTTTTAACATTGGCTGGCACAGTAGCGAAAACAGAAAGATTGTTCTAAAATTTAAATGCAAAGTCGCGATTGTTTGGTTTAGCTATATTCTCGATTGAATTCGAAAGGGCTTTAAAAAGCTGAATATTGTTGCAACAAAAAACAAAATGTTCACAACGTTCTTAAATAATTTCTAATCTAAGAGTTGTAGATACGAATAAAATTATTTTTATTTACATCTGTACTTTGTCTGTAAAAGATAGGAAAAAAATAGAAGCATTTGAAACTTGGTGTTAGCGTCGCTTGCTAAAAGTATCATGGACCGACCAAGTAGCAAACCATAATATTTTTGATCGAGTACAAGAACGACGTTCTATCGTAGGAAGCATAAGAAAAAGGAGGTTGGAATGGATCGGACACATATTGAGTCATGGCGGAATGCTGAATGAAGCAATGGAAGGCAAAATAGCTGGGAAAAGACCGAAAAGCGGACCTAGGTTAACGCTACTCCATAAAACAGGAGGCAGTAATGCAGTCGTATGTGCAACTCAAGAGAAGGGCGGCAGATCGTATACTGTGGAAGAAAGACATAATGATGGCGGACCAGTCCTAGGACTGAAAAAACCCCGAAAGAAGAAGAAGATAATCTATTTAAAATTTTTATAACTTTCACAATCATGTACCTTCGTAAAGTTTTTCAAATTATGATTATTAACAAATTTAATAAAATATTACATTTCGAATAAATTATTTCTATCAAATATAATTTACTGTGTTGACGTATCTTTTTATTTTATTTTGTTTTTAATTAAAAACAAAATAATAATAACAGATAAAAATAAATGAAAAAGTGATCATTTGATAATCGTAAGAGAGCCCTGTTGAAATTTACTGGGAGGAGTCACCAAGGATTCAATTAGGCCACCTAAGATACCTACTTATCTTTATGATGTGTAAATTTTAAAAAAAACAAAAATATAAACTAATTTTATGGCAAATAAAATAAAAATAAATGTTTAGTATAAATTAGATAAGCGTACGAATTTTATTTGAAAGAAAAATTACATGTAGCTCTATATAGCGTTATCGTTGTAGTAAGCAGCGGATAAGTAACGCACTGACCCATCATTTGAATCGTGGATATGACTACGTGTATGGTGAACTGAAAAAATCTTGAAAAAATATTACCGTTTGGGAAAACAACTGGTTCAAGAGTTACAGAGTGCCTACTCGCTTTAGTGATGGCTTGCTGAATCAATTTGGTACGGTAGCAACAGCAGAGACACTATAGCCGAGAATCTGAATTCTACGGAGAGCAGTCGCAGGGTCATAACGGTCAGAATTGACTGAATACAAAATGGAATATATACATAAAGTAAAATATACTTTTTTAAAATTTGAACGAAATAAAACATTACAAAATGAAATCAATTTCCCGCGAAGAATTTGGTGTAAAGCGTATGCGACACAATTATGCCAATTTCACGATGTATATTTACGTCTCGCAAATATAATTTTAGCTAAAATACGAGATATTTTTAGTCCTGTACCAACCTCCTTGTATATGCGACAATGTGTATTATAAACTGATCGGATAAACGCAATAAAAGTCAAATTTGAGCAAAAATACGGGATATTTTTAGCCCTGTACCAACCTCCTTGTATATGCGACAATGTGTATTATAAACTGATCGGATAAACGTATAAATTAAATAAAATTCGTAATAATTACCCGTTGACCGATATTTTTCTCCATAATGCTTTCAACGAACGAATTATAAAACTATTCCGGAAAATTTTCAAAAATTATTCTTCCAATTACTCGATGTAAATAGCAATGATGTTTATCTCGGACATCTTGGCAACGTAATACTCGTAAATAAAAATTTTTCGATATTACAAGATAAAATGTACGCGTAATAAGTGCATGCGTATATATATACATATATCTATATACACCTTGTTCGATGCACGAAATTTTACCGGCAAAAAAAGAAACCGAAGAGTACGAGACAAATTATTAAAATACAAAAAAGAATTAATTGGAATTATTATTTAAAAAATAAATAAATAAATAATTATTACATCGAAATTAAATAAACAATTTTATTAACGCGCGCGTATATAATTTCCGACGATAAAGAAAGGACCTGAACAACACACTAAACGAACAACCGAACCTGCCGTTAGAAACCTCAATACGAATTACGAAGTATTTGGCGGCAACGGATAACGACTAGGCTGTGAAACGATGGCAAGACGCACATACTCAAGCGCGCAGTATTTTTTAACTGAGCGTGTAAGAACTATCCGCGTGAATATGGATGTGATAGTGTGTACGTGTATAAACCATCCCATTATGAGCAAATACACACACACACGTACGAAACACACGATGTACGTAACAAAGTATGAAAGATCAATATTTTCCAGTGTACACGAGCAAACATTCAGCTGCCAACGCCACCTGTCGTTAAGATGGTTAACTGTACAATACTTTTAGTACGCATTATTCAGAAATTGTGTAATACACACATACACGGGACAAAAACGTAAATATGTGTTTACGTAGTCATAATATTACGTCCAAAAGGGGGGGACATCATTTGTATACGTATGTATATATATATATATATAACGACGAGCTAGTAGAATGCCATTGTAAACTAAGCGCAGGGTAATCACAAGAAAGAATAGAAGAACGTAGAAGTAGTCTAGGAAACGGTTGCTGAAATCTGTACCCATATCACGCATTGACCTAGAATTTCCCCCCTAAATAATGCTGATTCGAGACCGCCGAATTAAAAGATGCGAATATATTCGCTGTTTTAAGCCAGCTGCAAATACACGGGATCACGCCTTTATCTACCGATTCTAGAATGAATGCTTTTCACAACTAGGAAGCTACAAGATGATCATTAAACAATTGTAAAAATTCAGCGTTTCAATAGCAACGTACGTCGTCACATCGTTTTTTTTTTTTAAATTATAATAACGTTCTGATAATAACAAAATAAAATCATTTGTAAGTTTTTGACATCAACTATAGAGTTGAAAAAAATCGTTTTGTTGTAAAAACAATCGAGAATTTGTTTTCAAACACTCTCACAATATTTCACGCGCGGTTTACTTAATTCTATTCTATTCACATGGTCTAACTCGGAAAAACTACTTACAATATCACGTCTAGATTACTTACTCGTGTCAACGCTGGTTAAAAGTTCAATCTGCACATCCATGAACAATATGCTTAGTAGTTTGCACAATCGCGAGTAGCGTCATATTTAATTTTCCATGGCGCCAGCAATTCGTGACATCGCCCATTCTCAATCCAAATGCTGTTTAGTTGCACCCATTCTCTTCGGGTTTCCACCTTATGATTAGCATATGTGACCAGTTTCAGTTTGTCTGGATTTAACCGAGTCCATTGTTCTCGCTACTCCTTTTAGACATTGATGTTCTTTGAAATAAGTGCATTTTTTCTTTACTTTAACCAAATTGCAGAAAATAGGCGACAGCACACCAAATTACTGCTAAACGATCAAGTTTAATTTTATGTGCGCGCATGTGGCGTCCATTGACTCATCAATGTTCTTGATAAATCGTTAAAATTTAAAATAATCGTCCGGTGTTACTCTGAATTTCGAGTTGCGTTTTAAAAAGCCGCTATGTATCCTACGAAATTCGAAAGAACCCTCCCGCAGACAGGATCTTTATAACGGACGCGAAACTTTTTTTTTTACAGAGACACATGACACAGAATGTTATCGGCTTGTATTATTTCAAAGGTATTCGCAATTAAGGACGAAAGTTAACAATCAACGTCGAATGCGTTGGTGCAGAAGTAATCGAGAACTTAATTTTAGCAAGATACAGCGACATGTCGCAGAGCAAACGAGACAAGAATGTAAATGAAAAATAGTACCATACCTCTGAGCTCAAATGTTTACCATTCTTCGTGACTTTGTAAATATAATATTAGATGAACATCCAAATATTATAATTTTTTATAATGTGGAATGTAGTGATTTTTTAATAAAAAATCAATAGAAAATTAGTTAAATCACTAATATTTATTTTCTTAAAGAAAACACAAAGCTTTTCGGCATTTACGCCATTATCAAGTGAAACTTTTTAAAATATCATAATTTTAAAAATATAAATTAAATATAATTACTTAAAAATATGTGATGGTGATTGTGAAAATATGCTCCAAAAATGCCGTCTGCTTCTGTTCTGTCTATTTTTTGATTTGTTGAAATTTAATATCAATATATTTGTTTATTAATTTTGTTTTTTTATATTAATTTTTTTATCAGATTTTTAATATTTATTTTCATTTAAAATTCCACCAGTACACAACTTTTACAGAATCCGGAAAATAGTATTGAAAAAAAATTAATATAAAAAAACAAAATTAATAAACAAATATATTGATATTAAATTTCAACAAATCAAAAAATAGACAGAACAGAAGCAGACGGCATTTTTGGAGCATATTTTCACAATCACCATCGCATATTTTTAAGTAATTATATTTAATTTATATTTTTAAAATTATGATGTTTTAAAAAGTTTCACTGGATAATGGCGTAAATGCAGAAAAGTTTTGTGTTTTCTTTAAGAAAATAAATATTAGTGATTTAACTAATTTTCAATTGATTTTTTTTATCCAAATATTAATTTTTGTAATTTCGTGTTCTAGAATTTCAGAAGTCAGATTGCACATAAATTATCTGTTGCCATTCTTTTCATTGTGTAATGAAATTTAAAAACTGATATGTTATTTTAAAATAAGCAAATTTTCATTATGCAACAACAACAACGTGACATATTGAACATTGATACGTTCGCGGGGTTTGTATTATTATTTTTATTATAAAGTTTCTCAGTAGCTGACCTAGAATAATTACAAAAGAAAATTTTTAATAATACATGTAAGATTTGAACAAACAATTTGTAGAAATGAGAACGAGTGATAGTCCATAAATTTATCGTTATTGTGTTACTAAAGCAAGGCTAATCATTACTGTCACAGTAGTCAAATAAATACCATAATTGTCTCCATTTATTTGTTAAAATGTATGATGTTAAAGAAATTAAAATGAACAACATGTTAGAAGTAATTATAAAGTAGTTCTATTCATCATATCGTATATTCACTCTGATATTAAATACATTTCATTACTCTCTTTAGATTGTTTATTGTCCACTATCAAAATACTAGATTTTTACTTTGTATGACATAGTAATTTTTCGTGTATGCACATTACACTATTATTTAGTAAAATTGTTATTAATTTTTACAATCAGTTATACATATTCTTGAAGACATACATGTGTTTTAATTTTTTACATTTGAGTAATTTCCATTATTTATATCCAGAAAACTTTCGAATTTATAGAAAAAAGTTACAAAAATTAAATTTTTATCAGCGGTGGCGTTTGTTAGTATGAAAAATCTACTTATTGATATATTTAATTTTATTCCAAAATTATTTCATAACCTGGATAATTTGTCGTGTTTCATTTAAGCTTTACAGTACATTTACTAAAGACTGTATACCACGAAATTTTAAATTTTTACTAGGTATCGCTTATTCAATGATATTGGTTAAATCTTTTTAAAAAATAATTCTAAGGAACAGTTGAAATATTGGACGTTTATGTAAAATTACTTTATATAACCAGGTTAACATTTAATAGTAACTCAGAATTATATTTCATCCGTTTTAGACATATTCGAATATTCCTATTTATTGTAGTGATTTTATTACTGTTGAATACAATTTTTATAAATTCTAGATTAATGTACACTTTTATTTTTTTTTTTTAAAAGTGAGCTATAAAATAATCATTACATAAAATTAACTGTATAAATTAGTGTTGTAACTGAATTTTAAAATGTCTTCAATATTAATTTTTAGTTATATTATATGATAAATACGCCACTGACTATAAAAATTATATTTTACTTGGTTTATCGATTATATCAACACCGGTGATTATGTAATCACGTCAGTGTCCGGCAAGTTTTTACAATATATTTACATTGTGTTTTTGTTATTTAATGTACTGCATTTAATTATGTAAAATGTGATTTTAATAAATGTTATCTTATCTTTTCATCATTTAACGGTTCAATTATAAGTAAGATATTTTTAGTTACGATACATAGTAAATTTTATTAGATTGATGTCTGAAATAATTTCTGCAAATAATGTAATCTTTAAAACGCTGTAACGTGTTGCGTTCGTTAGAAATTACTGTTTTCATAAGTATGTTCATCATTTTCTTATGATTTAGCACTTCATTAAACGTATATATTTAATCAAAATAATGTTGCAAAAAATGAACTTTCTGTTTTGTGTTATCAGGGTGTGAATTAGATTACAATGGAGAACAATAATGATTCCCCTAAAACACTTGAAGATGCCATCGTGCTGTGGAAACAGTACAATAAGGTATACGTTTTGTGTGTTCTTTTTTCTATAGTATAAAAATCGATTATTTAAAAGTAAATTGTACATCTCAAATTTAAAAAAAAATATAATAAAATCGAATATAATAACTGCGATATTTGCTGTAAATAAATTAAAAAGTTGGTCATAAGTTAACAAAAGTATGTGATCAAACTGTGGTATCATTGTAAAACAGACGAAAAACAAATTTAAGCATTTATTTTAGTTTTATTTAAATTTATACAACAAATAAGTGCATTTGGAAACAACAAAGGTAAACATTTATAAATTAATCGTATTTTCTCTAAATTTTTTCTTATACGTCTCATAGAAATTTAAATTAGTGACACGTTGCAAATTATCTCGTCTATTGAGGGCAGTAACTAGTGATCGGAAATTACAAACATTAACATACCCGAAAATTCGATTTTTAAACAAATATTATTTTAGTTCTGCCAACGTATTATTCACTTTAGTTGTTCCTTTTTGACCATTATATTTCTAATTGTGCTTATATGATGGAGAAAAAAGTTCAAATTTTTTTTTTAAAGCTGATTATTTCCGATATTTTTTCCAACGATAGTTTATTACCGAAAATCCTAAATTCTTATTTAATGGAAGTATACGAACAAATTTTTTATTTTTTTTTGTGTTTACGCGACAATTTTCATGCTTTTCAAAATTATCTCAATATTTTATTGTAAAAAAATTTAATATGTAGCCTATTTTGGGCGAGTATAGATTAATATTTGTTCCTTACATAAGCAGTTTTTCAATAAAGTGTCTTCTTCGAAAATTCACAAGGCTGTTCCGTGTACGAATTAAGATACGCGTGGCTAAGAATTTGTAGAAACATTTTCTTTTCAAAAATTATTTTAATAACGGTCGAATAATTTTAAAATTAAATACAATGGAGAGCTATTTCGTTTTCGAATATCAAAGAAACGTGTGACCTTTAACAGTTCTAATTAACATACCTAAATAGTGAAATGTGTGAGTTTTATTTAAGATTCACAAAATAAATTCGATCAATATTAAATGCGTCATAGATAATAATACATTTTATTTCACGTATTTTCTTTTGTATGCGTGCGATCGTCTAAATAGATAACAGCAGATTATTCAGTCTACATAGGGTTTTATTAATGAGGATTCAGTTTAATTTTTGTCCATTTATTTATTTTTAGTTCAGAGGTTTTTTTTGCAGGATTTGTAACCAGTGTTGCTCAGTACAGTCTAACTATTCAACATGTTTTTCCTCCGGTTATCAACACAATATGCATCGTCGAACTCTCGAACAGTTTCTCATATATGTTTCAACCTTCTTAGTAGGATACTATTTATGTATTATACGTTACAGGCCAAAAGATATATTTTTTTTATTCATTACGAAGTGCTAAATCGCATCTTATGAAAAGTATGATGAAAAATGTCTTAACGAAATAACACAATTGTGACAAGATATTCGTGAATAATTTCGCGTGATGTTTGGTTGGTCTCAATTTAATTGAACAATTTGCTGAGTAACATTTCGATACCGATTACTGCGCTAGCTGAATGAAATAATTTTTCGTCTACTCTTGCGAATGTCTCAGTTTTTCTGATGTATATAATAGCTTACGAGTTTGAAGAGAACTTCGCGACAATTCAATAATGCACGATAAAAAATTTCCATTAATTTACAACGAATAAAATACCCAATCTAACTTTTATTTTATAGAGTAATCAATTTGCGAACGAATTTGCCAAAATGTTGGAGGAAAATGATGCGTCAGTTTTGGAAGAATTATTTCTTACTAGATTGAAATTTGGCACTGCCGGTTTAAGAGATAAAATGGGTCCGGGATTCGCTAGAATGAACGACGTGGTAATTGTGCAGACTACGCAAGGTTTTGTTCAAGTTCTGCTTAAATCGAATCCGGATGTTTATCAGCGAGGAGTCACTGTCGCATACGATGGAAGATATTTCAGCCGTCGGTATGTTAATTAGAATAAAAATTGAATTATTTTTTCAAATAACAGTTTTAACAATTTGAATAATAATAATTATTATTATTAATCGTTAATAATTTTCTTGCGGAATTTAATAATAATAATAATATAAAAAGTTTCGCAGAATTAACAAGTACGGTATTCGTCAATGCGGGCATACCTGTGCATTTATTTTCGTCTTGTTGTCCTACTCCGTTCGTCTCCTACACTATAAAGTTATTGGAACTAGCTGGAGGCGTAATGATTACAGCGTCCCACAATACTAAACAATATAACGGTTATAAAGTTTACGGTTCAAACGGTAGTCAAGTACGTATAGAATTGTTTTATATTGTATATATTAGTTTTGAAAATGCCTAAATAGAGTTCGACATTTTATAATGTACTGTTTGTTAACGTCGCTGGTAAAAATAAAATTGTATTTGTTTAAATTTTATTCCTTAGTTTCAAATTAATTAATTATTTATTCGATTCAGTATTACGTCGATGCGCGTTGAACAGCATTGTCACGTGTTTATCGCGTCAGTTCGTTCAGCTTTATGATGTTTTACTATACCACTTTTTCACATCTTCGTTTGAAATATAAAATTAAACCTACCCAACCCCTTATTATAACTAAAGCTGACTCATACAGCATGGCGTTGTTTGTGGAGTGTTCTGTGGTTAGGAAATTCAATAGTGGTATTTAATTTTATGTTTTCATACTACTTATTCAGAATTAGTCATAAATCCTAATCATTTAGTGTTTTCCACTTTTCACGTGCTTCTTGAATTGATTAGACAACTTCACATACGTACATTTATAATTTTAATATTAGCTGTACACATTTGTAATATAATCTAATTTATTTATGTTTTAATTAAGTTAAGCGTACTTTTATTTTTATAAACTTTTATATTATTTTTATGCGACTCATTTAAATAATGTTTAATCATATTGATTATACACATACGTACATATTGTAAATGAAGGGGACTACGTTATTGATTGCGTTTTTCACCTCTAAATTTAAGTGCACTTGGTGAGGAACCGTCGCACACAATTTTTTTATCGGCATTAAATTTTTTTATTCTTTTGGTATATGTATTTATATTAATACCCACTAATTCCTCGTCCCTTTATATGTACACGAATATCAAATACATAAATTAAAAAAAAAACAACACGTAATTTATTAGCCATGAAAAGAGTGTTATATTAATCTTATGGGAATATTTTGAATTCCCGGTATTTCTATACGGTTTAGAAACTTGCATGATAAATATTAAACACCAGCGTCGAATACAAGCCTTTGAAATGTGGTGCTGAAGATGACTGCTGTTAATACCTCGGACAGTTAAAAAAAAAAACGAATGATTCTGTTCTACGTGAATTAAATCGGAAACATCGATTACTAACAGTAGTATATGAACGAATACTGAAATTTTTTGGGCACACTATGCGTGCAGATAATTTGACAAAAATTCCTGTCCAAGGGAAACCACTAGCCAAATGGAAGAAAGAACGACCAGCAACAAGGTGGATAGACGCAGTTGTTAAAATCACTGGACTGAATTTAGAACAGATAATCAGGCTAGTAGATAATCAGATGGTGTGGCTTGCAATGGTTCACAGATACGTGAAAAGTCTAACAGATTGACCAATTAATAGTCATTGCACATGGGACACGATGTTGGACGAATAATATATATATATATATATATATATTGGTTATTCGCAAACGTAATGTATTGAAAAAAGGACGTCCCACGTGAAACGTTATACTAATAGCTTAAGTCGCAGTTAAATTTAGCTAATTAGTATGTATTTGTGTGTATATATACGAATATATATTTTTCCTTTAAAATAAGTTATACAATTATAGTTATTTAATTTTTCGATAAAACGTCTATTAACGATATTGCAGATTTATACAAATTATGTATCGTCTATGTTAAAAATGGAATATTTGCGATTAATTTCATGGTAGACAAATGTTATTATTAATAATTTATATTTCGAAAAATGTAGATCATTGAACCGTACGATAAAGAAATTCAGCAAGCGATATTGAATAATTTAAAACCGTTAGATTCGTCTTGGAATACGGATGTATTGAAAGATTCGCCGTTGTTGTCTGATCCGTCGGATACGATTCGTAAATCTTATTGCGAAAGAATATCGTCTTTGATGTTCGATCCCGAGTTGAATCTTAAGTCCGATATGAAATTCGTATTTACACCGTTGCACGGTGTTTCCTATATGTACGTAGAAGAAATGTTCGACTATATCGGACTAAAAGTAAATTACTTTATTACTATTATTTATAAAATTATTATTCGATCGCCTGTGTCCTATCTTAGATATAATAACCTTTCATTATCAAATCGGCTGAACTTCTCCGAGTATTTAAACAACGCCATTGTTAAAACTAATAAAGCGATATTATTTCATAATCGAATTAATTCAGTAATTAATAAAGTTCAGACTATTTCCTAGATATTTCCAATATTTAGTAAATGTTTTACATACTCAGTTCTGAAAGTAAACTAATAATATCGTATTCGCCTGTCTTGTATGTTACGAAATCAGCGAATTTAACTGTACGAAAGTTATGAACGATGAATAACGTATAATTACGAGAATTTTCGGAAAAACAAATCTTTGATAATCTATACTAATATAAAAACTGTAATGTCCGTCTGTAATTTGCGAATATTTTCATTATAATCACTGCATTGCGCTATTTTTATCACACATAAACAGAAAATCTATTTTTAAAATTTTTGTCTGTTTCTATCTGTTTCGATTTAACTCAAAAACGATTAAAGCAATAATGATGAAATTCGCATAGTTTCGGATTCGTTCTAAGCTTTGTTTCACATTGATATCACAAATAATTTTAAAATTTTTAAAGGATATATGTATACTTTATTGCGTTAAGGACGTGGTCGAAATAACGGGCGGATATATATGCATATATATATATATATATATATATATATATGTATACTATACTAATATATAAATCTATTAAAAGAAAGAGACAGCGATATGGTATTAAAAAAAACAATTACATAGGCGATGAGTAACTTCAAGTAGTTCATAAAGTTGTTGTTTGATCCGATAACTTTTTTGTTTTGTTTTCATAGTTATCAAAGATTGTGATGAGAAAACGTACTACATAATACGCGGTAAACATTAAGACTCTCTTATGGTATCCGCAATCAAAAAATTAGTTTTTAAATTTTATTTTACAAAACTATATAACCTTTGCTGACGATTGCGTGATTTTAACTTTTTATTACAAATCGTGTTTATTATTTAAATTCTCAAAATTGTTTAAAACTGATAAAATGTTACTTTTTACAAATTAAAAAAACGTTATAAAATTTCAATAATGTTTATATTTGTAGTCGTTAATTGTTGTCGAACAACAAAAATATCCGGATCCAGAATTTTCTACAGTGACACATCCAAATCCCGAAGAAGGTGACGAAACTTTTACTTTAGCTTTTCAAACGGCCGATGAACATAACGTTAACATTGTGTTCGCTAACGATCCTGATGCTGATAGACTAGGAGTAGCAGAACGGAATTCGGAGTAATTACACGTATTTTTATTTTATAATATAGATATATGTGTGTGTGTTATCTCTTTTGTAGTACTTCGGTAACGTTAATGAATAGCAATATTAGAAGCAGTTGTATCAGTTAAAAATTTACAACATTT
Organism: Coronaproctus castanopsis; assembly: GCA_032883995.1. Taxonomy (NCBI): domain Eukaryota; kingdom Metazoa; phylum Arthropoda; class Insecta; order Hemiptera; family Monophlebidae; genus Coronaproctus; species Coronaproctus castanopsis. Next base: position 74,440,987 of record CM065052.1, on the reverse strand, counting down.
GGAAGTTTCGTTTTAAGCTAGTTATTTAAATAATCGATTGTAATAAATATCATTGCGGTATGAGTAGGGGGACTGAACTAGATCTTTATACAACGAAAATTATGATTTAGTATCGATCACTAAGTACTTTAAAAATATAATAATATATCTTTGTATTCGTGTCGATAATAAATCTAATCGGTAGTTCTGTATGTACTATTATCTATTTTAATATTTTATATATATATATATATATATATATATATATATATATATATATTATTATTAACAGGACAGGACAGTGGAGAATATTAACGGGGAACGAAGTAGGTGCTTTATTAGGTTGGTGGAGTATATACGTATTTAAGACTAAACATCCGAATCAAGATTCGTTTCCGGATACGTACGTATTATCAACTATCGTATCGTCTAGAATATTAAAAACTATCGCAGAAGCTGAAGGTATTCAGTACGAGGTATAAAATATCGACTTATTCGTTAAATTTAATATTTCGCGTTCGTTCATTATTTTATATATATATATATATATATATATATATATATATATATATATATATATACTTGATTACAAAAAACAGTTAAAGTCACTAAACTTTATTTATTAAGCAAAGCTTGTCTGACAGTGACTGTGGTAAACAACACAATCAAACAGTCATTGTCAGATAGTTTTAAGTATTTATAATTAATTTATTGTGTAAAAATTGTGCACTTAGATTTAAATTAATATTTTATGTTTTTATATATTTAATTTTATTTATATATAGCTTGATAATGGCGTAGTTGCCGACAAGCTTTGCTTAATAAATAAAGTTTAGTGATTTTAACTGTTTTTTGTAATCAAGTATAAAAAAATCACTACATTCCACAATCTAAACTCTTTATATATATATATATATAAGGATTATATTATTTATAATTATCGCTTAAATTGGCGCTTAGAGAAAAAGATGACCGAATATGGCATGTCTATGGCAACATCTAGTTTGTGTATTGATTTTTATCCATCGAAATAAATTGGATTATAGATAAAATGGTTTTCGTAGTGAGCACGAAATGTACAGAAATAAAATTAATCAAAATTAATCAAACGTTCTGATTACCTCATTACCAAGTGTACGATATATTTTAGATAGATTTCAGTTGTAATCAGGCAATTGCCGTAAACAATTTTAGTACTTTTGATAAGACGTTATTCTACATAATTTCCCATCAGCCGTTTAAATCAATATTCGTATTTTTCTTTATGAATAAGCGACATATACCTATTGAAGAGCGTAAGCGATCATTAGTTTATCAATCAGATTTTTCGTAGACTTACGTCCGCCAACATCGCTGTAGGGAAGACTGCTTTTAGTACTTTAAAGCCTATGTCTTCCTCTTCCGGAGCTTATGTTACATTCTATCTGTGTCCCCCATACAATAATCCGGCCTATTTCATTTTTTTTTCATCTCTGAATATCAATGGATCCTCAAGATTACCGCTCATTTAATTTTCTTTGCTCTTCGGTTTAGTTGCTCAAATAACGTATTTATAATTACGAAATCGTGACGACAAAATTAAATTAGACGACTCTCTCTATCGTTTATTATTTCAAGATCATATTTTTCTGTAACTTTTGTTACTTTTTCTTTTTCGTTGCGATCCATATATAAACACACATATATATATGTATGTGTGTGTGTGTTATATGTATTTAATTTATCCTTTCGAAAGTTTGTACAGATATACTTTTATTTAATGTGAAAATATAGTTAATGCTGTGTATATTATGTTGTAAAGGAAATATTGCGTTATACCTGATATTTCATTTATATTATTAATAAATTGTTTTTTTTAACACGATTAAGTAAGTGTATATATATATATTATTTATATATATGCATATATATACTCACATCATCATTATATCAGCTTATTGATTAATTTGTCTGTTTTAGTATTTCGCATTAAACGACTAGTTATTCATTTATGATTTTTTATTTTTCATGCCTTTGAGTAATTCTGATCCGAGAATTCGAAATATGTCACTCCCTTTTTATGACAATTCGCTTTATCTTTCTCAATTTTTTTTTTTTTTTTTTTGGTCTGTGCTCGTCATTCTCGGTTATTGTCCACATTTCGTGTCCATATGTAAGCACGAATTTATTTTCAACTACAATGTCATTTTGAATATAATGAAGTTCGTTCAATAAATATGAAAATACCCCGTTCGATTATAATAAAAAAAACTATTATCTAAAATATGAATATTATTTCTTAAATTTACACACGTTAGTATTGTTATTATTATCAATCCACTAATACGTTTATAAAATATTTTACTAATAATATCTGTATTGATTCCCGATACTATATCTAAAAGTAAATACTTACCGCTTCATTGTTCGTACACCATTGAACTCCTAAATTATATGCGCGAAAGCAAGTCATCATTCAACATCAGTGTCTCTGAGGATATCGCTAGAACCGCGAGAGAAGAGAGAGCACGCATTTAAAATTTTTGTAAACATGTTGCAAGGATTCAGTCTCTTATACGACTGAATCGTTCTATTTAATTTACTACCCAACCTTATCAATATTGACAAAAAGAAAATCGGACGTGAGTTAATAATACAGTATGTTCCATCTCGATCAAAATTATAATTCAACTGCGTCTTATCAGAGATTTTGTTCATTATTAAAGTTTCATTTATTTTATTTCCTCGTCCTATTTGTTTTTTTCCATACTCCGCTTATTATCGAAAATTATGAAATATCGTTGTTTAATCGTTTACATTGACTAATTTGAATTTATATCTGATTTAGTTCGCTACTCGTGAACACGATGCGCATTTGCGAGCATTATATATCTATAAACACTTTTGCATCTTTATTTTCCTAAAATATATTGATTAATTTGATTGATTGATTATTATTAGCACTAAAACGAAGTACGTAAATTAGATAGTATACTAATAGAAAAATGTCAAATATTATACTCTGAACAATAAATAAAAATATGCGAAGTAAATTAAAGCGCGAATTGACGGAATAGTTGCAGCACAAAATGCTGGGGAATTATATGACGATTATAGAAAAAAATAATAGAATACTCAACGCGAATGACGCTACTATAGAATGAAATTAAAATAAACCATGCGTGATTGTGTGTGTGCCCTAGTCTAATTTTGGATGTACGAATTGTACATGCGTTGTATAGTAATTTTTACTAAATGCAAGTTTTAAAAATAATAAAAATTAAAAGACAGTATTAGTAGTAGCACCGTTTGGTATCGTAATAATCTTATATAAAGTTTGTTATCTTAAAATTGATATTTTTTAAAAAATAAATAAATTACGAAAAACCCACGCAACAGGAAACATTGACCGGGTTTAAGTGGATCGGTAATCGTACTCGTCAACTACAGCGAGAAGGTAAATCGGTATTGTTCGCGTTCGAAGAAGCTATCGGTTATATGTGCGACGGTGAAACCACTACTGAAAAGGATGGTATTTCAGCTTTAGCGAAATTATCGGAATTGGCCGTTTATTTAAATATGTACGGTACTACGTTGGTCGGTAAATTGAACGACATATACTCTGTGTAAGTTTCTTTAAACATTTTTCCCCGTTAATTATTTATTTTTACATTTTTTATTTTTAATTTATTTCTTTTTATAATATTTATTCGTCGTTTCACGGAGAGATGTTTATTATTAGTCGATAACAAAATATGTCAATTCCTACCGCCATATAAATAAACGGTATTTTTTAATTTTTCTTCATTTTTTTTCCTTTAAAGGAGATCTTTATTATATTTTTATATTCTCAGATCGGTGTCTACTTTCCGTCTGTATAACTCATTACTCAAAATTCATTCGTTTTCCGAGATATTTACATATGATCCTATTCTGTTTTAGTGAAATTTCAGCTTATATGTACTTGTTATTACACTGTTACGAGAAAGTTGTTGGCATCAGTTAGTGGGTAGCTTATTTAGGTTATCGATGTTATAATTTTAAATATTGTTTTCCATACGTATAAATACGTTAGAAATTTTCTTTAACGTATACTAATATACGCGTGTATTTCTGTACGTAGAATTATGTAAGTTTACGCGGTGTAGAGAATTTGTGTATGTGCGGGCAATTGTACTTTACTGCTTACGTGTATGTGCATTTCAATTATGTATCGCGAGTGACTGTATTTACGTATCCCACGTATATACAGTTGTAATGGTTTTTGTTTATACTACTTAAATAATTTTATTTTTTTTTATTTACCTCTTTCAATCGCCATTTTTTAATTTTAATTTTTTATTTTTAATTTTTTATTTTTTTTTTATAGAAAATTATAAATTTTTGACGGAGAAATAAATAGTATGACCCATAGTGGTGAAAACGTGCACAATATTATTTCTTAGATTATCTAGATAATTTTTAATGTATTATAAATTATTTTTAAAATTTAAATATTCTTTTATTACGAAAATGACAATTGATCACCATGGAAACTTCGTGTAGCATTGTTTGTGACACTAAAGGTTTAATTTAGTTGTATACTTGTATTTAATTATTTACTACGAAGTGATCGCATTTCAATTGTCATTAGCTATAAAACCGTATATGTAAATAAATAAAAAAAATAAATTAAGGTGATCGATAAAATTAATTAATTCGAATATATTATATTTACGTATATCGAGAATGATAAATTACGACTGGATTATATCATTTTTGAAGATTATCAATATTCAATCAGGTTGTTGTTATAATTTTTTATAAAATTCTTGTATTTCCTTAATTATACGAAGTAACGCACGTTGATTTCCTACATTCCTCCGTCATTCTACCTTTATATTTATATATATATATAATATATATATATATATATATATATATATATATATATATATATATATAATTTCTTTTTATTTTGTTTGCAACCACTATTGGTGTGAGTTCAATTTTTGTTGTTTTATTTCATCAGTTCATCCTGAAGAATATCTTCGGTTGATATTGCTTACATGACGGTGTGTACGAGCGAACGTTTTGGAATTGAGATTTTTAGATCATTCGAATAAATATTTTTTTAATTGCTCGGAAATTTCGCTCTTTACATGTATAATGATGAACGCGTTCGTGGTTTTGTCAGCCGGTTACGAAGACATTCCTCGTTTTAAATAATAGAAATATTATGCATTTACTTTTGTTGGAGAACAATTCTAAAGCCTCGTTCAGACTTTTAGTAAGATAAATATAAAATTTAAAAATTAAATCGTTACCATATGTTATGTACTTAATTAATTCCATGAATTAAAATAATAATAAAAATTTGTTGTATATCAGTTTTTTAAATAAATACAAAGCAATTTACTAACGAGTATCGTTGAATATATTTTATCCGTGACACACACACACACACACATATATATATATATGTATATACGTAATTATTTATTTTTTAGCTATGGTCATCATATTACGGATCAGTCGTATTTCATATGCGAGCAAAAAGGTGTGAAATGTAAAATTTTCAATCGTTTACGAAATTTTAACGGTGTTGAAAATAGTGTAAGTTTCAAAAATTAAATACTAACCTTCGTTAATCGTATATTTTTAATATATCCAGCACACACACACGCACTCATAATTGAGAAATTTACACACACATATATATATATATATATATATATATATATATATATATATATATATATATAGTTGTAACTTAACCTACTATGTATTCATTTGGACGTCGTACAAAATCATCAAATCCCTTCACCGGGAATATCGATAGAATTGAAAGTCCTACCTAAAATAATAATTAACGTATCGCTATTTCGATCATATAATTTCATTTAACAAGATCAACAAATTATTCTTCAGAGTAAAATCAGTGATCATAAATGCGCTACGATAAATCTGTTTTTATTCTAAATAATAAAATTTTCTAATTAACTGATCCCTTGAACTGATATAAGTATAACTGTTGCAAAATTTTATATAGACGTTAGACGTGTATGTATATCACATATATATAAATATATATAGGGTGGTCCATAGAAGACTTACCGTTTTGTTTTTTGAAAATGTACTTGGTAACACTGCATACTCCACGTTTAGTGTACACACAGGACATTCTTTTTTATCCAGTTTCAGTTATCATGGCATCTTATAATGAGATGGAGCGCGCGTTTTGCGTGGAACGTTATTTTCGGCGTAGAGGGCAAAGTGAGTTTCAAAAAGAATTTAAAGTTAGGCGGTGTAAACCTGTGCCACCTCACAATTCAGTTTTATGATGGGTTGAAAACTTTCGAAAGACAGCTTCTGCAACAGATAAAAAACGCCCTGGACAAAAATAGCGGAACGCGCTACATTGAGATGACAAACTCGTTTTTGTTTCCATCACTTCGTCTCGTCATCGTCTGGGGCGTGCACGGTTTTAACAAAATGATGCGACGTTTCAATGTTTGACAAAAACGTTCGCGATACTGAAAGAAGCATTTGGTAACCGTATATTGTCGTGTCGCTCGGATTTCGAGCTCGCCAGATTTATCCGATTCAGTTTTTTTTTAAAGGTACCTTAAGAGCCGCATTTATGTAACACGACCACGAGATTTGGAAGACCCGAAAACTCGGATTTCTGAAGAAATTTCAAAAATTCAACGTTGAAAAAGTGTTCGACAATTTTGTAAAAAGAGTGAATGAATGTATTGTTGCAAATGGCGGTTATCCCACCAATATTGTGTTCCACATATGATTGTAAGCTAGTCTCTCGTTTACCTATTTTTAAATAAAATTTTTGTTTAAAAAATTTGGACGAGTAGTTTTCGAGTTATTCAAAAACAAAACTGTCTGTCTTCTCTGATCACCCTATATAGAAATGAACGTGCGTATAATTTTACCGTGCTGAAAATTTCTAGTTTAGAACTAATTTAAATTAAATAACTAAGAATAGCATAAAGACGACCAGCATTTCGTCTATTATATTTTTTTTATCGCTAACTTCCTTATGATTCGGATGTCGTTATCGATTTCAGTATCGATCGATCGGGTTTTCTTTCTTATATTTGATTATTTATTATAATTATTTATGTTCCACGTGTATACGCGAGTATATAGTATGCGGATTTGCCGTAAATCGTTATGAATAATAAATGAGTGTAACGAAACGGATACGAAAAGTTCACGCCTCAATTTAAACTCACTTAAATTAGTTTTTTTTTTTTTTAATTTATCATTATAGATCTTAGTTTCCGATCGATAAAAGCAACCGTTTATATTAATTAAGAAATAGAACCGTTTTTTGTTGTATTCTAAATTTTTCCTACAATTTTACATATAAGAGTTCTTTCTTTATAAATATTATTAAATTTTATTATATTTTTACCAATGTGTTTTCGGGAGAGAATGTTTATTATAACATTCGGTACGGAAATATTTGTATTTTTCGTATAACGTAGAATTAATGGCATAATAATAAACAAATTTTGAATTTCAATTAAGTATTTAAAGTTGAATAAAAATATTATTAAATCTCACCCGTTAGTAAGAAGTAATGACAAAAAAAAAAACCACAATATCCTACACTAACACGTAAATCGTGACATTGCAAACTAATTACCGTCCGATCTCTCTCCTATGTCATACGTTTAAACTATTTGAAAGACTGCTTCTTACCAGAATTGCTGATTCCATCGATTCAGCATTAATTCCATAACAAATACCCTTCCGACCTGGTAAGTGTTGCACTGGACAGGTACTTAACCCAACACAGTACATCGATACGTGGAAGAAAGAATGGATGAAGAAAAATCGCGAACTATGGATTGAACCCAAGGAGCACCTTCCTCCAGGAGCCGAACTAAAATATGGAACATGGCGCTCGCTAAATAGACTACGAACAATGGTTGGTCGAACAGGAGATAACATGAAGAATTGGAAAATCTCTGACAGCTCGTTCTGTATATGTGGCCAGGAGCAATCCATCCATCATCTTTTCATCTGCAGCAGCTGCCCACATAGGTGCGATTTCAATGACTTAATACAACTGGCTAGAAACAGCGTCGACTGGTCAAATACCGTGTAAAATCCTGACACGAAGAGGAAGACAAATTGTCAGTTATACGGAGAATATAAATTTGATTATATAGAATCTATGTAAACTATTTAAATTGTTCCAGTACCGTTGTCTACTCGCGACGTAGTCGAATTGTCGGGTAGTTTCTTGTTAAATAAATTGGTATTCAAGAGGAAACTAATTGCTATAAAATAATTCGTTAAATATCAGGAATAAAGATAGGGTTAGTCGGACGTAATTAATTATAAATTCTGTATGCAATGATTCATTCGATTTCTATAAATTGGTCCACAACGTCTGGTTTTTTAATTATATATATATATATATATATGTGTGTGTGTGTGTGTGTGTGCATTTCATTACAATGTATAAAATCGAGACAATGTATATACCGTACTATTATTTCAGTATCCTACTACGGTCGGAAACGGTAGATACAAGATCGTACGAATTAGAGATTTGACGAAATGTTATGATTCGGATACGGAGGATCAATTACCGACTTTGCCTTGTTCGGATTCGATCGAGACTATCACATTCTTCTTCGAGAACGGATTTATGTGTACACTAAGATCTAGCGGCACCGAGCCCAAGATCAAATATTACGTAGAATTACAGGCGTCGCCCGTCATGAAGTAAAAATCTGTCATTTATTTTAAATACTTAAACTTTTAATTTGTTATTTATATATTTAGAAATTAAATTCCGAACTGTCCGTTTTGATTTTATGACTAAGTTCGATTTTAAATTCTAATGTATTACATATTTTGCCTTTTTTTTCTTCAAATTCATATTATTTATTTATTAAATCGGCTGCGATCAAAATTAAGACGAATGAAAGTGATCGCGGGTCAATTTAAAAAACATACAAGTCTAACATCTAATCGAAGCTACTTTATAGACGTTTCGTAATAGTAGCAGTTCTTGATGGATGAAGAAACAACGAGTTTTTTATTAAATTATATCTAGTCCGCGTTCTTTAATCTTTATATACTTCTTTATTCGCTTTAATTATTATTATGGCTTTCCCCAAAATGTTTTTCCTGTGTCGTTTTTTTAAACACATTAATCGAACTTAGATATAAACATACTTCGTCTAGTGCGAGGACTTTTTGATAAAATGTTATTAAATTAAAGTATGGTTAGGGTAATGTATTTTTTTTTTCGAATTTCGATGCCAAAAGCAATACCTGAAAGTAATTTTTATAATACGCTTTTTCATTTAATTCCCGAATTATATAATATAACCGTATTATAATTTTTTGCTCGAAATCAAACCGTCGCTTAAAAATCCGTTAAAATTTACTAAAGCTTACGCGGACGATTTACATAATGAAAATTCAATAAAATATTAGATAAATGATACGATATTTCAAATTAAATATAGTTCAATAATTAATTTTAAATTCGTATTTATATAGCGACGTGGAAGTTTTAAAAGCTATCGTTTGGGAAATGACGGACGCGATTATTCAGGAATTTTTACAACCCGACTTAAATAATTTGACAGGCAAGAATCATCGTTCGAAATAAGATCACTATAGAAGCCCCGTGTTTTCATAATACGTCGCTGTTTCACGGACGTATAAATTGATCGTTTTGTTAGTCATTATCGCGTTATTTAATTCCTTTATATGACTTTTTTTTTTAAATTAATTTTTAATTTTGGTTTTTTATTTTTAAGAAAAAATATATTCCGGATATTCATTTATAGACACAAATATATATATATATATATATATATATATATATATATATATATATATATATACACGGGAGAGGGAGAAGTAATTTTGATGGTTAAAAAAAAAATGTGAGATGTAGTTAAAATTCACACTTTTATTAAGTGATACTGTATTTTTGAGTAATGAGCGTTCATAATGATTGCGAGATTACATTAATAAGGTGTGCCTGGTCTTTCGATAATTTTAAAGTTCCGACTAGAAAGCTTATTTTGAAAAGTTTGTAATGTAGTAATTTAAAAATAATAATAATAATAAATAGTTAGAATCGCTAAAAAAATCATTTTTTAAATGAACAAACACAAAGATTTGCGGCTATTAAGTCATTATCAAGTGAATATAAAAATGATTTAAAAATATACAAAATTATAAAAAGAAAATATAAAATAAATATATATCAATATATTTATTTCAATAGAAAATTCTATAAATCAAGAAGAATTTATATGTACATAAACATACGTCAAATATCCTTAAAGTTATCTTAAAATACAACTAAATGATTTTACAAAACTAAAGAAATAATAAAGAAAATAACGATAACAATAGAAAAAATAAACAAAATAAATAAAATAATAAAAATTAAAAAATCGTAACATAGATCTGATCGTATAATGTTACATTATAAATCGACGGCGATGCTCATTATCTGGTGTAACGCATGCTGAGATCAATCATTAATCCCCGATTACCTGAATTAAGTTATTGTCATGATACATTTATCATAAAATTTCTGTGATAATTTATAAATATGAGGAATATTTAGCGTGGAATGCATGCACTGTATTTTAGTCCATCGAGCAGCATTTAATAATATTCTGCAACACCGGTTTTACATTACCTGGAGTTTTTTGTAAGTATTAACGGACACTGAACACTAGACAAGCATAAACTAGGTCTTATAATGGTAGTGTAAATTAATTTCTTGTTTACTGAAGAAAGATGAGAATGGTAACTGAAAATTGGTGCAAGTATTCGAATGGATTTTTTCGCGTCACCGATAGATTTATTAATGTGCGCATTAAATGAAAGACGAGAGTCTAAAGTAACTCCGAGATAGATAACTTTTAAAATGTGAAAAATTACTGTATACACAAGTGTTAAAACAGTATTTTAAACATCTGATAGTGAATATGGTAAACGACATAATTAACAAACAGTAATGTTAAACATGTTTTTACCCAGGACGATATATAATCTATACAAAATAATAATAGCAAATAAAATAATAACATCCAATAATATATGTATATATTTATATATATATATATTTTACAGAAACAGGAACACATATCCAGTAAAGTAATAAAAATAAAAAATAGTTGTCCATATAAAAATAAAATTTACAATATACTTTTTTTTTTATTATTATTATTTTATTTATAGACGCTCGATTTCCGGGATCATTTGCGTCTTAGAGTTGATTATAAGCTGTTTATTAGGTTAGTGTCTGTAAGGTACTGTGAAAGATTTTTAATTTTGTCCGGGTTATCTTCGAGTATTGTTTTTATTGTGTCATGATTTAGGTTGTATTTTATACGTTGGTTTCTGTATTTTGTATATTCTAATAGTATGTGGTTTATATTTAATTGTGAATTGCATTCATGGCAGATGGGTGGAGGGGTCCTATTAAGTAGGTGTTGTGAGGTGAGTAACGTGTGTCCTGTACGTAGTCGAGCTAGCGTTTTTTCTGTTTTTCTTTCTTTCTGGTCTGTTGTTTTCCAGTTTCCTAATTTCGGCTTAATCTGATATAGGTGTGTATGTGTACATTTGGTCTCCCAGAATTTTTGAAATGACATTTTAATTGTTTGTATAAGGACTGTATGTAAATCAGTAATGTGAGTTGATTTTATTGTTTTTATATTCATAGGAGTTGTTTTGACTATTCTATCAATGTTTTCATTCCCAGCTATTCCCGAATGGGCTGGTGTCCATAAAAGAACAAGTTCATTGTTATTTGAGATGAGGTTGTTAATAATGTGTTTTAGGTTGAAAGTATCTGAGTTTGTATTTTTAATATATTTTCGAATAATACTTGTTAGAACTGATTCTTCATCAAAATTTATCATTGAATTCAACAAATTAATTTTATCTCTTTCCTTTGTTATTTCCATTTTTTCTATTAGTTTAATTTTTTTTTTTATGTTTCTCTGTATGCAAAATTCTATGATTTTGATATTATCTATTTTGTGATTTAAGTATTTACAATGTTTTCCAGATAATGTTTTTTAATCATTGTTTATATATGAAGTTATATGTTCTATTTAAAATACTATTTTAACACTTGCGTATATAGTAATTTTTCACATTTTATATTTTATAAGTTTGTATGTTTTTTATAAATTATTTCTATATTCACTTGATAACGTCTTAATAGCGGAAAAGCTTGTTCATAAAGAAAATATTTTTTTTTAGTTATTTTAATTACTTTTTATTGTTTCTTTTTTTTTCAGAAAGCTTCTATATTTTAATTATAATAAAGGCAGAAATTTGCTACTAATATCATTTTTCGAAATCGTGTACATATAGGTCTGATATACTTAATAAGTGGTTGGATAAAATTAAAAAAATAAACAGGATTAATAAAGAACATTGTTAGTGAAGATTACAAACGAAAGTGGATAGTACACGTGATAAGAAATACCAGATATTTAACGCTAGTAAAAACAAAAGGTAAAAACCGGAGAAATTAATTTAATAAAAAGTACAAAGGTGAACACGTTAAAGAATAAAAGTAGAATTTATTTATAGTTATAGGTGCTAAACAAATTGTAATAAGTAAAAGCAACCGTAAATTTTATCATAAATTTGAATCACTAACGTAATTTAGTTTTGAATTTACAAATTCGTAAATTTTTTTTCATGTAACTATATTTTGAATTTATATTTTTAATTGTTCCTTTTTCATACGAAGGCGCTTATTTATCAAAAAAAAAGTTATCAACAAATTCTAATTAAAAAGAATAATTTGTTGCTATTATATTTTATTAAATGTTTTTATAATTTTAAATTCATTTAGTAATTCATAAATAATTTTGAAAAAAGTAAATGTCAATTTTTCAAACATTATTTAATTATAATTCGAATTTGTAACTGCGTCGTTTATTCCGTATGAAGTCTAGGTTTAATTAAAAATAAATATGTGTGCGGCTGTATTTCGATATTTTTCTATCACGCTGAATTCGATTATATTTTATTGCGTTCAATTTCACGAAATTTTAATAATGTATATATTATCTCGATATTACACAATAATTTTCACGTAGCTCGTAATATTTTTGATGTTTTAGAAATTTCATTAGAAAATTTGAGGCGCTTTTAAAATTGTTCATTCTGTTTTTAAATGGATAGTGTGATTAAAATCGGTCGTTAGACGCAAGCAATATCAATACGTAGAGTCATTGAAGTAGACGTTCCTCCTCTTCATCGGAACTATATGCCTGTATTGCCGCTGTGGATTTCACCGAATGTGGAAGTAAATCTTTCGTTACTCCAAACAGAACTTCGAAATAACCCTTCTACTATATTAGTACAACAACCACCTAATGTTATTCACAGCTGGTTCCACGTCAAATTCTGGTGTAGGATATGCAGCAGCATCTTCCAACGAAATAATAATCAGATTTCCACTACCTCTTCATTTTTCTATACTATAAAACTAGCTGTAATTTACATACAAGATTTTGTCGGTAGAAATTCTAAGCAGCCTGTCATTACTAGCGGCTCTCATTCAGCAATCACCAGCATCAGTACAAAAATTAGCATACGCTGGTTAAGGAATCGACATCCTATCTGCCCGTCATTACCCTCAACCATTATTTATATGGGTTCTAAGCCACTCTGGTATTACAGGGAATGTGATCTGGCCGACACAACAGCTAAAGAGGAGCTTGCTTCCGATCTTTCAACAGATCCAAAATATATCCGCAGAATAATAAACGAACAACAACGCACGAAATGGTGTATGTTTTGGTTATCCACACCTACTACAAACAACTTACGCTCATTTAAACCTGATTGTGATTTATACGCCATGAAGAAATAGTCATTCGTCGTATACTATTAGGACATACGACTTTCGTTCATAGTCACTTGATCAGAAGAAAATCAACACCGAGTTGTTCTCAACAGTAGCGTTCCTATGTGGAACCGGCTTGTTTCAACAACTACAGATTCTGTGTCCGTACCTCTGGCCTCGTAGCAGCTACAGTGGTACGTAAAGAGATCATCATCATTATCAAAATCGAATAACGGATTGGAAAACTTATCGTTCGTAACATTCGATATTATTCGTTTTTTGAACTAATTATTATTCGACCACATTTTAGAGTTTTGTTAGGTCATTGTCATCGTTTCAATATATACTCGGATTCTGATGATGGCAGTGGCGGTTCGTGATTAAAAAAATCTAGCGGTTGCAATTATACCTTCCCTTTCCTCACCCGCAACACACATTTTTTTTTTTATTTCACACATCACAAAGTAACATTAATAATATCAAAGTCAACAAAGTGTAATATAAGTACAAGAAGAAAAACTAGAAATTATGAAGTTAAATTATCAATACCAAGATAAAAAATTTTATTACATGAAACCAAACTATATTAAGAATTTATTTCCGCATGAATCAGTACAAAATTTATACAATTAGAAAAGTATAAAAATTTTGAAAATAGTAAAACGAGACAATTCGAACTTTACGTATAATAGTTAAGTATTTCTATTTTTTCGAAATTTACAATAAACAATCCTCTGGAAATGAAATCATAAATTACCGTATAAATAATAATCGGTAAGGAAAAAATTTCTACGTATATTAACATCGGTCAGTAATAATATGAACAACATAAACTGGAGAGAGACAATGAAACAATTCTCACGTGGGACTGTACACGGTCAAAGAAAAATGCAGATAGAAATTCGAAGAAGAAAAATTAATCTCGGAAAGAGATGAAATATAAGTCGTAGACTCGTTCGTTTGTTATTCGATAGTATGCGCATGCAACTGTTAAGAACAACACAATAAGAAAAACCTATTCCGTCGTATCAAGTGTGTCTACTTCAAGGACTTTGGTTGCAAAACGATTACAACCAGCAGTTGCTAATACAGCCCTACGAACTGCACCCATAGTAACATTAGGCTCAAAAACACCATATTATGTTATATATGACTGCGATGTCTTCTTCAGGTTGCATCGAGCGTGCAACCACCAATCGTTGCAACTAGGCATTTCGAAGCACTTAAACATTTTTTTTTTGTTTTTATAATATACTCTACGAAAAATACAATTAAAATTCACTTATTTTGTTCAATTAAGCGTTTTAACGAGTGCAATTTTCACATTATTTTTTTAAAATGTTTTATTTCCAGATCTTGTTTAGTTCCATCGTGTAACTTGTAGCCAATGTATATATATATATATATATATATATATATATATATATATATATATATATATATATATATATATATATTATATGTATATATTATTTTGGTCATTGAAGCAAGTACTAAATTTTCATCTTAGGTCTGCCTATGGTTGTCAGGAAGAACTTGTAGAGTTTCTGTCTAGGTCAAGAGCATCTGTCTGCGTGTTATGTGAGACTTGGCTCAAACCAAATCGGCAGTTTAAGATTCCTAATTATAAAATCCTACGTTGCGATCGTACACATAGAAGGGGCGGGGGTGGGGGGTGGCTATAATTATTCATAACTCACTGACAACGAAACATTTTACTATTAATATTCCGAATTTTGGGAACCTAGTTCAAGCTTTGGGAATCACTTTTAAAACACGTAAATTTCAATTTGACTTAATAGCGGTGTATGCTGCTCCAAAACATAAAATTACTTCTGTTGACCGGGATCATTTAATACATAATCCGAAAAAGAACAAACATCCTTTTCTGATTCTAGGGGATTTAAATTGTCTCCATTCGGCTTGGGGTTCATCTGTACATGGTGGCTAGAGCATAACCGCCTTTTCCTTAGTCAAACCTTCAATATTTATGGAGATCACCGTCACAATTGGCCCTAAAAAGGACCGTTTCGAAATTGAGTCTATTTTGACCTTCTTTCCGGTCGCGTCTCGGTAGTGGCAGGCCAGCGTAAAGCTTTTCGCGAAGTTCGATAAATTTTCCATATTAAATTATTAAATTTTCTTGATATAAAAAATAGGGTGTTTGCATGGTACAACAGAAGTATGCTGGATGCAGATGGGAGTGTGATCACTTGAATAAGTGTCTTTGAGGACAGAACAGCGTAACTTTGGGAAGATGAGGGAGAAATATTTACTAGTTCTATGGTCAAGAATGTATTGTGGGATATATTGAAGTAAGTGTAGTCTGGTGGTTGAAGGAAAGTTATTTCATATTCAGTTTATTGATTATGGTGCGACGGTTGTTATTGTATGATGCACTCAATAATGGAAGCAAGATTATTGGAGGTGGACACTAGACTAGGATTGAATGAAGTTCTTTAAAGTTAATAGGAACATTTGGAGGCACATGACAGTTGCATATAGTTTTAAGGAAGTTGGAGATATGGTTTAGATATATGCATCCACTGTTATTGATTGTAGTGATGCTTTGATGTTGATGCAGCTTGCTGGGATTGTGTTGTGGATAAGGGAGTTGTAACACCTTTCTCATTATTATACCGCAAAATAACGTAGGTTTTAAATGAATGGTTGTTTAACTGTTTTAATTAAGTCTGTTGTAGGCACAAAAATGGGAAAGGTAATAGAAGGTTAGCTGTTGCAGTTCAGCTGAAAGTTGCAGTAGCCTCTGTAATTCCACTGCATGATAGTTCATTTAATTGCCATTATTACAAATCAAAATAAAAAGAGAGCTGACCAAATTAAGATATTTTCTAGTGTCCTGTTGTTTGGTATATCGATTGTTACAAATCATCTTCTGATATATATTCGCTTTCTCGTACCAATATGCTCAATTTTTATATGATTCACGTACAAACCTTCTGGACTAATAAGAATGGTTTAGGGGAAGACAAGACGAAGTGAAATTGTATTAAATAAGATATCTAATATCAATCTAGAATAGATTTAAGGTCATGGAATATGTGCAAGGAAAACACTGACAGGGAAAATATCGAGGCAAACAACAAAACAAAAGAAAAAATTTGAATGACAGAAGAAATATTGTAATAGTAGAAAGAAGAAAACATAAGAACTGCCAAAACATTGAGCTATATACAAAATTTTGAAACATAATAGGAAATGCTCTTAAATGACTGAAGATATATAAGGAAATCAAAAATGGAAGGAATGAACGGTGTGTTCTACACAAAATTTAACAGACTGAGCTCATATCAATAAATCTACATCAACAATGGTTGACAAAACGGAGAACATAGCAATGGGCATTGAGTTGAGGAAAATATTGCGGAAAGACTATATGAAAGAACTATTTAATGCATTAAATGAAGTAAAACAAAGAAATGGGTAAGTTGAAGGAATCAAAGAACATTGAGTTCGAAGATGCTGTTCTGAAAGCTGAAAGTTGTAAAGCTCCTGAACGAGTGAAATTCCAACAGAAATATTTAAAAATTACTGCAGTAAATTGTAAAAATATTATTTAATGCAGTTTACAGAATATACTACTTGCCAAGAGATTAATTCTAATCTACCTTAACACCAATCTCCCCCAATACTGACAATAAATGAATAAATTTGCTGAATTCTGAATAATAATAAAAAAAAAACATGTAGGATAATTCAGTTTTAGATTAGAAATGGTATCCGCGGCTTAATAGTCTGTTTTCAGCTATCAGCACAGAAATACTACAACTGGAGCCAAGTTATGCGTATTTGTTGTACATATTTTAACCTGTGAAAAGGTGGAAAATGAAATCTTTGGACAAATATTAACAGGTGTATCAGAAAGCTTCAGTTAGGGCCGGAAACCGGAAATGAGAAAAAATTCGAGAGTAAACTATGATCAGATTTTTGAACCATTTGGTGACAAATCGATAGATAAAATTAGTATAAACAACGTACTCATAAATAGTATCAGGTTTGTTGATAATATTCGAATTGGAGTTCGTTCCTGATAAAGTATACCAAAACTAATTCAGGATGTATAGAAAGAGATGATTTTTAGAATAAAATTTAATATACGAATATAGGGGAAAGAATGTAGATATTATAATAGGCGGAGAGATGATATAAAACATTTCATCATTAAAATATTCAAAAATTGTATTACCAAGAAAGGAAACTAGAATAGAGAAATTACATATAGAATAGAGAGGACACGAAAAATATTCCTGAAACTTATTAATTTAAAATTAAAATTACACTTCAATAGATGGGCTACATAGACGAAACATTGACATTCGCGACATTTGCTTCTAAGAAAGCTACGTCATCGGATATGTGTATCTACTGGCGAATTTTGAAAATTAGCCGGATCCAAAAGAAATATCAACGATGATGTGGCGCGATGTTTAAAGAAAATGAAGAGATATAATGAACGTTTCATTTATTTTATACTTAATTGGACTTTTATAAAAGTTTATTTAAGTTATAATAAGATATTCGAAAGATAACTATAGAGCTGAGTTACAATTACGAACAAACTTACATAGATAAATATAAATGTGCGTATTAGAGCGAGTCATAGAAGGAGCTAGTAAAGAAGTGGGCATAAGGTATTACGAGAAGAAAGGTAGTGAGAACGTTTAGGAAATATGTGATTGGTATTAGCAGTTCAGAGAATATCTGCCAGATGTAAGCGAAAAAGAAGTGACATTTAAAATGGTAGTCTGATATTTGAGTTGAGATAACGAAAACAGATAAATCAGGAGTTGAGATCGAGTGAAGCAGTACTTTAAGGAGAGTGAAGAATATTTTAGAACAGAACTTTCCAGAATCGTATGGCACATTGAGATGTTGGTCCCGTTGCACTGAGTACTAGTTTGTAAGATTAAATGGTGGATTGAATTTCTTTTTTAAGACTGTTAAAACAAGATGATTAAGTAATTTTGATTTTTGTCTTTGTGTGAAAGATACTTTAAGATATTTTATGCTATTTTCCATATTTGTTTATTGTCAAAAAGATTACGTCTGGGTATATGTGACGTTAGGTAGAGTTTATCTATCCTGGCACATTTTTATTTTCTATTAAATCCTAATAGTAATAATAATTCATTATTGATTTTAATTAAACCGTTAAGTGATGACAAATTGTTTTCATCGATGATTTTATTGTCCAACCTAATGTATTTTATTTCGGTTATCTACATATCGTGTATAAATAACGTGTGTTATATGTATCTATATTTATCGAAATATATATATATATACGTGTGTGTGTGTGTGCGCGCGGATCCTTTCATTAGTCCATTTTTCTAACACCAGGGCCGGTCAAAACATAATTTATAAAAATTTACTTTAGTCCGTACTAAATTTATTTTTAATGGGGGAATAACTCTAACGTTCAGGGTTGCTATGACAGAAACATTATTTATATTTATATCCAGTAATTTTTGTCGACCTTCCTAAAATAATAACTCGCTTACACTAATGGAGGATTAAAAACCCATTTCAGAGTAATCTCTTTTGCTAACAAATTAATAATAATAAAAGAATACGACGTAATGTTGATATTGTAATTAATTGTGATAAATTTTAATATTAATATGCTTGAAAATATTTTTCATCAAATATTTTCTACCCGGATTTAACGCGTACATTATTAATAATCAAATCAAATCGAATTAAGTAAATAAATAATAATAAGAATTATAATTATAATAATTAAATATGAAAATACAAAATGCATCGAATTATTCAACGAGTTAGTTACGATTATTTCCGGATAATTATGGTCTTCAAGTTTAAAGAAAAGGGCGATACACCTACATGCAATATACTACGTGGTAATGGTTGGGACTATGTTTTATAATACCCTGGTTGTTGCCTTTCGATGTAAGCATATTTGCCATGGACTTCCTAGATTGAAATACTTATATATATATATATATATATATATATAAGTGATATATGTGCAGATTAACTGATATATAATTTTCATGTTACTTTTATTTATCTCTACCATATTTTATTTCGACTCATTGACAGTCCCAAATATACGATTGTTTATATATATATATATAAAAAAAATCAATACGATAATTATAATAATGACAGGGTTAATAATAATAATAATAATAATAATATCAATAATAAAAATAGCGAACAATCATAATCATAATAATAATAATGATATAAAATAAATAAAAATGAAATGTCGAATTTGTCAAACTGAATAATTTATATTAATTAAACTAATACGTAAATCGCACGCATATATATATATATATATATATATATATATATATATATATATATATATATATATACGCAAAAGTCGTTCGGACGGATAGGTAGCGCTTTGTCTTTAATCGGTCGAAGATAAACGAAATGCCAAAAAAAAATCCGGAAGAAGTAGGACTGGCGGGGGTAGTGGGAGGAACTCGATTCTGGGTATTTTTTTTATTTTCCTTCTTTTATTTCGCCTCGATCGCGGCTTAACGATTTCTTTCTAGATTTGCATTAATCTAAGTAAGATTACACGACACGCAAAGTTCGTCTCCTCGTAAATGTTAGATTAAATAGGGCACGACATCGATGGCGAATGGATAGGTAGGTAGGTAGGTAGGTAGGTGGATTGGTAGCCGAAGTAGGTAGATAGGTAGCAGGTAAGAACGATTATCGCGCCTTTTGGGAATTCTTAGTCACATGTCGTGGTTGTGGTGTGTTGCGATTTCAATGATGGTGGTAGTCGTAATATGATACGACTATATAGTCGAATAAAGTGGTAGTTTTCCGATTTTAGTTGGTTACGGTGGAAAAATAGAAGTACGAATAAAATTATATATATATAATTTTATATATATATATCCGAGTAGTACTTTACTTTTTCGTTTCATCTAAGAAGTAGGTAATATATCTTAGAACATGCGAGAGACAGTTTTCCTTACTTCCATATATATTATATACACACAGACACACACATATATATATATATATATATATATATATATATAATATTGTTCTTAGACTAACGATTATATCACACACGGACACGACGAAGAGCAAACTGCTACATACGATATCCAAATGGTCGTTTATATACTTTTATAACACGCGATATACCGTCTATAATATCCACCGTGTTATATTATCGAGGAGTTTTCTTCGTAGTACGATGAACTACGTTCATATTTACACACATACACACAAACACAGACAACCGATGTACGTGTAAATCGGGTAAACCCGCGTCATTGTAACTCCCCGTTCAAGAAGGGAAACGGGGGAGACCTGATTTTTTTTTTATTTATTTTATTTTATTATTTAAAACGAAAAAATATTTTTTTTTGTTATAAATTAAAGCTCGTCGCGAGAGCTTTACATCGTTCTGTTTAGTACGCGTTCGCTTTTAGTTTCTTCTTCTTTTTTTTATATTATTAATATTATTTTTATTTTTATTTATATCGTTATTGAAAATATCGAATTTCAGAGGGGGACGTCTGTCAAACCCGGGTCGTCTTTTCTCTTTTATTCGATTTGTAAAGGGAAACTACGCAGTTAGATAAAACGAGAAAGAAAATGACTTCCGGATCCGGAGGTAATAAGAAATCTTTCAGTAGCGCGGTCGCAGCTGCCATGAAGCAAGTTAACGCTGACGATAAATCGTCCATCGGTAGCGGCGCGTCTAAAGAAGATATAATTACGCCAACCGGGACGGATGGTAAAAGAGATTCGATAAAAGGTAACGATACAATGTTTTTTATGTTATGTTATATATATGGTCCGTACTGTGCTATATGGAATAGCAGCCTGGATAATTAAAAGATCGATGATAAATAAACCGAATGCCTTCAACATGTGGCTTTACCGAAGAATGTATAAGCTTTCGATTACAAAGATTTTGGAGCGATTAAATAAAAAACTAGAACTAGTGACTATTATAAAGAAACGGAAAGTAGACTATCTCGGTCATGTCACGAGAAATGAAACGACTTACTGCAAATGATCATTGAAGGAAAACAGGAAGACGGAAAAGAAGTAGAAAAAAGAAATCCAGGAATGAACAGGTCTCAACGCAGAAGCATTACTGCGAATCTGACAGATCAGAAGTCAAATGAATAATCACCGACATCTATTGAAGATATGGTACAACAAGAAGAAGATATCGTGTCAATTTTTTTTTTTTTTTTTATGTAATGCTGATTTTATCGTATGAGGGGATTTACGTCCGTTTCGACGATGATAATAATAATAAGTCCAAAATGTCCAATTATAGTAATCGCAAAATACTCCTTCAGTTATTTTCTTTTTCCTTTTACTAATAACAATTTTCAGACTCCAGAAGTTATCTATCTATATTAAACAACCCTTCATTCCTTTCCAATAATACTGGAAATTCGCAATCATGTCGCTCTTTTTCAGGATGTAGGTGTCTCTATTAAGTTTGTATGGATTGCCGGCCACTCTGGAATCGGCGGTAGAGTTTTCGAGTTTTCCAGCTCTTCAACTGTCCCACAAAGGCTACCGCTCGATTTTATTCTTCCGTTAACAAGTCCCGGCGTTTGTTTTGTCATTTTAGTCGTTCTTTGTTTATTTGTTTTTTTTGACGTTACATCGCATCAAATGTGTCAGGTGGTGCAATGCCAGTTCGTACAACTTGTGTAACGGTGTTGCTTTTAAGCAGCCTGTAACTATTCTACGGAGCAACATTTACTTGTTCGCAAGTGCCGAACGGCTCCACACTGGACACGCGTACTCTCCGGCTGAGTAGCAACGTTTGCTGATATTCGCATGTATCGAAAACAAAGCGGATGTTGACCGTTTAAAACGTATATCTTACAATTCTGAGAACGTTATATTTTCAATATAAGATACAAACGTGCATTCGGTGATGTACTACTGTATACAATTTTATTCTTGCTCATTGAAAATTCCCCATTGATGCCAGGTCTACAGGGTAAATTGGTCGTCTCTAGCTATTACGCTAAGCCTAAATTCGTTCTCGTCGGTCTTGCAACCGGTCTGTTACCCGGTCTTAAATATTAACAAAGCCGGTTTCAGTTTCAAGAGATCATAGTACCTATCCATATACCAGCCGAACAAGGTGCATGCAACTTGTTACGAAAATACCTTCGTTCTTCATTAAACGGATATCGACCGCCGTAACACGCGCATTTCTATTACGTTTTATTGACTGGGCAGAATTCATCTGGCGCTTAAATTTAATTAAAAGTAACTAAACTCTAATTATAAATAAAAATAACCGGGAAAGTTGTTTACCGTGCGGTAATGATTATGAGACGAAAATAATTGGCGACAATAAAAATTTCAAAGTGTGAATCCGAATCAATACATCATCTATCTTCGCCTACGCGCATATCATTGAGCATAGTTAAGTGTACATATGCGTTTAAGTAAGTGTATTATTATTTGTGTATCACGATTCGCTTATTTCTATCCCCTGCTGGATGCAAGCGTTCCCCTTCCTTTTCCATTGTACTCGGTCCCGATCATAGTTCATCCATTTAACTCCAACTGACTTTCGAATAGTTACGTATAAAAAAATAACCATCTTACACAGAAATAAATTCATTAATAAGCTGAAACCATTTGTATTAGTGGAAGATACGAATGCATATAGTCTAATATGAGGCTCTTATAACGTTAATAAGAAAAGTAAAATGTTTGAAAAACTATTGACATGACAAAAAAATTTACACGTGGCATTCATAAAAAACAAATTGAATAGCAAAAACTATCGGCTATAGATCTTATATCAACTATCGAAATCTATCCGAAATTTCAATTATTGGCCGACTAAGATCTATGTCGTAGTAACTATTTCCCGATTTTCATACGAACATCGAAACAAATTACACAGTGTATTTTCAAAAATCCTCAACGTTATTATGCGGATAGATACTCCACCTACAACCTTGGACGACGTCGATATAACCATCGCACCGCGAATAAGTAGTTCTTATCCGGTTCCGTATCAGTCATACACACAAGCATATCCTCGATAGAAGGGACACCACATCATGCTGCTATTAGCAATCTACAACTGTTGTATAAATTCTCTATGAGTATCCTGTCATCCAATCTTATATCGCATAACGCCTTCTTCATTTTCATCCATCTGATAATCCTAACGTTATCACATGATCGATCACACCTTCCAATTTCTAAAACGCACCGAACTCTTTCTTCTAATATAAATTCACAAACGGCGTCTTGAAGTAGTAGGTAGTGCAGCTAAAAAAAAAATTAACGAAGAAAGCGGACTGGACGAATTTCAAAATCTTTAATTCAAAATCTATACACTTATTAATTCAATACCTTCATCAATGTCACAGGTGAAGAAGTCACCTCCAGTTTTAAAAATTCGAAATGTCCCATGGTAGATGCAAAATATAAAAATGGCAAACCAAAAACATAACGGTGAACTGAAAATATTCCGTTCCAATAAATCAGATACTGATTTAGCTAACTGTCATTTCTATCGTTCTCGAGCCCGATAAATTAATAGACAAAATAAAAGGGAAAGCAGGGAAAAATTATAAATACACAATCCTATTCGTTTGAAATTTGGCGAAAAATCAATATCCTAAATAAAGTCAAACGACCTACCTCTACTACTACTACTACTACTACTACTACTACTACACTGTAAAGTTCAAAAGATCCATCACATTCAAAATTGTAACTCTAGGTTTATCGCAGATACATATCATATGAATATGTATTTATCGATACCAAGGGCTATAATATTGTTTCGGTTAATCAGTAAAGGAAAGGTTATTCTAATATCATTGTAGAAAATATTGCGCTAATATAAAGATCATCAAAATGGATGTGTGACTCAGTAATAATAGCCATGTCAAGAGCCAAGTATGTTCCTTAGAGAAGCTAACGAACACCGATTAAAAAGTCCGCTTCGGATCTGATTTTTTCAATTTTTTTTTATCTAAAGAGGAAAATTTTTCTTTAAGGTAGTGCAATCTACAATTACTACTCTTTTATTTACAATTTCGGTGTTATATTTTTATGTTTACATTCTTTAGATACCAAAATGTACAAACCAGTGGTGGCTCGTGCTAAAAAAATTGCAATTAAACCCCACCTAACATAATTTTTTTTTAACTTCATACAACATCCTAAAATAACATTAATAATGTCAAAGTGAACAAGGTGTAATACGAGGTTCATTTTTGTTTTTTTTTTGTTTTGTTCCCCAATTTCAGCAAGTGGATAGGGCAAATATATTTATGAAATATGTTTATAAAAGAGCAAGGAACTAGTGTGCATTACGTCAGTTGTGTGTAATTGTTCCTTGCCAAGTGTACTTAAAAATAGAGTGGAAGTGGGATGAATAACATAGTCCCTCCAACCACGTGTATGTTCAAGTAATTAATTGTTCCTTAAATTTATATATATACAAGCTTAGACAAAAATAATGTGCGAATTGCCTTTTCTACAAATGTTAAGAGGGTTTCCATATTATTTTTGTTTCGGATTAGAGATTGGTTGGGTTTAATTTGATAAGTATTAAGTCATTAAATACGGGACACTTGTATATGAGTTGCTCGATATTGTCGACCTCGTCACTATCACATATTGTATATTGTGGTGCACTAGAGATTCGGAATCTACGGAGATATTCTCCAAATTTTCCATGCCCAGAAAGAACCTGAGATGTGAAGAAATTAATATTTAGTTTTTTCATTCTTCCTCCGGCTTCCATATTAGGGAAAAAATTATAAGTCTTTCTTCCTGTTTCGCAAGTGTCCCATCTTTGTTGCCAGATATTGATTAGTACTTGATTAATATATTTCTTCAGGATTTTATAGGAAGGCTTATCGATCAGATTTGAGGGAAGGGATTTACTTTTTAAATAATACGTGCTGTTAGGGAGGCTAATGCTGCCAGTTATTTTATATTCTGAAGCAATTGCCTGACCAATAATATATAAATCTGAAGGTAGTATGTTACTAATGAGATTGGCAGCAGATGAAGGTGCAGTCCTGTAGAGAGAACAGATATTTAATAAGAATTTCCTTTGATGTTTGTTTATTGTTTTAAGTATGAATTCATTTATATAAATACAAGCACCATATCCATATAGTGACTGTACCTTTATATAAGATGGTTCTTTCATGATATTTTAAGCCTTTGATGTTTGGTAGTAAGACTTTCTGCATAGAGTATATTTTTTCACTTTTATTATACAGGTAATTAATGTGAGACCGAAAGGCAAGTTTACGATCGATAAGTATTTCTAATATTTTAAGGTTTTTGAGTAACTAATTATTGATCCGGAGATTATTTTCATGTTACTGATTTTTTTAACAATTTTGATTATTCCTCGGCAGCCAAATAGTGTGTAACTGTATTTGGGAACCGAAAAAGCTAAACCCATCTTATCTATGATTTTTTCTAGTTATTGACAAATTTTTTCTATTTTATCAACACTAAATATTGCACAAAGATCATCAGCATATGAAATAAGTTCACAGTTGCTCCCTATTTCTGTGCAAAAATATTCTAATTTGTAATATACTTTTGAGTATAATACATTCCACAGAGTGGGTCCAAAAACGGAGCCCTGTGGCACTCCACATGTTAATTCTTTATTATAGACGGAGTTATTTATTTTAAGTCTTGCATTTCTAGCAAGGAAATAGTCAATAATAATATTTACTAGAAATAGGTTGATTTGTTTTGTTTTTAATATTTCAATGATAGATGACCATTTACAATTGTACCCTTAATGTCAAATGAGATGACAATCGCCGTATCTCCACCCGCTATACAGTTCTTTATATTGGTAACTACTTTGAAGACTGCACCCTCTGCTGAATGTGCCGCTCTAAAACCATATTGATTTTTATGATAGATGTTTTTGGCGATAATTTCCGTAAGAAGAAGTTTGTTAATAATTTTTTCAAAAATTTTTCCGAGAGAATTGAGTAAAGATATGGGTCTGTAGGAAGTGACCTAGGAGAGTTCTTCCCAGGCTTAGCAATTAGTTTAATATCTGCTATTTTCCAGCAGTTAGGGAAGGTCTGTTAGCTTAATGCACTGATTTATGAGAGTTAAAATTAGATTATTATGTTTTATGTTTACTAGCTTTATTATTTTATTACTTATTCTATCTCCAGAGCAAGCTTTCCTATTGTTTAAACATTTTATTTACATAACGTTTCATAGTCAATAATCGGTTGGCTTTTCCCTGATGTGTCTAGCGGTATTAACTTTATATCCGTTTTCTCTGGAAGAAAGTATTGAAGAAAGACCCTACACTTTTGGTCGTCTGTAGAGATGAGTTGATTGTTCTAATCTCGCCTATAGTAGTAGTTCGGTTTTTACCAAAAATAATTTTATATGGTTTCTCCCACATGGTGGAACGATAAATCATGTCCTTCCAATAGTCATATTTTGTTTTAATTATAAGTTTTTTATAGTTTCGATTGAGAACATTTAAGACTGAATTAATGTAGGAAAGATTAGTTGGATTTTTTATTTTGGACTTTAGGCGTCTGATATTGTTTATTTTTTCTTTGAGCCGTTGTAATTCTTTATTCCACCAGTCTACTGAAGCTGTTTTACTGAGCTTTTGACATTGTCCAATAAGGGATGATAGGTAATAATTAAAATCATTGATTTTGCAATTTAGGGTGTCTCTATTATTACAGTTATTAATTTCTGTTTTTATTACTTCGAGCATATCTTAGTTCTTTATTTTAATTTCTTATAGCTTGTTTTTAGGAACGTTTTAGGTCCATTCTCAACTCTTGTATCTGATGGTAAAGAGGCTATAATAATGTTTTTGTGTGGTGTTAAATCAAACTGTTCCAGTTTAAAGTCTACAAGGCTCGCAAATTTAGACGATACTATTAGATAATCGATTGCACTCTTTCCATTATGATTTGAAAATGTTGGAATATTTTTGTTTTCGAATATTAAATCATTGCTGTAGACGAGTTCAGTAAGGCGCGATCTTTATTATTTGGAATATGTTTTTCAAAACGTGGTAGGCGTATGTTAAAGTCGCCAACCAAAGCAGCTTTGTAGTGGGAATTATTTTTGATTAATTTATCTATTAAGTTAATAGACTTTGCCTTGGGTTTATTTGGGGATACATAACATGAAATTAAAAGATATTTTTGGAAAGTCACTGCAATTATATTATTTTCACAGTAAAGTAAGTTGTGTGCTAGATTATTTTTAAGTATAATCATTATTCTATTGTTGAGATAAGATGTATAATTTTGCTTGATTTTTTCTTCATACCAGTAAAGTTCAGCAAACCTAGGTTGTAATTGTTATTGTAAAATTCTCTTAAGGTGTAAAATACGAGTACAATAACCATTTAAAACCGTAATCAGAAAAACTAAAAATTGTAAAATTAAAAAGAAATATATTCAAAATTTATTTTCGCATGAATAAGTACCAAATTTATACAATTAGAAAAGTATAGAAATATTTTAAATACTAAAACGAAACAATTCGACAAATTATGTATAATAGTTAAATATTCTTATTTTTTCAGAATTTACAACAAAACAATCCTCTGAAAATGAAATGATCGATTGCCGTATAAATAATAAATCTTCAGTAAGGAAAACAATTATACGTCTATTAACATCGGCCAATAATAATGAACTGGAGAGAGACAATGAAACAATTCATATACGTGGAAATGTGCACGATAAAAGAAAGAAACGCCGATAGAAATTCAAAGATGAAAAACTAACCTAAGAAGGAGATGAAATATAAGTCGTAGACTCGTTCGTTAGCCGGTAGTATGCGCACGCAACCGCAGTCATGTGTTAAGAACGACACAATGAGAAAAACCTATTCTGGCGTGTCAAGTGTGTGTACTTCAATGAAATCGCCAATAGAGTCCTTTGTAAACTCTACACACATAGTATAATATAACACGCAAAATCTCCATATAACGCTGTACACGGTTTTCCGATGCCTTTTTCAGGTTGCATCGAGTGTGAAACCATCAAGCGTTGTAACTAGGCATTTCAAAGCACTTTTTAAAAGATTTTTAACTTTTTACAATATATTCTACGAAAAATATATAATTAAAATTTACTTATTTTTTTTTTAATCTCTATAAAATAATTAATACTTTTAACTATTTTATTTACATAATAAATTTGTACGCTATTCTGGATATTTCCGGTGGTTGTGTAACCATGCAACCTCGAGCCATCACTGGTACAATAACTTAAGTGTTTTTACAATTATTTACGAAGTTGTCTGCTTTATACAACCTATCTATGTCACGAAATCGCTAATAGCGTAGATAAAAAAAACCAGCTGAAGTGAAGTCAACAAAGGTTAAATCAATAAATCCGGGGTCATCTGACAACTGTTTACAGAGTGCAAGAGAGATTAAAGTTGTATAAGAAATTAAAGAATTATTTTTTTTATACGTATGATTATCGCGTTACTTTCTTATTCATAATTATCAGCTGGTAAATGTAACGGGTTACCTACGAATTTATTTCCCTCGGCAATTCTAAACAATTGCACACTGGTGTGATGTCGCTTTAATAATATTCTATTTCACCGTGTTATTCACGTTTGCTGCTTCCTCACCACCATTGTATATTGAATTTATTCATTGTTTATTTCAATTTATTCATTATCCGTTAAATTTATTCATAGTCCTTACTTTCCGGCCTATACTGTCGTTACAATCACACACGTGAGCGTCCCTTGGTGTCTTGTGATATGTCTAGTCGAAATCAAATGTCTGTTTCGTACATTCAAATGATTATTTTTGCGGAACAAGTTCATAAATATTTTTATTAGTGACTTTGTCTCTCAACGACATCGTCAGCAATATTCAAAACTAAATTTTAAATAATTTAAGTTTATTTCCGTCACGGCATCCTATAACGAGAAGGAGCGCGCGTTCTGAGTGAAACTCTATTTTCGGCGTGAATCGAACACGGCAGGGCAAAGTGAGTTTCAAAAAGAATTTTTAGGCGGTGTAAACCTGTGCCATATCACAATTTAATTTTAAGATGGGTTGAAAATTTTTCGAGAAACAGCTTCTGGTAACAGATAAAAAACGTCCTAGACAAAAATAAAAATAAAAAAAAACCCGGTTCGTACTCTTGGAGCCTTACTTTTTCACTGGTACTGTTAACGGAACGCATCGAGATGATAAATTCGTTCTTGCTTCCCTCACTTCGTCTTCCCCTGGCCCGTACATGGTTTTAATAAGATGGTGGGACGTGTCGGCAGAAACGCTCGCAGTACTGAAAGAAGCGTGTTTGGTAACCGCGTAGCGTCGCATGGATTTTTTGACCGCTCCAGGTTTTTTTTGTGGGGACATCTTAAGAGCCGCGTTTACGAAACACGTCCACGAGATCTGGAAAACTTGATAACTCGGATTTCAGAAGGAATTTAAAAAATTCAGCGACCTATGATCGAAAAGTGTTCGAAAATGTTGTAAAAATAATGAATGAATGTATTGTTGCAAATGACGCTAATCTTGTGTTGCACAAATGATTGCGATCGTTTTATTTTTAAATAAAATTCATTCAAAAATTTTGGTCAAGTAGTTTTTGAGTTATTCAATATATATATATATATATATATATATATATATATATATATATATATATATATATATATATATATATATATATTATATATTATAGGGTGACCCAGAGAAGACGACGGTTTGGTTTTTTGAATAACTCAAAAACTACTTTAATAAAATTTTTTGAATGAATTTTATTTAATAATATTGATTTTTTGGTCTAAATGTCTTTTTCGCTATCGTGGCTCCTTTTGTTATCTAGTTTAGGCTGATACATTGGAAAGTTTTTTGTTTTACTTTTTTTTTTAACTAGTGACTGTAATTTTTACTTTTGATTATTGAAGCTTTTAATCGTATTTACACAAAACATGATAAAAATAAATACTTTGGGTTTTAGAAATAAATATATCGGTTTTGTGATTATTTCGAATTTCTTATTTTCATTATCGATATTGTTAAATATTTATAATTTATTATTATAACGATTATTAGGCGATCCTGGAATTACTTCTAAACCAGGCAGCGCCGGATCAAGTAGAGACGCAGCTTCGCGTATATTACAGTTATGTCAAAAAGGAGAATGGCCACCGGTGGAACAAGCCATCAAGACTATCGAAAAGCAAATTGCCGCTAGCGACGATGTCAACCCGTCTCCTTTGGCAGGAGTCGCCGATATGGTACAACGCGATTTTATTATAAATACGATGATAATTGAGCAATTTTTTAAGGTTTGAAGCGTGTTAAATAATAGGAGATGAATATCAATATACATAATAGTCTGTGTTAGTATGGGGCTAAACTGACAGAGTTATTACTTTCCGGAAATAGTTGGAAATTAATGAGAACCGAGATATGGTATGCGTCACCATTTAAAATATTTGAGAGCGATAAATATTAGTTTAGATCAGTAGAATTAACATAGATCTGCATAATTTTTCATATTACAGTTACTACTATTGAGGATGAATGTATTACTGATCTGTTTTAACATCATTACGAACACACACGCACGAACAAGTTGTGTTATTTAGTAACGTGATGGGATTTATAATGAATACGGCGAGAGTTAAGTTGGTTTAAATCGGCGATATTTGCGTATGAGCTCTAACAAGTTACTCTGAAGAGGTGTGAGGAGCAGTTGATAATTTATAACAATTGAAACAATTATGGTGATTATTTATCAAATAGATTGTACATAATGTGTATTATACTGCAGGATTAGCGACATTTGCGCATGCGCTCTAACAAGTTGATAGATGTATGAGAAGCAATAGTTGATAGAGTATAATGGCAGTAGGAAACTAGCTTTCTGGATTATGTGAAAATGTTCACTATTTTTAAACAAAAAAGGAACGAAAAATAACATTAATTTATATTCGTTTGAAGAATAAGGAATGTAGTGATTTTTATTAAAATAAATAACAAAAAAAGAAGTTAAAATCACTCAAATTTTGTTTATAAAAAATCACAAAACTTTTCAGATGTTAGGCCATTATCAAGTGAATATTTAAAAAATAAAAAATATAAAATGAAAAAATATTAATTTTAGATTACAATTCACAAAAAATCAGAAAAATGAAGGACAGTATTAATAAAACAATCTGACTTCTTTTTTTAAATTTAAAAAAATAATCGTTTAATATAAAAATGAAGTTTACAAAATACCTCTTGAAATTAATTTTTCGTCAAAATTTATCATTGAATTTAATATTATTTCCATTTTTTCTAGCAGCTTTCTTTTCTTAAAATGTGTTTTTGTATGAAAAATTGTATAATTTTGATTAATATTATTTATTTCGTATTTTAATTCAGTACAATGTTTTCCAAATAATGATTTTTCAGCATTGCTTGCATATGAATTTAAATGTTCTTTAAATTTTATCATAAATTGTCTGCCTGCTTCTCCTGTGTATTATTTTTCACATTAATTTTAATCTATATACTCCTGAACTTTTTAATATATTTCTATCTTCTATTTCATTGTTACTAATTGATTTTAAGAATGTGTTATTATTCCTTACTGCTAAGTCGATGTTACATTTGTTAAATATTTTTATGATTATACATGTATAATTTCCTAAATAATTTATTGAACCTAAATAATTCTTCTTATCTTTTTCTATATTTTTATTGTTGTTAGATTTATTCCACATTTATAATAGAATTATATTTATTACTGATTGCCATTTGTTTTATTATGTTTTTTTCTTTATTCACTTTACCACTGTCTGTTAAAATTGTTTTTGCTCTATTCGTAAGACTCCTTAAACTGGCTAATTTATGAATTTTTGAGTGAAATGAATCTTTATGTATTAATATGTCTGTTGTTTTTTTTTATATATATCTATATCCATTTTTTGGTTAATTTATTTTATTAATACTGTTCTTAATTTTGATAATTTCTTCTGAATTTCTTAAATTAATATTTTTTCTTATTTTAATTTTCAATTTTTTAAATATTCACTTGACAATGGCCAACAGTTGAAAAGCTTCGTGATTTTTCATAAAGAAAAATTTTAGTGATTTTAACTTTTTTGTCGTTGTTGTTTATTTTAATTTATATTAAACTGTATATTATAATATTTTGTTCCTTTTGTATTTAATTATTTTTTAATTCAGAAAACTATATCAATTCACTTACACTGTTAGTGAAGCTACTGACATATACATACTTTCCACTTATATATATATATATACACGTGTAAAATTATTTAAATATATACACGCTCGAGTATAATTTGTGGATACCGCGTTCAGTTTTACTAACAGACTAGGATGCTTATGGTGGTCTCAATTTCGTAATTGTCATGCTCGCAACACATAGGACAAGAGATAGGGTGCAATTTATATCATCCGATTTCTGGCACCAGTTGACTACTCTGTTTCTTTCAAAGTTTTATTTCCTAAATTCGACGTTATCATTTCTAGTCGTCTACTACCTATGTATGGTTTCCCTTGTATAATTGTTTTATCTTTGTCTATTTAAGTTAGAACCATTTAATTAAAGTTTGCCAAAGGATTTTTAGCAACGTGCGGTAGCGACATATTTTAAAAGAATTTATTCTTGTTTTATTATTTACACTTAGCATCTCGTAAAACTATCACTCTTTACCCACTTCGTTACTAGAATTATCTGTATGAAAGTTTCTGACATTCGAAAAATTAACATATGTTTTTGAAACGATGATTTTTGGCTGTATACACAAACAACTTTGTCGCCGATATATGAATTCATTTTATTTAATAAAACAAAATTGAAATTTTTCACTAAATTATTTTATTAATAAAAACGCAATAATCATTTTACCATTATTGTTATTTAAAATAATTATTTTTTCCTTTTTTTAATTTAAAACAATTTCATTTAAATAACCTGAAGGAGGAAAATAACATTAGAAGATTGTTCAGTATTCATTGATTTTAATCGGTATAATTTTTCATATTTTTGGAATCATCTGTTTTCTCATGTCCTCATTTACGTCAATTTATTGCTTTCAGCGTGTTTCATAATTCCGCGTATTTACCAACAATATTTGCAAATCAGCGGTAATTTTGTTGATTTTGTTTGTTGATTTTGTGTTCAACGGTGCTAACTAGGAAATTATTCAGATTGTAAAGTGTAAAATAATTTAGGATTATAAAATAATTATTTCAAATTTAAAGATTATTTTCTTAGCATACTGTACAACGAACAAAACAGATTATTGCGATATTAAGAGTAAATTTTCCCCGTCAAACGATGAAGCATACGTTGCAAAACTATTTCGTGTTAAGATATTGTTGATTTTGAGACATTTAATGTTGGAAAATTCTGAGATTTAGAAAGCTCTACACTAAAAAAGTAATATTTTGCTTTATAAAATCGAACCAAGTGTTACATATATCGTATGTAGAACGCAGTTTAGTTGTTCTGTGACTGTTAGGTAGATCTATAATTACATTAGGAACCGTTTTGCTACTGCTTCAAAACCGATTATCGTAATTTCAGTTTAATAGTCTGACCATATACCCGATATTATTAAGTTTATGCTGCGAATAACGGACAGAATAGTTAATGCATGATGCTGATAGTGGCCGCATTTCCATATCAACGACGGAACTCCGTTCGGAACCCATTTAACATTCTCTATCGTGCTTAGACCATTTTTGTTCAAACTACCGATTTCTTTAAGCGTAATTACTAACAAATGAATGCGCGTATTGTTCCGTTCCAGTTATTTTAAAAACCTTTAGTTGACTTCAGTCTCGTTTGTCCCTTCATCGTAATCATCGTTGTCTTCTTTTAGTCTAAAATATATTATTACTTGTATATTTGAAATTTTAACGGTATTTGACCGCTGATCCATGAACCCGTGGTCTCTCTTTATTTAAAAAACTTCGAAATGAAAAAGCGAGTATTTAATAAATTAATAATAAGCGCTTTATTTTCTATTTAACTTCCAATGGTGATAAATAGTACCTAAACTTTACTAATCATTCGCAATGTTACTTTCAGATGACCGGCACTACACCTTTGATGTACGCTGTAAAAGAAAATAGAACATCGCTCATAGATCGACTGATCGAATTGGGATGCGATATTTCCAGCAGAAATGTTGTAAGTTTCGATGGAATTAATTTTTATAACGCACTTGAAACAACATTCAGTAGTTCTATAGGATTAATTTTCTCTTTCTTTTACGATTAATTATATATGTTAGACATATTGTTAATTTCATATTGGACTCCGTATCCCGCAGATTTGGCATCCACGGTTTCAGTAACCAACGCATCGGTGCTCGGAATATAGAGCAACTATCTTGGGTAGTTTAGACATACTTTTTTACACAGACGCGAATACCCGAGCTCCCCTTTACCCTTTTCCGTAGAGTAATAGTTCATCTTCGGGTTTTGTGTTGTAGCGACCCAGCATGACACACACACACACACCATCTGTATGTTTCAATTTTTTGTTATTATCTTATCTAAAAATATATCAGTGTTTTTTATATATATATATATATATATATATATATATATATATATATATATATATATATATATATATATACACAAAAAAAAAAAAACTTCTAAATGGCATCAACGGTTCCAGGCAAGGTAAATAGAAGTACAAGGTAGGTATCACGAACTAGGTGCGCAGTAGTCAAACGAGATTGTGACGTAGTTGGTACCCATCACAAATCCAGTTTTGTTATAGAACGGCTCATTTCGTTATTTCTCTGGCGTTGTTTCATATTATTTCGCGCGGTTTTTGATTTGTGTTTATGGCATTTTCTCATTTTTTAGTGCAGAATTCCTAATTTTATCATTTAAAGTATTTTATTTCTAAT
Source organism: Coronaproctus castanopsis (assembly GCA_032883995.1). NCBI lineage: Eukaryota > Metazoa > Arthropoda > Insecta > Hemiptera > Monophlebidae > Coronaproctus > Coronaproctus castanopsis. Next base: position 74,405,226 of record CM065052.1, on the reverse strand, counting down.
TACTATCAGGGTAAGACTGCGTAATATTTTTATCTCACTAATTCTTTGATAGACCTTTCGCACATAAGTTGTTTAAATTTTTTATTATCTTATTAACATATTTATATTATGCCTTGTTGTGCTATTTTCGAGTGTTGTAATCATAGCCGAGATGCTTATAAATTAGGTATTAGCTTTCATCGGTTTCCTAAAGATAAAGTTTTTCGAAAGCAGTGGTCGCATATGAGCAGAAGGAATGACAACTTCAATATTGAAAGTGCTCGCGTATGCTCTTTTCATTTTAATGAAAATGATTTCGAACGTGATCTGCAATCAGAATTACTTGAGAACAACACGAAAAATATATTAAAAAAAGGATTCCATTCCTCATTTCATAATACCAACTTTGACTGAGTTTAAGTCACATAATGATAATGAACGCGGTGAAAAACAAATTAAACGGGGACTCGGATGATGATGATGAAAAATTGGACCAGGTTCACGGTGAAAAGAAAGATTTGTTAAAAATGCTAGCTGTTTATGTTGCATATCGAATGAAATTGCTTTTGAATACGGCCATCCAAAAGAATTCAATCCACCTAAACAAATGGGCTGGCTCGCTACAATATCGAGGGGTGCTTTAATGAATCCCACCGAACAATGGATAAGCATTATATACAATATGGAAAAAGACTAACAATAACCACTACAGTAGCATTAATAAGAATTCGGACGTAATGAAAACACTGATAAACGCATTGAAATCGAAATACAGTAACACAGGTGTTCACGAATTCGCCATTTTATGTTAGAGCACGAACATTTATCAGGATTAAGACGCTGAACAAGGAAAAGTCCAGTAAAAGAACAACTCACGGAAACAAAAATATCGACGATGGACGAAAAAAGAGGAATAAATTAAAATTGCACTAACTACAATTCGGCAAGTGAGACATTTCTTTATGCACCTAGATTTTTGTTACATTTTATTATTTAAAATTTTAAATGTTCATAAAGTAATAAGTCTGTGTATCTTCAAATGCACGCATGTATATACTCCCCAAAAGTCACGATTTAAAGATATTATTTACTGTTTGAATTATTTTAAAAATGAAACAGCACTAAACTAATTGAGAGAAGTGGCAACACAGCTGCAATTAATACGATATTAAAATAAATTATTTATGTAGAAGAGGAAATAAAACAAAATTTAAAAAATAAAAACTAAACTAATTATAAAAACCACAATTTAATCAAAAAGAGTGTTCACGCGATATTTCTTCTATACAGGGGCGGAGTCTAGTTGGGTACCAATGACGTAGTAGTTGGCAGTCGGTATGCGCGTGATACCTACCGTGTATTCTATATACCGTGGTTCCAGGTATTCGCGCATTTTCTCGAAACCGTACCCGCTCAGGATACAGAGGTTCAACTGTATACATGTACATACATGCATACATACGTATATATGTATATATAAATATACAATATATATATATGTATATATATTTATACTTCATAAATGACAACTAATCAAAAAGTCATTCAACAATTTTAGTGGAATAAGGAGTAAGTTGTTTTGGGGTAAATATCCATTAGTGTAATTCACCTGATATACAATTGAGCAATGTACGTATAAATCTCGATGTAAAGTGCGATTAGATATATACTACGAAGGGGAGACGATAAATCTAATATTCTCAATTTAGAACCGCTGTCTTCTATTGATGTGTTTGTCTTTAGTACAACATCGCAACATCAGACTGTATACCGATACAGATTTTCCCATAATTTTATATATTAATACTTTATTTTCCAAAGGAAGACTAAGTGTCGATTGCCACAAATCTAACATAATTGTCTAAAAGCTGTTTTATCTTTTGGCGACGTGTTAACTTATTATTTAGGTCTATATCTAAGTATTTAATGTGATTTCACTAAATGATTAATTTTTCAATTTAATATTATAGGTGGACGAGTTAAGTCTCCATACATTTACTCTCATAATGCGCCAACGTCTCAACCAGGTTTCAATTATCGTTAAAGCCCTCTATAATTTGCCAAAGATTTCACCACACTTTCTTTAGCTGTAGCTATGACAGCAATATTATCTACAAACATAGCGATAGTAACGTTCTCTGCTGTAAAGCATAGATAAAGAACCGTATCAAGTTGCGGCATACCAGCAGATACAGGATAGGTATTTGAATATTTGTTGTGGATTTTGACTTGACATGCGCACGGTCTTCGATGAAATTAATAATTCGGTTTTTCTATCATCAGAAATAAGATAATAACAATAAAAATAACAATTTATTTCAACAATTTCATTTTTCTTTAAATGTTTTACAACTACAAGTAAATTCATTAAGCTAAGTACCTTAGTAATAACCTTAGCAAATTTAGAGTATAAAACGACTTGAACTTGAATTAAAATTTAATTTTTATAATAAATATATTAAATATATTACGCAGGAAAAATTGAAACAAAAAACTTACACAAAAGAACGTATATAATTAAGTTTAAATTAGTCGTAATAATAACTTAAATCTGGTAATTGATTTTTAATAAAAATCTGCGCTTAATTCTACGATGTTTATATTTAGTGTAACGCTCGCGTAGATATATCGTAACTGCCTATGCTTTTAATTAGCTCATTATCGTGATTTTCACACTTTTTATAAAATTTTTACGATATTTTGCTAATATATGCAGTAATATATGCAGTAATATATGCCGAAGTTTTAATTGATTTTGTAAGTGTGATATTTTGTCGTATCGTGTAGCATTCGGCGAAACTGTGCAGCGATGATTTCGCATTATCTGTAATTTTTTATAAGTACTATCAGATACATAGGACCACACTGGACACGCATATGTCAATCTTGGTTGGATTACGGTAGTATAGATTAGTTTATTTAATGCACTAAGACCGGACCTTTTATTAAATATGGGGTGCAGAATGTGGATAGCTTTATGAACTCTATCAGCAGCATACTTAACGTGGTTATTAAACGTTAAATGACTATTCATTATCACTCCTAAATACTTAACCTCTTTAACAAACGGAATTTGCTTGGATTTCACCGCAATGTCAGACAAGAGTAATGGTCTTCTTCTTGAGAATAAGATGGCCTCTGTTTTCTCAGCATTAAGGTTCCATCGCTGATAATATTTAGAAATTGAGTTTACAGCTTTCTGTAATCTCTAACGAATAGTATCACTTCTATATGAAATGCAGTATAAAGCTTAAGTTATCAACATATAATGCCGTATGTACAAGTGGTATGTTTGGGATATCGTTTAATAATATTAGGAACCGGTATGGACCAAGTACACTTCCTCGTGAGACCCCCGGAATAACACGTTTTTATTGAAGAAGAAATAAGATCACAAATATGCATTATGTGAGTGGATGTATGCAAGTATACATTTCTTTGTGCGACGTATGCATGCACCAATTATTGATCCATTCAAAATCAGATGTATATATGACTAGTAATACCCTTAAGTATCACGTTAATATAAAAAGATCGTAATAGGTCAAATATACATATATATTACATTGATAACGCGAATATGTAAAGTAGATCCGAAAATTTTTATTTACTTACCTAAGTACTATATTATCATTTTTTTTCTTTCATTAATACAGCTGTCTATATCTGATGTTCGTTAATCATTAATCATATAAAAGGTATGATTAGAATTAAGTTCACCCTCGGCAATAGAAACAGTCCCTAAAAGTTTCATATAATTATTTTTGAATATTTTGTTTTCGGGTGCAACTGCTACTACGACCAGAAGCAACCGAAAACAATTACTCGATGTTACACGGAGTTGATAATATTTATGTTTCAGAGAAATTGAATGACTGATTGTACTGCAATTGGGTCATCGGATAAAACTTCTTGTACTGAATTGCTACTAAATTCTTGAGGTCGCGGTATACGGAGTTCTGTGGACATTGACGAAACAAATGTCGAAGTGTTAAGTGTGTTTGGATCAGCGAACGTACAATGGCGGATCTGTTTTATTTATAATGTAGCCATGGTCGATGCAGTGTGACCAATGCAGAAACGAGATAGAATACCTGTTCCTTTCTACTGTGTAAAAAGAGATCTCTAAGGAAAAGGATAATAGCGGATAGTTCTAAGGTTATTAGTTGTAGGGATATCATTTCATAGATCACAAAAGGTTTTATTTGTTCTATATTTGATGGAGGCGATTGTATCAGATTCGGATATAGAAGTTAATGGATATGGTTGGATAGTGGCTGCCTAGTTAGCTGTATTGTCTCTGTCTGATTTGGGATCCATAATAAAATTATATTAATAGTAGGGTTACGTAAAAGGTTCAAGATTTTTATAGCAATAGAAAGTAATTTGGTGGTTATAGTTGAAACACATGATAGAATAGAGGAAATCTGAATGAATTAGGAGATTTTTTTCAGTGAGGGCAGCGGATGTAGAAAATATCGAGTATTAAGGTGGTAGGCTTTAATATAGGAGATCGTTCTCTGAAACTACAGCACATCGAACTGTGGAAATTAGAAGTATTGTGGAAGGTGTTAGAGATGTGTCGAGTTGGGTGGAGGGAAGTAGTACCAAGGAGGATATTGCGTATGATTTCAATAAATTAAATGGGAAATTTCTGAAATAGGAAAGTCATCTGGAAGTTAAGAGAGCATTTTAAGATGTTTATAACATTTTTCAAAAAGGTAAAGGTATTTTCTTCTTAAGAACGAGGCCATTCTTCGGCTTTACAATAAAGGCTGTCGATTAGGCTGGTAAGGAAGTATAGTTTTGTTAGTAGTTGTACTATATATCATGCTTCCGTAATCCGATTTTGATCTTACGAATCAGTGGAATAGGTGTAATAAGGATTTTTGTGCGCTTCAAATAATGCAGGGGCAAATATTTCAAAATGTTCTTATTTGTGAAAACTGTAACTGATAAGTTGTTTACTCGTTATCCCACTCTAAACCTAGATATTTCACGACTGAGTTGATTTTTGTAGGTTGATTCTTAATTGTGATCTGCAGTTTCTTCGAACAGTTCATACTTCGCCAGAATGGACGGTCAAATTTCAAAGCGTACTTTTGAATAATATAATATACCCCGATTGCAATAAATAGTGTTAGGCATCCTTTTCAATAACTGTAACAAATATAATGTTGTTTTATCTACTGATGCTGATGTCGATTGTGCGAAAGTTTTTACCTACGGATCGGATAAATTTGATTAAATATCGATTATTAAATTATAATATTCACGTTTTTATCTTTATCAGGAAAATTATAACGCTCTGCACATAGCCGCCATGCATTCCAGAGAAGACGTCGTCAAAATGATTATCGGCCGGAAAGGAGTAGATATTTACGCACCCGGCGGTGTAAGTATCCGTAGTTGGTGAATATTATTTAAGTTTACAGCTTATCAATTTTTCTCCGGAAATACGTAATTTTTATTTATTTTTATTCTATGTTGAGTTATGTATATAAAGATTGTTTAGAACCTGTCCATGCGAAATCTTGTCTCCATCAGAGTTTCTAAATAGAAATTAATTAATAAATAAATAATTAATTCTTCCCGATTTGTTTGCAATGTCGTTAGTTGATGATAAAGTTTTTTTTTTTTTTGGAATTACGATCATTATTTACTGGGTGTACAATTACATGCATACTGACACGTATAATTTTTGTATGTAATCATTCATCGATTGTAGATAATACATTATTTCTAATCCTCGATAATAATATCGTTCGAAAAGTCGATATTCGAATGCGATTAAAAATTTTGTGAAAATATTCGAAACGTCAGTGCTCCAGTTACAAATATTAACCGTAAATTATTTCACGAATTTCGTATACTTTAAACAATATTTCCGAACGCCTATCTAACACAAGTAATTGCGCCTCATAAAGAACAATATTTAACCAGGTCGAAATGAAAACACATTATATAGCATTTAAAACGAACTGACAAATTGCGAATTGTCTACCTGTTTTTGTAATATAATGTTTTCACATTGATTTCAATTTAATTTATATACTCCCGAATTTCTGAATATATCCGTTGTTACTGATCGAGTTCAATAATGCGTTATCTTATCGCTAAATTCTATGCTATGTCTGTCAAATATTTTTATTGTTTTATAGGTGTATGACTTTCTACATAAATAATTGAATCTAAAACTCTGTTTATCTTTTTCCTTATTATGTTTTCAACTATATATTTAAATTATTGATGGCTATTTGTTTTATTATGTTTTCCCGTCTTTATTTAATTTATCACTAACTGTTAAAATTGTTTTTGCTCTACTTAATGCTGGATAATTGATTCACTTTTGTTTGGAATGCATTTTTAAGTATTACTTGCGTAGGCTTTCTGTACATATATCTGTATCTATTTATTGGTTAATCATTACATGCTGTAAAAATCTGGACAATTCTAAAGACGCTTAAAGGATTCGGTATAGATCACAAATATATATATAGATATTAATAAATAACAATCACCTACGTTTTGTGACCGACATAGGATTGATAAACGATACAGCTGAAGATTTACAAATAATGTTGACGCACGTGCAGAGCAATAGGACTGACAAAGACAAAGACTATGAGTAATCTTCTTCTTCTTTTTTGATTTGTGACCGTACCGTATCCTGCTACTTAGGCCAGAGGCACGGAAGGAAAGGTATAAGAAACTAGATTAGAGGAATGATGTTTGTGATTTTGAGGAAGAGGAGAAGTGTAGTCTCGGCGGATGAAGTGCGTTGTAATATGTTGGGAAGGTTGAGAGGAAGGCCAGCAAGCTGACGTTGAAAGGTATATGTTGGACAGGAAACTAGATGAGTAATATTCTACAACGAATTCGTATAATATTAAATGAGCAGAAGTTAGAGCTAGTAGACCGGCATATATAACTTTAGACAAACAGTTAACATTGCTAAAAATGTTATGCAGACGAATATCTCTCATGAATTGCAGTAGGAAGACGCAGAAATATCATAAGGATAAACAGTTCCCTATTTCTTTGTTGTATCCTGCCGGAGCTGACATACGATGTCGAAATGTAGATTCTCACCGAAGCCATACACAACAAGGCTAGCGTGAACAAATACAATTGATGTTGTGTTCCAAACTAATTTATCAAAAAAACAAGTACATGGATACAGCAACAGACAAAAGTAATAGATGTTATAGTACGAGTAGGAGGAGCTGAAATGGAAATGAGCAGGATACATAGCTAGGAAAATGAACAGTAGATGGATGAAACGGAGTGAATTCCTAGTGAAGGTCGGAAAATTACTCTCCATCGGGGCACGCACGTATGACCAAAATAAAACAAACTTAGTGAAAAGTAACAACTGAAATATTGAGTTTAAAAAAATTTATTACATACAAATTTACTATCGAAATGAATATCTAACTGTGGATGAATATTTAGTACGTTATTATATAGACGTAAGGTGGATAAAAGTGGTGAGTTGTAACCTATATTTGTACGAGCATGCGATTCATAGAAAATACGATGTGACCTACTATTAACACTGGGGACCATAAATGAAATTGTAGATAATAAATAATTGTCATCTATGCGAGCATTACAAAGATCATGCAGGAACCTCAACTTACTTATCTTTATTCTAGCACTCGAGGATTTAATATTTCGGAAATCACATAAAATATTATAGCTTAAAAATGTTGGATAGACACCAGTTTGACGGTAATAAATATACCTCAAAAACTGAGATTGAACTTTTTCCACCATATGAATATATTTAGTGTATAAAGGATCCCAAACCACAGATGAGTATTCTAATAGCGATCTTACAAGAGTGTTGAATAGTAACAGCGCAGTCCTAGGATCACGAAATACGCATGAATTTCTAATGATGAAACCTATAGTTCTGTAAGCATTTTGTGTAACATTTGTAATATGAGTTGGTAAGCATTTTTTGTAACATTTTGAGTTGCAAATGTAAGCTCGATGTCAATATAAACCCCCAAATCCCGAACAGGTTACATTATAAACTGGAATATTACTCATAGAGTAATCAAAGAAACATTTATTTTTTGTACGACAAAATCGAATATAAACACATTTCTTATAATTAAAAGATAAGTAATTATTGTCGCTCCATGTTGCTAATCTACACAAATCATCTTGCAACAATTCACAATCAGTAACAGTTTTAATTGAACTAAACATTTTTAAATCATCAGCAAATAATAGAAATTTTGAATGTAAGTTAATTCCTATATAATTTATGAAAATATTAAATAATAGTGGACCCAAATTAGACCCCTGTGGTACTCCGGAAGTAGGAGTATATTGCTTGGACTGGTATCCATTAAATAATACGTAGCACACACGCGAAGTTAAATATGATCTAAATAACTGTATATAATCGTCAGAAAATCCGTAATTATGTAACTTAACCAGAAGTATAGCTGACTTTGTCAAAAGCCTTACTAAAATCCGTATAAATACAATCAACTTGAAGACGCTGCTCCAAACAGTCTGTAATTAATTTTGTATATGTAACAAGATTAGTTGTAGTAGATCTAGACCTTAAGAAACCATGCTGTTCGGGAACAACTCTAGGCAAAAAAATTATATAACCTCGCATATAAATTAGACTCCAATATTTTGCTGGGTACACATAGTACGGAGATGGACGATAGTTTTCAGCTGCACAACGATCTCCAGACTTGAAAATTGGAACAACCTTAGCTGTTTTTAATAACACGGGCCATTTACCTGTTCCAATAATAAGATTGAACAAGTATATAAGTGGATTTTGAAACTTTACCGAACACAGTTTAAACAATATTGCCGGTAATCCATCAGGCCCAACACTCCACTTAGGTTTTAGAATCATAATAGATTTTTTATAATCATTTATAGTGATTGGAGCAAGTTTTATCTTTAATTAAAGAGGTTTTAAGTGTCATGAAGCTGTCAGTCACATGAATATTCTTACTAATATATTTTTGTATTTTACTACGCTAGGGTGTAGCCGATCATTACGTCTATATTTAACAAAACCCCAAAAATTGCTAGTGTTTTTTTGAATACCAGCCTCGGTCTTAAGAATATAATCATCATAAGAATTCCTTATTAGCTTTTTAACTTCAGACCGTAGTTTACTGAACTTAAAATAATCAGTTTCCTTGCGGGTTCTACGATAGGATTTTCTAAACTTAGTTTTCAGATTTAGTTTACGAACAATTTCTGGGGTAAACCAAGGCGGGTATGTAGACTTTCTAGATGATATCTTTGTAAGATGCTTCTGAAGTTCATTGATAAAAATAAGTAGTTGCATCATCCACATTTCTGATATTATAAAGTTGTTCCCAATCAATCAGGGAAGTTTTTTGTTTTAATGTTAAAGGGTTTGCTTTCCTAAAGTTGTAAGGTGCCACGCTTGTACTAAAGCGTTTACACTAATAATTGTTTAACATTAAAAGCAATTTATCATGTGACGATATACGTATAAGATACGAAATTTATTCGCGTCAATACTTAATATTCTACATTTATATTTTGAATTCCTTAAAATTAAAATCACCTCAATTATATTTATCTCTCTCATGATTACGTGGACTTGTTCTCAGAAATTACTTTAAAATATTGTACCTGAACAATATGATCGTTAACTAACCAGCTATAACGGTGACTTTTGGTAGTATGACATGACTTTCTTCCTGATTTCGCCAATTCTATATTATTCGTAATTCGCGGGAGTTTCATTTATATATATATAGAAATATATGATAAGAAATTTTTATCAAGAAATGCTAAACTGCGACACTACACAACGGTGATCAGACCAGAGGCATTATATGCAGCGGAGAGCCTAAAAATGAACCAAAAAAGATTAAATGAACAGCTTGAAATCGCAGAAAGAAAAATCGTAAGAAGAATAATAGGACCAGTGAAGCAAGGTGAAAAATATATAAAACGAAGTAATCGAGAAATATATCAACATGTGGAAAAAATTATTGCAGCGATCCGGAAAAGAAGAATACGATTTTATGGACATATGCAACGGATGGAGGACAGTAGGCTCACCGGAAGATTATTTAAGTACATGCGAAAACTAAAAATGAACGATACATGGTATACAGAAACTAAAAATGACATGGCGGAACTGAATATTATGCCTGAAGATGTAGAACAGCGAGTTATATTAAAGAAGAAACTATTTAATTGTAAAGAATTCGCGGAAAAGCAAGGAAGAAGAACTGGCACTTTGTGGACCGAAGAACGAAAAAAAAGACACAGTGAAAGGATGAAAGCAGTATGGAAAAAAAGGAAGAAAAATGGCAGGACCAGTTGATAACGTAGTCCATTAGTGGCTCATTCGAAATAAAAATAATAATATTTTTTGTAATAATCTGAATCAACGCGTACGAATTGTATTCAACATAGCTGTTTAACCGCACTCTGAGTGACTATCTATTATTTTTTTACTTTCATTCGCTTTATGTAATATTCAATTTTAAAGAAACAATAGTCGTAATTTTCCATCTACCACATCTCTTCAAAAGCTGATAAATTTTACTGAATATATTAAAAATGATACCAGTTTGTTGACGTCATTTATTTAATATATATTATATATATATGTGTGTGTGTGTTTGTATATATAAGAAAAGTGAACTTTATTAAGTGAATAATTTTTATTTCCGAATCAAGCCACGTCAACAATCTGCTGTTCACTTAGTCGCGTGCAGACAGACAGGAACGGCGACTAGCATCATGAGACTTCTGTTAAACACTGCCGGTAAAGAAATCCGGTTGAAACCGGACGGAGTAAGTGGAAAAATACGTACTGTACTAATATAATAGCAGGACATATTTGGAATTTAATTTTGTGCTTCTAAATTTATGTTTATATATATATATATAAAATATATCCAAATATCCAAAATGTTTATATAGCTATAAAACAAATTAGAAATTATCTAGGAAGTGTTAGAGTCCAAAACAAAAGGTAAAATATTACTTCAATACTAAGCTCAGCGAAATTATTATTCGATGAAAACCACCAGTTGAACTTAATTCGGTTAGAACCTCCTCGCGTCACTGTAGGGTGAAATGCACAATTACTATATGCAGAGGAAAAACGAAATATGCCGATGATTTCGATTAGTTAAGTGCAACTTTAACAACTTCCTCGACAAGCTTAATCCCGACAGCTTTTATTATTTGCACATTCTTGTGCACTTTTGAAAGTTTAATCTAATGAACAGTATCCGACGGACGACCGGGAAGTTTGATGAACTGATTAAAAGTATCGAATTAATCGAAATAAAATAGACATTTTATAAAACGAATACAGCTTTCAGAGTAGATCGGTCTAATACTGGATGTAGGTCATATCTTCAAAATACCAATTTTTACGGTTTTAGAATCTATTTTTTCCTGCTACCCGTATTACTAGGTCGTATTAACGGATTTATGTTTATTTTTAAATAAATTTGACACTTACGACGATAAAGTCAAAATTAATGAAGATAAAAAAGTCACCTTTGACATAAGAATAGGTAATACTAATATGAAACAATTACATCGATATCAAAATATAGGAGAGGAGGCCAAACTCTGTGATGTCGCAATTAAAATGGAGATGAGCTAGTCATATATCCCGAAGAATGACGTATAAAACGAGTGTTGGAATGGTGGTTAAATATAACGTTATATATATATATATATATATATATATATATATATATATATACTTTTCTTTTTATCTGTCATACATTATAAGAGCGTAGGGTGGTCACAATTGTAGTTATATCGATTTTTTTCTTATGAGCTCCTGGACTGAGATGACATTCGTCTACTCTTTTATACCTTTGATCAAATCTGTATATATTAAATTAGTTTTAAAAAGGTAACGTAAATTATTGGAATGATTAATAAACGTTTGTTTTTGTTTTTAGAGTGGTAAAGTACCGTTACTATTGGCCGTTGAAACTGGAAATCAATCGATGTGCAGAGAACTTTTATCGGTACAACCGCTGGAACAACTAAAGATGACCACCGATACCGGAGATACCGCTTTACATTTAGCGGCTCGCAGACGTGATTTGGATATGGTTAAAATATTAGTAGACTATGGCGCTCATATCGACTCTCAAAATGTGAGTTTTAACTCTGTCAAATTTAACGATCGCACACCCACGAATATATATATATATATATATATATATATATATATATATATATATATATATATATATATATTACGAGGGGGTACCTATTTATAACTACAAATAACTCAGAAGAAACATAGATCTAGCCGTTAGGAAAAGATTGCTGCAAGTATATGTATTCAGCATTGCCCTATATGGGTGCGAAACTTGGATAATGACGAAAGACGAGAAACGAAGACTGATGGCATTAGAACTCTGGTGTTACAAAAGATTATTGAAAATAAAATGGACAGATAAGGTAACCAACAAGGAAGTTTTGAGAAGAATTAATGAAAAACCGACGCTGTTAAAAATAATAGTAGAAAGAAGAACCCAAATGACAGGCCATGTACTGCGACACGAAGGGCTAATAATTCGTCTAATAGAAGGGATGCATCCGGGAAAGAATGTGACTGGAAGGCCGCGAATAGATTACATTTCACAGATACTCGAAGATGTGACGGCGTCATCGTATGAAGAACTGAAACGGATGGCATAGAATCGACAGAGATGGAAATTAATGACAAACCAATCTTATGATGATATACTCAGACTTCGTATCGTATTTTTCGCAAGCAACTCGCAAAAATTAATTTAAATGCGTGTTATAATCATATATAACACGAGTTACGCTAAATTGATTAATTTGAATAAAATTTAAATAATTCGTTAGTAAAATATATTTTTATTGTCGCAGTGGTAAATATTTACGTACATATACGTATGTATGTATAAAATGAAAATATTAAAATATCAATTAGAAAATTAAAAGAAAAATTATTTATTGATCAGGCAGTTTTGTAAAATATGCAGTTAATAACCTTTATTAGCTGTAAAACGATTTGTTACGTTCCCTGTTTCAACGTTTTCTGTAACTTACTACAATTTTATATAAATTTGATATTTATCCACAAACTGTCATAATTTTATTGTTTAAGTTGACACCTTTTATCGGAGTTAACCACCAGTTTCTTTTACTTGAATTACTGGAACTGAATCTATATCAATTCTTTAATTAACTCTGGCCTTTGTTGGTCATGTGTTAAGTTTACTACTTCAGTTGTTTGACAGTGGCAAGCAATTTGTTGCGTCGATCGAATTGTTGGTCGACCCTTCTTTCAATGTTCATTAATTTTTTTCAGCACCATAATTCTTCGATATAAGCCTCGTTCATTCTGTTATGTGACAGGTCAATTACGATCAACATGACGATAATGATACATATATATATATATATATATATTACATTTTATTTCTGTAGGGCGAGGGTCAAACCGCATTACATATTGCATCTGCAGAAGGAGATGATTTATTAGTGAAATATTTTTACAGCGTTCGTGCCAATGCTTCCATCGCCGATAATCAAGGTAAGATAACGTTATTTAATAACCCCCAATTCAAATAGTACAATCGTCATCATTTTTTGATGTCCAGTTCCATCTATTTCATTGTAGGAGATGGTCAACCGACAAAGAAGTAGCTACCACCTATACGGTTAATTCATCGTTATCGAAAATAACATTTCTCAAATTTATCCCTATATTCTTCCAAATAAGTAATTTGATAAAAGTTATTTAAAATCGCTCCATACAAAATTAAATTCCGATTGACATTCGCAGGTTTTTTGTATTAAAATTTTTCCTTAATAAGGCGTCAATTTAAATAATATTTTATAAGATTATATTTTGTATTAATTTTTCTGGAAAGAATCGTTGATACATTCGGTACAGAAAATTCTATTGAATGGGGTAACTTTACTTTTTTTTTGTAAACAGAAAATATTTAAATGTGCAAATATATTATTGTTCTTCTTCTTCCGATTGACATTCTAGAATTTAATTTTGATTCTTTCCTTCGAAATATAATTACGATAGTTACGAATGTTTCTAAAACACCACACACACACATACTAACACATATATATACATATATATATATATAAATAATATTTAATAATGTGTAACTAAAGAAGAGTAAATTTAATCAGTGAATTATATAGATTAAAATGCAGACGAATGAACAACAGTTAAATCTTGTATACAACATCTTGCTTAGCATGTAACTATTTTGAGAATCACATATTCATAGTTAATCTATCATTATGAAAATAATTCAAAAATGGTTCACTAATTCGAAACTTGATATTAAGAAAAGAATCTCACTAGTTCTCAAGGTCGATAAAGACTTTAAATTACTTTTTCTAGTAGGCCATAGGGTTCTACTTCATGAGGAATTCTTGTCCTTAACTAGATTCAAAATCGAGATCATTATTTTTACCGTTATGATACGACGCCTAATATATATATATATATGCATAAAATAGCCCATCATAAATATAATTGGAAACAATTGAGAGAGACCTTCGCTCGGGCCTAGTATAACGATAAAAGAAAAAGACATTTTAGCTTCAATAATAATAATAATAATAATAATAATATCAATTAAATTAATAGCCACATATATATATATATATATATATATATATATATATATATATATATATATATATAAAGTTGAAAAGATAAATAGTTATACTAAACAAAGATTATTTATGTGTTTATTCATTCATTCATACATATAAAGTTTATTCATATATTTATTCATTCATTCATTCATATATTCGCATCATGTTCTTCCTTTTCTTCGCAATGTTTCGATCATAATTTATCGTAATAGCACTCTTTTTACGATTCCCCTCTTTAAATTTGAATATTCCACCTCCTCGTGTCTACTTCCTATACCATCTGGCACTCTATATGTCTGTGACCAGTAATTTCTTCGTATTACACAAGATGGAAGAGATAATATTTTTCGGAATGTCTGTGTACACGATGTCTGCGATACTTTGATTACCTTTTTCGGATTATACAGAGCACCCCCTCAGTGTTTTGATCTACATCCTGTTTATTAGTTTTTCAGTCGTGATAAGAGATTTTCACATCCTGCGGTTACATTCCGGAGACCTACCTAGTTTTTGATACCATAACCTATCAGACGCATTCGTAATTATAAATTCGAATCTTTTCGCGTCATCAAATTTTACCATTGCCTTCTTTATTCGCGTTCTTACCTCTACCGATCGGTCAGGTTTTTTTTTTCCATTAAATCCGAAATACCGATACTTTCAAACTGCTTCAAGGGCTTTAACATTTATACCGCGTATAGGAATAAAATAGACTGGTGATCTGAAATTGTTCTTGAAAACTGTTTCAGATCGTACACCGATGCACCTAGCTGCGGAAAATGGACACGCATCCGTTATCGAACTTTTGGCTGATAAATTTCGGGCGTCTATTTTCGAAAGAACTAAAGACGGTAGCACTCTGATGCATATAGCTTCGTTGAACGGCCACGCTGATTGCGCTATGATGCTGTTTAAAAAGGGAGTTTATTTGCATATGCCGAACAAGGTAAAAAGTAATTTTCGAATTTAAAGAAGTTATAACTTTTCTTTTTTTATTTTTTAAAATCGTTCGTAAATGTAATAGACGTTTTAATACGCAACAAAAAACGCTCGTCCGCGCACTATTCTATGTTTTAGATATTACTAGGGAACAGAAATATTGATTTGGTTTGCTCTCGGTATTGCGAACCCTCTGATTTCGAATTGTAATGCTCAATAGAGTAGAATTACCACACTATTCTTAGTAGAGATGTAAGTTGGACGAGTGGCGAGGTTGCTTATCGGCAAAAAATTAAAATTTGAATTTTTACCATTACTCCCGCGCACACTGTATACCGGCAAATAGAAATTAATGTATTTACACGCCACAATAATCACGATCATAATCAATCGTCAACCTGTAAGTTAAACCTAGTTTTGACGTATACAAAAATAAAGATATAACTTACATAAATGTTAATCGTAATGTTCTTTTAAAAGGCGATCTTAACGCTAGAAGTAGACTACAACACAATTGTTTCGTAATATTTTCTATGAAATATCCATGCGTCGTGATTATTCGTGCACCGAAAGAGCAAACTTTTTTTTTTTATAATATTGTAGCAGTGGCGGATATAAATTATATAATTGGGGGGGGCAAGATGCCGCTCGCTGCTCGTATTATACCTGAGACGCATTCGCGAACAGTTTTACGGACTAAAAAAGTGAAATAGGCAATCATTTTGAATGTTTGACGACGATGTAAAAAATCATTTCATTATAATGTATACTAAGTAAATTAAACATATAGGCTGACCTAGAGAAGACGGATGGTTTTGTTCGTTTTTGAATAAAAATGTACTCGACAAGAAATTTTTCGATGAAATTTTACTTAAAAACAGGAAAACGAGAAATTAGCTTACACTGATTTGTATATCGTTCAGATGAAATCAGTCTTTAGACAATTTTCGAAGACTTTTTTGAGAATAGGCCGCTGAATTTATGAATTTACTGTAATTCAGATTACGGTACTGTATTATTTCTTTATTTCCTCATTTGAAAGGGGTGCCTGGCTCCATATTCGCTCCTTTGTAGATATGGCGGTTGTGAAAAATGTATCAATCACTCAACTTAGTACTTTCTCGGCCGACAAACAAGAAATGAAAGTTTTTGATTACAACAATGCAAATTGGTCCGAATTCAAAAATTTTATATCCCAATATAATAATAATAATAATAATAATAATAATAATATTATATCGCTTAATTCAACAAATCGGGGAATAATTATTTATTTCATTTTCTTTGTGTCCTTTTCACGCAGAGTGGCGCTCGTAGTATACATACAGCAGCCCGTTACGGACACGTTGGTATTATCAATACACTATTACAAAAAGGCGAAAAAGTAGATGTAACAACTAATGTAAGTTTCATAAAATGCTAATAAAATAATAATTATAATGAAAATTTAACTAAGATCTTTTTTTTTTAATGTAAACAAAATTAAACTCAGTCATTATGAAGTACTTTATTTAGAACAGTAATTAAGTAATCATCATCATCATAGTGCCATGTGAATATTGGCTAATATGTTGATAATAAAACGCCCGTCGGCGATCTTTTGATATAAATCAACGGAACACTGATATTAAACCAGTGTCAGTTAAATCCTGCATCCAGGATCTTCTTTTCTTCCTGCTGATCTTCTGCCGTTTACTTTTCCTTATAACATTAATATCGAAAAAATGTATTGCGTTGGATGTTTTAATATGCGGGCGAATTTTCGAGCTTTTATCGTTTTCATAATTTCCAAATGTTTTCCCACGCGCTGTAATACTTCTCTGTGTTGCGTATTTTTTCTGTCCAACCGATGCGAAAAGTATTCTGTGGTACAGTCACATTTTGAAAACGTTCAGTTTTTTTCTCTATCGCTTTGGTTACCGTTCAGCTTTCAACATCGTGCAACAATATTGAGAAAACGTAACAGCGAATTATTCTTATTTCTAGATTTAAATTTCCGTTTCTACTACATAATACATTCTTTAATTTAAAAAATGCTTTTCTGTTCAATGCGACTTTTTATTTCTATACTTATGTGCCAATTTTCGTTTAGGTTACAATAGAGATATTTAATATTTGTGTAATTCTTTATACAGGTGAGGTTAATAAACAAATTTCGGAATATAGACAAGTTCTTTTGTTTACCATTGAATTTATTACTAGTTAGTTTTCACCGTTTTTCATTCAGTCTTGATGACGTTGCAACCAAGTGAAATTAGTAGACCGTTTCGATTATTATAATATATATATATATATATATATTGCTGTATAAACGTATTCTCATATTGTTTAATGTTTAAATTTTAAAAATATGTGGAATAATGAATATAATTCGAGAAAATTTTTTGGTACAGTTTAATAATAATAACTAAATCAATTTGTTTATTAAAACAAAAAAGATAATTAGAAACCACGGAATTAATACGTTAATAAGATACTGTTTCTCATTTTTTTTTTCATTTAAAAATATTTCAGGATAATTACACTCCGCTGCATATTGCCGTCGAGTCGGGAAAACCGGCAGTAGTAGAAACTTTACTAGGATTTGGAGCCGATGTTCACGTTAGAGGTACAACTATTATACTATTACTACTTTTATTATCATTATTTCTTCGTTCCCGTAGTCATATTTCGCTATAGAACGATTGTTTTTTGGGTCTAGTAAAGTCGAAATGTACCTACTACCCGATATGTGAACTGTTCCTAATAACATTGATTTTTGAAGCTGTGTCGTTGTCATCCGGATTCGATCATATTTTATCGAAATTTTCTCTGAGGTTCCTTATCGCTGTACTGATTTCTGTAGAAACAATTGTTTCTTTTTGCAAATCTTTACACCGCACATTTTTTTTTTCTTTTTCTGCACCTCGTATCTATCCAGAATTCGCTACGTCTATAATATATACTCGATTCTTCCGGACTCTGAATTCTAAGTGCCTATCGATCTGAATCCGAAAATTTCCCATCATTTTGCTTTGGCTGTTACGATTTATCGAAAAATCGTATTTCTTGTACTAGTTTCAGCGGATCACTACCATCGCATACACGTCTTTACAAATATTCAGTTTGTGCGATTTTCTTGCAGTAACATACGAGAATTCTACATCATTATTATTATTATTATCATATTATTACTTATATTTTAAATATAAATGTAAGAATGTAATTTAAGAAAAAATAATTCAGACGAGAAGAGGACAAGGTATACCGGATTATATTAAAACCGGGCGGGCAAACAAATCAGGAAGAATGGATGTGTTGTATGCTAAAAAAAAAAAAAAAAAAACCGAGACGATCTGTCTGTCAGTCACGGATGGTATTTTGTAAACAGCTATAAAATTTTAAAACAAGTTAACCGGTTGTAAATATAATAATGAACTCGAAAGTATGTTCGATACGCTAATTTTTTTTACATACGACATAGAAGAATAATATTTGTTGTAAATAAATCTTAAAATAACGATAAATGTCGACGCAAATTAAATAATAATAATAAAAAAAGACGATTTAAAAAAAAATGCAAATCAAACAGAACTAAATTGAAGAAGTTATATCGATAAAAATAGCTCGTACCCTTTCAGTTGAAAAAAAAACAAAATGCATCAAAATAGAGACTAAGAGGTGTCCGGAGGATGATCGAATAAGAGAAACACATCGTTAAAGATATGGAGACAAAGTAGAACCATCATTTGTGTAATTACATTCGGATGGGTTGATATAACGGAAGTTTTAATATGAGCAAAAAAGTAGTTTAATCACTAAATTTTTACATATAAAAAGATCACGAAGAGTGTCCAAGAACAAATGTTCGAAATTCGTATACAAACAATGATGAAAAATTATTATTTGACAAATATTGCACGGAATTAAAACAAAAAAAGTTAATCATATTAACCGATAAGCTTATACATACAGAAAATAAATTATAAAAAAAAATAAATCTATCAGAAAAAGTTTTAAATAATCGAAGAAGGAGATAAAAAAGAATTTCTTAAATTCGTCGATAAATTTCGACGAAGAATTAGTTTTAATCAATTTTTACATCAGAAGACAGAAAGTTTTAATTTTCAAACTATACGTTGTAATTGTTTATGTACAAACGTTTAACTTTTATTTTTTTCACTTCGCTATTTATTGTAATATTCTACATCCGAATTAAGTATTTTGTTTTCCTTTTATATTTTTTATAAATTTTATATTTTTTAAACGTTCGCTCGATAATGGCCGAAAAGTTTCGCGATAATTTCATCTGAAAAATTTATTGACTTTAAGTATTTTTTGTTGTTTATTTTTCAAAAAATTTGCACACTGTTTTAAACTTTCAAATATTTCGGGCGATAGTTATCGTACTTATATATATATATATATATATATATATATATATATATATATATATATATATATATATATATATATATATATATATATATAGAGGATTATCACAATGAAGCCGCAAAATCAGCAGCCTCCATCGGCATTTTGTGTCCATGTATTCCATATACAGATCTCGGCGTTGTAGTGAAAGCCCAATTGGAATCAGGTTGGACTGTTTTCCATATCAATAAAGTCGGCAGTTTTTATAAAAGCGTTAAACCAGTTCCTTCCAAAGAAGCGTGGTATTTTCCCAAAAAGTTTAACGGACCAATTTCTCGTCACATGATTACAACATTAACTCGGCTTCGTATAAATCGTTGTTGCCTACCTGTTCATTTGCACAGAATTGGAATGGCCGAAACCAGCACCTGCTCTCACCCGGACGACACCGATATGATTCTGGATTCGAATCATTTGTTTTTCAACTGTTCCTCCTACTCGGCAGAACAATCGCGTTTATTTTCTAAGCTTATATCTTTAGGCTATCGGCCTCCGTATATCTTAAGTTCATTACTTTCCTCAGATGATGCTTGTATATATTATTCTTTATTTCAATTTATTTTAGAGTGTAAAGTTACTTTATAATGTTAATTTTTTCTTTTTTTGTTATATTTTATGTTTTTCATGGACAGATTGGTTAATTCCAGAGTCCAATTTATAATAAATAATAATAATAATAATAATAATAAATAAAGTTTTAAGTAGAGAAGAGAAAGAATCTTTAAGTAAATTATTTCGGTGTAGGTGGCAAAATGCGGGAAACACCTTTGCATATAGCAGCACGGGTTAAAGACGGAGATAGGTGCGCTTTGATGTTATTAAAATCGGGAGCGGCTCCTAATTTAGCGACGGACGATGGAGAGACACCGGTACACGTAGCGGCTAAGCATGGTAATTTATCGACGCTCTTACTTTTGCTAGAAGATGGAGGAGATCCTTTATTTAGAAATAAGGTACATACCGTATATAAATATACATAATACATCATCGTCATATTCAGCTGATCGACCGATATTTCATGGTGTAGCCTTTTCACGAATTAATCACATATTTTGCGTTATTCCTTCCGGTCTTGAGCAACACTGGTCGAGGTAAGTTCTAATTTTGTAGTCCCATCTCGTATGCGGTCGTCGCTGGGGACTTTTTTCATCTCGTTAGTACAACTGTGAGATTCTTGTTGTCCGTTTTGTATCTCTGTTCTTCTCATTATATGACCGACCCACTGATATTTCATTCTATTTATTCTTTATATTATATCTGTTACTTTTGTTCTCTCGCGGACCCATTCGATCGTCTTCCGGCCTTATTTAGTGATGGTCAGCATGCATCTATTGATTTCCGGGCTACTTGTAACCTTATGTTTGTAATTCCTGGTTAGCGTCCATGTTTCACAACCGTATGTCATTACTGGGAGGATGCACACATCTAACGCTCTCTTTTTTAAGTGCAGTGGCATTTTTGATTTGAAAATAACCGAATTCCGCTTAAACACTGTCCATCCAAGTCTGATCATTTTACTAATTTCTTGATGCAATGATGTGATACTAACCAGTTGGGCCAGATATATGTGCCTTCTTTGACTGTTTCCAAATGTTTGCCTTCAGGTTTGATATCTTTATTTGGTGTAAATTCGTTTAGCATTATTTCAGTTTTCTGCTGGTTAATGCGTAAGCCCATTGTTTTGCCGATTTCATTTAGTTCTTCTATCTGTCTATGTAACTCATCTGCACTTTTTTTTCTACCAAAACTATGTCATCGGGGCAAACCTTAAACGATTTAAATATTCCACGTCGATGTTAATTCCTAGATTTTTGCCAATTCAACTGTTGAAAGACTCTTTTGTAAAGCATATATGAATAACAACGGCGAGAGATTTTCGCCTTTTCTCACCCTTTTTTTTTTTACTCTAAATTCTGGTGTCATTTTTTCGTGTAATCTTACTGCTGATTTTTTTTTGCGTAGATGTTCTTCAATAGTTCTATGTATGTTCCAAATGATGCAGTGTAGTAATCGAAATGATATTAGCTGGACTAACAACATTACAACACATTATAGATGTCTACAACACCTGCTTAAGGAAACGTAACATTCCATGTACTTGAACAATGTTCCTATCACACTAATCTATAAAAAAGGGGATAAGGAAGAGATATAAAAATTACAGACCAATTAGCCTACTAACTGTGGTATATAAAATATTTACAAAAATAATAAATAATAGAATAAAACAGTTATTAGATAAAGCACAACTAAGAGAACAGGGTTCGGAAGAGGATTTAGTACAGTCGACCATATACATGATATTAGAGAAATAATCAGCAGGAATAAAGAGTATGAACAACCGTTGGCGCTAGCTTTCATAGATTATAAAAAAAACTTTTGATTCCGTATACACAAGCGAGAAAATTAAAGCATTAAAAGAACATACATGTACACACACACACACATATATATATATAAATTCGTGCATATACTTGTTATATAAATATATGTATAAAAATTTATCCATTTCTCGCTTTCGGATCACACGATCTAAGTTCGAATCCCACTGAGGACAAAAATTTCCGACGGTAAAAGAACTGCTACTAATGATCAACGAGTAACAGCGAGTAAATAAAAGTCCAAACCAATACCGTATCGACTTGTACAAAACCCAGCCGGTTCGATAACAAATTTCGGATGAACGAAAATCATTTCAGTGAGAGTGTCAGTGGCGGATATCGATTATATCTTTGGAGGGAGGGGGCAAGATGCCGCTCGCTGTCTGCTGCTCGTATTATACCTGAGAACCATTCGCGAACACTTATCCGAACTAAAAAAAGTCAAATACGCAATAATTTTAAATGTACTACAATGTAAAAAATAATAGGGTGATTTAGAGAAAATTGACGGGCTTCTTGTTTTTAGAATAACTCCAAAAAAGGAGGAAAAGCGCCAGTGTCTACGATGTTGAGGGAAAGTTTACATATCATCCATTTCTTCGTTTTATTTTCAAACTTTTTAATAAACTCTGAAAATATTTCATCCTTTTAGATTCTTCAGTTTTGACCAACTTGATGACTCTAAAAAAAGTAATTGGCGTAGATTTCATCTTAGACTACGGCTGATTTTAAGTTATTCATTTTATATCTTACTTCACGGCTAATTTGTTTATTAATGTTAGCTTCATTTGCAACTTGGATCATGTTTCCTGCAATATTATTTTCTGGTTGCTGTTTCACCTGAACTTTTGAAAGTTAATAGTCTCCATCAGAGTGCTCCATTCTTCCTGTCTGTTTTATGTAAAACTTTGACGAAGTTGGTGGTTGCTTCAACTTGTTTGAGACAGTGAGTTCTTCGTGAACTATCTTCTTCCGGAATCTCTGTGGAATATCAGTTTGGCAAAGCCAATCATCAGATTTCTAAACCTGTCTTAGTTGCGGTTGTTTCAGTCCATTATATCTTCGTCGTGCGCTTAGTAACTAGTCATAAAACGACTAAGATACGGGAATATGTCAATCTGGATATTGTACCTTCCGCTACATCTGGGCAATTATACTGATCCAGATTTAACATATATATAACAAACCATAATAAAAAAATCATTTGCAATCGGTTCGATATAAGATATATATATATATACACGTTATTTATACGGTTTTCGACAGAAAGGAGAAACACCGTTACATTTGGCTTGTCAAAGTTGTAAAGCGGACGTTGTAGCGCATTTGATGGATTTCGTCAAAGCTAAAGAAGGTAAAGAAGTGGCCACATCCTATATTAACAGCATCAACGAGGATGGAGCTACCGCTTTACATTACGCCGCTTTAGTGGTCAAAGCGGAAGGTAAAAATCCGAAAGCCAACCAGGAAATAGTACGAATGTTGTTGGAAGGAGGAGCTGACGTAACTAAAGCCACTAAATTAGTAAGTATATTTATTTCGTATCTAGCGGTAAATTCGCGAATCTACCAATAACTTCTAGGGCGTAGTCGGATATTATTTATCGTAATTTGGTTTTTCGTAGACGCACGAGACGCCGTTTCATTACTGCGCCGACATCGGTAATAACGCGGTATTGAAAGAGATACTAGCCTATATGACGCCGACCGATATACAGAAAGCTATGAACAAGCAAACTAACATCGGTTGGACACCGTTATTGATAGCTTGTCGCAGAGGACATACGGAATTAGTCAATACTATGCTGGATAATCACGCGAGAGTAGACGTATTCGATATGGAAGGTAGATCGGCTTTACATTTAGCCGCTGATCGTGGTTATTTGAAGGTATACGTTCTTAATTGAAATATTTCTTCTTTAATTAAATAATAAATTTACTTATCTAAAAATATATACTTACGTATATAACTCTTTCAATTTTCATACCTAAAATTACAAATTTCAATATATATATATATATATATATATATACGAAGTAATTAAAAATGTTGCTAATTATTTTGATAGGTACACTTCCTCTGGATGATTTTAGATAATTGTTTCAACGGGTTATATGAATATTGCTATAATCGAGCAATCACGTATAACAGTTTTATTCGAACTAAAAGTTCACGTGTCGTATATATACACCGTATAGGGAACGTTGTGACTGAAAGGACTTAATTAACACGTTTACGCTGTATTATTAATTTATAAAACCATTTTCAGGCGGTTACACTTTCTTCAGCTCAATTAGCCAACTAAACTTCTTGAGATCAATTAGCTGAGTAAAAATTAACGTGCCCTTTTACCGTTGCGTTTTAACATCCAATAATGCCTTCTTGATAAAGATTTTTTTATCGATATGATTTGCTTAAAAAAAAAAAGAAAGTTTATTGCTTTGAAAAAATTCACTTTATTCGATTCAACGTAAGAAATTTTTTTTAGCGCGATTAAACTATCTTCTAAACGTATTCCATTCGTCGGTTATCACGATAATGGATAGTGAAAAACTGATGTTTCGGCTTTTAATGCGGACATCTTGTGTACACTACTAAGATTGGATGCTCTCGTTGATTTTGATTTTGGTGTTGGAGCGAATTGCGTATATGCGTGCTTATAGATTTATTCAATAAGTTTTTTTTTTTTTTTTCATAATTTGTACGACGAAATTTATTCTTTTTTGAGTTAATCAGTTTTAGTTTGGCTTTTCTTATTTTAATACTTAATGTTATGTAATACGAATTTAAGGTAGAAGCGTATATTTTTAAAGTGAAACTTATATTGGCGCTTTGTATATGGGAAGTTAACCCTTAAAATGACCGAGCGAGCCAAATGCTTATACACATAGCCACATAGGCAGGCCTATTCAGACACTATAGCTGGTCCTTCCACTCTTTTCCGCGTACTGTACTCATATACGCGTATATTCAGTTCACATACATACATACATACAAGCACGTACAGAAATCATGACAAAGTGTGTATACAATATATATATATATATATATATATATAAAGGGATAGTATATAATAAATTTGATCTAACCATAAACGGGAAGAAAACGGAGGTACTATAGTGGAACTATCACATTCAAATAAAGGAAAAAGCGAAGTGCTTAAAATAAACAACAGTGCAATTGAACAAACGGAGAGCTTTAAATGTCATGAAAGCATATTAAATATCAGCCTAGATAATGAAACGGCAGAATACAAACTGCTTCAGCTGGTGTAAATAGGCTAAATAAAAGAGTTTTCAAGCATAAACACATTCTCTTGCCAACCAAGCTGATAATTTATAAAATTGTAATATTTCCAACCTTACTCTACGGATCAGAAACCTGTGTTCCATGTAAAAAATACATAAGTTCACTTGAAGCATTCCACCAGCGCATATTAAACAGAATATTACGTATTTGATGACAAGATCATAAACCGCGACATTTGGTAAACTGGCAGTCTATTCAATTGTTGCTTTACAAGAATTGTCTACGATGGTTCATGCACGTTATAAGAATGGGTGAAAACAGGATTCCCAAAAAGGTTTTCTACGGCCAACTGTTGCATGGAAAGCGTCGTATTGGATATCCGCGATGGCGGTACAAAGATTTCTTGGGGAAAATATTAAAAATTGCGAAATAGATCCCAAGAAGTGGAAGAAACTTGGAAAAATGGCCTACAATGTGCGAATAAAAAGGCTCAAACCAAGACAGAAAAAAAAAAGTAACTGCCTACTTAGAAAAGAAACAAAATCCAGCAACACCAGCAGCTCTAAATGTAGCGTTGGCAGCGAGGAAGAGTTCATATTCTTTCTCTTGCGCATATTCGTTATTTCCTTCAAATCTTCGCTGCACAAAGAATGTCTGACAACGAAAACATCTAGTAATTGCCACGTCAAGTTAAGCATAGCGTTCCTTTTCTTTCTGAAAGTTGTAGGAAATCGTGAGTATATTAAACTCATGATTTGGTACATTTTTAAGTTTCACTTCTTCCCTGCGTCCCGAGGCATAGAGTTCTATTCTTTTTAAATGTAATGGATTGATAAAACGCTTATTTTCTTAGTATGTATATCAGTGTATACATGTACTTAGATAAGGTGTAAATGATTCATTCGATTTGGATATAAGAGAATGTGGATTTGAAATTGTTTACAACGAGAGTGAGCTTGTGGCTGGCGGCGAAGATGGTAATTAACGATTAAACGATAAAATATATTTATATTCTGATTGTAACTCGGTGTTAGCGTATTTGTGCGTATGACTGGGATTTTTCGAATGCGAGTAGTATATAATGTTTTGCATTTTAATTAGTGTTATTAATTGTTCGTACATTATTTTTGAAAGTCTATGAAAATATATTGATTTGATTTGATTATTAATGCATATTTCGATTATATAGTGTTATGTATTATCATTTTAACGTTACTTTGTTCTCAACATGTACCGTTTTACCAATAAATCTGGATTTGATTTCCCGTTATGTATTAGCGTACGACAATTCCTTCTTTTGGATAAATACGTTATAGTTTTTTTTTAATTTCCTTTTTAAATTAAAAAAATATATTCGTTGTTCGGGAAAGATAATTTTGTCTTTACTTTCGCTAAAGGCAATGTCCTGCCGCTGCAGCCATTGCGTCCTATTAGTAGCGAAGTTTTCGATATTTACTTTAAGTGGCCATATTTAATTATATATATATATATTCTTGATCTTCATCTCAGTCATTTTAATTTTTATTTTACCCTCTGTTATATATATTTTTTATAAAGTGCGAGGAACCTAATAGACACAGGACCTGATTAAACATTCGGGGGGCCTGGTCCCGTGATTGTTGGGGGCCTCCTTGTAAGTGTAGACTTTTTAACGTTTTTAAACAAGAATGTTTTTTCATATAATGTAAAATTGAATGTAAATATAAATGTTGTTTTGCATAAAAAAGTAGAATTGTACATTTTTAGATTTTAATATTTATTACATTTAAAGAAATAATAATTAAATAATAAAATAATAATAGCTGTTGAACATTTATAATTTATTTAAAATCAAATATTACATACATTTTCGCCATTATTTATTTATATATATATATATATATTTTCTCCCACTTAGTTAACGGGTCCCCATGACCCGTGGGACCCTGGGCCACTCAGTAGGGCCCATACGTTAATCCGGCCCAGAATACACGCCTGATGGATATCTATGAACTTCGTTAGTATACGTTTAAGGACCTCGTATAATTATATATCTATTTATTGCTTTCTCTCATTTTCTTTCTAAATAGATTCTCTTATTTTCTCATTTAATATTCTTTTTTCATGTACCACATGGTAGACATCGTGACTGGAAAGGGTTAAACTAATTTTTTCGCGTATTCCTTTTAGCATTTTGTTACGTTTGTTTGTTTTTTTATTACGTCTTAACGCGCAATAACTACTTTTTCTCTCGATAAGTACGTCCTTTAAAGTACGCGTCCAGTCTATAATAAGCTGTTTACTCGGAAATGCATTTATCGCGTCTTCGGCGGGGAAGCTAGTTTTCTTCGATTCCAAGAATGGAACGCTTTTTAGCGTAGTTAGTCATCTTCGGGGAAATGAGTGAAGTAAAAATAAACGTATCTTTTTTTTCGGTGTTTTTTCTCATGCGTGGTGAATATAGAAATTTATTTTCGATTATCGATTTATTCATTTAGTGATCGGCGATGAAAAAATCGTATAAAATATTAATTTTTTAAATATTTTTATTTTTAATGATAAAATTTTAACAGGTTTGCGACGCTTTATTAAGTCACAAAGCGTTCATCAACAGTAAAACTCGTATCGGTCAGACGGCGTTGCATTTGGCCGCGATGAACGGTTTTGTAGATGTGTGCAGGTATAGAAAATTTCAAATAATTCGGTTATAACGCGAATTGCTTAAACTTCGAGGAAAATTTAAAATATTCGCAGAGTAAAAATGCTCTGTTTTTCAATTAATCTCGCTCGACGATTTTGGAAATAATTATGTATATGACCGATTCGATAAAAACTTTACAGATTGTTCTTATTAATTTCGGAGGTATCTAATATTTATTCGAATTAAAATTATACGGAACCTGTTCGTTCTCCTGAATATTATAGATACGTAATATATATTAATATATATATCACAAACATCGCTGATAGGAAAACGGAGGATGGTGTTCACTTGACGAAAATGTTCCTTCCAATAAATATCGTTAAATCTTTTACTGCGTTAATAACAGCAGCCTATCAGCAATTCGTTCGCGACGTATACCGCTGATGGGAAATCGGTGGTCGGTTCACTTGTCGAAAGTGTTCCTTCCAATTAATACCGTTCAGTTTTTTACTCTGTGACTCGCCCGCGACATATGTACTCCAGTTATTAGAGCGAGTAGGCGAGTATCTGGTGTCTTAAAACCATGTCACTTCGGACAAGGGATTAAATCATAAATACGGTCCAAGGCAACGATAAACTACCACCGTACGCTTCCCAAGAAAATTGACACGAATTCCGTCAATTTCGATAATCGGGATCGGAATGTGTAGTGAACGGCCGGTGTAATGAAGGCGAATACCCCAGCTACAGCGCGCAAAATAAGAGACTGGGATGATTTACAGATTCACAAATTTCGACTGGACTATTGATACCTGAAGTGTTAGAGACCCTTCTTGAATCGGCAAACTTAATTTCGCAGAAATGGAATTAAAACGATATATTATACTGATAGGTGGTGTACGCGAAACCCACTACAGAAAATCGAGTCTTCACAACTAACAACAATGTGATATATTATATTGTTCTAGCAGCGAGAAATATAGTATAAATGCAGTAGTAATAATTTGTAGACAACAGTTTAAATTACCTAGTGACGGAATACAATTCAAAAAATGGCAGAAAAATTATAGTCAGAGTAGGACTCAAGTCAATCTCTATAAATTTTATTCAAGTATATGCCCTAACTAGTTCGGCTTCAAATAAAGAAATAGACGATTTTTACAATGAATTACAAGAAGAAATATATGAAATTCCGAGCCAAAAAATGTTTATTATAATTGGAGATATAAATGCGAACATAGATAATAAGAATTATATGACGTACATACGTGTATGTATATATTTAAATATATATAAAAGTACTACAATTAATCGAAAGAAGATAAACGTAAATCCTGCTCACTATTGATAGGCTGATGTAGCATGGCTGTCGAGTGACCTCATACTCTAGAAAATAGATAAATGACCTGTGCAGTATATACATACATACATACATACATAAACACACACACACATATATATATATATATATATATATATATATATATATAGTCGAATCGGATATTGGGTCAGTAACATTATATGGAGCTGAGATAAGTACCATGGCCAGTAAGGACACGAGGAAATTGGTCATCGGAAACTTGATGCTGAAGATTATTTAAATGACAAGCAAAATTACAAATAAAATCATCTATGACTGGGTGAAGAAAATTGAACAATCTTATCATACGCAGAAGACGTTTGAAATAAATTGAACAAGAAACAAGGAAAGGCGTTATTAAATATAGTGGACAGTCTAAAGCAGCAAACGTGGTTGTAAACTTTGGTTAAAATATAAGTTCGAGACAAGGAAAAATGGAGGATTATCATAGCGCTCCTGAATCAGTCCATGAACTGATACACCAAAGAAGGCTTATTTATATATACAGCTATATATACACGTGCGTGTACGTGTATATAAATTTTTGTTTTTACAATTACTCTAAACAATATTTTTGAGCTTGCGTTTTGCTTTCTTGTGAGAAGACTTTGTTATATTGATTTCAAACTGTTGCTGCGGGTCGCACTTAAATACCTACTTTTTTAAATCGTTTTTTTTTTTTTCTAAAAGAATAATCTTAATGGGTGGTAATCATTAAAATTTTAATTTATTTACATATAATGTATTCTGGGAAAAAACTCGTTCGTATAAATTTACCGAAAGTTAAAAAAATAATTTCAAGCATTTTGGTTTTCACGAAAAGGTTTTTAATTCAAGACCATAACGCGGTGATCGACATTTTGACGCTCAGAAAGCAGACTCCTTTACATTTAGCAGCAGCTAACGGGCAATTGGGAGTTTGTACTTTATTGTTAGAATTAGGAGCTAGCATCGACGCTACAGACGACGAAGGTCAGAAACCGATACACGTGGCCGCATTAAATAATTACCCCGAAGTGGTCAAGATTTTCCTACAACAACATCCATCATTAGTGACTACTTGTACTAAGGTAAGTAAAAAAAAATTATATTCGAATTACCACTACGGCATACGATCGACCGAAAAAAATAATTAATAATTGTGTACGTGTAGCGCTATCTAGGAGGGTTACATAAAACTTATAATTTTTTTCTATTCATGTAGATTACGCTACTTACTAACGTATGCGTTTTCTCGCTTCGGTTAATGTTTTTCAAGTTTGAAATTTTGTTTTTAAGGTTCTTCCCCAAAATTAAAAAAATTCCAAATTAACGGAAAAATAAATCGTAAACGAATAATTTCTAACGTGCACCGGTTAATTTTTTTTGAATTCTCTCATTGCGTTTTCCTGAAACGTTGTCCCGTTCAGAAGAGAAATATGTTTCGGTCCGAGGATAATTTTCTGGGATTAGGAAGATGTCAATGGTTCTTGATACGCATAGAGTTTCTCAGTATATATCAGCATAATTAATTGCCCATACGTTAATTGCTGACCCATTATTTTTGGCATTGGACTACGTTCTTTACACTGATTTATAAATAACTTCCGTTCTAGTATACTATTATAATGGCGTGAACGGCTTCTTGATTATATATTAATTTTTATTAAGTTTTTGAAACTGTTTTATTGTACTATAAATTGATATCTCTACATTCAACAATTACACAACGGTTATTTCGTTGTCTGCCCTTTGTGGACGACATAACTGGATTAATTACGTTTATATATGCACTGGAAATGTGGTGTTGGAGACGAATGCTGCGTGTCTCATGGACAGCTAAGAGAACCAATGCTTCGATTTTGGACGATATTGGTAATCCGAAAAGATTAAAGTCGATCGTTCTCAACAGAATACTACGATTTTTTGGTCACGTAGTTAGAGCAGAAAATATGGAGGCGCTTTTCGTTCAAGTTGTAGTGGCTGTTAAAAGAGAGCGCGGTCGCGTACCTCTTCGATGGTCGGACGCGATTTGCAAGACAACTGGCCGTACTTTTCACGATTGTGTAAATGGCGTAGCCTAGTCTGTCGTGTAACATATCATCGTGCTAATAATTAAGAATAAACGGTTATTTGCAGGGAGGAAATACGTGCGCTCACATCGCAGCAATGCAAGGATCGGTTAGGGTTATAGAGGAATTGATGAAATTCGATAGATCAGGTGTTATATCAACTCGAAACAGAGTCACAGACGCGACTACTCTTCAACTAGCGGCGGAAGGCGGTCACGCAGAAGTTGTCAAAGTGTTGATTAAAGCGGGCGCTTCTTGCAGCGACGAAAATAAGGTTAACTTTTTAATTATTTTTAAGAACTTACTGGTAAAAATGTAAAATTTGTAGTTGTGCCGGGTGGCTGCCATTATTACTGTTAGAGAAAATATTGTAGTCTATATTTTTATACGTACATACATGTATGTAACATACATATATATATATATATATATTACAGATTGGAAAGTGCAACATATTGACTTTAATAAAAATAAAATGAAGGTCAAATAAATTTGTAGCTACACTCACGCATAATATAATCGACCACAAAAGTGGATCAGGAATATATATATATATATATATATATATATATATATATATATATATATATATATATATATATATATATATATATATATATATATAAATTTGATAAATTACAAAGTATTCGATTTTTTTTTCTTTAATAAATTAGTTTATTTTGCGCATTATTTTTTCAAAAATTAAATTTTCATCTAAATTGTAATCTGCGAAACTGTTACCCTATTACCTGGCTAATACGTTATAAACGTTATCGTAAGTAACATATGTACCTTTGCGACGTCAATTTATATTCGCATTTTCCTACATAGACATCAGACGGTTACAAATTTTGGAATAAAGAAAAATCTTCTATTTGGCATATTAAATTTATGTCGATCTCACGAACAACGATATGACGGGTTAACATATGCATAGAGTAGGAAAAGTGAAATTAGAAAAAATTAAAAAATCGCATCCTGGTTCAACTTTTATTCGCGATATAAGGGTGTGTCGTTTTTTTTTTCGGACTTTCTACATAGAATCTGTAGCAATAATTGAGTTGAAGAAAATTCAGCTTTATCGGTAGATTATTCAGAAATTTATTAACCTTGTTAGAGATTAGGTGAAATTGCTGTGGATATATATTAATTAATAATAAAATAACTGTGCTTTTTTCGGCGTATGTATTTAATCCTTTCAGTCATAAGCTTTTGAAACGTGACGCATGCTAGAAAAATTATTATTTAGCTATTTTATCTGAAATAAAAATGAGGTGCGATTTTTTCACTTGCATAAACTAGAATCCAGCCCATATACATATCTTGTGCACTTGCGCATATATCAATGCATACGAGCATGCCAAAAACCAACATATACACACTGGCACCCTCTAAACACAAAAATTTTTACATTAACTCATCCCGCCAAGCCTTCGCTTACTTTTATTTTTTACATCACTGTTTCAATTTACACTATTTAATTTGGCCTGCTATACAAGTTGAAATCCTCTCTGCCGGAGAGACTTTATCAGCTAATGTGCTCATACCTTAGCAACAGTCAGTTCCAGGTCAAATATGAGGACAACCTATCAGACGTATATCCAATTCTAGCTGTAGTCCCACAGGGCAGTGTCCTGGGTCCTCTGCTGTACAACCTTTATACAGCAGATTTCCCGACGGTTGAACCTGCTCAGGTGATAACATTTGCAGATGATACTGCGATTATCGTATCGGATAAAAATGCAGACATTGCCATCACAAAGTTACAGAATAGTGTAGATCAGATTTATCAGTGGGCTCAACAATGGAAACTGAACATTAATTCAGATAAGTCATCATACATTACATTCACCAACAGAAAACCGCACAATAAACGGGTGCTAATCGACAACAGAGTGATTTGAAGGACCAATGAAGTGAAATATCTAGGAGTCTACCTAGATCAACGGCCGACATGGAGGTCGCACTTACAAAAGAAAAGGACCGAACGCAATATCCGGATGAAACAACTTTACTGGTTATTAGGATTTCAGTCGAAGCTGTCGCTCCAGAATCGCCTATTAGTATATAAAACGGTACTACGTCCAGTATGGTCTTATGCAGCACAACTCTGGGGTTGCGTAAAGAAGTCAAACAAACAGATTATTCAGCGCTTCCAGAACAAGATGCTACGCCTAATATACCGTATGCCGTGGTACGTGTCTAATGAAGTTATACATCGGGATTTGAAAATCGATTTGGTGGATGAAGTTGTCCGGAGGCTCGCCCAGAAACATCTGATGCAGATACAAAATCACCCAAATAAGCTGGTAGTCGAACTTTTACACCCGGAACCGTCATCGAGACTGAAGCAAACTAAAATGAAAAACTCGATCATATAATCGTTTTGAGGGGATGTATCATTGGATACTCCTCCTACACGTGATTATATGTGTATAGATTTTTAATATTTATTTTCATTTTACTTGTAAAATTGTGTTTTTTAAAAAATTTTTGCGTTCGTATATTTTTATATTTTATATTTTACTTTTGGATATCATACATCGCAACAGTTAATGAAAAATTTAAAATTCCACCAGTACACAACTTTTACAGAATCCGGAAAATAGTATTGAAGAAAAAATTAATATAAAAAAACAAAATTAATAAACAAATATATTGATATTAAATTTTAACAAATCAAAAAATAGACAGAACAGAAGCAGACAGCATTTTTGGAGCATATTTTCACAATCACCATCGCATATTTTTAAGTAATTATATTTAATTTATATTTTTAAAATTATGATGTTTTAAAATGTTTCACTTGATAATGGCGTAAATGCCGAAAAGCTTTGTGTTTTCTTTAAGAAAATAAATATTAGTGATTTAACTAATTTTCAATTGATTTTTTATGTGTATATGTATATATGATGATATCATTTCTTAGATTCATTCATTGGCTAGTTATAAATAGCAAATATATGAAAAAAAAAATTTGCTTATGAGTTTACCTTCTTTATAGTAACACCTATTTGTTTTTACATATTGTTCGAAAATGTTGCTTGGAGCATACTTTACATCCTATCATATTATTGTCAGCAATCTTAACATTCAGGTTCTTGTGTTTTATTTTCATTGATTTAGTATGCTGTTTTGTATATACATGGTCAATCTGAGTTTGTGTGTAACTGTCTCCCTTCCACTCTTCTCTAGTATATCATTTGATCCCACTCATATGTCCAATTTATGCCAGTGTTAACTTATAATTTTTGATTCTTAAATCGTTTTTAGGTGTATCAAGATTTATGTTTCCAATGTACATTACAGTTTTATTTTTTAACAACTCATCTCTTTCTATAATTTATATTAACATATTTCACTATGTCATAAGTTGGCTATCTATAAATAGCCCACGAATGTA
This sequence comes from Coronaproctus castanopsis, assembly GCA_032883995.1. NCBI lineage: Eukaryota > Metazoa > Arthropoda > Insecta > Hemiptera > Monophlebidae > Coronaproctus > Coronaproctus castanopsis. Next base: position 74,370,149 of record CM065052.1, on the reverse strand, counting down.
AATTATTTCCATTTATACTAACTTTCGTTACTATAATTTCCGCATTACTCATATTGTATTTAATCACTTTCGCTTTGATATTTTAATTTCGCCTAATGTAGACTACTAAACCATGTTTTGTCCCATAGTTCTCTAGATTGTGAATCATATATAACCTTCGAGACAGTATAATTCTAAATTTTAGAAGTACTTCTACGTTTTCCATCGTCAAAAGCACAGTTTCAGATTATAAAATATGGAACCTTCTGTAGTATTTGCCAGCAAACAAACAAAATGCGATGAAATGGTAACGTTCACATATTTCATTCAATTTCTCTCGATTATTATACATAGTGGAAAGCTTATTTATTTTAATTGTGTTTATTTCGTTCATAGTAGTTTTATTTTTAAATATTCATTTAATCTTATTCAACGTCTGTAGTTATTTAATATTTAATAAATATGAATTTTTCGGAATTGGCAGAAGAAATAGATAGCAAGGATTATATCCTTTTTACAACGAAAAGGTTCACTACATAATCAAAAGTAGGAATAATCATGATGTGAAATTATGTACTGGTTCTCGGGATAGATGGATCTGTTGTAAATCTACATGTCGAGTAGAAAAATCTCTACGATCTGATACGTTTACATCGAATTCCAACTTAGATTACCGTAGTATAATTATTTTTATTTAAGCATGGAGTCAAGGAATATACCATCTTTCAATATTGCAATGACGAACTGAATATGAGTGGTCATACCGTTGTTGAATGGAATTTGTATCTACGTGAAATTTGTGGAACACAACAGAGTACGAATAGGTTTCAAAACGAAAGTATAATCGAGGAATGATTTGACCAATAAACGGGTTTTTGGAGGAATTTGTAGAGAAAGAAATTAATGTTTCTTACATCAGCTGTTACATTATTGCCGTTGATAATACAGAATTTTGCTGCTGGAACGACAGTTAAAAGCGATGAATGGCGAGCATACCAGAATGTACCCAATAATTATAATCATCAGACTGTTAATCACAATGTTAATTTTGTAGATCCAGTCGCATTGGCTCATACCCAGTCAATTGAAAGTTTATGGGGAGGTCAAATTAAAATCTAAAAATAAAAAACGTTGGGAACGCACTGCACAATGGTAAATTCATACTTTTGCAAATATATGTGACATATGAACCACCAAAACGAAAATTTATTTGATGAAATATTCGAAGAAATCCCGCATGTCATAACACTAGATGAATAACGTTTTATATATTGAACTGTTTTTTTTTATTCTTTATTTCTTTCATAGTATAAATTTTAATATTTCAAATTATTTCTTCTAAAATATAAAAGAGGAAATATCACGCTATTAAAGGTTCGAGTTTTTAGAGGACTGAACAGGATAAACAATCCAATGTTGCCATATCTCTTGTTTGCTGGCATATACTACAGAAGGTTCTAGAATATGTTTGCACATCGAGAACGCCAAAATTACATTCGCGTAATGTAAATTCAGAATGAAAAAAATCGTTGAAATTTTAAATTACATATACGCTTACGCGTATATTATATGTGTGTGTGTTTATATGTATGTGTGAGCATGGTACTGACACGTATGTTAAAATCTGTTTATATAGACCGGCTTAACGACCATACATTTAGCAGCTCAAAATGGTCATCTGTCCGTTTTAGAAGTATTGCGATCGTCTCAATCGTTGAGAATCTCCAGTAAAAAATTAGGATTAACGTCGCTACATATCGCCGCTTATTACGGCGAAACAGGTATTATCCCGTTATTATTATTAATTTTTTTTTTTTAAAGTGACAGGAGGAAAATCTTCAAAAGACACTGATGATAGAAGGAGCCAAAATTAGCGTGTGGGACTTTTACGTACACCCTCTCACACTAAAAAAGAAAAGGGATTTTTAATATAATGATTCAGGTCTCGGCGCAAATGCAGAGTTCTCCACACACATTAACTTATTGCGACGGCAGAAGATTACATAGTCTCTTCTTTCATCGATTAGAAATAATTAAACAGTGCATGCCATACTTTAAAATAGTAATCAAAATAAAAAATAATAAAGAAATAAAAATTACACACCGAAACATTTGTAGAAATGGTATAACCGAGCCGAAATTAACATAATCATTAACGTCAAGATGAAATAAAAAAAAGGTAAATATAAAAAGAAAAACATTATGGAAATAATAAATAAATAAAAGAATGTTATAAATCGGCACTACCGAAATAAAACGAAAGAATCTGTTTATGAAGAGAGAAAAAAATATGAAAAACTTCGATACAATTGAACAGAATAAAAAAAATAAAAATAAAATGAAATAAAACGCTTAAACAATAGTTAGGATAAAGTTAAAGATTAAAGTTAATTAAAATAAAAAAATAAATAATGTTTTTATATTACGACGACCGTCGTATGTTCACGTCGAAGTAATAATAACAATAAAAGTAAGGAATTAAAAATAATTAAATATTTATATTTTATGAAATTTATTTAATTATTTAAATAATTAATTACATTTCATGAAATCGCTCGATACAAACGTTAGATATATAAATTATATAAGTAATTTACGAAGTAAGGAATAATATTCAATATTAATGTCGACAAAAATAACGGAAAAAAAGTCGAATTCGACGTTCGCCCTAGTAGTCATTACACGTGTACACATACGTATAGTCACGATAATTATTATTGTCGTTAAAACATGGTTTGAGCTTATCGTTTATTGTCGTACAATGATAATAATAGTTAAGCGATAACCTACGGTCACAAGGTGGATAAAATAAGCGGTTGATCGTGAAAAGACCGGACGGAAGTGGGATAGAAGAGATGTTGGAGATTATGAGAGCAAAAGGTTTTTATAAAAAATCGGTCATTCGGAAGTTAGCAAATCTTACGTTAGAAAGTTTTAAGTCAGCAGTCAGTTTTTTTTAAGTTGCAAAAGTCAGTTTAATAAGTTAACAGTTTAAAAGTTTTTAGTTTAAATTACTAGTTGGTCAACTGCCTCATGAAGAACAAGGGAGTTAGAAAATGTTAGAAGTAAAAGATGGTAAGTCGATTTTAGAAGTTAAATAGAAACGGTAATGGTCATCAAGTGTATCAATGAGAAGATAGAAAATCATCATCGATATCTCAAACCGGGTTAGTTTACTGTTGAAATTTATAGTTAATATTTCTAAATCGATTAATTATTAAAAATTTTGTTTTTATGCTTTTATTTTCTCATATATGAAACTATATAGCTCAAATTATTCTAAATTTAAATAGATTTCTTCGCGTATTATTGTTATCTCGACGAAATAGGAAATAAAGTAAAAATTCAATTAAATTAAATTGTTATTCATATATATATATATATATATATATATATATATATATATATATATATATATATATATATATATATACTAGCTGACCCGGCGAACTTCGTATCGCCCCACAATCAATAAATGTATTAATTTATTAGCTGAATTAAATAAAGCACAAATACCGATGGAGAATTAGGAATTATACAAAAAATTAAAAAATAAATTTATAACGAAATTTAAATGATATGTCGATACTTTTTAATTTTTGTAGATTTATTGAACTTAAATGCACTGTAGAATCGGCCGACCAGTCAAGCGACTGTGCCTGGTTAATGTGTATGCATACTGACGTATAATACACTCGTTTTAAGCAGTTTTTATCCTGCTGTGCTGTTAAGTGTGAATCGACCTTAAGACGGTGTATTTTACATAGGATTAAGATTATAATGTTTATTTCGACGAATTAATTTTTTTGTTTTAATTTATTAAATTATGTCGACGCTCATGCAGGTATTATATTACACCAGCTGTTCCGTTTATTATGCACATTTTACAATCTAGACGTGTAATAATATCGGAATAAATTGAAATTGAATTATAACCAAATTCTAATCGGGGTCCGATAATAAAAGCGATGAGTTATCGTAAAATGTAAAATTATTCAGCTCGCAGTCGGGTCGTTTGTAATTATAATGATTAGTTCATTTTTCGTATACCGAAGTTAACTTAGTAATAAAATCGCCAAATGCTCATTATCTACGCGAGTAGCGGAAAATCACGCATAATAGCAAATTCGATTGTTTTAATTTATTACAATGTTATCAAAACAAAAATTAATTACGGAAAATAAATTATCGATATCTTTTACGAAAATACATACATATATAAATAAACAATAATAATAATAATATGAAAATATTTCATTTTAATCATATAAACACACCTACACACAATTAAACCTGTACACATATTTACACACCATACTCACAAATAAGCATACATACATATATACACACAACTACATATATATATATATATATATATATATACATATCCACATATGCACAACACATATATATATATGTACATATACGCATATGCATCAATTACGTACACACATATTCGCCTACACCGCATCATGCAGACATACCAGCGCGCGTGTAAATCATACTCATTTAGAAATATAATGTTAGCAGTTATCTCTTACTAATAATGTAACGTATTAATGGCTTGCGACGTCGTTTATAATTTTTTAGATCAATTTTCAATTGAGGCGGCAAAAGATTAAATATACTGATTCCATATATGACGACTGTATCCGGCAATGATGCTTTGTAAATGTTGGCACTGTAGCGAATTGAAGCACGTCCTACTTTTGCCTTTTTTTATACCAATGGAGAACCTAGAACGAAACTGGAAAACAAAATCCAACAACTGCACTTCATACAGCTCTCGAATATTTAACATTGTTAAATTGCGAGGGAACTTATTATAAAATAAAATGTTACGCATTTTGAATCTGTTACTGTATATACAAAATAATATAGTGGACGGACAAAATAAAAGTATTTAAACTTATTAAATACGTGTAAAGAAATAGTAAAAGAAGTTAAGAGCAGAAAATTATGTCATCCGGAACTTCACCTTCTTGTAGAAGGCAAGATCGTAGGGAAGAGAGAGACTATCAGTCAGGTAGAGAAAGAATAACATGGATACCAGAATTTGACGCAGTGGTATAAATTAACTACAGTAGTTAAACCGTTCGTATTGGAGTGAAAAAGATTTTTGGTGAAATATTAGTAGACGTTCGGTAACGGACATGGAACCATGATTATGATGATTTATGTATATATGTAAATTTGAATATACGTGGAAACGGCTTACAAGACGGTGAACCGCGTTACGATGATTGATATAGTCTGTCGTTTTTTTCTTAGACACGGTCAGAGAATTATTATCTCACGTACCGGCCACAGTTAGATCTGAAGCACCGACTGGAGTTAGTATCCTTGGAGAATTGGGCGCGGAATCCGGAATGACTCCGTTACATTTAGCCGCTTACAGCGGAAATGAAAACGTAGTTCGTTTACTGTTGAACTCGGTAGGCGTACAAGTCGACGTGGTTACAAATGAAAATGTAAGTACCTGAAAATTATGCTTAAGCTTGAAGGGGGTGTGAACTTCTTACGATTAAAAAGTAACCTCGTATTAATGATAATGATAAAAATAAATAATAACGATAACCACGGAGAGACATTGAGTATATAAGCCCACCTTTAAAATTGTCCATTTTCGAACACACATCACATTTGCATAGAAACGACGAGTGACTAAAAATTTTTTATTCGAACCGATTTTTTTTTTTTTTAAATGCGAAAAAAATAAAATGAGCTAACGAAAAAAATTTTTAATCTTAGCGGGAAAATATTTCATCAACTATACACAAATGTGATTTATATTCCTGATAATAAAATACATTTTATTATAAACGAAGACAGCTAAATTATAAAATATAAAATAACATGCAAGAATGAAATCCTCATCATTCATTCGAACCGTCCTCATCATACAGCGTGTTAGAGCAAGAAAAGCCGAATAAATAGCAAAATCCGAAAAGTTGAAGAATGCTTACTATATCTAGCGTCGTTATATAATTTAAGGGATCACGAGCACTTAAGGACATTTGTATTTTCTATCTTGCGGAATAAACTCCCAATCTCTTAACCGGTTTATAAAAATCAAATACGTTTTCCATAATTAAAAAAAAAAATATAATTAAATATAATCAAACGCAATAATATAAAACACTTAAATAATTAATATAAAACAAAGTGACTAAATGAAACAAAATAAACTTAATAACGTAAGACGACCAGTATAAATGACCAGACGGCACTACTCCAATCATATAACCTAAGAAAAAAACCCCGGAGTAATCGTCAGCATCCCATTGACTTCAATTAGTAAAAACCACACTATATTTAAATTATATTATCGAAATTTTTCTATTAAGCCAAAAGTTTGAATAATTTTGAAAACGTTGTTAAAGATTTATTTGTAATTAATTTTAAAATTTAAGAATATTCTTTATCCGCTTAACTTAAATATCGCTTCTCGGCCTGTTGGGCATCAAAGTGCGATATGTTATCTGTTCTGGTTAGCTTAATATCTGATATACCTGAAATCTAACCTAATCTAATAGGCAAAATCAAAATATAGTATCCGTACTTACCAACTTAATATATGTTAATAATTTTCAATCTGATTCGTTATAAAATTCGTTTGCAATTAATTTTAAAAATAATAAATACTCAATTTATAATCGATACTCTGCAATCGATAACATTTGATGCCAATCGTAGAAGGCATTAACGTTTTGTTTATTATAAATATTAAACTTTGAAAGATGTATAATTTTTTCAAAAAGTTATATTAGTACTTTAATTATTAATAAATATACTATTTAGTCATTTTAAATTGAATATCCGTGAAATAACGGGTTTAATAGGAAGTAATTTGTTCCGGTTTCGTTGATTATTCCGAAACACGGTTCTAAAAATTCATTTTTTTCTAAAACTATCGATCGCCGGATGAAAATTTTTCGTCACTGACTTCGTTTTTATGTCAAAATGTGTGTAACAAAAAAATTGCCAAATTTGAAGGTGGGATATATAACTCAATGTTAGCTCAATAGGAGATAATTATTACGATTATTCTCGTTATTAATATCATTATTCCGATTTTATTATCATTATTATTTTTCTCATTATAAAATTAATCTTATAAGAAAATAAAACAAAAATAAAGCTTTTACAATAAATAAAAAAATTAAAAAAAAAATTGACTAACAATAAAAAATAAAATCATGATCAACATAATTCCTACTAAAAAAAGATCAATATAGATAAAAAGAAAAAACAATTAAACCAAGAACCCTTAACAACAATAAATAATTAATAATAAATAGTTAACTATTTTAAAGTTAATAAATAAAAAAATCCAAATTAATAATAAATAGTTAACTATTTTAAAGTTAATTATTAAAAACCACAAATTAATAATAAATAGATAACTATTTTAAAGTTAATTATTAAATGTACGTAAATGGTTGAGTAGAAGTTCGAAGCGTTATATTTGGAACGTCATATTGTCAAGATTTACGCGGATTGATAGATAATGTATATTCTTACGTATATTAAACTGATATAATACATTATAGTCTGTGTATTAATCTAATAGTCATTGCAAATATTCCTATTATTATTATTTCGATTTGCTAATTTGCCTAGTCCAAATAAAATAAAAAATGAATAAAGAATATAGAAATTACTTCATCAATAATTCAATTAATTATTTATTTGTAATAAATGGATTGGAAAATTATTTTCAAAAAACGCTCCATATTTTTTTAACGTAACGAAAAAAGGACAAACACAAACGATTATTCTATGTTTTATGTTTATATATACATGTGTGTGTGTGTGTGGTAACGGAATTAATTATAACAGCTAACTATTATAGCGGGTGATTTAATTATTTTTGAATTTATTTATTTTAAATTGGCGCGCCATGCACGGTAACTATCGACACAGATACATATATATCATTATATATATATAAAATATAATTAACGAATTAATTACGATATTTATATTGCGTAGTAGAGTTTTGCACGGTATAGTGCAAACGACAGTAGGGTCATAAAAGAGGATATCAGACAATGAGGACGGAATATGTGATAAGCTATACATTCCGCGAGCATACGGACAACGGAAATATTAGACTTACATATGCTGCAGATTGGAGACGGTGTCTTTTGCAGTAGGTAACCGTGCGTGAGTTGCGTATGCCTTAGCCGAAATCTAGCAATGATTATACATAATCTTTTCTTAGGGTTAGGAGTGACTTGCATGGTCAGATGTGTTGTTGGCGTTCGTACACCCAAAATAGGAAGCTTTTACGTTTGTAAATGTTTAATATTTTTCGTAATTGACTATCTAACAAATAAAAATGTGACATGTTAGTTTATTGTTTGTATTCACTGTACCTTAGTTATATATTACCATACATGCATATATATATATATATATATATATATATATATATATATATATATATATATAAAACGCAGGGTTACAATCCGCTTCATTTAGCGTGCTTCGGCGGTCACGTAGCAGCGGTTGGACTGCTATTGTCGCGTGCTGCCGACTTACTTCATAATGCTGATCGTAGCGGCAGAACCTGTCTTCATATTGCGTCCACTCATGGTCACTATCAAATGGTCGAAGTACTGCTAGGTCAAGGAGCTGAAATCAATGCGACGGATAAAGTACGCTTATTTATTCAAATTTTTTGAATTTCCGGAGAAATTTTAATTTTATTTTCCTTTCGATAGAATTGTTAATATCACGTATTGGTTAAATCGTTATTAAATTACACGGCAAAGTTGCATTGCGTCGAACGGTTTACGAAAGTTTCATCACAGTCAGGTTTTTACTTAGAGGATTCCTTCCCAGACCCCGACTTAAGGATAGTGTAACATAGATCGCATTAGTTCGATACTTATTATCGATTTTATACCGGTCGATAATCGATTCGTTCGCGTAATAATGATGATGTTCACATCCGTTTCCGTACGGTGCTGGTCATGGATGTCACTATTCAATTCGAGAAAACTCATGAGAATTTTAAAGAACGTCATATCGTTCACGCCGTTAAATTTTTGTCGATATTAGTCGTTACAGCTAATACATTATACGTACCGATCGAATTAAGCGGCAGAAAGACGATCGGAAGGATTAAGATCGATACTCTTAAATCGTCCGTATACCCGAACGCGCGTAGATAGCACATTGTTGGACGTAGCCTATTCCTCGGACTCGAAATATTCGAGAATTCAGCTCGACTCCAGTTTAGCTGGAAACATTCGTGTCGAGATAAAAAGCAAACACATAAAAGCTAAGCTACAATTGCTCATTAGTTCGGAAAAACAGAACTGGATACCGAATGTAAACTTTAGCTTTACAAAGAAATTATAAAGCCCATTTAGTGGTTCTCTTAGATACGATTGTATATTGCAGAGATTTACCTATTGGTGTATCTTTTCCGCATTCGTGTTCGCTTAATCGTATGTCTTTAAAGTTTTATCGTATATATATATCATCAACATCAGTGTATCATAGGCTGGTTCGCATCATGTATCAGTCGTTTCTATCCAAGCCTGTCGCGAGTTTTCTTCTTTAATTCCGGATAAGTCGGTAATCCAACTTTCTTTTAGCGCTACGTCGATAAATGTTGTGCGTGGTCTTCCATGTGGGTTTTAACCCATTATCTCGCCTTCAATAACATCGTTCAGGACATTTTCATTCTGGCGTAATGTGAATGATCTATTAATGTTTTGTAATATATTTCTTCTTCCATTTAATCTTTCTAGTGTACTAGTTAGTTTTACTATTTCTCTACCCGACTAATTTTCTGTAGCCGCCGCTAACACCCAATTTCAAAATTTGTCTCGATCTTTTTGCCCTTCATCGTCCATGTTTCCCCTCACCACACAGAACATACCAAAGTTTCAATTGACTTTTAGCGGATGTGAACGGACATATCAGTGCGATAAGTGCGTATTTATCGTTGAAAACTTTTATTGATACTTCTTTGGTAATAATAGTAAGACGATCTCATATATTTTAACGCGTGTCAAATTTTCGCTTACTAATCGATTCGATTTAATTCGTTAGAACGGTTGGACGGCTTTACATTGCGCGGCTAGAGCCGGCTGTTTCGACGTAGTTAAACTTTTAGTCGAATCCGGAGCATCGCCTAAATCCGAAACTAATTACGGATCTTCGCCTATATGGTTCGCCGCTCAAGAAGCACATAACGACGTTTTGGAATATCTGCTGACGAAGGAACACGATACCTATAGTCTCATGGAAGATCGAAGAGTAAGCAAACTTTTAACGACAAATTCGTTTTATTCAATACGAATTGAAAATCTTTATTTCGTTAGTTTAGACGTCGTACGTAATTTCAAATATACGCGTTCTTATTTAATTTTAAACTGAAAAATTCCAATCGAAGCCTGTGTATCCGTTGTAGCGATATCGTTTAGCGTGAATTTAGATAAAACCTGAATTAATTGATTAAATAACGGGAAAATGATTTAAACTACGTAAATACGAGATAATATTAATTATTTCCCACAGTAGGTTATAATATTAGCGATTAGTATATATATATATATACTTATTTCTAACGATGAACTATTTTTTAGAAAAATTGTCTATATACATATTTTATTATATATTAAAGGCGGGGTAGGATTAAATAATTTATTAAATAAAATATAAAAATTAATATAAACGTAATCTATGTATACAAAAAAGAATTTTTGTATGTTTGTTTGTTTTGTTTGTTCGCGTTTTATAGACGGCTAAACCGCTTATCCGATTGGACTGAAATTTTGCAAGCTTATTACCACCAATTCCGGGAAGGTTTTAGGCTATCAAAAATAAAAATCGGTCCAGCCGTTGCAGCTGTACTCTTATTGCCAGAAATTGTGTTTTTTTTATGCTGCGCCTAATCTAATTGGACGATTTCATTGAGATGTACAGTTTTGGAAAGGGTAGTAGGGGCGTAGACCCGCTAAGAGCGCAAGACGAGACTTGCAGTTCACGAGCGAAGCGATCCGGCGACGCGACCCGTTCGCTGCCCAGGTGTGAAGAAGACTCCTGATGACTGGCGATGAATTGCTGAGCCGACTGCGGCAACAGGGTTTACACCCCAAAAGAAATTGACTTGGAGTTCGCGAGCGAAGCGATCGGATGACGCTAGTAATGAAATAGAAAATTACGTAGGTTAAATAAAAGACGTAAAATATATACAGTCGAACCCGCCTATAAGAGAGCCAGCGGACAAGTAGGAAAGAAACAGAAATATATGAAATGAAGGTTATTTTAGTTCGCTTTAGTGATACAGCACGTCCGTTATAAGTGACGAAGATTGGCGAATTTTCCAGGTAATTATAAATAGTGAAACTACGCGCGTTAAGTTATAAGTTGACAGTTTCCGAGTTCTAGCGGACATGCTGTCGCCTTCATCAACTGAAAAAATTCTCCAACATCAGTTAAATACCCAAGATTCTTAGAAGAATGAGCATATTTGTCTAATCGTCTTTATTCGATTTTTGTTTATTTTTCTTTTTTATTAAATTTTTGTTTACAATGCGATCTCATTGACTTTTTTAATTTGTTCGTTTACTACTATTGTCGATGCCTCATTATGTTTTTAGCTTAATATTTCGGCGAGAATTAATGTAGCGCATCCTGCCGTGCTGGTTTTTTTCCCTTACGAAAATTTTTCTCTTCTCCTTTTTTAGGTTTGGTGAATTTTTACACGAACAAAATGTCGCATAAAGGTCTATTCACACTATACAGCACGACGCGACACGACACGACCGAGTAGCAACGACAGAAAATTACGCTGCATTTACACTGCATCGGAAAGTAATAGACACGACACGTCCATAATCATAATTATTAATAAAAAAAAATACAATTTAAATAATCTAATGTAAATTAGACAATGAGTTACTGTATCGTGTACTTTTTATATTCGCCGACAATAACAATCACCGACAGGCACTGACAGACACAGACAAAATATCCTTTCCGACAAATGTTCCGTATCGTGTCCTGTCATGTGTCTTTGTCTTTCCATGGTTGTGCCTGGTTAGTGTGTATACGTCTATGCAAAACCTGTTTAAGCAATTTTTGTCCTGCCGCGTCATAAAGGTATATTCACACTATACAGCATGACACAACACGACACGGCATGGCATGGCAAAAATTGCTTAAACAGGTTTTGCATGGGCGTATACACACTAACCAGGCACAGACAGGGAAAGCAAAGACACACACCGACACGACACGACATGACATGGAACATTTGTCGGAAAGGATATTTTGTCTATGTCTGTCAGTGCCTGTTGGTGATTGTTACTGTCGGTGAATATAAAAAGTACACGATACAGTAACTCATTGTCTAATTTACATTAGATTATTTAAATTGTATTTTTTTTATTAATAATTATGATTACAGTCGTGTCATGCCTATTTCTTTCCGATGCAGTGTGAATGCAGCATAATTTTCTGTCGTTGCTACTCGGTCGTGTTGTGTCGCGTTGTGCTGTATAGTGTGAATAGATCTTAAATGTCTACAATTGAAGGAAAAAATTTCCATTTTAGACAAAATTAGAATTCAACTTCCCAATATAAGAAAATATCATGGACGTTCCAAAGATGCTATCTCCCGTTTAAAAACAAATGGACAGAACTTATGTGAAGAATGGAGTTGTACTGAAAAAAGCAGTCAGGTGACAGAGAGGAAGCTGAAACGAGAAGTCAAAAACTGAGGGGTTGATAAAGCTAAAACAAAATTCCCAAATTTATTGAATGAGCCTGAATATCATTTATAATGCGAACGAAACTGATTTATTTTATCGAGCCACTCCAGGTGGGTCATTAGTATACAAACGCGAATAAATTATTGGTTCGAAAACAAACTATGGGTCATTGTGCTATGTTATTGTAATGTAACTAAATGAAACCGTTTAATTATTGTTAAAACTAGAGCGCCACATTGCTTTTAAAATCTCAACGTAAGCCATCTGCTAGTAATATATTATGCAAGCAAAAATGTACGGACGGCTCATACTATATTTTTGGAAATGGTTAGAAGATTGTGGGATATAGGATTATGGAGAAATTCGAGAAAAATTTTACTTCTTTTTGACAATGCAGCCTCGCACCGCAATATTGTTGAACTGAATAATATCCAAATTGAATTTTACCCCCGAAACACTATCGGGACAGTTTCCACAATAGCAAAAGAGGTCGGTTCCACGATAACGATACTTGACAAAGAGAGAAAAGTCACTTTTATGACAATCCAGAACTGCTCTGCTCGTTGTAGTTTCAACGAGACCAATTATAAAATCTTTGAAATAGAAAGTAATGAAACAACGAATGAATTACTACTACGTACGACAACTGTGAATAATTTTCAAACATTGACGAAAATCTGCAACGTTGTGATGATAACATTGAAGATTTGAATAATGACATTAAGGATAGAGATCGCAGAGAAGAATCGAATACAAGAATCAGAAAGTGATGACTATACGGATGACCTTTCCTTATTTCCCGTGTCCACTGCAGAGGCGAAAAAATAATATATTGAAAAGCTTCGGCGAAATTTAATGCAGCAGAATAATGAACTTGATCGTATGAAACGTTAGATAATTGCACAGATTTCATTCAAACGCGCCAGATGAAAAATTTACATCGAACAGCTATAACGTATTTTTACGATAATGAACAATTTTTACAAATACCGAGTTAAATTTACGGCAGGCTTTATTTTAAGTAGAAGCTGTCGATGGAGTGTAATATATTGGCCGAAATAAACAATTCGTATAATTAATAATCTCAACAAATTAGAAGGCAACCACGACGTGAATAGTAAAATGAATAAACCCAATATCGAATAAACAAATTCGTAATAAATTGGCTTCATATTCCGGAATAAAATTTATAATAAATTGGCAAACCACGACTTGGGATTAAGTATTTCGCATAATTTTTAAATAGAAATTTGTTATTTATTATAATCTATATAGATTGGTGGTATAAATTAGCGTTCACGAAATTATAAATTCTTAATTTTATATATATAAAATTCTTTATTACAATATAAGTAGCATTAGAATACCGTAAATATCGTTATATATATATATATACATATATTTTTTTTTTTATTGTAATTTTCAGTTCGTATATAATTTAATGGTATGCAGTAAAAATCATAATAACAAACCGATCGGAGAATTCATTCTAGTGTCACCGGCACCGGTCGATACAGCGGCTAAATTATCGAATATATACGTCATCATGTCGAATAAGGTAATTTTTCTGATTTCAGTTTTGTATTTTCATTTAGACCGTCTCGCGGTTGTCTAGTTACTAGAATGTTGGATTTTCAACTCGAAGGAAACGACTGAGGTGTTTCAACATGGTTGCCGCTGACTCTCATAATTCTCGCCTAACCTGTAAGCTAATACCGTGATTATCTGAATGATTTAAGTGTTAATATTTTAAACCGGATTAATATATTACACAGATATTATTAACATCGAGTGGTAAATTCGTAGAATATGTTAAACGCTTATAAATTAAAGATATTGTTCTATATTAACAGTATGGTTTGATGCGGAAATCCTCAATCACGGGCAACATCATTTTTATTAGTAATTCATTAGCCCATTCTTAGTTCGAACGCGATTTAGTCTGGATGTGATCGAGTCCATTTTTCTCGCCACTTCTTCTTGCTATTGAAATTCTTTGGAATAAGTGCTTTTACCATAATACACACTAGTTTCTTTGACGTTAGCCTGGTTACTTCAAACGTATATCTATTTACAGGAAGTTGCTGATCGGCTTTGTACTTCTGCCACTTTCCGATGGTTGCTGATCCTGCGTATATTGGGTGGCGTAATGTTACTGAGTAGAAGTAACCATGCAGTAGGCGTAGCTTTAACTACTGTGATTAGCCTCATTGTGGTATTCAGCTGTACGTCCAATATTGCAATATGGCGACTGTGAAGAGAAACAGGTGCTCCGTATTCCGCAGCTGAGTACACGAGAGAAAGTTATCGTTCTGAACGTTGATGCAGAAGTGCACTAAAAAACACCGGTTAATCTTTAAACGATGTTATTTCTAGATTTTGTTTTTGTAGGTTATCTGTTTATCGAGGGCTATACCCACATATGCTTTAGCAATTTACCGTTGCAGCGAATTCTGAGCTTCCTATCTGGCAGTTGAGTTGTAAGATGAAAACACGAAACCACAGTTTTAGATTCATCGAGTTGGAGCCGCCATTGTTGAAATTATTGCGAGATATTTCCAAGATCTTCTTCAATTCCTACTTCTAGTTTCAGGAAGTCTCTGCTTTAGGTTGCAAACGCAATGTCGTTAACAAAAATAAATTTCTGCGCGATAGTTTGTGTCAGGTCGTACATGTATAAGTTGAATAAGATAGAAACTGACCCCTGCGGCATTCCGTCGTTTATTCGCCATTGTTTACTTTCCTTATGAGCAAGCGGTTTGTCAACATCTTTTTAAGGAGAGCATAGTGTTTTACAGGGAAGTAAATAAATTTACGCAGTAGGCCATTACAGGGAAATAAATGCATGAATTTACGAAGTAGGGCATGTCGACAAACTGTATCATAAGCTGATGAAGCCGTCTTTTCGTAGAAGCCCTTTCCAATAAATGTAGTTAGAGACGCCACCTGTTCAGAGCAACTTCGGCTGGATCTAACACCTGTTCCATCTTTACCTGCGTCCGTCCTCGACTTCATAGATTTAATTTCTGCGGTTAGTTCATCAATATTAAATGGTTTTACCAATTTAGAACGTTCTACAGTAGCTCTCTTTAGTTTCGGTAACTCTTTTCCCCGAATCTGTGTGTCTAAAAATGCAGAGCACTTTTTTTAAACGGGCTTAGTTAAACATGCCAGTCTGCTTCGAATCGTCTACAAAAACATGTTCGCCTTGTCATCCAATTGACGACGACTTCTCTCGTTGAGTTGTTGTAATTATATCCCGACATTGTATGCTGACTGTTAAAGTCACCGGCTACAACTGTCGGTTCAGCTACATTCGTGATTTAGTAGGTTAATGGCGGAGGTTTATGTACGTTATATATATATATATATATATATATATATATATATATATATATATATATATATATATAATATATATAGGTTATTCGTTTTGACGTTTAGAATGGATATATCATCTTTCTCCCCCGTAGTTGCCATTTCATGCCCACTTTAACACATATCGTTATTCCATAATGTTTATTACAAATCGCTCCAGCAATTACGAACCTTGGTATTGTTCCAGTTCTGACAAGTCGTTGGCTATCAGAGACGTGTGTTTCTTGAACTAGTACAACGTGTCAATATCTCCTTTGATCGATAATTCATGTATTACATTCCTTTTTGCCTTTGTCATTCCTTCCACATTTATTTCGTGTATCCGGTAGGTATTTTTTGCCTGAGTCCGGGTACTGGAAAAAATTTAATTTAACCTTTCTGTAATTATTATTATTTTTTTAATTTGTTAATATATACGTAAAATCTTCGATATAAAATCCAACATTTTTGCATAAAAAGTTTAATATCATCTGGTTTGGTTACGTAACAATCTCTACTATAGGTCTAGAGTGTGACGGTCAACTTTCGACTTTCTCAGTTATATCGATGCTGTCGATTAATTTATTGGAAAAATTATTCATAAATAACCCGTTATGTATTTGTTACGTTCTTCCATGGATGATTGTTTGTAATCATGTTTCTCCTTTCGTTGGTGTTTTTATCGTTTGAATATATATTTATCGAGTTTATGTGTTTCATAAAATAAGGTCATTAAATAAGTTGAGGGAATATTTATTCCTAATGTGGATGAGGATTGTAACGAGTAGTAGATTGTTCGCGTAAGTTATTTTATATTATATAATTCGTTCGATTCAAAAATCACATTTTTATAAGTTTTTGACTTGGAATGAAACATTTTTTGTAATTTTTTTTTTGCAATAATTAACCTTATTTGTTGGTTAGGTTAGGTTATATTCGCGTTTCGGGTTGTTTTAACTATTTAGAAGTAGAATTACGGGAAAAACGACAATAGTTCAATAGCC
Organism: Coronaproctus castanopsis; assembly: GCA_032883995.1. NCBI lineage: Eukaryota > Metazoa > Arthropoda > Insecta > Hemiptera > Monophlebidae > Coronaproctus > Coronaproctus castanopsis. Next base: position 74,353,072 of record CM065052.1, on the reverse strand, counting down.
GGCTAGATTAGGTTAGATTCGATTAGGTTTGTTTCGACTAGTTAGAAGTAGTATTAAAGGAAAAAACGAGAATAGCGTATTACTCTGATAAATATTTTCTGTGGAAGGTAAAATCATATTTTTAAATACAGGAATCGACTTCTCTCGTAAGAGTCATTTTAGGTACATATTGTTTCGACAGATAGCGCCGTTATCGAAATTTAGTGTTAAGATCTAGTTTCAAAATTTTAATCTCGAAAAATCGTTGTTTCCGCTAAAAAATTTCACTCCTAGCTATTTTTGTAGAAATTTAATTTTGAAAAAAAAAAACGATTGGATTTTTTGTTTGTATAAACTGAATGTCTCCCGATTACCACTGCGGCGATTTACCTACATCTGAAAAGTTCCTTTTTAAGAACTATAACAACAACAACAACGGACAGTCTGTTTAGTTTTTTAACTAAAGCCTACAACATAACTGTAACCCAAGAACTTCTGGAGGGCGGATACTCTTTACTCGTGCATCGCGATATCGTCAAAATTTTCTAGATATTGAAAGTTCATTAGAAACTGACGGTTACATAGGTTCTTTCCACTCCTGATCTTCAAAAGAATACGTTTAGCAGTAAATTATCAAGATGTGTAATAGCGATCTTAAAAATTGTTATATCATTTTATTTTAATGTTTTGTAATTAGCCTATTACAAACATAAACTATTAAAAAATATTCCTTCTTCCGTAATGCGCATACGTCTGTATATTTATTTACTTACAGAACATTACAACGCCAGCAATAGCAAAACGTCAATTACAAAGTGTATGCACTTATAGAATAGTTATAAAATAAAAGTAAAAGTAAAATTATACCACACTCGTATAACGTGCTAACATAAATCGTATTAAAAAGAGTAAAAAACTTTCAACAAAAAGTAATGTGTCTAGAAAGGGAACAAATATCGTTTATTTAAATTGTAAACGTAAAATACAACACACATTGTATACTAAGTACACTGAATTACCATTTATAATAATAATAACGTGCAACATATAAAAGCTACGATGGTATAGGAAAATTTGAAAAAACAATAAAAGAGAAAGGAAAAGAAATACAAATAGCAGGAAATTAAATTGAAAAATAGATTACAGTTAATTTACTTAATATATAAATAAACAAATATATAAAGTAAGAAATAAAAATTATGTTAAAAATCGGTGTTTTAGTCGGCGATGTTTGTAGCGCGTGTATTACGTAATCTGGATATACCCTATGACTTTAATTAATTCATTTTCGTAAATTTTACAATTTTCATAAGATTTTTTAGCAAGCTCGTTGATATAGACAAATAAAAAGCTCAAGGTTTTCCTGACAATCCATATCTCGAATCCTCGTATAAACCGGGTGGCATTAAGCGAAATTCTGCAACGACAGTTTTGTAATAATTGTAATTTAAAATATGTACTGTTGGAAACTGAAAATCAAACGGGACATGCATAATGTTAACCGGGGACGAATAATATTGTATATAGTAGCTTTTTATTTGTAACAGTGAGGTGGGACCTACGATGAGATATAAAGAATTCAAATTAAGCATTATCGATAGTACGATTGATATGGTTATTGAACGACAAATGAATAATGTTTCTAACGAAATACAATACTTGAATACAAAAGCGTATGTCCAAACACAACGAAAGAATGTAAATATCAATCATAACCCAGGGCCGGATTAGGGGAGTCCTGGGCCCGTGATTGTTGGGGCCCCCTTGTAAGGGTAGACTTTTAACGTTTTTAAACAAAAATGTTTTTCATATAATCTTCTTCTTCTTATCGTTTAGCGTCACGATATTATATCTATGTAGTAATTAAATAAAATAATCAATAATTAATAGAATAGATTATAATAAAACAATAATAAATTGTAAATCGAATTTTAAATTTTTCAGCCAACTTATAGCTTCGTTCTCTAAGCTGTGCAATTTCTTCATTTTGAGTCCCTGGCGCGAGAGTATACTAAACACTCTTCTATACAATGTGCTGAGCGGTTTGATGCGTTTTTCCGCATTCACAGTCGGAAGGAGCTGTTATGTCCCACTTCTCCATCCAATATCCGCACCTGTCATGTCCAGTTCTAAATCTGTTTAAATTTCGCCAGTTCCGTCTTTGTAGATTCATTCCAGAGGTGGCTCTTTTGTTGGATTTGCCACCAAATTTCCCTTCTTAACTGCGCCCCAGTGATTCTGCCATCTTTTATTAAGACTGGATTCGATTTTTTTCACGTTATTCTTGTTCCACGGTACTTTTATGGATTTTAAACGTTGTTTTGGTGCGTTAGCTATTTCTGTATATATTAGTAAATCCGCATTGGTGGAAAAATTGCCAGAATCCCGTAATAAGGCTTGTTCACGTCGGATCTCTGTTGGTGCTATGTTTGCCAACGTGGGTAACCAAGGCAATGGGGTACTCCTAAGTGTTCCGGTAATTGTCCTGAGTGTTACATTTAACTGTGTGTCGATCTTTAGCGTATGTGATCTGTTTATCCAAATGGTAGAACAATACTGAGGCCAGCGCCGATGTCCGTAAAACCTTAGCCGTTGATCCCATCCTGTACCAGCTAGCTTTTGTATCAAATTGTTTAGAGTTTTTAATTTTTGTATTAAGTTACTCAGATGTTTACCATTAGCTAGTAGTGTATTTAGATGGAACAGAGCGATCTTTGTTTTAATTGGATTAGGTCTCAATTTCCAGGCATTAAAGTATTTTCTCAATTTCTCCAGGTCTTGTTCCAAAATGTTTCCACATTGCGCAGCGTCTGGGTTCTGAATTCCTATGGCAATATCATCTGCATACTTGTATGTAAATATAAATATCGCTGTAAAATTAAATGTAAATATAAATGTTGCTTTGTATACGAAAGTAGGATTGTACATTTTTAGATTTTAATACTTATTGCATTTAAAGAAATGATAATTCAAATCAAATCTATTTTAATTTCAATACAACACACCAATACATTTCAAATAGAAGAAATATAAAATAAAAATTAATTACAAATCGAATACGAATAAACAAATAAAATAAAATAAAAAACGGATAAATAAACATTGAGAAATTAAGTAAAGTACTACTGCTTTTTTTTTTTTTTTTTTTTTAGGTTGTTCCCTAATCCGATCCGGATTTACCCGGTGGGGCTAGTTTATTGCTTAAAATCTAGGTATTATTATAAAGGAAATTAAAGTACTACTACTAATAATAGTAACGGTATTATACAATTCATTTGATTGTTTACGTGAAAATAAAATAAATGGAATAAAACCGCCTATGCCAAACACTGGATTATTATTATAATATTAAAACAATCGAAATATTTATCCAAACTTAATTATTAGTAATCCACATAGCCTTTATATAAACAATTCAACACCTGCAGAGGACTGAATCATGTGAATTTGTCCATGCTACAAAATACAGTAGGTTTTGATGAATGTAAACTTTAATTTTTCTTTTAAATTTTCATAATTAATTAGTCAAAACTGTCATCGTTTAACACGTTTCTCGTCCTTGTAGCGGATGCATTTAGTTAATAGTTTCCTTTACCTACTTTTGTAATTAATTAGACTAATTTTTAGTTCTCTAGGCAATTGTACTCCACTGCTCCGGCATAAATTTCCTGTAACCTCATCCTTGTTTTATTATAATGAGGAACTATCTCATTGGTTGTACCTCCTGACCGTGTCTTTCCATAAATAATAAAGTAATAATAGTTATTAAATAAAACACACTCTCGTTCGTAATAAGCACATTAACGGAGAATAATTGACAAATGTAAAAAACCAGGCTGAATATAAATCAAGAGTACATATTCCCTTCAAGCGATTCTTTACTCGAGTAACGTATATTGACACATATACGAATTCAAAATGGGAATAAACAGGGCCGCTTATGACAAAAATGTGTTTTACCATATATACATATATATATATATATATATAATGCTGTAAGCACAAATCCGAAAAATAAAAACTTACGTGGTTTATAAAAAGCCAAAAAAAATTTTACGGAAATGAAGATAAAAAACGAATACACTATATTCTGTTAACCGGTGTAGAAAATTTATTTTATTTATACGATAACCATGTCCTTGTATCTTTCGTTTGAGTTCCAGTCCCTGATGAAGGTATTCAGGGAAATGAGGTATGCGCTGCAAAACTTGGGACATCGGAAGGCATTCTCATTCCGAGGATTCCTTCTTCCTGTTTAGTTACATCCGCTCGCGTACACCTTCTTCATCGATGGAAGTTTATGTTCTGTAAACGACTTAACTTTTATAGATCTATCCAACATAATCTTCCTACCATATCCGTTCTCGCACTTACGCCTTCTAAAAACCTTCCAGCTCGGCTTTTCTTTTCAATCCTGGTTTTAGACTTCGTTCCAGCTACAATTTCCTACCTAGCCATTTGTACTCCATCAATTTTACTCCACCTGTATACTATCCTGTGCACGCGGGAACTATAGCCGACGTTAGTCATGTGTTTTTGCTTGCGATTTGTATAGCAAAGGTGGAGATGCCTTTATTAATAAAATTTTACAATTAAATATTTACCTCCTTCTCAGGTTTTCAGTTGCCTACTTATTGACCTCGAATAACAACAATATTCTCGCAGCTGCGACCACCTATGATATATATATATATATCTAAGATTAATCTCTGTTTTTTCTCCTTTTTTCCCCCCTTTTATTCTTTTGTTATCTTATATTTATATTAAAATAGAGTTGACAATGGGTAATTTCGGTTTTCGTGCCTAAGCCCAATTATTATAGTACAATATAATAAATAAATAAATAAGAGAACACATAAATGATAGAAACAAATTTCGCGAAAAAAAGTTAACACATTAAAAGGTTTCGTCGAAAATGTGACGAGGAAGAACATGGAGACGGAGGAAAGAAAAATACAGCCGCAGCTTGAAGATGAAAGAATAGCGGAGGGGAAAAGGAAAATTCTGCGATTATCGTCATATACGTGGTCCATAGTTGGCCAAATTCGAAAATGATAACTGTGTAATTACATATAAATATCATTTATACGCAAAAATCTCGTGTCAGGTTGAACCCCTACACTAATTTTAATAAAATTTCGTACATATGTATTGTTTGGTTCAACTTAAATGATAGGATAATTTTTTTATCTCGATTTTTTTTTTATTGGAATGTTTTTTATAGGATTGAATACACTTTTAAATTCTATAAGTTTTCAATAGATGGCACTGTGTTTTAATTTCATATATATGTTTTGATACTCTTTAAGTACAAAAAGTTAAAACGACTAAATAATACGGTATCAAATATGTAGATAAATCGGTATAAACATTAAATTCAAATTCATTATTATAAATAAAAATAAAAATATTAACTTCTACATTACTTCTTGTATTTAACTATTATATAAGTAAAATATGAAATTAAAAATCTTATCCCGGTTTATGGTTTCTTGCAAATGACAAATTTTTAATTTTATTAATTAATAATAATTTAATCGTTTTAAATAATTTTGCTTATTATTAGTTTAATTTACAATGTCGGGACACCTACTATATATATATATATATATATATATATATATATATATATATATATATATATATATATATAATATATATATATATGTTGGTGTGTACTTTAATTCACTATATAACATACAAAACGTGATAGAAATTTTTGTACAAAAGTTTCCCATAGTTGTTATAACTATATGTAAAAAGGTAATATGGTTTTCGTTATAGGAAAAAGAACGAGCAAAAGATTTGATAGCGGCCGGTAAACAATGCGAAAATATGGGCACAGAGTTACTGGCCCTAGCTGCTGGTTCCGATTCGGCGGGAAAAATTTTAACAGCCACTGACAGAAGAAATGTAGAATTTCTAGATGTATTAATTGAAAACGAACAGAAAGAAGCAATCGCTCATACAGTAGTTCAAAGATATCTTCAGGTTAGATTGTGATCTTCGCAATTAATTATCTAATTTAAAATATTAAGAAACAACACGCTATATATTCATGTGTACACACACACACACACATATATATATATCATCTCATCATCATCATCATCAGTATTTAATAGCATGTTCTTGTCGTTGTAGCTAGCCAATCATTTATTCCATTCCTTCCTGTTGTCTGCTATGTTCTTCATCTCTTTATACGTTATTTGCATTCTTTCTTTTATTGATCAATGTTATTCTAGGTATTCCCATTCTTCTTTTTCTTTCCAATTTTCCTTCGATTATGACCTTCATGAATATGCCGCAGTATGTGCCCTCGAAGTCTTTCGCGTCTTCGCTGTATTGTTTGTATTAGTTTCCTTTTTTCATTTACCATTTCCAAAATATTTGAATTCCTTTTCTTCTGTACCCATGAGATCTTCATCATGCGGCGCCAACCACGTGTGTTGCACATAATAACCGAATAAACAAAAATTATGCTAGAGAGTAGCTTACAGGTTAAGCGAAGGTGTAATCACCTAACGGATTCCAGTTTTCTTACTTTTTTTTTCAGACGGCAGTATAGCATGCCTTTATTTCTTCTCAATTTTATCCCCATCATAATATTCTTTTTTATTTTTTCACAGTCGTGTGTTTCATTAGAGCCATTCACCTATTCTCTTCGGTGTTATATGTAGCATTTAGTGTGTTGGTACGATGTAAAAAAAAAAACAAAGAGCTGTATCGCGTACTAAACACAGCCTGTATAAAATTTATAATTTTATTGTAAAAAGTTAATCATGTGTAAATGAATTAATGTAATATTTTTGACGAATTGCAGGAATTATGGCAGGGAAGTTTGAATTGGGCCGCGTGGAAAACTATGTTGATGTTCGTGGCGTTTATATTATGTCCGCCGGTGTGGATATGGTTTACGTTATCTTTAGGTCATAAATATCATCAAATACCGATCATCAAATATATGTCGTACTTAACGTCTCATATTTATCTGATGATATTACTACTGATAGTCGGTATAACGCCCATATATCCGTCGACTAGGCCGCGACTTACGCCTTACTGGCACGAATGGGTACTGTTAGTCTGGTTATCCGGTTTACTACTATTAGAATTGACCAATCCGAGCGATAAAAGCGGACTGGGATGGGTTAAAGTTTCGGTTTTACTATTCGGAGTATTCGGTGTAGTTTTCCACCTATTCGGTTTATGGTATTTAGCTAAAATTAACGTACTGATGACTGTCATGTATCTGAGAAATCAAATGTTCGCTATCGCGTTTCAATTGGCTTGCGTGCAGATTTTAGACTTTTTATCGTTTCATCATTTATTCGGTCCGTGGGCGATTATCATTCGCGATCTGATGAAAGATTTAGCCAGATTTTTAGCCGTATTAGGAATATTCGTTTTCGGATTTTCGATGCACGTTGTAGCGTTAAATCAATCCAATCAGGTTAACAGAAGCGACAAATTCGAACGATCGACGAAACTTTTCAACGACGGTAAAAATTCATATATATATATAAATATATAACACACACACACATACACACACATATATATATATATATATAAAAGAGACTTTTGCCATATTTCTATAAAAATTTTGATGAAATTGTTTTTGTTTACCCGTCTCTAAACTTAAATATTAAACCCCCTTAAGCAGAACTTTATATACATACTGTCGTTTGTAACACCTTTAAAAAAACACATATGCAATGTAATTCATACAAAACGGTACTCGTACAAAAATGGTCGGATTTTGATGAAATTATTTTTGTTTGTTCATATTGAACCCCTAAATATTAAAGACACTTGTATGGGTATATATGTAAAATGTAGCAAAAAATACATGTCTTAAATTCAATAAAAAATTTCATTTTAAATTTTTAGTACTTACCAATTGCATACTTAATAATAAATAAGTAAAAGTAGAACAAAACCCTTGTCACAATACAAACCCCTTATTCCCACTTGCGGAGACTCTAAAGCGGAACTCCCGCATGAGTAGCAGGCTTAGGTAGAAAACCTAGGTTTTTTTATATAGAAATTAAACAATAATGTTATTAGTAAAAATCGCTAATTGTTAATAATTAATAGCAAAGCTGTTCAGAGCAGTTATACTGTTTTCAAGATATAATACATTAACTATATATATATATATATATATATAAGCAATAAGAAAAGTTAGATATGAAAAATGTATACTAAAGTAATGACGATTAACATTTAACGGTTCTTCATCAATTATTTAATAATATTAAGTACGAATTAGATTAAAATCATCACAAAGGGTACGAAAAATAAAAATAAATGTTATCAAATAATGCAAAACAGACGTTAATGTTGTTGTTAATATATACAAACGATCGCACAAATACTTGTATACACATATGCGCGCCTCATTCGTACGCACAGATACGAACGCATGAACATTTATGTATCCGCGAACTGTATTTATCTACAATTTAACGTTAAAGTCTGTACACGCACGAATTCCTAAGGGATCAGGTAATTCAGACTGTATAGCCTGTAATATGATTATAAAGTTTCACATCTAGTTTATAATAATAATAATAATAATAACAAATTATGTTTTTTGTTTTTCTGTATCGTCAGTGAAAATGAGTCCGATTGTCGCATTCGAACTGTTATTTTTGTCCATATTTGGTCAAACATCGCAAGAAAATCTTTTGGAGAATAAACAAGAAGTTCAAGAATGGACTATGGTGCTGGTTAAAATAGTTTACGGCGCCTACATGTTGGTTTCGGTCGTTGTACTAATTAATTTACTGATCGCTATGATGAGCGATACTTACCAACGCATACAGGTACCGATTTTATAAATTTATACGCGTTAATTTATAACGTTAAATAAAAAGGAAAATCTTAATTTATTCGAAGGCAATGTCGCAATTAGCTAACACATTCGGAATATAGCGACGCAATTTGTATAAAAAATAACCCGACAGTTTGAAATGTGATTTATTAGTTCAAAAATATAGAAATAATCGCAATTAATTTAATTATAGTCGATACGCGGAATGAAACGAAAAAAAAAAATTAAAAATCGAAAAATATTAGAAAAATTGTAAATAAATTAAGAAAGATAAATAACAACGATCATTACGTTTAAAGAACTAGTATTAAAATTTGAAAAGAGCTGAAATCTTTGTCCTTCACCTGAAAGAAAGTGTCTGCAAGTCTCAGCCATCTGATGCTGACTCTAAATTACCAAATTGAGTTTAAATTCCTTCACCTTATCCATACGTATTGTCCAGATTATCTCTTCACAAACTGAAACCCTTGTAATATAAAAAAAAAAATTTGAACGTATCGGAACAATTCGTAAAATAAGAGTTGCCACTTTCTTTATTTCTCGCATAACACATTTCAACGGTCTAAGATGTGGAAAATTAAAGTCAATGAATCCGGGGTAATTACGTATTGTTTACTTTGAACAAAGCTGACAATTTATCCGGCCCGATGAAAATAATACTAATTTCACTGAAAGTAAGATATCTAGGATTACACTTGGACCAACGACTCGCACGAAAAAACCACGTTGTCTTAAAACGAAAGCAGCTTCGGTTAAAATTTTCATCCACGAAATAGGTAAACACTCTAACCTTTCGCTGCAAAACAAAGTCTTACTCTACCGCATGTTACTGAAACCAGCGTAGACTTACGGACTGGAATGTGGGGAACTGCAACTAATTCGACACTATCATTCAGCGATTTCAAAACAAGGTGTTGCGAAACATTTTATCTACGCCCTGGTATATACGTAACGATGAAATACATTGAGATCTGCATGTATCAACGATAAAACAAATAATTAAGTTTAAGTGAAAAATCTATTATACGCAGGCTTCGACAACACGTTAATCCGCTAGCTGTTAATTTACCGGATAACTGTAGGCTAGTTTAAACGCCTCAAAAGAGTTAAACAAATTCAATTGCAAAATAGATTGTAAGTATTTAAAATTAACTTATCATATATTTCATAAAGACTTATCACCATTGGGTGCTAATTCATATAAGCTATTCATTTACTCTCCGCACTGCTACTAGCTGTCTTTCTTAGACGGATCAAAATAAAAAATATCAAGTCCGATGCTGGGTTAAACTATCTAAATTACCAAATTAAGTTTAAATTTCGCGTGGAAGACAATGACAAACCACCACACACAACATCGTATGCGCGCTAGTAACAATATATTACACTCAAAAACGTGGGGCTGCATTGTGTCGTGACAACAAATTACAATCAGTTCTTCCGGGTGTATTTTTGTATCTATCTACGCTAACGCCACATTATGATTGACTTGTACGTTACTTATACTGTACACACAAAATATGTATAGTTAAGTTAGGTAAGTAGTCGCATACCTTCGATACGGAGACGGAACTTAATGATGAAGTTTAAATTTCTTTACCTTATCATACGTATTTTCCTATTAGATCGATTATCTCTTCGAAATCTGAAACACTTGTAATGTAAATTTTTTTTTGAACGTGTATCGACCAAACAATTAGAAAAATAAGAGATACCATTTTTTCTTTCTCATTTCAATATGCACGTTATAATTACTTTACTAAGATTAAAGTGACAACGTGGACCAGACTATGGAACCCAGTTGCGCGAGCATCGGACTTTGTTTCAAAATAATCGAATACATTTAAAATATATATATATATATATATATATATATACAGACGAAAACCGAATTGCTATAACGCGAAAATAATAAAGTAATAAATATATATACACATATATGTACAAACACGTATATACATAAATAAGAATAAGCTTTCTCGTAATATTCACTTAAAACTTCCTTTAATAACTTCAAACCATTTACATCTATTCATCCGAATTTACTCTCTCTCACACTCAATATTCGTATACGTATATATATATATATATATATATATATATATATATATATATATATATATATGCACAAACACATATAGGCTTAAACCATACTTTGACCACACATACACAAACAAGTCCGCATATTCTGGCACATTAAAATGTTATAAAGGAAACAACTCGGTTGTAAACTATTTAAAGTTATATTTTAAGTTATTTAAAACATACGCTAATACTTTCGTCGTCGTTTATAATTTTTAATCGATTCCTTTACCACATAAGGGGTAGAGAATTAAATAGCGTGGCTCCTGAATAGATTGTATTCTGGAATGGAATTTATTGAATTTTTGAATCTTTGCTCTCTCATCATCAGCTGATAATCTTGTCATACCTGCGTGAATACTTATATCAAATCTTTTACGATTTTTATAAAAGTTCAATTTCGTACAATTGTCGCGCATTTAGAAGAGAATCTTTATCGTTCTTATCTTTGCTAAATTTTATTAAATAGCGCGTTTTGTAATATTGCTAAAGGCCGAATATGATAATTCGCTGCACCACCCCGATGCGCGATATACCATAACGTACAACAGGTTGATAGATAAATACAATCTGCGAAGATGGATTTTCGAGAAATATCGGCTTAAATAATAAAAAAGATAATTTAATTTTCTTACTTTTTTTTCTTTTTCGTCAAATAATCTAAATGTGCATTCCAGTTAAATTTACAGTCTAATTGTATTCCGAGATATTTTACACGGAACACCCCCCGTTTATCTCACTATCATCTTTTAAATGAATTTTTAATTCGTCCCAAATATTTTGGTTTTGTATACATAATGTATTCGGTTTTAATTGTGTATTAATGATTAAACGATTATTATGTAACTAATTCGGAATTTTGTTCACATCATTAGCCTGTACCAACGTCTGTATCACGCTCCGGAAACGCGAATTTACTAAAATAACAGCATCGTCTGCGTAGCAAAGCAATTGACACCTTCAGATTACAAAAATCATTAATATTTATTAAGAATAAAAAGGGCCCTAATATACTACCTCGAGGGGTACACTAAATTCTTGAACAGTATTTATTAACCCATTTATTTTTGTAACGTACCTTCTACTTATTATATACGAACTAAACCATCGATATCTGTCCCCCATAAAATCGCATGCGTATAATTTTTCCAATAATATTAAACGATCAACTGTATCGAACGCTTTGCATAAATCGAAGTAGATAGCAACAACGGATCTCCCAATATTCTAAATTTTCAGTAATTTAAATGCAACATCATTTACCAACACATCCCGGAACCGCCTTACCTTCTATACCACGCACTAAAATATGATCTAGGAAGCGTAATTATTTTATAAAGGTTGGTTTATTAACTGTAAAATCCGTTGGAATACATAATATTTAAATATTCGTTATTTCTCTCGCTAACTAATAAATTTATGTTCACATCACCTGTAATAATCGCTAAATTGAAGGAAGCGCTAATAATTTTGGTTAAGGTCGTGTAAAAAATCGGAATAATTCCTACTACAAAAACGATAAATTCCAGTGAAAAACATGTTTGACTAACTGTAATATGTATCACATTTGCTGAACGTATCTCGATATTTACTATATAATTATATTTTTCTTTATATAAGCCACAATTCCCCCCGATCTTTTGTTGTCCCTACATTTATGAGCTTCTAGTGTGAAAAGACAATATCGACTATAATTTCATCTTCGTGCAACCAATATACAATGTCATATTGTGAAGGTTGTCTATCGAGAATGTACTCATTGTAATACGCAGACTAGTGACGTTTAATGCGAAAATCTTAACAGTATTTAAGGTCATTATTCAAATTTACTATTAACTTCAGAATAGGCCAACATATGCAAGCGCGACACACTTATTCGGCTAAAACGATACAACCTAGACGAAATCCATTTCATTTGTACTACACGTATATTTAAAATCCTCATAATATTTCCCTCTGCATAAATTTGATATAATATATACGAAAGTACTACTAATCATAAACTCCTATTGTTTGCATCGCCTACTGTACCACTCGATATAAGGTCCGCGATTTGTGCCGGATGAACACTGTCGTCGATTTGTCATCTTTACGCGTAAACTCTCTTCCGTTCTTCGTCCGTACAAACTTCTGTGATTTTTTAGTGGTTTCGCCGCCATGAACAACTTGGCATTTTCCGTTGTTAAATTATAAACAAATTGATTGGACGAGGATCGTTCCAACTATATTCGGAAATACTTGTTTTGGGGGATTTTTTCAATCTATTCGACTTCCGTAATGTTGGTAGCGGTTAGCTCACCAATTTTTTTTTTTTACTAAATTTGTGAATCTTCTCCTTCGATCGTCGATACGTTACTTATTATCACATTATTACGACGACTCCGAATCAGTTGTTCGTTTCATCTTTTAATTTTTTATTTTCTTCGGTTAGGCGCTTTATAATCGGCATCACATCCTCAAATTTTTTTCCGCTATGATCAACCGAAATCTGTAAAGCGTCTACTTTATCCCTCAGCGGGAACAAATCGTCTCTAATATCAGAAAGTATATTTACTATATCGACTTCTTTATCGGTAGTTTTCTCTTTCTGTTTTTTGCTTCTCGCTCGATTTTAACAGTACATTAACGTCGATAGCGCGGCAATTCACGCAACGCCGAGCTAATCTGTCCGTTTTGGATTTCCTAGCGTAGACTGTTGCAATCCGGAACACCTAAAGTGTAGATTATTACCGCAACCCTTAACATGAGACGAATTCCCCGTTAGCCGGTAAAGCGGTCGAACATTTGTTACAGGACGGAATATCTACTATGAAAATTGCTCGCGTGTGTATGTGTACGTGTTGTGGAAAATCGACAACGAGATAACGAAGTTAATAAAATATGAAAGCATCTCAGCTGTTTTTACCGCAACAAATCGTCATAAAAAAGCGGGCGATGGATGATCGTTTAAAATTGCACAATTTACGTCTAATTCTAAATGTTAAATCACTTTCTGAGCTGTTTAAAAATGAAAATAAACGAGAGCAAAACAATTACGTCAGACGTGTCACGTATATTATAATAATATAATAATAATAATAATAATAATAATAATAATAATAGTAGTAGTAATATAATGTTGGATATAATGTTTTTTTATTATTATTCAAATATTTTACAATTTATTTCATTTACAGAGGTGTGCAATACGTTTACATATATACACACATATAATATCCGTTATACATTATACTAGTTGCACGTGTGAACAATGAAACACGCTTAAGTATTACTGCGAAGAAAGTTCACACAAACACGCGCATATACGCATACATATATATAGAAGCATGCACGCGTGTCGGAAATATGTTCAGCCTATGCGTATAATTTTATTTAGTGTTGCTTACTTACTTTTTGTGTCCGGATAATTATTATCCATCGGACCAGTAAGTAGTCACATATATGGCTTTTTCGTTTCGGCTAAGTCTTGAAGGCTGCACTGCTGATCCATTAGCGGGCACTGCAGTTGGTGATCACAAGTCTGGATTTCTCCACATTTACATTTATCATCTTTTTCAATGTTCCATTTTTTATAAATTCGCCTTATACATCGTGTTGTACTTGTCCGTAACCTATTAAGAGAACGCCATATCTTCCATGGTAAGTTGTGGCCGTGCGGTAAAACTTCATTGTATTCATCATTACTGGCTGCATCTGCTTCGTTCCACAGCTTAGCTATTTCAGACTTAGAGTGATGCTGTTTTCAGGAAACTATTCCAAGACTTCAGCCGACTGATTGGAGCAGTGTGTCTAAATAGTGGATGCCGGTCGTTTGTTAATTGATAGGTGCGTTCTCGATTTCTGCCAAGAGGTATATTTTGTGTACTTTTGTTGATTTTAGGCAACTTGTTATCATCCTCACTGTTTCGTTTAATGCCACATCTACTTGTTTTGTGTGGCACGAGTTTCTCCATACAGGTGCTGCATATTCAGCTGCTGAAAAACGGCCAACGCAGTTACCCTTAATGTATGCGGTTGCGCGCCTCAGTTAGATCCTGTTAATCTGATTATATCGTTCCTGGCTGCGACTTTTTCCCTTATAGAAGTGCAATGTCTTTTAAATGCCCTTTCTATATGATGTTCAGTTTCCTATAAAAGTGCAGACTTGTGTTATAGTCGGATTAGGCTTCAACTTATTTTTATCATAATTTTCACTTTTGTTTCGACATGTTCAAAGTTGGTTTCTCGTACTGCAATTGCACTATCGTCCACGTAGATAAATTCTCTAGTGTCTGGGTTAAATCGGGCGTCTTCTGGAAACGGATACATATATCCGGCCGATCCTCGCACCACATAATAACATGCTCTTTTTTTAGGACCAGTAATGGTAACAACATCTATTCATATTGAAGGTCTATCAACTGATAAAGAAGTAATACTATCGGAAACATGTAAACGAATTAACTGTGACGTACTATTGGTAGAGGAGACACATGGCGGTCCCACTAAAAATAGACCCGAAATAGGCGGAAAGAAACTTGTAATCGAACGAACCCGTGATAGATACGGCCGCGTTATTTTTTTCTAACTAACCGAAAATAATGACATTGAAATATTAACAGCCGAACTAGCACACTCTACTGTTACTTCTGCGTATAAGCCACCTGCTGCTATATTTCAGTTTTTCGAACCAACTAACTTTCGGCATCGGGTTCAACTCGTTATGGGAGACTTCAATTGTAGGAATGGATATAATGATACAGACGAAAATGGCGAACATTTGGTAGAATGGGCTGAAAACTGCGGATTGCTCTTAGTGCATGATTCCAAACTACCATATTCATTTACACAACGTATATCCTTTCTTTTTCCGCTATCATGATGGTTGTTCTTGGGATAATAGTGCAGTGGTTTCCCGTTGCATTCTGCAGGATTTTTTATTACGGTTTACTCCTTAGCCTTCGGGTAAAGACCCTAACCACAAGACATCGGTTTGTTATTGAGGAGGTAACGATTTAAGGTACGGCGACCTGAGCCCGCCGAGGGAGAGACAGTCGTAGGATTTTTGCAGACTTTTAGTAGACAGGTCCTCAAGCTGTCCATCTGCGTCCTCGTGTCTCTCACCCAGGCTTTCCACCAGTAGCCACTCTTGGTTCGCGACTGCTTATTGGTTATTCGCAGCTGGCCAGTATATCTACTGGTCGTTCCACTATCCAGTGGACGCGGCCCATTCCGGTTAGAGCTCCGGATCCCAGGAGGTACATAGTACCTCTTGGGGGGGATGACTACGCTGTGAACATGAAAAGATCGGGAGGAAGTACATTAGTCATAACTACAGACGCGCTGTGTGTAATCCACACGCGTTTATAAAAAATTTTCTTCGCGTGCTGAAAAGTTTTTTCTTTACGGTTTTTACTTTTAGACGGTTTAATAGAACGGTACAACGATATGATAATTTTCAATCAGTGATTTCTACAATATAATTTTACAGTTGTAATTGAACTCCTACGTATTTTAACAGGTTAATGACATTTCAAAATTTATCTCTGATAATACCTAAGTCTTTACTTTAGTGTTCTTTCTTTTCGATTTTAACGCGAATTTTTCTATCGGATAGTTTTTATATATTTTATATACAATGTGGTAATTATTAATATATTTAATATTGAAAAAAATAAGAAAAAATTATACAGTTCACTATTGGACGTACTTAAAATTATCGAGCCGTAAATCGGACAAATGTGTATTCAACCCTATCGAATGATCGATATTCCATTAAAACGGAAAAATTTCCTTTGCCTGTTTTCATCTGTTTTTTGTTCTTATTAGTATCGAAATTTACTTAAATTTGTTCTAAAACCGATTTTACTTTCACGCATATTTTCACTTCGTATTAAATGTTTTATATTTATTTTATTTAAAGGCTCAATCGGATATCGAATGGAAATACGGGTTAGCAAAACTGATCCGAAACATGCACAGAACCACGACAACTCCTTCGCCTTTAAATCTTGTCACTACATGGTTACTTTACTTTATCGGTGTATGTAAACAACGAAGTAAGTAATTCTAGTTTTTTTTTTTTTTTAAATAAATAATAATGATTAAATAATAAAAATTATAATTGATCAATCGATATATTTCAGGAAATAAAGTTAAAAAAGAAAAATTTTAGATGTACGAGTTTTTTATGTTTCATAAACATAACTCATTAATAAAATTTTCTTATATATAAAAATCATATAATATATAAAATGGTTGATATTATATCGAAGAGTAGCGATTTTATGAATTATAAATAAAACAAAATCATGACATAATTGAATCACTATAACAGTTTTCTATTGCAAAGCTTTTCGACAGTTACATCATTATCGAACATACACAAAAAATCTTACATATCAATTACCTGAAATATTTCATATAACGGCAACAATAAACATTGAAGGGGCAAAGTCCTAAATTAATAATTGCCGAGGGGAGCATGGTTCAGGTATAATAACTTTGAGGAGCGACTTCCCCTGCCCCCCAAAGTCGGCGCCTATGTATATAACGACAACTTATAATTTGATATACAGTCGAATCCGCTTTAAGGGACACATCGGGCCGAAGTCATTTGTCCCTTATAACCGGTTTTCCCTAGAAGCGAATTTTTTAAAATCTCTTATTGAAGCGAGTGGGTGTTAGAATATATACAGTTTAGTAAACAATTAACATACTTATAACCTTATTAATGCGTAATATTAATTTATATGGAAATTAAGAGAAAAATACAGAAGACATACATAAGGTAAAAGAACCTGACTGATATTTGTAAAAATTGTTCATTTACTGTAAAAATGCGCTATAGTTGTTTGGTGTAAATTCTTCATCTGTTGCATTTGAACAAAATCTGCACAGTTATCTAATGATGCCGTAGGAACACCTGACTGCCCTTTTCAGTACTACTCCATTTTTTACGTAAGTTCTGTTCACCTGTTTTTAAACGGTAGATGTTGTTTTTGGAGACGCCCATGATTTTTGCTAACTTCCGAATAGGCATATTGGGAGGTTGAATTTCGATTTTGTCTAAAATAGAAATTTTTTCCTTTAATGACAGACATTTACGTGACATTTTATTCATACAAAAATTCACCAGATCTAAAAAAAGAAAAGAAAATTTTCGTAAGAAAAAAAAATAAATACAGTTTTTGCAGAACTAACCTAAGAACATAATAAGCTATCGGAGAGTGCATAATTAATAAACGTACAGAGCAAAAAACAGTATAGCGTCAATGAAAGAATGTCAACACAAGGACATCTCAAACAAAATGAAGAAAAAACAAAAATGTTCACTTAAACAAAAACCAATTGTAAAAATGACTAAAACATTTTTATTCAATTTTTGTTTATGTGAATATTTTCATTTTACGACCGAAAGTTTCATTTTATATCGGCTGGCTTATCGCCCGTCTCACTATTTATTGCTTTGAAAGTCTATTTTTGTCCCTTCACACTATTTCTTATATTTCTTCTTCTTCTTCTTCTTTTTTGATTTGTGACCGTACCGTATCCTGCTACTTAGGCCAGAGGCACGGAAGGAAAGGTGTTAAGAACTAGATTAGAGGAAGGATGTTTGTGATTTTGAGGAAGAGGAGAAGTTTAGTCTTGGCGGATGAAGTGCGTTGTAATATGTTGGGAAGGTTTAGAGGAAGGCCAGGAAGCTGACGTTGAAATGTATATGCTGGACAGGAAACTAGGATGTAAGTGATGGTAAGAGGAGTATTGCATGCAGGACAGGTAGGCCGATTTTCCCTGGTGAACAGGAACTGGTGCATAAGACGCGTGTGTCCGGACCGAACGCGAAAGAGGACCACATCTTTCCGTCTGGATGTTGACATTATCGGGTTTGCGATGCTACGATCGTAATAAGAAAGGATGGAGAATCGTTCCATTGCTATCGACTTAATCTTGTTCCAGATATTGATCGTCATATCTTTACATGCCGTTGGTATGACTGGAATCGGCGTTATATTACATGAATCTGCCGCCGCTGTGTCAGCTTCATTGTTTGCACCAATATTGCGATGTCCGGGTATCCACGCAAGTATAATTTGTCGCTTATAGGTAAACGATTTTTCTAGTATAGCTTTCGCGAACGGATGCTGATGTTCGTGTCTATTCTGCATGTCTCTAACTGAACTGAGAGAATCTGTACAAATTAATATGTCATGCTTTAGCTCCGATTCTGTAATAACAATTGCGCAGGAGATTGCATATAACTCTGACGACAATACAGAGAATGTAGATGATAATGGACATCGGATTGTCCCATGTTTGTATATGACGGCGCAACCAGTGGAGTTTCCTTTTTTGGCTCCATCCGTGTATTCATGGCCACCATACGTTTTTAACTAGATTTTGGAACGAGGCCTCGATAATGGATTGTGGCAATGAGAGGCAGTTGAGGAGAGACTTGTCAAAGATTATGGGAATGGAAATCGAAGGAGGAATAGACAGATGGTTGGCTTTGTAGAGTGGACGCAGGTTGATGTCAAGATTATGGAGGATGTTTGTAATTTTATTGTGGACAAGTAAATTTGAATAAGGAGTGGTTTGATGATTGTGGTGATACGCTGCATTATCAGGAAGATCAGAAGTTGAGAGTGAGTGAAGATGGAATTTGAGTGAGATGTAAGAACGATGAAGATCGGTGGAAGTTCTCCAGAATCATATAGCAAATGGTTTATTGGTGTTGATCTCATTGCACCAAGTGTTAGGCGTAGTGCAAAGTGGTGTACTGAGTTTAGTCGTTTAAGGACTGTTGGTGTAGCGGACGCGTAGGCAGGAAAACCATAGTCACATTTTGCTTTTATTAGGGCTTTGTATATTCGGAGAAGAGAAATTTTGTCTGCACCATAGGTGGTATGTGACAACTTTTTCATCAGATTTAGTCTTTGCATACAAGCCGCTCGGAGGTAATTTATGTGATCCAACCATTGTCAACCTTCTGTCAAAGACCAGGCCAAGATATCTAATTCGGGAAACAGTTCCTATAGCCTCACATCCCAAGGTGATGGCCACCTGGTGCTGGCAGTGACGAATTCTACAGAAGTGTATTGTTTTAGTTTTTTCAGGTGAGAAAGAAAGACCGCTGTTTGTGGACCATTGAGTAAGCTTGCATGTAGCTTCTGAAGCATGGCTTCACCAAGCTTATAATCTTGACAACGGACAAAAATTACCAAGTCATCAGCGAACAGTGCACTTCGGATCATTGGATTTATTTCCGCCAGCATTGAGTTGATAGCAATAATAAAGAGCATCGGACTTAAAACTGAACCCTGCGGTACACCATTTTTTAATTCAAGAGGCTTAGAGCTAATGTCACCAAGTACGACCTGAAACTTACGCTGATAGAATCCCCTAATGAATGCTAGTAATCGACCATCAATATTCCATTGGTGTAGTTGTTCGAGGATTCTGTAATGTAGGACTGTATCAAAGGTCTTGGTGAAGTCGAAGAAAACGGCGAGCAGATGTTGGTGCATGGTGAAGGCTTCTAAAATATTACTTTGAAGTAATAAAAAAGATCAGTTGTGGATCTTTTAGATTGAAATCTGCACTGTTTGCTTGATAGAAAATTTTTGTTGTTCAATATCCATAGGAGACGACGGTTGACTATTTTTTCATGACCTTGCTGAGAACAGATGTGAGAGCAATAGGTCTGTAACTGTCTAGTTCCGCTGGATTTTTGTTCTTTTTTAAGATCGGAATGATCTCAAAGAACAGGATGCCCAGAGTTGATTAAATATATTTAATAGATGAGTTATAATACTTTGGGGGACATTTTTGAGCATATTGGCATGAAACTTATCGTGTTCAGCGGCAGAGGAGTTTATCGTACGGACGCTCGAATTAAGTTCTTCGAGTGTTAATAATTTATTGAGTTGCTGAAGTGAATCGGTCTCCATTGTTGTGGTCAAAGGAGGAGGGGATTTGGGTGAGACGCGGTTTGAAGCTACAGAGAAATGATTAGCAAAAGCTGTTGCTATACTTTCCGGGTTGTCAATTTTTGAATTGTTAGAAACGATAATAGAAGGTAAGAAATGCCTGATATTTTTTTCCATCGAGTTGATCTTACTCCATACTATTGAGGGTGGTGTTTTGAACGTAATCGTGGATGTAAATTGCTGCCAGGAGTCCTTTTTTGCTTGTTTTAGAATATATCTGGCTTTTGCATGGAATTTGCGGTAGGTAATGTAATTCTCCTGATTGGGATGTGATTTTAATTTCTTAAGGGCCTTACGTCTATTTTTTATAGCAGTTGCGCAGCTTTCAGTCCACCATGGTACGCATTTCCGCCCGAGATGATTACTAGAACTCTGGGTGGTGCGCTGTTCTGCAAGATCCACGAACTGTGCAGTAAAGGACTGTAAATCGGGTGCGAACGTTGCAGGATCAACGTTGGTGCACAGCTGCGTATACTTGTTCCAATTTGTTTTTCTGTAATTACGGTCAAATTTAGCTTTGGCTGTATGTCTTAGGTGTTTTATTAGTCCCGTTATTATGATTGGTAAGTGATCATTACCAGCCAAGTCAGAGTGATAATAAACTTGTGTAGAGTTAGCTAAAGATGGTGAAGCAAGGATTCAATGTGGACCATGATTTGAAATTATAATGCGTGGGTTCAGTATTTAGAAGTATGAGATTATAGTTATCGATGATTGCTTCTAGTAGTTTACTTCTTGCATTTATATACCTCCCACCCCATAGTGGACTGTGAGCATTGAAGTCGCCAACTAGAAGTATAGGCGAAGGGAGCTTTTTAATAAGTTGGTTTAACTCATTCTGAGCTATGTTTTCTGTGAGGTATATGCAACAGATAGTGATTTCATACTTAAGATGCGCACGGATGGCTAAAATTTGTAAATTTGTTTGTAAATGAAGCTGTTGAAAGATTATGTTGTTTTTAATTGCCATGATAACCCCGCCGTGAGCGACATTGTTGTTAATTGGGGTTTTGTATAATAAGGAATAAGAGGGTAAGGATATTTATTGGATTGGAGATGGACTTCTTGAAGACATATTATGGATGGATTATGAGCTTGTAGTAATACTTGGAGGTCTTGGTAGTGTGTATGGTGACCGTTACAATTCCAAGAAATAATATCAGATTGTTGAGTCATGGTAGCTTAATTAGGAATGCGATTGAGGTGAGTGGTTAGGCTATTTATAATTTTTGTGAATTTAATTTTTGTCCGTCTGTAATTAATGGACGGCACTCTCTCATTAGCGCAATCAGGCCCGTTATGTATAGTGTATAGTCATTGGCTATGGATACTGGATCGATTTGTGGATTCAGGTACATATCGAAGAAGAATGAAAAATCTGATAAAGACAGGACGGTGCTCTGGTTTGATAAGAAGTATGACCCTAGTGGTTGTAGCATTTTTTTAACAGATGATTTCCTATCTTTTTTTTTGGCGTTAGATGTAATTATTTTCTGACAGCATGTTTGGTAATGTGGTATAGTATTTAATCGATTTTTTTTAAGACGTTCCAAACATTTATATAAATGTTAACGGTGTTCCTCAAATGTAATACCATACATCACAACATCATCAAAATACGACACAATTCCATCTGGCCTTTGAGAACTTGATCGAATATTTCACGAAACTTATTTTGGGGCTGATTTTATAACAAATGGAAAACGATTAAAACGAATATGTTGACCAACTGTTTGTACGGCAGCACTACTTTCTGAAACTTGACATGATAGTAGGGTTTGTAAAAATCAGTTGTGCAGAAATAATCTGTATCCTTCAATTGACGCAGAACTTCCTCAATTTATAGTACAGGACAGTGGCTAACTTGTAGTCGTTGATTAACACCTCAAAAAGTTCCATCTGACTTCGGAATGAAGAATGCAGGTGAACCCCAATTACTGAATTGAGTTGGAGTTATAACATTTAAGGGTGATTAAAACTCCTCTTGTACTTTTTCTCTGAGTGCAAAAGGTAAAGACCCGCGTTTAGTAAGATTTGACACGTTTAAGTTTTATATTTTAAATCTGACCTATTCGCTCTCAGAAAGTATCCTTGAATTTATTGATTTTGAATTTATCGAGATATTTTTTATCTGGTTAATGTTGTCTGGTGACATAATCACAATCGGGTAAACACTAATCTTTAAACTATGAATAAAATTTCCACCTAACAATGGTCATATGATTTATACACTCTGTGCTAGTATACTTTTGTTTCCCTTAGGGTTTAAATGAATGATGGGTAAATGAACGAAAAATTGTTTCAGATGTTACGAGCTGTTGGCGCAATCCTAATGCGATGAAACGCTGACGATTGCATTTATTTTCTTTTTGGCTCGATGATTTGCATTGTCACTGTTTTTTCTTTGGATACGACTCACGACGAGTCTGACAATTGTTATGTACTTCGATGGTTCTCCATTTTGTGATAATGTTTTGCTATCCAATAGTGAAGCTTCGAGTGAACGTGCAAGTTGTAAATAAACGGACAAATGCTTTTCAACTACCTGATATGTTCATATTCCGCGAATGAACTGAGTCTGTAACAATAATTCTATAATTTCTGCCGTACAGAATTCACATTTATACTGCTTTAATTCGGCAGTGTAACCACGTATTGATTTGTATCTGTATATAGATAATAATTTATGGCTTTCAACAATGGTTTTTCGGCTTTGGGCATATCTACAGCCGATACCAAGTAAACTGTAATTTTTGTGTTTTCGATTTTTTCCCTTCCCTCGTTATATCAACTAACGTTAGGTAATTTTCTAACTGCTCGATATAACGAATAAAAGTTTTTGTCGTTGGAAAATTAATTATATATTATATATATATATATTTTAACCTATATCGGTCCATAACGTAGGTCTTCTCCAATCAATAAATTGGGGAGAAAATAGCCTAATCTCCCGTGCGGGCCAGGCAAATTAGAGGATACCAACAACACACAACACACTGAGCCGGCGGTCACCCATCCAAGTACCGCTGCTTAACTTCGGCGATAAACCGCCGTACTCAACGCGCTATGCCCGTTGGATATATATATATATATATATATATATATATATATATATATATATATAATTATTGTTACAATTGTCTTCCGTTGACTTCATTGTTGTAAGGAGCTGATGATGGTGACTTTTAATTCCTTAATAACTTTACCTATTTTAAATTCGTTCGAGTATTCTTTTAACTTAGGATTCATTTTGATTTCAATTGTTTCTAGTTACTTTATTATTATTATTATTTTTTTTTAATCAGTCGTGACCGTGTGATCAATGGGTATTTTTCATTTCCGCGCACAAACAAATGGTTTTTATTTCTTTTTAAAATAATTATATGCATTTAAAACTGAGCTAATTAAGTTAGTTGAATATTATTACTTCTGTATTGTGCGAACTGATTCTTCGATCCGATTCATCGCCATGGTTTTATCGGGTTTTATTATTATTATTATTATTATTATTATTCGGTTGATCAGATAAAATGTATAGAAATTATATTATAGAAATTTCATTAGTAGAAGAGAAAAATAATTAGGGAGTATATTTTAAAATTTTATGAACACATTCTTAAGTAATAAAATGTCAACGAGATGAAAATAGAAAGTAGAGTTATAGCCTGAAGACAAAAAAAAAACAACAAAAAAACTGCCATACACGCATTAAAAAAAAAAGAAAAGAAAAAATTGTTCAATCTTAGACAATAAACGCTATAAATGAAATAACGTTTATAATAAGCGCGGTAAGTAAAAAACCGTTCGGATGAGGAAATATGAAAAATTAAAATGTAAATTTAAGAAATGACTAATTGTTTACGTGTCAATATACAACGATAACCTATTTATAATGTTGGCCGATATGAAACCTACACTCCGGAGCATTCGATTGAAGTAGAAAATCCTAATTTTAAAAATATTTACATAACGCATTAAAATTTATCGATCTCGCGAAATATTCCTCTTTATATATTTTCGCATGTTTATGTTATTTTTTTTTAAGAAAATAAAAGTTAATCACTAAAAAAAAATTGTTTATTATATAAGCGAAGCTTTTCGACTATAAAGTCATTTTCAAGTAATTACCAAAAACGTTGTAAATAAATTAACAAAGATATTAATATTAAACTTATAAATATCGATACATTGAATAGCTATATATAAGTTTCCTTATTAATATCTGTGTTAATTTATTTGTAACGTTTTTGGCAATAGCTTGAAAATGACTTTATAGTCGAAAAGCTTCGCTTATATAATAAACAATTTTTTTTTAGTGACTAACTTCGATTTCATTTCGTTTTGTTAATTCATAAAATCACTACTGTCCAATACATCAACATTTTTCTTTAATCATACGCTATAAAATTTCGATATAAAATTATACATTTTATAACAGGGGGTTATTTATTATACGATACTACTTCTTAAAAGGGAAGCTGTAGAAAATTTTCAAAATGTATATTTATATAAATATTTTCAAAATTGAAATATGTCACTTCGATTAGAAAATAAAAGATTTCGTTAATTTCAGTGAAACAAAGAAAGAAACCGAGTCTGCTACATTTGATGGGATTTCATTCGCGTAGTAAGCTCAGCGCGCGAACAAAGATGGGAACTAGATGGTTGTCGAAAGTCAAAAAAAGTCAAATAGCGCCCAGAGGTGAGTAATAAAAATGTTATTAAACGAATTATAAAAAGTTCGATGTTCATTCGAAAGCAAACCGTCTAGATGGTCGTGGACGTGTCTTAAACGTACTAAAATTCAGGCGAAATTTTACTACTAAAATTTACTGAAATTTTCAAGTAGACGACTTAACGCAGGGTGCGACTTAATCGGAAATAGTAAAAGTCGTAAACGAATTAACTTCGTACTTCTGGAAGGAAGACTCGCTTACATTCTACAACGTCTATACTTTCAACTAGTCACATGACAAGTAAAGAACACGTCCGATAATCCGAACACTCTTAATTGAGCTTTTCGTTGTCCGGGTAAAATTTGTTACACCAATAACGGAACTATAAAATTCCGTTATAAAATTAGTTATAGTTTATATATACCCATACATAATACTGTAAATACATACGCGTACATAATAACGACGAGAAATTTCAGGTTTAACTATTGATTCTAAAATCGTTAAAAGACACGATAGAAATTGTTTTCAAGTTCTGTCACATCTCCAATCGTCTAGATGCGTAGAGTTCGAGAAATTGTCGAACCTTTATAATTCATTATATAATTACTGTGATTCGACAGCAGACATTAATCGTGTCATTTTTTCACGCAATCTATACAATAGAGAAACTTTAATCAAGATATTACGGCAGTTAGGTATCTCCCCTCCGTACTCTGTTGAATACCTTCTATGCTTAAATAATCCTTCTGTGTTAATATGGCCTCTTTTATATATATATATATAAATCTAATATTATTTTGTAATTTTCACATCCATGTATAATTAAAAAATCAATTTATAAATATCTGTGATGTTTCGTGTATAGTCGTTATTCCGCGTTAATCTTTTTTGTAAAATTAAACGTGTTTCGTATTCGTTATTCGTTATTCGTTATTTATTCCGTGTAAATCCCTTCGTATTATAGTCAAAAGATATCAAACTCGTTTCTTATCAGGCGGAGATAAAGCCGCCTGAACAATGTCGAAGCAAACAGAAAGCGGTGAGTTCGTTCCGTTTACTAATACTAACAACATTCCTTCTACAAATACTAACAACATTCCTTTTACTAATACTAACAAAAGTAACGTATATTGCAACGATAATCGTATAAATATAGTTAATTCCGATAATCGCGATTTACCGCCGCGTGTTTCCGAAATTACTAACAATTTAAAATCAGATCGTAATGTAACTAACCCGAACATTTCGCCTACTACGCCATCTTACTCCGATAAAGTAAAGAAAAAAATAATTCCGATATTAGACTTCGAACATCCAACGGAAGACCAAGGCATAATATTAAATTATATACCGGAATTAAAATTAATCGACTACCTCCAAGCAATTAAATCGATCGTTAAAGATGCAAAGAATATTATCGCTGCCTCCCGCGTTAGTAATAATAAAATTATAGTCTTCCTAGCAAACAAAAACATGGTTAATGATATAGTCCACACTCATGAGGGAATCACAATTGGACAACACTTCATAAAAGCCCGTAAACTAAACTCATCCTCGCGGAAACTAATTCTTTCAAACGTAAGCCCGATCATCCCAAATACAGTCATAGAACAATACCTAAAAAATAACCTCCAGCTACAATTAGCCTCTCATATTTCCTTGTTAAGAGTACAACCACAAAATGACGAATTCGGTCACATTATAAGTTGGCGCCGGCAAGTGTACACCAACACATCAAGTAAGATCAAACTCCCTGATTCCTTCCTGTTAAACTACAACGATAGAAACTATAGAATATTTTTAACTTTAGATGATCTCATTTGCTTCAGATGTCATGAGACGGGACACAAGGGAGATGATTGCTCGTTAAACACTGAAATAGATCAACATAGTCTCTCCGTAAACAACACTTACAATGCACACCAATTTATCCGCCCCTCAGTCGATATAAATGCGCTGAAACCTGCAGAAATTCCAAACGACACCGAAACCAATCACCCTAACACAGCAATAGATCAAAGTTTTCCCGCTCTCCCTGACCTCACCTCAATACCAATCAGTCAAAAGCGCCCAGCACCGTCTACCAGTACCGATTACTCATCAAACTCCACTAGAAAAACTGCACCTGTAACACCAAAATCGGAAAAATCAAAAAACAAACCAAAAAACTCAAAAAAACAGAAAAAAGAAAATGCTAGTGACTCAGAGGAAAATGGAGAAGAAATTTCCTCGGAGGAACAAGCAGAACTATCCCTAAACGACATCTTTAGAGGTTATGTTGAAGAAGTAGAAAAGAAAAACCTAAAACATTTACTAACGCCAACAAACTTAATCTGCTTCATAGATATGTGCAACAAGTCGCAAAATGCATACCTCATAGCGGCTGAATTCACAAATGACATTCCCGGACTAATTCAGCAACTAAAATTCTGTCATTCTCACATCAACTACCGACGAACAAAAATTAGGGTCACAAAAATAATAAAAACATTAGAACTAGTGATTTCGTCACCAGCAAATAACCAATAAAAAATTTAAACTGTTTTCTATGGAGCAAGCAATAATTTCGTGGAACTCTAACGGTATCTATACCCACTACGAAGACCTACAATTATTGATCAATACATACAATCCTCTCGTATTATGCATTCAAGAGACCCATCTAAAACCGAGCCAAATCTTCCAGATAAAAAATTTTAACGTATACCAATCAGATCCAGTTCCAGGTGGATGTGCTCACGGAGGAGTACTGTTGGCTGTTCGAAACAACATAATACACAACTGTATTACCCTTCCATCTCATATGCAAGCAATAGCGATTACCATTTTCACACCAAAACCCCTCTCAATCTGCACTATTTACATCGCTCCGGATCAGAAAATACAAACGGACGACTTGGAAAACATACTTCAATGCGTTCCTTCACCGCTAATCTTTACTGGCGATTTCAACGCCCATTCACCAAGCTGGGGAGGTGGAAAATATAATGCAAAAGGCCGGGTCCTGCAGGAGATAGTCGAAAAAGCTAGTTTGGCACAACTACTCACCGGTGACCCTACTCACTACAACTTTTCGCATCGTAAATGGTCGACTTTAGATCTAACGTTTATCTCACCTCAATTAATCAGTCGTTTCAATATCTTCCATCATCCGGACCTGGCGGGAAGTGATCATGTCCCAACTATCATATACGAACAAAATCCAGGTTCAAAGTATCCTAAAAACACAATAACTCATAAGTGGAACCCGTCAAAAACAAACTGGACGCAGTACAAAAATAAACTGGACAAACTTGATGAAATGAAAATCACATCCACAAATAACATATTTATGAATATACAACATATAACCCAGACTTTAGTAGAGACAGCACACTCATGCTCTCCTTCACGTCTTCAATCAACACGACGCAAAGTAGTCCCATGGTGGTCCTCAGAATGTGCAAACGCTATCCGAAACAGGAGAAGAGCGCTGCGAATCGTCAAAAGAACTCATTCACAAGAAGATCTACTAAGTTATAAACGACTGAGGGCCAAAGCAAGGAGAACATTAAAACAAGCCAAAAGGGCTTCTTGGAATGCCTACGTCTCTACAATCTCACCATTTACGCCATCAAGCCAAATATGGAGGAAAGTAAAATCCATAGAGGGATCGCCAACACTCGCAACACCGTCGGCTCTTATGATAAACAAAACTATAGAAACTGACCCAATTGAAATTCTTTCAAAATTTGCAAATTTCTTTGCATCCGCCTCCAGCGATGAAAACTTACACCCTCAGTGCACAAAAAATCGGGACCAAATTCAACTAAGAAATTTCTATTCAAATAACCAAGAACCATATAATGCGACATTCTCTATGAATGAATTAAAAAAAGCTATAAATCATTCGAAACCATCAGCTCCTGGTCACGATGGAATTCATATCTCAATGCTCCAAAATCTGCCGGAACACGTCCAAAACCTACTGCTCGATATTCTAAACAAACTGTGGATTTCTTCACAACTTCCTGCAAGCTGGAAATTAGCAGAAACTATTCCAATCAAAAAAACGAACAAAGACCCACACCAAATAGAGAGCTATCGACCAATATCATTAACGTCAGTTTTTGGAAAGGTATTTGAGCGAATGGTCAACAACAGACTAATGTGGGAGCTAGAATCACAAAACTTATTAACTAAATATCAATGTGGATTTCGCAAAAATCGAACAACGATAGACCAAGCTCTGTATTTACAAGAATCAATAATACAAGCATTTAATAATAAGCACCACCTATTAGCGGTCTTTTTCGATCTCTCCAAAGCATTTGACACCACAACGAAGCAAAAAATACTGACTACCATGTACAACTGGGGCTTCAAGGGTCGACTTCCACTTTTCGTCGCAAATTTCTTAGCAGATCGTCTCTTTAAAGTGAAGATTAAAAATAGAGTGTCGGAAGCTAAACAACTGCAAAATGGAGTTCCACAAGGCTCAGTTCTTAGTCCAACTCTATTCAATATAGCCATCAACGATATCATCGAAGACATTAAACTCCCAATTAAAACGGAACTTTTTGCCGATGACTTAGTAGTCTTCCTAACATGTGCAAACATAGAACACGGCGAACACATCATTCAGGAAGGAATCAATAAAATTACAGCAAGAGCGCAAAACAGTGGTTGGACGTTTTCTTCGGAAAAAACAAAAGCTGTTCACTTCTGTAGAATCAAATCCTGTAAAAGTAACATACATATCCTACTAAACAACACACCCATTCAAACTACATCTCATATTCGCTACTTGGGCCTTTTCTTCGACAACAAATTAACATGGAGAGAGCACATAAATCAACTGACGAAGTCATGCACAACCAAATTAAATTTACTAAAAAAATTGGCACACACATCGTATGGAGCTCACCGTTCTTCACTGTTAATGATATACCGCTCTCAAATTCGCTCAAAATGCGACTATGAAATCCCCCTCTTTTCCATAGCATCCAAGAGAGACTTCTCAAAACTAGATACTATCCACAATTCCTCGCTTCGATTAATTACAGGCGCGCTCAGAACATCCCCAATATCAAGCATCTACTGCGAAGTCTCAGAATGGCCTCCATCGCTTCGACGAGATCATCTTACGGTAAATCTTCTGTTACGCACGATTGCAAATCCAGAGCTCCCAGCAACTAACAGTATAAAACGATCTCTTCAGAGTACATCTGAAACCAGATTATTAGGTTCAAGAGTAAAAAGAATTATATCCGATACTACGAAATCAATTCATACCGATCTATCAGAAGCTGATGAGCTATACAACATAGAAAGCAACCCTACAAAAATCCTTCCCCCATGGACTTCGAAAGACGCCGCATTCGATTTTACACTGCTCCCAAAAAAGCACTCTCACTTTGCCATCATCCACAATTTATTATCTCCCCAAAGGAAAAAGATATACTACTCCGACGGTACAAGTTCCGCAGAATCCGCTGGTTGCGCAGTGGTCTTTAATCGAAATGTGATCTTTTCAACTTCACTTCCACCGTTATTCTCCGCTCTGTCCGCAGAACTATACGGAATCCTACTAGCGTTGGAACACGCGGTAAAATCCTACCATCACATTATAACGATAGCTACGGACTCCATGGCAGCTTTACATCACATTCAACGGAAATCAAATCATCCGGTCGCAAACTCCCTAAACACAATCGTACAGAACTGTCAAACGGCGATAACCTTCGTATGGATTCCGGGCCACGCAAACATACCAGGAAATCATATGGCCGATCTAGCAGCAAAAGAAGCTTCCAAAATGCGCCCAGCACTGCGTATTAAGATTCCACTCAGTGATATCAAGGAAGAAACCAAGGGCCTATTTTATAGGTTGTGGCAAAAAAGATGGACGGAACAACAAAGTACATCACACCTGCACACAATAAAACCGTCAGTTCGCGAATGGAAGTTTCAACCTGAAGACCGAAGGGATCAGGTGGTGCTGTGTCGACTCCGGATCGGTCATACGCAACTTACACATGGACACATATTCCAAAAATTAGTCCCACCAACCTGTGATAGATGCGACGTTCCGATTACAATCCACCACCTCCTATCAGAATGTCCAAAAATCCCAAAACATTCTTCCTTAAATATTTCATCAATTCTGGCCCAAGATTCCCCATCCGTTTCATCCTTTCTTGTTAAGCTTAGATCGGTAAACCTGTTTAACATAATTTAAATTTGCTGGCCGCGCTCCTAGCCTCGCTGCTGTACATAGCGCGGAAGAAAAAAAAAAAAAAAAAAAAAAAAATCAATTGAAAATTAGTTAAATCACTAATATTTATTTTCTTAAGGAAAACACAAAGCTTTTCGGCATTTACGCCATTATCAAGTGAAAAATTTTAAAAAATCATAATTTTAAAAATATAAATTAAATATAATTACTTAAAAATATGCGATGGTAATCGTGAAAATATGATCCAAAAACGATGTCTGCTTCTGTCGGTCTATTTTTTTGATTTGTTGAAATTTAATATCAATATATTTGTTTATTAATTTCGTTTTTTTATATTAATTTTTTCTTCAATATTATTTTCTTGATTCTGTAAAAGTTGTATACTGTTGGAATTTTAAATTTTTCATTTACTATTGCGATGTATGATGTCCAAACGTAAAATATAAAATATAAAAATATACAACCACAAAATTTTTTAAAAAAACACAATTTTACAAATAAAATGAAAATAAATATTAAAAATCTGATAATTATCCATATAAGTTATTTACCTCTCTCTATTTTACAACTCATTTGATAGCGTTAGCGTTTAGTTTATTTTAATTTGTATGTACAATCAACGTCATGAGTGCTTTTTTACTTTCATTCTACTAACCGTGTTTAAAAGATATCAATAATTTATTTCATAGTCGTACAGATTTACTTGATATGTTAGTCTCCTTTGGTATTTGTCCTCTTTATTGTGCGTCTTACTCTTGTTATATTCCGATGTCGGTTTCAATGATGCTATTTCAATTTATGTTTCTATTCAACCATCGTTTCTTTAGTCTTGGGAGTAATTTTCCCCTTCTCTTCTTCGTTTCAATAATTTTCTTTCCTTTTCAATTTTTTCCTTATTTTATATAAATATTTTGAAGTCTTCTCAGTTTAATTCATAACCCGAAAATGATGGGAAATTATTTCATTAATATTCATTTTAATAAGCTGCGAGCCTCCTCGCGTATCGGGGTTTTCCTCGCGAAATTAGTATGATCTGTCTTCGGTCTAGTTGTAAATGTGACGTACACCGAATTGAGGATGGGTTAATCTTAATTCTCCACTATAGTGTCCATTTCTCTATATATATAAACTGCCGTATTAATTTACCGACCCTGCTACCGAATGTTTATCCTTCGCAATTATTGGTCTACACACCTACCTTATGTGTTCTTTTGATGCGCCATTAGTTTTGTTTTATTAGTATTTACTTTTAATCCTTCAGGATGTACTCGCTTATTTAATTCATTTATTTTCCGTGCTTATTTCAAATCCAAGTGTTGTATTACTAATGCTAAATCATCTGCAAATCCTGTTGTAGAATAAATTTTTTTCTACATGTTTTTCTAAATATTTTCATAATTTTTATGGGCCTGTAATTTTGTATTATTTTGTTTACACCGATTTTCATTTCATTCGGTATTTGTTCTTCTGTCAGAGATTGGTTAATCATTTCTAAATACCGTTGCTTTCAAGTCCGCCTGAATTACGGAATCGTACGCGTGCAGAAGAAATAGAATCGGTCCCAGAACGCTATAAGCCTCGACGGAATAAAATTCTGATGTATGTTTGTAGTTGGTTTGGTCTTAAAAACAGTTGTCTGTTAAACACGAGGAAAATGTATATTTAATTTTACTATTACAGCGCACAGATTTAGATTATAATCTGACCTAGGTGTTTAAATATATATTTGTTCAATTTCGTTTTTCATCGACCTATTTTAAGTTGTTTTTAATAAATTTTTATATAAAAGTCTCTAATCGTCGGTGTTTTTTGTAATCATTAATATTCATTTCCGCCCCTACTCGTACTTTCCGTACTCAATCTGCATAAAAATTATTGTTATTCTAACTTAAAATATCACGTACGTGTTGCAGAATCCGTAACGTTAGGAGTCGTTCATATCAGTCCGTTAGGTTCGCAATTAGGATTTGGAAACGAAGGTAATAACACGCGCATTGAAAACGTAATGAATTGGGACGCTATAGCTAGAAAATACCGAGCGCTGGTCGGAGATGGCGAAGAAAACAAAGCCAGAGAAAATCAAACGGTCAACTCCGCCGATAATAATAATCCGTTATCGTCGTCCGTCGATAACGAAATCGCCATAACGAATCACGTGACGAATGCTTAGAATTATACGAAAGGATAACATTACTTTTATTAATCACATTTTTATTTTTTAATTAAAAAGAAGAAACAGAAAAAATAAACTCGACAGATAACGTACACAAAGATTTAATCGGATAAGAAAACAGAATTCTAATTTTCATTGATTTCCCTAATATATATGTGTGTGTTTGTGCGCGCGCGCAAGTGTACGCTTATTTATAGAACAGCGAAATAAAAAAAAAATCTTTCCGTTTGTCAACTATTCATATGATACACATATTTATTTAATAAACATTCACCCCCACTCACATATACATATACATATATATATATATATAATGCAAAATGTATGCAGCACTGTTAAGGACATGTTTTTTTACAAAAATAAACAATTCAATCGTTTTATAATACATTATCCTTTACTAAATATATTATATATAATTAAAATAAACAATAAAAAGTAGTGAAAATCACTAAATTTGTATCAAACGATACGAAGCTTTTCGTTTATTAAACTAATTTAAAGTGTACATAAATAAAAATTGATGATAATGATAATAAAAAATTATAAATAAAAAAATAACGAAAAAATAAAATTTGAATTGTGTTATTACATTCACCGTCAGGTTAGTTTATAATGAAATCAGTTATTTCGCATTACTTTTCTTCATAATATTGTACATGTAAATCAAGTATTATCTTGCATATTATTTTTTGTTATCTTTCATTTTTATTTACGTACATTTGAAAATGACTTAATAGCGAAAAATATTTGTGTCATTAATACAAATTTAGTGACTTTAACTACCTTTTTTATCGTTTAATATATATATATATATAGCATTGCTAAGTACTTATATCGTAAATACTAGAGTCCCACGACGCAATATTTAAGGTGATATAGCTTTAAATGGTTTCTGTATAAAGTTCGACACCCGTATCGGCGGGGTTTGATATCCGTGATTTCAGTTATCCTCGTATTGATACTCGGAAGGGAGAGCAACGAACTTCGGTAGTATAAAAATATTTTTTTTATATATATATATAGAAGCCCATACCCGAGCGCACCCCTTTCTCCTTGTTCTTAGAGCAAGAGTTCATCTTTGTTTTTTGTATTGTAGCGACTCAGCACAACACAATACTATGTGGTCGACCGTTTTTCATGTTTTTCACTGCATCCGTCAGAACTTTGTTACATATATAAAATTAAATTTTTGGGAAAACAACACGAAGAAGGATACGCATAGGATATTCACATAGCAGGAATAAAATCAGGTGTGGAAATGATAAAAGAGACTAGACAAAGACAAATGTAGAAAACCGGGGTGTCGATCCAACTTTTTGAATAGAAGATGGAAAAAATGATGATAATATAAATAGAGATAACCTAGTGCTTATTTAGTCAATTTCAGTTTCGCGCGCTAGTACGCGTATTATAAAAAATTTGACGGTATTAATAACGTATGCGATAGTAATCCCAATTTACTTATACACATACGAACGAAGTAATATGAAAATGGAGAAAATGCACGGAACAATAAAAAAATTGTTCTTGGACGGAAGAAAAACCAATCTGGAAATAGACTGTCTTGCCTTTGCAGATTAGCATTACCAGCAGAAAATGTAGAAGATGCGAAACGACAATTAGAAATACTAAACAACGTGGCAAAAGAAGTGGGATTAAAAATCTCTTTTAAAAAAACGAAATTTCATAAAATTGCCCCCCAACATAATTAAAATATGTATTGAAAAAATAGAATGAGTGACGAAGTTTAAATATCTCGGGGAATTAATTTAATTTCCATCTATGGATAAAAGATGAATCGAAGAACGATCACAGAAAATGGAAAGTGCCTTTAAATTAACCGGGAACATTTATAATAAAAAATCAAAAATTAGACATTACAGCACAGTTATTAAAACACAGAGTTTATACGCGGCAGAATGTCTCACAATGGATTATCGTAAGGAAATGGACCAATTAGTAAAAAAGGAAAGAATAAACGGAAGATTCCTCGAAAAGATGGAGAACAATGGAAATTAAGAACAAATATGGAGATATACAAAAGAATCGAGGAAATTAGCGATGAAGAAAAGAAGATCCGCATTTTATGGTCATCTCCAACGAATGGATAAAGGCCGTTTGATCTTCGATGGGAACAACCCTAAAAAACCAGGATTCCATGGATTATTCGAGTGAAAAAAGATGTGGAACACATGATGAGGATTTCTAAGGAAGATATAAGAGACCGAAATAAATTTAAACGGAAGATCAGTTCGTTCGATAGGTTTGTAGAAACCACAGTGAAGAGGACTGAGAAAATGAAAGAATATTGGCTAGCAAAAAAGAAAGAAAAAAATTAAGAAAATATAAATTGAAGTTATGTAATGTTCCCGTAGTCCTTAGTTGGCCAAATTCGAAAAAAAAAAATTATGTATGAATTCAGATATATTTAGCGTCATTATAAAACAGTTGTACAATATCGCCATATATTTAAAAACGATGAATTATGAAATTATTAAGTAAACTCAAGAAGTCACCGAAATGTATCATTACAAACAAACCCAAATTATTTAATAGAATTAAATAAATAATTGAAAATATGAAAATTTGAAATTATTAAATATTTAAACGATAATAAAACATTTAACAGCAAAATAAATTTGTTTTTTAAAAAATCTAAAAAGCGTTATCTCCTAATTAATAATGAAAAAAAAATGTACAATAGAAAAAGAAATGATCGCAAAATATCGTATTTTTGTTTGAACTTAGTTTATGTATCTTATACTGGTTCTAAAGATACATGGAAAGGTAATTAGATTAGTAAGTGATTCTACTGCAGAATTTCAGTTAATGAAGGAGCAAATACAACAGTAACACGATGAGTTGAGTAAGACATGATAGTTTGTGACGAATGGTAAGACGGTTATTGCACAGAGAGGAACGCTCTGGTTTAGAATTTACGCGCCATTCACCTTGTCCGCTCTCGATCTGTGGTAGGCTTGAAAATCTTGAAGTTGCTCGGTGCTTCAGTTGTTGGATATTTAGGCTATAAAGTCTGTTGTCGAAATTTGTAGATTTGGAAAGGGTACGACGATGGCGGATTTTCTAGTTGCCTTGTTGACAACGGCGTTTAGTTCTACTTCTTTATAACTCAGTATTCACACAATTGTTATTTCTTGTTTATAGAATGCAGCATGAGTTTGAATTATGAAAGCATGCTATAGTTTTGTGTATACAGAGAGTAGAGCTGAGCCGAATCAGTACAAATTAGAATCTTGTTGTTGAGTTCCAATGTAAAAATTTCGATTAGTTCCATAGTCGATATGTTAAACACCTGTGAAGGACAGCGATATTACTGTAGATGATTGTATATGATTGTTTTTACAGAATTATTTTTTTTTTTGTTCTCCCATTTTTATTTTTCCCTAAATTAAATAGCGGTAATTTACGGTTATCCTTTCAGATAGGGCTCGTTTGGATTTAAGATGAGTCTCTCGTGGTGCTATGGATTCGATCGGCTCTTCTTCATCAGTACTATAATTTTTCTGGTTACTTTGTATTGCATTTAAAATGGCACGATTGATACTGGTGGAGGAAAAGTATCTATGTCCGCAGAACGTTTTTCTGCTTTATGCCCTTAAATTTATCATATTCATGAAATCACTGTGTTGTCGGTCATTGTGTTGTAGAGTGAAGGAATAGCTTATGTATAAATTTCGTGCATGCGTTAATGTTCAATTGCCTTCTCCAACTAACTACGTGTCCGAAAACACCGTAAAATGTATTTACTCGGAGAATATAATCGTTGATTTTTAATTTTTTCTTTTTCATGGAATGATGTTAGTTTACATTTAATAAATGAGTAAAACGATCATCGAATGAATACGTTCATCAGCATTTATTAGATGACTATTATGTTTTATATTAAGTGTTTTAGGTCTACAAGATAGTCCTTTAGTTTATATTTATTTGTACAATTGAAAATGAAACTTTGGTTTCTCTTCCGGATGATCAAAATTGGTTGACGGCGAGATTGTGGTTTTCAGTTTTCTCCGTACAAAGATGACTTATTATTTACGCCAGGCATTTTGTCTCTCGTCGGTGATAATAGAGACGAAGAGAAAGCTTACCGAAGAACGATGACAGTCGTAATAACGTCAGCGTACGACAGGAACGATTTATAACGATTTTGAGGACGTATAGAAGATAACACTAGATGAACACACGCACATAAAACGATTGAAATGCTTTTTTTCCATATCGTAGCGTTGATAATGTTTAAAAATTTATTTTTAATTTCTTTTATTTTTTACTAATTATAAGTAAATATATTTTTAAGGAGACTTTTTTTTTTTTTTTTTTTTTGTTAGAATATACTTAAACATCGAGATGTTTGTATAATCATCGTGTTTGGTCATTCAATCATATTTTGATATTTAGGGGGTTTATTGCATATATATGTATTTTGTTTTTATCTAGATATAAGCGCGTAAAAAATACTGACGCATTTTTAGGAGAGAAAGATCGGGTTAAAAAGTTAATAATAATGAAATTGAAACAGATTATAAAGTGCAAAACGCATTCGCACCAGAGCGCTATAAAACATAAAGTTTTGTCACAACGTACATACCTACAGCACGCTTTATACAAAGTTTATTTTAAGTAGCATCGCTTGAAGTTGATGGCTCGTATGGTATTTCAGTTATCAATTCTTCGTTTTCGGAAGGAACATCGTGATTAGAAGCTGTTTCATTTCTTCTTTCGCGTTATCTCATCTGGCTTTCAGGGGTGCCATTTGTATTTTTCAGTTGGTACGTCGTTCGGGTTAGACTATTTAAGGCATAGCTGAAGAAATCTAATCGAAGCTGATAAGAGTTTATTTTGAAAAAAATAATTATTCACGCGAGGTTAGACGAGGAAAAGTTATTTCGAATAAATGGTAATAATTTCGAGTTTGCGCGTATAGATTTTAAAACGTCACGACATAAGTGTAGGATTGGGAGGTGTAGCGTAAAAATAAAACGAATAACGAGGAAACTTTTAAAGTCAACAGAAAATTACGCTCTGGAATAGTATGTGCTTTTCGCTACATTGAACTTTCACTCTTGGCTGGACAACATTTGTCTTTTAATCTGGCAACATTTGCAGACATTCAGCAGTCTAGACGTGAAAACGAGAATCTCTTAACGTCGCGATGGCGTCAAAATGGGTGTTTTATTCTGAAAAACTTTCTCGCATTCCGCATGAAAGATGACGATACTTAAAGAATCAGTTTAACCAGTCGAGGAATTATTATATACATACATACAATATATATATATATATATATATTTCTGTACGTATTAATATGTTCACATAAATTGTTTCGGAACTTAATCGTACAGAAGTTTCCGAATTATGTCATTATCTTGCTTTATGGTTTTTCTTTAAATGTTTAAAGTAATCCGAGATATTTATCTACGGTCACGATACCCAGGCCACAATTTCAATTATACGAACAGGCTCTTTTCAATCTGGTCAAAAATTATCGTTGTTTTTAGTTAGAATTTCTTCAAAATTTTAAGTACTTTTTTTTTTATTATTTTTTCAACAGTCCGCGTTTATACTACAGAGGGTACGGATATAAGGCGAGTTTAGCTGTTTAAAAATAACGCATTTTTTTTTTTTATATTACAGTCACACGTTAGGTTCGTTTAAATAGTAATAATACACGTGCATTTTATGTATCGTACCTTAAACATTTATCTTAAAACTAATATTCTATTAGATAGCGAACAATAATAAAATATAATATAAATATTCGGTTATACAGGAAAAGACAAATTAACAAAAATCTACAAGAAAACCAAAGAGAATAATGCGGTATAGAATAGTTAGATACAACACACACACACACATGCATGTGATGACATGTATCGCATAAATAAAAATAATCGAAATAAACGTTAAATATAATAAAAACAATTTTACGCTTAATTCGACTACTATACCTGGAATAAAATTCATATATGTCGTTATAACATTATTAATCAACTTATTCCGATGTGCGTTTTAGGTATATCGTTAATTTCTTTCTTTTTTAAGTTAGTTTATTTATACACGAAAGTAAATATAAAATGCGCAATTCTAAATGCCTATAAGTTTTGCATGCTTGCGACGATTTGAAGTCTGTAACGGTAATTTTGAATCGGTTGCAATTTTTAAAATACGCTATTGGAAACTGGCCACCAAACGAGGCAAGCATAAGTTAGTGGTCTGGGTCGAATACAAACGTAAACTTATTAACCGTGGATATGATCACGACGATCAAAAATTGGCGAGAGCGTACGGATAAATTTGTATTCTCGATTGTATTGCTAATATTATTATTATTAAATTAAATTAACTGCCAAGGCTATAGACACGATAGAAAAAGAGGATTAAATTGAGGAATAGATACCGGATCGGTGGAGGAAGGTAATTCGACAATGAAACGGGGCCATCTTTGAAGAGGAGATAAAACGAAGGAAGAAGATTCGGAGAGTAAGCGAGGAATACGAGAGACAATCAACTGGAAAGGATAATGTTACAGCCGGAACACACTGGAGCCA
This sequence comes from Coronaproctus castanopsis, assembly GCA_032883995.1. NCBI lineage: Eukaryota > Metazoa > Arthropoda > Insecta > Hemiptera > Monophlebidae > Coronaproctus > Coronaproctus castanopsis. The sequence goes on along the minus strand of CM065052.1, from coordinate 74,312,566 downwards.
AAGTTTTATAGGTTCTTGCATATCAAAAACTGAGACAGATCAAATGTCGACATGAAGAGATAGTTTTAGCAAACGTCGCTATTAGAAAAGTTAACCTCGTATATGGAAAGACCATAAGATCTCCACCAAAAGAATAAAATGACCACTCCTGCAAAACACTCATTTTCTCTGTAGTAGTGTATAGAAACCATAATGAATCCAGTTAAAAAAAAAAGATCCCAGAATCTACTATTCAATGTTAAACGAGAATCCAGAGTGAAATAGCGAACTTGTTTTTGCAAGTGAATGCTCTTATAATTTAATGTAAATTATTATATATACAAAACAATTAGAGACTATTATTTTGATAGGTACTTCTTTTGGACGACTTTAGACAAATAATGCGTTATTTATGGAACGCATTCCATATTTGTTTAAAATCATTATAATTGAGACGCTGTAACTAATACAATACATTAAAATTTACACTAATATATTACATGAAAATAACAATTTTATCGGCGTGAAAAGTTCATGCACTCTATACGGGGAACATACTGACTGATGGGGTAAACTTCGTAACAATTGTAACGCGTCGTGGAGTAGTTATATATATTTTTTTTGAAGTTCTAAATACGGAATACTTTAACTTAGTGTTCTATTTAGCTTGTGCGCGTGATATATCGTACGTTTTATATGATCGGAACGTAGAAAATTTTCTGAGAATAGATGTGAATAACCCAAATTTTCGTGGTCAATTTTTTTTTTTTTTTTTAAACATTAAGCATAAAGGAATTGTACTTACCAGCAGATTGCGATTCGGACATTACTTGTTATCGTATATGAAATTTAGAGAAACTTTCCCTTACTGCCCTCTTCGTGCTGGACGTGCAATAATCCTGATCATGTTTCTTTAATAACATTACGTTCTGAACGATAAAATACCTCGCTCATCGTGTAGTCCTTTATGTACTGTGCCTTCTTGAGAATTTACAACTGTTTCTCGACATAGCGATATTTCCAGAGAATTTGTTCACGTTTATAGAAATATCAGTTAGTTTAGAAAGAAAAATGCTATCATTAGACTTCGAATATCCCACTCAAATCTTACCCATTCCTATCTTCTTCAAGGAACGGACCCTCCACTTTGTCGTCCCTTTTGCCAAGTGTCACAACTGCTTATATCACGCATACTAACATCCTGTCATGCTCTCACATTTAGAATCCAGCACAACCTTCCTCCTTCCTTACCGCAACTCTTATCTGAATCTGACGACCACATTCATAATGTTTTCCTGTTCCAGGATTCATTGAACTTTTTAAATCAGATCTAGGACCGCAGTAAGTTAATGGGTGTACATGGCCCGCTAGTGCAGCCGGCGCCCTTATTATAAAAATAATAATAATTAAAAAAAACAAAACAGTTTCAATCATAATTTTCAAATTAAATTTTTGGTATTGCGCGCACTGTTTCGTAATTACTTTCGGTGTATTATTATTGATTCTATTTTTTTTTTTGGTATTATTATTTTAATTAACTTTCGAATATGAAATAAAATTACTTTTAATATGAAAATTGTTAAGAGAATAACGAAATTTAATTCAGATTTTATTACGTTTTGCAAAAATATAATAAAACCATAGTTCATTTAAAACCAGGGTGAAAAGTTTATGGATTAAGGAGAGTATTTTTGACGTTTCTTCCTCATATTAAGCTTATTACAGAATACAAGTCTTAAAAATGTGCAAGTTATATACGTACGTCGTGTTAAAATATTTTATTTATTCATTTTTCCACAATTTATATATCGCGCTGCGTACCGCTAAAGTGACTAGTATTGCGTGAGTTTTGAATGGTTGAGGAAAATTAGCGTTTGGTTTGAATTGGCAAATATTTCATCGATTTGGTCGGGAAGTTAATAATGGAACGAAAAACGGGTAATAGTAGATGAAAAAGTAAGGATACAGATAGTTTAGCACTGCATGTTATTCTTATACATACAGGATAGTCGGCGTTATTTAAAACGTAACAGCGAATTAATCGCGAGTGACCAACTCGAAACTCGCGTTAATGTTATTTGTTCTCTTAGCAAGTGAAACATTCTGGCGGTCTGGTTTGCTTCTCGTTTTGGCCAAAATAATTGTGTTTATTACGCAGGTTAGCTCGTTCTGAAATTATCAGCAAATCTCAAGACTGAACAAGAATTATTGATACTTTTACCACTAACTTAATATTATTGTTTACGAGATTAACGTGTCCGAATGAAGGTCAATTTCCATTTTGGCTGTCAACTCTTGAATATATATGTTCAATAATAACCGTCGATAAAATTATATAAACTTTCTTATATGAAGTTCCCCGAATTTCACCTTCATTTTCCAAACAACTGTTTTCATTGAAATATTTCAACGATACAATATAAACTTTCTTATATGAAGTTCCCCGAATTCATTTTCCCAAACAACTGTTTTGATTGAAATATTTCAACGATACAACTAATCCACATCAAACTGCACAGATAAACAGAATTGCAAACGTGACTGAAAATACGCTCAGCTTTTAGAAACTTCTCATATCGGTGTATTTTTAATTTTATACTAAATGTAACACCATTATCATATTATCTAAATAGTATCGTCAAATTCTGAATGGCTTGTAGTATTTTTTTATTTTTTTTTCTACCAAATGGATTTCGGACACTCAACCACGTCAACGAAGCATTTTAAATTTATACTACCGAGGCAATTGTGTATAATACGTGTTCAATTGTTTATCGTGGAAACCTACGATCGTAAACAGCGTCATTTTTACTTTTGCATCGCGTTAACTGCTCATTACACCGTCCGTTTCTGTTCACATACGCTTCAGCTGTACTCGATTCCTTCTTAAGAGCATAAATCTTTTCACTGTGGAATCCGGGTGGTGCATAATCGGTTTCTTATAATCCGTGTCCGCTGTAATCCACCGTTTTCTTCGTTTCTATAAATCAGTAAATTCTTTAAATAATTATAGTTTCGGCTATACTATTATTATTATTGTAAATTACAGTTTTTCGAATTAATATTTTAACGTACATACAATTATAATTCGTCGCGCGCAAAATATAAACGTCACTACACTTAACGATAAAAAAAAATTGTCCATAATTACAAACGATAATTAATGTGTATATATATATATATATATATATATATATATATACACACGAAACATTATGTTTTAGTTTTTAATCCTTAAATCTGAAAAAGTAATAACATTATACACGAATCACAGTAACACTTAAATATGTTACAAATATTTTCTTCCAAAAAGTAAAGTTTTTAAATATAAGAAGATTAACCAACGACAGTAACACGACTTACCATATCACACTAAAGAATACGAAAGTTACACACAGACAAATAACACACACACACACATATATATATACTAATCTAAATTTTTCTGTTTTGTCCAGATTTAAACAAACAATTGAGTACACAATCGCCGTATCGAATGGAAAAGAGAAATTTCGGTATCAGACAATAATTCTTAATTTAACCTACACTAATAAATAAATCTCAGTAATTTCAAAGGTCGATCGGCAATTTTTTTTAAAAATTAACAAAATAATCGTTAAGTAATACACGCTATCAGACTTAGACGACAAATAACACGAATTAACAAAAAATAGCAATCATTTTCTAATTCGCCATAAAAAACATTCGTGCTTATAGGAAAAAAACATATACACTTTATACTTTCATGAAATATATGAACACAATGCATACAAACCTACAACATTAAAAAATTATTTTCAATGAAAAATCGCGTTTTATTTGTTATGTAATTTTAGAGTTTCGATTGGCATCAGAATTGAACTAAAAAGCCTCGTAATTTCTTTAAAACATATAACAGCATACCGAATTCGTGAAATAATGATAAGGATACAGTATCAGAGCAAAAATATGAAAAACGAATTAATAAACGTAATTAATAATTTCGACAATAAGAAAGATGGATTTCGACACTGAAGCTCGGTATTAGTAATTATTATCGGAGGAAAATTAGAAGCGATAATAACAGTTATCGCGATCAATTGATTAATCAGAGTGCGTTAGAAATAGCGCCACAGCAGAACGAGTGTCGGCTGATGATATAACGAGCGAACGTAGAATAATTTTCGATTAAAAATCGTCTACAAATGGTGCTGAGATATTTGTAATTTAGTTAAATTATAACGACCAATGGTGTGGATAAATATCATTTGAAATGTTAAAATTACATAACTAACGAGACGTAAGTTTTCGTTGAAAGTAAATTTTAAATTGCGGTAAACAAACACATTAACAATTTATTATATATATATATAAATTTATTTTACCGAGACAGTTTTAATACTTCCCTATCAATATCCAAATTCGAATTATTAAATAATTTTCGTATAATAACGATAATATTATAAAAAAAAAAATCGCGACGAAAAAGATTATAAAATTCAAATTCAAGTTATTTCAATTTTCTTTCCACGTAACTAAAATTATTTTTTGTATAAATCAATTTTTTATTTTTTTTTTTGGCTTTAGGAGATTATTCAAATTGCTTAAGAAACAGTCGGCCGAAAGAAACACAACAACGTACTGAAATTATTTTCACCGCTTTATTATCATCATTAACGTTATCTACGCTATTATTATCATTACTTTATTTTTTTTAATTTTATCTATTTCGCTTTACATTATATTTATTTATTTATTTTTTATACTATTTTTTAATTTACTTTTTTTGCAGATTACTTTTTACATTCGTATTGATTTACCGTTTGTCGAAGACGTGGAAAAGGATAAGTTTCATTATAATCATATTAGAAGCTGTTATTATTTAGTACTATATAGGAATGTGTGTAAAATCAATGCGTAAAACTAACCATATGTATATGATATACGTATATGTGTGGTTTATATATTTTATTACGTGTAAATTCCAAATTTTCAATTTTCGTTATAAGTACTGTTAATTTAATTCGATTCGTACCTGTTATATATATTCGCTAATAATTTCCGTCCAAAATGAATCGGTAATTTATTCGATAGAATTTTCTCGAATTAATTAAATATTTTATATTTATACGTATCTAAATCTATCTGAGAACTTATTAAATTACCTTTACGTTAACATTCGAAAAATTATTAATCTGCATTTCGAAAAATAATCATAATTCCGGACAGTGTTAAATTTTATAATTTAAACGCATTATTTTTATGTGTTTTTTTTTTCTATTATTTTAGCATCGCGTAGATTTCCTATTATTTATTTTGTTACCGTTATTATTGTCAATATTATGATTACTATTATAATTATTCTTATCATTACTATTTTATTATATTAGAAGAAATATATCTACTAACTATCGTAATTATCGTTCAGTTAACGTAGTGCATATACACCTCGCACAGAAATACGCACACACATACATATATGTATATAGTGGTTGCCGTAGATTCATAGCCGTATAATACGCACGTACCTTAGTTTATTTCAAACGAACATTTTCGCACGACAACTTCGCAGCAGCGTTAATACAGAATCTATTATACGCAACTAAGTATCGTCAGTTTAGGGGCGTTATTACAATACTAAAAGGAGAAATGTTGATATTTCGATCATCGAGTGAAATTAGTAAGATAAAAATCATAAATGCATCTCGAAAGACAAATTTCTGAGAAAACATAAAAAAATAGGAAACAAAAATTAAATTAAGAAATTGTAAATCGGACAAAGGGAAAAAAAATTAATAACGCTTTTTAAAATCCGCGACTCAAATTTTTCGACCAGTTTATACAACATTTTTGCGCGTTAAACGAGAGCCACTAGCCTAACGTATATTTAATTTATCTATACATTATATACAAAAAATTTTCAAAACGCGCGAAATTATGTCATATATATGTGATGGACATAACCGACCTATGACTAACGAGTAATCCGTTTTTCTTTTTTCTTTTTTAATAACCGACTAATTCGTTTTTTCTGAAATAACCGAATAAATCATTCGTTTTCTGAGAAAAATATATATTTTTTAAAATTGTTTATTAATTCAACCAATCGATTAAAAATTCCCGTTTCTTTATATACGTTGTTTACATATATTTATAAATTCTGTAAAGATGTTAATTTGTCCATTTAAGTAAATTTTAATTTGTAAATCATATAAGTGCGCGCGGAGTGCCTTAGAATAAAAAAATGACTACTTTTAAATCGGACAAAAATCCGATCGAATTTAATTGCATTTCGACTACTTATTATTCGCTTATTTCGATTCGATTAAAATGAAGTAATGACATTTTGACTGAAATATTCTATTGGGTGTTTTTTTTTTCTACTTTAAGGATATGGAAACGCGGAAAATATCGACATCAGTAGGTTTCGGATGCATATTGATATTAGTAAGTGTAGCTGGAACCGATTGAAAATTAGTCAAATTTTGAATAGGTGATTCTTAGTTATACTTTTACTAGAATAAATTATTTATTTTGTAAAACACCAATCACGTATATTCATGTTGTATTCAAATATATTTACATATGTTAATGGGGCTCCACAATTTGTATAACTACATGATTCAGTTCGTAAAATTTCAAACAATTCTAGATTATCTAATATTAGTAGATTTTGTTAAACCGACTAGAAAGTCTGTATGTAATATATTTCACTAGAACCGATTGAAAATTAGTCGAATTTTGAATAAGGTGATTTTTAATTATATTTTTACTAGAATAAATTATTGATTTTGTCAAACACCGATTATATATATATTATATATTATATATATATATATATATATATATATATATATAATATATATATATATATATAAAATATATTATATATATATATATATATACATTTTATATATATATATATATACTCATGTTTCATTAAAATATATGAAACTTATTGTTGACGTTCTAAAATCTGTATGATTACTTGATTTACTTCGCAAAAGTTTATACAATTGTTGATTATCTTTTAATTACTCTTCAACTGAAATATATTTTTAAACTTCATTTTAAATACACTTACGTAACTGTCGAAAAGCTTCGCGATTAAAAAACTTTTAGTGATTGTGTTACATTTTGTTCGGTTTATTATTAATTAATAAAATCACTACTCTCCAATATATTCAAAACTTATTATCACTTAAGGATATTTTCATTTGCTACGCCCTGTTTACATAAAATAATTAATTAAAGTAAATCATAATTAATTAAAGTAAATCTGACTAAATAAACTAAATAAAAACCCGAATAATTAGTCAGTATTTTGGAAACGATATTATCAATTAGTCCGTTATGTGAAGTATTCGGTTATGCGCCCATCACTTATATATATATACATGTATTGATTTTATAATTTTTAATTATCGTTATATTTTACATAAGTGTATACAAATACGTTCGAAATTTTCTTTAATGTATACTAATGTACACGTGTTATGTTCATGTATAGGATTATGTAAGTACTTTCCTGTATAGCGAGTGTGTGTATGTGAACATGCGTGGACAATTGTACTTTTTTCACTTATGTGTGTATATTCTAATGTGTATTGTGAGTGACTGTGTTTATGTATACACTTATATGCGGTTTTTTAGATACATATGCATATTGTATTAGTATACAATGCATATGTATCTGTATAAATTATATATACACATATACATATCGTTCGGTACGAATTTTCAATTAATAAAATTCCGGGGACTTCTCGTATTATCATCTATTTATGTAAATTTTTTTTTTTAATTTCACAGCCTGTTATTACATCAGTAAAGTAATAATGAGGCAGAAAAAAACAAACCAAAATAAATGAACGATAAAATCATTAAAGTCTTCTAAACGACAAATTTTTGCTGATTTAAAAAAAAAATACGATAATAAACAAAAAATCGAAACACGTTTTGAAAGACGAAACTTTCGACTATATAAATTATTAAAAAATAATAATTAATCAATGGAAAATTTAAATTAAATGAAAAAGAAAACAAAACGATATATAAAGAAATATAGTTATTTGTATACATACGCATAGGACGTGTATGCGGAAATAATTCGGAAATTTACCAATTAATAATTGTTTTCAATCAAATTTTACGATAATTAAAAAATGATTAATTAATTAATAGCGGAAATTAACGGAAGAATGTAAAAAAAAAAAAAAATGGTATAAGTACGATTTTTAACGGGATTTTCAGAAACTTATCGGCGAAGCAGTTTGAACGATTATAATAATTACGGTTAATTTTTCAAAATATTTCATATATCTATTTAATTAAAATAAACTATATATTATAATAATTTTACCGATCACAGCCATAAACATCATTCTTATTTTTTCAGTCTTTCTTATTTCCATTTTATAGTAAAAATAATAACGAAATACATAAACATACATATATATATATATATATATATATATATATATATATATATATATATATATATATATATATATATATATATATAAATAAATAAAAAATATATGTGTGTGTGTGCATAAACATATTATGCGTATAACACGTACGTATACATAAATGTAGACAATAACGAATCATATATTCGATTATAATAAAGAATCATACTTCATCCATACTCGCGAAAAAAATACATACAAAGATACACACACACACAGATATATATATATATAAAAACAGCCTATCTAAGTAATCATAAAGTTTTTTTATCTATCGTACTTCTTAAAGGCTCGAATTTGGACGATCATTCGTTACAGAATAGTTTTTTATAATGAATGATCTCCCGTTTAAAAAATAAACAATCACTTTTATCAGCATTTTTTTTTTAAAGAAATTTGTTCTTCGTAATACTAAAAAAAAACAACAAAAAGCAAAAACAAAAAAATACCTATATACGCTTTTTTCTATTAGGACAAACGCTTAAGGACTAGGTTCATATTATATTTTTGAATAAAATAAAAATCAAAATAAAAATAAATTGACCGTAAAGTACCAGTTTTGTTATAGGTAATCGAAAAATTTCGCATATTTAAAAAAAGATCGATTAAAAATCCCCGGCGCTACGTTAAACACGCAGGATTAAACAGAATAAACATTTATTTTCTCGACGATCGGGTAATAATTACAGACTTCGATATTCGAATTTTACAAAAAAAAAAAAAAATTATACTGACATAATATATTATATATATATACGCAAGCACAGACATACACACAAGGTTACATATATACGATTGGAAATATGCGCGACGCGTATTATTTATATTTTTTTCGATTAATATGTAATTATTTTAAAATTTTGTTTTTCAAATTATTAGATTATAATTAAATAAAAAAAGAAAATTCAGTCTAGCAAGACGAAAACTGCCAATTTTATAATTATGAACGAAGAAAATTTCTAAAATAAATTCGAAAAAATTCGCAGAAAACAAAACATCCGAATTAAGAATATATTTAAATTTTTTTTTTCCGATTCATTAAATTACACGCATACCGGTCGTTACGTAAACATTGGACTGTTTGTTGGTTTATCATTTGCACTCCCTCGAACACTATTTCGTTATATATATATATATATATATATATATATATATATATATATATATATATATATATATATATATAATATATAATATATTAATATTTTAAATATATTTTTATTTCATTTTCTTTTTAACAAAACGAAGATTTTTTATTTGTATTTTTATGATTAATTTTTACATTTTTATTTTTATTATTGTTTTTTAATACAAAGACGACGACGAAGACGAATGATGTTGATAACGAGGGTAATGAAGATAGTCTTCCGGCGAAGATGAAATTATCGACGGCTGAATCGACTGAAGATGATTATGAGTAGGTTCTTCTAAAACAGAACCGGTTGCCATCGCCGGATACGGTATCGCTTGTATAAATCCTGCCGCGGCGGCCGCACCGGCCGGAGTTGTAGCGATATAATGATGATGATAAGAATTAGCGAGTGCGGCGTGCGGACTAGCGGGCGCTGCTGCGCTAATATACTCGACCGGACCGGCGATAGGAGTAGCCGTACCCGGTTGATGTACGATATATTGCGGTATCCAATGCGCGGCAGCCGCTGCCGGTATGGCCGTATAGGCTCCGGTAGCGGTGCCGATAGAATGTCCGATAGGATGTGCGGTCGCTGCCGGTCCACCGTATCTATAAGGAATAGTCGCGGCGTTAGCGGTAGCTATGGCCGGTACGAGCGTCGGCAATCCGTATAGAGCGGTTTCGTTGGTAGCGGCGCATACTATCGGATCGCCTTCCATCATGACGTTATTTTGATGAGCGCTTGTCGTCAGTAAAGCCGCGTCCGTTTTACCGTTCGTTAATAACAGACTACTACTAGTGCTGCTGCTGCTGCTCTGATCGCGTCTTTTAGGCGGACCGTTATGAGCGAATTTAATTAAAATCGGATTTTTACTGCCGGGCAGGTACATTCCGTTTAAATTTTGCAAGATTTTTTCGCACTCTTCTCTGGTTTCCATTCTAGCGAAGCCGACTCCTTTACTAACGTTTTCCTCGTCGCGTAATATACGAGACGATAATACGTTGCCGTATTTCAACAGCATATGTTCCAAATCGTATTCCCGAAACGGAGTCGGTAAATTCGCGAAATATAAATTAGTCGAATCGCGATGATTTTTCGGCGTTTCGACGTGATTATTATTATTATTATGATGATAATGATTATTATTATTAGTGCCGTCGTTGTTGAAATAATAATTCGGCAAATAACCGTTGACGAAAGATTGAGACGGCGACGATAAAGCGTAATAATTATCCGCGCCGACGCTAATCAATTGAGGCGTGAGCGAATGACGATAAGAATTATTACTAGCCGTGCAGGTCGATAGCGAAGACGAAGACGATTGAGAAGAGTAATACGGATAGTAATAGGAGGAACGATGATAGAAAACGTTATCCGGTTTCTGATGTTTGGCCATTTGCGCTTGAATACCTTTCGTTAATAAACCTTTAGCGGCCGCGTCGGCGCTAGCGTCCGTTTCGAAATTTACGAAACCGTAACCGCGGCACTGATTCGTCGATTTATCGATGATCGCTTTAGCCGACGTAATGTTACCGTATACGCGGCACAGATTAAACAGATCTTCGTCCGTAGTGGTGGGAGCTAGTCCGCGAATATATAAATTCGTTTTGGAAATTTTCGGACTGCTACTAACACCGTTACTGCTATTATTATTATTATTATTATTATTATACGAACTGTCGGCCGGTGCTGTTTTATAAGTTACGGTAGTCGTAGCGGTGTTATTCGAAGGCAAAACGACTCCGTTATTATGACGATAATCTCTATTAGACGGTCCGTTCGAACCGTTCGTAAGAAGTTTAGCGTTCGAACTATTATTACTATTACTATTATTATTATTATTATTATTACTGGGGCTCGTATTCATAATTAAACCTACGTTATCGGCACTGTCGCCGTTTTTCATATCGCTTACACAGTCGCCGTTTTTTATAACGCCGGTACTGGAGACTAACGGTTGCGAATTCATGACAACGAAATAAAAGCAATACGATGATATTAGCTTATTGCCGAGTTTGAACGTTAAAGCGATTTGCGTAGCTGTTGTTGTAGTATAATGATAAGTTTAATAATCCGCAGGAGTTGATTTCTAATTCTGAAATTAAAAGAAAACGTTCAAAAGTAAATCTATAATTGAACAAATAAATGTTAACTTTTCAATTATTCTAAAATACGCGTAATCAAATCTACGAATAAACTACGCCAAATTCGAGACACCATCAAATCATGGAACACATCATTATCGGCTAGGCCACTTCAAACTCACACATAGCCACCTCTTATCAAATCAACCTCTCCTCCTACTCTGTTCCAACTGCAATTCCTATGTTAAAATTCAACATTTACTCGTTAGCTGTGTCCAATTTATAATGCCTACCGAGCACAAATTCTTCAATCGTCCACCCTGTCTGATCATCATATTAAAGTTGAACGTCTCCTTCATTTCCCCAAAATTACCAACTTATTTCAATACAATTCCTATATTCATTTGCCTCTGGCTTAGACGGCATTACACGGCATGACAACAAAGAAGAAGAAATCTACGATAGAATTTTTTTTACCACTGATCGCTTTCTCGATTATGTACTTCCCCGAAACGATATATAAATATACATAAGTACATACATATATATATATATATACGCCGACGAGCATAGCATGTTGAGTACGGCGGCTTTCCGTCTAATCGCCGAAGTTAAGCAACGGATTTGGATGTGCGATCGCCGGCTCAGTGTGTTGTTAGTATCTTCCTATTCGCCTGGCCCGCACGGGAGATTAGGCTATTTTCTCCCCAATTCATTGATTTGTGGCCTACGTCCAGCAATGGACCGATATAAGTTAAAATATATATATATATAATATATGTATATACATAGGTTTTATAATTTGAAGAATGTGGAATGTAGCGATTTTTAAAATTAAAATAAATAACAAAAAAGAAGTTAAAATCATTAAAAATTTATTTCTTTATGAAAAATCACAAAGATTTTCGACTGTTGGTCCATTATCAAGTGAAATAAAATCTATAAAATGAAAAAATATTAATTTAGTATTAGAATTCTCAAAAATCAGCAAAACGGAGAACAGTATTAGTAAAACAATCTGACTTAAAAATCAGCAAAATGAAGAACAGTTTAATAAAACAATTTGACCAAAAATCAGCAAAATGAAGAACAGTATTAATAAAACAAACTAGGTCAGATTGCTTTAATACTGTTCTCCATGTTGCTAATTTTTGTGAATTGTTATTTAAATGAAAATTTTTTATTTTGTATTTTTTATTTTTAAATATTTACTTGATAATGACCTAACGGCCGAAAAGCTTTGTGATTTTTCATAAAGAAAAAATATTATTGTTTATTTTTTACACACACACACACACACACACTAATATATAAAACCGTAGTGTCTGTATGCGATTTGCGAATATTTTTATTATAATAACTGCATTGGGCTATTTTTATCACACATAAACAGAAAATCTATTTTTTAATATTCGTCTGTCTGTCTGCAAAAACTATTAAAGAAATAATTATGAAATTCGCACAGGAAAGTAGGGGAGCAATATCTCTGTCAAAATTATTTAAAATTTAACACGTTTTCCGGTGTGAATATACCTTCACTACCAACACCCGCCATACAAAACCACGTTTTGTTGCGTTAGGGGCTGGCCGAAATAACGGACGGACGTATATATATATCGTTAAAAGAAAAGGACAACGATAGTGCATTGAAAAAAATATTACACAGGCGAAGCCGTAGGTAACTTCATTATATATATATATATATTCATTGAAAAAAAAAAAAAAAAAATCAACTCAAAAACTTGATTTTTTAATAAAAAAAAATAAAATTTGAATATTTTTTTCAAAAAAATCAAAAAATTAATTCAAAAACTTAAATTTTTTTAATGAAAAAACAAATTTAAATGGTTTTTAAAAAATCAACTCAAAAACTTGATTTTTTAAATAAAAAAGTTTTTTTTTTTAAAAAATATGAAAAAAATTAACTCGAAAAATTGATTTTTTATAAAAATTTAAATTTTAATGTTTTTTTAAAAAATACAAATGTATATAGATATAAATAACTGAAAAAATTTAAAAGACCGAAAAAAGTAAAGTGTATTTTACTTAAAAACATACCGCATTCAAAAACGTACTATCGTATAAGCGTAATTTTCTGGATGGGAAAAAGAATCGTTGCACCCTATTTCATATATAATGTATACTTCAACTTTCATATACACGATATATATATATATATATATATATATATATATATATATATATAAAAGGGAACTGACGATAGAAAAAACTTGTAAAAACTAGAATTTAATAACTATAAAAATAAATAAATAACGAAATTATATCAGTTCGACGCCACGTGTAATATAAATAAGAATTGTAGTGTTTTCAATTGTTATTACAAATGTGGGTAAGTTTCAAATAGAGAGAGATAATAAAATTTTAAAGCAATTTACGATTGTGCGTAGAAAATGTACTCGCAATAACTTATAAATTTAAGTTCTTCCCCGTAAGATGCGGAGCCAAGAATTTTAACCGTCTTCGTAAATTAGCTTTTAGAAAGATAACTAAAGAAAATAAAAATGAGAACTTCACTTCCTGACAAAATAATAGTTTCGATTTAAACGAGCCAATATGAAATCCGTTTTTAAAATCTACACATTCCAGAAAGATACTTCCTGGTTGGTAAATAATAATAGTACGTCTATGTACGTGAAAAAAAAAAAGAAAAACCCACGCACAATAACGGAAAAATAACCACGATGATATCTACGTGTCCACTAAGTTCAAATAAAGAACTTTGAAACTAACCGCTATATAAGTACCGTATGTGTTACATACAGTTCAACATCATCCGACTAAGTATATAAACTGTGTTATATTGTGAACTTAGAAAGAAGATCAATTGTTCAGTAGTATCTGCTAGATTGTCTCCTCGTTTCGGATATTCGTACCAACACGCATTATGAACGAAGATATTAGAATCAAAGAAGTGATCTGAGGATGTAATTATTGTACAATTTTGACGAACTGTCCAAATTCTATACTTATCGCGATTAACAATTTCCACAACTGACACATAACTAATGCGTGTGAATTAAAACTAGATTCGAGTGATCACCTCTTTGACGGATGATAGAAATTTAAAACCCTAGCAGCCAATTTGCAATCCGTCCAATTCCTAGTTCATGTGTAAAGAAATGTCGAGGAAAATCACCCGGATATTGGCTTTAATAATGTCACAAAGTGTATCTGTGATAATTTTTTCGGTAATATATGTTGAAAAATAGTAAAACATTATTTTTATCAAATTATCAAGTTTAGTTTTACTCACTTTTACTTTGATCACTTATTAGTTCTAATCTCGAAATAAAAATCTATATCCATATATACATATTATATATATATATATATATATATGTGTGTGTGTGTGAATGGTACAAACTTTAAATGACACAGAGAAACTGTTTAGCTTAGAAATAAAGACAACATTATTATTTTCAACTAGAAAACATGTGACTAGAAAATTTAACAAGTAGAAAGATTTAAATATATTGATCAAGTAATGGCAGAAGACCTATATATATAATGATACAGGAATGAACTCGAGAATTAGACGTTTAAGCTTCCGCGCGACATTGCTCCAAAAGTCAACTCCATTACAACTTCATAAACGCACAGTTAAAGCTTACGTGTAGTCTGTAGAACCGTACGGTATCGAAACATGAACCCTGAACAAAATGAATATCCTAGAGCTATAAGTCTACGAAATTCGATATTGAACGAAATTACAAAGAATAGAGACAAACGTAAAAGTACTATAACGAAGAGCTGCAGAGAACCGATTGGGTTTGTGATTTGGATGCGCCATTTGGATTCCTCGATGAAAATTTGAACATTGCACAAGCTCGCCAAAAATTTAGATATAGATATGTAAGGCTACGCCACCCCGTATAAGGTATACGATTAGTGGTGGTAGTAGTAGCAGTTAATTAACAAAAGTAAGAACAGAAGGTACATTCCAGTCAAAGAATGGATGACAAAAGAAATACTACGGATGATATCACAGCGTGATAAGTTATATATAAGATATAAACACAACAAACATGGAATTTGTTAATTCGAAGAGAGTATGAGATTCATAGAAATAAAGTAAATAAAGAAATAAAACAACAAAAAGTAATTTACAGAAAAAGGTTTTAAGCAGGCTGGAAGTGATATCAGAAAAACATGGATGACTATAAACAAAATATTAGGAAAGGAGAAACTTATGGGTGTTAATGAGATTGTACAAAAATATATATCCCAAAATGCAGACACAAAACAGGTAGCAAATAGTTTTGGAAAAATATTTAATAATACTATAAAAGAATTTGAGCATAAATGTGAAAAAAGATTAATACAACATAACATACACAGGAAAAGTTTAACAAGTATGTTTGTACCTGCAGCAAATATGGAGTAAATAAATAAATTAACAGATGAATTCGACACAGAGAAAGCGAGTAGTAATGATAAAATCGAGATAAGAGATATAAAAATGATAAAAAATAATATTTCAAATACCATAACTAAATTAATAACTCAAACAGTAGTCAATAATGAGGTACCTGATGAGATGAAAATATCATTAATCACACCTATATATAAGTCCAGTAGCCATAATGATTATAAAAACTATAGACCAATAGCAGTGAGCTCAGTTATTACAAAAATTGTAGAAAAGTATGTGGCGAAACATTTAATTAAATATATCAAAGAAAATAACATAATAGATAAAGAACAATATGGTTTCCTAAAGGGTAAGTCAACATCTAGAGTTCTAGGAGATTTTACACAGAAAATCAAAGAAAACTTCGAAATAGAAAATAAAACAATTGTAATTTATATACATTTTACAGGAGCTTTTGATACAATATGAAAAGTTATTCGCAGAATAGACAAATGGTAGTTGGTGTGCCGGAAACTATGGGACAAGTACAAAATATGAATATTGGAATACCACGGGGAAGCAACTTAGTTCCAATATTATTTATTATATACGTATAAATGGTCCTCAAAAGCTATTAAAATATTTGGATTCGCTGATGATTTAATAATAATGATGATTTCTCATAGAGATATAAAAACTGCGGAGATAAATATGCGAAATAATGTACTAACAAATGGGCACATGATATTAATTTGACAATAAATGGGTCAAAAACTAAGTGCATGATGTTAAAACCGATGACATTTGAACCGCATAAACCAGAGATTATCATACAAATGAATGTGTTCACGATATGAACGAAGATAATAAATGTACATCTAAAAAACGTGAAAAAATAAAATTTGTATATTCGCACAAATATTTAGGAATAATAATAGACAGGCGTTTAAGATGGAGCACGCATGTGGAGTATGTAGAAGACAAAATAAAAACAGTGATACCAGCAATATATGCACTAAGGAAACTATATGTAGGAAATGATACACTGAAGATGGTATATTATGGATTTAGTAGAATCGAGATTGAGATACGTCGTTCAAGCATCGGTATTAACTAAGAAAATATACACAGAAAAAATTGAAAGATTGCAGAAAAATGCTTAAGGTTAATAACTCGATGTGTAGACAAATCAATGAGTGAATTAAAAAAACAATTAAATGTATTAGATGTAAATGGTCTATATTTATTAGTGAAAATATGGAATTATATCTATAATATAAAAATGAATCGCTAAACGTTGTAAGCGTATAACTCAACAACGCCTGGACAAATTTGGCCAATTTTTTTTTAAATGTTCGTTGAAGTTCAAGGATGGTTTTTACGGCGAGAAAAATTCGAAAAAAAATTTCAGGGAGGTTAGGGGGTTGAAGGGGTTAAGTTATTTAAATTTCGATTTTGGAAAAATTTCGATAGAATCGATTTGGTAGATATTAAAATGACCGATACGAAACAGAGAACCGTTTTTCGTTACGATCGATAGGTGTTGAGCTACGAATTTTTGAAAATCGATGACCTGCCACATTTGGCAAGGCATAGCGAGCGACTTAAACATTTTTAAACGATTCCAACTTTACAAATAGTCGTTACTATATAAGATCTATCGGATGAAACGAAAAAAATTTCAAACCCGATCCGAAAATTTCAAAAGGGGTGTGTGGTACACCTTGCGATTTTTTCGAAATTTCGATTTTTTCGCAATAATTCTCGAACGATTCGAAATTTTGGAAATAGTGTTTTAATGAAAGTTATTCGTCATTAAAATACGCGTCTAACGATGGTATTGCCGTATTTTTATATCGACAAGGAAAACCAGTTCCAGGATACACAGATGTATATTCCACCGATGCGATTGGTCGAATTTATTGAGTACATCCAAGCATGGAAGAATGTTTTTATTTACGACTGCTATTAGTCAATGTACATGGCCCAACATCATTCCAACATTTACGAATTGTTGATGGTGAATTGTGTGGATCCTACAGAGAAACCTGTCAACGTTTGCAATTGCTAGAAAATGACGCTCATTGGGATCAAACTCTCAATGATGCTGTAATATCATCACACGCTCATCAAATACGAACATTGTTTTCTATAATCATATCTACATGCTTCCGATCAAACCCAAATGATTTGTGGATCAAGTACAAAGATTATATGTGTGATGATATTTTGTATCAAATACGCAATAGAATGGAAAATCCAAATATACAAATCAGTGAAGAAATTTATAACGAAGCATTGATTTCAATTGAGGACATGTGCTTGATGATGTCAAACAAACTATTAATTTAATTACGCCTGGCCGCGCCCAATCGTCCAATACATGATTCTTTTAACCAAGAGTTGCACCGAGAAAAACTGTATGATCTCAACACTTTGAAAGAATTAATTCAAACAAATCTTCCACTGTTGAATGAACAACAGAAGTATGTATTTGATACTCTTATGAAAGTAAAAAATGATGAAACTGGAGGCATTTACTTCTTAGATGCACCAGGTGGTACAGGAAAAACTTTTTTGATTTCATTAATATTAGCAACAATTCGCTCGTAAAATAAAATTGTACTTGCACTCGCTTCGTCGGGAATTGCAGCAACTTTGCTTGAAGGTGGTCGAACAGCCCATTCAGCACTAAAATTGCTATTAAATGTGTAAAGCAATGAAAATCCAACCTGCAACATTTCGAAGAACTCTGCAATGGCAAAGGTTTTGCATCGATGTAAATTGATTGTTTGGGATGAATGCACGATGGCACATAAAAAATCTTTGGAGACTTTAGACAGAACCTTAAAAGATCTACGGAACAATCATAACCGATTTGGTGGTGCCATGATTTTATTAGCAGGTGATTTTCGTCAAACATTGCCAGTGATTCCACGATCAACGCCAGCTGATGAACTCAATGCATGTCTAAAGTCCTCCAATTTGTGGAAACATGTCAAAGTACTTCATTTAAGCAAGAATATGCGTGTCGAATTGCAAAATGACCAATCTGGAAACATATTCTCTAAACAACTCATTGACATTGGTAATGGCAAATTTCCTAGAGACATGTTGACTGGCTGCATTAACTTTCCTGAAAGATTTTGTCAATTAACTCGATCAAAAGATGAACTGATTCAGAAGGTGTTTCCAGATGTTGCTGAAAATTACAGAAACCATGATTGGTTGAGCGAACGAGCTACATTGGCTGCAAAAAACATAGATGTAAATGAATTAAATTTCAAAATTCAAGAACAAATTACAGGCGAATCGAGCATATATAAATCAGTTGATTCAGCTACTAACCAAGATGATGTAATCAACTATCCACCGGAATTTTTAAACTCGCTGGATTTTCCGGGATTGCCACCTCACAATCTTCAATTAAAGGTTGGATCGGTAGTGATAATGTTGCGAAATATCAACCAACCGCGTCTTTGCAACGGCGCACGTTTAGCGATAAAAAAATTACTAAACAACGTGATAGAAGCAACTATACTAAAGGGAAAGTATAAAGGAGAAGATGTTCTCATA
Organism: Coronaproctus castanopsis; assembly: GCA_032883995.1. Lineage (NCBI taxonomy): Eukaryota > Metazoa > Arthropoda > Insecta > Hemiptera > Monophlebidae > Coronaproctus > Coronaproctus castanopsis. Next base: position 74,292,972 of record CM065052.1, on the reverse strand, counting down.
CCGCGCATCCCAATGATTCCGACTGATGTGCCATTTGAGTTTAAACGACTACAGTTTCCAGTGCGGTTTGCTTTTGCTATGACCATAAACAAGTCCCAGGGGCAATTATTAAGTGTTTGTGGTATTAATTTGGAAAACCCATGTTTCTCACATGGTCAATTGTATGTTGCCCGTGTTGGAAAACCATCAGATTTGTTTGTCTATGCGCCAGGTAATCAAACGAAAAACATCGTATATCACAGAGCACTACAATAAAAGTAAAACTGATTTTTGTTAATAATTATGATTCACATGATTAACAATAAAGCGATCTATCGGATGAAACGAAAAAACCGCGTTTCAGCTAATAAATTTATACATTTATTGATTGTGGGGCGATACGAAGTTCGCCGGATCAGCTAGTCATAAATGAAAAATGTGATATAAAATATGAGAAAAGCATACAGGAAAAATACTTACTGAGGAAACAAATAAAATATAGAATAACCAATACTGAAGACAAAATATGGCGCACAAATAGACAAATATATTATGACGAAATTGTTAAATGAAATCCCCGATGACATATTAAAAGGGACAAATATTAAAATAAAAATAAAAAAAAATAGAAAAATAAAAAGTTGGTTGATGGATGAAATGGCGGTAAAGAAAATAATAAATAATAACTCAAAATAAATAAAAACTGGCAAAAGGCATTGTAAAAACAAAATTCAGGGAGGGATTGAGCATAGTGACGCTACAAAAGTGCTGTTACAAATATTAGTATATATATAATTAAGATTAATAAGAAAATTAAAAATAAGATGTGTGAGTAAAAATGTGGAAATGGATGTGAGCAAATGATGTGTCAGTGGGAACAAGTGTAATTCAATATATCTAAGTTATAAAAATTATTACATAATTATATTAATATGATATAAATTAAATATAAGTAAATCTGTCGACAAGCCCATGCTTGACGGAATAATTGAGAAATGTTAATTATAAGGCGTGCTTGTGTTACTATATATAAACGTGCAGGTACTCTATTTGTAAATTTAAACAAATATAGTTTTCAAAAAAAAAAAGTTATTGCTGTAATAGTAGTGGTAATACTATTAATATTTGCGGTTCATCGTACAAATTTACTTTACCGACTATATTTATTTGTTTTCATTTGTCAGCTTTATTTTTATCATTTTACCGCATATTTATAACGTAATTAATAATAAATCGTAATTATCCTGATTAGATTAAATCATTTCGCAGCTTACTCGAGCCCTTTATTTACACCGAATTTGAAATAAGTTGATACATCTCTTATAATTAGTAGAAAACAGACCGACTAAAGTACGCCGTAAAATATAGAATAACAAACGGAATAAACATAATTGTCGAAAAACATAAACAATTCTTTCTATCGATACAGGAAACGAATATATTTGTTCACTTCGAGGTAGTTTTTAGAGTAGCTACGAAAAACCAATTTGTTAATTAAACATTTACATCTCGCATTCAGCAAGTCGCGTTAAGTCTACAGATTATTTGCTCAAAATATTTAATAAACGTTCTATATGAAAAAATGAGTTTATAATTTAGGAAATATTAATTTTAATCTCATTATCCCGCTCCGTATGACGTGAAATTAATAGACCCACCGGTAAAGGTCACCGCCAATTATGAACGTCTCGGAATAGTGTATGTTTGAAAGTTACACGAATTACGCAACCGTATAATAATATGTCAAAGAAAAGAGATAAATGAAAGTCTCCAATCGACAATTAGGTTTAATCCTTCGAGACCGGATATATTAATTTTTAATACTTTTATAAAACTAATTTAATGAGCCCAATTTTTAAACATCATAAAAATTTTGTTACAATTAAAAGGCATCAATTTTTAATAGACACGACTTTGATATGAAATCACCGATCTTTGTAGACACGTAAATGAAAAAAAATAATTTTAACCCAAAATACTGTATTAGTAGATACCTATTCCAATCCTAGGATTCTACCTGCTGGTGTTCCATAGAGTAGCATTCTCGAACCCTTTCTCCATGTCCTATTAATGGTTTACCATGATGACAACATATCACCACTTTCCTCTACGCTTATAATACTGCAATTTACACATGCTCGTATAGAGTTGACACCATTATTAGCAACAGACTCGCAAATAGTTACAATAAAATATACAAATATTATGCAAAATGTGGAAAATCAAAATTAACACGAAAAAAACTGAAGCTATATTATTTTCCAGACGCAGACATCAGGTCCCACAATGTATTACAGTAGATAACAATCAATTACAGTGGAAATCTGCTGTTAAATACCTCGGTCTCACTCCAGACAGATGGTTAACATCCAGTAAAATTAACCGGAGTATTGATAAAACTCATGCTCGTTTACATCAGTTATTCCCAATATTCAATAATCGATCAAAATTAAATAAAACAAATTATTGATATACACAGCTCTCATTTTACCAATCATCCTTTATGTTTGTCCTGTCTGGTGTAGTATATATAATTCCGCCGATCAATAAACCACAAATTCTTCAGAATGAATTGCCTCCGAATCATCATTAATGCTCCTTTTCATACAAAAATTACTCAAATACACTCCGCACTGAATCGCCCGTACATATCTCAACTTCTCAGCAAGCAAGCTGCTAAATTTCATCGTAAGTGTCCCATAAGTCAATATACACTTGTACAACAAATTGGTAAAATAAAAGAATTAAACATTTCCCCTGTAAAATCGTCTATTTTAATAAACTAACTTTAAGACTAGTTTACTAAATCTAAAGTGAGAGCGTACGACCGCTCGATATACGTTTTTTTTATGTATATGTTCTGATTTGTAAACAATTTAAATATTATTCACTATTAATTCATTCATATGTAATATACATGTTTATCAATATACATTTTTTTTTAAATAATAATTGTTAATTACGGTCGAAATATTAGAATTTATTTGTTTATGGTATATGTGCAAAAAAATTCTGTTGTGACCAACTTTATATTGAACGAGTTGCAGATTTTCGGGAAAACATACATAATGCACATCTCTCTGTACACTATTTGAAATCACTCCCCAAAAAATACGCTAAGCTGACATTAGAGAAATGTAGTTTTTTATTTTCTATCACTTCAAACGGTTTGGCAATAGTTAAAATTACGATGGTTTTAAGTTTACATTATTAGGTGGATGCCCTTTGTAAACAAAATTTGAAAAGGTGATTTCGTAATTTGTTCGCCTGATAGCGATGTAGTAAATCGATTCGAATAAATTAGGTACAAACAGAAAATAATGACGACTTAATCCTGATTACTGCTGCCCCAACAAAAACTTTACAACTTTTCCTATTAACACGTCTACACGCGTGCAAGGTCATTATCATCCAATCGAGTGTTCGATTTCGAGCGTCGTGATCCAATTTATGACTTTGAAGGAAGTTTTCTCCATATAAATCTCTGTTCTCGACCTTGCGCATAATTTCTTGGACCGTCCGAATACCAGTTATCTTCTTGATTTTTGGTCGATAAAGCGTACTGGCAGTCGACCTATCTGCCGTTTATCTTGTTCCCTGAATGACCACCTTCTCGATGCTATTAGCTCGAATAAAGAACTTCAACATTCTTTTATAAATGACAGACATTATTCTGTGGTGTGGTTGGATGTTTAACTGTTGCAGAATTGAGGCATTCATTCTACGAATAGTCCATGGAATTCTTAAAATTCTTCCGTACGCTATCATTTATCGATTAATTAATTAGTCACATTTAATCAACGAAGACGCTACAACATCGTCGAATCGAAAATGTTCAAATTCGTACCCGCCTAGAATATATTTATAGTATATTCGCGATTTTTTCCGGTGTAAATCGTGTCAATTTTTTTTTTTTTTTTTAGACGCTTTGACACATCGCGCGTGTATACGAAATTCCTTGCTCGTACAGCTACATTAGGCAGGCTGATAGGAGCATCGATCAGAGATTAAAAGAACACAAACGAAACTGTAAACATAAGAGAAAATATACCGGGCTTCGCGCATCAGTATCCTGGGAATCACGAAATACGATTTAACGATTTTGAAATCTCGTCCATAACGGATAAATATAGTAGAAGCAATTGAAATGTTTAAGCATTCAAATTTCAACAGAACGGATACCAGCTAAATTGGACTTAGTTACCGGTGGTTACTGCACAGGTTAAAATAGTAGTAAACAACTTGAGTCTCCTGTAGAATAATGATCGCAAAAACATCGGTACAGGGATATGCGCACCCACAGCAGGGCATTTGTTTATCGCAAAATACGGACAACATTAAGTGTCTAAATCATCGCGTTCTTCTAAGCGTAATTGTATAAATATATATAGACATTCGCTACGGCTCTCAGTTTGAAAATGACTATTGTAATTGTTTTCGAAACGTTACTTAATAATAAAAAAATCGACGCGGTTTACACTCGGAAAAAATTGTGAATGTAAGGATAAAAACTGTGAAGATTTAAAAGTTCATACGAGCTTTTCTATTATAGGGTGACCCAGATAAGACGTGTGGTTTTGTTTTTTTGAAAAAAGCAGTTGGTAACACACTGCTACAACGAAAACCGCGTGTTCCACGTTTAGTGTACACACGAGAGATTCGTTTTTGTACAATTTCACTTATCATGGCATCCTATAACGAGAAGGAGTGCGCCTTTCGAGTGGAACGTTGTTTTCAGTATGAATCGATCGCGACAGTGCAAAGAGAGTTTCGAAAACAATTCGAACGCAAACCTGTACCACCTCGCAATTCGATTTTATGAAGGTGGGTTGAAAACTTTCGAGAGAACGGCTTCTACAACGGATAAATAACTTCCAGGACAAAAATAAAAAACGATTCATAAACATCGATCGAGTTTGAACAGTGATCATTCGAAGTTTGGAACGCTCTGTAGAAACCCTTCGCCGTATATTGCTGGAAGACTGGAAATTTTATCCTTATAACTAGTAATAGCTCAGGAATTAAGACCATGAAAATACCAATAAAACCTGTAAAACCAGTATACTTAAAGTAATTTAATTATATTAATTTTTTATAATGTTGAATGTCAATTGAAAATTAGTTAAATCACTAATATTTATTTTCTCATGGAAAAACACAAAGCTTTTCGGCATTTACGCCATTATCAAGTGGACATTTTTTTTTTTAAATCATATCTTTAAAAGTATAAATTACAAATAATTACTTAAAAATATTTGATGGTGAAAATATATTCCATAAAATGTTGTTCCGCCTCTGTTCTGTTTATTTTTTGAATTGTTGAAATTTAACATCAATATATTTGTTATTTTTAATTTATATTTTTAAAATTGATTTTTTTTTTAATTTTTTGTTCACTTGATAATGGCGTAAATGTCGAAAAGCTTTGTGTTTTTCTATAAGAAAATAAATATTAGTGATTTAACTAATTTTCAATTGATTTTTTAATTCAATTATAATTTACTATATACGATGATTACGACAAGGTAATTGCGATTCTAATATAGAGATAAATTAAATCTATATCGTTAGTGAAATTAATTAACCAGTAATTTATAATAGGTTGTGTTTTAGACGTCTGTGTTTGTATTTCGTATACATCGTTTTTCGTCGCCTGGAATCGTAATCTCCAATAGGCCTAATGTGTGGAATATTGTGTGATGAACACCGAGTGAAGAATTTAGCGGATAGGTTTAATATATAATCCTTAAGATAGGGTAGTTTCATGCAAAAATGAGATTCTTTCGTATGTTGACTTATTTCATATGCATCGGAGGCACCTGTTTTGTATTGGAGTTGTTTATATGCAGAATTTGAGATAGAACACCATACTGGGCACGCGTAAGTTATTACCGGGCGTATAAGAGTTTTATAAAGAATCATTTTATTATGAGAATTCAGGAAGGATTTTCTGTTAAAGATGGGATAGATGGCGGAAATTGCTTTATTCGATTTAATATTAATATGAGATAAGTGCCGATTAAAATTCAAGCGGCGATCGAGAAAGACACCAAGATGGCGTATTTCATTAGTCCAATTAATAGGTTTATTCGCTATGAGAATTCTGTTATTGAATGCCTGAAAAGGATAGCTTTAGTTTTGTTTGGATTAATATTAATTTGCCAGCTCTTAAAATAGCGTATCGTGCGGTTTAAATCATTTTGAAGTTTATTATTAATTGAATCGGGCCGGAATGAACTACAGAATAATGCAGTATAAGGCGAAGTTAGCTGAAGATAATTTAGGAAAGTCGTATAAGAATAAAGTGAACAGAAATGGACCGAGCACGAAAACTTTTCGCTGAAACGGTACTGAAAAAAAAAGCAAAGACAAAGAGATCGATTTAAACAATCTTATACGTTTTTTTCCTCTTTAAATGTTCATTCGATCTGAAATAATTATCGCAGTCGAAGTGATAAATTACAAATGATTAAATAAATAAAAAAATAAAGATCTAAATTACTATCGGAATAGAAGAATATAATACTGACGTAGGAAAAAAGAGAATGTTCCTATAAAACTTAATCATTATCGTCTAATTGTTAGTAGATTTATTACACTGAAAAATTTTTCGAACGATTAGAAGAATATAATACTGCCGTAGGAAAAAAGAGAATGTTCCTAAAACTTAATCATTATCGTCTAATTGTTAGTAGATTTATTACACCGAAAAATTTTTCGAACGATTTTAGTTCAAGATCTTACTACTACTACTACTAACAATAACAATAACAATAACAATAACAATAATAATAATAATAATAATAATAATAATAATAATAATAGAATCAACAGAAAAATAAAGTGAGTAAGAAAGGTAAAAAGAGATGCTATATATCGTAAGATAAAAACTTTACTTTTTCGTTAACTTTGTCAGAATTCTCTTCCCAATCGAAAAAACATTTTACTGCGCGGACTTAGCCCGAATTTTGAGCTCAGTTTCGAAATAATAACAATGATAATAATTAATAGTAACAATAATAATAATCATTATTATTATAAGCGACGTAGTTGGAAAAACCGGTCAAAGTGGAAAGTTAACCGAAACATAGACTACGGGGGAATTTTCGAAAGGAATACACGACGGATTCAACGTCGATAAAAGAAAACCGTGTAGGCGTTCAACACTAGAGAAGGATAGCGGATTAGGAGGAAAAGAGAGAAACAGGGGATGAGATTTGATAGAACTGGAAAGGACAAGACGAACAAATCGCCTCGTTAACTTCGAAGAGGATTCGGCTTCCTACGCGAGTTTTGAAGAAAATTTTCATCCTTTTCTGACTTACGATTCGGATAGTTTCCTTAAATTTAAGGTCATCGCGTAGGATGCTATTTTCCTTCATACCCTGACAGCTTCATCCAACATATATGTACATATTATATATACATATATATATACATTATATTAGATGGATGTATGTGTTTGTAATACATATTATCTTCAACCAACCGTATAAAGTCATGTTATAAGACTTTAACGGGAGGTTTTTAAACTGCGTAAAATACACGAAACATCAACCGCGATAAATTTACGCACACCAATACACATATTCATCTATGTAAGTCATTTATTTTGTTTTAAATGTAATTTTTTCTAATAACCGATGTGCATCTACAGCACACACGTACGTATCAAAACATACACACACACATATATATATATGTCAGTTTGTTGAAATTTAATATCACATCTGTTGCTAGGAGAAAATAGTCAACAAATTTTGGGACGTTTTATATTTTCGAGATATTTTAGAAAATATTTCCTGTTAACTAGAGCGTGTGCTGCCACGATGATAATCGTAAATTGGTAAAAGAAGGTAATCGAATAAGCGCTTGTTCATCGACAATATTGACGACGAATGACCAAAATTTATTTAGGTTAACTGCAAATTGGATTAAAACAAGTATCTCTGTTCAACTACCTAACTATCTAGGGGATCATAATTATCACCGCGTGAACTGGGATTTTTACCATTTTGATTTGGCCCAATTTCATATTTTTTTACCAAGCATCCATCTACTTTTTCTTTCTTCTACGTGGTAAATAAAAGAAAAACAAAATTGACTATATTCCTTCTGCCAACGTTTCCAAAAAGGTTTACATAAATTATCGATATTATCAACTGAACAATATTATTATTATTATTATATAATAATAATATTATTATTATATATCGGCGCGAGAATTAGATTGAACACAGGATATTCTAATAATTGAAAGAACGACAGGAAAAAATTCAGTAATCGTGGGCGTGTATATCAGTAAGCAAAGAATCGTAGATTAGAGTAGATTGACGATGTAAGAACGACGTAAAGTTTCGAACAAGTACCGTGACTTAATGGATGGACTTGATCCGCTCAAAGAAATTGAGTGTCTTGAATACTAGTTCATTTAGTACAATAGTTCCATAAAACGCGTATATCGGTCGCAAGTAGATACGATAATATATTTAAATGAGAAAGGTCGTTCTCGTTTGACCAATGTTAGAATTTACAAAAAATGTTTCGACGAGTCGCTTAATGCGAGGAACACATTAATTAAGAAAGATCATTTCCTAAAATACGGAACACAGTTGAGCAGAAAATATACCGACTTCTTCTTATCTCGAGACCAACATCGAGATTGTCTTGCATGAATAACGAATGAACGAATACATTATTATTATTATGATAATTTTTTTAATATAAATCCAGCTAACTTAAAGATAAGCGCACTGCACGAAGAACAAAATCCAAAACGTTTAAACTGTTTAGAATAAATTACAGTGAATTTCAAGAAGTATTCCTGTAATATTTCCTCAGTAATACATATTTAAATTAAAATAAAATCGAAATACTTTTTTATACCGTACCACAATATATTTAATAAACACAGTTTAGTACTTTCACCGGTTACATCATTATCACATTTATCGCATAGTCGCGATATATTAAATTTATCACTCGACTAAAACATTATCAGTGAAACTAGTAGACTGCGATCATTAGTGAAACTAGTTTTTTCAACGGGCTACAACATACCGGGCATTTTACTAATATATTGCCATACCGTATAAAAGTTTTTTTTTTCCCCCGTTTGAAAGTGAATTTATCTCATGTAATATATCGCATATAAATTTGGGCAGTTCAATATTACAAATAAACAAAAAAAAAAAAAATATATCGTAATCGTCATATTTAAATAAAACAAAATAAAATCAAAATACTGTTTTTTACCATATCGCAATATATATTGAATAACCGTAGTTTACTAATTTCACCGAGCATCGTCATATTATATCATATTTAATAAACACATCTATTAGTTTGATTGGCTTTAGCTACTTTTCACAACATCATCGATATTTTTATTAAATATATTGCCGTACGGTTATAAAAGTATTTTTATTTTATTCTGTTTTATTGCGAATTTACCTCCTCACGTATAATATTCCAAATATTGCTGAAATAAAAAATCGGCGGATTGAAAGCTTATACGAGAACAACTTTAAAGATAAAAGCAGTTAACTTATACGACGTAAAATAAATAAACTCAAGTTGAAAGTTATATCGATACATAAGCATAAGGTTTGTGTATTTTTTTACATCTACGTCTTAGTAACAAGATATGATCAGATGTCACGAACGATAGAATTTTTATGTTTTTTTTTCCACAGTTTCTCCAAATATATGTGGGAGCTGAAGAATACTGTAAACGGGGGGAATTTTTTTAAGCGAAATTTAGTATAATCAATTAACAGATACCTTTCTAGGAGAAAGAATAGCAATTTTTTTAATAGTTAATATACAATAACACGATCGGATTCGTTGCGTTAAGTAAAAATTTTCTACAATTATCCATCAGTTGCTCGTATGGATGATTCTAGTTTGAAATTTTATATTTTCCAGTCATATTCTGTTTTCCTACTATTATTGTCTTTCATAATATAGAGTGACCCAGAGAAGACGGGCGGTTTTTTTTTTTTTAATAAACTCAAAAACTACTCGACCAACATATTCGAATGAAATTTTATTTAATAGTAGGAAAAACGGGAGATTAACTTTCATTGATTTGTGGAACACAATGTTGTTCAGATGACCGCCATTTACAACAAATACATTCATTCAGACTTTATACGAGCATATGTCGCTGAATTTTTGAAATTTCTTTAGAAATCCGAGTTTTCAGGTCTTCTAGATCTGGTGGACGTGTTTTGTAAACGTGGCTCTTAAGGTATTCCCACAAAAAAAAAAAATTGCCTAACCTTGAATTCTTTTCAAAACTCTCCTTACACTGTCGTGATCGATTCACGCCGAAAATAACGTTCTATGCAAAACGTGCACTCCTCGTTATAGGAGACCGCTGAAACTGGACAAAAACGAATATCTCGTGTGTACACTAAACGAAGAATAGGCGGTTTGCGTTGTAGCAATGTGTTACCAACAGCGCTATTGAACTGGGTCACCCGATATTAATTGCGATAGTTTCATATTTATTTTCTGTCACGATATATCCATCAATCTTCGGTTTTTTTTTTTCATCGTTACTAGTAATTCTTGTTTCCTTTATTCATTACTTTTCGCATTCAGATCCTTTTCTATTTGTTACCGTCCATCGTAACGACTTCGTTGTTCTTTAATTTCTATTCATAATTTACAAATCATGCCCGAGATTATCTTTCCTGTCATCCAGTTTCCGGTATATCTTTGCGACATCCCCCCTACCTTCTATCGTAATAACCTCGTCCCTGTTCTTTGATTTCTTCTACTTTACGATCCAGCTCCGTAGATATTTATAGGACGCGAACTTTTCAATATTCCTCTTTTGTATCAACCTCATCGCTGTCTGATTTCTTTTTCATTATTTTTATGTATCATTATTATCAAGAATAATAAAACGATAAAACCTAATCGATCGACATGCCTTGAAATAATAATAATAATATTAATGTACATTTCGTTTGGCGAGAGATGTTTTTTCGTAAATACATAACCGCAGCATGACAATCTTAAATTTCGTAGAATGAATGAAACACAACAGAATTCTAAAAGCTATAAACGTTTATATTTTTACGACTTTTTTTTTGGACGTTAAAATTCTTCCTTTATATTATATATATATATATATATATATATATATATATATATATATATATATATATATATTAACTCCACATTTCAAATTATCTTCTTTATTTCTTCATCAGTATAAAAATAGCGACAGGATATAAATAATTACAAGACTTCAACTAACGACTAACGAATAAAGGATTCAGATGAACCGATACTCCCCTCAAAAAAGAAAATTCAAAACGAAAAAATAAATAATAATAATAATAATAATGAAAAGTTTTGAACATGCGGTAATCACCCATGAAAGGGTAAATTTGTATTAATTTTTTTTTTAAATTTAAATTTTAATGATCATAGTAATAAGTTATAAAGAAAAACCGCATTTATTTAAACGAACTCGATTTTTGCGACCTTGAAAATATTCCGAATGGAAAATTTATAACTCCTCGGATTTCCATAAATTAATTATAAATTCGTTTTTCATTTCTCCATTACACCCACACTGGTGTAGTCTCGTATTTAGCTAAATTTCAATAGCAACCGTTAACAAAGGCGAATTGCAGCGGCGTAATATTCGGAAAAAACTTAAACCAACAAATAAACTTAATTCGTTCGGTTATATATATATATATATATATATATTTCTTTTTATAACCCCAAAAAATATCAATAAAACAACCGATATTTTCAATATATGGTATAATTTCCACTTTACGACAAACGCGTCCATAAATATGTACTATATAATATGCAGACGTATACGTAATACGATACACACATATAGACATTCACAGTATTTTTTTCTCCTATATAAACAAATTTCATTTTGAAAAATTTGCAGTAGAAGTTAAAACCCACGCTAATTGATTTTAATTTCCCAAACGTCCGAATGATGTAAAAAAAGTTTATGCATATTTACTGAGCATTAGGTGCGTTTCCGGCGAATTTCATTATTATCACTACAATCTGTTCTTCATTCAGCTGTTTTGTCAATTATTTTCAACATTTCTGACGCAATTATTAAGGAAAAACTGAAAATTTATATACATATATATACAAATCTAAACACGGACGTTTTCATTAAATGTACACGCTGACAATTTATACATAAAGTCATTTAATTAAATCATTATGAAGTTCGCGCAAAGCGAATAATTTGTTTATTTTAAATTTCTAATTTGAGTATTTTACTTATATATCCATCAATCTAATATACGTTGATACATTGGAGAGTAGTGATTTTATGAATTAACAAAACAAAATAAAAACAAGTTAATCACGAAATCTGTTTTTTTTTTTTTTTGTTTTGTTAATCTTATATATATATATATAAAATAATTTTTTTATTTTAAATTTCTAATTTGAGGATTTTACGTATATTTGATACTGCGAGGGTAGCGCAGTCTGCCGGACTCAATGTGAAACATTCCAAAATCAACAACTACTTATAAATAAAATAAAAAAACATTTTCCAGTGGACCAAATTGTGAATCTAAACCATTCTCAAATCCCCTTGAACACACACAAAAAATTTCATCAAAATCGGTCCAGTCGTTTAGGAGGAGTTCAGTGATATACACACGCACACAAGAAATATATATATAAAGATATACATATAATCACGATACACATGGTATATAAAAAACAACTTAAGATTATTTTTAATTTTGCAACCATAAGCAAGAATGCGGGAGCAATATATGCACTAAACGAAAGATAAGTTATATATTATTTGTTCAGCACAACTCTGTGTGGAAAGTATCAGATTTATTGTTCTAATGAATGACTACACTGGTCCAGCCAATAATTCTACCATTCCCGAAATAAGACATTCTTCCATTATTTTGCCCAGCCAATAATTATACCAATTCCGAAATAAGGCATCCATTTCCTTTCTTATCTATTTCCCACCACGTCAAATGAGACCTAGTATTTATTGAGTATTTGAATATCCTAGCTTGTGTTAATCTGGTGGAAAACATCAGAAATAAGTTGAAAAAAAAAAGAAATCAGAACCATCACCATCATTAAATGCCGTCTCCGTATTGAAGGTAAGCGACTACTTACCTATACATATTTTGTTGTACAGTGTAAGTAACATACAAGGTAATCACAACACGGCCTTAGCGTACATAGCCAAGCACACCCGGGAGTACTGATTGTAATCGCTTTAACGCAACACCCTGTTATTTTGTAGTGTACTATATTATTACTAGCGCGCGCATAGTTATTTATATGTTTATTTTCAGATGATAATTTTTGTGTCACCGATCGTATTCGAAAACTAGGCACCGTCCGTATAGAAGTCCGTGTTCTAGCCACTATGCTATACCGAATACCGACGACTAGAACAACTATAGAATGTGAAATTAAATTACAAGAATGGATACAAAATAAAACGATTCTTCGTTTAAACGTATATCCTGTGTTGTTCGTTTCGATTTCTAACGCGTTGTATAAAACCGGTTTATTACGCTTGTGTATTTGTGTAGATCAAGAAAACAGAAAAATTAAACTAAGTGATAAATGTACTTTATTTGTATGATACGTTTAAAATAAGAGAACATTCTCGTGGATGGATACGAATCGCTGATACGAATGTAACCCTGAATTACCGATAAATGGACAATTCGTGATTTGTAAAGCGGGCTGTAAAAATAGTGATCATTTTGATTGTACGACTATATCCCAGCGAACATATTTAACCAGATCGAAAACGGATAAAGAAAAATGGCGTTGCCAGCATTGCAAGGAAGATATAAAATCGCCAGATAAAACGCTAAGTGAGGATAAAGAAAGTACAAACTTACTCAGAGAAGTTCTTAGGCGAATTGAAGAGATGAAAAGAAATTACGATTAATAAAGGGTTAAAAATAACAAGCAAAAAGATAAAACGATAAATGAATTAAATATTAAAATTAACGAACTGGAACAATACAGCAGAAGAGATACTTTAGAAATATATGGAATAACTGAAAAATAAAATGAAATAATCAATATCGCTGGAAAGATGGGCGTGAAGATGGAAAAGAGCGACATACAAGTAATCCACCGTACGCGAAGTAAAAACAAAGACAAAAGAAAAAGGCCAATCATTGCCAAATTACACAGAAAAAAAAGCAGAAGAGATGATAAATAACCGTAAATCACTCGTGCAGAGACATGATGATGAAGGGAGAATATTTGTAAATGAGGCGATATCACCTTTTTACAAGGATCTATTATGGAAAAGCCGCGCTCGAGATTTTGGATATCCATTCGTATAGTTCAAACGTGGAAAACTGTTTGTGAGGAAAACAGAAGGAACGCGACCATTTCGAATTTTAATGGAAGAAGATATTATTAAGTATATATTAATTAAAAAATTATTGTAAATATTGCGAAATAGTTATATCGTGAGATATGATTGCGGTATATGTGATTATTTGGATGAGAGAGAAATAAAATTATAGTTATAAATAACGGTAAGATGACACAGCTAAACTAAATATTATATATGTTAACGTAAGATCAATGAGAAAAAATTGGAATGAAGTAACTGCGCAGTGTCATATTAGAAAAATTCATACCCTAATATTGGGGGAAATAAATGTAAATAAGTATACTCTATTGCAGGCTATGAAAGATTTGATAATTTAGAAGATAGTAAAACTAAGCATGGAATAGTAATTTATATAAAACAAAATTTAGATATTAAAATAAAACCCATAAGTAACCATATGGTGAATGCTGAAAATATGTTAATAAAATTATATATAAATAACGTCAAGATATTTTTGTGGCCTCTTTATAGGCAACCAGTGTACAATATTGAGAAGTACGTGGATGAAATATTTAATATAGATGCAGAAAAATTGCGGAATAAAACAGTCATATACATATAGGTGATATAAACACCGCGATAAGCGAGCAAAGAGTAAAGAACTATAAAATGATTATGAATGAAATGGGGTATATAAGTAACATAAAAGGTTTTACAAGATAGGAATGGAAGGGGAGTTGTTTTACACTGTTCACAAAATAAAGTACACATTTTTTACATTTTAAACATAAAAACTTAAATATTAAAATAGCTGATCATAATATGATAGGCTGCGAGATTCATTTTAATAATACACAAGCAAAAACAAAACCTGAAACACAGAGACAGTGTTGAAGAAAAACAACTTAGGAACAAGTTGAATAATACAAATTGGAGCAGTAGTACGGACACTGAAAATTCCGCCGAGTTATATAAGGAAATAAAAGGGAAATTTGATGAGAAAAGCTTGCCAAAAACGTATAAACAAAAATAGAGGTAGGAAAACAGTAGCGATAAAAGAATGGATTACTAAAGATATTATACAAATGATACAACGCGATGCTCTTTATAAAAAAAACATAAAAATAATATACAAAATAAATCGATAAGGAAACAGTACGATATACTCAAGAACAAAGTAAATAAACAGATAAGAATACAAAAGGATAAGTTTACCAAGGAGAAATTTAAGCAAACAGGAGGAAGGAAAATGTGGAATAATGTCAAGGAAATAATCGGAAAGGGGAAACCTCTTGGAATCGATGATACAATAGAGAAGTATATGTGCAAAAAAAGTAGTATTCAAAATGATAAATTTTAGTAATGAATTTGTACAGTGTAATGAAAATTGAGCATAAGTGTGACACAACTACCTTGAAACAAACAAAATGTGACGTTAATGTCAACATGTACATACTCATGGCAAGAAAAAAATAGATTGAAAAATTAATAGAAAATTTGATAGCAGAAAAGGCATGTGGAAGTGACGGTATTAGAATTAAAGATGTTAAAACTATAAATACTAAACTTTCCAGTACAATAACCCGAATAATAAATAAAACAGTAGCCGAAGGTGAAATACCGGAAGAACTAAAAGTATCTTTAATAAGGCCAGTTTATGAAAAGGGGAATTATGGAAAAATATGTAGTAAATTATCTAGTTAAATTTTTAGAAGAAAATAAAATAATGGATGAAAATCAATATGGTTTCCAGAAAAATAAATCTACATCAAAGGCTTTGGAAGATTTTTGTGAAGACATAAAATTGAACTCTGAAATGGAAAATAAAGTAATAGTTACTTATATTGACCTTACTAAAGCATTTGACACAGTAAATCATGGAAAACTGTTAAAAAAAATAGAAGAAATAGGGATCACTGGCAAAGTTAAAAAATGGTTTCAAAGTTATCTGAGTGATAGGAAGGGCACAGTAAGTATTTCGGGAAGACAAGGTCCAAAATTTTAAATAAATAAAGGTGTACCTCAAGGTAGCAATATTGCCCCAATTTTATTTATCATATATATAAATGGGTTACAAAAACGAATGAAATACAGTAAGGTATACGCATTTGCAGACGATATTGCTGTAATGACGGAAAATATAAATCTATCAAATGCAGAAGCAAACATGCAGGAAGACTTGATTACAGTTACTAAATGGGCTCACGATAACAACTTAGTAATAAATACAACGAAAACTAAAAGTATGTTCCTGAAGCCCGTGATGGACAGAATAAGATATAAAACCATTTTGTGGATGCATTCAAACGATCGTGCTCACTATATGTGACATAGGAAAATATATGTATGAAGAAAAATTGCAATAAAATAGAAATGGTAGGAAAATATAAATATCTAGGAGTAATCGTAGACGAAAATTTGAAGTGGAACAAACATACGGCCTTTGTAGAAAACAAACTGCGTATGACCTTACTTATGCTATATACTCTACGGAATTATGTAAGTAGACACTTCAAGAAAATAAATCTTTATCGAGTTTAGTCAGAGAATTAACACTTGAAGCTCTTGATTCTGTAAAAAGTTGCTAAAAAGCTTGATAAAGAGAATGCAAAAACTTACTCTCACGAAGAAGCGTGACGATGTTAAAAACTGATGTACAGCAAACATTAATAAAAAGCGAAGAAATGAAAGAAAGTATGGTATAATCACATTAGATGAGTATTTGAGGATAACAGAGATGGTTTGCAAATAAAATGATGAAAATATACTAAATATATACTAAAGGATAAAGTAGTTCGGGCAATCAAATGCGCTAAAACATGACCGTAGCATTAAACCCTTTGATAATAGAAGTATTAAGATATTGACTCGATTATTTAATAGAATTTATACGACAGGAGATATTCCAAAAGAATAGTTATCTGCTCACAAAGACCAGCAGGCTATTTAAAAGTAATCTGGGAATATAGCAAATATGCGAAGAAAACGTAATTCGGTTTTCGATGTGGGCCGAAAACTAGGGTGCATTATTCTGTAAGAATATATTAATTTAAAAGTTAAAAAATTCAAGCGACCAATATATGATAGGTAAATAGATTTCAAAAAGGCTTTCTATAAGACTTTCTCTAAACTGCATACAGAAAAGACGGCCAGGCAACAAATGATGTCCAAATCGCAAACTGCTGATGAGTACAATCCCCTTAGGACTAATCTTTTTAAAAAGATAGAACCACGGGAGTTTGGGGAGAGACGAGAGCAGGTGATAGTAATAAGTGAGAAGTGATTGACTAATGCTCTTAATGTACATTACCTCCCATTGATCCCTATGCTCTAGCTGAATAAAGTGAATGATATCATTGTGAGTTATTAAGGAGAGCTCTACACCACTAGACGAGGAGTCTTTAGCCAATGAGTCAACAAATCGTTGTCTGGAATACCTCTATGACCCGGCACCCACAAGAAGGACACAGATATTCCCACACGTTCTAAATTATTAAGTTTTAGCAAAACTAAACCAATTAATGATCTGACACGCTACGTTTATTGTCTACAGCCGTCACCACGCTTTTGGAATCGGTAATAATAAGGTAATTTCCGCGAAGGTTTAAGTCCGGTAGGATTGACAAGGCTTGTAGTACTGCTACACATTCTGCAGTAAATACTGAACATTCTTAGCATAATTTGTACATGTTACTAATATTGAGAGCTGGAATGAACACTGCTGCTCCCGTTCCTCGAGTTGACTTTGATCCATCCGTGTAAACAAGGGTGTGTAGTGGAAACATTTCTGAGATAATATTATTGAAAGCGGCACGGATTAGTGTAGGAGGATACAGACTACAGTTTCCAGGAAAAAAGGATAAATTTTGTTTGTTGAAGAAGTAAAAATATGGTACCATAAATTGAAAAGGAGTTTGCATGCACGTGAGACGTGCACGAAACTCCTCCAACCTTGTTATAACGGAACAGAGCGGGGGCATAAAACGTCAGTTAGAATGGATATGACTGAACATGTTAAACAAAGGGAAGTGATCATTATTCATCCTACGTATCAACAGTTTCAGGGCTAAATAACTCCGTCTAAGTTGTAAGGGTGGAACTTTGCACTCTGCCATTAGTGCTGATATCGGAGTGCTTTTAACACCACCAATACACAGCCTAATGCATTCATTTTGCACACGATCCAACTTGCCTAACAATACTGTTGACTCGGTTCCATAGAACATGGAATCATATTCCAGTTTAGATCGGGTTAGTGATTTGAAGAGTAGTAATAGAATAAGTCACCACCCCATCGTGTATTATACGAAATACGTAAAATGTTAATAGCGCGATTGATAGTTGTTAATAGTTTATCAATATGTGGGCGCCATATTAACCGAGAATCCAGAATAATTCCTAAATAGCGAAATGATGAGCAGAAAGGAATAGCGCCCCTTTCCGTTGTAATTAAAAGGTCATTTGGGTCATATCGGCGATATGAAAAAACTACTGCTGCACACTTTTCAACACTAAGGTTTAACTTTAAGTGAGAAAGACAATGTTCTATTGTAGCAACATCAGCATTAATATTCGACATGGCAACAGAAAAACTCGAATTTGATGTAAACACAGCGATATCATCTGCATAGAGTAAAATCCTAGAGCGCATGTGGAGCTGCGACAAATTCCAAATATAAAGATTATAAAGGATCGGGTTTAGAGAAGACCACTGGGGTAAACCTTTGTATACTGTACGTTGATAATTAACCAACCTTGTATTTAATGATATACAACGCTGCAGAAATAATCTACAAATAAAGTGGCAACAGTTATGGATAATAACTTACACTGCAAGGTAGGCAAATTGATACTGCCATAAGCATCCATTATATCCAGAAAAACAGTAATGTTAAAATGTTTTTCAATAAGACTATTGTATATATTGCCTAGCAGGTCACCCACACAGTCCGAAGTGCTCGTATTACTGCGGAAGCCGTACATATTAGGAGGAAGGAGGCTAAAAACACACACAAAAAAAAACAACTAGGAGATACTGAGTTAAAAGTAGTGAACAATACATACCTAGGAGCTTGGTTTACCAACGACGGGGGATTCAAACGAAGAAATTAAATGCAGGATAGGACAGGCAAGATTAGCAATAATGAAAATGAAGAGAACACTTAACACCGCATGGATTATCTCTTTCAGTAAGAATTAGAGCTTTAAAATGTTAAGGTCAATGTTGTTGTATATGGCTGCCAAGCATGGACGAAGGCTAAAAAAATAAACATTTTCGAAATGTGGTGTTACCGACCTATGTTGCGCATATCTCGGGAAGAAAAGGAGAAAAATTAAAAAGTACTAGATATATTAAAAAAAGACAGAGTTGTTAGATACGAACAAATGAAGAAAAATTGCGTACTTAAGACACAAATTAAGAGGTTTAAAGTACGTACAGCCGCAGAATATAATCATGGGAAAAATAAAAGGAAAAAGAACAGTTGACAGAAAAACGATTGTTACAAAAATGGTCCTCTATGAAAATAGATTTGTTCAACAAGGCAAAAAAAAAAAACGAACCTTATATCGAGAAATAAATTTGCTACCAACGACTGAGAAGAGTCAAGTAGACAAAAGAAAGATATTTCAGTTAGATAAGGTTTGTGATCTTTTTATATAAAAGTTTTGGGTGATTTTTAACTCTTTTTTGTTGTTCATTTTTTTAAAATCACTACATTCCACGCTGTTTAAAATAATAATAATTATGATTCAACGACAGACTGTGGGGGTCAGCTTTGCTCGTCGCAGAATAAAAATAAAATAAACAGCGATGTCGAATACCGTTCGGACGAGTCTTTTTTTTTTTTTTTTTTTTAATTTCCGAGGAATCCAATTTCGACGAATTTCGATAGCGAGAAATGCTGCGTGCCAAATCGAAAAACAAAAATAACTCAATTTTTTTCTATTTACCCGGAATTGAGTAAAAAACGTGGAGGTAATACATTTTCGATTATAATCCGACGGTATATTTTATTAATTATAACGTACCAACGACCTCAGTAGCCTTTATAACGTTCAGGGCGCGATGCCGTGGAAAATGTCTTTCTAATCATTTTTATGGTTACTCGAATACGAGAGCACAAAGGAACAGACTGAGAAACAGTTTCGAGCGGGGCGTCGCGTGAAAATATTAATCCGTCCTCGTAAGACACCTTACAACAACAAGTGGTTTGTTGGAATTAGGACGGGCAAACATACAAAAGCCCACTCCTCGTTTTAGAAGTCGTCATCTACGGATATCTTTATCACTCCCGTTGTAAACTTTGACGACGAACGCTATTTTCACCTACGAAACGACGCAACTTTGTTTCCGTCCAACTCTCTATTTCTTCATCACCGCTTTCACCTTATCCATATATATATATATATATATATATATATATATATATATATATATATATATACACACCTATGTATAAAACACCCTCGTAAGGGTTAGAGCTTTTGTAATCGTTTATCTTTTTTTTTCTTTCATTTCATTCGTCGTTAAGTTACTCGCTTACTCGAGTTCCATCGTTGTTTATCAACATCCCCCCAGATCTATCTCCTACACCCAACGATAAGGGATAAATGTACAACAAGCACGAGTTAACTGTAATCGGACTGGTAATAACAGCCGCCGACACATCATTGAAACTAGAAGAAAAAGCGAGTTAAGCGAAAGGGTAAGGGTAGTGTATAGGGTGGACGGGCTGAGGAGAAAGGGGGTTTCATTCACAAGAAAATTTTGCGTGGGTTAAAATAAACTAAACGCGGTTAGTTTGAACGTAGTTTAAACGCCCACGCTTGGAGAGATACTTCTCTTGTTCCGCACAAGGTAGAAGTAGAGTCATTTGTTCGGTTATTCTCTTCGATCTAAGGTAAAGTTCGACACGCGCGAGTACGTTCGAATAATAATTAAAATTTCAATTTTTTTCTTAGGGGCGATCGCGAAATTTTGAATAAATTTTTCAACCGGTGAAACTATATATTATAACGGTAAGTATATAATATAAATATTTAAACATAAATTGAGATGCCTTAACGGTTTATATAATTTAATTTATTTTTTTTCGCAATAATTGGGATTAAGTCCAATAATCAAAATTACCCATTGTGTGCACTGTTAAAAAATTAAAAAAAAAAATTCAAAAAAGAAAAAACGACTTTAAGTCTAATTTTAGATATAAAGACGTAGGTGGCCAGAGCCGTGAGGATATCATTGTTATTCAGGGCCAATAAGTGGGCAACCGAGTAGGAGCGGGGTAAATATTTAATTGTAAAATTTTCTCGATAAAGGCTATCTCTGGTATTTTTTAATTACTATCAGCTTTGATTTATAATTTCCTAATCGCGTTTAACAAAACAAAAATAAACTTACAGGCTTCAAAATGACGTGATCGTCGAAAAGCTTCGCGTTAATAAAATAATTCTTACAGTGATTAACTTCGTTTTTTTAATTCATAAAATCACTACTCTCTGATACATCAACATTAATGAAATTATATTAATCTTCATTTTCTTCGATTTTCTGCCGTGTAGTGTCCTGCGCTACTTTGGCCAGAGACACGGGAGGAAAGGTATTATATTAGATTAAAGGAACGAAATTTATATTATTGAGAGAAAATTTATCTTCAAAGTACTAGGGATGCCGTTGAAATATGCGTGGAAGATTATTGGGAACACCTGCGAGCTGACGTTGGTTGAGAGTATAAGTTAAGCGGTAAAGTTAGAATGCGGCGATGGTAAGGGAGTATTACGTGCAATGTGCTAATCGGTTATATTTTTAAAATTTCATACAAAAGTGCGCGGAGTATTATTAAATTATTTTCGAAATATCTCGACTTCGCTCGAAGGTTGGCCGCAACAAAACATCATGTTCCTAAGCCCGATCCTGCTCCTGATACTAATTATCCACTTCTACAGAAGACGGAGCGAACTGTTCGTAGCGCGGAGCAAGATTATTTATCTTCTTCCGACAACTGTAGTCAGTACTCGCGAACAGATTTTAATGAAAATCACCAACGGGATAGTTAATCAGCGACTAACCCTTAGAAGTTAATTGATAGCTGGTCAAAATTTATTATTCGTCGTCTTTCAACAAATATATAGAAAGTATATACATATATATATGTACACACACAAACATATATATATATATATATATATATATACTTTTAGTAAACGAGCGATAAAATCAAATAGATTTTAATAACGAAATCTACCACCGAAATAATTAATTAATTAATTAGCAACGAGAACAGCTATCGATCTAACGACGATTAAATCTTCTTTACATGCACACACACACACAAATATATATATAATCATCATCATACTGTCATACTCGTCGAAGAGCGTCATAGGCAATCTGTATTCCTTCTTCCATGACTTCTCTTTTATTCCATTTGTCCTTGTACAATAAGCTGGCGTATTTCATATTTTGTACCCCTGATAATATGGCCAAAGTAGACACATTTATCTGTATAATGTGATTTTTTAATATTTTGTCTGTGCTAATCTTTTTTAAAACATCTTTATTTGACATCTTGGCCGTCCAGGGGATTCTCAATATACTTTGATGGAGCCACGTTTCTATAACTACATATCTATTTCATTGGTTTTTAGTTAAAACCATAGTTTCGATGTCATACAACAGAATTTAATAAACGTAACTACGAACAATTAATCCTAAGTGACCGATCACAAATAATAAATACTTTATATTATAAAAGGCTGCTGGAGCGTAAGTGCATCTGGCTTTAATTTCAACATCCGTGTTAACATTATCAGTGATATAACAACCAAAATATTTGAATCACCTTTCAATATTTTCATTATTTACAATTTCAAATATATATATATATATATATATATATATATATATATATATATGAACTTAAATAAATACACATATAAATGTTTTCCTCGTAAAATTATATCTAAAATAATACATGTTCGCAATTGAATTTAAATTGCAATAACACAATCGAACAATATACTTCTTTATTTAGTCATTAGCGCGCGCACACTCATACACACACAATACGAAGAATGTTCTCGTTAACACCTAACGAATGTCTAATTTGTTTATCAAATAATTAATTTTACTTTACAAATTATTCTTCTCCTATAGCCCCATATTAGTAATTATGAGTACTACAAAACTACTTAATCATACAGATAAAAGTAAATTTTGTGTACGTACAGTTAAAAATATTTAACATAACGAAGCGAATCAGACAATGATACGAATTGTTGTTGACGTTACTTTTTAAAATATACACTCAACACACAAGGAATAAAATGAGGTCCAATTAACAACTAATGTCTTTATTTTAAAAACTAGCATTTCTACAATAAGTTAAAATTTGAATACCGATTATGTAACTGGTAATAGTAGGACGCAGGTAACGAATGTATCTGCTGAAACTAAGTAAAACTGTAAATTATAGAATACAGAATTTAACAATTCCGTCGAATAATCGAAAATTGTTAAAAAAAAAACAAACAAAACGGCGATCGAGAATGTCACTATTATTGAAAATTTAACAGCTACAGAAATTAGTAGTAGAACATCGAGTAACAATAAATCAATAATTTATCTTTTCTTGTCGCTTTTAAGAGTGTGGTCCTTCAATTCCTTCAACATCGCATAAACAGCCAACGCCGTGCAATCGATTTTTTATTCTCCTGCCTGAACTGCAGCACTACTGAGATGTACTTTTATTTAAGACATTCGACCGTGTTGATTAGTATCACATTAACTTTTGAAATATCGACTACACTTGTGAGTCATGAAAGTCCCGATATTCCTCGTGGGAAGGTAGGATGGATAATTGTATTTGATGCTGCTGCTCATCGATTTTCTTCACTAACCCGCGCTTGTGTCAGCTATTGTCATCTATAGAGGATTACGTGTTTTACAAACGAAGAGTCAGATTTCTGCTCACTTTGTGATATATTTTTTGTTGCTCAACCATCGTTCCGATAACATCATGCAGCTAATTTTATATAAATCTCCCTGAATTTTGTAACTACGTGCGAATTAAACACTCTCTAGTATTTGCACATCTAGACTTTCTAATTGTTGCATATGTCAGAAAAACGTGGACAATAAAACAATAGACGCGTAGACGAGTACCACACGAATGTCCTGAAAAGCGTACCAGACGAACGTGTTGATTATGACTGATGTAGGGAGATAAGAATTACAATAAATAAATACTGCAGTACGAAGGATAAAAACACTAACCTAGAATGAAAATGGCAAGCATAGTTCAATGAGCTAAACAACCTTAACTCTGCTAACGGGAAATTCAACAAAGTTCGGACATCGCAAATATTGGAAAATTGTGGTGTCAATATTATAAATGTCAAAAAGTATGTCAACAGTACTTCCTTGGTGATAAACACGAAACTTAAATATATTTAAAATTATACCACAGTCGATTTAGTTTCGCTAGCTACAGCATCGTCAGGACTCAAACGATAAAACTAACAAGTACAAATAAAAGTTACAGCGATACCGAGTTATTCACGTGAAGACGAAATAAAAAATATATGACATTATACATACATTATATATATATATATATTATATATATATATATATATATATATATATATATATATATATATATATAAAGGTTACAAATAAAGGTCTTTGTTCATCTAATAAAAGGGGAGACGAGTCGAGATAGGAAATTGGGTCAGGAAAAACTATAACAATGGAGTACCGGCTAGATTTAAGGGAAATACCTTTTTGAAAACGTTAAATTCGTAAATAATAACCATCGATGGTACGTGAGAACTCCTCAAATTTTTGGACAGGCTGACATTTTTCGATGAAAATTTTACGACTCTGTGACCTCAATATACTTTATTATACAAACACAGTATATATATATATATATATATATATATATATATATATAAACACTACGTACATACAAGCATTGTACCGAAAGAAATAGTGGGAAAAACACACACATACATGTTTCGTGAGACGTACAGGGAACGTCAATTACCACCTTCCATTTAGATACCAGTTCAGGTTGAAACGTAAATAAAATTAAAGTATGAAAAAGCCGGATGAAATTAATGAAACGCGTTAGAGCTGTGCAACATAAGATAAAAGTTAAATTTTAATTATTTTCCCGAATAAACCTCTTATTTACTCTACATGTACGCAAGTGTACGTTGTTTACCTTCTAAAGCGCTTAATCTGTTCCTTCATGATGTTAGTGGCTCGGGAATGGCAGACATTGTCTGATGCAGAATAAAATTCGATTGAAAACATATTCATTCTTCCTCGCATCATTACTAAACGCACCATGTGCAACTACCAGATCCCTTACATATTTACATAGTGTATGCACGGGTAAAATTTATGTACACGTCAAATAATACGATACATATGTGTATAAATAGATATGATCATCGCCGCGCACTGTTTATTGCCGAACGTTATAACTAACCCATCGTACATTATTTTTCATAGAAAATGGGTTAGCATTCGATGTATTAATAGTACACAATGTGGGTGCGCACAAGTACGATATTATACGGAATAACATGTCACTGCCATATGATAATTAAGTTATATGATGGGGGAAAAAAATTTACGCCACGAGTTATTAGCTAATTTTTTTTTTTTTAAATTAATTTACTCGTATTTATATAGGGGCACCGAAACGATACCAACGGAAACATGGTCGCTAATGGCAATTTATTATATTTCACCGTAATTTCGGTTTTACTGTGGCAGAATGCTAAATCGTTGGCCGGCAATCATCGAGGCGATCAATCGACCGATAATAATTTGTTTGCCAATTATCGCTCTCGATCGAATACGGCTGCCGCATCTTTAAGACGGTTACCACCATCCAGGAATTTACAACCGGACGTAAACGTTAATGGTAACAGTAACAACGGTCCCAGGCCGATTCCGTTACATTATTTCAATCAACTATTAGCCACCGATCCCTATTACGCGGCAGCAGTAACAAACGGTAATTACTATTATCCACCGACCGCTTTAGACAACGGCCCATATCCGTATCCGCCACCTCCTCTTCCACCAGCTTACGACCTAGATTACTACCCAAATTTATATTATTATCTACCGGCGGCTATAGCTTCCAGCGCTTATCAACGTCGGCTTCCTTACAATAGCGCGACTGTCGATGAAAAGATTTCTAATCTCGGATGGCAATTAATACCGTTAGACGACGATGACGACGAAGATGTCGACGATGACGATTACGAAAGACGTCGAGCGGACAAGGAGGCGGATGAAGATTTAGAGGACGATGAAAGAAGAGATTTCGCGAATAACGCAGCGACACCGATAGGGACGATGTCGAGGAAACCATCCATAGAGGCGGCTAATAGACGTATGTATGATCGTCGATACGAAGGTATTGATGGTTTCGGACGTCCTAAACAAAGGGAAAAAGTATTCGGCAGTCGAAGACCGTTAACGACTACCGCCAATAACGAAGACAGAGTTAAAGTCTACGGAGTGCCTGTATCGAGAATACTAAAATATAATAACGGTGGTAATAGCGAAGATGAAGACGTGAAAGAATTAAAATCGTTAAGAAATAATCAACAGCAACAATTAAGACGTCAATCGTCTTCGGCGCGTACCTATTATCAGTCGAAACAGCAACCGGAGCTTTCTAAACCGATTGCAAGCAATAGCAAACAACAAAAGGCGATAGAAACGGCCGCTACCACTACCGACAGTTATTTAGGACCCGAGTTAAACGGCTGGATTAACGGCGACGTGAAGAGAGGTCAATCTATTAGATCACCGGTATCCGCAACAATTAAACCATTGATCGATGTAACCGTTCAGCCGACTTTTAAATCGTTCCCGCGGCGTCAATACGTTAACGAAGAAGATAGTGTCGATTATGAAGAGAACGCAGACGAAAATAGTCGACTATATTATAGTAATAAACCAGACGACTCTGTATTCGACACTATTAAGAAATTATTAGCCATGGAAGATAGACTGAATATGGTAAGTGAATTTTATTTATTTTTATTCAGAAATTAATTAGACGTTAATTGCTGCGCTATAAGTATGTTACCTATTATAAAATTAAATATACCGCGGTTTGGGATCATTTAAACTAATAATCAACTCTTCCCCCTAAAACGCCATTTATAATTTAAACATTTGTCACCAAGTAAAAGCTTGTTATTTTAAGATTTAATTCAATGTTAAAATGTTGATGAAGTCCATTTCTGTGAAAAATTTTCCTACCTCGATAAACTTTATCTATTTCGAGAGTACCGATAATAGAATTCATAATCTCGGTAGACAGATGATATTCTGTCCGATATAAATCATGTTTCGAGTAACTTGTTTAGCACGTGTCTTTCAAATTTATAATTAACGATTTACGAGTATAAGTGAGCAACCTTTCACACGGTACTGACAATATAGATGCTGAGATACTTCGTCAGTATTCTTAAGTATGCGCGATATATTATAGTAACATGTCCCAATTTGTAAAATAAATTCTAGGACTTAGCTCCATATAACATAATGTTTCATCCTCTTGTTCAAATATGCGTACAATCCAACATTTGGACAAAAGAGACAACGAATTCGAAAAAAAACTTTGCACGTTAAGAAATGTAATGCCAAAAAAAGATGATTGGGATATTTTTAAATCGATACAAAATAGCGTGATAAATTAGATATGATCGTGGTATACAACATAAATAAACTCTATTACACAAAAATATTAAGATATATCACTGTAAAACAAAATAGTAGTAATATCAATATAAAGGCGAATACGATGGAACCATTTTGAAACATAAATACGATACTATTAAATGACGATTTGAAAAGAATTCGACTTAGTTACTAACACGGTGAATCGGAATAAAGCATCGCGAATAGATAATACACAGAATTAAATTATTCGATCTGTGCAAAAATTTAAGAACGATGATTTATGTACATTTGTGCTAGTGACTATTTCGAAAAATATTGTAAATGATAATCAATTTGGTTACATATAACTCGAAAATTCTATTGTAGATTACATGTACAGAAAAATATAAATATATATAGGAATGCAGTGGCTTAGCCAGACTTGGTTGAAGAGGGCGATTCAAACAAAACTAAATTATAACAGTAAACCCACGTTAAATTGAACTTTAAGTAAATAACCAAAACTAAAGTACGTTAAACCCCAAGCACTAATCCAACTCACCACAATTATTTTTATAGTTATTAGACGTCGACTATGTAATTCTATTAGAAGCAATAGACGGCAGAAATATTTAACGTCGCTGGAACACACTAATAGTATGTTATTGAGGACAGAGGGATATGGTTACAATAAATTCCGCGAAAAAATAAACGATAAATAATGATTTTATATTTCTTGAAGGAATAGTATAATACTTAACTAAATTTAAAATTTAAAATCTATTCTTCTCGTTTTTCTACAAAATTCTTCTAGTACTTCCTATATTACAAAACCATTTTTTTTACTTTAAAAACAATAAAATTTAAATAAATTAAAATAAAAAAAAACAGGTTTAATAAATGCAAAACTGCATTTAACAACGAGTATATATTTTCTTATTATCAGATTGATTCCAGGGGTGGGGTCAGACCGACCAAAACCACTCCCTGGCTACGCCACTGTAGGAACGTACATTGATGACGCACGGAATAGATTTAGAACGGAATGCTTAACAAAGAATTAATTACTAGAACATAATGGGAGAAAATATGATAAATTTAAATGATAATATGTATATATGCTTGATTTGTTACAACATTTAAAAATTTTGGTGGAAACGTCTTTCCACGATATTAAGAGCGTCAAGCGTATCAAAGTAAATAAATAAATATAATATGTATATATATAAAATTAACACGAAAACTATATATGAACCAAATGGCAGCGGTCAAATGGAAATAAAATTACTTGCCATATTCAATATATACGTAGAAGCGATTGTAAATAAAGCATTAAAGCATTTGAAGGGATTTAAAAAGGTGTAAACATCGGAGAACGTGAAGTAAAAATTATAAAGCTCGTAGGTAAGTACTATTATTAGACATGATAACTTGTATCATTCAATGAGGTTTTTTTGTTTCGTGTCAACATATAATTCGTATTAAAGTTCTTACAGAGTAGAATGACAATATAAAGTTGATTTTGATAATTAAACCGGTACCAGCAAATCAAATAATCAAACGGATATATCAAATTAAACGGTTTACCTATTAGGGACATCATAAAACAAAAAATTTCAAGTAATCGTCTTTCGCACCAAAAAAATCGCGTGCTACGTTAACGAGCAAATGAAATTACGCACGCGATATAACGACGAAGAAATTTAATAGAAATATAAAAAAGAAAACGGACTCATTTAAAAATCTTCGAAATTAGGACACTTCTGACTCATAAAAACGGGAAAAACATTACTCGGAATTTTGAAGAAACATTTTAATTGTGGAAATAACGCAATTACTCACTAGCGAAGGAAAGGAAAGGTGGTGTTTTTCACGAACGTCGAATTAAAAGAATTTTCACCGGAAAATATTTCTTCCGAGAAATGTAATATCAAGGGTAGTATGAAAAAAGATTCCATCTGAAACTACGTGAGTCACGGTGTTTTAAAAAAAGAGAAATTAACAAAACTCCTAGCTTATTAATTTCAAATTTTAAATTTACCCGAAATTCGACTAATTTCGACGAAATAAAATAATGTAAGCTGCGGGACTAAAGATGTTCAGTTTAATGACTCCGAATAAGTGTATCAAAATTAACGACAAACGAGTACTTCGTGCGCCTGTGTTTGTTTACACGCGTACAAGGTTGTACGTAATTAAAATTTATAACAGACGCTTATGAAAAATACTTTCGACCATTTATATAATATAAACACAATAATAACGAATTCGTTGTAAATGTAAAGAGAATTCATCAGTTATATAAACATCACCATTATCATTCTGTTGCATCTTTAGATGCGAGGTTGCACATTAAAGAGAGTTGAACGTATCATTTTTTTCCCGCAGAATGTGGCCAGCCATAAGGTAAATTCAGTGTTTTGATGTTACATATAAGGTACGATCGAGATCTTAGTATCGGTCTCGATCAGACTTTCATCCATAGTCGAGAGTAATTCTAGATACTTCATTTGAATTTGCGTTTCTGACACAGCCGAGTAATGACAATAAATGATTAACCGCAAGCGGTTCGAACATCGCTCGCTTGTGATTTCCGGACAGCTCTTACAACTTACTCTACTTGGATGAAACAAAAAAGACGTGATTTTTGTTTCATTGATGAAGATATCAGTTTTATCTATAAATTACTTTTCGTAAAATTTCAAGTGTATCCGCAAGTCAATGATCTTATTAAAAAATAATAGGTCACCACCTTCTTAAAAGATTAATTATAAAAAAATTCAATAAGTTTTAGTAAAATCTGACAATCGAAAAATATTTACCTAGTTAAATTATTTCTCTATTTGTGGTAAAGTTCATTTATGATTACATATAAATAACGTAATACGTTCCCTATTTTAAAAATAAAATAAATGAGAAACAGAAAGAGAAATTCTCAGATAAAAATGTAAAAAGTAAGAACGTAAAAACGGCAAAACACTACAAATGCAAAGATGTGATTTTTTACTGGTTATATTTTGTGCAGATTGCACTATACACCATCGGGCATTAAATCAAAAACAAATAAAATGAAAGAAACCGTTACAATAGCTAGTAATTTAAAAAAAATTTAATAAGTTCAAAAATAAAAATTTTTAAAAACAAATAAATAAAAATTTACGTTATACCCGTAGAAATTCACTATTTAGTGTGGGCGTGTTTCATACCTTTCCAATGATTCCTAGTAGATTTCTGCGATTTTAAAATCATGGCACCACGTTTTTTTTTTTATTTTTTTCAAATTTCATATACACGAATATGTTAAACTCCTGATGTCGTCTTTACGCGAAGCATATCTGACTCACGACCATTTCAGCTTTTCTAAAATTACACGCATATCCAAAACACCAAAAGTATCTCAAAAGATATTAATATTATTAAATTTTGAATCTAATTATATTATATTTATTTATTCATTTATTTTTAATTTTTAACTTATTTATTTTTAAAATTACTAGGGCTATAGAATACTATGTTCTGTGAATTTCTTTGTTTTAACTACATATATATTTATGTTTACTCCGATGATGTGTAATGTAATCTATACGAAAATGTAAGTAAGAAACTGTTTATTTGTTCAAATAATGTTTCATGTTTTTCTGACCAAAATTTTCGAATTTTCCAGTTCGATTTTCCAAAAATGTCATTCTTAAAAATTTTTCTTTCGGTTTCCCGATTATTCAATTTATATGTATATATATATATATATATATATATATATATATATATACACATCATAAATATATACAAGCATGTGTCGATAAAGATAAAGTTATAGCAAAGCACAGGCGATATACAATTTAAGAGGGGAGTAAGACAGGGTGATACCATATCGCCGATATTAATGCCATCAAAAATATATACGAACACTCATCTATCAAGATAAAGTTATGGCAAAGCACAGCAATATTTAATTGAAGAGGAGGAGTAAGACATGGTGATATCACATCGCCGAAACTTTTCATTGCTGCTCTGGAAGGTGTCTTCAGGAAATTGAACGAATCACATTTTGCAGATGATGTAGTCCTAATAAACAATAGTGCTGATGAAGTACAGTGTTTATTGATTTTGAAAGGCCCTCCACCTCCCCGAGCCGGTGTTCCTCAGCGCGGGACAAGCCCAATGCTTATACCACCGACCCGTTCCTTCCAAAGACCTAGACGACTTCCAGCCAGATGATCTGGTGGCGCGATTGAGGAGTCGCGGCAGCCGTCATCGTCCAACTTATCACCTACCGGTATAGTTCTCGGTGTCCGAAGCCGAGCCGGTAAAAACGACTACTAACATATAGTGAACCCCAGAGACGGGGCCACTGCCCCCCAACAAGAAGCGCAAGCGCGACTTGTCAGGTACTAGATGTATTCATCTCGGGTGAAAAAGTTGCGGCCCTAATTGCGGCCTGCATAGAGCAACTTCTTCTCCACTTTCAAGCGCTATTCATAAAGAATGCGCAGGAGATTGAGGCCAACGGACCAGGTAGACTCCTGACGGAAAATTTAATTAGAACTCTATAGAATGCATATTAGAAGAAACTTTAGCATGAAACCTACTACAGCCTTTTAACTGACAGAAAATGTTACGTTGTCGAGGAAAGCGGGGGCGTATTTAGAAGGTACCAAATAATATGTATATATTGACATGTATATATAACGACGGGCATAGCGCGTTGAGTACGGTGGCTTTCCGTCTAATTGCCGAAGTTAAGCAACGGTACTTGGATGGGTGACCGCCGGCTCAATGTGTTGTGTGTTGTTGGTATCCCCTAATTTGCCTGGCCCGCACGGGAGATTAGGCTATTTTCTCCCCAATTTATTGATTTGGGAGACCTACGTCCAGCAGTGGACCGATATAGGTTTATATATATATATTTGATTCACATAAAAGCTAATGCCAATTAAAATGCGAAACTAAGAAATAAATAAAGTAAATTAATATTTTATGTTTTTATATATTTAATTTTATTTATATATAGCTTGATAATAGCGTAGTTGCCGAAAATCTTTGCTTAATAAATAAAGTTTAGTGATTTTAACTGTTTTTTGTAATCAAGTAAGAAATAAATAATTGAATAAAACTATACAACTGAATTAAACCACAAAAACAATATGAAAAAATGATATTAAATTATTAAAATAATATTTTAAAAAAATATTTATACAACTGCATACAAAATACATAAACACAGTCACTCACAATACACACTGGAATTTACATACATAAGGGGAAAAAATAACTGTCCACACATGCACCAATAGAGACACTCGTTAGACTGGAAAGTACTTACGTAATCCTAAACATAAACAGAAACACATGCGTACACTAGTATACAGTAAAGAAGATTTCAAACATATTTGTGTATACGTATTGAAAAATACTACAATAATTTAAAATTATAAAATGAGTAACTTGAACAAGCTGTTCAAGAAACAAATACCTTTCTTATAGTAATAACAAGTACATAAAACTAAAGTTTCACTATACTAAAGAGACCAGTGTCGTAGCCAGACTTGATTGAAGAGAGGGGGGTTCAAACAAAACTAAATTATAACAGTAAACCCGAGTTAAATTGAACTTTAAGTAAATAACCAAAACTCAAGTAGGTTAAACCACAAGCCGTAAGAAATCCAACTCACCAGAGTTATTTTTATACTTATTAGACGTCGAATATGTAATTCTATTAGAAGCAACAGACGGCAGAAATATTTAACGTCGCTGGAACACACTAATAGTATGTTATTGAGGACAGAGGGAGATGGTTACAAAGTACAATAAATTCCGCGAAAAAATAAACAATAAATACTGATTTTATATTTTTAATACTTAACTAAATTTAAAATTTAAAATCTATACAGCTCGTTTTTCTACAAAATTCTTCTACTACCTCCTATATTACGAAAATATTTATTTACTTCAGAAACAACGAAATTTAAATAAAATAATTGAAAATAAAAACAAAAACAAAATAGGTTTAACAAATGCAAAACTGCATTTAACAGCGAGTATATATTTTCTTATTATCATATTGATTCCAAGGGGGTGTCAGACCCCAAAACACCTCCCCCTGGCTATGCCACTGAAAGAGAAGCATACATGTCTGCTTTTGAAAATGTATATTAAAACACGGATGAGTTTTAAGTAGTGAGTTATACAAACGGAAAGTAGACATCAACGGTGAATTGAAACGAAGATTCATTCTAGAATTCATTCTATAGATGTACTATTCAACTAATTTGCGTAATAAAATATTCGTCATTAACGCGAACATTGCACAAGTTACGTGAAAACTTTAACTTGTAAATTTTCCGTCTCTTATACAACGGTATGTAAAACCTAACGCCATATCCATGTGGTTTTTTCAATAATTAGATTAAATAAAAAAACTAAAGGTCATTCAAGTCACGATTTGAAGAAAAACGCTGATAAACCATCGGGTCCTATATAAGATTTTGGCTTTAACCGACGCATAGCCTCATACTGAAATCCAGCAGGAGGTCAAAACAGGTTCCTTGTTTTTAATTTTAGCTGTCGGCTTTAAACAGATAGCACATGGTGTTTCAAGAGTGTGTGGCGAGTAGGGACTTTTTTTTTTTTTATTTGCATAAATTTAAATCGTTTTAAAGCATTGAAAAGTTAGAAATATTAATAAATAAATAAAAAGATAAATACATACCTAAGAAAACAACATATACAAATAAATACACACGATGTATATCAACGTTGTTATATATTTCAGAAAGATCGACATTGAACGCTTAACACATAAAACAATTAGAGACATGATTTACGGAAAACTATTATATCAACACCTAGACTAAGATTATAACAAATTAGGATCATCCAAAAAAGAGAGAATTAGTCGTAACAGTAATACGCAGTTAAATTAATTATCCGGACCATTCGATACGCCGATAAAAATACTAATTAGTACAAATTATACTCATGGCGCGAATAGCCGCAGAGGAATATAAAGCAATGGACGAATTTCACCACCGGGACAGAGAACTCGGATCTATTTGGCGCCGACCGATATTTATGGAAAAATAAGTGCGAGATGCGGGCATGTCAACTTTCAATAATTGAAGAAGACACCGAACAAAGAAGATACAACCGTCAATAAATACACATAAATTCTATAACACATCATCGATACAATTTCAATACTGAATAAGAAATTATAAATTTAGAACGTATTAAAACATTTCACCCGACTCAAATTAATCGCGCAATGTACAGTATCCAGCGTGCAACTTGTGGACAAATACGATTTTATATAATAATTTTACCGGTACGCACGCATTGACATTTGCAAGAATTATAACTGGATAACGAATTATTATATCGTTAATTATAATCAATATGGTCAATAAATGCGATCTTGTATAATGACGAAAGACGAGAAGCGAAGACTGATGACATTAGAACTCTGGTGTTACAGAAGATTATTAAAAATAAAATGGGCAGATAAGATAACCAACGAGGAAGTTTTGAGAATTAATAAAAAACCGACGTTGTTAAAAATAATAGTAAAAAGAAGAACCCAAATGATAGGCACTGCGACACGAAGGGCTAATCTAATAGAAGGAATGCATAAGAATGTGATTGAAAGACCGCGAACAGATTACATTTCACAGATACTCGAAGATATGACGGCGTCATCGTATGAAGAACTGAAACGGATGGCGCACAATTGACCGAGATGTAAATCAATGACAACCCAATCTTAGGATCGAGTACAATATGATGATGATAAATGCGATATTTAGCAGATTTACTTTTTTCCACTTTGATATTCTTTCATTTTCACACGTTGTACAGTAATTTTATCCGGGAAAGAATGTGATTGGAAGGCCGTGAACAGATTACATTTCACAGATACTCGAAGATATGACGGCGTCATCGTATGAAGAACTGAAACGGATGGCGCACAATTGACCGAGATGTAAATCAATGACAACCCAATCTTAGGATCGAGTACAATATGATGATGATAAATGCGATATTTAGCAGATTTACTTTTTTCCACTTTGATATTCTTTCATTTTCACACGTTGTACAGTAGTTTTATCCGTGGCTTTTTTTTTTTTTAATCTGAACTCACATAGCACACTACAAGCAATATATTTTCTGGATAATTGCCCGCTTGTTCGTTAATATGAATATTTTACAAACTTTGACTGTACATCCTCTGTTGTTCTAACATATTTCTCGTAATAAAGATCTTGCACGATAGACGCGTATTCGAGATGAGAATCAACAAGCGTATTGCAGAATATCAATATTATCTTAAGATTACTAAATGTAGAAGAATGTTGTTTAAGAAATCCTACATTTCTATAAACATTGTTTGTAATATGATTATGCGTCGAAAGTTTAAGTCCATCATCAATGTATATACTGCAAGATCACGCGTAGTTGACTCTTTCAAAATTCGCATTTCATTCATAATACGAGTGGGAAAGGCAATGACAAATTACCCCGTATTGGCTTGCCTAGGATGCGTTGCTTATCGATCTTCTATCAATATTTAGATAGATCCTTTACCAGAACGTATTTATTATTTATATACGAGTTGGATCGTTTCCACCAATCGTTTACAGTTTTCGCATAACTTTTCTCGATGTTTAAAAAATCGATATACGTTTCCTCAATTCTAAATACGCAACCCACATTTCAAACTCGCGCCTCAATACTTTGTTAAAATTGTTTCATTCGCCGTTAGCGTTTAATTAACCACGCCTTAAATTGCTTTAAAAAAAAATTGTCTTTTTCTATCCACCGAATCGTTTAAAATCGACTAACGCGATAATAAAATTTCTTTCTTATTTTTTTAAAGTATTACCTTAACTTAATTAGTCAATTATTTAATATTACAGATGTAATAACATATCAGTGGCAACCTATAATGTGTACAGAATTGTAATCATCATCATCATCAGGTAGCATCTCGTGCCAAGGAGATTGCATATCGATAATGGTAACGGTCACTCATTTATAGCCTTCTTTCCCTTGCTGCATTGATTACATCGTATGCTTTAGCGATTCCTGTATTTGTCGTAATATATTCCAATCTTTTCCTCCCTCTGGTTTTTCCAAGTATCTTACCTTGTACTACAAACAAAAAGTAAGTCTTCCTCCCGTAATTTATGGCCGATGTATTTCATTTTCCTTTGTTCAATTTCCTTCACGACGGACAGCTCGTTTACATTGTAATAATAATAATAATAAGTATAAATTACCGGTTTAATGTTCTTAATTAGATCTGCAGAAAATTAATTTTTCCAAAGTCATTTTTCTTTCGACTTAAGCTTTACTAAAATTTTACAATTTTCCTCCTCATCATTTAGCGGCGTCCTCGTGTAGAAGTAGTTTTATTTTCATTATAAAAAGAAGATAGATATAAAAGATCGTTAGGTGAATTTGTAACATAACACCGGAATAGATTTTTAGAAATCCGGGGGTGTAATTGAAATCTATTTATCCGCACCAAAGTAATTACTTTTATTATTTTACTACAACGAATGACCAACAATAAGCGTAAAAATAGGATTAATAAAAAGCAAATTTAACTCCAACCATTTTACAACGTTGTCTAACAAGCTATCCGTTGAGGGGGAAATAGTACACCGAAAATTTAATCCTTTTAACTGAGGTCTTGAAATGATAGCCGAATTAGTAACGAATAAAAACCAGAGATTTCGTTAAACATTACACGAAATGGTTAATTATATATATATATATCAATGAAATTGTAAAAAAACAATAAAAGTTTGTTGGTAAGATAAAACTATGGAAAAAAAGGCTATGAACGATAAAGTGAAAAAGTTCTAAATAAAATACGACTCACTGTGTAGAAACTTCGTATAAGTTCCAGTCGACAACGATGAACGACGTAACGTATTAATAGTAGTAGTCTTCTATATTTAGAACTGTTTGACGTCATAGTTCATTTCTAATAGTACACATGGAGGGTGGTTTGTCAGGACTTCATTAAAGTAACCAACCCATTCATATTTTCAACGGATATCGATTTATTTCTATTTTATTATTGTCCTAACCTCGTTTCGTATTACAATAATCATCCTTTCCACCAAACGTTCCGAACTATAACAAAATCTTGAATTACTTTCCACGAAATAAAAATTTGGCCCGACGAAAATACACACACACCACACACACACACACATATATATATATATATATATATATATATATATATAAAGGAGAAAGATTCTACTTTTAAGTTCCTCACTGCGAATTTCCTATCATAGAAATATAATATGTGACGTAATGCACGCATAGTATAACGAAAGATATATTCAGCAAACAACCATATATAAAAGAAAAATCTTGAGAAGACGTTAAAACAGGTATTCAGAATTTTCTTATCTAACTTCACAACGCTTCAAAAACCTTTACTTAAAAACATACAGTGACGAACATTCAGGGATACATCCGATACAAGCAAGCATTTCACAAGGCAATGTACTTGGCCCACTTCTCTATCTCATCTACACAGTTGGTATCCATATATACCGTCACATGTTGATGTAGCGACCTTTGCTGATGACACAGCGATCCTGTGCTCAGACAAATGTACCAAAAATGCAAGCTGCAATTAACGAAATATCATCGTGGTGCAAATCATGTAAGATAAAAATTAACGAGGATAAGTCATCTCGAGTGATTTTTATTAACCGCAGAATTATTTCGACCGAGAATGGTACATCCCTCAGAATGAACATGTAAAATATCTAGGTATAAACCTTGACAAAAGCTTAACTTGGAGAAAGCATATAATAACAAAGAGAAACCAATTAAATGTTAAGTTAAAGCAACCATATTGGCTGCTAGGAAGCAGGTCAACAGTATCTCTTGATAACAAGTTGCTACTATATAAACAAGTATTAAAGCCGGTTTGGCAATATGGCTGTGAATTTGTGCAAGAAAAAGTAATACTTCAATAATGCAAAATAAGATATTACGTATAATTATTAATGCTCCGTGGTATATAACCAACATCGCAATTCATGAAGAACTTAGAATAAAATTTGTAAAAGAATAAATAACTTTGGTTTCACAGAGATATGCTGCTAGATTGGAAAGTCATCTAAATAATATGGCGAAGGAATTCCTAAATGGCCAAAACGAAGCCCGTAGACTTAAGAGAAAACTTTTACAAGACCTCGTATAAACATAGGTGTGTGTGTCAATTATGGGCGTGGGTGTGTGTTTACATGTTGATATAAATGTAATGTATACATGTATTTTGATTGTGTGAATGTTACGTTAATAATTAGCTTCTTTCACTGAATAGGTTGCTTATTCATGATATTTTAACTTAAATTACATCGATTACCAAATAGATTAGGAAACTAGATGTAAAATAGCACAGTATTATATATATATGCATAAAAAGAAATAATTCGTGATGAAAATCATATAATTCACACAGGCTCCGAAGAAGTAGCTGAGGTATGGAAATGTATTGCATCAAACTAATTAAGGTAGAAAATACCAATGAAATCCTGAACACGACACTTAATAATTCCGTTGGGAATTTTGTCGAACCAAAACCGGAAGAGCTTGTAAATGCTCTTGCATATCTGAAGGTAAATAAAGCCCTCGCCCAGACGGTATCTAGTGCGAAATATGGCCTACTCGTTAACAGGGTCAAAACTAACAGTATGATCATCAAATCAACCGTCCGGAAAATAACTGTCTGGCGCAACAATAAATTCATGAAATTGAAGTGATAAACTGGTTTACATATTTAGGCTCTATAGTGAAAAATAGAGCGGCTGTATACGCTTCGGAGCCCAGCGAGCCCGAAACACAATGAGCCGGTTGAATAAAATCGGGACCGACTACGAAGTTAGTAAAACTGTTAAAATACGAATAATGAACTCTATGGGTGTTCACATATGGCTCGGAGACTTGGTCAGTATGCAGTGCCGACAGGGAAGACGAATGTTGCGTGTCCCACGGACAGCTAGGAGAATCAATGCTTTCATATTGGACTACATTGGCAATCCGAAAAGATTAAAATCGATCATTTTCAGCAGAATACTACGATTTTTTTGTCACGTAGTTAGAGCCGAAAATATGGGAACGATTTTCGATCAAAGCCTAGTGGCTGGTAGATGAGAGCGCGGTCGTGTACCTTTTCGAAGATCAGACGCGATTTGCAGGACAACTGGCTGTACTTTCGATTGTGTAAATATCGCCAGCAACCCTATTTGTTGGCGCAGCCTGATCAGCCATGTGACTGATCATGGTTACGATAACCCTTAATGAGGTTGCATGACTCGCTGATAATATTATATATATATAATATATATGTATGTTAAAAAAATATAAAGCCCAATTAATTTTCATTTCATTAAAATGATCTATTTTACTAATTAATCAGTTAACACTATTAATTTAATAAAATTAATAATAATCGTTAATTTTTCTTACCTAAATTCTACAACCGTTTATTCGTATTATATTAAACGGGGGGGGGTATCGTTTATACTTGTGTCCTTCGTAAATTTATTGGATACACTTACTGTGTAGCTAATTGTTCCGCAGTAACCAGAGAACCAGAGTAACTTGGTACGCCTTAAATCATTACTGTAATGTAACTTATTCTATTGGCCTAATGTAAAATATACTTCTTTGTTCATTTGTTCATTTACAGCAACAAGACGAAAAGGTATCCTCCGGAGATATTTACGCAGACGGAGATATACAAGACGTAACGAATGACGGAACGGGAATTCGCAATTATAAAAGATCAATTTCAACGACAGAAACCAAATCTCAAAATGCGAGCGAATCATCCGATTCGAAGAATAACGAATCAGTACTCTCTGAATTGCAAGCGTTACGGACAAAATCGACAAATTAAGGAATCACGCTACGTTATAGTGACGAATTAAAAATTCCTATTCAGTAATCTGGACCGGGACACGACTATTTTCATGATCGTAGCAATCACATTATGTACACGCGTAACGTACTTTTCTTCTAATAATTATTATTAT
Source organism: Coronaproctus castanopsis (assembly GCA_032883995.1). Lineage (NCBI taxonomy): Eukaryota > Metazoa > Arthropoda > Insecta > Hemiptera > Monophlebidae > Coronaproctus > Coronaproctus castanopsis. Next base: position 74,251,871 of record CM065052.1, on the reverse strand, counting down.
TATTATTATTATTGCGAACTGAAAATTAATCTTCCTATTTATTTATCTTTTCTTCTTCAATCTGTAATTCTATAATTTTTATTTTTATTTTCCTTTCTTTTTTTTTTTTTTTGAAATTTTAGGTATAATTTTTCAATATTTACGTATAAGTATATATATATATATATATATATATATATAACTTATTTTAAAAAATTATTCATCTAACCGTGTTCCTGCTGCTGATAAATAGTTCAATACTTATTATAGATGCATTCCGCTCCACCGACATAAATAAAATAAAAAAATACTTCTGTCAATAAGAGCTATAATTTTATTTACTTTTTCCCCTCTTTTTAATCTCTTAAATTTCGTAGAATAATTTTTTTTTAAATCTTCATTTATTTATTATAAACAAGTATTATTAAAAAATTTACAAAAAAATTTATTTTAAGTTAACATAATTCAAGGTAACATTCAATTAATTAATTATTACAGCTTTTGTTAAATGTAAAGAAATGTTTAATAATAATTTTTATATCGATTATTATAGCGTTTTTCTTTTTATCTTAGAATCGAGATTATTACTGCTCGTCTATCCTATATTTATTTATACTCTTCCTCCGTCTACGTACGCGCTTATATATATATATATACATAATTGATATAATATTTAATAAATATATATTTATTTCAATAAAAAATTGTACATAGTAATAACGACATCATAACAACTTTACGTATAGTTCAAACTAAGGGCTACGTATCGGGGTGTTAAGTGTTTAGAGGATGATTACGAACAAAACTGAAAAAGGTTTGCCAACATCCGACCTTATTTAAGGAGTTATCCCCGAAGACCCATCCTTAAAAATTACAGACGCCAGATAGGTTAATTGTAATGTAGATCCGCCGATCGAAAACAAGTGGGAAGTATCTACACAAAAAACAAATATAGATATATATATATTGATTTATACTAACCTACCCACGATATCATATATATATATTCTAAAAAAGTACAACTTTTTCGTTTAAAAACTTTTTCAAATCCAACTATTACCAATATATTGACCAAACATTAATGGGCTACCTAACATAATAATCGCGATGAATCCCTATTGCAAACCATCTGGACGCATTCTGCAAGACTTCCTAATTCTAGGTACAGCATGAAATTCAAAAATCATGAACTTACTATTTTTGTTTTCTTTATTGAAGATGTACAACGTACTGAAAACATGGAACGTCAAATTCATTCTCCATAAAAAAAAAACCACGACTGTTTTAAGTGTCTAAGTGCTCATAACGAAAATCTCTTTAACTAGTATTTACAGTATGATATTTTTATTTAAATAAATTTGGAATTCCATGGGGTTTCAATTCAAAATAAGGACATTCAACTGCTATAAACAAACACACACACACATACATATATATATAATAAACGAAGCTAGTCGAATGTTCCATTATTATTTAATTATCTATATATTTTGCATTGAACATGTATACCACGCAACAACTCTCGTTCTTCATGAAACAAAAGCGCAATTCTGTACATCATGCGATGGCTGTAACGCCAAAAATTATTTTTAATTCGAAGAAACCGCAAAATGAATTGCTAAATTCTTCTTTATATCGTCAAGTGTATACGTGGCCGAATATGGAAGGGCTGGTTCCACACGTCCGGTATTTTCTGAAAACAGAATCACGTCACTCGTATCTACTGAACATGCAATCACCGTCATACGTGAAGTATGCCGTACACCCCTAACGGTCTATCATATTGTTGTAATCTGCCAGAAATGTACTCAATACCGTTGCAATCAGTTGAAAACAAATATCCCGGATGTAAATAATATTCACCTTCACACCGCCTTTATAGTAAATACTAAACTTTGTAATTATCTTTAAGTAATTGATAATTTGAGTAACAATCTTATAGGCAGTAGTTACTTGTAAAAAAAAAATTAAGTAGAATCAAATTGTATACCAAATTATTTTAAATCGAGAATTGAATTATCTTTATATAAATAATTATACATTATATACTACTAAATATATGCACTCTTTTTACAAATAAGACGAAAATTTCCAAATATCTTTAAATTAGTTCAGATAAGATTTCGCCACCTTACCTAATATTATTAAAAAGCAATATATTATTTATTTCAGAAGTGATTGTACCAAACTGGCGGTATTCAAACAAAAAGTGGGACTCTATCTATAGATAAAAATAAAATTAACCACACATTAGAACAACAGAATACAGATAACGCCAATCATTATTTTAAATTCGAACATACTTCCGAATGTACGCAATATATACGATTCGGTGCGGAATGATGAAAAAACAACTTTTGCTAACAGTTAATAGTATCCTAAATATTATTTGAAACAAAATTTTTTAATAAATCTCAAGAAACATACAATTAAAAAAAAAAAATTAATATCTAAACGAAAACTATTGTAGATAACTATTTACTATCCCCAATTAATTGCGCAGAAATATTAATCGTTTACTTAGCACATTCATAGTTATTTTTCGTAATATAATATAGGAGACGATACATATTATGTCAATAACGATACTATTAATACGCATTACACGCAATTTTGGTGGAAAATTCTTTAGAGTGTTCTTAATAATAGTTAAACGTCAACCAAATGTATATATACCATTGAATTGTTCAATTACATAAAAACATCTGTTGAGAAGTTTTACCAAAACACATACTGACGATCAGCATCATATTCCCATTTCCGGAACTATAGGCTAGGGAGCTTAATATTCGTAATTTTATCTATCTAAAAAAAAAAACGGTATATCGTAATGACGTGTTTTATACGATTACAAAATTCAAATCAGTTTTTCGAAACAAAGATGATAAGGTATGTAACTTGTTTTTCGTTTCATAATAATATATTTATTTGATAATTACAAATTTATGTTAAAAATATTTTCCAATATCTATAATAGTTTTATATCCAAATAAAATTAATATTATCTTCCTAATATTATAAATTATAATTTTTCCTATTTCTTCGATCGCTAACTTATTAAATTCCCTATATTTGCTCTTTACTAATTTTGTTATGTTACAATCTAAAACCATACCTCCCCAATTACATATCATTGCAGGATATAATCGTAGCCGCAGAATTACACGCTGTACAGTTTTCTGTATCTGCTACGCCAAAACGTCTTAGACATTTTTTAAATATGTCGTGATCAGTAATAAGTTAGGCATTATAAAAATTAGGAACGAAACGATTATTGTCGAGTCTATCATTCAAATCAGGGAAATATCGAATTGATTCCAAATGATTTATAATTGCTCTAAATAATGCTTATATAACTTTGAACTGTTTGCGTTAACCTGTTTTTTTATTCGTACATGAATTTTCTGTTTGTATATTAATCATATGTTTACGTATTTCTAAATCTATCGGGAAAATTCCCGCTATTACTATGGATATTAATATAAAAATAACCACGGCCAAAGAAAATTTCGGAATATCCAATTGTCGCGTGTGCGATAACATTAATGTGATACATTATCTTATAGTTGCATAAGGTTGTTTCATTAAATACAAACGACGAACAGATAAAATATTCCGGTCAAGTTTATATTCGAATTGATTTGCAAATTTGCCCCTTATTTCCTTCAACCGGAATGCAACGAAATACATAGTAAATCGAATAATGAAAAAAGCAACCGACAATTTTCATTTCGAAATTAATAACTAGCGATGAATCCCGAATACTCTCTAGAATTACTGCAGCATTAACTAACCGATTATCGGGTTAACTTTTAAATACACGGCCATTAGAAATTTTGCAAATAATATAAAAAAACCCAAAAACAAATCGCACATACGTCTAATTTAGATTTTTCGACATACGTTTACTTCAACAATTTCAAATCTAAATATAGATAAAAACAGCATATTTCCTTAAAAACAAAAAAAAAATAAACATAATCTCCGGAGTATGAATTATTACTTGAGAGGAGCTTGTCGTACTCGGATACCGGTACGTAAATAAAACTAATAATGCCAGAATGAATGAAAATAGTTCTGTACCAAAATTCTTAAAATTTGTCCGCAAGTAACAAGCTAAGCCCTATATGTCATAAATATGATTTTTTCCAAGCGGATATATATATATATATTAACGTATATATTGTTTTATTTTCATCAAAAACCCCTAAATTACTGCAACGTTCAATTAATCGATACCGACAAATAAGAACAATTCTCGGCGACATATTAATTCAACGTGATATTACTAAATTAATATAAAAGAATTAAATGAAATAAGTAAGTGATTTTATATTTACATAAATAAATAGATGTCAATGAAACGTACTTTACTAACACATCATACATTTATATACTAACAATAATTTTCAGTTATATATTTAAAACATACAAATCCATACGCATTGAACGCACATATATATGCACTTTTATAGAACAGATGTTATTCATGAATTGGGCTACTAATTTCCACTTAGATAACATTTACTCAGACCTTGAATACACGTCATTTGAGATCAATGTTTCTATACGTTAAAGCTTATTAAACCACAAACATATTAACATAATCGATTAACAAAATTAATATTATTTATATGGTGTACCACAAAATAACACAATGTACCTATAACAATTTGTACCAACATGTCTGCCACATACCTCAAGTACAGAACTTTACTAAATAATTGTTTACATTTATATATACACAACACATGCATATATATATATATATATATATATATATATATATATATATAAAATAAAACTCAAAACATTTACATTATTAAGATAAACTACCGATCCGTATTTTTATAGCCAGCGAATCAAGTTTTAACTAAATCATAAAACGAGATGTAAACAATAAAAATAGTTTTATTGATATTTTTAATATTCTAATTTCGTTTGGGATGAGGGTAGAGGCAGTAAGCATACACAAGTGCAGAACGATTATATTAAATGCGCCGATAGCTGAAGAAATTATCATACACGAAATAAAAGTAAATATTCATCGAAAATTAAAATGTAACAAAATTTTTTGTACCGAATTCGAAGCGAATATACTACTTTGATTTTTTGAAAGAAGCAAACGCAATTAATAAATTTAATCGCCCTTTTTATTTGTTCGACCGGTCAGATCCGCTATATAGACAACGACTGAGATCGATGGGTCGTGAAAAAATTTCAGATAATTCTTGTTCAAGTAAATCATGCATTGTACGTCTATCGTGACGATAAATCCAACATTGATTGGATAGGACGAAGTCGTACCTTTTCGGACCGCTACTCGGTGAACTCAACCATATCTGTTTATTAGGACTCTGTTTATTTATAACATAAGTACCGTATCGATTACCTAGTTTTAAAACTAATATACCGTCGCTTAAAGTTACATCAGCATCAGAGCCAATTGTCGAACTTGCATCAGATTCGATCGTTTCTTCTAACTGATCGTACAAAGACTCCAAAGTGTCGCCGACAATTTCTTCGTATTTAACGGATGTTAATTCGACGAAGTCATCTCTCGAACGATTAATATTATCGTTATTACGATTATTCAACAATTGGTACCTAAAATAAAATTGATCGGTAATCCGAATAACGAGAAATTTATCATCTTTTTTACCTGTCAGATGATAATTTGATAAATTACGAGCGATAATGTTTTTATTGTAAACGATTTTTGAAACGCAACTCAATCCGCGTAACAACATTATAACGATGTTCGATGATTATAAATATAAACAAACGCAACTACCAGTCAAATAAGTGTAAAGTTGATTTACCTGAAATAAAAGAAGTAATATAAATCATTATAATTTCACTAAATTAATATTAGTTTAAATATTACGTTGTTTATCGTCTTTAAATGACGAAGAGTCGTAAATAAATGCGTTAACATTTTTAGACTGATTAAATCGTGTCTTTTTAAAGAGCGAATCCAATCATAAAAAAATATATGTCTATCTGTACGTTTCTCTAATTGTATTAAGTTCTGTACGCAATTACGCCTAACAATCTACTTACAATTTTAAGTTCAGTAAAAATTTTGTTATATAAATATACTAGTAAAAATAAATAACATACCGAATAATAATAAACTAATTAGAAACGATTTAATAAAATCGTGTTTTTAAAAATGGTACATTTATGAATCAGATATCGCTATTGCAGATCTGTCAGTTGCATAATATGTTTATACATAGAACGTAATAATTACTTATTAAAAATAAAGGAGTACTTGTTAATAACCGTGTCTAAATATAAAAAGATTTTCATGCTCGGTGAATAATTTAAGAAACTATAGATACAATTTTTAAATAACTTATTAAATTTAAATATAGCGCATTTAATTAAATGGATTATTCGTTAATTAAAAAATAAGTCATTTATAACTGTATATTTTGTTTTTTTTTAACGAAATTTCATTAAACCCTAGTAGTCGAAAATCTTCGCATATTTGAATAGATACTTTATATTACTAGCTGGCCTACACGACATTATTTCCTCGAATAACTGCTATAATGTTGTTTTTTTTTCCAAGGTAAATGTCAAGAAATTTCACTAAACTGAATGGAATAAACCTTCATTTAATTTCTGATGTATAGCTTTATAAAAGAACTTGAATAAATACATATTTATAGTACAGAAAACAATTTTAAATCGGCGTTAATAATAAGATGTATATTTAGTTTCACGGAGAACAAATTCAAAACAATTTTTTCTTCTGAGAGGTATAATTCGAAATAAATGTATAATTCTAATTTTCATCAATGGTTCAATTTGAGCTATTTTAATCGATCATAAACGTTAGTTCATGCCATTTTCTTGACGCATATTATACTATATATTCAAATCCCTTCTCATGAAAAATTGAGAAAACATATCGAATAGGAACCAAATAATTAAATGGCAAATTTGTCAGGAATGTATTTAAAGCAAAAGGTAGACATTAAAATAAAATTAACGGACTACTATATAATAATAAAAAAAAGACAACTGGATTTTAAGATTATAATCGATATTTAATTAATTTTGCTATTATGTAAAACCAACATATTTCTACAAATAATCCGGTTATTTTTATTTTACAGGCGAATAATAATAACGTACAATGTTTGTTCTCATATTGTGAATAACCGGTATTAAATAACATTACTGTGACCGTCACACTGATATCAAATGAAGTCTTATCATCAACTGTTAACAAAAATACCACTATATTTCTAAAGAACTAAACCATTTTACACATCGCTTAACAGTGCGGTTGGAAAATTTCTAATTTCAACGTTTCTTTCAAAAAATTATTTTCGGCGTATCCGCACAATAACTCATTGAGCATCTTAATGTATTCGGTATCTTTTTAAATATGTAATTAACAACGTAATTTCAGAATTGTGTTACGCACAGGAATAAATAAATAACGCGATAGTGAAAAAAAACGTATCCTATTAAACAATTACGATCAAATAATTATTAATGAGGATAAAAAGGCTTGTACAATGAACAAAATTAATAATTGACAACCCAAGTGATTACTAAATAATCATGACAAAATGTTCATTTTGATTGTCTAAAAACAATATCACAATTGGGGAAATAAACTTCAAACTAATTGTATTATGACTATGACGAAGACCGTTTACAGGAAAAAAAGTTTATAATGAAGTATGATGCGGAAATTAATACAACATTAAGAACAAATCTCATTATTTACAAATTTATCAGAAGCGAAACCATTATAACACGATGACAGTTATCCACTTTGGTCAATAATTTAAAATATTTCATGTACATAAGTATAAAAGCATCAACTGCACGGAAAACGGAGTAGACAAAAAATCACTAATCAACAGTTTACTATCACAATTAGATAAATGAACAATGAAAAGAATCTATTCTAGCTGTGGTTTTTTACGCCACAACAAGATTTAGGAATGGTTTATTACAAATAACGTGAATACAATTATTAATCAATACAATTTATGAGTTTTAAAAGGGGAACATTATGTACTAAAAAGGAAATATGATTACTGCTACATAGCTGTTAGCTACTCTAAAACACTGGTTGAAAAAATAAGTAAAAAAAAACAACAATCTAATATGGGAATGCGTTTTTCAACTAGATACAAAACTTCTAAAAATAAACTATAAACTTTAAAAAAGAAACTAAATGTAAAAAACTGTTTTAGTCTTTAATTCATTGATAATCATTAATTGGGTGAATTATTACTTAATACATTGTATTGAGAACACATTATATAAGAAGGACACATTTTTGAATTAAATAGAATTTAGATTGCGTAAGTAGAAATGATTAAACAGATAAGGTTAATTATATGCATTAATATTTGAACAATGTATAAAGCGTGTACGTTCTTAGATTACTTAGTAATTTTTAAATATATATCGAGGTAGGTTAGTGAAAAAACGATTTCATGTAAATTACATACTCATTCATGCTTGTGTTTTTTTTTATGATCAATTAATATAATCATTTCACACTTGACACAACTTATTATATTTGCTGTTCGTGATACAGTTAATTGGTTAATTTACAATTATTTATTAATGGTTACATACATTAATAAATAATTGTAAATTTTGTTAACCAATTAACTAAATTTTTTAAAACGAAGTTATCAGCGCAAACAATAGAGTGATAGTCGTAATTTTGAAATGACTCTGGTGGATTTATTGTTTTAGTAAATTATAAAATCATAACGGGGAAATTTCAACATTTAATTACTTCTTAAAAATAATCAACTTTGTAAGAAACATTTAAGAAAGTACATCGCAGAAAATAATTAAATTTTCACAAATGTAGAATGATAGTACCTCTTTTAACATAGAGGACTATATATGCGCAACTATTTTAAAGCTTAGCATAACTGAAATAATCTTTTTATAATACGTTAAATGCACAATTTAATAAGTGATAACAAAAAATATAGATTAAACTTTCATAAATGTATACATCACTACGTAACTTTAACATATGCAACAATTATCACAATATAAAAGTTATCGCGATATTCAAAATATAATTATATATTTTAATTACAGGTTATACATTAATCAAATAAACAAACATAATGATAAATCTTACTTCTTAAAATAAATAAAATCACATGCAATATAACTTTCCAATATTGTCATACGATCAATATGATTATATTGAATTAAAGAATTCTATAATGTGAAGACTTTATACTTGTTGAATTCTTTTTTTTTTTTAATTAACTAATATACACATGAAAAATGCTAGTTGTGTAAGTCACCGCAAGTTACCTGTTGCATAAAAAGAGGACGATTAATATACTTTTAACAACATTCGTTCATATACATCATTTTTCAATCGAAAAGAACTTGATTTTCAACGCTTTGACATTATCATCGCTGTAACATAAAAATTCAACGTAAACGGTCACTGATGACTGATGTTACAACACTTTCAACAATCATATATAGCTGTAATAATATAATGCACAAAAATTTATTGGGTTTACCGTTCTAGTATATTGACGTATTGCTTTCCTGGTCAATGTAGAGAATATTGTATAACATGTTATGTACGCCTAGTCACAGCTGATGACAGTACTCATGTGTATTAGTATTAGTAGCATGTATTACGCGGTCGTAAGCAGCTTGACTTTTGGGTGTTTCTATCGTACTCCTATTATTTTGAATATACTTATAATTTTTCTAGTTGTATTTTAAAAAGTACAATACAAATATTTTTCAAAATTGGACATTGTTGTTGACGGTAGAGTTACCGTTTAAAAATTAATCAGCCCACCGGTCGAGAACGCTGAATTGTCCGTCTTTTTTGAATAATTTTTTTTTTTAAACATTTACAGGAAGAATATAAACAAAATAGTAAGTTATTATATTATTCTATCATTATATTTCATTGCGTTGCGTACATTATATAATGAAATTTTACATTTGCCTTTTTTAAATTATGTATTATTTTATATTTAAAGTTTGTTGTATGTGTAGATAGTTTCGAGTTAGGATAGAAAATATGTATATTTATTTAATCTCATTATGTATTTGTCGGTTATGAATACCCTACACATAAAATTTGTTTTTTAAACTATTGTTATCATTAATTTACCACGATGTATTCTTATTTATAAAAGGAGAGGCTACAAATAAAGTTGTGGATTACAACCATATTATTATATTCGTATCATATTGAAACTGTAAATCGCAGGTTTTGAATTCAAAATATAAGAGTAATTACACGTAAGTATGGTAACTTTTTATTATATCCGATCGTTCGGTATTTTCCGTAGTTAAATTTTTATTTGGTCGTTGTATTTGTTATATAATTCCTAACTATTATTGTTCTACAAATAATATTTACGTTCTAAATTATCACCAATTAACCTCGATTTAGTCTGTTTTAAAAAAGACTACACATAAATTCGAAACTTCGTGGACATTGTTTTTATACTTGTATGATAGTACACAGTTTTATTAAAATTCTCAGGTAATTTTTTAAAAATTAAATATATAAAGTTCACGACATAATTATGTGGTAGTTTTTTGTTGGTAAGATTAGCGAATAAGTTAACATAAACATTCATACTTTGTTAATTATCAGAAAAATCGATGTTGCTTTCTCCATGGAATAAGGTTTTTATTACTCGATACATATAACATATATAGAACAAGTTTAGCCGCTAATATGTATATTTTCTATTAGTAAGATATTTTATTATAGTTATTCAATTATAGTTTAATAAATTACGCAGGAGTGATATCTTTAATTAATAATTTTTTTGCATGCGGCTTTCATTTTTATTATTTTTTATTGCTTTTTAAAAGTAAAAAATTTCTTCACTTTCATAATATATAAATACGTAATTATTATTTCTTCCAGATGACTCGTAGATGTTGTATCGTTGGTTGCAAATCGAATACGAATAAAAAAGTAAACTACATAAATACGTTCTCATTTCCAAAGGACCCCGTTAAAAGAGCACTTTGGATAAAAGCCATTAACAGAAAAGATTTTGTTCCGGATAATCGTAGTTTTGTATGTGTAAAACATTTCGAAGAAAAAGATCTTGTACGAAAAGCGTCCAAATTTAAGTCAGGCAATGGTGGTTACGTTGTTAAGAAAATCAGATTTCAATTACTTAATGAAGAAGTCTCGCCAACAATTTTTCCTTACGTCCCGGAGCATGTATCTTACGTGACAACCCAGTATAAACCTCGAAAAGCAGGTACTTTAAATCAAATTTGTTACGTATGGTGGATAAATTTTAACATTAGTATCTGTAATTGTGTTTTTGTAATATGTGAGACGTATGTATTTAAAATGAACAATGCTATGTTTGATTAATGTATTCTTCATATTTAGTAAACCAATCGATATTTTAATACCTTACGTATATTCTTTGTTTTTTTATTTGTTCTTTTTTTTTCGGTTTTTATTATAAGTTATTAAATTGCATTTCTATTCCATTATTATTACAGATAGTGCTACAACAGTTCTGAGATCATCTAGTAAACGGAAAGCTGCTCTAAAATGTTCTGAAACTTGGCGTAGATTGTATAACCTAAAAGAAAAAATTGATAAAGGTACGTTATCAGTTTTATTGTTTTTCTGTTTTTTTTTTTTTTTTTTTGGAAGTATACGATGATAATTTTAAAGGTATTCTCTCGTAAAAAGCAATTTTAAGATTTAATTTTAATACTGCACCGTATTAACGTATGGCGTAGAAAATTTAATTAAATATAAATTTGATATATTTGAAAATTCCGAATTTTCCACTATGTCAGTGTTACCGCTGTTTTTATGCCTTACTAATAAATTCTTTTCGAAATGAAGTTAGTGGCTTAACATAGTTTTATTTTATAGACAAGTTGGCAAATTTTATTTACACGCTAACGTTTAAGCGATCTGTTTAAGTAAACAGTTCCCTGGCAACGATATGTATGTTTAATTCCTTTTCTTTTATTTAGATTTATGCTGGATTTAGATTCGATTAATTTGATTTCAATTTTTGAAACTGTCGAAGGCCCTTTCTTCGAATGTAATGGAAAATGTGTAAATAAGGATGCATTCAATAGTACCAGTAGTACATTTACGACGTAAAAAAATTCTTAGTTAGAACAACTTACTATTTATGCTAATCTAATTGTAAAGTAAAAACACCGAAATGTGAAATTCGAATAATTTCGATTTTTGAAATATTTTACTAGTCATCGACAGTCGGGAAGAACGTACTTAAAATGAAACCTGTATTTCGTTGTGATCTTTTTTTCGATACCTTAATTAAATATGAAAGTTCTCAGTAAGATGTTTACTGTCGGATATTGCAGCACCGAGTGATTCTTTTATTTGTATTGAAACTAGATTTCCATCCATAATGGTTTTATTTTATGCCAAGTGGTATGTAATTGGTAATATTTGATCTATATGATACACAATTATATATTTTTTGAACGTAGTCTAATCGTAACTATGAATCCATGTTTCCATGATGCTCGTATCTTTTATGCTTGAAATCGATTTTAATTTGTTATTAATGAAATAATTGGGTATATATGATAAATGGCAACTTACTTTTTACATAAAAAATATTGAAAATAAGTTGATGATCGGTTTACAAAGCAAATTTAAAAAAAAAAACGAGTAAATTTTTCAATGTATTCTATTAAAACTAAGGTATTTTCGTTAATTTGTAATTTTTTCATTCTTATTTAATGCACGAATTGCGTAAAGAACGAGTTTTTATTATCTTTTATATAACACCTGTTGACAGTTTCCTTTTTATAATTGTTCAGTCTGAATGATTTTTTCCCCTTAATTAAATTGTAAAACTGAGTAATGGTTATGAAAAAATTGTGATGAAATTATGATACGTATAACAACTTTTGATTTGCAATCAGTAATTGCATTAATCTTGTTACTTATTGGGCATTTCATTATCCTTATAATCGAAGTACCAATTCATATTATAGCTATAAAAAAGTACCAATCCACATTATAGCTATAAAAAAGTACCAATTCATAGCTACAATGTTTAACTCAGATTAGATACTTTATTCTTAATTACTGTCAATAATTCCCTTATCACTTCGCTGATTTTATGATCGATGTAGTTTACATATTCTACACAAAAATTCATATTCTATCTATAGTAGTTAGTTCCATTTGGATAGATGTATGCATTTTCATCCTCGCATAATAGCATTAACTTTTTCATGAAAAATGGAAATTAATTATTCTGGTGTTAAAAAGTTAACTGATTTAATGACTATTATTCAATTTTATGTTCGTAAACTACAATTTATGATAATTCTTGACTGTCTTCGATAAATATATATTTATTGACTTTTATTATTATTTTTTTTTTTAATATTGAACTTTTGTTTTGAACTTCTGTTCCATCTAGTATCCATGTATTACGCTATCGGTTTAATTAGATTATTTATTGAACTTTACGTAACTACGTATACATATATTACATTAAATTTTTGAATTTTTAAGATGATCACTATTCAAGCAGCAGCAATGAAAGTATTAGTGACAATTCTACAGATGGTCAAGAATTTTTTACCTCGCGTTTGCTTAATGTAACGCACGATATTAGTGAAGATGGTAAAGAAAATGATGATAAAAGGCCACTCAATATGCATTTTCATAAAAAATTTGGTAAGTAAAAACTTTATATTTTACTTTTTAAAAATTTATAAAGTTATTGGCATGTACGCCATTTTTCTTTTTTCTTTTTGCTTATGCTTCTAAATCTAGAAAATAATCAAACATAAATAAAAATAAAAGAACACGAATGGTTTGTATATTTATTTTTATTTTATATTCGCTTGTCATTGAGAAGTTAAGATTATATCTCATTTTGTTTAGTTCAGTCCATCAAATTTTTATCAAAAGCAAAACATATTTTAATGATTCTGAAGTTTTTTTGTATTTCATATAATTTCACTCCCATTTTATGCCTCTTTTCATTTATTCTTAGGATTAGTGAAGTATTACTCATCGGATAACGCATCTTCTAACATGATGCAAGATACTTCTAATCAAGATAATAGTGAAAATTCAGATTCAAATGTAAATTTAATATCCCCCGACAATATTGGTAAGTCGTCATAAAATTCATATTTTTAAATCGTTTATTATTATTATTATTTATTTATTTATTTATGTTAATGATATCGGATGTAAACAATTGAATATATATTGACCGCTGATAGTAATATCACTACTGTTGTCAATAAATATTTTTCTCGGAATTCTACAAAATAATACTTATTTCTGAATTTAAAACCAGGCATATTGATAATTGAAACATGTAAATGACTAAGGCGATGGTTACATTGGATCAGAATTCTTACGAACAGTTACGACTTTGTCCGAATGAAACAAACATGTATAGAGTTATGCGTGTGGTTACATTGTTTGCATTCTTTTCTTACGAGATCGTACAAATTCGTACGACATGTTTCGTACAACCAATATATTTTATTTATTTTTTAATCAGCATTCGAAGTAAACGTCGTCTTTAGTTTTGTTCACCTCTTTTTTTTCTTCTGTGGAAATCTCGAGGAGCCATTTTTTATTCAACAGGTCATAGATGATATAAATACTTACACCACACATACACATCCTGTTGATTTATTGTATTTGTAAAATTTTGAATAGTTATTTTCATATATATTTTTTAAAATATTGAAATACATAAATAATACATTTTCGAAAGTTTGATTGTTGTTGAAGTTTCTCAATATATTTTAAAATATATTCGAATGCACATTGTACCATCGGAATATAATCGAAAAAGTTTTGATTACTCCATTTTATAAGCTCTTTATGTGATCTTTCAAATCTCCGTTTACATCTCTATATCGAATTTCATGGGTATGCGGTAAATAATCAATTTCAGTTGGCAGATCCATTCTAATAAATTATAAAAAAAATATATCTATCTAAAAAATTGAATGCACGCGCTGCTACGTTCCGTAATTACTACATTCGTACGAATAATATCGCAAATAATGTAACCGCCTTGTTCGTATGAAAATTTCGTAACAGTTCGCACGATTTCACACCATCAATTCTTCGTACGAAATCGTACACATTCTTACGACTCGGTCCGAAAGCAACAAAACGTACGAACTTCATAAGGCAATAGATTTTTTTAAAATCAGAATTCGGACGAAGTTTTTACCGCCGTGTTTAGTTTTACACAGTTTTTTTTCAATATGGATTGTGAAAAACTAATTAGTTTGATTAAAGAAAGATAATCGTCGCATTAAATAATTTTTTAATGGATATCCCACATCATCAACAAAAACATGGCGCTGCAATGTATCCACTTGGCAATTTCTTTATGGGAAGAATTATCACGGTAATGCTTTCAATATTATTGCACAGTGATGAAGCTGTAACACTCATGTACTTGTAATTAACATCTACTACATCTTTGGTCTTTAGTATTTATTGTAGATAATTGTAGGTTACACATACACACACACACATACATATATATATATATATAAATTAAGAAATAAAAATAATTTATTAAACACATTGATAACATTTGATGATGAATTAGTTTCAAATACCATATTGCAATTATACTTGGTTTTTAGTATTTATTGTAGATAATTGTAAGTTATATATATATAATGTTGACAAGCATCTCAGTTTGGACACTTGATATGCTAAATAAGTTAAATATATATTTTTATATATTGAACAAAAAAAAGAAAATATTTATCGGTTTACAGAAATTAACAATAGTGCAACGAATAAAAATTACGCGTACCGGAATTATAATATATTTACCGCTGATAACCTAAATTCTTATGTAATATTTCTTATAAATGAAATTAGTATATTTACTAGCTTGACGAATATAATTCTCGGGAAAAATCTAAATAAAAAAAACCCACTCAATAAAACGCTTTGTATCACATTTAGTGTACAAAAAATCAGTATATTATTTGATAGAAAATAATAATAATAACATAGATAATATAATACACATATACACCCACCTATATAAATATATATACACACATACATAAAAAAAGAATGTTAGCTGATTACATTTTATCAAATATTATTATTTTACAATATATTATGTTTAAGACATTACTCTTACTGTTATTTTGTATCTATTTATTACTAACTTTAATTGTGATTTTAAATTTATTGTTTAATTTTTTATAAAAGCATCACTACTCCATATAATCGTTATATTTATATAATATTACTTACCGATCTTACGAAACGCCTATTAACCAACACAAACGATATCGATAAAATATACAACCGTCCTTCGATTAATTTAATTTTTTTTGCGAGCATATTGAAGCGTAATTAATAGTAACTTTTCAAATTCATGAAATTTGATATCTCTGAAAAATATCATTAGGTTCCTTTTTTTTTTATTTTTTACTTAAATTTGCGTTACTAAGCGTTCAATCTGTTTTGCATTTATTACCGTTATTATTATTAACCATGTCAATTTATAATTATTTCTAATACTTTTTAAAACTTATATTATATATATATTAATTTATACATTACTTATAACGATAATTTTTTTTATAGCCCTGGTAACCGGGTATAGGTCTCCTTCGAACGGGCCAATCGAAACCGATTCCAAGATACTCCGTGGTAATGTTTATTTTCGATCATTTTATCATCCTTCCATCTGAATCTTTTTGTTTGCTCTGTTTTCGTTTTATTATAACTACACTAATCTGTTACTCTATTTCTTTCAATTTATCATTTTTAATTATACTTACCCTCATCAATACCATTTTATATTACGTTATTTATAATATTATTACCAAACACGACGGAAATAGCATTAAAGAATACAATCTTGTAAGTCATATATTTACTATAGCGTTCGAAGTAATTGGAATTTAAATTATTATTTATTATTATTGTTTTCATTATTAATATTATCGTTTTTTAAAATTTAAATAAAATACGTTTATATCGTATCATAATAATAATGGTGTCATAAGTAAAATAGCTTTCAAACAGTTGGATATATAAATTTTAAATGAATTTAATGTAAGACACAATATTTCAACAAAAGATAAATTAATAAGTAAATTTCTTCCGAATGTAATAAATCGTTTTACAAATAAAGAGATTATAGTAAATTACTACATGACTCAGATACTTTCTGGTCATGGTTCTATCGGATATTACTTGAATAAATTAAGTATAATTGCAGATAATAAATGTTACAATTGTACGAGTAATGAAGTAGAAAATATCGAACATATAGTATACAAGTGTAACAGATACAATCACCATTGACCGTACACTTAAACTGAATGAAATTATTTTATTGAACCAATTTCCGGTTTTTATCTTGGAAATATTTAAAATTAAGTATATTTATTATAGATAATCGCTACTAGTAGCAATAAGCAAAAATTTGCATGCTACTACAGTTTCGTTTCAATTGTAAAAAAAATATAAGCAAATAAATAAATAAAAAATATATATATTTAATCGAAACAGTTTACTAGTTATGATACGATATAAAAGTATTTTTATTTAATTCAATTTTTAAATTAAGAATATCTACCATTAAGAAAGTACTACACGAATACTTTTTAATAGTATTGTTATTAGTGTAGTGTTCCTAATATGTGACACGTAAATTTAATTTTAAAACTGTAATAATCGATACATGTCCTATTTGTTTTTGAACATTGCATTCGGTTTATTTTCTAATTCGTTTACTTGTTCGTTACCGCGAGTTTATGCTGTTATATAATGAATATACTATTGTATTTTTTATTTTAAAATTGATTATGTTTTAAACATTACGTTATTTTGTATACGTATAAATATATGTATACATGTTTTGCACGACTGTACATATACTTTTAAAATTTTCACGTTATTATGTGTGGCGATCGCTTATGCCGTTTATAGACATATTCGCATTAATTATATCTGTATTATTTGCAATTTCATAACGCAATAGAGAATAATTTGATTTATTTGATTACGATGTAGGCTCGGTATCGCATAAATCGAATAACATTTCGTCAAGCTGCATAGCCGAACAGCATGATGAAAAGTCTAATGCGACTGCTGATTTTTCCAGTAACACGGATGGTAAGTAGTGGTCGAATAATGGTATAGCTAATTTAGTTTATGGAAATGTAGATGAAATAGTCGTTATCATAATCTCGTGTCCTCCTGGAAGAATGTTGCTAACATGTTGAAAATAATAAAATGTTCTATAGTTCAATACGAACTATTTTAGTATGCGAGTTTTTATCGTTCTTGCATTAATGTATAATTTTTTTCCCTATACTTCTATGTTTCGTGATTTTGTCTATATCCGACCGATACGAAGTATCCTGCGCCTCATAATCACCACTTCGAAGAAATTCAACTTTTGCTCTATCGCTTCCGTTATCATTCAACATTAACGATATTGACAAAATATGACGAGGAATTATTCGAATTTTTTAGTTTAAAATTTCACTCCCGCGTTGCATGATACATTCTACTGTGTCAAACATGATTTTCTCGCTTGTTCAACACGATTTTTCTCTGTTTACTTATTGTTCCAATTTTCCTTTAAGGGGTTTTTGTTGAGTTTTCACAGCGGTTTGTCCATTAAACTTTATAGCGCAATTTTAACAAAATAAATTTACCTCAATTTTAACTATATGTACTAACAATAAGCCTATATAAACAATAGAAGGTGTCACGAGAGCAGCGATAGTGTGAACATTCCGGAAAATGTGGTTTTGCGTCTGCGATACAGTGGATATCTGAAGGATGTGAACAGAACGAAGAAGAAACGAGATGCATTTGAAAAAGCGTAGCCAGTAGACGTTTCTATGTAAAGCGACAATAAAACCACGGAGTAGACTGACTTTTTATTTCGGGGTGGAAGGAGTTTATATTGTGTAATATTATAGGGATTACTCCAATTAGCTTTCCAGTAAACTTTATGAATTAGCTTTCCAGTAAACTTTATTCGTTGTCTGAATAGATTAATACAGGGTGTGTAAGCAACAAACGAATCAAGGTACGTTGTACATTTAATGATCGACAAGTAAATTCCCTCTAACGTCAGTGTGACCAGATGCAAACTTAGCAGAAACGTGCAATACGGTTACGAATTTCAAATATTATGCGAGAGAAATGAGGATTATAATGTAACAACTTTAAAGTCGGAAAAGATTATGACTTTTTGATATATCGGATTTAACAGGATGAAACGCAGATATTGAAAAATAGCCACAGACTATGCTGTAACAATGGAAGAAACTAGCAAGGGTAAAGTTTTTAACTATGTATATAGGAAGAAATTCTGACCAGTTATGACAAATGTGGGATGTAAAGAGAATATTAACGATTGAAGGTGGTGCAGCAACTTTAAAAGTTTAAAAAGAATTAACACTAGATTATTATTGAGAAAGGTTCAGAGAAATAACGGGAGGGTGAAGAAGAAAGCATTAATTCACGGTACATGGAAAGGTGGTGTGTAGAACGACATAGGATTGGATGACGATGAAAAGGACATCTCCAGTTCTGAAAAATTTGAAGGAACGAGAGAAATAACGAATATGAATTCGTAACTAAGAAAGGGTTACTGCAACCGAGATATTTAACATTTTTAATCACGACGAAATTAATCTCCTTTAACGTGTGATCTTTATCATCGACGCCCGTCATTCTGAATAAAGTGTTGTGATTCGATTAATCGGGTTTTTCGGCATTTTTTCCCATCCTTTGACTGACGTACGTACTCAACGAATAATAGTTCTCAGAAACGTTCCAGTAGTCATTTTACATTATTCTCGTGACCCCTCCGCCATTATTTCCTGTTTTCGAGCGATGCGCCCGATAAACCCTTATTCGTTTCGTCATCATGTACTATTTTCCAGCTTGGAGTTTTGTTTCAAATATCAATTTTAACAAATTACAATTATTACAAAACACCTGTCACACATGTGTAATAAATGTTGCTAAATACTATAAAATCGTTGATACACGTACTACCCTGAAATTACTTTATATTAATGATACTAAATTTAGCGCGTAAGTTCTGCGATAACTGCTTAGTTCGTGATAATAATTAATTTCTTCTATTATCGGTTATTACGATTCTAGGCAACTTGTAATTTATGTGTATAGTAAATATAAACATAGGAGACTTAAACATAACGTTTTGTAACGTTATGTGGAACTTGTTTTACAATTTATTTCTATACTTATTTATTTCGTAACATATGTAATTTTTTTGTTTTATTATTATTATTATTATAAATATGACACATTTATTTTAAGTGTATTTGAATATATACAATTAAAAAAAAAAAACGCTTACTTAAGTAACAGATTAAAATTATCTTTATTCTATCCTAGGCAATAAACTTATAATTATTTTTATTTATTTTTGACATTTTCATAGTAGTGATTAAGTCGGAATACGTCTTAACCGTGGATAAAATTTATCATCGACATAACCGATGAGTTGTAATCGATAAAAAAATTCAGTTCTATTTTATGTAAATGTATAATGCAGATGTAAAATGTAGTTTATTTTTATTTTTTCGTTTCGTAATGGTATATTTATTTAATAATTACAAATTTATATTATGAAAATTTAAAGTGGCAATCCAATTAAGTTTGTAACTACTATAAACTCTACAATCATTATTATCCAATATCTATAATTTTAAACATAGTGATAATATGTAAATAAAATTAATGTTATCTTCTAATATATAATAAATTACAATTTTTTCGATTTCTTATTTCTTCGGGGGCTAAATTCGTTATAGTCGCTATTTACTAATTCTGTTATAATCTAAAACTATCCCTCTGCAATTACATATCGTTGCAGGATATGATAAATTGTGTTCGCAGAATTACACGCTATACCGTTTTCTGTTTCTAAAACGATTTTGATATTTTTTAAAACTGTCACGACCAGTAATAAATTATGCATTATAAAAATTAAGAACGATTATTATTGAGTCTGTAATTAAAATTAGGAAAATATTGATAAGTTAAATTTCGTTTTATTCGTTAATATTTTCAAAAAGTGATTTTATAATGTTCGAATTTGATTTATATTGCTGCTTACGGATAAACTATACTTAACGGTGGACATATCTAGAAGCACGTCATGTTAGTTCGGTACCTGCTTAGAATATTGCGTTATATGTGTACGTATTTAATCACTTAAATCCGATAGTGAAAAGCCGTGTAAAAATTATTATTATTTTTAATTGGCGTACTTATTATAAATTAATCGAATTATATTAATTTATAGATACGAATTCGAACAATTTATCTCGCGTTTTACAAGTACGTCTAGAACGCATCGATGAAACGTCGGCATCGAACCTGAAAAGCGATTTACCCGCTTGCGAAGTAGAAAGTTCTATAGAGAGCGAAGACTGTGACGGTCGTACTGACACCGATAGCGGTATAAGCGATCATCAACATCATTTAAGTCCACTTTGTCCTAAGATGAAATTTGTCCGTAACTTAAATCTTCGCATGAAGAGAAAATCGGACGATGAAAATTCGACTGATGTCGACGGCGATACCGTGTCGTCCAACGTTTCGCATTCGAGAAAAAGATTTTCCGCCATGAAAAGCGTTTTCACTTGGAGACAATTACTGAACATACAACCGAACTTGAGCGGTATTTTGAATTTTGTATATATATACCAAATTACACTTTGTGAACGTGACTAATATCTAATATAATTTTTTATGCCAATGAAAGTTTATATATATATATATATATATATATATATATATATATATATATATATATAAAATCAGCCGTTAGGTTGATGGACAGCATGGCGTGTTCAGACGGTGAAATCCTGGCTTAAACAACAAAGTCTTTTTTTTGTTACGGCATTTATAAATCGGATTCTTGCTCTTCCTTTTTTCGTTTCCCGTTTGCTTTTACTTCTGTTAGACTTTTTTAGCCAATTTCTGAGTTCATGACTGACTTGTTTCCCTCTTATTTTGTATGGTATTTATAATCTCGGGTTATTGTATCCTTTCTATTATCTCATTGTGACTTTGTTCATCTGTAATATTTTTAACATCCTTCGATAGCAGCAGATTTCGAAGCTTGTTTTCAAAATTGTTCAAATTTTTAGAAGTCGTATTAACGCGGTGATCTAGATAAACGTCTTAAGGAACAATTGTTTGATAGGTTGTGAGTCATTTTTGGATCTAAAAATGTTCTTTTTCAATTAAAAACGTTTTTAGTTAATGTTACGCTTTTTCTTATTTCTCTTTCGTCTGTGACATCATCTATCGAAATTCGTATGCATGTAACAAAACCTCGATTTATTAGTGAGGCCTCATAGTCCTGTTATATCTACTACAACTTATCGAATTACATAATTAGGTCTACTAAGTGGCGTCATTTTAGACGGCTGTCATCTTACTTCGTATGCAGTAATTGAACAGCTTCTACATAAAGATAATTGTGTAGTTGCTTTCTGTGAGCAGTAGCTAATCTTTTTCAATCTTCTTATTTAAGAACCGAATAAATAGATCTTGGTGTGTATCATTATCTCGAGGAAAACGGTACGTATCGACTTTTATTCTTAATGTAACGCTTTGTCGATCGGTATAGTTTCCCATACGTCCGTATCGGTTTTATGATCTGTCGATACAGTTATACATTTGAATCGTCAAGTGTTTCCTATGTCAGACGCTTATTTAAATGCGTACCAACGTAGTTGATTGAGTCAGCCTGCGGAACAATTTTGCCACTTAAATACATACCTACTCTCCGGTTTGTGAAAGGCTACACATTCGCAGATTTTTCTTCGTTTATATTAATTTTCCAATTTCAAGCCTATTCGTGCACTCTATTTAAAGTATTTCCAAATTTTGCTGTGTTGTCAGCAAACGTAGTTGGGGTCGCTTGTGTATAGTTGGTAAGTCTTCTGTATACAGGAAATACAATATTTGGTCGAGGAAACTCTTTTAGAAGACTTATCATCACACACCCATGCACCCACACACGTATGTATATATATATATATATATATATATATATATATATATTATGTATATTCAATTGTAAAGAAGCGGGAAATGGTGCGTTGCTATGGTGTCATATATCGACAAAGCATTGCCTTTAGCGAATTATAATTAATAATTATATATATATATATATATATATATATATATATATATATATATATATATATATATATATTAAAGACCGACCGAAGGTTCGGTTTCGGCTAGTTTCGGCCAAAAAATCGAGTTTCGGCCACAGTTTCGGTTTCGGCCAAATATTAGCCGAAACTTCGGCCGCGCCGAAACTTAGTGTAATTATGACTCATCAATTGTCGCGCGTCGTTCGGCTAACTTCCGGTTATAACTTGTGTTTAATTACCAATTATACTTATGGTAAAATTGATACTCTTTTATGTAATGAATGGAATGTTTTAACGAACCTCACAGCCTGTTTGAAATTTTTCTATGAGGCCACACTTGATTTACGATTTGATGGCGCATGATATCAATAATAATATCTTTGATATCATTATTAAAACGCAAGCTACAAGTTTGATCCGAAAAGGAAGATGAGATGCTGACAAATATGAAAAACTCATTGTACGAGTCATTGAATACCAAATTTTCTTTTATAAAAAGGCACCCTTCATTGATGGCTGCGATAATGCTGGACCCAAGATTTAAATCGAAATATCTCTATTCCAATGAAGTGGATGCTGCAATGAGAGAAATAATATCTTTTTTGATAGAATAGAGTCTTTGTGATATACACGATAATATTCCTAAATAGATGCAGGCAACCATATCTGAAGATCAAAAAACTGTTTCGGAAAAAATAATTCAATCTTATCTGTCGGAGCCATTATTGCAACGCAATGCTGACATATATTGTTATTGGAACAGTAGTCCATATCCTACCCTGAGAAAAGCCGTTTTAAAATATCTTTCTGCTCCACCTACTAGTGTTCCCAGCGAGCAGTTGTTTAGTGCCGCTGGACAAATATACGCAGATCGTCGGAGTAACCTGCTTGGCGAAAACGTAGAAAAATTACTTTTCTTAGCGTACAATATAAGACTTTTTAATTAAGAATATTAAATCTAATTTCAATTTATTATTTAATGTCAAATTGTGAATATAACATAAATAATAACTATCTTTGTTAAATATTGCAACTATTACTTTTTATTGTATTTTACATAAGTTAATTATCTGTATTTGTGTATAAAATACACCAGATTTTAATATGCAATAGAAAGTTTAACATGTCTAAATAAGTTTCGGTTTCGGCCAAAACTAACACCGAGGCCGAAGATTCGGTTTCGGTTTCGGCTGAAAATCTTGTTTCGGTCGGACACTAATATATATATATATATATTTCAATCTATATCAGTCCACTGTTGCACGGCCCATCTCCACTTTATTTTTAATATATAATATATATCGCGGAACACTGAAGACGAAAGTTCATTAAATACATTAAAAGACGTATCGTAATTGTTTAAATAACAGTATTATAAGACTTACTAGAGTCTGAAAGATCCGTGACCAAACCATCGGTAATGCCTGCGATATGTGTTGCCTTCTGTATACTATAAGTTTTTTATTTTTTGATTAATTAATATTCTTACGATAAATACGTCGATTATTAATATAGAACGTTCATATTTTTTTTGTCGATCTGGATGTAGGAAATACTTCAAAACGATCTCCGTCAAAAAAAACTGCGAAAGCTTTTAGTCCGCAACAGAAGAAAAACCTAACTAGCCGTCGTGGTACTTGATCGAAATATTCGACTGAATATACTTCCTTATCTTCCGGTATGTAATGAATTTTTTTTTTTTTTTTTTTAAATTTACCTGTTACAATCTTAACTTAACGTTAAATAAGTAACTATATTATAAAGCTTATCACATAACACAGAACATATCTTATTACGTGATACAAACGAGTGTGAAGCCGTTAGCCCACTGGCTAAAGCTTCCATAAAAAAGTTTATCGCCTACAAGACATGAATTTAAACGATTATTTTTCCAACAGACCGGTATCTTAATATCGATCGTTGTTTCTTTTAATTGTAAATATTATCCAAAATGTCATTTGTACAATTTAAAATCGTTGTAAATGAGATATAATTAATTTCGAATGTACGTTTAAAACAATTTTTTTTTTTTTTTTTGGCATTGCGTGTAGTCGAATAAACAAATAAAACAAAGCTTCCGCATAAAAAATGATTAAAACATTCAGCCTAAACGAATTGTACTTATCAACAGATTGCGATTCGGGCATTACTCTTATTCCTTTATGCAATTTAGAGAAACCTCCTTACTACACTCCCTATGCTGGACGTGTAATTTGCAATCCTGATTATATACTCTTCGAACGTACTTCTTTAATAACATTACGATCTGAACTATATACCGTTACTCTTATTCCTTATACAATTCAAAGAAACCCCCTTACTGCCCTCTTCATACTGGACGTGTAATTTGTAATTCTGATCATGTGTTCTTCGAATGTCCTTCTTTAATAACGTTACGTTCTGAACTATACACTGAATAACTGTGCTCATCGTGTAACGGTGTCATCTTGAGAATTTATCAGACATAGTGATGTTAGTTCGTACGTACAGTATCACATTGAGTAAGTTGTAAAGGCATCTCTATTCATCAACAGAAAGAACAATATACCGGTTAGAATGATTTTGTGGTTGTTTTCCATATCAATAAAATTTCTGATGACGTTATATAAATATTCTTTTTTTTTTAACAAAAAAAAATATATATATATATTTACAGTTACCGGTAAAAAATCATCAATTAATAATCTTTAACGGAGCTTTTAAGCAGTTACGCTGTCTCATTATAAATAACACTTAAATTTTTTTCTATACAAAACTGATTATGTATGTTTGTATATGTATATACGTGTACACACACACATATATATATACTGATAATTTTTTATATATTACATAATTAGAATTATGACATTTTACGTTAATTCAATGTATTGCCCCCATTATGGAAATAGATAATTCTTTTTTTTTTTCTGAGCATTTAAAATTATAACAAATTTTTGTGGAATTCGTTATTTTTGAGTAATTACTTCGGTCGGTTATACTAGAAGTATTTCAACGAAGTAGAATCGAATAAAATATCATCGTCTAACTGGGAACGTTCTTAAAACATATTTAGGATTAATTTTAAATAAGAAAAACTAATTATTAATTTCATTTATTTATTTTTTTTCGTCGTAATTGGTAGATCGACATTTTTTTCGTTAGTTTAATGACCGATTTAATTAAAACGAACGGTTCTAAGTAAAAATTTTTTAGCAACGAATAAAAATCCAAAACCATCAAAAACGTGGCATTATAATTAAATGTATTTGCTTACGTGTACGGAAACTAACGGTTTAATTTTTCACTTTTAAATTTTTACAGGTTTTTTATATTTCTCCGAAAATTTCTCCTCGGTATATCTACGAATTCGTCTCGACGATTATTAACCATAAACTTGTTAACCACTTGCCGGATTTTCTGCAATTTATGTTTTCGTATGTATTTCGTGTATTTATTCGTGAAGATACTTTTTCCGTCGAGGAGTTTGGAATTTATATATTTCGTATTATGATTATTTGTTATGTATACATATGTATTTTGAATTCTGTTTTTATTTTTAATTCGATTACGTCGACGTAAAAGTGTAGAGTTCATTTTAAATGAATTTTTCGTTTTAATATTTTATTTTTTTATCAGCGCTCGATTTACTACATCTTTTTCGCGTCGTTTCCTATTAAAAGTAAATTTTTAATAAAGTTTATTTTAAATTCCTTTTTTCTAATTTAGAGAACTAGTATGGGGTGGCGCATTAAATGTGCGGAGCTATGTTGGAAAACAAAGTAATTCATCTACCAGTAATATGATGATAGACATGGACTAGTTTGGAAAACAAAGTAATTCATGTTATCCACCCGTAATACGATGATAACGTTTGACAACTAGAGTAACTGCCTGAAATAAATTTCTCGCTTCTCTATAAAATTTACGAATACCGCACGTGTGATATTTGACAAAACGCGGAACTTTAGCTATATTTCCACCAATTCGGTTAACTGGTAACCGCCTCGAGTTCAAATTAATCAATTAAGTGCATGTAATAACATTTAAAATTTTCTTATCAATTACGCGAGTACTAATAATAATCATTTTTCATCGGTTTCAACACAAATGTGCTACTACATTCAGACGATACTCAGCCGTACTTCCCCGATGCAATATACCATAAGATAATATTGGTCGATATAATATTTTAAGGTACAGATGAACCAAGTGTGTGATAGAACAATATTGTCTCAGATATATTCATTTCAATCTGAATTGTATGGTTATTCCATCTAACGTAATTCAGAGGTATTTTATTTTAGAGACTCTTTTCATTTTGTCGTTATTTTTAACAATTAGATCCATGTTGCTCTACAAGTTTTAGTGAGTGGCAAGTGTATAAAATATATTTATTTTCCTAAATTAAGTACTAATTTATTATTTTGGAGAATAATTTTACTATATAAGTCACAAAGATCATTAATATATATATATATATATATATATATATATTCATTCATAATCGATAACTCATTGACTGAGTAACGTGACCTCTATTTTAATGCATCTGATATAATTTTTCTCCACTTGACCCTATTTCGGCTTTCCAATATAGCTTGAACCCTTGTTAATCCAGTAAGGGTCGTGACCGTATCTATCCATCGAGTCGGAGGTCTTCCTTTACTTCTTTTGCCTTCGATCTGTCCAATTACTATGCTTTTTACTAGGCAGTTCTCGCTTTTTCGCATATATATATATATTTAACAAAACAAAATAAAATTGAAGATAATCACTAAAAAATTTCTTTATTACACGAATACGAAGCTTTTCGACTATTAAGTCATTTTCAAGCTTTAAAGCTTGAAAATGACTTAATAGTCGAAAAGCTTCGTATTCGTGTAATAAAGAAATTTTTTAGTGATTATCTTCAATTTTATTTTGTTTTGTTAAATTCATAAATCACTACTCTCCAATACATCAACATATATATATATATATATATATATATATATATATATATATATATATATATATATATATATATATATATGCCTTTTGGGCACAACTACTCCAGGGTGATTTCGTCACTCAATATACCATTATTATTTGATTGTTGTAACATATCTTCTGTGTGTGTGCGCGTGTGTGAGATATGATTTGAATCAGTCATACATGTTACTTCTGAGATCACACGCGTATAACTTTTGTAATAAGTCAAAATAAATGGCGATAATAGTACGACCATATTCCAAATTATCACTAATTTGAAATAAGTGATCAAGCCAGATCTGCCTGCTATAATATAGAAATCCGTACTGATTTTTGAGGTACAAAAATGTTTTATATAACAAATTCAGAGCGATTATTCTCGCACGTTTTTTTTTTTTTTAAAGTTGATATTTTAATAGGTCTTCAATTATCAATACAAGCTTTATAAACGGGAATAATAATGACTTTGAATTATGTGAAAATACTCCTGATTTGATGGAAAAGTTGATCTGGTAAGTTAAAGGTTCGATAAAAAAAAGTCAATATTGTTTTTAATCAGATTGATACAGCTATTAGCGCCACTATTAAAACCTTTTAAACTGTCACGACGGAAATAGGCATTGTAATAATTCGAAGCTAATTTTTCATTTGCTTCAATTAACAAGCTATATATCGTTCCTTAACTGGTTTTACTCGTGGTTTTTCTGACATAATTTCTATGATTATTTTTGTATTTATCTAGCAGGCGAGTTAAATTTAGCTTATCCAATCTTTTTTATATGATTTTAATAGCACTACGGTGAAACATCTTCAATAGCTGGTACAGGTAATTTTTTAATAATTTAGTAAGTGATTCAAAGATCTATGTTTCGAACGTGGAAAGATTCAACCTAATATAAATATAGCAGTTTTTTTTTTTTTTTAAATAACGATGATAATAGTAATAATAATTCAAAATCATTTTTTTTTTTAAATTCAATCGAATTTATTGTAAAATTTCATTCAAATATTTAAAATATTTACATATATAATAAATACAGACCGACTACGCGCATATACTGCTCGTAGACCGGTAGACGAGTGAAAATTGTATATTTTACAAACGTACTGACATAAACGAAAATTATAAATTACTCCGTGATAAATCAGTTCGTTTCGTCGAAGTAGTTGACGAGTTTGCGGCAAATATACTTCTACCTGAACGTAATCGAGGGTACGAATAATCAAATGTATCTTCACGAAGGAATTTAATTAAATGAATTAATGAAAACCGTAATAATAATATATGAAAAACGAAGATAACATATATACACTGGCGAATGAAATCAAGAAATGATGGAAATTAAATGAAAAACTTGTACCAATATTCATCTCGATAACTGGAGTTATTAAAATATATATATATATATATATATATATCGGAAACCATCAGAAAGCTGTAATTGAATGCCGTGTAATTTGCAAAACGTTTTAAACTAAGTTTCAAGATGGTCGAAAATAAAGCTCAATGAGTGCAAATCCGTGCTCACGTCGGTCTGAAAAATAAAAAAAAAAAGTTAATTCGCAATATAGTATTCACATCAATAACCAGCAGATCTCGTAGAAGAATTCAGTTAAATATCTTGGACAGCATCTTGATTTAAGTTTACCGTGAAACAAGAAAGCGAATCCGATTTAAATGTCGTCAAATGTGGTGAATGTTGGGAAGAAATTCACAATTCAATCTCTACGATAAGCGACTATCAAGTATGTATTTTTTGACGTTACAACATTCTTTTTTTTTTTATTATTAATTATTATTAACATTAGCGATTTTTACTTGATAACTTATCGTTTATTCTTGAAATAATTTTAATTGAAAAAATAAATTTAAACGTAAAAACGATTTAAAAAAAAAAAAAAAAAAAACACGAAACGAAACTTAGACATCAAACTTACGCGCTCAAAATTCGTGTTGAATTCAAAATTCGTCTTCAATTCAAAATTCGTATCGAATTCAAAGTTCGTCTCTTAAATTCGAAATTCGTCTTAAATTCAAAATTCGCTTTGAATTTAAAATTCGTCTTGAATTTGTTCTAAATTTTTTCCGCGCGTTTCCGGCAGTAGGAATATCGAAAATAAAAATAGGAAAAAACAGAAACAGACGAATACGCCGACGATAACGGTCGCCGGTAAGAACGTTTGAACGATAGGATAGATTTTAATTAATAAAGCGGCCATAGTAGTACCGCACGCTTGTAACGTACCGCACATAATACCGCGAACTTCGGTCGGAAATAATTCGCCGGCCATCGATTCGGATATAGTCACGGCACCGGCTATACTGGTAACGGCGTATAAATATAAACCGGACGGTACGGTCCATTCGAAATAATAATAATAATTATTATAATAATCGTCGATGCGATGATAATAACGATCGCTGAAGAAATTATCGTCGTACCATCGATAAACTATCAATAACGTTAAACCGAACGTCATACCGGCCGACGTTAATTTCATGACGATACGTCGATTACACGAACGTATGACGAACGGCGAGCATAAAGCGGCTAAGAAAATAGCGATCGAATAACCGACTATTAACATTTTAACGTCTAGATGACGGACGAATTTCGGAAAAATAACCGTCGAATACGTTAATAAGATATTATAACCGGAACCTTGTAAACACGTTTGAAAAACTATTAATACGGCGAACGGTTTCCAATGTTTTAAAACGGTTTTAAAGAACATATCATCCTGTTCTTTTGAATTTTTATTATTACTATTATTATTACTCTTATTATTATTATTATTATTATTATTATTATTATTATTACGACGCGTCGTTAAACTGTAACGTATATCGCTGCATTCTTTTTCGATCGATTGTTCGTCGTCGCGTAATTTACGTAAGGTCGAAACGGCCATTTGATCGCGACCTTTTTTCAATAGCCAATAAGGGGATTCTAAAATAAAAAAAGTACCGATGGTACTTAATAAGGATATAGCTAAAAAAATGACCGCCGATAATTTCCACGTTAGAAAACCGGTTAGCACGTACGCTACGCAAGTGCCGGCCGCGTATAAAATGATGAATAACGACAACATAGTGCAACGTAAATGTTGTTCGCAAATTTCGGCTACGTAAACGCTGGTACATAACGACATTCCTGGATAAACATGAAACATGAAACATGAAACAAAATCCGAAAGAATGATTTACTTCATTTTAATGTAGTAGCCTTCGTTTAAAGGCGGCATAAATTCCACGTTGTAAACTCTTTCTTTCGTCCGAACGTTATTATAGCATTTTAAAACTAAATTGTAAATTTTATATAGGATTTGACATCGAAATAAAATCGTAACGTATATCTGAATCGTAGCGTCCCTAGCAGGGACATCGTGACATAGAAGTGCAGTCTTTATGAATTAGTTTGCGTCATTTAACTCTATTATAGGCTGCGTGTATACATTCACCGAAGCTCTCCTCCACGAATTTTATTAATCCATTCGACCATATCGAAGACACATGGCCGCGACATCTTGTTCCGTCCAATTTCCTTTTTATGACAACCTTTTCAAATCTGCTCGAACTATATTCTGATAAGTACTTTCGTTGGTAATCGTCTAGGTTCGCCGACGACATCTTCTAGTATAGACTCGTTGGTTCTCTTAGCCGTCCACGGAACGCGTAACATTCGTCTCCGGCACCACAATTCAAACGATTCTACGCGTCTGTGTTCAGTTCGGTGTAATGTCCAAGTTTCCGCACCATATAAAAATAGCAGCGGAAATATAACTTTTAACTTTTCTATTTACTGCTTGATCACGCCTGATTTTTACTAAGCGGCCCATCGCGCTTTTGGCTATTTGTATGCGGTGCTGCAGTTCCAATTTGCATCCGCCAGTATTCTCTGTAATTGAACCTAGATATGTGAACTTATCGACCACTTCTATTCCATCTATGTGCTTTTTGTTTGGCCAGTTATTCTTATCCCGATTGATTATCATCATTTTGGTCCTCTTTCGATTAATTAGTAATCCGTTCTCTTTGCATAAATGTGACGCTGGCGTAGTTGCTAGTGTGCTCGACTGTTAACTCGACGCTCGAGGGTTGGAAACCAACTCCAGACATCGGGTCAGTAAAAAAAAAAAAAAAAAAAAAAAGAGAAAAACAATTTATTAGATTCAAAGTCAAATTTCGACGAAGAATTAATTTTAAAACGTATATTATAAATTTTATTATTTTTTTAAAATGTTTTTTATCGGACATAGAGACTTTTCTAGCTAGTTAGTGTATCATCCTCATCAATCTATTGTACGTTTATTTTTACGTACAAAATTGGCTAGCATTCAAGGCAATGATTGTAATACGAAGTGGGGCGCCACTGTCTTCTCCGTGATAATTAGGAATTAATGATGAAAACTTTCTATGTCGCGTGTTGGTTTCCAAACCCCGAGCGTCGAGTTGACAGTCGAGCGCTCTAGCAACTATGCCACCATGACGTTATATATATTTAGTATATATGTATAGATTATTATGTATATCGTTGATTAAGTTGACTGTGTTGTTTACCACATTCACCATCAGGTTAGTTTTTGTAATTAAATTCGTTATTTCACATTAGGTTTCTTTGTAATATTGTACATCTAGATTAGGTACTTTTTTATTTTATTATTTATTTTTATTTAGGTACACTTGAAAATGGCTTAATAGCCGAAAAACTTTGAGTCTTTTTTTCAACTACTTTTTTATTTTATTATTTTTTTAAAAATGAAATCACTATAATATATATATATATATATAGGCCTTGAGACATTTTTAACACTTTTTTTAACATCAGCTGTGTACGTGGCAATCATTACGTTTCCACTGGTGCATTATATTGTTTTCTGCCCCTCTAAGGCTTTTCTATTCTACAATAGCTTGCCTTCAAAGGGTTAAGTGAATGACGTTTCGAGAGTTCCATGTTCGAATCTAGTGCCGCGTATTACAATTATGTTATACAATCTAGCCTGTTATATTGATGATTGATAACATAATGTCCAATAACACTATTTTCCGTTTCAATGTTCAATTTATCTTATTCTCTCTCTCTTTCTCTCGCTGCGATTAATACGTGTCGTTCGTCTCGATTTTTACCTTGCCATCAATGTCGCATGTAGTAATTGATACTTGTACAAGAAGCAAAGGATGGGAGTTAGCGCGCCGTTCCATATGTGTCTAGGTCACGTGTAACTCCAGTTATATTATCGTATTAATATATTTTAAAAAAATGAATAAATAAATATATAAATATAAATATATACAACAAATTTATATAAAATAATTGACATAGCTGAATAACGATAGAAATAATTAAAAAATTCGGTCATTTCAACAAGATGGTAAACAAAATAATTAACAACTGGAAATTCTGACCAACTTAACTAATTAAACGCCTTATGCCTAAACATAAATTATTTACATTTCAACCAAGCGCACATGCACGTACACATGTACGCACATATTACATATGTATATATGTGTATATTGCACACACCTCTGGTATAGGAGGTTAAATTTAATTTAAAGAAATCTTGAAACTTTGTCATTATTCGTCTCGGATGTATAAAATAATTTGTCCGTGTAAAAAAAAAATTAAATTCCGTTTAAATAATCGTATTAAAAAAATATAATAATACCGAAAGGCTACGCACGAATTACCGATACCGTAGGTTTGACCCGTGAACCGATATTAATTGATCTGAAACTTTAAGTAATATAGATCGTTATCGCGATTTCCCGGTTGGTTGGTTTATTTTTTTAAATAATTTGATTTGATTATCTATCTTTTTTTTTTTTCCCTCGATTCATTTGACACGTTACATTGATTTTTCTCGGAAAAACATTTCGACTTTTAAACCTTTAACGGTCATCAACTAATAATGAGTGGACATCTAAAAATAATTTTCAGTGTATAATTCACGATAGGCGACATTTGCCTCTTCGATAAATGTTAATACAAGTATATACATAAATCGCTGCCTCTGGGAATTAAGTCGCGCATTTTGTGTATTTCTGAAATTTTACAAATTAGCAGAATTCACTATATTCCGATTTATTCACCAATATACATACATGCATAATGCGTATAATACATAGAAATATATCTATATCGAGATTGATGTTCACATTTTCATATATTATGATTTATATCCCTGAATATCGTATTTACGTCATTTTTTTATACCTAGCTACGATTTTTGTCAATAACTACGTTAATTTATGCGTCGCAAACCTGCATCACACGTATGTATTATGCTAATTTTAACAATTTCCACCTGTTTTATTATGTCTAGACCTTGAAACTGTAACTATCTTCTACATTTTAATTATCTTCATATTCAACAAAACAAACACATGTCACAATATATATATATATCATCGTTGCGTTGCTCGTTGCCGAACGATGGGCTAGCATTCACGGCACTAATCGAGTACTCTAGTAATTATACCACTGCGACATTATATATATATATATATATATATATATATCAATCATGTATTGTCGAATGGATTTGACCGAATAATGCTTTTTGTTTTACTATTTTACCTAATTTGTTAATTTAACATATTTTTCACTTATACACATAAACACGACCTCCATTTTCGTTAAACATTTTCTTTCTTCTTTTTTATTTTGTAATGAAAATGTATTTTACCTGTCGCGACGCCCAATACGATATTACCGATATATAATTGCCATACGGTCGTGGCTGTGGCGATTACCGCCCAGCCGGCTGTGAAACAAGCCATGGATATATTCAACGATAGACGTCGACCGAATATGTCCATCAGGAATCCGATTAAAACGCTACCGACCGGATTTGGAAATACGATCAAACTGGCTGTAATAACGTAAAGAATTATTCGAATCACGACAAAATCATGTTCCGAAATCATTTAAGAAACAAAATCACAATACACGACTCTTTTACAAGAACGGCAATTAAAATTAAGAGATCGGTGGATGCTTAAAATTAATACCTGTAGCAAAAGTGTACGTGTGCTTTTTGATATTCGTCCTGTTGCTATTGGACGTCAAATAGTCGTTAACGTTCAAGAAATGAATAACAGAAATAAATTGGTTCTCCTCGGATTAAAGTTGAGTGAGAGTAGTTTTACGATAGTGATTTATCAACTTACGTGTAAGGTCCGAGACTATGTCTGCTGAATAGAAATCAACTCCAAATAAGAGTCGGTCAGTAACGCAAAGACAACCGGCTCATTTTGTACGTGCGGTGATTACTTTTTTTTTTCCTATAAGGGGCTATCCACACGCGACTTTTAGAAATTTCTTAACAACAACGTGTGATAGTGCTGCTTTGAGCTTCCGATATGACGGAGGAGGGCCGTCAAAATTGTTAGCACTAGAAACGTTTTTTGAGGAATTAAGATGGAATACAGTGACTATTCGGATAGATTGGAAATATCCGAACCATCTCAAATTTGCGGATGATGTTGTACTAATAATTACCAACGCGAAAAAGCTACAGAAGATGATCTGCGAATTAAAATAAGTATTCCGATTTTTAAAAAAAGTTTGAGAAGCTATCTCGTATATAAACAATTTTATATACTTTGATCAGAGAATTACAACAAATGAACAATTTTTATAACGCGCACTGAAACGAAATATATCTCGGGTAGCGTTTGAGAAATTGAGTTACGTATTTAAAAACCAAGTGATGTTGATTAATTTGAAAAGTAGACTTTACAATCAACGCGTTCTAAATGCGAATCCACACTTGGCTAAAAGAAAAAAAAAACACTTAGTTTAGGGTAAATAAGAAAGACGCAAGTAGAGCAGGAAGCGGCAATGATAAATATTGGACGTACAGAACGTAATTCAAAGAGACGAGGAGAAAGTAAACTGAACGACGCTGTGGAACAAATGTTCTAGTTAAGATGAAGTTAGGTCGGTTATGTGGACCGAAGAAACGACTACAGATGGACAAAGTGTGTTCAAAAATGGTGATCTATGGATTAATGAAATGAAGTGGAACTCTTTGAAATGACGATATAGTAAGAATTACCAGTGGGAGATAGAAGGGTGCAAAGTGATCGAAGAAAGTGAAGAAGGTGGCAGCAGTAAATTGATGTAGGCTAATTTGTAAATTGTGACATACACACACACACACGTGTATATATATATATATATATATATATATATACAGGATCATGAATGGACGTTCCTTAGACTGATATAATATAAACAATTTGTCCCATCGATTAGAGTAATTTCGATATATAATATTAACTTTTTTTTTGTAGGCTATTGTGTCATTGTTCATGTATAAATTTCATATTGTTGGATGTTTTTGTTCAATTTCATTTTAATTGTTATTACGTTATTGTTTATGTATAAAATTTATATTGCTTCAACAATCGTTGATTGTGTTGTTTACCGCATTCACTGTCAGATTATTTAAAAATATTTTTTTTTATCATTATAATTTTTGTAAAATTTTTTTTTACATTTATATGCGTTTTTATAATTTATTTTTTTATATTCACTCAATGATCGATTAACAGGCGAAAAGCTTTGTGATTTTTCATAAAGAAAAAAAAATAGTGATTTTAACTCCTTTTTCTTTATTATTATTTGAATATTAACTTTTATAAGTAATTTTTTCGTATTTACGTTAGAAATCATTGTGTCAGTGCTGTTTTATAATTACCTAAGTTAAAAACTTATATAAATATTAGAATTATAAAAATCAATTTTGTATTGTATCTCTATATCTGGATAACTTTTCGATTCCTTCATTCCTTTTAGTTGGTCATTTATTCGACTAAAGGCGTTTTAAAAATTTTCATCAATCTTACCGATCCATGATTCTTCATTTTCTGTTATCGTCAAATCTTTCGATTGCTTCAACTGTACCAATAAAAACGGTACGTATCCTCTAGCGATTCCTATTAATCCGTACGACGAATACACGATGCACGTGCACATTACCTATTAACGAGAAACGGAAAACTAATTATATGTACCATCGCATATTAGTCTAACGCGATTAGTAAGGAAATAGTTTTATATTAGACGCCGATATGAATTCATGCTCTAACGTTCGATTTTTAACAAGTTCATAGATGAATATGGATTGCAATTGGAAGACTTGGCAATATTGTAACAATAGATCCCTATTTGCTTAAAAAGGAAAGTATATAACCAATGTATCCTGTCGGTGCTGACAATATGGTGTATTGATTCTCACCGCGACCATATTCAGAAGATTTATTATAGCGTGCACAGGAACGATTGACCGTGGACTTCAAACTAGTAGATCGAAAATGAAAGACATAGATCCGACAACAATCAAAATTAATAGACGTTATAGTACTACGAGTGAAGGTAGGACGTATATTAGAAGAATGGGCAATACGGATTATGGAGTGGACTTCTAGAGAAGGACGGAGAAGTATTGGAAGACTTTGTGCTAGATACGAAGACGATATACACGAAATAGTTACCATCGAGTGGCTGAACAAGGCTAACGACCAGATTGCGTACAGGAATTACATCTAGCAGTGGATCGACATAAGCAATTAGATAAGTCGAATTAGGTGAAAGTTCTAAATTCCAGTTGTGGGAAATTAAAACATAATTTACTACAATAAAGAGTGTTGTAGAAAAAGAAACGGTAGGAGTTGTATAAAGACGACGTAAAATACTATACCGGATAACCGCGGTAGATATTCTTCGTTAGTAGTTTACAATAAATCATTCATATACGAACAAATTTTTTAAACCTATTTGGACTTTTACAGTTATGGGATGCACTGAACAAAAGGTACACTATGCAGCACTGACACGTCTTGTTGCATGTTTGTCCTCTTATATTAAAATATGAAATTAAAAAATATGAAAAGTGATTTCTCGGATTTTTTTTCCGGTTATAAATAACCTATAAAATGCGGACATTCTCCAATGAAGAATATTACCGTGAAAAAATTAAATAATCGATGATGTAACGTGCCATATCGTTATAGTAAGTAGAACTAGATTTGAAAAGATTTAGT
The DNA here is from genome assembly GCA_032883995.1 of Coronaproctus castanopsis. NCBI lineage: Eukaryota > Metazoa > Arthropoda > Insecta > Hemiptera > Monophlebidae > Coronaproctus > Coronaproctus castanopsis. The sequence goes on along the minus strand of CM065052.1, from coordinate 74,213,659 downwards.
GTAGTACTATCAAATCGTAGTATTTTATTGAGTGTAGTATTTGATTAGGAGGTTTGCAAAACAATTCATTTCACCCGCTGTACGATGTATATTATGTAGGTGGCCGCAATAATTAGTTCCATTGCCGTGTATAGTGTTCAAAAACATTTCAAACAAGATTTTACCACCCTTCGAACCAGCATAATTTATTCTTAGACAATGTCATTATTTTGAATTAACGTGTAGAAACCAAAATTTCATTCGGTAAATTGGGTAATTCATTATGTAATGAAGTTTCTAAAGGTTAATTTCAAAATATATTTAAAATAAAGATGTAATAAATGGATATAATAATAGTAAGTAAAATTTTATCTTTATTGCTTTAAAGTTTTTACTAGGATATCTTTTTTCCTCCTGCGCTTATTCATTCTGTGCAGTATGACGTCATTTCGACGAATTTGGTTTTATCCGATGGCAAATTTCTATAGCAAAAATTAATCTCAGGAAAGCGGGCGTGTCTTAAGTTCAACAACAACTGCAGTATGACGTCATTTCGACGAATTTGGTTTTATTCGATGGCAAATTTCAGGAAATATATATATATAAATTAACGATATTTTTGTTTTATGTAGACTTCCCACTTGCGGAGCCCATTCAAAGGGCGGGTTTGGCGAATTTTAGTCGGATTTGGGTGAAACTTTTTTGTTTTACTCGTCAGAGCCCCTGCACTATTTGAACGGTATTTAATCACAATTAATCCCCAACAGCTTCCCAAAAATAGGCACTACCCCCGTTGGGTAGCAACCCCCTTAGGTAGCAGAGGCGGATAGAACCCCTTAGTTATTGCTTTAAAGTTTTTACTAGGATATCTTTTTTTTCCTCCTGCGCTTATTCATTCTTATTTCTACGCGTGTAAATTTTTTATTACTCCGTTAGAGAACCACATAGAACTTATCGACAGATGAAACAATCGAATTAACAAATTAAATTTATAAAAAATTATTAAATCCGCTTTCTGCGGATCCCAAGTCACATCGGGATGCACGGTAGTGATAAAGTAGACCTTGAAGCTCGGTCTATGGTACTTTCACCAAGAACACTCACCACCTCCATCAACATTAGTACACGTACTCGTGAATAACGGTAAACAGGAATGGACCTCCACAAACAACCTTCCTTAGGAGCATAAAACCATAGAATCTTGGTGGCCCCCCACCTGGCACAAGCAGAAAAGAATATGGTATCCTAAACCGTCTACGTGTGGGTCATACAGCCATATCACACAATTTATACCAAACAAACTGACCCCTATGCGGACATTTAACAGAACCAACAGTCGCACGCTTAATCTACAACTGCCAAACACTCACACCACACAGGTTGAAATACAAAATATAGGGCCCGATACACAAAATACTCTCAAACAATCCTCAATCAATAGGTAGTATTCTGGCTTTTGCAAGAGAAAGCGGACTCCTAGCATACATATAAACTAGACACAAGTCTCCTTATGATGTAATAGGCCTGGCAGTTACAAACGGCATATGGAGATTTACATAATATTTAAAAAATAATAATAATAATAAATTATTGTCGAAACTCTATTAAAGTTTTTCTTCACTTGCTGTACATAAACACGGAACGGTCATAAAGTCATTCTATGATTAGATCCTCGTAGCATTAAAATCATCTAAACAATGTGAAATCATCAACACCAGTTTACCCACGGTATTATACGGTAGGTATCACGCGCATACCGGCTGGCAACTACCACGTCATTGGTACCCAACTAGACTCCGCCTCTGTATAGAAGAAACATCGCGTGAATACTCTTTTTGGTTAAATTGTGTTTTTATTTTTTAAATTTTGTTTTATTTCCTCTTCTACATAAATAATTTATTTTAATATCGTATTAATTACAGCTGTGTTAACCACTTCTCACAATTAGTTTACTGCTGTTTCATTTTTAAAATAATTCAAACAGTAAATAATATTTTTACACGAACGTATTACTTTATGAACATTTAAAATTGTAAATAATAAAATGTAACAAAAATCTAGGCGCATAAAGAAATGTCTCACTCACCGAATTATTGCAATTTCATTAATTCATTCCTCTTTTTTCGTCCATCGTCGGTATTTTTGTTTCCGTGAGTTGTTCTTTGGACTTTTTCTTGTTCAGCATCTTAATCATGATAAATGTTCGTCTTCTAACATAAAACAATGGCGAATTCGTCAACACCTGCGTTACTATATGTCGATTTCAATGCGTTTATCAGTGTTTTCATTACGTCCGAATTCTTATTAATGCTACTGCCGTGGTAATTGTTAAAATCTTTTTCCATATTGTATATAATGTTTATCCATTGTTCGGTTGGATTGAATTTTGTTGGATGGCCGTATTCAAAGTATCTAATCCTCATTTTTTCATTCGATATGCAACATAACCGGTTAGCATTTTTAACAAATCTTTCTTTTCACCATGAACGTGGTCCAATTTTTCATCATCATCATCATCATCCGAGCTTGGTTCGATCACTCCAGAAAATTTTTTTATTTTATTCTTGAAAACTTGTATGTTCTTCTGATTTGAGTTCTTCGCATTAATGGGATTTATTTTTGTCATTATCGTCTAGTAAGTTTGCACTTAATGTTACTAATGTTTTATTCCACGAGTTACCAGTGCTTATTACAGAAGCAGTGTGCTTAGAGAACAGGATACTCTTAATTCTTTGATTTACAGCAGTTGGTAAAGGGTGATCATAAAATTTACCTAAGCCTCTGATTAAAGAAAATTATGATTCAAGAATATCTTGGTTGCGTCTCGCTGACATTATATAAGAGTATACTTCAGAATGTAATTCATCATATACCCGCTGAAGACTACGAATAGAAATCTGAAAAGCAGTTTGAAATGGTAACAATTTCATTTACCAATTACTTTCATCAATGTGCATAGACTATACAACTTTTCCAATGCCTCTGTCTGACTAAATTATTCCCAAAAACGCGTTTCATTTCATTGCTTGGATGAAAAGGAATTCTCGAATTTGAAACATCGAAACCGTCGTTAATGACTTTTAAGAATTCGACAACATGTTCATTGCCTGGAAGCTTATAACCGATAGCGCCATGTTCTTGAAAGTAACTGAGCTGCTAACTTTTTGTCTCTCGATTCCCGAAAGAAGTAAATGATGCTGAGTCATTTTGTAGGCGAATTTGAGATCTCCTTGCGTCTGTAATTCTGTTAATTTTATAAAAATATCTTTAGTTACAACTTCGCCGCCAGGTAATTGGTACTCTTGATCAAGAAGGTGGTTTCTCAATAATTTCAACGCATGGGGAGTTTTCACAAAGTGGATGCGTAATGTATGATTTATTACAATTGATGCCAAGATCGGCCATGAGTTTTATATTTGACGAGCCCGTGTCGCATACAAACGCTCGAACTTTGAATCCCGAACACTCTATCAATTTAATGACTTCGAAAAACAAGTTTTTATCAACCGCACAATCAAAATTATATAATATATGGGTTGTTTCACTTACCGACAAGACTACGAAAAAGCATAATCTGCACATTAGAATGTGGACCGAGGATTATATTGGAAATACTGTCGTAATATCAGATTTCACTTTCATCTCATCGAATATCTTTTTCGAAGTCGGTGAATATTCTCGAATGTGATTTCAAAATATTCAAACTTAGATTTATAAAACCTGGGATAACTATGAATTCGCTTAGGTGACGTTTTATAGTTATTTCACTAGGGATTGGGTACTTATAAATGTCCTTTACAAACTGGAAGGATTTTTTAGAAATTCTTAAAGATATTGCCTTCGATAAATCATCGGAAGCCCACCTGGAACATTTTCCATTAACTATTACCTGTTGCTGACATGTCGAGAAAATACCTTCAAACATCTTTAGTCTAACTTTTAAACACGTAATTTCAGCTTTTGCCCTTCCTAAATCGTTCAAAAGACTTTCATTAGTTTGTCTTAAGCAGTTATTTTCTAATTTTAATTTAATTAATTCCTCGTTAAACGTCGGGTAACGGACAGTTATCCAGTCCACCATTTCCATTATTTTTTAAAATTATCTCCCCATTGTTGTTTCCTAACAAAGAACCGACAATTTTTGAAGACTCCCGTTTAATTTGCCTTTCACTGCGTTCATTTTCTTTATGTGACTTAAGCTCAGTCAAAGTTGGTATCCTTAAATGAGTAATGGAATCCTTTTTTAATATATTTTTTGTCTTGTTCTCAAGTAATTCTGATTGCAGATCACGTTCGAAATCATTTTAATTAAAATGAAAAGAGCATACGCGAACACTTTCAATATTGAAGTTGTCAGGCCTTCTGCTCATATGCAACCACTGCTTTCGAATAACTTTATCTTTAGGAAACCGATGAAAGCTAATACCTAATTTATGAGCATCTCGGCTATGATTACAACACCCGAAAATAGCACAACAAGGCATAATATAAATGTTAATAAAATAATAAAAAATTTAACCAATTTATGTGCGAAAGGTCTATATCGAAGAATCATAAAAATATTACGCAGTCTTACCCTGATAGTAATTAGAAATAAAATACTTTAAATGATAAAATTAGGAATTCTGCACTAAAAAATGAGAAAATGCCATAAACACAAATCAAAAACCGCGCGAAATAATATGAAACAACGCCAGAGAAATAACGAAATGAGCCGTTCTATAACAAAACTGGATTTCCCATGGGTACCAACTACGTCACAATCTCGTTTGACAACTGCGCAGCTAGTTCGTGATACCTTCTATTCTATATACCGTGAGTTTACCGGAATGCAAAATGGACAAGATATATGAAGGTACGATTAAAATAAGACGAAGATACGACTATTCTAATTAGGCGGAAGAAATAAGACAGATGGTAGGTTGTCCGGAGAATTCCGTAGTAAGATTATGAAGCTTTAGGACAATATGTAGGTACGCGCATATCGCTGAACAAACGTTAATTCCGACCATAATATCAAAAATTAATAAACCTCTTTCATGTCCACGTGCTGAAATCTGAAAAATTCAAGGATTGTTCAAGAGGCAACCTAAACAAAAGACGAAGTAAATAACAAAAAACGTACGAGATGAACGAAAAAGACTGATCGTTGTAATATTCGAAATAATATAAAAACAGAACGTGACTGTATTATTCCTAACGGAAGAGAGAGAGAGAGAGAGAGAGAGAGAGAGAGAGAGAGAGAATTGAAGCTTAACGGAGATAAAAGTATAAAAAATTAAATTAAGAAATGATGCTCGAGGTAAAAGATTACAACGGTGTGTGCTCAGATAATGTGTATTTAATATCTACAAGAAGGTAAAACGAATTCAAATCGAAGTGTAAGTTATTTTTGTATTTTTACTTTTAGGAAGAATATTAAGAGACAAAAATTGGTGTACATCAGAATTGTAAACTATTCCCTAGATCAGAACGTCGAGAAGTCTGTATTGAGAAATTATTTGATAATACGAGACTCGCAATAGAGGTGTACGGAACAACGTGTTGCAGTAACCTTGTAAAAATTCAACGGCAATAGTCAATCGTCTGCACTATACTACGTGTCAAACTACACGCTGCATACAGACTTGAAGGTTCAGTTTGTAGAGGATTACTATGTTCAGCGGTACAAAAGCTTCTTCGACAAAGTTTAATTCTTTAGTGCACAAAATGTCTACGGTGTATACTAAATCCAACAGGAGACTAAAAAGAAGCAGATGGTGCTTGCAATCGCTTGAAGAGTCTGCATAACTCTTAGATATTAACGACCTGAAGAAAATATGTCGTTCGATGCGTTTCTTTCACATAAGTATCTAGCATACTCGTTGCAGTTGTTAGATTTATTTCCTGCTTTTTTTTCTTCTCTTTTTAATGTTTTCTTTCTCTTCTCCTCCCACGCGATCACCGTTGTTTATGGCAAATTTTTGTCGGTACAATGAAACGAAATGTAAGTTATTTTTGTATTTTTACTTTTAGGAAGAATATTAAGAGACACAAAGATGAGTGTACATCAGAGTTGGAAACTATTCTCTAGATATCGGAAGATCGAGAAGTGTATATTGAAAAATTGACAAGACTCGCAGTAGATAATAAAGTCGACGTTTTTAACATAATTTTATTTTTAAAAAAAAAAACATACACAGTATTGCGACAGATTATTATTAGCTGAAATCCTCGCTATATTTAAGCGGAGGAATGCAACTAACTTTAATAATTCTTTATAAATTATCCAGCCTATACACAATGAGGGTTTAAGTGCCGATCAGTTTTTGGATTTACAGCTGGTCGCCACGCACAAGTGAGAAGAAATTCGCTCCTTATTTATAGACTATAAAAAATCATTAGTGTAATTTCGATTGTCGTGGAAAACTAAAGTCGGGCCATAGAAATCGTCATAAACGACAAGTAATTATAAAACTCTACCTAATGAAAATCGCGTATATTAATACTCCGTATAATACGATTACCCCGATAATAGATGATAATAACGATATAATCATAAAATTACGCGATAATAGGAATGATGATAACAACCTTATCGATAATAATAATATTATTACTATTATTATTTATAAGTGATAACGTTTAATGCGAAAGAAAATTTTTAAATTTCGAGATAGACGTCCTTAATTAATTTACACGGGTTATCGAGAAAGTTTTCTTCTCAAGGAAGAAATGAGTAAGAAATAATATTAATTTTTTCTTTAAAAAAAAAAAAAAAATACGTTTGAAACTTTATTATCGAAATGAGACGAAAAAATTGCAAAAGTTCAATAGTTCGTTGTACGGTTTACTTGACCTGTTAATTTTCATTGAAATTTCGAAATCGCGAGATAATAAAATTTGCCGATTGAAAATACGCGTCTAAATATCGTAATTTACATTACACGTTGCTCTGTCAATATGCACTATTTCAACACCTACCAAATAACGAAAATAGAAATAAAATATGCCGAAAAAAGCATTATAGAATTAAATTTAAAAAATATATATATATATATTCTCTAAAAAACACGAAGCTTAATAATAAAAAATAGATTTTCGTTTTCGTATTTAAATGTAGAGCTACGCTTGTAATTATGGCGAAAAATAAATAGCGATATTACGCCGTTCGGGTTTATATACCTTAATTCACATCATCGCAATTTCTCAATCTAGTTAAAATTTGAAATGTCGCGATTCTCCGGAGAACGCCATTCGTTTTATTATTATATCTTGTTGCCTTTACATCGTGTTGTATTTCTTTTTGTTATACTTCATTCTTGGCCTTCTTCTCTTGATCTTTTCCGTTCTCCGGGGGGGGGGGGTTTAAATTATTTCTATGTTCATCGTGTATGAAAATTTGACTTTTTAAATCTTTAATTTTCCCTCTAATAAGGTTCTATTTTCACTGATTACTACTTCGTTATTAATTTTCTCTGTCCACACTATTCTTTGCATTATCCTTGAATACCGGGTTTCGAACGCTTCCAACTGACCTTGCATCTTTTTTTTTTCAGGTCCATCTGAAACTTCCGCTAATTTTCCGATCGATTTCTTCTTAATATTCACGTATGTCGATGTTAATATTCCATAAATGCCGATTTTGACTATTTTATTGTTTCTTTTATATTCCGTATATTATTTGATATATTACGCTCGCTAAAAATATTTGCCTTTTTGATTTGTCATATTGTCGGATATTTTCATTTTAAATTTTAATCGCTATCGTGTTATTTCTGATGCGTAAATTTTATATTGCCGATTGTATTGTTTACCGCATTCATGATTTAAAAACACTGTTTTTTCACTTGAAGGCCACAACACGATATATAAGCAAAAATACATAATAACAAAAAAGAGAATTGTGACATTTCAAATTAGCTGTCCACTAATCTTAACTTTTAATTATTAATAATTATCGTAAAAGCGTCATGTTTTTAAAAAAAATTGATTAATGCTTAACGACCATTACCTCTATATGTACTAATTACTTAAATATCGTAACATAGGTCGGGTTTTAAAATAAAGTCGATAAAGATTTTGGGACGTGTTTTCAGACAAATATTGGGAATACATTTTAGAAGTTGGCACGATGGATCGTTAGCATCACACGATAAATTTCGTATAGAGGTGTCCTTGATGGTTCAGAAGATACGGATTTTTTTTGTAATTTATCTACGCTCCAGACAAATTCTGTTAATCGTTTGTTTTCAATCTCGGCGAACAGACCTACTTGATTGGTTCAAAAAGATTCGCGATTTTTTCATATTTCTAAGACACACCTCTTGGTCGGAGGGTCCCAAAATTCGTTACCTGCTGATCGTAATAGATCGCAAGGTCCTGTTCTAGAAATGTCGGTAGATAAGGCTAACCTTCGAGCAGCACGATGCACTCATCTATCGCTCGATGGTTCGTAATCCAGACGAAAGTAATTTTAGCGTTTAATTCTAAAATACCGAACAGAATACAGTCCATCGTCGCTGCAGCTCATATCTTTTCAATATGTTGTAATGTTTAACTATCGCGTATAATCGTAGCTAGTGATCTTATCTATAATGTCTAGAAATGAGAAATTTTAAACTGAAATAACTCAATAACCGCCGTCTTAGCTACGCTTAAATATGATCGTCAGACTTGGGAGTACAATTAATGAAATTAAAAAAAATTAAAATTTCGCGGGAGAGATTTTTGTTTAATTTGAAGAGTTGATAGAGTAAATTTAAGAAAAAGATGAAATTAATATTGGGAAGGACGTAAAAGTCTAAAAAGGATAAACGAACAAAAGAAAAAAACGGACAGGTGTAATCATGATAAAATTAAGATGGAAAAATCGGGAATTTGTCATCGGATAAATTGGGAGACGAACTGTGAAATGGTCCAATTTAATGAGGCGTTTTCCTCGTTATTGGGGCTAGATAATAATTATCGTAATAAGTAATTTATATTTAATATCACACGGTAATAACAATGGTACATATTTAATGTTTGCTTTGTTTTTCATAGTTCTTTCTCCGTGATCGTATCCATCAACATCTATTTTGATCTTCTATGGAGTCTACATGCAAATATATTTCTTTATATTATGTCCGCCAGTAGGTGCAATGAGTAAGAGTGTTCTGTTCACTCTCGAGTCTTATTTTTGTATATTTCGCGATATAAACCTCTCTCTCTCTCTCTCTCTCTCTCTCTGGCATAGTTAATGAACTCATGTGTACAGCTCTGTTGATTTTTACGAATTATAGTGAAAGATAACTACATGGACGAATTATGGAACATTGGAGATGCATGGTAAGAATTCCGGTTGCATAAGATCTGTAGCTGAGGCAACCGCAGACGTGTACACCGAATGGCGGGGATAACTGTGCTCGATGCTAAAAAGGAGGAATAACGGCTCCACCGGCTAAACCACTTTATTTCCCCCCATTTCCAATGATCTCTACTTCAGTGTGTCAACCTGCACAGCATTAACTATGTGTACACCCTCTTACCGTACTGTTCGTTCTCGGTTAAAGATACCTTTTTTTTTAGCTATGTCCACTTTGCGTGTTATTTTTTTCTTTTTTTAAACAAATTGAAGTGTATTTATTATTTTGCATAATAAATTAATAACCATTATATGACTTTAACTAATTTTTCACTGTGTGCAATGATTTATCGACCACATTTTGTATATATATATATATATATATATATATATATATATATATGTATGCTTGTATGCGCGTATTGTGTATATATGTAAAAAGAAGTTTTACAGCGACCACGCTGAAGTTTACTTTGTCATGAAAGAACAACGCTCGAGTGTTTAATAATTTTTGCAAACAGACAGAAAAAAATTTATCGTTTGATCTTATTCTAAAGGTTAATTTATTTTTTGGTAAATCCAAAAATTTCTACCGCATTATACGTAATTAACCTTCTCCGTCTACATAATAATTAATATATAATCATTCGTGTTCGAGTAGATTTTCGTTAGAAACGTCTGTCAGTTACTTTCATCTCTCATATTAACTACCTTTTCCTGTTGTTCATCCAGAAATAAACGTAGGCGGTATAGCCCGTTCGCAGAGTTCAACATCGTTTTCGTTCGTACCTCATAACCTTCGATCTTAACCTTCATCTTCCGACGAAACCTATTTCGTCTTCTTTAAAAAAAAAAAAATTAAATTAGGACGCCTTTACAACTTACCGAACGTAATGCTGTACTACTGTTCGAACTAACTGTTATTTCTATAATACACTTGGACAACTTCTCTAGAAATGTCGTTATGTCTGGAGATGAAGAAGGCATAAGGATCATATTAATCGAAACGATAATTTTAGATAAGTCCCTTTCTATAATGTTTCGTCTACCGAAGAACGTTATTTTAAATATTATCGATCATATCATCGGACGTTCAATTATTATTATCATCCGTCCGTCTTATATCTCATTACGTATATCTCCTCTCTCTCTGCATGAACTAGTCTCGCGATTTGTCCGCTGTTTCATTCATTTCGCCATTAACGTTTACTACGCAATAAGATTAACCTTTTACTCTTATCATTACAGTTGTATCATGCATCGATAGGACGAATTGTAACAATTTTCGGAATATTTAAGGTCGCTCGTATAAATCGAGTGCATAAATAATAGTCAGTACTCTCGAAGAAACTAATAAATACATGCACACGTATACACTCTATATATATATATATATATATATATATATATATAGTACCGGGTTAAATAATTTCGAAGTGCATTATGAACGATGTACAATAGTCAGATGATAAAACTCAATCAAGCATCTGCAAATTATGAGAAAAATTCGATTTTCTTCTATTTATAATATTAAACTTAAACAATTATTATTACTGATCTTATACCAACATAATCTTAGCTAACACGCTCGTGTTACTATATATAATAAATGCATGTATGTATTATGCATTTATATATATATATATATATATATATATATATATATGTATGTAAGTATATAGGTCGGCAGGTAAGCAAAACGTAGAAAAAAATGAAGTATTCTTGTTCGGACGACTTTAATATTATTAAAATAAAGTTCTTATCGATATATTTTTTGGTTTAATTACGCAACTATTCTGTTTGCTCGCGTACACAATATATCATTTATTCTTGTTCGGTGATAAAATTGGATAATTTAATTTTTATTAAAATCTATATCACACCAAACGAACGTGTACACATCGTGTAAGAATTTATATATCGAACAATAAACACCCGGCAAGAAATAAAATACAGTCTACTTATACTGGTCGGCTATTAGTTCGAATTAATAGAACATAAATTATTGATTTTATAATTTATGTATTATATATATATATAATATATAATTTTTAATCTACTTATATAATCTTTCCTGAATATTTCTGTAATAGCGCATTTTGATAAAGTACACGTTGTCACATACTTTATCAATAAATATCACACACACACACACGATATACGGTAGCTAGAGAGAAGGGTGTTTAGCAATGTATACTTTTATTCGAAAAATACTTACGCTATCAGGAAAACATAAATATCCTGTATAGATAATATAAATAAACATACAATAGCCTAGTAAATAGACGCGTAATTTTTAAAAAAAAAAATGAAACCGAAAATAGAATTTTATAATGTAAAAAAAATAAAATTAAAAAACGAAATTATCCTACTATTTAATAGAAATATTATACGTTAACGTTCGATTGAAGTCTGCCGAGATAGCGCAACAGCGTGTACTAGGCTCGCTTCACATTTGTTCGGTTTCATTCGATTCGGTTTCTATTCGATTCGGTTTCGATTCGTTTTCGGTTTCCTCCTATCGTTCACACACACACACACACGGTATCTACCAGGTTTGTATTTGGTTCGGTGATAACGAAACATACGAAACTAGTCCCATTTTACTAATATGGAGAAAAGTCAAGTTTTAGCCATGTTGTTTCTTTATAGGAGAATTAAAAAACGAAGAAAAAGATTTAATCGTTTTCATTGGGTGCACCCGATTATAACGAAAAGGTTAAAATTTGGAGCATTTTACAAAGACAAATTTTCGAACTACTTCAGGATGTCAATGAAATCATTTGACGAATTACATGTGAAGTTAAAGGATCATCTTCAACATCGAAATACATTATTATTCTGAATGCATAAATGTAAACAACCTCGTATATTCCAAATACAAATTCGTGTCTGATAAAAAACCGAATAGAAACCGATTCGGTTGCTGGGGGATTCGGTGACTAGCGACCGAATCATCGGTTCACACTTGTTCGGTGCAACCGAAAACGAATCGAATAGAAACCGAATCGAATGAAACCGAACAAATGTGAAGCGAGCCTAATTCGGTGTGTATTTATGACGACCGAGAAATTGATATGACACAGCGAACGGATTACGTCTTAGGATTACGAGGCCCGGGTCTAATGAAGGGCAACAATTTTAAAAGCAATTCTCAATCGACTGAAGATAGGCTCAATGCATCGATCTAATTATCGATTGAAGCACAATTGACGATGTTATCGATGTTTTTGCTCGAGCAGAAGCGAAGAAAATAAGCGTTGATGTATCGGAGAGTAGTTACGAATTAATAAAACAAAATAAAAACAAATCGCTATAATTTTTTTTTATTAACGCAAAGCTTTTAGAAAATTACGTCATTTTCAAGTATATAGAAAAAAAAAAAAGTTACATATAAATTAAAAGTAATATTAATATAACGAAAACTTACGTATATATGGATTTACGTTAACTAGTCAGATGGAATTTAATTAAAATTTTACTTTTACAATAACATTTACTTATAAAATCGATTTTAAAATTAATTCCTCATCAATAAATTTTCTATTCTATGTGTAAAATTTGGATATCATGTGTAATGTTTTCTATATTGTGTTTTTCTTCTCTACAGTATTTTCTATAAAGTGACTTGTCGTCTCATTTTCCTTTTTTATATATAATAAAATTAAAGCGTTCTCATAGTCTATTTATTTGTCGCCCGTTTCACCTATATAAAATTTATTACATTTTTTGGCAATTTATTATGTACACTCCAGATTTTTGTAATACCTCGTTCCCTTTTATTTTATTATTGCAAATTGATTTAAATAAAGTTTTATATATTATACTTTTTAATAAATATTTTAAAGAATTTATAAGTGTCTTTTTCCCTATATATATATATTTAATTGATCGTAAAGAATTACTTTTTTTCTTTTTTATTTCGTTGAGGATTGTTATTTTTCGCTTTGTTCCATAATTGATCCACTATATTCGGTATTTATTCGCTACGACTATCTGCTTATACGACGATCGTCGTATGTTCACGTTATAATAAATCTAAATTTATTATATTGAAGGTGGAAAACTAATGTTTAATTTAATTAATATAATAAAACAAAATATATATATAATTATTTATTTAATTAAAGTAAAATATATTAAAATTATTATAATATAACCAAACCGGATTTGTAGTAGATAAACTATTATTATACAATAGTTAAAATTAATTTTAGTTAGTCAATGGAAAAAAAAACCAGTAAATTAGTTTGACCAAATAATTTTAGTTAATACAGCCAGAAAAAATAAATTACAGCCAGTAAATAATGAAGAAAATCCAGTAATTTTTGTTTAACAAGGCTTAAGAAAAATGTATAAAAAGGGATGGTTGTTCATTTTCAAGAGAGTTCTAGTTTTTCAGTTACAAAGTTCAGTTGTTAGTTTCTTAATGAAGACGGTTATTAGAATAAAATGAGAATGGATGATTGAAACAATTACGAATCCGGTCAGGTTAGTCTTTAACTAAATTATTTTTTTTCATTAATAAATATATATTAGGTTTTTTTTTTTAAATATAAAATAAAATTTTTCTTTATAAATACTTTATTTTTTTTATTAAATAATAATATTAATAACAGTATATACGAGGTATCTTGTATAAATTGGCGACCACGACGATAGATTAAAATTAAACTCTCGTTTAATTTTTAAATTAGAACTTGCATTCTCGTGTAAATTATTAGTGATCACAACAATATATTAAAATTGAACTCTTATTTAATTTATAAATTACAAGCTTCTTACAAAATAATGAATAATGAGAATATTTACTTTAAAAATGGCTACTTTAGACGACATACTAGCAGCTATATCTAACATGAAAGCAGAAAGGAAAGCAGAAATGAATGAAATGAAAGTAGAAACAGATGAATTTAGAAAAGAAACGTTCAATTTTAGAGGAAAAGTAGAAACAGAAATAACTGAACTAAAAACGGAAACGGCGGAATTGACATTAGAGGTTAAAATTACTAAAGCAAGTGTGTCAAAAATTCAAAATGAATATAAAAAAGACATGGTGACCTTAAAGGATAACATCAAGGATATAAGTAAAAAAAACTAGTCAGAATATGGAAAATATTAATGAACAGGTAAGAAAAAATAAAGACGGCATAAAAAGCATAATTACCTATGTGGACTCCAAAACTGAAAAAGGAATAAAAGAACTGATCAATAAACAGACAAGGGATATAGAAGAAAAATTGACGCACATAGAAGTAGAAAAGGACAAGACTGAAAAGACTCAGAAAGAACTTAAAAAATATCTAAACGATAAAAAGAAAAGCCCATTTGCGTTTTGAAAAGATATATCGGTTTTAAAGAAGAATTTATTCAAAATCAGAAATCAAAATATTAATATTACTAAAAAATTAAAAATTGTGACAAAGACGATTACAGACTTAAGTGAAAGATTTAAAGGTTTTAAAATTTTTGATAGAGGTAAAAATAAGAAAAAACAATTCGATGATGTTTTAAATAGAATAAATGCGAAAAAAAAACAGGAAATTGTGAATATGAAAAAACAACGAGATGATTTGTCTGACAAATTTAGTTGCAAAGAAACGGAATATAAAATATTGAAAGGAGAATTTATGGAACTGCACACAAATCGGTGTTAATTGAAAAGTCAAATACTCTTAACAGATCAATCAAAAAATTAGAAGAAAAGCGATCTAAATTAAATCGCGATAAAGAAGATTTTAAATTAAGAAAACAATATAATTATCAGAATTTAATCGTATTAAATTGTGATAAAGAAAGTTTGAAATTAAGAATTTCTCTCGATAATTTACATAAACAGAATGAACATTTGAATGAAAAATTACATTCGCAAACAGCTGAATGCGAGAAATTGCGATCTAATTTAAAACAGTATAAAAAATTTTCAAAACTAAACGAATACCTTGCAGAAGATAGTGTTCTATCTGACAAGGATAAAATTGATCAAATCAGGCCTGGAAAAAAGGAAGGTTTGATTAAATTGAAGGATGAAGTATACAAATCAATGATTAGTTACAAACTTAAAAGAAATAAAATAAAAAAATTGCAGAATAAACTATTTTATGCTGACGAAATAATTCAAGAATTACGTAGCAATGAGTCTAAGTATAAAATACAGATAAAAATTTTAAAAGATGAAATAAAAGCATCGAGAGACAAACGGAATAAATTAAAATATGACATTTCAGAGAATTTGAATTACCAAGAAATGAAGGAATTTAATTGTAAGAAAAGAGATGTAGAACACAATGAGTCTTTGTTGAAGGAAGATAAGGAGAAATTAAAGCAAGAATTGTTAGAAAAAGAAAAGGCAATTCGAGAAGGAAAAAAGATAGTAATTAAGCATTATAGCAAAGAATATATGAAATTTAGTGAAGAAAGATTGATACAAGTGCATCAAGATATTAAGAATGAATATCGGTATAAAATTTCTGAACTCGAATCTAGACTGGATGGATATAAAAATAATGAGGTCAAACGTTTAAAAATACAGATCTCACACTTACAGAATAGACTGAAGAACGATGAAGTTTGTATAAAAAATCCAGAACGAAGAATTAAAAAACTAAATGAACAAACAAAACAGCAGAAAACTAAGTATGAAAAGCTACAACATAATATTACGATTCAAAAATTTTGCGAAAGTAATATTAGTAAACGTTTTATTATAGTTTAAGATTATTGTAGTTTTATAAATAAATTTAAATTTTATTTAAACCAAAGAAATTTAAAAAGATTTGAATAAATAATAATAAATAAATGTAATATGTATATACTAATTATTAATGCAAAGTCTATAGATATTTGTTTAGTAGAGTTAGCATACCAGAATCATTGATGCTTCTAAGTCATTCAATCAGATTGGAAAATGAAGATGTATACTTCTCAGGATCGACACAAGAAGAATGAATAAAAACCAGAATCAAGAAATGTTTTAAGTGTTGATTGTATCTATTATTATGTATATTTTATTTTTCATAAAATATTAATCATGTACCTACCTATAGTCAGAAAGAAAATGTGCGTGTGTATGTTAGGTTTGAAAATGACGGATAGAATATGTGAGCGAGAGTTAGAATGTGTATACGTGTTACTTATATAAAAGAATGTATAAACGTACATATAAATACTAAATGAAATTAATCTATCTGTTAACTAGTATCATATCCTGATATCGCATTCGTAAAATTAAGATAGGATCAAGTTTGCGGAAAGGCTGAAATATTTGTAAATGAAAAATGTAACAGTTATAGAATTAATAAAGCGTGACACATGGAAGGGCAATCCAGCAGCCAGATAAATGCAATCGTGAAAAGGGATCGGCTATAAAAAAAAAAGAACTGCCTGATGAGAATATCATCTTCGTGAAAAATTCTTTCGTTTCCGAAAATATTGATCTGCTGTTTATAAATATTAATCGCAGAAATCGTCGTTGAATGAAATAATTCGAACCGCTAACCAAATCGTTACGAACCGTCTCTGAACGTTATCGATGTTCGAAAATGGTAAATGAACATGTTAAAAAAGTAAAAAAAAATGGATCACGTTTGATACAAAACGTGGTTCAACTATCAATAACATACGCTCATCTGGTTTAATATCGCCGAAAGCAGCTACTACATCAAATGTTTGAAAGCACATACGTCATTGAACTTTGAAATAAAAAGCGTTCGTAAAATGTTACCATTCCTGAAATATCAACGACAACGCAGATTGAAGATCGCTATTTCCACGCAGTAAAATGAACGAAAAGAAAACCAGGAGATGACCAAATCAGCGCGGGAAAATTCAGCCAAGCCAATCCATACGTTACGAAATATATATAATCTTAAAATGTCTTGTAAATAACATTAATTTATATTTATCAAAAATTTTTTATTTTTTTTTCAAATTTATGTATATATCATGTAAATTTCTGACGTTTCATGTGAATCGATATTTTTTTTATATCATAATTATCTTAAGATTATGTAAGTTATAAAATTAGTTTTCCATATTCATGTTAAGAAATAGTTGTGATGTAAATTTTGGTTAAAGCACAGAATAATTTAAAAGGTATCGAGCGCGCGAAGATATAGAGAATAAGTAAACTTCAAATAAATTTGCAGTTTACTTATTAGTTAGCGGCGGGGTTATACGACGATCGTCGTATGTTCACGTTATAATAAATCTAAATTTATTATATCGAAGGTGGAAAACTAATATTTAATTTAATTAATATAATAAAACAAAATATATATATATATAATTATTTATTTAATTAAAGTAAAATATATTTAGTCTTTAACTAAATTATTATTTTTTTTTCATTAATAAATATATATTAGTTTTTTTTTTTTTTTAAACATAAAATAAAATTTTTCTTTATAAATACTTTATTTATTTCTTTATTAAATAATAATTTAATAATAATATATACGAGGTATCTTGTACTTAATAATGTTCTTTTCTTTATTAAGTCTGTTTTTGTTATAACTTATACGATATATTGTCTTCCGATGTATTATTAGCGCATTTTGTACAGGTTCTTCGCATATTAAAAGGCGCAGCCATCCGCGTATTGCGAACTTTCGAGTGTAAATATTTTTTGTGGCTTTTTTAAAAGTAAATTTAGTCAAATTATATTGATGCATCACCGAACTGAAAAATGATGCTTACACCACGTGGTTCCCAAATAATAACCGATTGATCCGCGTGTCCCGGTAAATATTTTGCACGTCGATAATAGTTTAAAATTTTTAAGACAATAGACATTAGAGAATATATGGTCAAACGCGAATGACGTTAGCAGTGGTATGTCTGCGAAGAAATGGTAACAATTTGTAAAAATCAAATTTTACAGCAGAGTGGCCGATGGAATGCCAGATGAAAAATATTATACATCTAGTGAAGTAAATCGTATTTTCAAATCAGGTTTTAAATTTTCTAAAACAAAACTATATTACTATCTTATAACAGTCTATAATAGAGTTTCCTGTTCTTTAGCTTTTATTGTAAAAAAAAAATTAAAATCGAGAAAATACAAATAATTTTTATTTCCCGCGCGACTTATAGTGTGCACTTAATTGTTTATTATTAGAGGGACAGAGAACAAATAAGAGGATAACCTTAACATACTGAATATTTCAAAGTATGAAAAATAAAAGGTAAAGAACGAATAAATAATTAAATATATATTTATATTTCCCCCTTCAGGGTGTTTGCACATCGTACTTGTACTCTTAAGGATTCCGGAGCGTATATGTAGGTAACCTGCGAATAAGACGTCAGTCGAATAAGTAGTCGCGGACCAAGAGCAGCACCGGTGGAAAGTCCCAGGCAGACGATTCCAATAATGTTAGGCAATGAGAATTGGATGTAGATGGGCAGCATGAGGGACTGTCTGTTAAATAAAATCCTGCGATCGTCTCACCCTCAGCGACTATCGAAATCTTACATCGCCGCTGTCTTGCGGATAGGGTTTCTATCCAATGGGTAAGGGAAAAAACCGTGACAGAAAATAGAACCAGGCAGTAGGAATAAAATGCATCACCCAATAGATAGTACGGGTGAACAGTAAGAAAAAAGATAAGAAAAAAGAAAGGCCGTAGCGGTCAAGGCCATTACAGGCAACCACTGGCTAAAACAACTACCCGGGTGTAACAAAACTAATCGAAGTATGAGAAAAACATTTAATGTTTATCGGCACATACAATGTTAGGACGTTGACAAGACAAGCTGGCGGAACTCGAAGAAGAAATAAATAAAATAAACTGAGATATATTGGGATTAAGCGAGGTCCAAAGAATAGGGGTGAACACTGTGGAATTGCAGTTACAAAGAATATTGTATTACAAAGGACAAGGAAAGGAGCACGTAAATGGAATAGGTTTCTTAATTAATAAACGAGGTTATAATAAAATATTGGAGTATGCCAGCCTAATAGATAGAGTAGCATACATAATGATTCAATTACAATTACATACAAGTTTATACGCCAACGGGATAGTATTAAATAGATGAATTCTATGAAACATTACAAGATTCATCGGATAAAGATCGGTGCAAGTTGACGATGATTATTGGAGACTTTAACGCAATAATTGGGACACGGAAAAATGATCGAGAGAAATCAGTGAGTGAACACGAATATGGTACCAAAAATCAAAAAGAAGATAAACTATTCGCAATGAATACGTTCTTCAAGAAGAATTTAAAAATGAAATGAACCTGCAGAAGTCCAGATTTTCGGTATAAGAACGAAATTTAATATGTAATAAGGGTTGTTTAGTAAAAGATGTAGCCGTGTTAAATAGCGTTAACACGGATAGCGACCGTAGATTAATAAGAGCTAAATTAGAATTTAACTGGCACACACCACATAACAACCCTTACAACAAAGGATGCTGAAGCTGAGAGTTTATCACCGGATGTGCTACAATATCAGAAAAAATTGGAGAAAAAATTTAGAGACGTAATAATAGACGGATAAATGGTTTGCACGGTAATGTATTTTTTTCGCAGTATTGAAAATAGATTCAGAATTAAAAATGATCGGAGAGTATTTTAAGCGTTTAACCACATAAGATTATCCGAATCTCGACCGTATTACAGTTTTGAAGATGATACGGTTGAAAAGTTTCTTTTTGACGTATATCGCTGATATAAGTGAAATAAGTAAATTTTCGGATTCGGTTAATTTACAAGTAATTAATAATTGTACAGAATTAAATTCGCATAACGCTCGTTTAATCGTTACGTTAATATTGTTATATAGATAAATAATTTCCAGCAGCGACTAGACTTTTGTATCGCGCTTTATGAACAATAAATAAACATGTATAATTATATTTTGGCGCAAGCTTAGGTAATAGCCATTTTTTTTATCTATCCGAATAAATAATAAATTAGAATATCTCTTTAATATATATATATTATATATATAATTCATTTTTCGTACCAACCTGTCGCCAGAAGCCGGAATTCTGCTTGAAATTCATTGTTTGTATATTGTCTGATATATATATACGATTGCCCGGAATCTAGGTAACCGTACTGCTGCATCAATAAACTGCTCGACAGAAGCAACGTTTGTCGTATATTAACATATGCGAAATGAACACTAAACAAAACTAACTGACTGTTAAATTAGCGCGAACTATTTAGACATTACGATAAGGAGGAACAAAGAGAAGATTAGAATAGAACAGGACAGAAAATAAGAGGCAATAGGTTATCGTCTGTTCAATAAA
Source organism: Coronaproctus castanopsis (assembly GCA_032883995.1). NCBI lineage: Eukaryota > Metazoa > Arthropoda > Insecta > Hemiptera > Monophlebidae > Coronaproctus > Coronaproctus castanopsis. The sequence goes on along the minus strand of CM065052.1, from coordinate 74,193,085 downwards.
TACTGATAATCGAATAGACTTTAGGAGAGCACGCGTATGAATATATTATTCGTAATAAGCGTATATACGTAGCCGTAGGAAAGGCGCAATAATTAATTACAAATAACTGACCGAAGAGTATGTTTAATTCTCACGAGAAGGAAGAAATTTTTATAATTTCCCTCGAATATAATAATAATAATTAATAACAATAACAATAATAACGATAAATATAATAACAACGATAATATCCATAATTATAATCGTAATCGCAAGAACAATAAACGATAATAAAATCAGCGACAATAATAATTATAATAAATTGATGTATACGCATCAATTGACGAGACGAAATGGCATGTATTATATATCCTTATTGTTTTATTTAATATTAACGTACATAATGGTTAAATACACACACACATACATATATATACATATATATATATATACTCACGTATATATCTGCGCTTGTGTTTAAATCGCGTCTATATAGAGTACGAAATAAATGTACATAATTAATATTTCCTTCAGTGATGCAGATCAAAGAATATTTGCTTCTATTAATATTCATCATTTTCATTAAGCAGCTGCAGAAATATTAGCGGTACAGTGATCTTTAGTATACTCTGCGATAGGGTATATTATATCTCACATACACACACACATATATATATATGAAAATACACGAAAAAAAAATTACGTCAAATGGACCGGAGAAATACATAACAATGCGATTATTTATCTCGTTGCAGAAACAGAATTTAATTTAGCATTAGAATGAATAATGCAATAATTCCATGTACAAATAATATTAATTATACCTTGATAACAAATTGACTTTGGAAAATGGATATAAAACATCTTACACTATCTCGCTCACGTAGATTAAATTTACTACGAAAACTATCTTATACTTCTTATAAATACTCACTGTTAAAAATTTACACAACTTTGATACGTTCCAAATGCGATTACGGATTTCCATCTGCTAAGCCAACACAGTTACGTTCCTTAGGTTTAATATATTACAAAGCACTTCGTCTCGCATTCGGAACTTTCCTTACAACGCCAATTATCCGACTGTACTATGAACAAAAAGAAATTACGCCACTACGTCATCTTAAAACTTCGCATACACTTAGTTCTAAGCAACTACCATTACAAATAGCTGACATTGTGAAAGACTCAAAATTGCCGTTTGTGAATACAAATTTTTCACAAAAAGTAAATACAGCTCTATTTGCTATTCAACTTTCTGATCTCCCGTCAATAACAACAACAAGAACAATATATTTGCATATCTAAATATTTTCTGTTTACAAAAAAGTAAAGTTACCATTCAACAGAATTTTCTGTACCGAATATATCAACGATTCCCAATTACACCTAACAATCCGTTCCTGTTAATTCCTTAGAAGACAAATGTTGACATTTCTAATGTACTGCTTCGAAAACCAAAACATATCTCAACAGAATATCAGTAAATTGCAATACAGCACGTTTTCAATATAAATATGGATCAAAGAAGATCGCTGTGGCTGTGTTGTCGTGTATAATGATGATATAGCCCATTATCCACTTCCGTCATATTATAGTGTTATGCGAACTCTTTGCAATTCTGCCGGATACACTAATTTCATCTTCTAAAAATGAGCAGGAAATCGTCATTGTCACAGACTCGCTGTGTATTCGATCAAACAGTTCCAAATGCACGCATCCATTGACTGAGGAAATTAATTTTACGAAGTCTGCAGACACATTTACTTTGGATTTCTGGACATTGGTGATATGGAAGGAATAAAAAAGCAGATCGAGCTGCGAAAGAAGCCGCCTGCATGTCTCCTTCAGAATTACTTCCAGCAACATGTTCCGGTATGCGTCGCTGCATGTTCCATAAATTCAAGGAACAAACAACAGTCAGATTTTCCGGTTTACCTCAACATAGTTTGCCGATTCATCGTGTTCATCACACAAAGACAGGATGAAGTGACGTTATACCGTGTCCGTACAAGTTACACTCGTTTGACTCATTCTTATATTCCATCCAAAACCGATCCTCATACTTGCTGAACCTGTAAGGCTCGTACATCACCGTTCTCTATATAACTCCATTCGCTCTTTGCTACCATTTTCCTAACACACTTCATGAAATAGTTTTACCTAAAAATAAAAATACACTCATAACGTTCCTCATTCGCATTATCTTCACATCTATAATAACGGAGCTTTTTGCCTTTGTAGTGGTACACGACACGCGGAACAAAAATAATATTAATAATAAAATTGGGATAAGTAAGATTTAGGAGGTTTCTAAATTTATACACGCGAAATAGATTCCTCAAAATCTGACTACAAAACCGAAACCGCCTATACATTTTTTGCAAAATATATCAACATCGAACTTTAAATACCATTTAAGTGGAACATATCAAGTTTTTACGGAACATTAAATTTTCCATCAGTTGTATTTCTCATCTCAATTGTGTCGGTCAAACGAAATAAACTTATTATAATTATTATTACAACTGCCTAAAGTATATTTTAGGTACTTAATCATATTAAAGGATGTAGACTTTATCGGTAAAGAGGAAAAACAATATCAAAAAATCATTACGTTGCAGAATGTACCGTCAAAAAGACCTAAATAATTCTTAAACGATGAAGTAAAATTTTATGTAATACCTAGTGCATTATTTAACGATAAAAAAAAAAAATACTTGCATATAAAATAAAATTATTAACGTGAAAATCATAATATAATTACACTTTCTTAATATTTTGAAGCCGAGCGATGAATTACGTATAAGAAGAGGAAACTAACAATAGATGTATTCGATTTCATTCGTACATTAGTGACAATAAAGTAAAATATCTTTTGTATTATGAAATTACGGAATAAAATAGTAGTGTTTTTTGTATTTAAAAAAGAAAGATTGTAACTTTTAAATATCTATACCCATCATCCGTAAGGCTGGTGGACGAACACGTTTAGCTAGGTGTATTAATTATATGCATATAAAACTTATTGGAGCATTGACGTCAAGAACGGAACCTCCACATTATGAAGGAATAATATATATAATAAAATAATGAAATTTAAACTTCGTCGGTACACTTTAGAAATTGTACAGTCTAACCTAATCTTCTTATGACCGAATAGAAGCAACAATAGAAACAGGATAAATGAGAAAAGCTTGAGAGTTAAATTTGCTTTTTTCAGCGTTCACTAACTGGGTAGCTCGTAGCGCTTATGTACAGATAATTTAAATTCAATGTTTTATGTTTGCCGAAAACCTTGCATATCGTGAATTAAAAAATACCAACTTGTCGTACCATAAATTTACCTGAAACATTATAATACCGATCAGTTATATCTGCATACTCCTTAGAAGCATAAAATCTTGAAATAATTACAGCACAATTATAAACTTTCTCAACACATAATTTTCATTACTTTAAACTCGACAAAAACTTGTTTATACAGAAAATGAAGTTTGCTTTATGGCATTTAAACAGCTGATACAAGAAGACAAATTTGATCACTGAACCGAGAAGAGTAGATTCCAAATTACTATTACCTGTGAAACAATTTTTATATATAATTTTTTTAGAACTTTCCACAATAATATATATAGAAATTGTAATTCACTTTCTAAGTTCCAATCTTTTAAAGGAGGTAACTCTACCAGCTTTTTTTACTTCATTCATCAAGACTAGAACCAAGACCAAATTTATATAGCCTTTATTAACAGATGCGAGAGTAATCTTGCGCTAGCGCTTAACTTTATTATCACTTTTTTTTTTTTCACTAATCTATGCAACACTATTCTAACACTTACTAATTGGAACTAGAGCAAGATTTTTGTCCATTCGAACTTCGACCTGTTCGTTTTACACACAAACACGTGTTCCTTATATAATGCATATAGTTCATAATGGATACCCAAAAACGTTTATTGAATAAAATTAATAGTTTAATAATAACTGAAGTAATATTAACATCGAACATAAATTATTTATTATCATATAAAAATTCTTAATAATTTATTAGTATACATACGACAGTCGTCGAAATATAAAATACGCTAATTTTCGGTAAAACTGAAAAACAAAATTCGAAAGGGATTAAAGAAATGCCAGTGTTATAAATCAACTTAATGAACTTTAAAAAATCAAAGTATGTACATTTCACTTTCAGCATAAGATCAAAATTACTTTTAGACAGAGTAGGAAAATGTCACGAATCGTAAATCAAATAACCGATCACTTTACTAACAAACCAGATTTATGATCAATTAAATATAAGAATGGTGCCTATTACAATTGAACTTTTTTAAAAATGTACACGTTACTACTTTTTACGTATAATATATTCCTCTTTGTTTGACACCCTATCCAATCCTCTAGGTAGATTTTTTCTTCTTTTTCTTTAAACAAGGTTATTAGGTGGCTCGAAATCAAAACCTTATATTTTTTAGAATATATTCTTTTTGTATAGTAGAACAACCACTCGACTGGTACGAAATGTAGGCTGGCTCAAAAAAAACGGACGATTTTTTTTCGAGTAACTCAAAAACTACTCGAACAAAATTTTTGAATGAAATTTTACTTAAATAAAGGAAAAAGAGATTATAGGTTACAATCATTTGTGGAACACAATATCGTTCAGATGACCGCCAATACGTTCATTTAGTCTTTTTACAACATTTTCGAACACTTTTTTGAGCATGAGTCGTTGAATTTTTACAATTTCTTCAGAAATTCAAGTAACTTTCATTCCAAAGAGGATATTTTTGAAAAATTTTCCACAACTATCGACGAATGTATGTGAAAAATAATTTTAACGGCTGAATAATTTTCCATGAATGCATTGAACTTTATAACTGGTTTTCTAGAGTTAGGAGGCCACAATGGCATTTTTCATTTTTAAAGTTCTGTTCGGAAATTTTAACTCGTTACATTTTGATGTAATGACTTTTTAAAAATTGTCTATAACTCGGAACAGTGTCTTGGTCCAAAACTATTTTTTTTTTTTTATTCAGCGAAAATTGTATCACGAAAACACCATCGTACATTGTTATTTTAAAAACTTTCAATTTTACCGGCATTTTTTAAAATAGATTTAAACGAATTTGTGTTAATTTTTTAAATTTGCAATTAACAACTAGTTGTAGTAATGAAAATAAAAATAATAAGTAAAAGCAGTATTATATAATAACCCTTGTATAAAATTTACCCTTGTTGCTAATATATATATATATCATGAGTCAATAAAATATCTAACGAAGGAGTTTTCTATAGAGTACAAGAAGAAAGATCACTCCTGAAAAGTATCATGAAAACAAGGATAAAATGGATCGGACATGTGTTAAGGCATAATAGCCTAATAAAAGATATCATAGGACGAATATTGATGTGCAGACCGAAAGAAAGACCGACACAGAATCAAGAAGGAAGCAAATATTAAGAGCTATGCGGAATTAAAACGACTGACAGCGGATAGGAAAAGGTAGGACGATAGGGACGAACCACTCAAATGATTATAACGGCCACGATGATGGTACATATATATATATATATATATATATGTACGCCATTCGTTCAAAGAATGATAAAAATTAAGATATGCGGAATGAATAGAAAATTGTTCAGATTTTCTATGAAACATCGCCGTAATAGTGGAAAGTGAAAAAGCACTGTCAGATGCATTGTTAAAACTAGGCTCAATGCTACAATACGTCAAAAAAATAAGAAAAAAACCTGTGATTATGAGGTGCAGTAAAATGGAAGATAATAAAAAAAAAAATAGAAAATTAGATAATGAATGAATAAACATGCAAAAACACATAGACACTTCGGCTAATTAATAAGGAATGATGGAATTTGTAATCAGGAAATATGGTCTAGAATAACGCCGGTAAATCGCTATTAACGTCCAAAAATCTAACAAAGGGTTAACAAAAGAGTGTATACGTTTGGAGCTATGGCTGAGAAACTTGGATCATAAATAAAGGAAGACAAAATCAACCGGAGGCGTTCAGAATGCGATGTTATAAAAAAATACAACAAATTAAATGGGCAGACAGAATAAAAAATACGTAAATACTCTAAAATATCAACGAAAAAAGATGCGGGTGAACGTAATAAGACATAGTAGATGTGGCTGAATAGCTCACATATTAAGAAATAAAAGATATTTGACAACAATAATAAAAGAGCCAATAAAAGACAAGATAACAAGAGGAAGGCCCCGACGAAAATTCATCATTCAAATAATAGAGGATACAAATGTGGAGACGTACCAAGCATTGAAAGTATTGAAGGAGAAGGCGAGGAGTAGACCGTTAAAGCGCTACCTCGTTGACCACCAGTCGAAGATTGAGTAATACAAGAAGAAGAATATGAAATTTATAATTTTGTGTCAAAATTTTATAATATACGACTGAAACGGTTAAGGTATCCAGAAATTAATTCCTATACTAGATTCGGGCGTCGCCGAAAACTACTAACGCACTCTATCGATGATCGAATTATACATAAGTCAACAGAGAGCGCTGAATGAGAATAGCACACTGATCATCGTTCATTTATTTTATAATGTTAAACAGCGAGAGTTGCGTCGTTACATTGCGGGTGTAATCGAATTATATAAAACTGGAAAGGAATGTATTTGTTATTGTAACATTACAAACGAATTTAAAGTTTGCGACGATGATCACTATACTGTAACCGCGTCATAGTCATTGATTGGAATATTAAACGTAATTACCGAATTGAAGAACTTCAATATCTAGTAGCTTTCTGTCATTTCTTCCGTAAATTAATCTCGGCGGTGAACTCGAAGTATGGAATTTGAAAGTAATATTTAAAAAAATGTACGTTCCACGTATAATCAGAGATATTGAACCCTCGTCGAAGACTGAAAATAGAATACAGTACTTACCGACGACGGGTGAAATGTGTGCATTTTCACTAGGTAATTACTCCGATGTCATTATCTGAAAGTCGCACAGCTTATAGCTTATATTATCGGATTCGTTCTAAGCTTTGTTTCCATTAATATCACAAATAGGACAGAAATTACAAAATTTAAAGTTTTAACAAGTAGTAAACAGCGATATCTCTGGCACATCGTTTACAAGTTTTTCAAGTTCGAGTGTATCTTCACTACCAACACATGCAATATAAACCACGGTTTGTTACGTTAGGGGCGTGGCCGAAATAACGGACGGATATATATATATATATATATATATTGTTAAAAGAAAAGGACATACAGTATCGTGCAATTTTAATCTAGGACATGTAACTTGTTTTGTAGTAAACGTAATGTGTCGGCTTTTTTTCGGGTTGAATGTTATACGTCAGTTTTGTGCCCATTTCACTATTCTATCTATATGATTTTGTACCGCTAATCTAAATGCGGTTTACTATTAGCAATAAGGATGGCTATGTCATCGGCAAATGTCGCCAGGACCGTTTGATTCGATAGAGTACGTCGTTTACCCTTACTATAAACGATCGAGATAAGTACGACCTAAAGAGCTCATAGAGATTTTTGGGAAGAAACTGACGTAGTTCGAAGAGCAGACCCGGGTGGCAAACCTTATTGAACGCCTGGGACACATCTAAGAAGGCTGCACAACATATGAATTTTTTTGTCGAATGCTGATGAGATCCTATCTACTAGTAACCTGTTACACCGTTGACTGTGCTGCGCGGAAAACTGATAATTTGGTAGTAAATTAATTTTTTGAATTAATGGTTCCACACGATATAATATTAATATTTCTAGAATTTTTGATTGTGAACGAAGGAGATGTGTCAGTCTGCGGTTTTCGTGACTTGTGTATCATGATGATGACAGATTTTAAAGTATTTAGCGTGATATTAAAATAACTATTGTTTGTTACATATAATGAATTGAAATCTAGTCGAAACATGCGGATCTTTATTTCTGACGAAAATCACGCCACTCAAATATTAACTTCTTATTTATTAAATAAATCGCAAAAATATGATCGCACCACAAAAAAAAAAAAAAATTACGATGTGGCGACTGTTATGTGTTAATAATTAATACAGCACCGCGTCTGCTAAATAAATTTAATTTCGATTAAGATACATCGATGAAAAGGGTTTTTCTTCTTCTACGATTTGTAAGCCGTATGCAGTTTCTTTGCTAATAATCGACGAAGAAATGGAATACCGGATAAAATAGTTAAAATAAAAGTGCTAACAACATAATAATACAACCATAGAACTTCGTTTTAAACTATATGACACAATTGCGGAAATAATTTTCAAATCTGATAAAACGATCAGGCAAATAAAATAATTAACAGCGTTATAAGTTCTTTTTTTTAGCAAAATCAAAGAAATCTTATTCGAATAGTTTCAAAATAATAATATCGGTGTTACTAATATAATATATATATATATGTATGTGTATCATCATCATTATGTGTCGTCACTGTGACGGAGACTACTTACCTATACATATTTTGTTGTACAGTGTAAGTAGCTTATACGGTAATCATAATATGGCGTTAGCACATCTGATGATAATTTTTGAGTCGCCGATCGTATTTGAACTCGTTACCTTCCGCAGAGAAGTTCGTGCTCTAGCCACTAGGCTATCTAGACGACATATATATTAAATAATAATAAAAAAAAAAAAAAAAAACTGGTTCGAGACATTCACAAGTGTTTTTGACGCGAGTGTACACGTGTCACAAACTGAACTGCGAAGTTTATTTATACGAAGTTGAATTGAAAAATAAAAGGAGTCCGCGATACAATTTCAGGCAATGAGCAAACTCATATTTACCAGGCATTCGACAATCTCAATTTTTATCGTTACTCGCAATATTCGCATAGTATAATCGAGTAACCAGATAAAATTTCGAAGTTATTACAAAGTTGTACCCGGTTGTAAAAATTACGTTCACTCGATCACTTACATATTCGTTAATTTATGCGAATTGACCGTAATAAATTATTTATTCGAGACATTTAATTAATTTTCATATTTTTAACGATTTCAGCGATGTGTAGCGTAGATTTATTATATTGTAAAATGAATGTTACTTTGAAAAAATATACCACGTGTCGCATTCGGCTATACAGGAAAAAAATGAGTATACAGGACCCTCCGATTTAATAGTATTCGGTATACGAAATGTTGTTTAATTTGACGAAAGTCTCGCGAAGCTTACGACGTACACATAATACAAGCAAATGATATTCGACAGCTGTTGTTGCTTAAAAACTTGTTTCCCATTAATTTATTTCTCTCCACTAACAATGCCGAATCTTTCATTAACACTTTTATTTAATTACGTCAAAGGAAAAAAAACCAACATAATCCCTTTATCAGATATAAACTACGAATAAATGATAAATCGACAAGTTTATTATTATATAGGCTTGATCGCGAATGTGTTCATAGACCGGTATAATTTCGATCCGTTATTCAAGTGAGTAAAGCTTTCGTAAATAAATAAATAAATTGAATAATAAATTACGAAATACTTCAAGGCAAAACAAATTTTTTAATAAAACCGACAGAAATTAAAACCGAATAAATAAAACGATATACTAGTATCGACTAGAAACATTTAAAACGTTAAATCGAACAATATTAATTAGTAAAAATAAATACAAGCGAAAAATAAATAACAGTAATAATAACCACCTTGCTTAACCTTAATCGAGACCACTTTAAAATATCGATCCAATTTATCGTATAATATACATACATACATACATACATATATATATATATATATATATATATATATATATATATATATAGAGTATACGATTCTGTTAATTAAAAGTTATAAATAAATTTTATCGTAAGATAGCAACATGGAACTAGAATGACAAACTGGAAAAATAGCCGCCGAACATAAACGCAAGGCAGTGCCAGAATGAGATAGAAAATGTGCAAGCGATGGAACGAACTTATTAATAACGTTGTATGACACTTCGTTATGATACATCCACTATATAAGAGTAAAAGTAATAGTTCCTATTGTTGATTAGTCCAATTGTCTTTATCGTCGAACACACACACATGTATGTATATATATATATATAAATTTGACGAAAACAAATTTTTTAATATCATAACGAAAATATGATGTTAGAGCGCTGATATAAGATGTAAACGCAGAATTATTAATTACAACCGAACAGATCAAAAACGTTAATAACAAATCTACGTAAAAATATTATGCAGAAACTTTTTTAAAAATCGTTCATTTTCGACTAGTTGTTTCCTAAAATCAATTTAAATAATTAGACATTTTTACATTATATACATAAAGAGAGCGTTGCAGTGCACATACAGTACACAAAATTTTTAACATAAAAGGACAGTAAAATTACTACAAAATTTACTCGTTCTTGTCAATTTGAATATTCAATTTTTTTTTAAATAATTCGATTATTATGGCGGTCGTGTTTATATAAAAAATTATATATTCGATAAGTTAAAATGAATCGCTGACGTACAGCCTAAATTAGCAGAGAGCGGAAAGCCCAATAAAAGTTATAAAAAAAAGACAACGATTTTTAATGAAAAAATCGTCTAATTAAAAATTTTGAGTGATCCATTCACGAATACTCCTCGAATAAACGAAATAACGTTTATAAGCGCGCACACACACACACACATATATATATATATAAATTCCGACGTACATGCATTATTTATTAACCTTTTCAGCCACACCTGAAATTTTGACAGTATACTGTTTATTATACAAAACGTTGTTTTTTCAGATAACTCCAGATGATTTTCAATGTTTTTATATAATAAATATAAGTCGAATTGAGACATTTCGTTGTTAGAAAATATATAATTTTGTTTTTCATTGCCATATAGTGGATATGGTGTATGAAAAGGTTAAGAAAAATGGGAATTTTCAACATTGACTTATAATTTATTTTTTCCTATTAGGTTCCAAATAACCGGTATTCATCTTATTATTATAATATCAGGTAGAAGTGGAAGAGACATAAGTGTGAGAATAACCTAAGTAAAGAACGCTTTGATACGTGAGAGAACTTATTAATAAATATATAGAAAACCTGGATTGTGTGGCTAAAGTATATACAAAAAAATAATAATAATAAAAAATTACAAAAAACACACGTAGTTTTCGAAATGCAGTGTTACCAGAGTATAAAATGTACGATGGAAAATACAAGTTATTGTCGAAAATAAAGAAAACAGGATTGCCAGACACTTCGAGCTGGATAACAAAAACATAACAACTGTAGAAATGACAGAAAGAAAGTCAAGAAGAGGGAGACCTCGGAAACGGTATACAAATGTTCAGGAAGACGGATGTAAACCGGTGGAACGAAACAGAAGTATTAATTCTACATTCCAAAGCAGATAGCCGTAGTTAAGTCTGGGATAATGATAATCATATTGTCTCTTAATTGCGCTTAATTCGACGAAGTTTATTTGATAATGGAATGCTCTAAATTGTAGAACCGGGAGTGTATGACATTTAGAATCAATTGCCGGTATTGATTACAGCTACAACTCTGACTGCTCCATCTCACAGATAGTTTCCAAATAAAAATTTAGTCGAGCGAACAGGTGACAAGCATTTGCAGCATTTGTTTTCTTTTAACGATTGAATGTTATTTATAGTTGAAACATCGTTGATTACGTAATAAACCACGAGCTACAGAAGACTGCGCATGTTTATTACCCGAAACTGCGAAATACCTAGATATCATAATTCGACTGATCAGATAAAAAATGGTTCGAGTAACGATCGCGTGTCGATAGTTTTAAATTATTATTTATTGCGGATCAGTCCAATTTAGACTCGTCCGTGAAAATAACTATAGCGGATGTAGTGTTAATTTTGCTTCGACCACATCAGGTCTTGAGTTACGTTTTAATAGTCCTCTTATGAAGGAATCGATGCGACTGAGTATCGAAATATTTGTAACAGTCTTAAGGGTCGACGAAATACTAAGAAAACGAGATGGAATTAATAAAGCGTTTCACGGATTAATTACCGAAAATCGAGTAGATTTTTCGTCGAGGAACACGTAATTATTGCAAATTTATTCGTTGTTACAGTCGTCGAAAAGTTAAAAGAATGTATGGTCAACGATATTTTGAAAGTTGCGTTTAAAGCATTATATTTCGTTAACACGGTAAAATAATATACATAGTTTAAGTTGATGAATTTAAAAAATAGGAAAAATTGTCCCTCTATTTAACGACAAGAATTAAAAATATGCATTTCTATCAGTTGGATTTATATTATACTCGGATTAGCTATTTAGAGGAATTTATATTATAAATAATGTAATAGATGTTTAACGAATGGAAGGGATACTAAATCAAAATTCAGGAGTTGAAGGAAGTGGAGGAATTGGAACATGTTGTGCAAGAATCAAGTAAGAGAGAGGAAACGATCTTATTTAGAGATACGTATCGAGCTGTAAAATAAAAAGTTATTGCACTCGATATTTTAGTTTTAAAATTTAAAAAAAAAAAAAATTCTGTCGATATCGGGTCACTAATTTTTTTTTTTTTTTTTTAAAAAAAGCAGACGTTTCGGACATGTTTACACAGTCCATTATCATCAACTGACTGAGATATCGAAAGAACATCTACATATCTTCGAGCGATCGTGCTGTTTCTCAGCCGATATTTGGAACTACTACCACTACTACTAATGTCATGGATTCGACTAGTTGTTAGAGGACGTCTCCAGCTTAGTTCATACTTTGAAAGTGTTACTATAATTGCGTCATATCGTACATAATATTTGCTTATCTTAATGAATCAATTTTAAAAAAAAAAATAACAGTCCTTGGGACTATTAATTGTTACAATTAATTCAGTAACTAAGTTAATACAAATATACATACTAAATACAATTATCGCGACACACTAGTCCGATGGCTAGGTCCTTAATTATGCTTTCATTATAACTACACATTAATTATAAGAATTATAAGACTAGCTTAAGACGTCGATTGTCCTGTTCCGTATTGAGCATCTGTACAGTTTCCTCACTAGTGTGCTGTGGTAGTCTCCCTTCGTGTTTAGTCATATCCGTTATGACAACTCTTACGGATGGCATCTGAACATCGCGATGTATATCGTCATTGAGCGAATATCGATATACATTTTGTCTAGCTTGAATTTTGTTAAAATTCGAATTGCTTGTACAATCCCATAAAGCAGCATCGTATTTCTAAATCGGTGCGATAATTTGCTTATAAAGTAGCAGCTTACGGTTCATATTTAAAGGTGAGTCTAGACCAATGGGCTAATATAGTTCTTTAGTTTTATTCTTTATTTGTTTTTGTTTCATCCTGACATGGACTCTCCGAGTGAGTCATACCAGCGTACTTTACAAAAGATGCCTGTCGGGCTGTCAGGATTCCTAAATATAGTCTATAATTTGGATCAACGATTTTGAACAATTTTTTTTTTTTTTAATGACGTAAATTTTACTCGTACGTCGGAATTTACGTTATACATAATGCATACATATATTTACGTACTATTTCTATATAAAAACAAATATAAAGTCTCAAAAGCGCATAATAGAATTATAAATAACGGATTTACTTTGTCACTTCTTGGGCGAACGACGCTTAGGCGATATCGTCGAATTTCGGTTCACCGTTTTATTGAATATATAATTCGACAAAGCGATCACTAGAGAAAATAGCTGAAGATGATACGGACTGTAAATAAGTAAAACGCAATAATCATTATTCGAGGTAATAATTAATTCGCGCTTGTTTATTCGGAATATAATACGTCATTGAAATGTCCAACGAGGCATTTCACAGATAGTAGCGATAGCATTAGTAATGCTAACTTTAAAGGCACTGTCGCACGCACTTCAGGAAACTATATAAGAAAAATGTCGCGGGGCCATATCGTACGATCTTGTAGTAAATTCACGTTATCAGTACGTAATCCCACGTTCTAATCGTTCACGCGGAATATCCATCGTAATATTCGCTGTGTGGCGGCCATCAAACTTGTCGCGGTAATTTCAGGTTTGTTTTGTTTTTAACAGAAAACAACATGATACATACTGGCCGCCTAAGCGATCCTTTGTCAACCGAACATCGAAAGAGGATTAGTCCTTAGCACGTGAATTCTACACAAGTCAACTTGGTATTTGCCATTGCTTTTTCCGCTTTTTTTTTTTTTTTTTTTTACCAGCAATCTTGGTAATTATTTGTCTATAAATTAGATGAGTAGCCGAGTTTTTACCATGGAAAATTTTCGTTCCCGCATAGGATTGTGCAACTATGCGACCAGATTAGCCCACAATTATAAGATGCGATGCAGCTGATTAAATACAAAAATTAAAATAAAGCAATGAACAGGGGGATAACGATGGTATTGTATTTATGACAGAAAAATTATATTCCGTAAAATTTAGTTTTTCGCTTAAACGAATTAATTAAATAAAATTAGCGGTAAACCAGGATTAACTAAAAAAAATTAAAACATCAATTTAAATCTAGAAAAAATATTAAATGTATTTTTCAAACGGAAATTACATTTATTCTCGAAAGAAATAAAAATAAAATTAATGGAGCAGAATGCTAAAAATAGCATATACCAAGATCACGTCATCAATAGAGATGTGCTGAATAAAACGCCAAATTAAGCTTAGGTGCTCTATACTACTATGATGATCGCCGACCTTCGACTGAAGATAGAGTTAACAATAAGAATGGAAGGATGCGATCGATTAAAAATGAACGAATAACTACTTAATCATCAAAAATATTTGTAATTTCTGATATTTAAAATAATCATTTTTTTTGGCCCAGTTTTCACCCTTTGGTCAGTTCAAGTGGATTATTCAGACTATAAACTTATATCATTAGCCTTAATAAAATTATATAATCTACGCGCAACCAAGGAGAATAAGTTCTTCAAAATTGTATTGGAAGCGTATTCCTTGTCGATAAAAGTTCAGACATAAAGCTGTCTCTATTTTTGTATTCTGGGCAGCACCAGATCTGATGTTCGATGCTATCTTCAATATTACATATCTCACAAACTTCCATTCTGATGATCCCGAATTTGGCAAGATGACTAGGTGTGAACAGTTATGACCACTCCTTAGTCTAACAAACACAGATAGAAAATCTTTATAGAGGAGATCCCCATGTTTAAACCAGGTCTCTTTTGGAATTGTATTTTGAATATTTGCGTATTTTTTACCTTTTAACAAGCTTTGAAATTCAAAATATGATTGAAAAGAACGGTACAACATTTAAGCTTCGGTATTAATTTTCCCCATTCTAGTTTAGCGTGCTTCTCAATAGCCGGAATTAGATCCGATCGAGTAATCGCATCCGCTATCTCATTCAAGGACCAACTTAAACTTCACCTTAGTTCCACGCTTGTGAAGTTGCCAAACCCACTGTCGTATTGATATCTCTAATATAATCATTGAAAATTCTGGGAGTTTAGATAGTTGTAAAAGAACACTCATAGAGTCGGTGAGTAATAGGATATTTTTTTTCTTATATAATCTAATAAAAGAAACAGCCTCGTACATGGCATACATTTCCATAAAAAATGATGAGCTTACATATGGTATGCGGAACAACTTAGAGATGTTTCTACTGTGGTAAAAAAAGCGGCTGCATATCTGTTTTCAGAATGTTCAAGAGAACTATCGGTGTAAATACATAAACGTTGTACTCTTTCTCCAATACTGACTGGACAATGGAATTGTTAACGCCATTTGGAGACTCTTCGATGTGTTGAAAAAACTAGTATCTACAATTAATCTGAACTGTAGTATTTGAAAGGAAGTCTTATAGAAGGGATCTAATGACGTCTGTACTAAACTTATCTCGTGCAGTTTGTTACGACTATGAATGAGTGGAGGTAAATTTTTACCAAGCTAATATTTATTATTGCGAGATTTGTACATACGAGTGAGTTGTTTGTTGATCATGTGAGGGTAACGCTGCCTTCATTCGGGTAATTGCTCGTAGTACATTAAGTCCTTTGTTGCACTTTTGTAATAAAAATCTGGTCTCTTCATTTCATGACATTTTAGCGTCAAACATTACCCCCAGGTATTTGGCGAACTGCTTAAAGACAATAGACTTTAGTAGTGGTAATGTACGGAAGAATTTTCTTGTGAACAAGATACCACGAGTCTTATCCATATTAATGTCCAACTGCAATCCGTTGTATCCTTATTATGATTTAGACTACGAAATAATTCCTCTTTTGAGATAGAGTTTTAAAAAAAAAAGGGATAGACATACTCTGTTCGTCCATCAGGCCTGATCCATTATAAGGATCGACTGAGCTTTGAAATTATTGTATAAAGCTTGTAAGCCATTGGATATCAGTTGGGTTTACATATGTAGGAGGAGGGTTTGTAAACCTTTTCTCTGCCATACTTGGTTCTCAAACTTGGACTAATACTACTACAAAATTTTCGGAAGTCATTCCTTTTTTTTTTTGTTTAATAAATCGTTTAGTTTCGGCTTGTTGCCTTCTATACTGTATGTAATTCTCCATCGTAGGAGATGAATTGTAAATTGCTCTAGTGCTTTTCTTCGCAGAGCAACATATCGATTACATTCTGCATCCCACCACTCTTGTGGTGCTGAACGTGCACAAGACGTGCCGGAGAATTTCTTAATCAGTGCTACTGTTTTATTTACCGCTGAAAGAATCATGTTATAGATGGTCCAGTATTGAGATTGTGAAAATATGGCTGAGAAATCCTTCAAATTGAGATCCTGCATTTCTGTGGTTATATACCGTCGGTATTGAGCCCAGTCGACCCTTTTATGATCTCTAATGAAACATGCCTTCTGGGTATTTTTTGTTATGGGAAAATATCCAAAGTCTGAATATAGATTAATTTTAACAAACACCGGTAAATGATCGTTACTCGTGGGGTCTTTTCCTAAAGTCCAATCAATTTTATCAAAAATACCAGAGGAAGCTAAAACTAAGTCCAAGTTATTGGAGCCTGGTGTAGCTTGATCAGTATTTACAATGTGTAGACTATGGTTATTAATGAAATGTAATAGTTGAGTACCTTCAAGGTTAGCTTGTACCGCTCCACAAGCTGGATGAAGACAATTAAAGTCTCCCAGGATTACAAACGGAAACTTCTTTTCTCTGTGATGAAATAAAAGGTGTTCCCACTCTGCCGATGTGGTTTTATGATACGGCGCTGCATAAACAGTTACTACCTCAAATCTAAAGTATTGAATGTGAACTCTAATTTCCAAGATTTTGATTCCTTCATGAGTGTGTGAAATACAAATATCAATTTTCTCGAAGTTCAGTAATTTATGTACAAGAATCGCCACTCCACCTACTTGCCTGTGCTTTCGATCACTCCGTAATACTATAAAGTCAGGAATTTTGAAAGTGTAATTTGGTTTTAGCCATGTTTCACATAGTACACAAACAGAAACATTATTTCTCGACAGCAAGGTTACACGTTCCCCATGACTACTATGTGCTGATCGACAGTTCCACTGTACGATTATATCGCTCTTACCATTGCAGAGAGGAGTTATGTGTGTTTACCATGCACGAGAATATATATGTATGGGGGAAATTACGGTTTCTAGATTAAATTTAATATTAGTTTTGAATCATTTTAATTGACATTATTAACTCTATTCATTTTGTCTCGAAATTTTTAGTGTTAGATTCTTTTTTAGAATTAGTTTCATTAACTGACCCATCAGCCCTAGGCTCCTTATTTGAAACATTTGATTTTTCTCTATTCGGTGTTACTGTATTATTATTCTTGTTTAAATGTTTAAAATCTTTGATTAAAGCCGTGTCTTTTTGATTTGGTGATATTTGTAATTTAATGTCCGAATGTTCTTACATAAACTATTGTAGGAGAGGGAGGACTAGAGTCCCTTCAATGTGCTCTTTTATTAGAGTTGGATCCAGCCAAATTTTCCACAGAAAAAGTGTTACGTTTTCCCGACTTAATGGCTCGATATCCTTATTTTGAAATGGAGGATTCTGAAATTAAGGAATATTATGAAAGGAACCGAGTTCTGGAAAGGAGTCGTCATTAGATAACCTTTGAAACCTATTAAAGTTAGATCTAGCTTTGCGAGTTAAAGTGACGAGTATCGGGATCGATATGGTTGAGCTCGATATAAGAATAAGTGTTATTTACTGTAGGAATTTCAAAAGCTGCCTCAGCTCAAATTTTTATATGCCATAAGAACTTTGATATGTTCTTGTGTTTTAGATAAAGGAGAGTTACAATTGATACAAAACATTTCAGACGGGCAATCAGCTCGTAAATGTGACTCCGAGGAGCATTGCTACAACTTTTTTGCCGCCATTGAGCCATGCGAAAAACGGAAGCACGAAAAAACACTGACGGACATTTTTAATGTACGGTTCGCACTCAAATCTAACCCGATTAATAATACAAACTTCGGAAAGCTTAGACCAGAAAAAAATAATTGTAAAGTCGTAGAAGGAATATATTTTATCTGACCTTCAACAGAGATGCGTTTATTTAGACGTTGAATTTCTTTTAATCTGGAAGAAACCGCAGTCGATATCCTCTAATATTTCTTCGTTGGAGTAATCTAGATCAATAAGATCAATACCTTTAATTACAGCTGACCTAGTGAGATAATAAAAAGGTATAAAGGATTTATAACCCTGTTCTTTTAGACGGCTATCATCAATCGTCGTCATACTGTTCGTTGTCGAACGTCGTTAATATTATACGTTTTTTTTATAACGTACAAAATGGGCTAACATTCAAGGCACTAATTACATTCAACGCAGATGCTAACGCATACGATGTTACATGGAGTGTCATTGCCTTCTCCGTGATAATTAAGTTACATAACGAAAAACTTTATAAACTTTTCTTTCTTACGACACGAGTTGGTTTCAAACCCTCGACTGTGTTTGACAGTCGAACACTCTAGCAATTATGTCACCAAAATTTAAAATACAAAGTTGAATAATGACCACCTTTTTGACGTGCATTTCGAAAACGACTCCACTTGTCATCATTATAATCGAACTCTGTTTCTCGACGATGAGAGGCTGTGAACGCGTATGAATAAGACGTGGATAAAACAGACATGACCGATGTGCAATATGCCGCCGAAAATGTTAATTCATACCCGATTTATAATAATCGAACAGTTAATTATATATAAAACCGATACGTACCAAACGCCTGCCACCGGTTTAGCTTCATTAGCACTAATGATAAATAAAGGAAATAAAATGGAAAATAGACAAGCGCTGAAATAAAAAAAAAATAAACGAAGCGTTAATAAGTGTTTGTAATTAAATGTGCGCGCTTAAAATTACGTAAAGAATAAAAAATAAAAAACAGAAAAATGTGTTAAAAAAATTTTTTATACGAGAACAACAGAAAATCTATTAATAGGTGACTGAATTTTTGAATTTCTTCAGAAGCCGAGTTTTCAGGTGTTCCAGATCTCGTGAACGTGTTTGTATTAATAGGTGACTGAATTTTTGAATTTCTTCAGAAGCCGAGTTTTCAGGTGTTCCAGATCTCGTGGACGTGTTTCGTAAATGCGGCTTTTAAGGTATCCCCACAAAAAAATAATCGCGTAACTTTGAATTCTTTTTCGAAACTTTCTCCGCACTGTCGTGATCGATTCACGTCGAAACCTTCTCGTTATAGAATGACATGATAACTGAAACTAGACACAAACGAATTTCTCGCGTGTACATTAAATGTGGAGCATGCGGTTTGAGTATTACCAACTGTGATATTCAAAAAACAAAACCTTATGTCTTCTTATATATATATATATATATATATATATATATATATATATATATATTATATATATATATATATTAGTCACCCATTCCTAAATATTTTGGGAATAAATACAAATAAAAATCCATTTATACGAAACCTCCGGCAGACTACCGTTTTACAATATTTTATTATTAGTATAAAATAGACGTACGCACGTGTGTATTTTATTTCATCAGTCGCGAAAGTATTTTTAAAAAGTTTAGTTAATAATTGATCAACAGCGCTAATGTTAAAAGGTGGAAAGTACACGCGTAATAGTACCGATAAAATTACACGCTACATAGTATAATTTTTTTTATAATTATATAAACAATCTTTAAATAAATCCCAGTAAGAAATTGTTCATTAAAAAAATTGATCTTAAACGATATATTACGTAATTTATCGTGTATGCACGAGAAAATATTTTTGTTCGTGTATAAAGTAAAACTGTCGATACAGTGGTAATTAAATTCGCGATTTTAGTATATATGCCGCCGAAGTGAGCCCGAAAAAAGAAATTTGGATAGGTTCTTGCACCGTGTGGTACAAAAGTATACCCAAGTTTAATCGCCGATAACGCTAGAAGACAACGCAAAATATGAAAAAACTCGTAGAGCAAATCGTACCATACCAAGTGTACCCGGCAATATAAAGAATTTATCAATTCGGGCTTTAAAAATTGGTAAAATCGGTTCATCGAGGCTGTAAACAGCTATCAACAGAATATATATTGGCCATGCGCTGAGAACGCGCTCGTATCTACTGAGTATCCAACGTACGGCCTACACCACTAATGGTCTATCATATTGTTGTAATCTGCCATAAATATACTCAATATCGTTGCAATCAGTTATATATATATATATATATATATATATATATATATATGACCAAGAGTTAGAATAACTAAATTTATATACGAGAAACAATACGAGAGGATTGGCTAGGAGCACAGTAAATGGACAAAGTTGAAGAAAGCCTTTGTCTAGAATACGGGTTTTTAGTTTTAATTATTGATAAGTACGGGATATTATTTTTCTATGTTAAAGATTTAATAAAGGATTTTATTATTATGTATATTTCATTCATCGACGTATTGTTCGTTGTCGAACGTCGTGACTAACCGTTGTACTACGTTCACTTTTACGTACAAAATAGTCTAGTATTTAAGACACTAATTATTGTTATACGGAAGAATTATGTAACGATGAAAAACTTTCTGTCGCAGGTTGGTTTCAAACCCTGGACCGTACTATCAACTATGTCATAGTGACATGTATGTGTGTCTAACATTAATAAAGTATGTTGGTCAACATTATAGTTTGTAATTAATCGGGTAATTATTACGATTATCAGATTTGATTAAATATAATTAAAAATTAACTTATTCTACTAGTAATTTAACGAAAATGTACAATTTCGAATTCCGATCTATTACAACACCACCTACTGGCTTTAATTAACCGTATCGATAATTAATTTATATCGCATTAAATTGATTCTTTAATTTTTTCGTGGCAATTCGGATTCGTTTATATTTAAATAAAATTACGTTAACCATTTCCCGATTTATGCCTGATTAAATTTATTTTCCGATCAAAAATAACGACCGCAGAAAAACGAATTCTAGAAAACTTCGTGAGTGAAAAGAAGAAAAACAGAATAAAACCAAAAAGAAGTTTAAAAATAAAATACATCGGAAAAATTCGAACACAGTAATACTGTTGTAAAAATTTACCTTTTAATGTAAGACGTAAAAAGAGACGTTATAACAGCTAACGGAAGTCCGAATCCGATGAAATACGGCCAATTATTTTCTATAAAAGTTAACCTTTGAGGCAACTCCCAACCTAATTTGCACCATTTATATTCGAAAGCGTACAACGAATATAACATACACATGTGAATAATACAAAATATCCATCCGATATTGGCAATTGGAAATAATCTAATCATCATACCCTGAAAATCATCGAAAAGAAAAAAACACGTAATTTACAGTAGCTTAAAATAAATTAAAAATCATTCACTCTTTTTCACTGATATGTATGTATATATATTTTCATACGCACGCACACATGCATGTTTTCTGCAATCATAATTTTTCTTATACATGTAGGGGAAAAAAAGGAAGGGATAGAAAAATGAGATTTGACGTAAAATATAAAATAGTACAGATCAATTTATAATTTTCATTATTCAAATATTGTCTCCGGTAACGTTTTGATGTCATAACTTAATTGTAGCCTTCTCGAAAAACTTTATGCCACCCATCTAATATTAATTTCAAATTCATCATACTTGACAAACGGCCTAAACATAATCTGGCATTTTTCAGATGTCTCCGAAGTTCGCATTCTTCATACCACGTTGCAATATTTCTAAATCGTTCATATTCCCTTCATAATATAATTCAATTTTCACTGCCGAAGGTTTAAGTACCGACTTAATTCCTATTTCTTCAATCGATATCGTGATATCGTTATTTCATTTACCTGGATTCCCGGACATTCCGGAATTCACAGTAACTATGTTACCAATGCTCACGTCAGAGAAGCAGTTACGGCACACTTACATCCACAGGCCTCATATCTATCACAGACTCCTCGATAGCCTAAGATTGGTCTTTTGTGATTAACCAATTCTCTTATTATCTCGCTACTTCTCTTTATTTCAAATTACCTTCTATCCATATCAACCATCACAAATTTAACGTCACTATTACCAATGTCTGGACATAATCGATTTCCTGTGCATTTGTTCAAATTCCTATGCGTATTATCTATGATGAAATCCACATTTTCTTCAACTGCCGCCTATACCAACACGGGCAACTCTTGATTACGTGTAATATGTCGGTTATGTCGTATGTGCACGTTCATATCAGATAAACATACTCTTGTGTGTAAATATATATATATAGACATATATTTGCGTTACACTTTTGTATAAAAATCGTCACGTTAGGAGTCATTCAGAGAAGTAATGGATAAAAATACAAATTTGCGTGTACCTCTTAAGACTGAAGTAGATATTGAGAATGCACTACAAAACCTCATTTATCTAATTCAGCAAGCAGCATGATCGGTTACATCACAAAAGCAGAAAACTGTTCCTATAATTTGTTATCCGAAAGAAATAATTGATGAAATTTCAAAAACGTGAGCTATACGCAAACAATGGCAATTATTCCGGAATCCATTAGTCAAACGTGAATTAAATAAACAAACAAAAAAAAAAGTAAAAGATCTACTACAAAAACTAAAAAACGATTAAACAGCACACATCTTCACTATCTTCTTTAGCACCGGATCACTCGTTGTGGAAAGCAACTCGGAATTTAAAAAGGCCAAAGCTACATATTCATCCCATTCAGATAATGGAGCATAGGCACATAGTAACAAAGATAACGCGAATGAATTTGCCAAATATCTGGCTAAAGTCTTTCATCCGCACACAGGCAAAGGACATTCATTAACAGAAGCTTATAATATGAACATGTATCCTCGAATTAAACTTGCTTCTCCGGGGGAAATAAAAGCTGTAATAAAAAAACTGAGCCCAACAAAATCTTCTGGCTACGACCTCATAACAGCCAGAGTACTAAAAGAGATTCCAGGCAAGGGAATAGTAATGTTAACATATACATTTAATGCAATGATTAAATTGAGTTACTACCCAGCACAATTAAAATTCTCACAGATAATAATGATTAATAAAACTGGTAAACCACCTGCAGAAGCAACGTCATACAGACTGATCTCCTTATTGCTTGTTCTGTCCAAACTATACGAGAAACTAATTCATAGACGCATAATACCAATAATAGAGGGCAGTAAAGTTATTCCGGATCACCAATACGGGTTTAGATCAAAACACACTTCACCATACAGCAGGTGCATAGAATAACACCACACAAAATAGAAAATGACTTCGAGGAAAGAAGAATATGTGACTCGGTATTCCTGAACATAAGCCAAGCATTCGATAAAGTTTGGCACACGGGATTATTACATAAAATTAGGAAAATATTCCCTCACCATTATTGCAGATTGTTCAAATCCTACCTGAGCGAAAGGTACTTCCACGTAAAGTACGACGATGAGGTATCTCTTATATGTATCTTCTTATAAGACAGATACAATATATAACCGATTGCAAAAGGCTGCAATTAAAATATCTAAATATTACAACAGATGGAACTTAAAATTGAATGAAAAAAAATCAGAAGCAATTCTATTTACTAGAAGACGACCACTACTTCTAACTGAAATAACAATAAATTCAAAAAGAATTCCTCGGGTCAAACAAGTTCGGTATCTAGGAGTTATCCTAGATAGCAGACTAACTTTCAATAACCATATTACATTCGCTATAGAAAAAGCGCATAAAGCTATGCACACACTTTTTCCATTATTTAACAGGAAACCGGGTCTCAGTTATGTTAAAAAATTAATTTATACGACTGTCATACGCCCTAGACTAACCTATGCTTGCCCCATATGGTCATCAGTGTCTGATAGTACATATAGGAAATTACAAGTAATTCAAAATCATTGCTGCAGAATTTCGTTGAATGCTGCGCTATATACTAGAATTTCTAGTCTACACGATCATTTATACATTCCTTACATATATTCATTTATTAATAAAATATCAAAAAATTTTTATGAAAACTGTAAAATTCATCAAAATAAATAGGAATTAAAATATGGAACACCTACGCATACGTTATACTAAGTATAAGCATCGTAAAACACAGATTCTTGTAATGATTAACCTATTGTTAAGTATAAATATTTTAAAGTTAAATCATTTCTAAACACATTGTTTTTTGTTTTATTAATTTATTGATTTATTAATTTTTGTTTCCTCAATGTGTCTGTTTTCTCTGTATTTTTTTTCTTCATATTTTCCTGCATTACTTTCTTTAAATAATTTCAAAAGTATATTATAAGTTTTGTAATTATACATATTTGGAGTTGCTAAGGTTTATGTATAGGTAGTTAGCTTTAAATTATGAAAGAAAATTGTTTTCAGTTTATGTGTAAAAAATAGAATAAAATTTTTTTTCATTTCATTTCATATCTGAAATATATCCTGATAATGCTGGAGTGCGTTAAGGGAGTGCACCTGCTTTATTTATACTGCTGATTCATCGAAACCGGAAAATACACTAATTGCTACTTGTTGACGATACAGCCGTTTTTTGTTCAAGCGGTTGTCCTAATGAAGCGAATAAAATGTCGCAGATAAGTGTATACTTCTTGGTGTGAAAAATGGAAATCAAAGTAAATGAAACGAAATCAACGCACGTTATATTTACAAACAGGAAAATTGTTACAAAAGATATTATTATGAACAACAACAACGTACCGCTTAAAAATGAAGTGAAATACCTTGGATTATATCTGAACAGCAGGATGACGTAGCGGGGAAGCATATCACAATTAAAAGAACAGAACTTACTATAAAAGTAAGTCGAATGTATCGGCTATTAGGAAGAAAATCGAAACGTAGTCTAAATAACAAGGTGCTGCTCTATATGCAAGTACTTATGCTATATGGTCATATTGCCAGTTGTGGGGATGCTGTGCGAAAAATAATGTAAAAATAATACAGGCATTTCAGAATCAAACTCTGAGAATACTTGCAGATGCCCCTTGGTACGTAAGCAATGAGACACTGTGATCTAAATGTACCATATGTGCACGAGGTCATTAAGAAAATAGCAAAGAAGCATGCTTTTAGGTTGGATAGACATACCAACTGGGATAATCTGAAGGAGGTTTGCCAGCTACAACAGACGAAATCACTAGACTTACTCTAGTTAATAGCACGCAATGAATAATCCGCTGTGTGAACACTAATTAGCTGCACCATCAATGGATGTGGCTATAAGTGATGAACTCGAATTTTCTTTGATAACATCTACCGATGGTCTAGACAGGCTAGGTGTAGACCATAGCAGGAGAAAAAAAAAACTCTTTCTCACTCCCAAGTTTTTTGACAGCAAACAGTTATCGTCCTACTTTTTCCATTACTTAATTTCCCCAACTGATAATCGAGTCTTCTACTATATTTTTAAATTTCTAACCGAGTGTTATATTGACGGCTGAAATTTAATCACCTGTTAGTGGGTTGAGATTGCTATTTTGCAACGCTTGAATAAAAAAAAAAATTGAAATCAACCATCATGCGTAAGACTGTTAACTGTAAAAATCGAATCATCGCTTTCACGTATATATAATTTCAAAAATTTCGCAGTAAAATACAATTCCGGACAAATAAGACATCAAATTTAAAACTATAAACGCGTGTATAGTAACGCGGATAATAAAAAAATGCAATATATAGCTGTTTTTTAACTTATAACTGTACAAATATTTATCGTTACAAACTAAGCGTAGTGACCTTTCACACGTTATCAAACATTTCGTGATTATTATGTTAGTAATATATAATAAAGAGAGTTACATTTCGTAATAATAATCTAAATAGTTTGTATATTTTCTGTTTAATATAAAATATGAAAAAAAAAAAACTGTTATAAAAATACAAACAAAACTAACCTGAACCAAAAATAAACTTTGTATAACCAAACTGAATAATGAATCGGCAATAAGTTTGCTGATACTCGAAAAATAATGTGATTTCCCTTGCGTACACCAAAATGCCGAATCAGCTATATCCTTTTTTAATTTCGAAATAAACACACTTTTTAATAAATAAAACAAACATTAATTTATAATAATCTAACGGCGTAAAAACGAATTAAAATAGTTAATAATTATATTAGTAAATATTCAGTCATCGCCCGCACTCTAAAATAATTATTCTATTAATTACGGTTAGGAAAGTACGCAATCTTACCTGAAACCATAAACTGTTGACTATCTTGCTTAGCAGAAATAATGGCATTACCCATAACGCACCGAATGTCCACGAGAGCATAGGAAATATCCAGAACCACAAAAATTTAGATAATGATTCACTGAGCAGCACAGTTAATGAATATTCCACGCATGGTAAAATTACGTTTTCAAAGAATAAGAGACTACAAAACAATACTAAACCGTTCAAACCGCAACAATGAATTATTCGTTTCACGACTTTTCTATCTCTACGGGCAAATATTATTATATTATTTAAAGGATCGTGTATTTAGCTAGCAACGGAAGTGTAAAATATCTGAAATATACTGCGGTTTTAACCTTTATATTATAAATGTCAACGCGAATCAACCGACTTAATATATTTATGCGGAATATGAAAACTCAATAAATGAATGATGTACGTTATATTTGTAATTATGATGATTTTTTTATGTACAAACATTATAATAAATGTCTTCATCTATCCTATCAATTAAAGATGTTACTATATTTTTATTCGACCAAGACGAATTCAAACGAACATTTCAAAATTATATATGTAACTGAACAACACGTAAGTTAATATTGTTTAAATTAGATTTAACAGTTTTCGATTACAATAAAAAATGTAAAAACTTTAGTGCCGAACAATATGAAAGATTCCGATATTAAATTCCTGTTTTTTGCGTGTTTCAGGTTAGAAAAATAATAAAATTTTTGATATTTCAATAATTTAAGATTTATAAAATAATCTCACAGTATACATTATAATTTCAAAAATACCTAATTTTTGGATCATTTTTATGAATATTTTTTGATGAAGAACGCCTTAATCTTTCGGTGGCGGCCTTTTCTTTAATTTTTCCATCCAACGTAAAAAGAATAAGTAACCCACGAAAGCTGTCCAGAAGTCCTGTTACTGCTGAACGTAAAATAATCTACAAAACAATATTCATGTAGAAGTAACAAAAAAAATATTTGAGGATTTTTAACCGATGTAAATCTAAAAAACATGCAGACTATTCGTCGATAGAACCAAATTTTAAACTATTTAAATAAATGTACGAACCATATATTGTAATGATATACAAACAGGAGCATTACTTACAGTAAACCTGTCCATTTAATATTAGCAACAACAAGAAAACGTAGACGTCATCGAACATATAGTAGTTATATTCAGAAAATTAATTTAGAAACATTAAATTATTGTCCTAACTACATTAATTACCATAATTTACTAAGAAAACTACCAAAACGGACTACATTTAAAATTAGAATACCCTGTTACCGAGTAACGAAAAATGTTAACAGTGTTGCCTAAAATAATAATATAATTATTATGACAGAATATAAATATTTAATTTTTCTAACTGAAGAATTGAAAAAATATTACTGCTAATTTACTACACTACTTTAATATAAATATTTAGAATATTTTTATAACCTACCTTAACAAAATAAATTTTTTATCTGTCCTTTTCACAATGTTATTTGAACGACCATTGTATTATATCAGTCATTGTAAAAGTAATATTATGATGCAGCGTAAGGTTTGCAGCTATTGATTTACACGATTTTAAAAATACAACATGCAAAATGAAACAAAACAAAAAACAAACGAGAAATTATGGATTTAAAATGAATCTAGTTGTAATTAATGTTTACTTTTCTCTTATTACTGAATTTTGCTGTATGCCATGAAACATTTATTTTACTAATAGAATAAGCATGATATTTCAGAGCTCTAGTTTATGAAAATTCCAATTGAGGTTTCCTGTATAAGAAGAATTTATATGAATTAGCACAAATATAAATAATTGTAAATGAAGGATAATCAAAATTAAAATGTTTATTAAATGATAATGCATCACGTATCTGAAACAGTTAATAGAATATTAATTATTTTTTAAAACTGATATTAAACTAGAAGGTAGTGATAATAATTAACGTTTATGATGAATATATATAGAATATATTAGGTAGTAGTGCAGAGGCAAAGCAAAAGATGAAAAGTATATTGTCTACTACGTCGATGATTCAACGAGTGTGGTTAAAAATAACCATACGATTTAGACTTAGATGGGTCAAGGCTATTAAGAGCTCTTATTTCCCTATTCAAACAAATTATTATGTATTCTCAGTAATATATATATATATAAATTTGACTGAATAATGTAAGAAATATGTTCACAAAACTAACTAGTTTTTATTTAACAAATGACGATATACGTGCTTCTAACAGTATAAATTGCACAATCAGATTTACAAGTACAGCGTCATAACTTTTAGCGTATATTTCAATAAAAGAATTAATTTTACTTGTTTTATATTTTAGCGTTTTTACGAATTTTATGTTTTGTTTATGTCTATAAAAGGAGGCTAATTTTTTAATTCTGGTTTTTAGGAAAATTTATTACGTAGTTATATAAACTCTTCATTGCATTTCATCTCATCATTAACTTTAGTCGTACTCTCAGTGTTTTCTACTGTAATCAAATGCTCTGAAATCATTAATTATGTAAATCTGATGACATATATATATATGACTAATCGGTAATTAATTATGCATAAGATAATTTATATTCTTTGTACGCATACATAATTGGATCGTTCGATATTAATCTCTTAAGAACATCTGCTAATATGTCGAGTAAATGGGTCATCTCAATATTCGTACGTTGTTTTAGTTGGTTTGATTACTTGATGTGTTGAAATAATCTTTCCTTCGGATTATGGTTCTAAATATTGAATATTTTCCTTTCTAAAACATTTTCTTTTCATTACTAAGCTCTTCAGATGCATATCAGATCTGATCGCTCTTATGTAGCGTATCAGTTTGGGATTTATTATTGATAGGTATTTTTTGTTATATATATATATATAAATAAAAAGTTGTTTTCATTCGATTGATTCTGCATTCGTCGCTTCCTTTTCAGGCACGTTTTGAACAATTAATTCTTTCACATATTTAAATTTATTAATTTTTTGACTTTGGCCGAAATCAGTTTTGATTTTTTTTCGACATTTTTAATATTTGTTACGAATTTGGTATTTTTCCAAATAAATATTTGACCCAACTTTATCAGCTTGTTCTTTATTCTATCCCCACAAATTACGTCAGATCGCCTGCATAAGAAATCTGCTATTAATCTCTTTCGAAGAGCAAAGGTGACAGTCCATTATCTTGCTCTCTCTTTATTTTAAACTGCCAGGATAATTCACATCTAAATTTCATTTTTGTATGTTCCTTCGACGTTTTGTTAATTAAGCTGGCAGCTTTTTCGCTTAACCCAAAATTTTTTTAAAACATAACACAGTTCTATCTATTGACTCATCAGAAGTTTTAAAATCTGTAAAATTAATTACACAATATAACATTATAGAATTGAGGGTAAAAATTTTTCTACGAACGATCTATTTTTTTTTTTAATTCACGCTGATACTCTCCAATTCGAGAATGCAGTTGTTGCTCCCTCAATTCTACATTGTAATGCTTCAGAAAGTACTTTAATAGTTCTTAAATTATTTTTACTTTTCAGATATTTTGAATAATTTCTACCACATTATTTTCGCATCTATTGTTGGAGTTTATATATACATATATATTAAAGATCGCGTAATAATTAACGATTTGTACTCGTAACTTAAATTTTTTTAAAGTAAAAGAAAATAATACTTTAATTTAAATAACAGCAATAAAGTATTCAAATTATGAAATAAATGTAAAGCAAAATATAACATAAACGTGTTCGAAAATCAAAAATGAAACGTTATATGATAAATAGTAAAGATAAAATTAGAATCGTAACAATCCCAATTTATATAATTAAATATTTTAAATATTAAAGTAACATTTTCAGAAGGAAAACCTAATGACAACATTATTAATCATAAACTCTCGTCAGGGAGCGAAATGTGGAATTTTAACTTCTACTCCCATGTCCAGTGGCGTAGCCATACTTGTTTGAAGAGGGGGGGGGTCCGAACAAAACTAAATTATAACATTAAACCCAAGTTAAATTGAACTTTAAATAACCAAAACTCAAGTAGGTTAAACCCCAAGCCCTAAGCAATCCAACTCGTCAGAGTTATTTTTATACTTATTAGACGTCGAATATGTAATTCTATTAGAAGCAATAGACGGCAGAAATATTTAACGTCACTGGAATACGCTAATAGTATGTTATTGAGAACAGTGGAGTTGGTTACAAAGTACAATAAATTCTCCGCGAAAAAATAAACGATAATAATTTTATATTTTTTGACGGAATTAGTAATACTTAACTAAATTTAAAATTTAAAATCTATTCTTCGCGTTTTCTACAAAATTCTTCTAGTACCTCCTATATTACAAAACTCTTTAAAAACAACAAAATTTAAATCAAATAAATGAAAAAAAAAACAGGTTTAACAAATGCAAAACTGCATTTAACAACTAGTGTATATCTTCTTATTATCAGATTGATTCCAAACCCCTGGCTACGCCACTGCCCATGTATGTAATGTAGCTAAATACTTTATGTAATACAGTTCATCTAAAACATTTTCGGGAGCGTTACCATAGAGAAACGACTATTATCTGGTATAATAGAACGAATTAAACATTTACCGAAAATGTTTGATATTACATATGGTTGAGTGATTTAGGTAGAGAAATTTGTTTGACAGCGGCAGTTATAAATGCGTGAAAAATACTATTTTAAATAGGATAGCGATGTGATAATGGAAAACATTTTCGTTAGAGTTAAACCTTTGAGTGTAGAATTGAAAGAGAAAAACCACAGCTGTTTAGCCACTAAAAGAAATAACCGGAAGTATTTCAAGTGGAAAAAAATGAATTTCATCAATTTTACCTACAACTTAATTTAAAAATGTCGTTTAATTTTAATTGTTTCGGCTAATTCGATAAGGTTATCAAAAGGTTTTTAAACTTTTTGTTTACCATTGCCATTTTAGATTCTAGAGAAGTTGTGTGTCAATAATTTTCGATATCATCAGAGATATTGCATCCGATGGTTGCTTTAATCTAAGCAACGGCAATTTACGAGCTATTGTTTAAAAACCTGTTTATATAATTTCTTTTAAATCGATTTTATAACTGTCTGAAGGTTATGTAAAGGAGCTCATCTCATTATAACTAAAGAGTTTCATGGTATCATTTTTTTTTGGAAGGATATTTGACTACTGTTTAGATCGATAATATACGTATTTTGCCTCCATTTGTCTGGGGAATGTTTTACTCGCGTTGAATACATACTTGATCTTCAGCTCGTTTTATCGTCCTTCACCTAGAATTATTATAAAAATACGCTGGAAAAGTTGTAATGTTCGAAATATATACTATTGCGCATTCATTCTTTTTCTTAGTTTATCTCATTGCCATTATTAAAAATGTTGGCGTACACTTTCAACATATAGTATCCTATATAATTTAAGTTATATCGACCAATAATGATAAATCTAATTATATACGTTCAATAAAGCACGTACGCATATTGTATGTCTGAACAAACGTACGCACTAATTACACGAACACACTAAGACAACTCGCACGTATAATATTTACGTAAGACGTTAAATTCCCCTCCGCAGTTACTCGGCGTTTTTTGAACGCATTATTGAAACATACTTCTAAATTCTAATCCACCGGCATATCTGTCAACCGCTAATACTATTTAAACCATTCGCGATATTAATTTTAGTATTTTCACGAATCACATCATTACAGCACCATCGATAATTACAGATTTAATCTTATCTCGTATTCTTCGTATTATTGAAGTATTACGTACTAGATATATCTGTTGAGAGTGATAATGACAAACCTGTTTTAAAATCTGACTAAAAAGCGATGATATAATTTCAATAAACGCTGATGAATTAAGACGAAAATTGCAAATATGTCTTTTGAATGAAAATCGAATATGTTTATAGATTATGTTCTTCATTAAGGTGTCGAAAATGAACAAACGTATTATTACGAAATGATTATTTTATATTTTATTTTAGATGTAATTATTGTCGTAATTCAAACGATCGCGTTAAATAAGGACAAATAGAAAATATGTTGGGAGTAGAGGTGATCATATAAAGCGGATTGATGGAAATTATTTTAATTCGTCCTTCTCTGATCGTAAATAACGAAGTTAATTCAGCAAATTATATATATATATATATATATATATATATATATATATATATATATATATATATATATTATATGTATGTATGTATAATGTAAACATCAATTAGGAGTCAGTAATGTCGCCAATTCTCATACATATATATGAGTATCCGTAATCATATTTTATCACGATGCCTCATCGTTGATAACGTAATTATTTGATGATTATTTGACTAAACTCGGCGTAATAATTTTTTCATTTTAGCATCATTACGTATATAATAATCTTTTCATTGTAATCGAGTTAGTAGAGTCGCTATGAAATTGTTAAATAAGGTTTTATTAATTTTAGTCGCTACAAACGGTCGGGTGTTCGTACGGGCGCAGATTGGGGTAATAATATAACATAATTAAGTAGAAATTAAACCGAATTTATTATTTATTGATAATAATAATGATAGTAACCGTGGACGAATTTATTAGTAATATTGAAAAGTTTGTTTCAAAACCAACAAATAAAAATAAAATAGAAAAAGCCGGCAATATGTATAAAATGTTTTCCAATTAGTACTTTAAATTAATCAAATGATTCTTAACTTGTTCTTCTATCTCAAACTCAACATATAAACAATACAAAACAGATAGCTCCGATGCATGTTGAATAAGTCAACGTACGAAAGAATCTCATTTATGCATGAAATTACTGACCAACACTATCTTAAGGATTATATACTAAACCTATCCGCTAAATTCTTCACATCTCACACTAATTCACACATTAGGCCTATATTACGATTTCCGGCGACTAAAAACTATCTATACGAAATATAAGATGTCTAGAATACAATCGATTATAAACTTCTGATCAATTAATTCTAATAAATTATATAGTATAAAATTTTGCTCTGTATTAAAATCGGAGTTACCTTGTCGTAATCGTTGTATCTAATGATAAGTAAATTACTTTTAAAACCGGTTTTACAGGTTTTAGCGCTATTTTTTGTTCCTGTTCATTTTCATTTTATATTTTAATATAAAATAACCGATGACAAATAAATTACTATTGCATCTCACCGTGATAAGGTATTTTTACGGGTACACAGTTATCATTATCTGTATTATTATATGCAAATTTAACTATGCAAATATACCGTACGTTTTGTTGATAGCAGCAACAAGTTTAAATGACAGTTGACGTTATTCCATAAGTTAGCAGAAAAGCTCATTGCTAGAATTCGAGAAATATGAGCTTTGCCTTATGTGATCGCTACGCGCGGTAACCGCGTACAGTATTTAGAGGAACAAGAATTATGCACCGAAAACTTAATTATTTCATCGACATAAAATTGGATGTATAATGATTTCGCATGTCAGAATTTAGCGACACGATAACTTGGCTTTAGCAATTTATTTCCAAGAATAATTTAATCTGATCATTATAAGTGGGTGTGAAATTTTAGCCTGTCATTGTTTATGTTGTATAAATGTTCCGCTGGAATAGTACGCGACGAATCACTTATATATAAAAAAAAAATATATAGTTTATATGTATTTTCACTCGGATAGTAACAATTACCCGTTAAATTGTAGAATATGGTCGATTTCCAGATAATGCAATTACTTCCAGTTCATTGCATACCTGTGTGCCCGAACTAACTTCAGGTTCGAAACTTCCATTACATTCGCCGTTGTTAAAATTATTAACAACACTTTCGCCATTAGGAATCTTGTCACAATATGCGAAAAATATCAGGCAGTTTTATTTTGGGCATGTTCTTCAACGTCAATACAGTGAATTATCCAATAAAGGAAAGTTATATTTGAAAAAGTAGTTTAACTAGTTATTATCGTAATTATGAACAAAATATGAAAAACGAATTACAAGTAATAAATTCAAAAGACATATTCGCGCACAAAAACTACTCCTTAGGAAACGGCATAAGAATAATGCATCAACTGGAATTTACAATGATTTCACAATCATCATGAAAAAAAAACATTATCAATGTTACGTTAAACATTTATATTTAACGAGTATTTTATTTGATGAATACACAATTTTGTGTAGTTATTTATTAATAGATAGAGATGAAATATTTTTCTCGGTGAATTTGCGAATTTCGCGTTTACCATTATTCTACATAGTGTAATTGACCAATAGAAAAATTGTACAGGTATTTGATAAGTGATTTAATTTCTCGCCGATGCTTTACGCGTATGACATTACAATTGGTTTGCGTGTAACTATTATAAATTAAAATAATTTTCGTTTTTGTTTCAAAGAACATGGTACATGAATTTCGGTTCAAACAATTAGAAAATTGTAAAAGCAATGGATTGAAAATGTTATTAATGCCGGAGCTGAATGTGTATTACGGTAAAACTTATATAAGCGGCTATATGAACGTGACAGAAAATTTCAACACATTCTCCCAGGTAGATAGCGACTCTGTTATTTAGAAGAAATATTATATACAAGATTTTAATCAATTGCGTTCGTTCATTTATGAATGTGTGCGTATGTTTCTACAAACATAAATGTAATTTTTCAGCCATACACAATACTCGTATAGACCACTAAACAATTCTTTTACATACATTATAATAGACGTAATTCACGATTAGAGCAGTTGGAAATGATAATATACACGGTTTTACATATTATATTATTTGGCTCGCGAATGCACTACTACCAACTTTTATGAAGTCATCAGTATATCTTTTTAAAACTTAAATGTGGTTATAAATATAAATTTGACGAAAGGGAAAGAGAATGATTTTTCCAGATACGGTGACGAAACTATGCAATAATATTGTGCCACGCGAACCAACTAGCAATCAGCGCAGTAGTGGACCTCGGATCCGTAAGTGTAAAATTAAAAACCAGATATGAAGATGTGAGAATCAGGCATCACGTGAAAATAATGCTACTAGAATCAAATGTACAAATTGGAACATGAAGTATACGTCGTTTCAATGCATGAGTCGAACTAGCCATTGATGAACGTAAAATAGGACAAAAGAAAATGCCACGGATTTCCTGCATGCAAAAGAAAAAAACCAAACAAAATAACCAATCTCTCTGTATGAAGTGAAATCGCTTTACCGGATATTGTAATACAAAATACAACGAATAGCTAGTTATTTCGATCACGTGATGCATGGAATAATTTGAAACGGATAGTTAAAACAAATCTCCATTAAGGTATTACTGTTTTGAAATAGTTTTTGTACTGTAAAGTAGTTTTGTGGATCTCTCGGACAACGATGTGACTGTTTGTGTACATGCTTATTCGTGTGTGAGTGCGTGTATTCCCTAAACACATAGCTAGTTAACTAGTTTAAACATATTCAAATCCATCAAAATTTTACCTAACTTTTCGTCACCATACTTTCAAATTACGAAAGGACAACATTAAGTCTAGATTGCGTTCTTCTACGTGTAATTGTATAAATGTATCTACGCAGAAAATGAAAACTGCAATTGTTTTTGAAACATTACGTAATAAAAAAATTACATTGCTTACATGCACCGAGAAACATTGTGAATGTTAGCATGTAGGTCTTTAGCTCGAGTCATGCTACATCACCGTAAGGTGTGGAGTATTTTGAGAAATACAACAATCACATTTTTCTTCTATTGATTAATTATTATTTTTTTAAACATTATATCTACATCGATCAAGATGAATTTAGATGTTGTTTACATTTGTTCACTGATTTCCCTAAATTTTGTATTCTTTTTACACAATTTGTAACATTGTTTACTAAAGCTCAGAGCTACTTCATATGTTTTTCAAGGGAACATCAACAGCATCTGAATTTTCGATCTACTTGAGCAGTTTCCTATATTGCATTTCTTGATTTCAAACTTCTTAGAACGTTGAAGGTGAAGAGGAACTTGTATCTTTTCAAATCATTAGAAAGTTATTATATATTTGTAATCGGTGGTGGTTGAAAATTTGTTAAAATTGGAAGCTAGGAGTAGACCTAATTTATGTATAAGAAAACTTACTACAGTTTGCTTTTTCAGAAATTCCATCCATGTATAAAAACTGATAGGCAATGGGGATGAGAATGACAGATTGCATTATGACAAGATAATGCTTATTTTTGCGAACAGGAAATAATGGATTATTAGTAAGGATTCATTAATGGATATTGATAATTTATTCAATTAGCTAAATTAAAAATAAAAAGTAACTTAGTAGAAATTTCATCCGAAGCAAATGACAAAAGGCGTGAATTATAGTAAATCGCGTTCAAAAATTCACGCACGAAAAGTAGTAGAAGCAACAATTGTATTTATGATCGCTTTTATCGTTATTATTATAATTATTAATATCAACTGATCTTTTCAATATCTGTGGAAATATTAGAATTGAAATAAACAATCAACGCCCTTCAAATCGTTTTTTTCCGGCTAGGGAACGAGACCACGTCTACATTCACCTTTATTTGGTTAAATAAAAAGATTAAAAACTGCCGATAATATGAAAAACAGAAGAAACAGCAGTGAATTTTAAAAAGCGAAACATAAACAACATGAAAACGCTGTACAATATATATGTTATACATGTGTATGTGTGTGTGTAAATTTTAGACACGATTTCAGTGGGAGAGATGTCACGATCAAGATTTCCTGTGTGAAGATTTTCAAGTTTGGCGACTGAGTAATTCTTGTGGTTTACTGAATATGGGTCAACAAACATGGACCAGTGTACTAAGCAGTATTCATCCTAGGGTTCGATGTCCACTGAAAAAAGTACAGTATACATAAGTACACACACATACATACATTCACGCTTACATACATATGCATACATATATATACATACATATATATATATACATATATTATATATATATATATATATATATATATATATATATATATATATATATATTTGACTCATTCGGTAGAATGTAATTTAAATTATGGTACAACTCAACAGTATTATAAATTAAAAAAAAAAACACAAATGATGTTCATTTTTGGAATAAATATTTTTGTTGTATACTATTCTACTGTTCAGAATTCAAAAATGCGTGCCTATATTTTTGTTCTTATATTTTGGTTTAGATTATATGTAAAGTAAGAGTCCGAAAAAGACAAACACATCCTATGAGAAAATAAATAATGGGAAGATAAAACACATTAGATTCAGGCTTATGTTATGAAAATGGCAATATTATAAACAACAAAAGGAAAAATATCGCATAGATAGAAATTACATTTTAAATGTTTGGTAAATAATGACACCTCCTACATACTTCAGCTGGACATAAAAAATATTATAAACGATTTATAAAACAGTTCTCCATTTTGTGTTCGACTGAAGCAACTACAGAGGAATCGCATTACTCACACCAGTCAGCAAAATACCAGGTTTGAAACGCGTCCTTCCTTACATTTAAAATGGATTTCGCTCAGACTATGATACAACTGATTCACAATTCTCGTCAAGACAACTACAACAAAAATTATATGAACAAAACAAAAATACTTATATCACGTCACTGATATTAACAAAGTGTCTGATGCCGCTAAAAAAAATTATTAATAAAATGAATGGAGAAAGTCGGCTGTCTAGCAAAATTTATTCGACTTCTCTTATACTAGATGAAAATAACGCAGGTACTGTGTTGTCACAAAATCGAGAATAGTGTCATTTAAAATGAGTACATGAGTCAAATATAACTGCGTGTTAGCTCCGATATTTTCCTTAGTATATATGACATTCACACATACTTACAATCCGGTTCTGGGAATATAATAATGAACATCAGATTTTATTACGGTTTCTTTAACTTACAACGATTCAATACAGCCTCCAAGGGTTCATAAACAAGCTCCATAAAAAAATATATGCTCGTTTGGAGAATTTCATTAACATGTGTCTGCGTAGAATTTTACATGTCTATTGGAAGATCACATGACAAATCGCAACACTTTGCAGCCGAAAAACTGCCAATCTATACATTACAAAAGGATCCGTACACCTTATTGGAATGAGTGAGGTCGAGATTCCCTAAAAGATTTTTTACAGTCAACTACTGGATGGAAAGCATTGTATTGGTCGTCGCATTTGCAAAGCAAAGATTTCTTGAGGCAAGTATTAAAAGATTGTGAAATGAATCTCAAGAAGTTAAAAAAGTTCACTAAGCGATACAAAGAAGCGCCGATAAGATATATAGCTCTTATGGCTATAGAATAATATCAACATAGCAGAAACGCACGTAGCAAGAGAAGCAATTATTAGAGAGGATGAATATACGTTTTATTGGAAAGGATACAAACTACTAAACTTAAGAACCCAAGGTATTAGTTTCGTAGTAAAAAATGATTTTGTGCGGATTCCTTAAACGAACAGCTAAGCTAAAACACCGGCTAACAATCGTGGGATTTTTTTAACTGTACTGGAGCTACGCAATCGACTCGCGTCAACGTTGTCCATAGCTGATTTTACGGTCACGTGATAATAACAACCAATAATACAGTACGTGGGCTATTCAGAATTGAGCCTTCACACGGTATATAGAATACATGCGAAAAACGAAGAGAACTGAATTTTCCCGAGCGTAACTTAAAGGCGTCTGGGGGCTCTAGATAAGTGAGCCCTCGACTGTTTCACACGCGATTATAACCAGTTTTAACAATATATTTGCGTTGCACGTCGTTGTTTACTTATCGAAAAACACGTGTTTTCAGTTGCATTTTTTTTTTTTTTTATCCTTCTTTCTCTTCTTTAAATAATCCATTTTACAATATCGATTTTGTTACTTAACTGAACGCAAGCACTGCTTTTCGCCGACACTTACAGTAATTTTTCAACGTGTAATATTTTTTATTTATCTAATTATTATTGTTAAACGTTGATTTTTAAAACATAATGATGGATAATAAAATTAGTAATATTTTAAAAGGAAATTTTAAAATGCTCCCATTATCAGAAAAGGTTAGAATTATGAAACTAGGGAGACCCACACCCATATTAAATTTGAATCAACAATATAAAGTAGGTACATGTACTTTTATAAGACATTTTCCAAAAGAAATTTACAACAAATTCAAATGGATATGCGGATGTGAGGCAATTAATCGCTTTTTCTGTTTTCCTTGTGTACTTTTTTTTTAAAGATAGAAGTGACATGACATGGGCACGATTAGGATTTAATGATCTAAAACATTTAAATCAAAGAGCAAAAAAGCATGAACTATCAGCTCGTCATATGAATTGTTGTATGGAACTAGGTTTAATGGGTTCTGTAAATATTGCGCTTAAATTAGATTCTGCTTATAGGTTAAACATTATTAAACATAATGAAGAAGTCGCTAAAAATAGATATTTATGTCATTACATTTTATAAATTATTATAGTTTTATATTAGAGCCTCCCAAATTAACTTGTCACGAGCCGCCACTGAGAGAAATATAAATTGACCTGGCAACATCCGCGATCTAAATATTGGCATCTGTTGGGTAGAGGCAACTGTATACGTCATTACGTTGACTCTTAAATTTAAAACGGTTAAAATCTATGACTAGATGGTGCACATTTTATATATCATATTTACAATGTTCAGAAAAAGGGTATTCAACATCGGAGACTTAGCTATGAATACAAAAATAACGGTGTTCAAAGTTATGCTAATTCCTATATTGTTGTACGGCTAAGAAACCTTGTACAGTATATAGGCGACATATAAGGATCCTGAAGGATTCCAGCATTATTTACTACATGTTCTACGCATGAAACGGATCGATTACATCTCAGAAAAATAAGTTTCACGCCTTACTAATTACGTGTCAATAGAATAGCTAAGGTAGTATGAAATTATTAAGAAAACAATAAAATTGCATATAAATGTGAGCTCGTATATCGTCAACTGAGTTACATTTATTTACTTCATAAATTTGATTCCTTCTTTATCTTTCTTCAAATACATTGAAGTGGGATGAGTTACATCGATTTTATACAAACTACAGACGTGAATAAGGCGGCGCATTTCACGAGAGACATTTTTTATCAGTTAAAAGCCTACGTAGAAGAATTATTCCCTTAAATAATTCCATATTAAAAATTTCATTAATATGAATATTTAAACGGGATGTTGCTTAAGGGATCCTCGTATACCCCAAGCTTGATAAGGGACCTGCTAAACAACATATCTTGAGCAGATAATAGGTGTTCTGCACTGCATTACCCGGTTTATTTTCTTTTCCAATAAGTTGGTACTCAATTAATGACTAATTCAGGTGGATAACTAGGTTACCTGGAGGTCCTTTTCAAAAATTTTCGACCTTGATTGAATTTGAACTTAGGCCATGCGAGCAGAGTGGAACACCATTACACTACGTTGCAAATCAATTATTTATATATATATATATATATATATATATAATACATATAGGGAAACCCAGAGAAGACGCACAGTTTTATTTTTTGAAAAACTCAAAAACTAGTGGACCAAAATTTTAGAATTAAAATTTATTTGAAAATAGGAAAACGGTAGATTACCTAACAGTCATTTGAGATATAAAATATCGTTTAGATGACCGCCATACGTTCATTCAGTCTTTACAAAATTTTTGAAGACTTTTTTGAGCATAGGTCGCTGAATTTTTGAAATTTCTACAGAAATTCGTGTTTTCAGATCTTATAGGTTTCGTGGATGTGTTTCGTAAACGCGGCTCTTAAGATATCCCCATTAAAAAAAATCTAGATAATTTAAATCTGGCGAGCGCAGCGGCCAAGCGAAACTCGTGCGACGCGACAATATGCTGTTATCAAACGCTTCTTTCAGTATTGCAAGCATTTTTGCCGAACAATGACACGTTGCACCATCTTGTTGAAATCATGTAAGGCCCAGATGACGACGAAATGTGGGAACAAAAACGAGTGTATCATCTCGATATAGTGAGTTCCGTTAACAGTACAAGTGAAAAAATAAGGTCCCACTATACCCCACTTCGCATCTCTAGCCAGACAGTTATCGCTGTGTGACGGCTTCTGCTCGATTGAATTCGAATTACATTCGGACCAGTAGCGGCAGTTCTGTTGATTTACGAATCCTTATAGCTGAAAATGAGCTTCATCGCTCATGAAAAGATTATTTAAATCGATCTGTTCGTCTTCGATTTTGTTCAATATCGTTTCAGCACAAAATTTTCGTTGTGTATAATCGGTGCTTTTTAATTCCTGAGTTATTTCCAATTTATAAGGATGAAATTTCAAGTCTTGCATTGCCAGTAAGAGCCGTTTATTATATACAGGACATTTTTTATCCCTTGCAGAAGCCGTCTCTCGAAAGTTTTCAGCCAACCTTAAAATTGAATAGCGAGATGGTATAGGTTACCACCGCATAATTTTCTCTTTGCACTATCGTGATCGATTCACACCGAAAATAACGTTTCATACAAAACGTGTGCTACTTCTCGTTATAGGATATCATGATAACGGAAACTAGACAAAAACGAATCACTCGTGTGTAAACTAAACGTTTAGTACGCGGTTTGCATTATAGCACTGTTATCAACTGCGTTATTAAAAAAAAACATCCGTCTTCTCTGGATCATCTTATATTATATATATGTATATATATATATATATATATATATATATATATATATATATATATATATATAATAAAAGTTATTATTCCAGGATTCATTATATCAAAGGCGGAAATATTTATATTTTAAACGGAAAATTATCAGATAAATTTTATTTTATTGTTGTTGATAGCGAGTTGAAGAGTTTTGTGAATCCAAAATAACTATGTATTTACACATTCTTATATTCTTATATACATCTATCCATTTTTCTGTCTATCTATCGATATGC
The DNA here is from genome assembly GCA_032883995.1 of Coronaproctus castanopsis. Lineage (NCBI taxonomy): Eukaryota > Metazoa > Arthropoda > Insecta > Hemiptera > Monophlebidae > Coronaproctus > Coronaproctus castanopsis. Next base: position 74,150,403 of record CM065052.1, on the reverse strand, counting down.
ACATAATTAAATTATATTAGCATTTTATATTTTTAATTTACACGATACTTCTGGTTGTAATATTTCAGATCTCACACCGTTGTTTACTAACATTAAGTCGCAAATTAAGTCTCTTAAAATATTCTATTTTTATTTCTACAAACACCGATTTTGATACCATCGTTAATTATCTAAAAGAAAACGCAGGCTGCATTCTATACGCACATACCTCGTGAGTGCAAACCTATTAAGTGAGGCTTGAGAGACTTCTTTTCTCATTTACTCGTGACCAGATAACTAAGGAGTTAAGAAAAATTATAAATTTTATACCGGTGATTCATTTCAACGAAAAATTAGTGTATAACAACACGTCTCCATTACTCGTTATTTTTTTTTTTTTAAAGTTGGAGGAGGGAAATCTTCAAAAGACACTGATATATTTATAAGTAACATATATATATATATATATATGAGAGCAGCACATTAACAAGTGCTGCTGGATTCCAAAGAAATCAGCGTGTGTGATTTTTACCCACTAAAAAACCACATCTCTCTCTCTGTTGAACAAAAGAGAAAAATATACATGTAAATACAGAGGTCTATGAACAAATGCAGACCACCACATTATAATAACATAATATGTGATGGAAAAGGGATTAAAAATATATAGTCCCTTATTCCACTAAGAAAGCATTTAACGAGTTTGTGATTTATAAAATATTATATTAAATTATAATAAAATCTTGATATAAACTTATAGTATGAATAATAAACTACTGTTTAAGTTTGTGACTCACAAACTTACATAAATGAATAACTGTTATTAAAAAAAAATAATATAAGATAACATAAAAGAAAAGAAAAAATAAAAACAACTTGTTAACAGTGACTTACATCACAACATAATTATATAAATCCACTGTTTTCATAAAACAAAGTATGATCTTAATAAATGAATATACATGTAATTATTAACCAATAAGAGTGATACCATTATCTACAAGAAAGTAAAAAAAAAATAAAATAAAAACAATAAGTAATAAAAGATTTAAGAAATAATCAGTAAAGCAGCTGACCATGCTAGACGCAATATTATTGATATTGGGATAACGTTTGACTTCAGTTAAAATAAAAACAATGAACAATATATTTCTTAAACTTTACTTAATTTAAATTTTAAACGCATAATTTCTTCCGAGTACTCTAAGAAGGTTTTATTAAACTTATAAAGGGGAAAACATTTTGATTCCTGGACCACAAACTTAACACGAATAGCAGCAAAGGCAGAACACTGAAACAATGTATGTCTAATATCATCATCAACTAATGGACATAATGAACATGGATCATTGGCAAGCTTAAACCTATATAAATATCATCCAAGCTTACAGTGCTCAATTAATAATTTCACATTATAAAAATTGATATTAAAATTTTTTATTTTCAGTCTCAACGAGACATCTGGCAGGAACTTCAGCGTCCCACATTTGCTGTCGTTCCTTAACAAGCTTCATATAGATATGTTTTTATATTGCTTATAAAGCAGCTGCCGACGGCACAGTAGTGAATCCAGAAACAGGAATTGTTGAATGTGTTACCCTTTAGAACCCTAAAGGCACTAGCAGCGATCCTTCCAATAAGATAAAGATCCCGGGGAAAAACACCACAGATGACACAGGCAGTTGAAGTTGGTGTTGTACGATACAACGAAGAGATGCGAAGCAAGAATTTACGCTGTTGTTTATTAACACAATCCAACACCTTCTTATTAACATAAATTGCAGCTCCATAACTATAGATGGACTGCACAATGCCTTTATATAGGATTAACCTTTCCTTAAAAGCTAGTCCCCCCAAGGCTTATTTTGAATCCGAAGTAATTTATTGTAAATGAAAGTACGTTTAGCTGAGATATTTTTAACATGCGGCAGGAAAGTTAATTTTTCGTCAAGAATAATACCCAGATATTTTAATTCCTTAGTATGTTCAATGGCGAAAGAAGAGTTTAATTCTAGCTTTTCACCTGTACGACTAAAGAAGGATTACCAAAGACAGAGAATTTAGACTTTGTCGGAGAGAAAGTTAAGCCTAGATCTGATATTATAGATTCTAAGTATTTAGATCATAAGGCAAACTTAAGAAACTTTGACTCTGTGTAGATGTAAAAATAAGACAAAGATCATGAGCATAAGAAATAAGATGACAATCCATACCGCAAGCGGCAGAAAAAGAATCGATTTTATGATAAACTATAGAGAACAATATATTACAAAAAGAGTGGGACCCAATACATAGCCCTGGGGAACACCGCACATAGGATTTTTGTACACTGTAGAAGCTCCAATGGTAAGAGAAGCAGCCATCTGAGAGAAATAATCAATAACTGTATTGAGAACGTAATATGGATTAATTTATAATAGCTTCTCTTGTTCCTGCTTTTCTTCAAACCAAAACTGATATTTTGTAAGGAATCTCTCTACATAGCTTTTAATTCTTCCCTGTATAATTTTTATGCGAATTTTAGAGACATGTACGTTTAATCTTATAGTCCGATAATTTTTACATACGTCTGCTCCAGCTTTATTTAGTATTGGGACGACCACATTTCTTCGAAAGTACTCAGGAATAGCTTCATAACTATTTGATATCATTTTGTACAATTTCAGTTTGACGTCATCCCCGCTATGTTTCAGTAGTTCTGCTGGAATTCCATCAATCCTCGCAGCTTTGCCCGTCTTCGGGTCTTCTAGAGCTCTGTCAAACTCACTTTTAAGTATGTGACTATCCATGTTATCTATTTTTACATTATTTTAATTTTTCAGAATACTTCCATAGGTTTTATCACTGTACAACTCTTCCAAGTATTCCTTACATCGGTTAAGTTTCTCAGTGTTGTCCAACAACTGTTTACTATTTCTGTCTTTTATATTATTATGTCTTTGTTTTATGCCCCGAAAGTATTTTTGGACGATTTGATAGACGCCTTCATATTTACCAGATTTTAGTTGTTCTTCAATTTCTTTGCATAATTCGTTAATTCATTCTTCTTTTGCTTTATTTTTTTTTCTGTTTATTTCATTCCTTATTTCTTTATACTTATGTTATTATTAATCTGATTTTTTAATATTCTCCTTTCTTCAAATAACTCCATAATTTCCAGCGTCAATGTTTATCTCGTTTGGAAGTTATCTACTTTTATTATTTCATTTGCTGTATTAGTTATACCATTTTTTATGCTATTTCATTGTTTTTCTACAGAACTATTATTTTCTTCGTTTATTATCAACTTTTTTTTTTTAACTCTTTCCTTATTTTATTGTTTCGCAATAGAAAACTTTTAGTGATTAAACGGTGTTATATTTTGTTCGGTTTATATATATATATATATATATATATACTGCAATCTCATTAATTCGGAAGTCTTTTCTGTTAACGTCCCAAGCCTAGTACTACTTTCCAGCAACCTAGTTGTCATTTGCCGACTAATTGTTGAGCAGTGTAATTTTACATTAACAAGCTTCCATCCCTGTTGAGATCAGAACTCATAACATGCCACCGGAGCGGTTAACCAATACCGCTAAACCACGAAGCTATAACAACTATGATTATTTAATTTATACGGAATAATAAAAAGTAGTCATAATATCAAAAAATACCTGTCGAATTACTTACTTGGTGTTTGATTATGAAATATTGTCAAAAACTTGATGAAATTTAGTATTCGTTTATTCTACTAGCGAAGGTTGATTTAGTGTAATAACATTCGTTAATGGAATTTTCTTTAAAAAAAAAAAAATAATAAAAAGATTACAATTATTATTACGGGTAATAAGCCGTAAATAATTACATCAGCTTACGATAGAACGAGCTAGGAAACTAAGCCAAAATTTGATTTTAATGACGCATCTTAATGATTATAATATATATATTTTATTTTATGTAGTCGAAAATTCGGAATTACGGGTCATTTAGTAAAGCAACATTATACAACTTTTATTTATATATATATATATATATATATATATATATATGCGCGTGTGTGTGTGTTTGTATGTTATACATGCATTCGATTTATATATATATATGTGTGTGTGTGAAAGTGAGGGGCAACTTTATATTTCCAATTTACTGGAATTATACAGCAATGATGAAAATAATAATAATAACAGTAATGGGTAATGATCTATATGGAATATATATCACAATTACCGCCTATATAAAACGATAGATATCGAAATATCGACTTGATGCGAAATATTTAAGTAATTATATTTCCGCATTGTAAATGTAACGAATACGATATGAAATATTTCTCGCGGCTGTCTATATCGTTATTAGTATCGTTGTACATTTTAACGAACAGCGAACATTGTTCATCTACGAAAATCGGGGTAATATTTCATTAAATACGGTTTCAATTTTTTTCTTTCGTTAATTATAAATTGCCGAAAAATATCGCGATTAAATAATTTTTATAATGTTTATCTTTTTAAATTAGAAAATTAAATATTATTGCGACGTAATATAACCGTGCAAATAAATACACGCTCGATCGGATAAGGTAAACAGACGTAACACGTGTTGAATACGAAACTTCTACGAGTTTATAGACTTTTTATAGAAATATATATTCTTCATCCCAATAATACTCAGTTTTTGAAGTATCCTCTATTTTAATAGCGCGTGTTATCATCGTTTTGGTTAATGCTTCAGTTTGTGTTAGTTGAGTGAGGTAAATGATATAGAGTCGGTAGTCGGTATCGTTTTTTTCTCCTTTCAATCCGTCCGATTATACGAATTTATTATTATCATTCTTCGGTTGTGTAATGATATTTCAGAAATTTTTATTGAAATAGAGGTCGTTTAACGTTTACCTCTTCCTAAATTAATATATCTTCATCAAATTATAATTCAATTTTGAAGTAGGACCGTACGAGATCAAAATTCGAAACTAATTAAGATATTCGGATAAAAGATTGACCTGGAACAAATATATAACAAAGCAAAAGTTGGATCTTAAGCTGCGACAGTAAAACATTATCCGCTTGGCAGACACTTCAGTCTTGAAAACAAACTGCTAATATATATAAGATTATTTTAAAGCCTATTCGGACTTACAGCCTGATATTATAGGTTGTGCGCCAAACATAAACAAAAAAGTTGTAAAGATTTCAGAACAAGGCTATTCGACTCAGACCCGCCTTGGTATATATCAAACCAAACTATACATCGAAACTTCAACATCCCGTACCTCAAAGATGAGATAAAATGCTATTTAAGATACTCGAAAACCATACGAATTTATAAACTTACTCGACATCAACTCTGAAACAGTATCGTGCCTTTATGTTTGAGATAAATCTGATCGTTTTCGCTTGAGGACACTAATGAGTGTTGACCCCTAAAACGTTACTTTGTGTTCCAGCTCAATTATTAGATGCAGGCCAGTTGTACAAAAAAAAAATCAAGTTCAGATTTCTGTATTACTTAATACCACTCATCCAAACTTATTTATCTAACTGACGGTTTTATGTTCAATTAAAAAATTTGAAATCAAATAAAAAATACTATATAGCAGGAGTTCCCACGGATTAGGCGCCTATCCTTTGACTTATAACGACTATTCCAGCTATACCAATTTCAATAATAAATGACTTCCTTCACAACACACGATCTAAATTATCCGACAGAGCTAACAAATGATTCTCGAATTTGCAGCAATACAACATCAACTGGATAAAGTCAACCGCTTGTACTCAAACAGGAGAAACGAAGTGGTCCTGTGCTCTGTTCGCTCATGCCATATATTGCTTACCCACAAATACTTATTTACTAATAAAGACCAACCCCAATGTACTGCATGCAATATTACTTTAACTATTTCTCACTTGCTTCTTAACTGCCCTCTATATTCAACCAAATGTACAATCGCAAGCTTTCCAAATACTATCTTAAATATTTTACATTCCCTTCCCTTCCTTCATTTATGATTTAGGCGAAGAAAAAGACGAATGGTTTGAAACGGAGCGTTTAAATCTGGGATTACTTCCTGTAGTGGCACGAGTTAATATTTGGTTCATTAGTTATGGCATGGGACGGATCTTATTTGAAAGTAGTTTGGCTAGAAAGAAAGGAAAATAAATGTGAGTAATTAGGGAAATCATCATCATCGTATTGTTGCCGAACGTCGTGACTAGCTATTGTATACGTTTGTTTTTACGTGTAAAATTAGCTAGCATTAAAGTAACTATTTATATGCTACGCATATGCGCGCGCATATGATATATAGGGATGAGGGTGCCACTGACTTCTCCGTGATAATTAAGAATTAAATAAAGATGAAAACTTTCAATGTCGCATGTTGGTTTTGAACCCCCAACCGTCGAGTTGACAGACGAGTACTCTAGCAACTTTAATCGGGGAAAGTTATTCAAAATAATAGACGTTATATAATGTTGATTCTTATTAATAGAAACATCAGTTATTTAACTAGGAAAAGAGAAAAACATGATTTCACTTTAAAAAAGGAAAAAGCTTTAATAATGATGATGGATTTTTTAAAGTCAATTATCTCGTTTTCAGTCTATATTATCTTGTTCCTGGTGTAATATACAAGACCCATCGTATGTGTAACGATCACCCTCCGCAGTTAAGATAAGTTACATTAACCGGATTGTTAGAATTAAAAAATTACATTCTTACGATGGATCACAATTATTACGGTGAATACATCGCGGTTTTGAGTAACAATATGAATAAATGTAGCTAATAAAATTAGTTTGGAGAACTTGGAATGTAGTGATTTTATATTAAAATAAACAACAGAAAATAAGTTTATTCACTTTTAGATTGTTTTATTAATACTGGTTTTCATTTTGATGATTTTTTTGTGAATTGTAATTTTAAATTAGTATCTCTTTTTTAATTTTATATTTTTAAATATTCACTTGATAATGACTTAACAGCAGAAAAGATTTGTGATTTTTCATAGAGAAAACATTTTTAGTGATTTTAATTTATTTTTTGTTGTTTATTTTAATAAAATTAGCCGTATAATATTGAAATTTGAAACAAAAAACCATTTTACATTTCACATATGACCGGATTTAATTTTTTTTAACACTTTAAGCCCCAAGCCACATTTTGAACCTTGGTGATAACAAACACATGTCAGTCAATTATGACTGACGAGTATGGTTGTGATAACTGATTCAATGTCAGTCATTTCTGAAGTCATTTCTGACTGACACTTACTTCTTACTTCTAACTTTGTAACTCTTTTTATCAAAAGTGACTTACTCTACATACAATATTAGACCAGTTATGTGTAACTAGGACCTTGGTGAACTTTAGTTGCGAGCAGGCAATGTAAACATGCAACAGATCTTGAAATATAATGAAATGTGTGTATATGATAATTTTTCAATTTTCCATCTCCAAAATGAATTATATTTTACAATATCGGAAAATTTATAAGAATTATTTATTAGAAATATATTCTTGTTAGTGTGAAAGAGCTTAATAGAAATGTATATATAACTATTAGTATTTTCATTTCAGTTTATTTTGAAGATTTTGTTTTGTATTTTATGTACTTTGTGATTGTGTGTTTTACGTGTTAATTTGTTTTAAAAATGAATCGTCTGTCAAATTCTGAAATTGAAGATATTGTATACGGATCAGATGACAATATATTTTCTGAATCAAGCGAGGAATACATTACAGGTAAACAACGTTTATTCATCTCTGTATATTATAGATGAGAAAATATTACTACAATAATAATCTAGATGGCTTAATTATTTGACATTTTTTGTACTTTTATGTTAGATGAACATGATTCTTTATCTGAAATTAAAGAATCAACCGCTGAAATTACTGATGTTGATGATGAGACTTGGAATTTTTATCAAGGGAATCAAAAAGAATTCAATTTCCTTCGACCATGTCCTGTGCATTTGATGTATCAAATATGGAAAATCCTCTAGATTTTTACAAATTATTCTTAACCAATGAGGTATGTAATTTGTAATACCGTTTTAATATTGTTATATAAAAAGTATTAATACTTCAATAAAAATTATTTGAAATTGTTTCTCAGTAAAGAATATGCTCTGACAATGTTTTTTTAAACAATTTTAGGTATTAGGTTTGATAGTTACTGAAACAAACCGATATGCCGAACAGAATAATATTACAAATTGGAATTATATTGATTTGGAAGAGTTACGGATATTTTTCGGACTAGTTTTAACAATGGGAATTGTGCAGCTACCATCAATACGCAGCTACTGGTCATCATCTCCGGTTTTCAATATAGAAGTAATGAAATGCATGCCCCGAAATCGATTTGAGCAGATATTAAGAAACATTCATTTTAGCGACAATGAAGCTGTAGATGCAAGCTGTAATCGACTTTATAAAATTTCTGGTTTGATTTCATTATTAAATTAATATTATAGTAAATCTATTGGGGTAGGAAAATCGGTTATTATCGATGAATCAATGATTCCTTTTCGTGGGCGGTTAGCTTTTAAACAGTACATTCCTGGCAAGCGATATAGATATGGAATAAAAGTATTTAAAGCATGCATATCAAATGGCTATGTATTAGACACAATAACATATAGTGGAAAGACTACATGTACTACTAAAAAAAATATTTCACATGAAATAGTAATGAAATTATGTGATAAATATTTAGATAATGGCCGTACAGTGTTTTGCGACAATTATTATACCTCAATTCCATTAGCACATGAACTTTTGAACAGACAGACACACATTGTGGGTACGCTTAGAAGAGGAAGGAGACATATCCCAAGAAAATTGTAATCAACAAAAATAAAAAGAGGAGAACTGATGGTTGTGGAAGAAAATAATGGAATTTGTGTGTACAAGTGGCACGATAAAAGACCAGTGTTATTTATGTACTCAAAACATAGTTTAGATATGAAAATAATAAAAAATAAATGGAATCAGCAGGTTTTCAAGCCGACTGCAATTATTGATTACAACAAAAATAAGGTTGGTATTGATTTAAGTGACCAATTAGGGTCATATGGAAGTATCCAAAGAAAAGGTTTAAAATGGTATAGGAAAGTTGCATTTGAATTTCTCTTAAACATATCGGTAGTAAATGCTTTCATACTTTTTAAAAGCATAAAATGTAACCAAAGGTTAGCAATTACAAAATTTAGGGAACAATTAATTTTACAGTTAGTTAATTATACTCTTATCCCTAAGCAAATTAAAATAAAGCACATTTTACAAAAAGGAACGAAACGTAAACAGTGCTCTGCTTGTTATAAGCATTTAAGTTCCATTTTAACCAGAGACATTGCAAGAAAAAAAGTTCGAAAAGTTAACACATATTGCGAAGAATGTCCAGGTAAGTCTGCGCAATGTTTTGCTTGTTACAAACGATTGCATTCCTAACATTTTAACATATATAAACAATATAACTTAGTTTTTATCAAATAATATGGTCTATTTTAGTTTAGTGTATAATTCTAAAAATCTGTATATAATAAACAATATAATTATTTAATTTTTATCATTAAATTTAGTGTATATATTATAATAATGTTTTGTGAATATTTTGCAAATACATAAATATATACAGATCAAGTTGTTAAATTTTTGTCTTGAAACTTAAAAACGTGTGTCATTTATTATAACTTACATTTTTATAAGATTTTTTTGATAATGAAAGTAGCAGATGAAAACTTCACATAATATATGTGTGATAACAGGCTTAGTGTCAGTCATTACACTTTTTTTTAGGTTTTATCTCGTTTCTAAAAGAAATAGAAATATTTTAAGTTAACCACAATGATTCGAAACTGATATAGATTAATATGGGGTAAAAATTAAAAATTAGCATGTTATCACATTTATACAAAAAATTCACGTGGGCCCACGGTAATAGACGCCGTCAGTCATATATGAGTGACGCGGGGCTCAAAGTGTTAATTTTTAAAATTTCAACGATGTCGTGTTAATTTTCTCTTTTTAGAATATGGAATACGATTTTAGATTTAAACGATTGGAAAATTGCGATAATTTGAACGGTACCCTAAAATTGGTACCGAAATTAAATATCTACTACGGGAAAATGTACCTGAGCGGACATATTTTAGTGCTAGAAGAAGTTCAAAAGTTTTCTGAAGTAAGTAAATTAATAATAATAAATAACTTTTTTCCTATATAGCCGCACATAAAGTATTATTGTCATGATTTTATTATAGCAGTCATCATTAGTATTAAATTCGTTATAGTATTAATACTAAGTTGATATTTTTTTTTTAAATTTATCGGAAATTTTCGAAACGAGATATTAAATTTGTGATACTTAAAAAAACGGATATTGTATCGGTTTTTTTGATTGATATGCAACGAAACAAACCCGTTCTAGTGGTTAGTTCGTGATTCTAAAGAATAATGTCGATATTTGCGAGATCTTTCATAATTTAAGCTGCATCGGTAACCTTGAAAGAACGTGTTAATTATGGAAAACTGAGTATTCGCAAAATTAAAAGTTTTTTAAATTTATAGAAGTATATAGAAGCTTATAAAATACATATTTATCACATTAAACCTTTTCTTATATTAAACAGTCATTCAAAAAAATAAATGAAAATATTTTACCACAAGTATCCTTTACATAGCCGATATCCCAACGAACAATCGTACATTAATCTCTATGTTCGCTCACAGATAAGATCCAAGATACTGAAAATCTACAGCTAACAATGAATGAATTAATTCCCCTGTTGAAACGTTGGAAAATTATAAGGTTAATAGCGAAAAATCGGTGCACATAAACTTGAATTTACAGAAAACCGAAATTATTCCAATGACACTGAATCGGCAGAAAATCCCATAAAAATATTCAGTCAAGCATCTAGGAATGCACATCGATTCGCGTCTAAATTGGAAGCACCACGTCTAGCAGAAATGTTTGGAAATAAATATTTTTTAGCTAATAGAGAGAGCTTAACGTTTTCTATTGAATTTTGTATATGGCCATTGTTAAACCGATTTGAACTTATGGAATACAATTTCGTGGTTGCACTAGTATTTCCAACAGAGATTGCATACAAAGACGCCAAAATGTTGCTACGATCACATTCGCATATCGATTTGAACGCAATAATGACGTACGCCGAGACTTAAGTTTGCTTGCAAATACACAAAAAGACTGGAAAACATACTAATGTTGAAGTCATACAGCTCTGAGAATTTAAGACATGTTAAACGTCAAAAACGGACTTAGTGAAATAATAAACAAGTCGAAGTCACTTCGATGGAAGTGTAACTCTTCGCATGTTATCAACTTCATCATCATTAATGTCAAACACTATATTGTACTCGCAATAATCTTAAAGAAAAAACAAAAACAAAAAACCTTTCTCTGTAACAATAGGAGGAAATAAGCAAAAAAAAATAAATTTACAAAACACATACATTATATTTCTATGATATAGGTTGACCTCTTTCTTCTGTGTACGTTCATATACATTTAATGCAGTGTTTTACATCTTATCATATCCACCTAATTGTATAAAATATGTTCTTTACTATTAATAATTAAAAAACAATCATGTAATCGGTTGCAATTCTTGTGCTCCGCATTTGTATAACATTAAATAAGATATACGAGTAATAATAGCACATATAAGTTAATTTCATATTTTTTAATTTTAAATTCGTTAACCCGTCGGTATAAATTTTTTATCTAAGTGTACCGAACAGCATTAAAACTCAGAAAATGTGAGTTTAAAAAATGAAATCTAACAACAGATTCAATTCCATGTTTACCCAAAGATTCAGGAAATCCTGACGGAAAATCTGGTAGAAAGCGACAGGAAACTATCACTCTTTTCATTTCTCAATAATTATGTGGTGTAAACAAATTATTTCCCTATCTATGAATTCTATTCGAAAGAGTGCTCTAGGTAATAGGCGGATTCCTGTAATAATAGAGAATAACCGGCATGTTGCAGTTATTGTCACAGTACTCTACAGAAGCGAACAAACACATTGAAAAATTGAAATTTAAATTCAAAGGACCTCAGGTTATCAAAATTGTAGTAAATCAACAAAAATGACCCTGAAACTGAGAGAGAACTTTGGCGGGTGTAAGTTACAAAGAATTCCAAAGTCTACTAAATATCAGTAATCAAGAAAGCTTCAAAATGACTACTGAAATAAAATGTTTACACGCGGACATTATCGTTATACGCATTTGTTAGCAAGAAGAAAGAATATTTTATTACTCATGATATGATGAATAACAGAACAACCGCTCGAGAAACGATGTTGGGTTAACTGTATTCTCTTAAATTGCTCAACACGTAGTAAATTTTACAACTATGTCAGACAGGTGTATGGCATTATTCTTTAATAAACATCATTAAAATGCATGCTCTGAAATCAGAACAAAAATATGAAATGAATGAAATCTAACACTCAAGACAGAATATACTAGATAAACTGAAGTGATTGATATCTTAATAATGAACTACCCCTAAGAGTTTTTAATAACCTTCACTCTGCAGATGATATTATTGCTAATGATGAAAGTGACTTTACGTAATAGACAAAGTATACAACGGGAACCTCAATTTAAAAAGAATAGAATCTATGCAATCAGAAAGGAAATAACTTTAACCGAATTTCTATTATTATTAACAAGAAGCTGATACAACGAGTAGAGAAATTCAAATCCTCGCAAATTTGCATTAGAGAACCTGGACTCGGAAATAGAAATGAGGCTCAACCTATGATATATGACGTCTCGTCTGTAAAATACCCTTGTTTTTAAGTATACAAAAATACATACAATATATATATATATATATGTATACCAAGTATTATTATATGGAATCGAGAGCAACGCTCAATAAAATATAAATAGATCTATTGAATGCCGCAGAAATGCAGTTCCATAGGAGGATGTGGAAAATATCGTGGATTTCCAAATCATCCAAACAAAATTTTTGGGGATGGCCACATAAAAATAAAGTATTTGAGTCATGTAACTCAAGTATCAAATCCTGCAACCACTTATCTAAGGACAAATCATTGAAAAAGCACTCGATGGTTGGACAACACCGAAAAAAAAGAAGGACGCAAGGTAATACAGAAACTCATATAAATTCTAGCGATAGGAAGCTTTGATTGCCAATATAAATGATCACTGGCTTTCTTCGCACAGCAGCAACGCAGAGAAGAAGAAGAAAAATAAACGTTTTGATTAAACAACAACAATTTGCTTCAACCATTATTATTATTATGAATATTATAATAGTTTTCGTTATTTATGTGCTTTTGTTGTTATGGCGCAGGTATTATTTGAGGTAGAACGATGCCACGATCAGGAATTTATGTGTGAAAACTTTCAAGTGTGGAAGTTGAGAAATTTTTGCAATTTAATAAGTACGAACGGACAGATGTGGTCGAGCTTTATGAACGATATACATCCTCCGTTACGATGTCCTCTTAAAAAGGTAATTTCGGCTGCAATAAAACATTTCGCATATATTCTACTATAAACTAATTTATTTAATTAATTAAAGAATTTTTATACGATAGTTAATCATTAAAACTTTAATATAAAACGTGTGATAATGAGCGGTGTGTATTATATAGGGACATCTATATATATATATATATATATGTAGAAAATCGAATAGACGGTACGTAATACCTTGCTAGAACAGTGCTATATAAAGCATTTGAAAAATGGAGAGAATACGATTAAGCGCAAGATTGCGCACGCATCTGCTAGAAAAAGAGTTGGCTGATCGCTGAAGAAGCCAGTCTCTTCTTTTGGCTGATTGAAATTAATTGTTTACGTTATTCTATTCATTATTATACGATAAAATAATTTATACATTTGTGACAGTAAACTAATTGGTCTGTAATTGCTGAGATTGCGCATATTTCCATTTTTATGTATAAGGATTACTTCTGCTCCCATGCATGTAGTTGGTATTTTAACTTCTTCCAAACACTGATTGAAAAGTTGACAAATTGCAGTAATAATCCCGTTTTCAATATATTTAATCGCCTCCGCTAAGATTCCATTTGTTGTTTTTTATTTTTCGTAGCGTATTCCTTATTTCATCTTTCATTATTTCAGGAATCTCTTCAATATTTTTATACGCAACTTCTTTATTCGTATTCATATGTGGATGTGTATATACATATACATACAGATATATAAATGTCATCATTATTCATTCGTATGCTCGTCCTCGAACATAGTAACCCATTTTCTACAAGTTATTCCATATATCCCTGTTCTTGGTTTGATGCATAATTCCTTGGACGAGCAGTATGCCAGTTCTCTTTTTGAGGTGGTCGATAAACTGCGTAGGTGGTCGGCCACTCTGTCGTTTTCCTTATATCTTTCTCTGCATGATAATCTTTTCGATGTTATCAACACATATTATGTACCCAACGTATTTAAGCATTCTCCAAACTTATATGCATATTTAACTTCTGTAAGATCGAGACATTCGTTAAATGTCTGTTCCACGGTATTCTTAACATCCTTATCATCTCTATCGCTTCTAGTCTTGTTGGAGTTGATTTGTTTAACGTTCATGATTCTGATGCATACAGCAACATAGGAAATATATACTATTATTTCAACAAATATATATAATTTCATTTAGTTTCGTAAACCCTATCTTTCTATATAATTTTTAGTTTAGTATTTGCCAGTTTTGCCATCGCTATTCGGCATTTTACCTCGTTCTCGCATAATCTCGTATTACACAGAAGTATTCCGAGTTATAGTACATTATATTTACACTCTATATCCGGTTTTATATTAAACTGCGCGAGTAATTTTTTGACTCTATCTACAACCATGATAGAACATTTCTTCTATTTGGTTTTAGTCCAGTCTCTTCGCTGATTGTTCCACTATCTACAATAAGTGTGCAATTTCTACCTCTCTAGTAGCCGATATTATCGTCTGCATATTTCAGATTCGTTGTGATATATCAGTGTTGCTTCGCATTATTAGTTTTCCGTATATATTAAACAAAACTGACGAGAGTATGCACCCTTGCTTTACACCTTTTCGAGCTTGGAAGCTTTCTGATATTTCATCTTCAATACGTACGTTTGCCTGATTATTAATGCGTATATGTTGGATTATTCTTACAATTTATTTAGCTACTCCTGACAGTTTCATTCCGCACGACATTATCAAATGCTTTTGCATTTTGCATAGGCAAAGAAGCATAATAAGCGGTACATTAAATTCGTAACATTTTTATATTAGTTGTTTTATAGCAATGAGCTGATTTCTTGTTCCCCTTTCTAGATATAAATCCAGTCTGTTCTGGTGGCATATGTAGTATTAACATCGGTTTAAGTGTTTCCTAAATTACTTACGGCATAATTTTTCTCGCACGTGATTTCAGTATTAATGTGCGATAATTAGCACAGTTTTCTTGATCATTTTTCTACATACATAGATCGGCACCATTACTTACTTTGCTGTTGTCCATATATTGCTTCGCATATATTGTGTATTATATCAACTCCGTTTTCTCCAAAAGTTTTCATAATTTCAGCTGAAACGTTATCAGCTCTCATCGCTTTAAAGTTATATACTACTTCACACCGCAATATAAGTGGTACTCTGTTTACCAATTTTTCATTCGCGATTATGTAAATATATTATACATTTTTATTCATAAATTTTTTGCAGTACTGTTTTCACCGATATACTACTTGTGACTTTGATCTTAGTATTTCTCTGTTCTCATCTTTCACCGGTAGGTAGCGCGACTTATAGTTTTGCACAAGAATGATACTTATTTTTTACATATCTCTTTTATGAAATGTTTCTTGTCCTCTCGCAGAGCTTGACTTATTCTACAAGAAATATTCTTGTATTTTCTTTTGTAGTCATTATCTATTACGCCTTTTATTCTCTGCAGTCGTTTTATTAAATTCCACGTAGTATCTATTATACACTTTTTTTTTTTTTTTTGGCTAATCATGTTGTTTTGTTTGTTTCGTTGCCTTTTGTAGCTTCTCCATAAATTTTTTGGGGTTTGTATTGTCATATTTTTCTGTCCTGTAATTTTGCAACTCGTTTTCTATATCTTTTTCATACTGTTGTGATTTATATTCCACGTATCCTTCCTTAACTTTTTCCTGTGATTATTGTTTTTAATCTAAGGCAGATCTCTATTACAATTCGATTATGATCGCTTACATAGTTCACACCAGGATATATTTTAACATCCTTAATGAATGATCCCCATCTTTTCTCCACAAGCACATAATCAATCTGATTTTTATGTTTTCCATCCGCTGATGCTCAAGTATACACAGTCGTTTAATATAATGTTCAAAGCTTGAATTAGCCACCGTGAGACTGTATTAAATACATTATGGTTATACGGGTGTAGGGAACTAGTATTCTTAATAGATAACTGATAGATAACTGTGTGTAAGTGTTGAGTAGCTGAAACAAAACAAAACATCCAATATAGTACATTAACAAATAGATGTTTGTGATAGTTCCCTGAATTGTAAGGGATGAGAAACATATCCAGATAATCAAGAATGTGTGTAAAATGATTTTGTGTAAATATCCATATAAATATAAAAAACGTACCGTTTAAAATAACGCTTAAAAAAAATGAAAGATTATGATAAGATAATTATGGTTTAGGCAGGTCATTTTAAAGAGAGTTACAAAGTTACATGCAGTGGAAGCATCCTATCTAGCGTAATGTAAATCCTATTGAAATATATATGATCAGAGTGGTGTGTGCAGTATAAAACTCTATGAAAAGCATTTTTGAATCAACCTGTCAAATTTGTTTTTTCTTTTGTTTTTTATACTCTAAGTTATTTCAGTGTAAAAATTCATAATTCTTTGCGTTTTATATGTAACCCCTATGTGTGCGTGATTATCGCTATTCACGTAAAATTGAGAAACGTGCATTAATTCATGTATTATATTTTAACTGTTATGTATTATTTTGTAATAAAACTGACAATAGTAGCCACAGGTTAAAAAAAAAAAACAATCTTGAAAACCCAGAATCCATGAAAATAAATAAATCATATAAAAAAAAAGCAACATTCATAAATAATAATAACAATATTCAGTTTCAAATAAATTTCAATTTATTTCATTATTGCAGTTCTGTAATAAAGAAAGCGTTTAATTTCGTATCGGACTATCTGCATAACTGCACGAGCGTCGATATAATAAACAAAATTTTATAACCGCCTCGTCAAAATAAATACAACCTTAACCTAATGAAATTTTAAATTATGTGATCGGGATCTAAGAAATAAATAATATAAATAATTAAATATGTAAGTAAATAAAAATGATAAACTAACTCTTGCGCTCAGTCCATTTATATACATAAATACAGTGTATCGGTATACAATGAACATACAACAAAATATACGCATATACAAAATACACATGTAAATAAACTTAGCTACTTCGTTAAAATATCGGTATAATCAGGATCAGTAGTAATAATACATAATATTTGTGTACGATGCTTTAAAAACAAACCGAACTTATTTCAATAAAGCTAGAATAATTCGTAAAAATACAATCGCGTTAATTATTAAATAAAATAATAGGCGACTTAGGTTAAACAATTTGTGTATCGCACACTAACACTTTCGGTATACATATAGTCATATTTTTCTGAACATGCAATTATACGCATACATATCAGTAATCATGCTTTCCTGTATACTTGAATTAAGGAGATACAGATTAAATGTTTCAATTTTTTATTTATTTTTTCTTCATATAAATTAACTACTGAACGAACCTCAAAAATGCACAACAAGCCTTCATAATACTGAAGCGAAATCTTTAGATTTACTTCGAATAAACGATGTCAGTATTTTACTCTGGCGACGTTATTTTGGCCCCGTGTACCTCGTCAGCATTCTGATATGAGTTATATTAAATAATGGAACTTCTGCTTTGGGCATTCCTCCTAACCTAGTGTTATCTTTAAGAAACGTTATATTTAAACTGGTTCTTTAATACAAAATTTAAGATTTGCTACTTGTATTAAAAAGTTACTTAATGACTATTTATTACTAAATATGACTTTTAGGTTATACTTTTGTAAGCATTCGACAGGTTTCACATGATATTTAGCAAACCTATCCCAGTGGCCTATACCATATATAATCCCTTTCAAATGTTTCGTCAAGAAGAATTGCTTTATATAATCAAATAAGTAATTAATTTTCCTCAATTTTTTTTTTTAATTATTATAATGGGGGTGCCTTTACAGCCTACCCAACGTGATACTGTGGGGACTATCTACATCTTAATCAAGCATGCTGACTTCTCTAAAAACGTCGCTATATGGGGGAACAATTGTAGGTTATCCAGATGTAAAAGGGACGATACATTATACGGAGGTGTAATACTCGAAGAACGCAACAAGATAAGGTAAAGCTCCGAGCGCAACGGTGCTACAGCAGAACATTCAAAAAAGACATGATCGGGGCTGCAGACTACCTGTTCAGAATGGAGGGGACAGAACGGACTTTCTCTAAGCTGCATACGGAAAAGACGGTCAGGCAACAAATGATGTCCAAATCGCAATCTGCTGATGAGTACAATTCCCTTACGACTAATCTTTTTAAAAAGATAGAACCACGGGAGTTTGGGAAGAGACGGCTGGAGATGATAGTAATAAGTCAGAGGTGATTGACTAATGATCTTAGTGTACATTAGCTCCCATTGATCCCTATGCTCTAGCTGAATAAAGTGAATGATATCTTTGTGAGTTATTAAGGAGACCTCTACACCACTAGACGACGCGTCTTTAGCCAATGAGTCAACAAATTCGTTGTCTGGAATACCTCTATGACCCGGTATCCACAAGAAAGACACAGATATTCCCACACGTTCCAAATTATTAAGTTTTAGCAAAACTAAACCAATTAATCTATCTGACACGCTACGTTTATTGTCTACAGCCGTCCCCACGCTTTTGGAATCGGTAATAATAAGGTAATTTCCGCGAAGATTTAAGTCTGGTAGAATTGACAAGGCTTGTAGTACTGCTACACATTCTGCAGTAAATATTGAACATTCTTGGCATAATTTGTACATGTTACTAATATTGAGAGCTGGAATGAACACTGCTGCTCCCGTTCCTCGAGTTGACTTGGATCCATCCGTGTAAACAAGGATGTGTAGTGGGAACATTTCTGAGATAATACTATTGAAAGTGGCACGGATTAGTGTAGGAGGATACAGACTACAGTTTTCAGGGAAAAAAGATGAATTTTGTTTGTTGAAGAAGTAAAAATATGGTACCATAAATTGAAAAGGAGCTTGCATGCACGTGAGACGTGCACGAAACTCCTCCAACCTTGTTATAACGGAACAGAGCAGGGGCATTTTTCGATTTGAAAAACGTCAGTTAGAATGGATATGACTGAACATGTTAAACAAAGGGAAGCGATCATTATTCATTCTACGTATCAACAGTTTCAGGGCTAAATAACTCGATGTAAGTTGTAAGGGTGGAACTTTGCACTCTGCCATTAGTGCTGATACCGGAGTGCTTTTAACACCAGCAATACACAGCCTAATGCATTCATTTTGCACACGATCCAACTTGCCTAACAATACTGTTGACGCGGTTTCATAGAACATGGAACCATATTCCAGTTTAGATCGGATTAGTAATTTGAAGAGTAGTAATAGAATAAAAGGGTCACCACCCCATCGTGTATTATGCAAAATACGTAAAATGTTAATAGTGCGATTGATAGTTGTTAATATTTTATCAATATGTGGGCGCCATGTTAATCGAGAATCCAGAATAATTCCTAAATAGTGAAATGATGAGCAGAAAGGAATAGCGCCCCTTTCCAGTATGAAAAGGTCATTTGGGTAATATCGGCGATATGAAAAAACTACTGCTGCACGATTACACGAACCGCGTGGGCAGTACAATTTAACTTACTATTACGACGATCGTCGTATGTTCACGTTATAATAAATCGAAATTTATTATATTGAAGGTGAAAATTAATATTTAATTTAATTATTATAATAAAACAAAATATATATATAATTATTTATTTAATTAAAGTAAAATATATTAAAATTATTATAATGTAACCAAACCGGATTTGTAGTAGATAAACTATTATTATACAATAGTTAAAATTAATTTAGTTAGTCAATGGAAAAAAAAACAGTAAATTAGTTTGACCAAATAATTTTAGTTAATACAGCCAGTAAAAATAAATTACAGCCAATAAATAATGAAGAAAATCCAGTAATTTTTGTTTAACAAGGCTTAAGAAAAATGTATAAAAAGGGATGGTTGTTCATTTTCGAGAGAGTTCTAGTTTTTCTGTTAAAAAGTTCAGTCGTTAGTTTCTTAATCAAGACGGTTAGAATGAAAATGAGAATGGATGGTTGAAAAACAATTACAAATCCGGTCAGGTTAGTTTTTTTTTTTATTATTTTCAAGTAAATTAAATTATTATTTTTTATAATTAATTCATTAATAAATATATATAATAGTTTTTTAATATAAATAAAAATATGTCTTTATAAATATTTTATTTTTTTAATAATAATAGTTATATACGAGGTATCTTGTATAATTTGCGACCATGACGGGATTAAAATTAAACTGTCGTTTAATTTCTTTATATTAGAACTTGCATTCTCGTGTAAATTATTAGTGATCACAACAATACATTAAAATTAAACACTTAAAAATTACAAGCTTCTTACGAAATAATTAAACTTAGAAAATGGCTACTATAGAAGACGTACTAGCAGCTGTATCTGATCTTAGAACAGATATAAGGAACTGGAGAAAAGAACTTAAAACAGAAACGGCAGAACTAAAACCTGAAATCGATAATATTAAAACAAATGTAACAAAAACAAAAATTATAAAAATAGAGAACAACCACAAAAAGGATATAGCAGATTTTAAAAATAATATTAAAGACGAAAGTAACAAAGATATACAAAACATTGAAAATGATTATGAAACAGATGAAAGAAAAGGGAACAGAGTTGAAAGAGAAAGTGAAAAGATAGAAGAAAGAAATAAAGAAGAAGAAGAAAGGACGAGAGAAGAAGAAGAAATAAAAATGAAAAGAGAAGAAAGAAAGAAATGGACAAAGGATATAGAAGAAA
Source organism: Coronaproctus castanopsis (assembly GCA_032883995.1). Classification (NCBI taxonomy): domain Eukaryota; kingdom Metazoa; phylum Arthropoda; class Insecta; order Hemiptera; family Monophlebidae; genus Coronaproctus; species Coronaproctus castanopsis. Next base: position 74,129,210 of record CM065052.1, on the reverse strand, counting down.
AAGTGACACACATAGAAGTAGAAAAGGACAAGACTGAAAAGACTCAGAAGGAATTTAAAAAATATTTAAACGAAGAGAAGGAGCGCCCATTTGCGTTTGGAACAGATATATCGGTTTTAAAGAAGAATTTATTCAAAATCAGAAATAAAAATATTAATATTACTGAAAAATTAAAAATTGCGACGAAGACGATTACAGACTTAAGTGACAGATTTAAAGGTTTTAAAATTTTTGATAGAGGTAAAAATAATAAAAAACAATTCGATGTTTTAAATAGAATAAATGCGAAACAAAAACAGAAAATTGAGTATGAAAAGCTACAACATAATATTACGATTCAAAAATTTTATGAAAATAATATTAGTAAACGTTTTATTATAGTTTAAAATTATTGTAGTTTTATAAATAAATTTAAATTTTATTTAAACCAAAGAAATCTAAACAGATTTGAATAAATAATAATAAATAAATGTAATACGTATATACTAATTATTAATGCAAAGTCTATAGATACTTGTTTAGTAGAGTTAGCATACCAGAATCATTGATGCTTCTAAGTCATTCAATCAGATTGGAAAATGAAGATGTATACTTTTCAAGAACACAAGAAGAATAAATAAAAACCAGAATCAAGAAATGCTCTAAGTGTTGATTGTATCTACTTTTATATATATTTTATTTTTCGTGTGTGAGTTATATTTGAAAATGACAGATAGAATATGTGAGCAAGAGTTAAAATGTGTATACGTGTTAATTATATAAAAGAATGTATAAACAAATATTTGTAAATGAAAAATGTTCCGTAACAGTTATAGAATCAATAAATCGTGACACATGGAAGGGCAATCCAGCCAGATAATACAATCGTGAAAAGGGATCGGCTATAAAAAAAAGAACTGCCTGATGAGAAGATCATCTCCGTGAAAAATTCTTTCGTTTCCGACGATATTGATCTGCTGTTTATAAATATTAATCGCAGAAATCGTCGTTGAATGAAATAATTCGAACCGCTAACCAAATCTTTACGAACCGTCTCTGAACGTTATCGATGTTCGAAATGGTAAATGAACATGTTAAAAAGGTAAAAAAGTGGATCACGTTTGATACAAAACGTGGTTCAACTATCAATAACCTACGCTCTTCTGGTTTAATATCGCTGAAAGCAGCTATTACATCAAATGTTTGACGCACATACGTCATTGAACTTTGAAATTAAAAAAACGTTCGTAAAATGTTACCATTCCTGAAATATCAACGACAATGCAGATTGAAGATCGCTATTTCCACGCAGTAAAAAGAACGAAAAGAAAACCAGGAGATGACCAAATCAGCGCAGGAAAATTCAGCCAAGCCAATCCATGCGTTACGATATATATGTAATCTTAAAATGTCTTATAAATATCACTAATTTATATTTATCAAAATTCTTATATTTTTTCAAATTGATGTATATATCATGTAAATTTCTCATGTTTCAAGTGAATCGTTTTTTTTTTTTATATATACCATACTTATCTTAAGATTTTGTAAAATTAGTTTTCCATATTCATGTTAAGAAATAGTTATGATGTAAATGTTGGTTAAAGCACAGAGTAATATAAAAGGTATCGAGCGCGGGAAGATATAGAGAATAAGTAAACTTCAAATAAATTTGCAGTTTACTTATTAGTTAGCGGCGGGGTTATACGACGATCGTCGTATGTTCACGTTATAATAAATCTAAATTTATTATATCGAAGGTGAAAAACTAATATTTAATTTAATTATTATAATAAAACAAAATATATATGTAATTATTTATTTAATTAAAGTAAAATATATTAAAATTTTTATAATATAACCAAACCGGATTTGTAGTAGATAAACTATTATTATGCAATAGTTAAAATTAATTCTAGTTAGTCAATGGAAAAAAAAACCAGTAAATTAGTTTGACCAAATAATTTTAGTTAATACAGCCAGTAAAAATAAATGAAGAAAATCCAGTAATTTTTGTTTAACAAGGCTTAAGAAAAATGTATAAAAAGGGATCGTTGTTCATTTTCAAGAGAGTTCTAGTTTTTCTGTTAAAAAGTTCAGTCGTTAGTTTCTTAATCAAGACGGTTAGAATGAAAATGAGAATGGATGGTTGAAAAACAATTACAAATCCGGTCAGGTTAGTTTTTTTTTTTATTATTATTTTCAAGTAAATTAAATTATTATTATTTTATAATTAATTCATTAATAAATATATAATAGTTTTTTAATATAAATAAAAATTTTTCCTTATAAATATTTTATTTTTTTAAGAAAACAAGGATTCGTAAACAATCTGCTTATGCCGGGGCTATGGCGTTTAATGTGTTGCCTAGGCAACTTAGAATTGATCTGATAAATTATAAACGGCGAAGGAAAAAATTGTTGATCGAATTTCTGTTAAGTTATAGAATTTCAAGTAAATATTAGATGAATAAGTTACTTTAAGTACACTGATGTTGCGTGTGTATATCCATGTATATGTATATATTTATGTATGTATATGTATGTGTTTATTTGTTTGTGGTATGTACGAGCTTGTTTGTATATGTTTTGTATGCTTATATGATTATGTATATAAAATTTAAAATTTATAAAATTTACTAATGTATTCTTCTTTTAATACACTTTTATATAAAATTAATGTGTGTTTATGATGTTTGTATGTTTCATGGTTATGTATGTGAATAATATTTATAATTTTGAATATTTTATTTTGCGTTATTTTTATTTTACACTGCTATTTCATGTTACGTTTATGTTTGCGGTACTTACACATTAAGTTTGTATATATTTTGTTTTTCGGGCGTTCTACATAAAGTTATCGATTAACTTATTAATAATTACCTGATACTAGCGCATTTGTGCGCATAACGGGTTCTTCGGCTATAATTGTTGTGTGAATGTTATAAAGTACTATTATTATTATTACATTGCAGAATGTATTATTTTGCTTAATTTGTACGTTGTAGCATTTACATTGAAAATGTTTGAATTATCTTAAAAATATATTTGATTTGATTTGATTTGATATACGAGGTATCTTGTACTATTTAATAAAGCCCCGAGATATTTAATTTCAGTAAGTCTCATTATTACCTTATTACATAAATTTATGTCTAAATTATTCCAGTCTATTTTGTTCTGATTTGTATAGACTATACACTTCTTCGTCTTATTACTGTTCAAAAATAATTTATTACCGATTAACCAACGGGATATTTTATCAAAATCTTCTTGAATTAATTTCTCTTAACAGAATGGATACATTAAATCAATTGTTAATACTGTATCATCGGCATAGCTGGACAATCGTCCATTTATTTCTAATTTGCAGAAATCGTTTATGTAGATAAGAAAAAGAAACGGTCCTCTACACCCGATGTTTGCATTTTGCTATTACTGTAAATTTTATTTAGTTTTAGAATATGTTATCAATCTTCTAAATAAATTTTAAACCAATAATATATGCTTCCTCTAAATCCATAATTACGTAATTTTTCCAGCAATACATCATGATTTCTTTGCATCAAAAGCTTCGTTTAAATCAAAATAAACTGAAACAACAAATCTGTCTTCCTCGAGACACATCTTCATCTATTTGAAAGTATGCCCTTCAATAAAAAATTGTACATTTTTATAATAAGAGACATTTGGTTGATACAGAATGTTTCAATTTTAAACTTATTTGTATCGTATGTATATGACGCATTCAAAATTATCTACAGTTATCGTAAAACCATTATTATACACAAATTATTAGACAATTTTGTATAACAAGTTGATAATGTATAACCGACAGTGTTAAAAAAAAACATATTATAACATTAAATCATAAAAACCCTGTCAGAAACCTGAAGTTTTTCCTACCAATTATTCCGGATACAAACTTATATTTACCAAACGAAAAATAATTGCGACATCAACTTTTGCTGAAGATTATTCACTTTTTTCATTTATTTACAAATCAAAATTAAGTACACCAAATAAATCTGAGACGATAAAAAACTATTTTATTGAAAAAGTGTTCTATTTTAATTTCCGATTGGATTCATTGGGGTAGCAGTCAGGTATTGAAATTTATAAATAAATGATAACAAAATTTTCATTGAATGCATTACATTTGTAATTTCCTCGTCTAAACCTATTATATTTTACAAAAAGTTTGTAATTTATAGCGGACGTGTTTTTCTTTTTATATATAATTTCATGTGCAATTATAATTTAGCACATATATATATTTTTTTTTTTTTTTTTTTTTAATATGTAAATCTCCATATGCCGTTTGTAACTACCAGGGTTATTACAGCATAAGGAGACGTGTGTCTAGTTTATATGTATGCTAGGAGTCCGCTTTCTCTTACAAAAGCCAGAATGCTAACTATTGATTGAGGGTTGTTTGAAAGTATTTTGTGTATTGGGCCCTGTATTTTGTGTTTTAACCTGTGTGGTGTGAGTGTTTGGCAGTTGTAGATTAAGTGTGTGACTGTTGGTTCTGTTAAATGTCCGCACAAGGAGCAGTTTGTTGGTGGAGGGCTTTTGGTATAAAGGTAATTGTGTGATATGGCTGTATGACGCACTCGTAGACGGTTTAGGGTACCATATTCTTTTCTACTTGTACCATCTGGAGGCCACCAAGGTTCTATAGTTGATTTTATGCTCCTAAGGAAGGTTGTTTGTGAGGTCCAGTCGGTCGTCCATTCCTGCTTGCTGTTGTTCATGAGTATGTGTGCTAATGTTGATGGAGGTGGTGAGTATTCTGGTGCTGGTGAAAGTACCATAGACCGAGCTTCAAGGTCTACTTTATCACTACCGTGCATCCCAATGTGACTTGGGATCCACGGAAAGCGGATTTCCCATCCTTTGAATTTCTAATATTAAAGTATTTTTATTATCTTGACGGCATATTAGTTGTAGAGAGGAGAGGGAGTCTGTTATGACCAATGTTTTGCGATGTGGAAGTACAGCTGATCTGATGTACTCAATCCAGTACATAATTCCATACAACTCTGCATCCAGAGAAGTGCAGCCATTGCTTAGTCGGATAGAGTGTAGTATATTATCAATTTGGTAGGAGCAAGCTGCTGGTGAATTCTCGCCGCCTGCTGTGGATTTTGCTCCGTCTGTGTATGCGTGTGTGTGTAGTCATTGTATTTTTGAAGAGTGCTTAATACTATTTCTTTTATATTTGTAGGGTGTGTAGATTTATTGCACTGTGTGAGAGATAAATCTGTTTTTGTCTCGGAAGGGTCCCAAAGAGGTATCATTATATTGTAATTCAATGTTGATTTCGGGATGGAGCTTATGTGATAAGTTGATAGTATTCTAAGAAGGTTTGGTATAGGGTCATTTGGAAAAAGGGGGTTAGCACATATTTTAATTTTTAATTATACCTACTTTCGTTTCTTATTTTTCTCACTTTATACATCCTCACCCTATGTATAAAAATATATATGTATGTGTGTTTTATTTTGTAGGGTATGTATGAATTGCAGAATGCTACTGCTGATCCGACTACAATAATATTATGGTATCCGGATTACATAAAGTATCATTGGAAAGCCCGATTTCGAGCATTCGACGCTGGTCGAAAAGAATGTTTCTGCGTTTCCAGTGTCGTGTATACGTTCGTTTACAGGAAAAAAAAAGTCCTTCTTGACAAATGACAACATAATTATAATTTTAATTCATAAAATAATTCGCGTTTATTAACGAGAAATATCAGTTAAAAGTGACAATAAATTCGAATGAATAGATGATAATTTTATTATTTTTAGGAAATACGTAGTTAAGATGTATAATGTGGTATATAAAAGCAAAACTTTAAAAATAACATTTAAAACTAGTTCAATATTATCTTCAAAAAATAGATTGGTTACGCATTAATAACGATATTTCAGACTATAATAGAATTAAACTGTAAAAGCGATTTTCGAAAAATTTATTAGTCACATTTAAAGTTTCTTTGAATCATTAATGAATAATCTGTTTCACAACCATGTTCGGATGGTAATTATATATTAATCATACGATAATTAAAAATTTATTTTTACAAATCATTAATTTATACATCTCAACATGGCACAATTTTTCGTTCTGTGTTAGAAATTTAGTTTATAAAGTTTATAACATAATTAACAGATCTTCTAACCATCAAAGAAATATTGATTGTCCAATGTATTCGTATAGAATCCTTACCACAATAAAGCCTGATGGCTCGATTTTTCGAGTTTCAAGAGTAGTCATAAAATTGCGATATTAGCACTCATATATGAAAAGTAGTGTGAATTAATTGCGAGTTAAAAATTTAGTGTTTTTTTTCCATAAAAATACATATAATACAAAGAACTGTAACAAAATTTACGTATATAAAGTTCTTACGTCTTTGTTATTTTAAAAGAAAGACCGAACAAAATTATTTATAAATTAGAAGAAAAACAAAGCATAACGGTGAGGATAAAAGTTGACACTTTTTGTACTAAAATATAGTAAAAAAATATCGTAAATAAATTTAAAATCAAGATCCATTAGACTTTATAATTTTATATAACTGTTTATTTACAAATATCTGAAGTTTTCGTTTAATTTTTACCAAAAACATCGTTTGATTTTCCCCAATAATTCTTTAGTAATGTAATAATCATTCGCAAATTAATCTCATCTCCGTGACATTTACAGTGGTTAAGTTCAATGGTTAGTGGTTCATGAACGTGATAATAATTAAATATTAAATTAATAAAAAACTGCTTTTTATAATGAATTCGCAAAAATTCATCTTTATGAAGCTGTAAAATTTTGTTGAAAATAATATATGTAATTAAAACTATACATACCGTTTTAGGGAATAACAAACCATTCCTGCTTAAAGTTGGTATTAAATTTTACTGTTCTTCTACAACTAATTCTTTATGCGTTGCCAAGTTATGTTTACATATTTATTATTTAAAAAAATCAACAACCGGCTAAATATATAATAATTCACTTTCAACTTCTTCAAAGTTGTCATCACAAATAAATATATGTCGATTAAATGAGTTGTAATGTTCCTCAAAAATCTCATAACTTTCATTAAAATACTTAACTTGTATATTTCCAAATTTTTCGGATAACAATGTTAAAAGGATCTGAATTTTGAGTTTCTTCAGATTCATATTTTTCATCGCATTTGTCGGGTAAACATGAATAACCTACATTAGATGTTACAATTGAAATCATTGTAATCATAAACGTGTGGCCGGAAGTACATAAAGATATGTTATAATTTATCTCGTTGGTAATGGTAGAATTCAGTATCAATATTCATAAACTAATATTAATAAAATGTTAATCGTTACAATATAAGGAAAACATAGTTTTATTTATTTATTAATATCTTTAGTTGCGTTGAAAACATTATTTCGGGTAAAGAAATTTGTGGATATAATTTTAAACTTAATCATAAAAGTTTTTAAATAAATATGAATTCTGTGAATTTAAAATTATTTTAAAATAATTAATAATTTAAATTTAAGTTCGTTATAATATAATAAGGGAAAACATAATTTATTTATTAATATCTTTAGTTGCGTTGAAAACATTATTTCGGGTAAAGAAAATTGTGGATATAATTTTAAACTTAATCACTAAAGTTTTTAAATAAATATGAATTCTGTGAATTTAAAATTATTTTAAAATAATTAATAATTTAAATTTAATTTTTTTATAATTAAAATTCTAAATAAAATAACGATTATAATTTTAACGTTTACCAGAAATTTTCTATCAATTTGGCTTGCAAAGTCTTTTGGTGGTTTGCAACTTCACACTTCACATCAATAGGTACTTAGGTACACGTGAGTTTCATGCTCAGTTCATCGTTATTTTGTCTATTGCCGGTAATGTGCGTTGAATATTAGGGATTTTTTTTATTAAAATCGTTGTTCTTTTCTTTAAATTTTATTTCATGTTACATATAACTGTTCGTAATGATCATATTTAGAATTAATTGAAGTTGTTTTTCTCCGTTTTTCATTAATTAATATGTAATTAGCAGCACTTTTATAACTCGTAGTTTGTTAATAATTAATTTTATACGAGTTTCATATTTATTTCGTGTTGATAAACTTAATTTTTATTAATTTTTCGATGGTTTGCGTGTTTTATCCTATTTTGTTACTTGTATGTTCTAGTTTACAGAATTGAGAACGCATTGAAGATTTTTAACGTGCTTATTCGGTAAGTGATGTCTTACACTAGTTAAATTATATTTAAAATTATGGCTATACGTATAATTTATTTGCACACATCTAAATGAATCAAATTAGACATGAGGACTAAAATATTCAATTTGAGTGTGGTTGCGGTTTACATATTTACAATTAAATTAGAGAAATATACTATTAATTAGTCATGGTGATTCTTAATTAGAAATTATGATCGTACAATCAAGTGGAAAGAACATATTAAATATTTAGGCATGATGTTAGATAATAAGTTAAATTTTTCAACCCGTATTAATTTCATAAGCAACAAAGCTATACAGAGTGAATCTATCATTTATGATCAGATGCTACTAAGTACTTATATGTCTTCATATTTTATATATTGTATATGTGAATACATGTGTATGCATATATATATATATATATATATATATATATATATATATATATATATATAGTTATATGTGTTTTATAGTATATGTATGTATATTGTATATTTCTTATTTATATACATGTTATTTCCATAATGAAATATATTGCATAGGTTTTTTTTTTTGTTTTTTTTTTGTAATTTTTCCCCTGTATTAAATATTATTTTTTCTTTTATATAATTTATTTTATAAGTTTAGATTGTGGAATGTAGTGATTTTATTTATACTTGATTACTAAAAATAGTTGAAATCACTAAATTTATTTAATTATGCGAAGCTTTTCGGCAATTACGCCATTGTCAAGCTATATACAATTAAAATTAATTACATAAAATCATAAAATTAATTTAAAACTAAGTTTACAATTTTACACAAAATGAATTATAAATACTTAAAACTATCTGACAATGACAGTGGTAAACAACTTATATTATTAATTTTAATTGTATATAGCTTGACAATGGCGTAATTGCCGAAAAGCTTCGCATAATTAAATGAATTTATTTTATGTTCTCATAATTTTATTTTAAGCACTAACGTTAAGGACGCGTTACTGCTACATACATGTACATATATATTTACCATGTTTGTAAATATGTTTATTATTTATAAATAAAGTTCTTCTTCTTCAAGCTTTGTCAATAGCCATTAACTCGGCTGTGAAAACGGAAGCGTCCGAAGGGAGTTTTTGACTTGAAGTCTTATCCCAAATGTTGGAATGTAGGTGTTTTTATCATTCAAACTATTTCAGAGTATAACTGAGGGGTTCGATTAGTGGATTACAGTTTAATATATTTACAATCAAGTACTGACAATTCAGATACCTTTATTTCAATTTCAGTAAATAGTATACATATGTAATCACGTATGAATATATATATATATATATACACATATCATTATCATCATCATCATCATCAAGTGCCTTCCGTATCGGAGGTAAGCGACTACTTAACTATACCATATTTAATTTTACAGTGTAAGGAGCGTGCGAGACAATCATAATATGTCGTTAGAGCAGATAGACGTAACACTCGGGAGAACTGATTGTAATCGTTTTGTTACCGATGCACTCCGCGTGTTTTTAAAGTGTACTTATATTGTTACTAACGCGCATATGGTGTGTGTGGTGGTTTGCCATTGCCTTCGGATTAATTATATTTTTATTTTCTGATGATAATCTATGCGTCGCCGCTTGTATTCATAACTCGGTACGTTCTTTATAGAAGTCGGTGCTCTAGCCACTAGGCTATTCCAACATACGTAGTTTAAATATATATATACATATACATATATGTTTATTTTCACTTACGAATGTAATATGTGGTGTGTGTGTGTATATATATATAACTTTATATTTGAAATATATCTTACCAGCTGCCGTGCTAGAGTTATAATTCAGAATATTGTTCGCTACAAATACTTCACCTTCGGCCCGCTGTTTAGAAATAAAGAGATTACAAAATAATTCTTTAAAGTAATGTTTTAAAATAATGTTTTAAAATAATGTATTATCAAGTATATTTGTGTATACATATAAGTATGTTGTATTTGCGTGTCCGCATATGTGAAGGTAATAAGAGATTAGTGATACCCGGATGATAAATAATAAGGAAGGGTAAAAACACTAAAACTAACAAATGTATTTTTTAAGAGTTACGATTAAAGTGAATTACGAAAAATGAAGACATTATTAACAAGGCAGCGGAAACTTGTTGAATACTATAAAGAAAGTTTAAGCCGGTATAACTGAAAATATATCGAGCAATCGGGAAAAATAAGCAAAATCAGGTTCAAAGGAAGACCAAAACCGAAAACTATGTCGTGTATCATAATTATTAAAAAAAAAATGCACGAATAAATAAATAATAAATAAGTAAAAATTGTATTTTTACATTTAAAATAAGAAACAACAAATATCATCTACACGTACCGAAATAGTGTAAAATTCTCCCCGTGTATCGCGATATATAAATATAAAAACAAAAGAAACGAAGCTTAAAGCAAATAAACTGCAGGAAAAACCACCACCAAAACCTGCATGAAATAAGTATATAATAAAATAAAATAATAACATAAAATATAGTATGTGATAACAGATGATCAGAGTAGCAATAAATAGGAAAATAAATAACTATATACATAAAATAAACTTGAACTTAAATAATAACTATATCTCATCGGGAATGCCGGCTACTCATCATAATAATGTATGTTTAGTTCTTTTATGTTTATATTTCTTATATTTTAATTGGAGACTAGTGCGAGTGTAGTTTCCTATATTGTTTATAATGGAATACTCACTTAGGGTACAGTCATAAAAAAATTTTTTGGTTTGCTGATTTATTACTTAGTGCACATATGGTAATTTCGTGCAAACTATCTATCCTAGCATAAAACGGAGCTTTAAAAATAATTCTGCAACATTTATTTTGCATGGCTTGCAATTTAGATAAGTTAGAGTGACTTGCATAAGACCACACAGGACATGCGTACAACATTATCGGTCTTGAGATACATTTGTAGATAATTAGCTTATTTGCAGAATTAACGTAGCATTTCCTATTAAAGACTGGATATAATTTAAATAAAAAGGCTTGAGTTTTATTAACGGCGTGTTCGATATGTTTAGAAAAGGTAAGACCTTTATCTAGAATAACACCAAGATATTTGATCTGAGTCTTCCATTCTATGGGTATGTTATTAATTATTATAGGAGTTAGAGAGTTTGGTCTTCTTTTTGTAAATAATATTGACTGTGTTTTATCAGTATTTATTAATTAAAACGAATAATTCGTCACTAAATGAGCTGAAATGGTTCAGTAATTATGTCGTTTGTTATATGAAATTCATACGAACATGTTCAGGCAGCTGCGTTCCTATATCGATATAAGTAATCGAGTGATTGATGAATGTGATTAATTTTCTATCTAAACCCATCGCATTTATCATCAACCCTGGTTCATTTGCTTCCACTATGATTTTCTGCAAACAATAACGATTTAAATATTTATAGAATTAAAATATATATGTAAATTATAACTAGAAGAAAGAAAGAAAGTATGTTTATTTTCATTTACGAATGTAATATGTGTGTGTGTGTGTGTGTGTATATATATATATAACTTTATATTTGAAATATATCTTACCAGCTGCCGTGCTAGAGTTATAATTGAGAATATTGTTCGCTACAAATACTTCACCTTCGGCCCGCTGTTTAGAAATAAAGAGATTACAAAATAATTCTTTAAAGTAATGTTTTAAAATAATGTTTTAAAATAATGTATTATCAAGTATATTTGTGTATACATATAAGTATGTTGTATTTGCGTATCCGCATATGTGAAGGTAATAAGAGATTAGTGATACCCGGATGATAAATAATAAGGAAGGGTAAAAACACTAAAACTAATAAATGTATTTTTTAAGAGTTACGATTAAAGTGAATTACGAAAAATGAAGACATTATGAACAAGGCAGCGGAAACTTGTTGAATACTATAAAGAAAGTTTAAGCCGGTATAACTGAAAATATATCGAGCAATCGGGAAAAATAAGCAAAATGAGGTTCAAAGGAAGACCAAAACCAAAAACTATGTCGTGTATCATAATTATTAAAAAAAAAATGCACGAATAAATAAATAATAAATAAGTGAAAATTGTATTTTTACATTTAAAATAAGAAACAACAAATATCATCTACACGTACTGAAATAGTGTAAAATTCTCCCCGTGTATCGCGATATATAAATATAAAAACAAAAGAAACGAAGCTTAAAGCAAATAAACTGCAGGAAAAACCACCACCAAAACCTGCATGAAATAAGTATATAATAAAATAAAATAATAACATAAAATATAGTATGTGATAACAGATGATCAGAGTAGCAATAAATAGGAAAATAAATAACTATATACATAAAATAAACTTGAACTTAAATAATAACTATATCTCATCGGGAATGCCGGCTACTCATCATAATAATGTATGTTTAGTTCTTTTATGTTTATATTTCTTATATTTTAATTGGAGACTAGTGCGAGTGTAGTTTCCTATATTGTTTATAATGGAATACTCACTTAGGGTACAGTCATAAAAAAATTTTTTGGTTTGCTGATTTATTACTTAGTGCACGTATGGTAATTTCGTGCAAACTATCTATCCTAGCATAAAACGGAGCTTTAAAAATAATTCTGCAACATTTATTTTGCATGGCTTGCAATTTAGATAAGTTAGAGTGACTTGCATAAGACCACACAGGACATGCGTACAACATTATCGGTCTTGAGATACATTTGTAGATAATTAGCTTATTTGCAGAATTAACGTAGCATTTCCTATTAAAGACTGGATATAATTTAAATAAAGAGGCTTGAGTTTTATTAACGGCGTGTTCGATATGTTTAGAAAAGGTAAGACCTTTATCTAGAATAACACCAAGATATTTGATCTGAGTCTTCCATTCTATGGATATGTTATTAATTATTATAGGAGTTAGAGAGTTTGGTCTTCTTTTTGTAAATAATATTGACTGTGTTTTATCAGTATTTATTAATTAAAACGAATAATTCGTCACTAAATGAGCTGAAATGGTTCAGTAATTATGTCGTTTGTTATATGAAATTCATACGAACATGTTCAGGCAGCTGCGTTCCTATATCGATATAAGTAATCGAGTGATTGATGTATGTGATTAACTTTCTATCTAAACCCATCGCATTTATCGTCAACCCTGGTTCATTTGCTTCCACTATGATTTTCTGCAAACAATAACGATTTAAATATTTATAGAATTAAAATATATATGTAAATTATAACTAGAAGAAAGAAAGAAAGTATGTTTATTTTCATTTACGAATGTAATATGTGTGTGTGTGTGTATATATATATATAACTTTATATTTGAAATATATCTTACCAGCTGCCGTGCTAGAGTTATAATTCAGAATATTGTTCGCTACAAATACTTCACCTTCGGCCCGCTGTTTAGAAATAAAGAGATTACAAAATAATTCTTTAAAGTAATGTTTTAAAATAATGTTTTAAAATAATGTATTATCAAGTATATTTGTGTATACATATAAGTATGTTGTATTTGCGTGTCCGCATATGTGAAGGTAATAAGAGATTAGTGATACCCGGATGATAAATAATAAGGAAGGGTAAAAACACTAAAACTAACAAATGTATTTTTTAAGAGTTACGATTAAAGTGAATTACGAAAAATGAAGACATTATTAACAAGGCAGCGGAAACTTGTTGAATACTATAAAGAAAGTTTAAGCCGGTATAACTGAAAATATATCGAGCAATCGGGAAAAATAAGCAAAATCAGGTTCAAAGGAAGACCAAAACCGAAAACTATGTCGTGTATCATAATTATTAAAAAAAAAATGCACGAATAAATAAATAATAAATAAGTAAAAATTGTATTTTTACATTTAAAATAAGAAACAACAAATATCATCTACACGTACCGAAATAGTGTAAAATTCTCCCCGTGTATCGCGATATATAAATATAAAAACAAAAGAAACGAAGCTTAAAGCAAATAAACTGCAGGAAAAACCACCACCAAAACCTGCATGAAATAAGTATATAATAAAATAAAATAATAACATAAAATATAGTATGTGATAACAGATGATCAGAGTAGCAATAAATAGGAAAATAAATAACTATATACATAAAATAAACTTGAACTTAAATAATAACTATATCTCATCGGGAATGCCGGCTACTCATCATAATAATGTATGTTTAGTTCTTTTATGTTTATATTTCTTATATTTTAATTGGAGACTAGTGCGAGTGTAGTTTCCTATATTGTTTATAATGGAATACTCACTTAGGGTACAGTCATAAAAAAATTTTTTGGTTTGCTGATTTATTACTTAGTGCACGTATGGTAATTTCGTGCAAACTATCTATCCTAGCATAAAACGGAGCTTTAAAAATAATTCTGCAACATTTATTTTGCATGGCTTGCAATTTAGATAAGTTAGAGTGACTTGCATAAGACCACACAGGACATGCGTACAACATTATCGGTCTTGAGATACATTTGTAGATAATTAGCTTATTTGCAGAATTAACGTAGCATTTCCTATTAAAGACTGGATATAATTTAAATAAAGAGGCTTGAGTTTTATTAACGGCGTGTTCGATATGTTTAGAAAAGGTAAGACCTTTATCTAGAATAACACCAAGATATTTGATCTGAGTCTTCCATTCTATGGGTATGTTATTAATTATTATAGGAGTTAGAGAGTTTGGTCTTCTTTTTGTAAATAATATTGACTGTGTTTTATCAGTATTTATTAATTAAAACGAATAATTTGTCACTAAATGAGCTGAAATGGTTCAGTAATTATGTCGTTTGTTATATGAAATTCATACGAACATGTTCAGGCAGCTGCGTTCCTATATCGATATAAGTAATCGAGTGATTGATGAATGTGATTAATTTTCTATCTAAACCCATCGCATTTATCATCAACCCTGGTTCATTTGCTTCCACTATGATTTTCTGCAAACAATAACGATTTAAATATTTATAGAATTAAAATATATATGTAAATTATAACTAGAAGAAAGAAAGAAAGTATGTTTATTTTCATTTACGAATGTAATATGTGTGTGTGTGTGTGTGAATATATATATATAACTTTATATTTGAAATATATCTTACCAGCTGCCGTGCTAGAGTTATAATTGAGAATATTGTTCGCTACAAATACTTCACCTTCGGCCCGCTGTTTAGAAATAAAGAGATTACAAAATAATTCTTTAAAGTAATGTTTTAAAATAATGTTTTAAAATAATGTATTATCAAGTATATTTGTGTATACATATAAGTATGTTGTATTTGCGTGTCCGCATATGTGAAGGTAATAAGAGATTAGTGATACCCGGATGATAAATAATAAGGAAGGGTAAAAACACTAAAACTAACAAATGTATTTTTTAAGAGTTACGATTAAAGTGAATTACGAAAAATGAAGACATTATTAACAAGGCAGCGGAAACTTGTTGAATACTATAAAGAAAGTTTAAGCGGGTATAACTGAAAATATATCGAGCAATCGGGAAAAATAAGCGAAATCAGGTTCAAAGGAAGACCAAAACCGAAAACTATGTCGTGTATCATAATTATTAAAAAAAAAATGCATGAATAAATAAATAATAAATAAGTAAAAATTGTATTTTTACATTTAAAATAAGAAACAACAAATATCATCTACACGTACCGAAATAGTGTAAAATTCTCCCCGTGTATCGCGATATATAAATATAAAAACAAAAGAAACGAAGCTTAAAGCAAATAAACTGCAGGAAAAACCACCACCAAAACCTGCATGAAATAAGTATATAATAAAATAAAATAATAACATAAAATATAGTATGTGATAACAGATGATCAGAGTAGCAATAGATAGGAAAATAAATAACTATATACATAAAATAAACTTGAACTTAAATAATAACTATATCTCATCGGGAATGCCGGCTACTCATCATAATAATGTATGTTTAGTTCTTTTATGTTTATATTTCTTATATTTTAATTGGAGACTAGTGCGAGTGTAGTTTCCTATATTGTTTATAATGGAATACTCACTTAGGGTACAGTCATAAAAAAATTTTTTGGTTTGCTGATTTATTACTTAGTGCACGTATGGTAATTTCATGCAAACTATCTATCCTAGCATAAAACGGAGCTTTAAAAATAATTCTGCAACATTTATTTTGCATGGCTTGCAATTTAGATAAGTTAGAGTGACTTGCATAAGACCACACAGGACATGCGTACAACATTATCGGTCTTGAGATACATTTGTAGATAATTAGCTTATTTGCAGAATTAACGTAGCATTTCCTATTAAAGACTGGATATAATTTAAATAAAGAGGCTTGAGTTTTATTAACGGCGTGTTCGATATGTTTAGAAAAGGTAAGACCTTTATCTAGAATAACACCAAGATATTTGATCTGAGTCTTCCATTCTATGGATATGTTATTAATTATAATAGGAGTTAGAGAGTTTGGTCTTCTTTTTGTAAATAATATTGACTGTGTTTTATCAGTATTTATTAATTAAAACGAATAATTCGTCACTAAATGAGCTGAAATGGTTCAGTAATTATGTCGTTCGTTATATGAAATTCATACGAACATGTTCAGGCAGCTGCGTTCCTATATCGATATAAGTAATCGAGTGATTGATGAATGTGATTAACTTTCTATCTAAACCCATCGCATTTATCGTCAACCCTGGTTCATTTGCTTCCACTATGATTTTCTGCAAACAATAACGATTTAAATATTTATAGAATTAAAATATATATGTAAATTATAACTAGAAGAAAGAAAGAAAGTATGTTTATTTTCATTTACGAATGTAATATGTGTGTGTGTGTGTATATATATATATATAACTTTATATTTGAAATATATCTTACCAGCTGCTGTGCTAGAGTTATAATTGAGAATATTGTTCGCTACAAATACTTCACCTTCGGCCCGCTGTTTAGAAATAAAGAGATTACAAAATAATTCTTTAAAGTAATGTTTTAAAATAATGTTTTAAAATAATGTATTATCAAGTATATTTGTGTATACATATAAGTATGTTGTATTTGCGTGTCCGCATATGTGAAGGTAATAAGAGATTAGTGATACCCGGATGATAAATAATAAGGAAGGGTAAAAACACTAAAACTAACAAATGTATTTTTTAAGAGTTACGATTAAAGTGAATTACGAAAAATGAAGACATTATTAACAAGGCAGCGGAAACTTGTTGAATACTATAAAGAAAGTTTAAGCCGGTATAACTGAAAATATATCGAGCAATCGGGAAAAATAAGCAAAATCAGGTTCAAAGGAAGACCAAAACCGAAAACTATGTCGTGTATCATAATTATTTAAAAAAAAATGCACGAATAAATAAATAATAAATAAGTAAAAATTGTATTTTTACATTTAAAATAAGAAACAACAAATATCATCTACACGTACCGAAATAGTGTAAAATTCTCCCCGTGTATTGCGATATATAAATATAAAAACAAAAGAAACGAAGCTTAAAGCAAATAAACTGCAGGAAAAACCACCACCAAAACCTGCATGAAATAAGTATATAATAAAATAAAATTATAACATAAAATATAGTATGTGATAACAGATGATCAGAGTAGCAATAAATAGGAAAATAAATAACTATATACATAAAATAAACTTGAACTTAAATAATAACTATATCTCATCGGGAATGCCGGCTACTCATAATAATAATGTATGTTTAGTTCTTTTATGTTTATATTTCTTATATTTTAATTGGAGACTAGTGCGAGTGTAGTTTCCTATATTGTTTATAATGGAATACTCACTTAGGGTACAGTCATAAAAAAATTTTTTGGTTTGCTGATTTATTACTTAGTGCATGTATGGTAATTTCGTGCAAACTATCTATCCTAGCATAAAACGGAGCTTTAAAAATAATTCTGCAACATTTATTTTGCATGGCTTGCAATTTAGATAAGTTAGAGTGACTTGCATAAGACCACACAGGACATGCGTACAACATTATCGGTCTTGAGATACATTTGTAGATAATTAGCTTATTTGCAGAATTAACGTAGCATTTCCTATTAAAGACTGGATATAATTTAAATAAAGAGGCTTGAGTTTTATTAACGGCGTGTTCGATATGTTTAGAAAAGGTAAGACCTTTATCTAGAATAACACCAAGATATTTGATCTGAGTCTTCCATTCTATGGATATGTTATTAATTATTATAGGAGTTAGAGAGTTTGGTCTTCTTTTTGTAAATAATATTGACTGTGTTTTATCAGTATTTATTAATTAAAACGAATAATTCGTCACTAAATGAGCTGAAATGGTTCAGTAATTATGTCGTTTGTTATATGAAATTCATACGAACATGTTCAGGCAGCTGCGTTCCTATATCGATATAAGTAATCGAGTGATTGATGTATGTGATTAACTTTCTATCTAAACCCATCGCATTTATCGTCAACCCTGGTTCATTTGCTTCCACTATGATTTTCTGCAAACAATAACGATTTAAATATTTATAGAATTAAAATATATATGTAAATTATAACTAGAAGAAAGAAAGAAAGTATGTTTATTTTCATT
This sequence comes from Coronaproctus castanopsis, assembly GCA_032883995.1. NCBI lineage: Eukaryota > Metazoa > Arthropoda > Insecta > Hemiptera > Monophlebidae > Coronaproctus > Coronaproctus castanopsis. The sequence continues at coordinate 74,110,398 of CM065052.1, read as the reverse complement.
TACGAATGTAATATGTGTGTGTGTGTGTATATATATATATAACTTTATATTTGAAATATATCTTACCAGCTGCCGTGCTAGAGTTATAATTCAGAATATTGTTCGCTACAAATACTTCACCTTCGGCCCGCTGTTTAGAAATAAAGAGATTACAAAATAATTCTTTAAAGTAATGTTTTAAAATAATGTTTTAAAATAATGTATTATCAAGTATATTTGTGTATACATATAAGTATGTTGTATTTGCGTGTCCGCATATGTGAAGGTAATAAGAGATTAGTGATACCCGGATGATAAATAATAAGGAAGGGTAAAAACACTAAAACTAACAAATGTATTTTTTAAGAGTTACGATTAAAGTGAATTACGAAAAATGAAGACATTATTAACAAGGCAGCGGAAACTTGTTGAATACTATAAAGAAAGTTTAAGCCGGTATAACTGAAAATATATCGAGCAATCGGGAAAAATAAGCAAAATCAGGTTCAAAGGAAGACCAAAACCGAAAACTATGTCGTGTATCATAATTATTTAAAAAAAAATGCACGAATAAATAAATAATAAATAAGTAAAAATTGTATTTTTACATTTAAAATAAGAAACAACAAATATCATCTACACGTACCGAAATAGTGTAAAATTCTCCCCGTGTATTGCGATATATAAATATAAAAACAAAAGAAACGAAGCTTAAAGCAAATAAACTGCAGGAAAAACCACCACCAAAACCTGCATGAAATAAGTATATAATAAAATAAAATAATAACATAAAATATAGTATGTGATAACAGATGATCAGAGTAGCAATAGATAGGAAAATAAATAACTATATACATAAAATAAACTTGAACTTAAATAATAACTATATCTCATCGGGAATGCCGGCTACTCATCATAATAATGTATGTTTAGTTCTTTTATGTTTATATTTCTTATATTTTAATTGGAGACTAGTGCGAGTGTAGTTTCCTATATTGTTTATAATGGAATACTCACTTAGGGTACAGTCATAAAAAAATTTTTTGGTTTGCTGATTTATTACTTAGTGCACGTATGGTAATTTCGTGCAAACTATCTATCCTAGCATAAAACGGAGCTTTAAAAATAATTCTGCAACATTTATTTTGCATGGCTTGCAATTTAGATAAGTTAGAGTGACTTGCATAAGACCACACAGGACATGCGTACAACATTATCGGTCTTGAGATACATTTGTAGATAATTAGCTTATTTGCAGAATTAACGTAGCATTTCCTATTAAAGACTGGATATAATTTAAATAAAGAGGCTTGAGTTTTATTAACGGCGTGTTCGATATGTTTAGAAAAGGTAAGACCTTTATCTAGAATAACACCAAGATATTTGATCTGAGTCTTCCATTCTATGGGTATGTTATTAATTATTATAGGATTTAGAGAGTTTGGTCTTCTTTTTGTAAATAATATTGACTGTGTTTTATCAGTATTTATTAATTAAAACGAATAATTCGTCACTAAATGAGCTGAAATGGTTCAGTAATTATGTCGTTCGTTATATGAAATTCATACGAACATGTTCAGGCAGCTGCGTTCCTATATCGATATAATTAATCGAGTGATTGATGAATGTGATTAATTTTCTATCTAAACCCATCGCATTTATTGTCAACCCTGGTTCATTTGCTTCCACTATGATTTTCTGCAAACAATAACGATTTAAATATTTATAGAATTAAAATATATATGTAAATTATAACTAGAAGAAAGAAAGAAAGTATGTTTATTTTCATTTACGAATGTAATATGTGTGTGTGTGTGTGAATATATATATATAACTTTATATTTGAAATATATCTTACCAGTTGCTGTGCTAGAGTTATAATTGAGAATATTGTTCGCTACAAATACTTCACCTTCGGCCTGCTGTTTAGAAATAAAGAGATTACAAAATAATTCTTTAAAGTAATGTTTTAAAATAATGTTTTAAAATAATGTATTATCAAGTATATTTGTGTATACATATAAGTATGTTGTATTTGCGTGTCCGCATATGTGAAGGTAATAAGAGATTAGTGATACCCGGATGATAAATAATAAGGAAGGGTAAAAACACTAAAACTAACAAATGTATTTTTTAAGAGTTACGATTAAAGTGAATTACGAAAAATGAAGACATTATTAACAAGGCAGCGGAAACTTGTTGAATACTATAAAGAAAGTTTAAGCCGGTATAACTGAAAATATATCGAGCAATCGGGAAAAATAAGCAAAATCAGGTTCAAAGGAAGACCAAAACCGAAAACTATGTCGTGTATCATAATTATTAAAAAAAAAATGCACGAATAAATAAATAATAAATAAGTAAAAATTGTATTTTTACATTTAAAATAAGAAACAACAAATATCATCTACACGTACCGAAATAGTGTAAAATTCTCCCCGTGTATTGCGATATATAAATATAAAAACAAAAGAAACGAAGCTTAAAGCAAATAAACTGCAGGAAAAACCACCACCAAAACCTGCATGAAATAAGTATATAATAAAATAAAATTATAACATAAAATATAGTATGTGATAACAGATGATCAGAGTAGCAATAAATAGGAAAATAAATAACTATATACATAAAATAAACTTGAACTTAAATAATAACTATATCTCATCGGGAATGCCGGCTACTCATCATAATAATGTATGTTTAGTTCTTTTATGTTTATATTTCTTATATTTTAATTGGAGACTAGTGCGAGTGTAGTTTCCTATATTGTTTATAATGGAATACTCACTTAGGGTACAGTCATAAAAAAATTTTTTGGTTTGCTGATTTATTACTTAGTGCACGTATGGTAATTTCGTGCAAACTATCTATCCTAGCATAAAACGGAGCTTTAAAAATAATTCTGCAACATTTATTTTGCATGGCTTGCAATTTAGATAAGTTAGAGTGACTTGCATAAGACCACACAGGACATGCGTACAACATTATCGGTCTTGAGATACATTTGTAGATAATTAGCTTATTTGCAGAATTAACGTAGCATTTCCTATTAAAGACTGGATATAATTTAAATAAAGAGGCTTGAGTTTTATTAACGGCGTGTTCGATATGTTTAGAAAAGGTAAGACCTTTATCTAGAATAACACCAAGATATTTGATCTGAGTCTTCCATTCTATGGGTATGTTATTAATTATTATAGGAGTTAGAGAGTTTGGTCTTCTTTTTGTAAATAATATTGACTGTGTTTTATCAGTATTTATTAATTAAAACGAATAATTCGTCACTAAATGAGCTGAAATGGTTCAGTAATTATGTCGTTTGTTATATGAAATTCATACGAACATGTTCAGGCAGCTGCGTTCCTATATCGATATAAGTAATCGAGTGATTGATGAATGTGATTAATTTTCTATCTAAACCCATCGCATTTATCATCAACCCTGGTTCATTTGCTTCCACTATGATTTTCTGCAAACAATAACGATTTAAATATTTATAGAATTAAAATATATATGTAAATTATAACTAGAAGAAAGAAAGAAAGTATGTTTATTTTCATTTACGAATGTAATATGTGTGTGTGTGTGTGTGTGTATATATATATATAACTTTATATTTGAAATATATCTTACCAGCTGCCGTGCTAGAGTTATAATTGAGAATATTGTTCGCTACAAATACTTCACCTTCGGCCCGCTGTTTAGAAATAAAGAGATTACAAAATAATTCTTTAAAGTAATGTTTTAAAATAATGTTTTAAAATAATGTATTATCAAGTATATTTGTGTATACATATAAGTATGTTGTATTTGCGTATCCGCATATGTGAAGGTAATAAGAGATTAGTGATACCCGGATGATAAATAATAAGGAAGGGTAAAAACACTAAAACTAATAAATGTATTTTTTAAGAGTTACGATTAAAGTGAATTACGAAAAATGAAGACATTATGAACAAGGCAGCGGAAACTTGTTGAATACTATAAAGAAAGTTTAAGCCGGTATAACTGAAAATATATCGAGCAATCGGGAAAAATAAGCAAAATGAGGTTCAAAGGAAGACCAAAACCAAAAACTATGTCGTGTATCATAATTATTAAAAAAAAAATGCACGAATAAATAAATAATAAATAAGTGAAAATTGTATTTTTACATTTAAAATAAGAAACAACAAATATCATCTACACGTACTGAAATAGTGTAAAATTCTCCCCGTGTATCGCGATATATAAATATAAAAACAAAAGAAACGAAGCTTAAAGCAAATAAACTGCAGGAAAAACCACCACCAAAACCTGCATGAAATAAGTATATAATAAAATAAAATAATAACATAAAATATAGTATGTGATAACAGATGATCAGAGTAGCAATAAATAGGAAAATAAATAACTATATACATAAAATAAACTTGAACTTAAATAATAACTATATCTCATCGGGAATGCCGGCTACTCATCATAATAATGTATGTTTAGTTCTTTTATGTTTATATTTCTTATATTTTAATTGGAGACTAGTGCGAGTGTAGTTTCCTATATTGTTTATAATGGAATACTCACTTAGGGTACAGTCATAAAAAAATTTTTTGGTTTGCTGATTTATTACTTAGTGCACGTATGGTAATTTCGTGCAAACTATCTATCCTAGCATAAAACGGAGCTTTAAAAATAATTCTGCAACATTTATTTTGCATGGCTTGCAATTTAGATAAGTTAGAGTGACTTGCATAAGACCACACAGGACATGCGTACAACATTATCGGTCTTGAGATACATTTGTAGATAATTAGCTTATTTGCAGAATTAACGTAGCATTTCCTATTAAAGACTGGATATAATTTAAATAAAGAGGCTTGAGTTTTATTAACGGCGTGTTCGATATGTTTAGAAAAGGTAAGACCTTTATCTAGAATAACACCAAGATATTTGATCTGAGTCTTCCATTCTATGGATATGTTATTAATTATTATAGGAGTTAGAGAGTTTGGTCTTCTTTTTGTAAATAATATTGACTGTGTTTTATCAGTATTTATTAATTAAAACGAATAATTCGTCACTAAATGAGCTGAAATGGTTCAGTAATTATGTCGTTTGTTATATGAAATTCATACGAACATGTTCAGGCAGCTGCGTTCCTATATCGATATAAGTAATCGAGTGATTGATGTATGTGATTAACTTTCTATCTAAACCCATCGCATTTATCGTCAACCCTGGTTCATTTGCTTCCACTATGATTTTCTGCAAACAATAACGATTTAAATATTTATAGAATTAAAATATATATGTAAATTATAACTAGAAGAAAGAAAGAAAGTATGTTTATTTTCATTTACGAATGTAATATGTGTGTGTGTGTGTATATATATATATAACTTTATATTTGAAATATATCTTACCAGCTGCCGTGCTAGAGTTATAATTCAGAATATTGTTCGCTACAAATACTTCACCTTCGGCCCGCTGTTTAGAAATAAAGAGATTACAAAATAATTCTTTAAAGTAATGTTTTAAAATAATGTTTTAAAATAATGTATTATCAAGTATATTTGTGTATACATATAAGTATGTTGTATTTGCGTGTCCGCATATGTGAAGGTAATAAGAGATTAGTGATACCCGGATGATAAATAATAAGGAAGGGTAAAAACACTAAAACTAACAAATGTATTTTTTAAGAGTTACGATTAAAGTGAATTACGAAAAATGAAGACATTATTAACAAGGCAGCGGAAACTTGTTGAATACTATAAAGAAAGTTTAAGCCGGTATAACTGAAAATATATCGAGCAATCGGGAAAAATAAGCAAAATCAGGTTCAAAGGAAGACCAAAACCGAAAACTATGTCGTGTATCATAATTATTAAAAAAAAAATGCACGAATAAATAAATAATAAATAAGTAAAAATTGTATTTTTACATTTAAAATAAGAAACAACAAATATCATCTACACGTACCGAAATAGTGTAAAATTCTCCCCGTGTATCGCGATATATAAATATAAAAACAAAAGAAACGAAGCTTAAAGCAAATAAACTGCAGGAAAAACCACCACCAAAACCTGCATGAAATAAGTATATAATAAAATAAAATAATAACATAAAATATAGTATGTGATAACAGATGATCAGAGTAGCAATAAATAGGAAAATAAATAACTATATACATAAAATAAACTTGAACTTAAATAATAACTATATCTCATCGGGAATGCCGGCTACTCATCATAATAATGTATGTTTAGTTCTTTTATGTTTATATTTCTTATATTTTAATTGGAGACTAGTGCGAGTGTAGTTTCCTATATTGTTTATAATGGAATACTCACTTAGGGTACAGTCATAAAAAAATTTTTTGGTTTGCTGATTTATTACTTAGTGCACGTATGGTAATTTCGTGCAAACTATCTATCCTAGCATAAAACGGAGCTTTAAAAATAATTCTGCAACATTTATTTTGCATGGCTTGCAATTTAGATAAGTTAGAGTGACTTGCATAAGACCACACAGGACATGCGTACAACATTATCGGTCTTGAGATACATTTGTAGATAATTAGCTTATTTGCAGAATTAACGTAGCATTTCCTATTAAAGACTGGATATAATTTAAATAAAGAGGCTTGAGTTTTATTAACGGCGTGTTCGATATGTTTAGAAAAGGTAAGACCTTTATCTAGAATAACACCAAGATATTTGATCTGAGTCTTCCATTCTATGGGTATGTTATTAATTATTATAGGAGTTAGAGAGTTTGGTCTTCTTTTTGTAAATAATATTGACTGTGTTTTATCAGTATTTATTAATTAAAACGAATAATTTGTCACTAAATGAGCTGAAATGGTTCAGTAATTATGTCGTTTGTTATATGAAATTCATACGAACATGTTCAGGCAGCTGCGTTCCTATATCGATATAAGTAATCGAGTGATTGATGAATGTGATTAATTTTCTATCTAAACCCATCGCATTTATCATCAACCCTGGTTCATTTGCTTCCACTATGATTTTCTGCAAACAATAACGATTTAAATATTTATAGAATTAAAATATATATGTAAATTATAACTAGAAGAAAGAAAGAAAGTATGTTTATTTTCATTTACGAATGTAATATGTGTGTGTGTGTGTATATATATATATATAACTTTATATTTGAAATATATCTTACCAGCTGCCGTGCTAGAGTTATAATTGAGAATATTGTTCGCTACAAATACTTCACCTTCGGCCCGCTGTTTAGAAATAAAGAGATTACAAAATAATTCTTTAAAGTAATGTTTTAAAATAATGTTTTAAAATAATGTATTATCAAGTATATTTGTGTATACATATAAGTATGTTGTATTTGCGTGTCCGCATATGTGAAGGTAATAAGAGATTAGTGATACCCGGATGATAAATAATAAGGAAGGGTAAAAACACTAAAACTAACAAATGTATTTTTTAAGAGTTACGATTAAAGTGAATTACGAAAAATGAAGACATTATTAACAAGGCAGCGGAAACTTGTTGAATACTATAAAGAAAGTTTAAGCCGGTATAACTGAAAATATATCGAGCAATCGGGAAAAATAAGCAAAATCAGGTTCAAAGGAAGACCAAAACCGAAAACTATGTCGTGTATCATAATTATTAAAAAAAAAATGCACGAATAAATAAATAATAAATAAGTAAAAATTGTATTTTTACATTTAAAATAAGAAACAACAAATATCATCTACACGTACCGAAATAGTGTAAAATTCTCCCCGTGTATTGCGATATATAAATATAAAAACAAAAGAAACGAAGCTTAAAGCAAATAAACTGCAGGAAAAACCACCACCAAAACCTGCATGAAATAAGTATATAATAAAATAAAATTATAACATAAAATATAGTATGTGATAACAGATGATCAGAGTAGCAATAAATAGGAAAATAAATAACTATATACATAAAATAAACTTGAACTTAAATAATAACTATATCTCATCGGGAATGCCGGCTACTCATAATAATAATGTATGTTTAGTTCTTTTATGTTTATATTTCTTATATTTTAATTGGAGACTAGTGCGAGTGTAGTTTCCTATATTGTTTATAATGGAATACTCACTTAGGGTACAGTCATAAAAAAATTTTTTGGTTTGCTGATTTATTACTTAGTGCATGTATGGTAATTTCGTGCAAACTATCTATCCTAGCATAAAACGGAGCTTTAAAAATAATTCTGCAACATTTATTTTGCATGGCTTGCAATTTAGATAAGTTAGAGTGACTTGCATAAGACCACACAGGACATGCGTACAACATTATCGGTCTTGAGATACATTTGTAGATAATTAGCTTATTTGCAGAATTAACGTAGCATTTCCTATTAAAGACTGGATATAATTTAAATAAAGAGGCTTGAGTTTTATTAACGGCGTGTTCGATATGTTTAGAAAAGGTAAGACCTTTATCTAGAATAACACCAAGATATTTGATCTGAGTCTTCCATTCTATGGATATGTTATTAATTATTATAGGAGTTAGAGAGTTTGGTCTTCTTTTTGTAAATAATATTGACTGTGTTTTATCAGTATTTATTAATTAAAACGAATAATTCGTCACTAAATGAGCTGAAATGGTTCAGTAATTATGTCGTTTGTTATATGAAATTCATACGAACATGTTCAGGCAGCTGCGTTCCTATATCGATATAAGTAATCGAGTGATTGATGAATGTGATTAACTTTCTATCTAAACCCATCGCATTTATCGTCAACCCTGGTTCATTTGCTTCCACTATGATTTTCTGCAAACAATAACGATTTAAATATTTATAGAATTAAAATATATATGTAAATTATAACTAGAAGAAAGAAAGAAAGTATGTTTATTTTCATTTACGAATGTAATATGTGTGTGTGTGTGTATATATATATATAACTTTATATTTGAAATATATCTTACCAGCTGCCGTGCTAGAGTTATAATTCAGAATATTGTTCGCTACAAATACTTCACCTTCGGCCCGCTGTTTAGAAATAAAGAGATTACAAAATAATTCTTTAAAGTAATGTTTTAAAATAATGTTTTAAAATAATGTATTATCAAGTATATTTGTGTATACATATAAGTATGTTGTATTTGCGTGTCCGCATATGTGAAGGTAATAAGAGATTAGTGATACCCGGATGATAAATAATAAGGAAGGGTAAAAACACTAAAACTAACAAATGTATTTTTTAAGAGTTACGATTAAAGTGAATTACGAAAAATGAAGACATTATTAACAAGGCAGCGGAAACTTGTTGAATACTATAAAGAAAGTTTAAGCCGGTATAACTGAAAATATATCGAGCAATCGGGAAAAATAAGCAAAATCAGGTTCAAAGGAAGACCAAAACCGAAAACTATGTCGTGTATCATAATTATTTAAAAAAAAATGCACGAATAAATAAATAATAAATAAGTAAAAATTGTATTTTTACATTTAAAATAAGAAACAACAAATATCATCTACACGTACCGAAATAGTGTAAAATTCTCCCCGTGTATTGCGATATATAAATATAAAAACAAAAGAAACGAAGCTTAAAGCAAATAAACTGCAGGAAAAACCACCACCAAAACCTGCATGAAATAAGTATATAATAAAATAAAATAATAACATAAAATATAGTATGTGATAACAGATGATCAGAGTAGCAATAAATAGGAAAATAAATAACTATATACATAAAATAAACTTGAACTTAAATAATAACTATATCTCATCGGGAATGCCGGCTACTCATCATAATAATGTATGTTTAGTTCTTTTATGTTTATATTTCTTATATTTTAATTGGAGACTAGTGCGAGTGTAGTTTCCTATATTGTTTATAATGGAATACTCACTTAGGGTACAGTCATAAAAAAATTTTTTGGTTTGCTGATTTATTACTTAGTGCATGTATGGTAATTTCGTGCAAACTATCTATCCTAGCATAAAACGGAGCTTTAAAAATAATTCTGCAACATTTATTTTGCATGGCTTGCAATTTAGATAAGTTAGAGTGACTTGCATAAGACCACACAGGACATGCGTACAACATTATCGGTCTTGAGATACATTTGTAGATAATTAGCTTATTTGCAGAATTAACGTAGCATTTCCTATTAAAGACTGGATATAATTTAAATAAAGAGGCTTGAGTTTTATTAACGGCGTGTTCGATATGTTTAGAAAAGGTAAGACCTTTATCTAGAATAACACCAAGATATTTGATCTGAGTCTTCCATTCTATGGGTATGTTATTAATTATTATAGGAGTTAGAGAGTTTGGTCTTCTTTTTGTAAATAATATTGACTGTGTTTTATCAGTATTTATTAATTAAAACGAATAATTCGTCACTAAATGAGCTGAAATGGTTCAGTAATTATGTCGTTTGTTATATGAAATTCATACGAACATGTTCAGGCAGCTGCGTTCCTATATCGATATAAGTAATCGAGTGATTGATGTATGTGATTAACTTTCTATCTAAACCCATCGCATTTATCGTCAACCCTGGTTCATTTGCTTCCACTATGATTTTCTGCAAACAATAACGATTTAAATATTTATAGAATTAAAATATATATGTAAATTATAACTAGAAGAAAGAAAGAAAGTATGTTTATTTTCATTTACGAATGTAATATGTGTGTGTGTGTGTATATATATATATAACTTTATATTTGAAATATATCTTACCAGCTGCCGTGCTAGAGTTATAATTCAGAATATTGTTCGCTACAAATACTTCACCTTCGGCCCGCTGTTTAGAAATAAAGAGATTACAAAATAATTCTTTAAAGTAATGTTTTAAAATAATGTTTTAAAATAATGTATTATCAAGTATATTTGTGTATACATATAAGTATGTTGTATTTGCGTGTCCGCATATGTGAAGGTAATAAGAGATTAGTGATACCCGGATGATAAATAATAAGGAAGGGTAAAAACACTAAAACTAACAAATGTATTTTTTAAGAGTTACGATTAAAGTGAATTACAAAAAATGAAGACATTATTAACAAGGCAGCGGAAACTTGTTGAATACTATAAAGAAAGTTTAAGCGGGTATAACTGAAAATATATCGAGCAATCGGGAAAAATAAGCAAAATCAGGTTCAAAGGAAGACCAAAACCGAAAACTATGTCGTGTATCATAATTATTAAAAAAAAATGCATGAATAAATAAATAATAAATAAGTAAAAATTGTATTTTTACATTTAAAATAAGAAACAACAAATATCATCTACACGTACCGAAATAGTGTAAAATTCTCCCCGTGTATCGCGATATATAAATATAAAAACAAAAGAAACGAAGCTTAAAGCAAATAAACTGCAGGAAAAACCACCACCAAAACCTGCATGAAATAAGTATATAATAAAATAAAATAATAACATAAAATATAGTATGTGATAACAGATGATCAGAGTAGCAATAGATAGGAAAATAAATAACTATATACATAAAATAAACTTGAACTTAAATAATAACTATATCTCATCGGGAATGCCGGCTACTCATCATAATAATGTATGTTTAGTTCTTTTATGTTTATATTTCTTATATTTTAATTGGAGACTAGTGCGAGTGTAGTTTCCTATATTGTTTATAATGGAATACTCACTTAGGGTACAGTCATAAAAAAATTTTTTGGTTTGCTGATTTATTACTTAGTGCACGTATGGTAATTTCGTGCAAACTATCTATCCTAGCATAAAACGGAGCTTTAAAAATAATTCTGCAACATTTATTTTGCATGGCTTGCAATTTAGATAAGTTAGAGTGACTTGCATAAGACCACACAGGACATGCGTACAACATTATCGGTCTTGAGATACATTTGTAGATAATTAGCTTATTTGCAGAATTAACGTAGCATTTCCTATTAAAGACTGGATATAATTTAAATAAAGAGGCTTGAGTTTTATTAACGGCGTGTTCGATATGTTTAGAAAAGGTAAGACCTTTATCTAGAATAACACCAAGATATTTGATCTGAGTCTTCCATTCTATGGGTATGTTATTAATTATTATAGGAGTTAGAGAGTTTGGTCTTCTTTTTGTAAATAATATTGACTGTGTTTTATCAGTATTTATTAATTAAAACGAATAATTCGTCACTAAATGAGCTGAAATGGTTCAGTAATTATGTCGTTCGTTATATGAAATTCATACGAACATGTTCAGGCATCTGCGTTCCTATATCGATATAAGTAATCGAGTGATTGATGAATGTGATTAATATTCTATCTAAACCCATCGCATTTATCATCAACCCTGGTTCATTTGCTTCCACTATGATTTTCTGCAAACAATAACGATTTAAATATTTATAGAATTAAAATATATATGTAAATTATAACTAGAAGAAAGAAAGAAAGTATGTTTATTTTCATTTACGAATGTAATATGTGTGTGTGTGTGTGTGTATATATATATAACTTTATATTTGAAATATATCTTACCAGCTGCCATGCTTGAGTTATAATTGAGAATATTGTTCGCTACAAATACTTCACCTTCGGCCCGCTGTTTAGAAATAAAGAGATTACAAAATAATTCTTTAAAGTAATGTTTTAAAATAATGTTTTAAAATAATGTATTATCAAGTATATTTGTGTATACATATAAGTATGTTGTATTTGCGTGTCCGCATATGTGAAGGTAATAAGAGATTAGTGATACCCGGATGATAAATAATAAGGAAGGGTAAAAACACTAAAACTAACAAATGTATTTTTTAAGAGTTACGATTAAAGTGAATTACAAAAAATGAAGACATTATTAACAAGGCAGCGGAAACTTGTTGAATACTATAAAGAAAGTTTAAGCCGGTATAACTGAAAATATATCGAGCAATCGGGAAAAATAAGCAAAATCAGGTTCAAAGGAAGACCAAAACCGAAAACTATGTCGTGTATCATAATTATTAAAAAAAAAATGCACGAATAAATAAATAATAAATAAGTAAAAATTGTATTTTTACATTTAAAATAAGAAACAACAAATATCATCTACACGTACCGAAATAGTGTAAAATTCTCCCCGTGTATCGCGATATATAAATATAAAAACAAAAGAAACGAAGCTTAAAGCAAATAAACTGCAGGAAAAACCACCACCAAAACCTGCATGAAATAAGTATATAATAAAATAAAATAATAACATAAAATATAGTATGTGATAACAGATGATCAGAGTAGCAATAAATAGGAAAATAAATAACTATATACATAAAATAAACTTGAACTTAAATAATAACTATATCTCATCGGGAATGCCGGCTACTCATCATAATAATGTATGTTTAGTTCTTTTATGTTTATATTTCTTATATTTTAATTGGAGACTAGTGCGAGTGTAGTTTCCTATATTGTTTATAATGGAATACTCACTTAGGGTACAGTCATATTTGGTTTGCTGATTTATTACTTAGTGCACGTATGGTAATTTCGTGCAAACTATCTATCCTAGCATAAAACGGAGCTTTAAAAATAATTCTGCAACATTTATTTTGCATGGCTTGCAATTTAGATAAGTTAGAGTGACTTGCATAAGACCACACAGGACATGCGTACAACATTATCGGTCTTGAGATACATTTGTAGATAATTAGCTTATTTGCAGAATTAATGTAGCATTTCCTATTAAAGACTGGATATAATTTAAATAAAGAGGCTTGAGTTTTATTAACGGCGTGTTCGATATGTTTAGAAAAGGTAAGACCTTTATCTAGAATAACACCAAGATATTTGATCTGAGTCTTCCATTCTATGGGTATGTTATTAATTATTATAGGAGTTAGAGAGTTTGGTCTTCTTTTTGTAAATAATATTGACTGTGTTTTATCAGTATTTATTAATTAAAACGAATAATTCGTCACTAAATGAGCTGAAATGGTTCAGTAATTATGTCGTTTGTTATATGAAATTCATACGAACATGTTCAGGCAGCTGCGTTCCTATATCGATATAAGTAATCGAGTGATTGATGAATGTGATTAATTTTCTATCTAAACCCATCGCATTTATCATCCACCCTGGTTCATTTGCTTCCACTATGATTTTCTGCAAACAATAACGATTTAAATATTTATAGAATTAAAATATATATGTAAATTATAACTAGAAGAAAGAAAGAAAGTATGTTTATTTTCATTTACGAATGTAATATGTGTGTGTGTGTGTATATATATATATAACTTTATATTTGAAATATATCTTACCAGCTGCCGTGCTAGAGTTATAATTGAGAATATTGTTCGCTACAAATACTTCACCTTCGGCCCGCTGTTTAGAAATAAAGAGATTACAAAATAATTCTTTAAAGTAATGTTTTAAAATAATGTTTTAAAATAATGTATTATCAAGTATATTTGTGTATACATATAAGTATGTTGTATTTGCGTGTCCGCATATGTGAAGGTAATAAGAGATTAGTGATACCCGGATGATAAATAATAAGGAAGGGTAAAAACACTAAAACTAACAAATGTATTTTTTAAGAGTTACGATTAAAGTGAATTACGAAAAATGAAGACATTATTAACAAGGCAGCGGAAACTTGTTGAATACTATAAAGAAAGTTTAAGCCGGTATAACTGAAAATATATCGAGCAATCGGGAAAAATAAGCAAAATCAGGTTCAAAGGAAGACCAAAACCGAAAACTATGTCGTGTATCATAATTATTAAAAAAAAAATGCACGAATAAATAAATAATAAATAAGTAAAAATTGTATTTTTACATTTAAAATAAGAAACAACAAATATCATCTACACGTACCGAAATAGTGTAAAATTCTCCCCGTGTATCGCGATATATAAATATAAAAACAAAAGAAACGAAGCTTAAAGCAAATAAACTGCAGGAAAAACCACCACCAAAACCTGCATGAAATAAGTATATAATAAAATAAAATAATAACATAAAATATAGTATGTGATAACAGATGATCAGAGTAGCAATAAATAGGAAAATAAATAACTATATACATAAAATAAACTTGAACTTAAATAATAACTATATCTCATCGGGAATGCCGGCTACTCATCATAATAATGTATGTTTAGTTCTTTTATGTTTATATTTCTTATATTTTAATTGGAGACTAGTGCGAGTGTAGTTTCCTATATTGTTTATAATGGAATACTCACTTAGGGTACAGTCATAAAAAAATTTTTTGGTTTGCTGATTTATTACTTAGTGCACGTATGGTAATTTCGTGCAAACTATCTATCCTAGCATAAAACGGAGCTTTAAAAATAATTCTGCAACATTTATTTTGCATGGCTTGCAATTTAGATAAGTTAGAGTGACTTGCATAAGACCACACAGGACATGCGTACAACATTATCGGTCTTGAGATACATTTGTAGATAATTAGCTTATTTGCAGAATTAACGTAGCATTTCCTATTAAAGACTGGATATAATTTAAATAAAAAGGCTTGAGTTTTATTAACGGCGTGTTCGATATGTTTAGAAAAGGTAAGACCTTTATCTAGAATAACACCAAGATATTTGATCTGAGTCTTCCATTCTATGGGTATGTTATTAATTATTATAGGAGTTAGAGAGTTTGGTCTTCTTTTTGTAAATAATATTGACTGTGTTTTATCAGTATTTATTAATTAAAACGAATAATTCGTCACTAAATGAGCTGAAATGGTTCAGTAATTATGTCGTTTGTTATATGAAATTCATACGAACATGTTCAGGCAGCTGCGTTCCTATATCGATATAAGTAATCGAGTGATTGATGAATGTGATTAATTTTCTATCTAAACCCATCGCATTTATCATCAACCCTGGTTCATTTGCTTCCACTATGATTTTCTGCAAACAATAACGATTTAAATATTTATAGAATTAAAATATATATGTAAATTATAACTAGAAGAAAGAAAGAAAGTATGTTTATTTTCATTTACGAATGTAATATGTGTGTGTGTGTGTGTGTGTATATATATATATAACTTTATATTTGAAATATATCTTACCAGCTGCCGTGCTAGAGTTATAATTGAGAATATTGTTCGCTACAAATACTTCACCTTCGGCCCGCTGTTTAGAAATAAAGAGATTACAAAATAATTCTTTAAAGTAATGTTTTAAAATAATGTTTTAAAATAATGTATTATCAAGTATATTTGTGTATACATATAAGTATGTTGTATTTGCGTATCCGCATATGTGAAGGTAATAAGAGATTAGTGATACCCGGATGATAAATAATAAGGAAGGGTAAAAACACTAAAACTAATAAATGTATTTTTTAAGAGTTACGATTAAAGTGAATTACGAAAAATGAAGACATTATTAACAAGGCAGCGGAAACTTGTTGAATACTATAAAGAAAGTTTAAGCCGGTATAACTGAAAATATATCGAGCAATCGGGAAAAATAAGCAAAATGAGGTTCAAAGGAAGACCAAAACCAAAAACTATGTCGTGTATCATAATTATTAAAAAAAAAATGCACGAATAAATAAATAATAAATAAGTGAAAATTGTATTTTTACATTTAAAATAAGAAACAACAAATATCATCTACACGTACCGAAATAGTGTAAAATTCTCCCCGTGTATCGCGATATATAAATATAAAAACAAAAGAAACGAAGCTTAAAGCAAATAAACTGCAGGAAAAACCACCACCAAAACCTGCATGAAATAAGTATATAATAAAATAAAATAATAACATAAAATATAGTATGTGATAACAGATGATCAGAGTAGCAATAAATAGGAAAATAAATAACTATATACATAAAATAAACTTGAACTTAAATAATAACTATATCTCATCGGGAATGCCGGCTACTCATCATAATAATGTATGTTTAGTTCTTTTATGTTTATATTTCTTATATTTTAATTGGAGACTAGTGCGAGTGTAGTTTCCTATATTGTTTATAATGGAATACTCACTTAGGGTACAGTCATAAAAAAATTTTTTGGTTTGCTGATTTATTACTTAGTGCACGTATGGTAATTTCGTGCAAACTATCTATCCTAGCATAAAACGGAGCTTTAAAAATAATTCTGCAACATTTATTTTGCATGGCTTGCAATTTAGATAAGTTAGAGTGACTTGCATAAGACCACACAGGACATGCGTACAACATTATCGGTCTTGAGATACATTTGTAGATAATTAGCTTATTTGCAGAATTAACGTAGCATTTCCTATTAAAGACTGGATATAATTTAAATAAAGAGGCTTGAGTTTTATTAACGGCGTGTTCGATATGTTTAGAAAAGGTAAGACCTTTATCTAGAATAACACCAAGATATTTGATCTGAGTCTTCCATTCTATGGATATGTTATTAATTATTATAGGAGTTAGAGAGTTTGGTCTTCTTTTTGTAAATAATATTGACTGTGTTTTATCAGTATTTATTAATTAAAACGAATAATTCGTCACTAAATGAGCTGAAATGGTTCAGTAATTATGTCGTTTGTTATATGAAATTCATACGAACATGTTCAGGCAGCTGCGTTCCTATATCGATATAAGTAATCGAGTGATTGATGTATGTGATTAACTTTCTATCTAAACCCATCGCATTTATCGTCAACCCTGGTTCATTTGCTTCCACTATGATTTTCTGCAAACAATAACGATTTAAATATTTATAGAATTAAAATATATATGTAAATTATAACTAGAAGAAAGAAAGAAAGTATGTTTATTTTCATTTACGAATGTAATATGTGTGTGTGTGTGTATATATATATATAACTTTATATTTGAAATATATCTTACCAGCTGCCGTGCTAGAGTTATAATTCAGAATATTGTTCGCTACAAATACTTCACCTTCGGCCCGCTGTTTAGAAATAAAGAGATTACAAAATAATTCTTTAAAGTAATGTTTTAAAATAATGTTTTAAAATAATGTATTATCAAGTATATTTGTGTATACATATAAGTATGTTGTATTTGCGTGTCCGCATATGTGAAGGTAATAAGAGATTAGTGATACCCGGATGATAAATAATAAGGAAGGGTAAAAACACTAAAACTAACAAATGTATTTTTTAAGAGTTACGATTAAAGTGAATTACGAAAAATGAAGACATTATTAACAAGGCAGCGGAAACTTGTTAAATACTATAAAGAAAGTTTAAGCCGGTATAACTGAAAATATATCGAGCAATCGGGAAAAATAAGCAAAATGAGGTTCAAAGGAAGACCAAAACCAAAAACTATGTCGTGTATCATAATTATTAAAAAAAAAATGCACGAATAAATAAATAATAAATAAGTGAAAATTGTATTTTTACATTTAAAATAAGAAACAACAAATATCATCTACACGTACCGAAATAGTGTAAAATTCTCCCCGTGTATCGCGATATATAAATATAAAAACAAAAGAAACGAAGCTTAATGCAAATAAACTGCAGGAAAAACCACCACCAAAACCTGCATGAAATAAGTATATAATAAAATAAAATAATAACATAAAATATAGTATGTGATAACAGATGATCAGAGTAGCAATAAATAGGAAAATAAATAACTATATACATAAAATAAACTTGAACTTAAATAATAACTATATCTCATCGGGAATGCCGGCTACTCATCATAATAATGTATGTTTAGTTCTTTTATGTTTATATTTCTTATATTTTAATTGGAGACTAGTGCGAGTGTAGTTTCCTATATTGTTTATAATGGAATACTCACTTAGGGTACAGTCATAAAAAAATTTTTTGGTTTGCTGATTTATTACTTAGTGCACATATGGTAATTTCGTGCAAACTATCTATCCTAGCATAAAACGGAGCTTTAAAAATAATTCTGCAACATTTATTTTGCATGGCTTGCAATTTAGATAAGTTAGAGTGACTTGCATAAGACCACACAGGACATGCGTACAACATTATCGGTCTTGAGATACATTTGTAGATAATTAGCTTATTTGCAGAATTAACGTAGCATTTCCTATTAAAGACTGGATATAATTTAAATAAAAAGGCTTGAGTTTTATTAACGGCGTGTTCGATATGTTTAGAAAAGGTAAGACCTTTATCTAGAATAACACCAAGATATTTGATCTGAGTCTTCCATTCTATGGGTATGTTATTAATTATTATAGGAGTTAGAGAGTTTGGTCTTCTTTTTGTAAATAATATTGACTGTGTTTTATCAGTATTTATTAATTAAAACGAATAATTCGTCACTAAATGAGCTGAAATGGTTCAGTAATTATGTCGTTTGTTATATGAAATTCATACGAACATGTTCAGGCAGCTGCGTTCCTATATCGATATAAGTAATCGAGTGATTGATGAATGTGATTAATTTTCTATCTAAACCCATCGCATTTATCATCAACCCTGGTTCATTTGCTTCCACTATGATTTTCTGCAAACAATAACGATTTAAATATTTATAGAATTAAAATATATATGTAAATTATAACTAGAAGAAAGAAAGAAAGTATGTTTATTTTCATTTACGAATGTAATATGTGTGTGTGTGTGTGTGTGTATATATATATATAACTTTATATTTGAAATATATCTTACCAGCTGCCGTGCTAGAGTTATAATTGAGAATATTGTTCGCTACAAATACTTCACCTTCGGCCCGCTGTTTAGAAATAAAGAGATTACAAAATAATTCTTTAAAGTAATGTTTTAAAATAATGTTTTAAAATAATGTATTATCAAGTATATTTGTGTATACATATAAGTATGTTGTATTTGCGTATCCGCATATGTGAAGGTAATAAGAGATTAGTGATACCCGGATGATAAATAATAAGGAAGGGTAAAAACACTAAAACTAATAAATGTATTTTTTAAGAGTTACGATTAAAGTGAATTACGAAAAATGAAGACATTATGAACAAGGCAGCGGAAACTTGTTGAATACTATAAAGAAAGTTTAAGCCGGTATAACTGAAAATATATCGAGCAATCGGGAAAAATAAGCAAAATGAGGTTCAAAGGAAGACCAAAACCAAAAACTATGTCGTGTATCATAATTATTAAAAAAAAAATGCACGAATAAATAAATAATAAATAAGTGAAAATTGTATTTTTACATTTAAAATAAGAAACAACAAATATCATCTACACGTACTGAAATAGTGTAAAATTCTCCCCGTGTATCGCGATATATAAATATAAAAACAAAAGAAACGAAGCTTAAAGCAAATAAACTGCAGGAAAAACCACCACCAAAACCTGCATGAAATAAGTATATAATAAAATAAAATAATAACATAAAATATAGTATGTGATAACAGATGATCAGAGTAGCAATAAATAGGAAAATAAATAACTATATACATAAAATAAACTTGAACTTAAATAATAACTATATCTCATCGGGAATGCCGGCTACTCATCATAATAATGTATGTTTAGTTCTTTTATGTTTATATTTCTTATATTTTAATTGGAGACTAGTGCGAGTGTAGTTTCCTATATTGTTTATAATGGAATACTCACTTAGGGTACAGTCATAAAAAAATTTTTTGGTTTGCTGATTTATTACTTAGTGCACGTATGGTAATTTCGTGCAAACTATCTATCCTAGCATAAAACGGAGCTTTAAAAATAATTCTGCAACATTTATTTTGCATGGCTTGCAATTTAGATAAGTTAGAGTGACTTGCATAAGACCACACAGGACATGCGTACAACATTATCGGTCTTGAGATACATTTGTAGATAATTAGCTTATTTGCAGAATTAACGTAGCATTTCCTATTAAAGACTGGATATAATTTAAATAAAGAGGCTTGAGTTTTATTAACGGCGTGTTCGATATGTTTAGAAAAGGTAAGACCTTTATCTAGAATAACACCAAGATATTTGATCTGAGTCTTCCATTCTATGGATATGTTATTAATTATTATAGGAGTTAGAGAGTTTGGTCTTCTTTTTGTAAATAATATTGACTGTGTTTTATCAGTATTTATTAATTAAAACGAATAATTTGTCACTAAATGAGCTGAAATGGTTCAGTAATTATGTCGTTTGTTATATGAAATTCATACGAACATGTTCAGGCAGCTGCGTTCCTATATCGATATAAGTAATCGAGTGATTGATGTATGTGATTAACTTTCTATCTAAACCCATCGCATTTATCGTCAACCCTGGTTCATTTGCTTCCACTATGATTTTCTGCAAACAATAACGATTTAAATATTTATAGAATTAAAATATATATGTAAATTATAACTAGAAGAAAGAAAGAAAGTATGTTTATTTTCATTTACGAATGTAATATGTGTGTGTGTGTGTATATATATATATAACTTTATATTTGAAATATATCTTACCAGCTGCCGTGCTAGAGTTATAATTCAGAATATTGTTCGCTACAAATACTTCACCTTCGGCCCGCTGTTTAGAAATAAAGAGATTACAAAATAATTCTTTAAAGTAATGTTTTAAAATAATGTTTTAAAATAATGTATTATCAAGTATATTTGTGTATACATATAAGTATGTTGTATTTGCGTGTCCGCATATGTGAAGGTAATAAGAGATTAGTGATACCCGGATGATAAATAATAAGGAAGGGTAAAAACACTAAAACTAACAAATGTATTTTTTAAGAGTTACGATTAAAGTGAATTACGAAAAATGAAGACATTATTAACAAGGCAGCGGAAACTTGTTGAATACTATAAAGAAAGTTTAAGCCGGTATAACTGAAAATATATCGAGCAATCGGGAAAAATAAGCAAAATCAGGTTCAAAGGAAGACCAAAACCGAAAACTATGTCGTGTATCATAATTATTAAAAAAAAAATGCACGAATAAATAAATAATAAATAAGTAAAAATTGTATTTTTACATTTAAAATAAGAAACAACAAATATCATCTACACGTACCGAAATAGTGTAAAATTCTCCCCGTGTATCGCGATATATAAATATAAAAACAAAAGAAACGAAGCTTAAAGCAAATAAACTGCAGGAAAAACCACCACCAAAACCTGCATGAAATAAGTATATAATAAAATAAAATAATAACATAAAATATAGTATGTGATAACAGATGATCAGAGTAGCAATAAATAGGAAAATAAATAACTATATACATAAAATAAACTTGAACTTAAATAATAACTATATCTCATCGGGAATGCCGGCTACTCATCATAATAATGTATGTTTAGTTCTTTTATGTTTATATTTCTTATATTTTAATTGGAGACTAGTGCGAGTGTAGTTTCCTATATTGTTTATAATGGAATACTCACTTAGGGTACAGTCATAAAAAAATTTTTTGGTTTGCTGATTTATTACTTAGTGCACGTATGGTAATTTCGTGCAAACTATCTATCCTAGCATAAAACGGAGCTTTAAAAATAATTCTGCAACATTTATTTTGCATGGCTTGCAATTTAGATAAGTTAGAGTGACTTGCATAAGACCACACAGGACATGCGTACAACATTATCGGTCTTGAGATACATTTGTAGATAATTAGCTTATTTGCAGAATTAACGTAGCATTTCCTATTAAAGACTGGATATAATTTAAATAAAGAGGCTTGAGTTTTATTAACGGCGTGTTCGATATGTTTAGAAAAGGTAAGA
Source organism: Coronaproctus castanopsis (assembly GCA_032883995.1). NCBI lineage: Eukaryota > Metazoa > Arthropoda > Insecta > Hemiptera > Monophlebidae > Coronaproctus > Coronaproctus castanopsis. Next base: position 74,087,821 of record CM065052.1, on the reverse strand, counting down.
CCTTTATCTAGAATAACACCAAGATATTTGATCTGAGTCTTCCATTCTATGGGTATGTTATTAATTATTATAGGAGTTAGAGAGTTTGGTCTTCTTTTTGTAAATAATATTGACTGTGTTTTATCAGTATTTATTAATTAAAACGAATAATTTGTCACTAAATGAGCTGAAATGGTTCAGTAATTATGTCGTTTGTTATATGAAATTCATACGAACATGTTCAGGCAGCTGCGTTCCTATATCGATATAAGTAATCGAGTGATTGATGAATGTGATTAATTTTCTATCTAAACCCATCGCATTTATCATCAACCCTGGTTCATTTGCTTCCACTATGATTTTCTGCAAACAATAACGATTTAAATATTTATAGAATTAAAATATATATGTAAATTATAACTAGAAGAAAGAAAGAAAGTATGTTTATTTTCATTTACGAATGTAATATGTGTGTGTGTGTGTGTGAATATATATATATAACTTTATATTTGAAATATATCTTACCAGCTGCCGTGCTAGAGTTATAATTGAGAATATTGTTCGCTACAAATACTTCACCTTCGGCCCGCTGTTTAGAAATAAAGAGATTACAAAATAATTCTTTAAAGTAATGTTTTAAAATAATGTTTTAAAATAATGTATTATCAAGTATATTTGTGTATACATATAAGTATGTTGTATTTGCGTGTCCGCATATGTGAAGGTAATAAGAGATTAGTGATACCCGGATGATAAATAATAAGGAAGGGTAAAAACACTAAAACTAACAAATGTATTTTTTAAGAGTTACGATTAAAGTGAATTACGAAAAATGAAGACATTATTAACAAGGCAGCGGAAACTTGTTGAATACTATAAAGAAAGTTTAAGCGGGTATAACTGAAAATATATCGAGCAATCGGGAAAAATAAGCGAAATCAGGTTCAAAGGAAGACCAAAACCGAAAACTATGTCGTGTATCATAATTATTAAAAAAAAAATGCATGAATAAATAAATAATAAATAAGTAAAAATTGTATTTTTACATTTAAAATAAGAAACAACAAATATCATCTACACGTACCGAAATAGTGTAAAATTCTCCCCGTGTATCGCGATATATAAATATAAAAACAAAAGAAACGAAGCTTAAAGCAAATAAACTGCAGGAAAAACCACCACCAAAACCTGCATGAAATAAGTATATAATAAAATAAAATAATAACATAAAATATAGTATGTGATAACAGATGATCAGAGTAGCAATAGATAGGAAAATAAATAACTATATACATAAAATAAACTTGAACTTAAATAATAACTATATCTCATCGGGAATGCCGGCTACTCATCATAATAATGTATGTTTAGTTCTTTTATGTTTATATTTCTTATATTTTAATTGGAGACTAGTGCGAGTGTAGTTTCCTATATTGTTTATAATGGAATACTCACTTAGGGTACAGTCATAAAAAAATTTTTTGGTTTGCTGATTTATTACTTAGTGCACGTATGGTAATTTCATGCAAACTATCTATCCTAGCATAAAACGGAGCTTTAAAAATAATTCTGCAACATTTATTTTGCATGGCTTGCAATTTAGATAAGTTAGAGTGACTTGCATAAGACCACACAGGACATGCGTACAACATTATCGGTCTTGAGATACATTTGTAGATAATTAGCTTATTTGCAGAATTAACGTAGCATTTCCTATTAAAGACTGGATATAATTTAAATAAAGAGGCTTGAGTTTTATTAACGGCGTGTTCGATATGTTTAGAAAAGGTAAGACCTTTATCTAGAATAACACCAAGATATTTGATCTGAGTCTTCCATTCTATGGATATGTTATTAATTATAATAGGAGTTAGAGAGTTTGGTCTTCTTTTTGTAAATAATATTGACTGTGTTTTATCAGTATTTATTAATTAAAACGAATAATTCGTCACTAAATGAGCTGAAATGGTTCAGTAATTATGTCGTTCGTTATATGAAATTCATACGAACATGTTCAGGCAGCTGCGTTCCTATATCGATATAAGTAATCGAGTGATTGATGAATGTGATTAACTTTCTATCTAAACCCATCGCATTTATCGTCAACCCTGGTTCATTTGCTTCCACTATGATTTTCTGCAAACAATAACGATTTAAATATTTATAGAATTAAAATATATATGTAAATTATAACTAGAAGAAAGAAAGAAAGTATGTTTATTTTCATTTACGAATGTAATATGTGTGTGTGTGTGTATATATATATATATAACTTTATATTTGAAATATATCTTACCAGCTGCTGTGCTAGAGTTATAATTGAGAATATTGTTCGCTACAAATACTTCACCTTCGGCCCGCTGTTTAGAAATAAAGAGATTACAAAATAATTCTTTAAAGTAATGTTTTAAAATAATGTTTTAAAATAATGTATTATCAAGTATATTTGTGTATACATATAAGTATGTTGTATTTGCGTGTCCGCATATGTGAAGGTAATAAGAGATTAGTGATACCCGGATGATAAATAATAAGGAAGGGTAAAAACACTAAAACTAACAAATGTATTTTTTAAGAGTTACGATTAAAGTGAATTACGAAAAATGAAGACATTATTAACAAGGCAGCGGAAACTTGTTGAATACTATAAAGAAAGTTTAAGCCGGTATAACTGAAAATATATCGAGCAATCGGGAAAAATAAGCAAAATCAGGTTCAAAGGAAGACCAAAACCGAAAACTATGTCGTGTATCATAATTATTTAAAAAAAAATGCACGAATAAATAAATAATAAATAAGTAAAAATTGTATTTTTACATTTAAAATAAGAAACAACAAATATCATCTACACGTACCGAAATAGTGTAAAATTCTCCCCGTGTATTGCGATATATAAATATAAAAACAAAAGAAACGAAGCTTAAAGCAAATAAACTGCAGGAAAAACCACCACCAAAACCTGCATGAAATAAGTATATAATAAAATAAAATACCACCAAAACCTGCATGAAATAAGTATATAATAAAATAAAATTATAACATAAAATATAGTATGTGATAACAGATGATCAGAGTAGCAATAAATAGGAAAATAAATAACTATATACATAAAATAAACTTGAACTTAAATAATAACTATATCTCATCGGGAATGCCGGCTACTCATAATAATAATGTATGTTTAGTTCTTTTATGTTTATATTTCTTATATTTTAATTGGAGACTAGTGCGAGTGTAGTTTCCTATATTGTTTATAATGGAATACTCACTTAGGGTACAGTCATAAAAAAATTTTTTGGTTTGCTGATTTATTACTTAGTGCACGTATGGTAATTTCGTGCAAACTATCTATCCTAGCATAAAACGGAGCTTTAAAAATAATTCTGCAACATTTATTTTGCATGGCTTGCAATTTAGATAAGTTAGAGTGACTTGCATAAGACCACACAGGACATGCGTACAACATTATCGGTCTTGAGATACATTTGTAGATAATTAGCTTATTTGCAGAATTAACGTAGCATTTCCTATTAAAGACTGGATATAATTTAAATAAAGAGGCTTGAGTTTTATTAACGGCGTGTTCGATATGTTTAGAAAAGGTAAGACCTTTATCTAGAATAACACCAAGATATTTGATCTGAGTCTTCCATTCTATGGATATGTTATTAATTATAATAGGAGTTAGAGAGTTTGGTCTTCTTTTTGTAAATAATATTGACTGTGTTTTATCAGTATTTATTAATTAAAACGAATAATTCGTCACTAAATGAGCTGAAATGGTTCAGTAATTATGTCGTTTGTTATATGAAATTCATACGAACATGTTCAGGCAGCTGCGTTCCTATATCGATATAAGTAATCGAGTGATTGATGAATGTGATTAACTTTCTATCTAAACCCATCGCATTTATCGTCAACCCTGGTTCATTTGCTTCCACTATGATTTTATGCAAACAATAACGATTTAAATATTTATAGAATTAAAATATATATGTAAATTATAACTAGAAGAAAGAAAGAAAGTATGTTTATTTTCATTTACGAATGTAATATGTGTGTGTGTGTGTATATATATATATAACTTTATATTTGAAATATATCTTACCAGCTGCCGTGCTAGAGTTATAATTCAGAATATTGTTCGCTACAAATACTTCACCTTCGGCCCGCTGTTTAGAAATAAAGAGATTACAAAATAATTCTTTAAAGTAATGTTTTAAAATAATGTTTTAAAATAATGTATTATCAAGTATATTTGTGTATACATATAAGTATGTTGTATTTGCGTGTCCGCATATGTGAAGGTAATAAGAGATTAGTGATACCCGGATGATAAATAATAAGGAAGGGTAAAAACACTAAAACTAACAAATGTATTTTTTAAGAGTTACGATTAAAGTGAATTATGAAAAATGAAGACATTATTAACAAGGCAGCGGAAACTTGTTGAATACTATAAAGAAAGTTTAAGCGGGTATAACTGAAAATATATCGAGCAATCGGGAAAAATAAGCGAAATCAGGTTCAAAGGAAGACCAAAACCGAAAACTATGTCGTGTATCATAATTATTAAAAAAAAAATGCATGAATAAATAAATAATAAATAAGTAAAAATTGTATTTTTACATTTAAAATAAGAAACAACAAATATCATCTACACGTACCGAAATAGTGTAAAATTCTCCCCGTGTATCGCGATATATAAATATAAAAACAAAAGAAACGAAGCTTAAAGCAAATAAACTGCAGGAAAAACCACCACCAAAACCTGCATGAAATAAGTATATAATAAAATAAAATAATAACATAAAATATAGTATGTGATAACAGATGATCAGAGTAGCAATAGATAGGAAAATAAATAACTATATACATAAAATAAACTTGAACTTAAATAATAACTATATCTCATCGGGAATGCCGGCTACTCATCATAATAATGTATGTTTAGTTCTTTTATGTTTATATTTCTTATATTTTAATTGGAGACTAGTGCGAGTGTAGTTTCCTATATTGTTTATAATGGAATACTCACTTAGGGTACAGTCATAAAAAAATTTTTTGGTTTGCTGATTTATTACTTAGTGCACGTATGGTAATTTCATGCAAACTATCTATCCTAGCATAAAACGGAGCTTTAAAAATAATTCTGCAACATTTATTTTGCATGGCTTGCAATTTAGATAAGTTAGAGTGACTTGCATAAGACCACACAGGACATGCGTACAACATTATCGGTCTTGAGATACATTTGTAGATAATTAGCTTATTTGCAGAATTAATGTAGCATTTCCTATTAAAGACTGGATATAATTTAAATAAAGAGGCTTGAGTTTTATTAACGGCGTGTTCGATATGTTTAGAAAAGGTAAGACCTTTATCTAGAATAACACCAAGATATTTGATCTGAGTCTTCCATTCTATGGATATGTTATTAATTATAATAGGAGTTAGAGAGTTTGGTCTTCTTTTTGTAAATAATATTGACTGTGTTTTATCAGTATTTATTAATTAAAACGAATAATTCGTCACTAAATGAGCTGAAATGGTTCAGTAATTATGTCGTTCGTTATATGAAATTCATACGAACATGTTCAGGCAGCTGCGTTCCTATATCGATATAAGTAATCGAGTGATTGATGAATGTGATTAACTTTCTATCTAAACCCATCGCATTTATTGTCAACCCTGGTTCATTTGCTTCCACTATGATTTTCTGCAAACAATAACGATTTAAATATTTATAGAATTAAAATATATATGTAAATTATAACTAGAAGAAAGAAAGAAAGTATGTTTATTTTCATTTACGAATGTAATATGTGTGTGTGTGTGTATATATATATATATAACTTTATATTTGAAATATATCTTACCAGCTGCTGTGCTAGAGTTATAATTGAGAATATTGTTCGCTACAAATACTTCACCTTCGGCCCGCTGTTTAGAAATAAAGAGATTACAAAATAATTCTTTAAAGTAATGTTTTAAAATAATGTTTTAAAATAATGTATTATCAAGTATATTTGTGTATACATATAAGTATGTTGTATTTGCGTGTCCGCATATGTGAAGGTAATAAGAGATTAGTGATACCCAGATGATAAATAATAAGGAAGGGTAAAAACACTAAAACTAACAAATGTATTTTTTAAGAGTTACGATTAAAGTGAATTACGAAAAATGAAGACATTATTAACAAGGCAGCGGAAACTTGTTGAATACTATAAAGAAAGTTTAAGCCGGTATAACTGAAAATATATCGAGCAATCGGGAAAAATAAGCAAAATCAGGTTCAAAGGAAGACCAAAACCGAAAACTATGTCGTGTATCATAATTATTTAAAAAAAAATGCACGAATAAATAAATAATAAATAAGTAAAAATTGTATTTTTACATTTAAAATAAGAAACAACAAATATCATCTACACGTACCGAAATAGTGTAAAATTCTCCCCGTGTATTGCGATATATAAATATAAAAACAAAAGAAACGAAGCTTAAAGCAAATAAACTGCAGGAAAAACCACCACCAAAACCTGCATGAAATAAGTATATAATAAAATAAAATAATAACATAAAATATAGTATGTGATAACAGATGATCAGAGTAGCAATAGATAGGAAAATAAATAACTATATACATAAAATAAACTTGAACTTAAATAATAACTATATCTCATCGGGAATGCCGGCTACTCATCATAATAATGTATGTTTAGTTCTTTTATGTTTATATTTCTTATATTTTAATTGGAGACTAGTGCGAGTGTAGTTTCCTATATTGTTTATAATGGAATACTCACTTAGGGTACAGTCATAAAAAAATTTTTTGGTTTGCTGATTTATTACTTAGTGCACGTATGGTAATTTCGTGCAAACTATCTATCCTAGCATAAAACGGAGCTTTAAAAATAATTCTGCAACATTTATTTTGCATGGCTTGCAATTTAGATAAGTTAGAGTGACTTGCATAAGACCACACAGGACATGCGTACAACATTATCGGTCTTGAGATACATTTGTAGATAATTAGCTTATTTGCAGAATTAACGTAGCATTTCCTATTAAAGACTGGATATAATTTAAATAAAGAGGCTTGAGTTTTATTAACGGCGTGTTCGATATGTTTAGAAAAGGTAAGACCTTTATCTAGAATAACACCAAGATATTTGATCTGAGTCTTCCATTCTATGGGTATGTTATTAATTATTATAGGATTTAGAGAGTTTGGTCTTCTTTTTGTAAATAATATTGACTGTGTTTTATCAGTATTTATTAATTAAAACGAATAATTCGTCACTAAATGAGCTGAAATGGTTCAGTAATTATGTCGTTCGTTATATGAAATTCATACGAACATGTTCAGGCAGCTGCGTTCCTATATCGATATAATTAATCGAGTGATTGATGAATGTGATTAATTTTCTATCTAAACCCATCGCATTTATTGTCAACCCTGGTTCATTTGCTTCCACTATGATTTTCTGCAAACAATAACGATTTAAATATTTATAGAATTAAAATATATATGTAAATTATAACTAGAAGAAAGAAAGAAAGTATGTTTATTTTCATTTACGAATGTAATATGTGTGTGTGTGTGTGAATATATATATATAACTTTATATTTGAAATATATCTTACCAGTTGCTGTGCTAGAGTTATAATTCAGAATATTGTTCGCTACAAATACTTCACCTTCGGCCCGCTGTTTAGAAATAAAGAGATTACAAAATAATTCTTTAAAGTAATGTTTTAAAATAATGTTTTAAAATAATGTATTATCAAGTATATTTGTGTATACATATAAGTATGTTGTATTTGCGTGTCCGCATATGTGAAGGTAATAAGAGATTAGTGATACCCGGATGATAAATAATAAGGAAGGGTAAAAACACTAAAACTAACAAATGTATTTTTTAAGAGTTACGATTAAAGTGAATTACGAAAAATGAAGACATTATTAACAAGGCAGCGGAAACTTGTTGAATACTATAAAGAAAGTTTAAGCCGGTATAACTGAAAATATATCGAGCAATCGGGAAAAATAAGCAAAATCAGGTTCAAAGGAAGACCAAAACCGAAAACTATGTCGTGTATCATAATTATTTAAAAAAAAATGCACGAATAAATAAATAATAAATAAGTAAAAATTGTATTTTTACATTTAAAATAAGAAACAACAAATATCATCTACACGTACCGAAATAGTGTAAAATTCTCCCCGTGTATTGCGATATATAAATATAAAAACAAAAGAAACGAAGCTTAAAGCAAATAAACTGCAGGAAAAACCACCACCAAAACCTGCATGAAATAAGTATATAATAAAATAAAATAATAACATAAAATATAGTATGTGATAACAGATGATCAGAGTAGCAATAAATAGGAAAATAAATAACTATATACATAAAATAAACTTGAACTTAAATAATAACTATATCTCATCGGGAATGCCGGCTACTCATAATAATAATGTATGTTTAGTTCTTTTATGTTTATATTTCTTATATTTTAATTGGAGACTAGTGCGAGTGTAGTTTCCTATATTGTTTATAATGGAATACTCACTTAGGGTACAGTCATAAAAAAATTTTTTGGTTTGCTGATTTATTACTTAGTGCACGTATGGTAATTTCGTGCAAACTATCTATCCTAGCATAAAACGGAGCTTTAAAAATAATTCTGCAACATTTATTTTGCATGGCTTGCAATTTAGATAAGTTAGAGTGACTTGCATAAGACCACACAGGACATGCGTACAACATTATCGGTCTTGAGATACATTTGTAGATAATTAGCTTATTTGCAGAATTAACGTAGCATTTCCTATTAAAGACTGGATATAATTTAAATAAAGAGGCTTGAGTTTTATTAACGGCGTGTTCGATATGTTTAGAAAAGGTAAGACCTTTATCTAGAATAACACCAAGATATTTGATCTGAGTCTTCCATTCTATGGATATGTTATTAATTATAATAGGAGTTAGAGAGTTTGGTCTTCTTTTTGTAAATAATATTGACTGTGTTTTATCAGTATTTATTAATTAAAACGAATAATTCGTCACTAAATGAGCTGAAATGGTTCAGTAATTATGTCGTTTGTTATATGAAATTCATACGAACATGTTCAGGCAGCTGCGTTCCTATATCGATATAAGTAATCGAGTGATTGATGAATGTGATTAACTTTCTATCTAAACCCATCGCATTTATCGTCAACCCTGGTTCATTTGCTTCCACTATGATTTTATGCAAACAATAACGATTTAAATATTTATAGAATTAAAATATATATGTAAATTATAACTAGAAGAAAGAAAGAAAGTATGTTTATTTTCATTTACGAATGTAATATGTGTGTGTGTGTGTATATATATATATAACTTTATATTTGAAATATATCTTACCAGCTGCCGTGCTAGAGTTATAATTCAGAATATTGTTCGCTACAAATACTTCACCTTCGGCCCGCTGTTTAGAAATAAAGAGATTACAAAATAATTCTTTAAAGTAATGTTTTAAAATAATGTTTTAAAATAATGTATTATCAAGTATATTTGTGTATACATATAAGTATGTTGTATTTGCGTGTCCGCATATGTGAAGGTAATAAGAGATTAGTGATACCCGGATGATAAATAATAAGGAAGGGTAAAAACACTAAAACTAACAAATGTATTTTTTAAGAGTTACGATTAAAGTGAATTACAAAAAATGAAGACATTATTAACAAGGCAGCGGAAACTTGTTGAATACTATAAAGAAAGTTTAAGCCGGTATAACTGAAAATATATCGAGCAATCGGGAAAAATAAGCAAAATCAGGTTCAAAGGAAGACCAAAACCGAAAACTATGTCGTGTATCATAATTATTAAAAAAAAAATGCACGAATAAATAAATAATAAATAAGTAAAAATTGTATTTTTACATTTAAAATAAGAAACAACAAATATCATCTACACGTACCGAAATAGTGTAAAATTCTCCCCGTGTATTGCGATATATAAATATAAAAACAAAAGAAACGAAGCTTAAAGCAAATAAACTGCAGGAAAAACCACCACCAAAACCTGCATGAAATAAGTATATAATAAAATAAAATAATAACATAAAATATAGTATGTGATAACAGATGATCAGAGTAGCAATAAATAGGAAAATAAATAACTATATACATAAAATAAACTTGAACTTAAATAATAACTATATCTCATCGGGAATGCCGGCTACTCATCATAATAATGTATGTTTAGTTCTTTTATGTTTATATTTCTTATATTTTAATTGGAGACTAGTGCGAGTGTAGTTTCCTATATTGTTTATAATGGAATACTCACTTAGGGTACAGTCATAAAAAAATTTTTTGGTTTGCTGATTTATTACTTAGTGCACGTATGGTAATTTCGTGCAAACTATCTATCCTAGCATAAAACGGAGCTTTAAAAATAATTCTGCAACATTTATTTTGCATGGCTTGCAATTTAGATAAGTTAGAGTGACTTGCATAAGACCACACAGGACATGCGTACAACATTATCGGTCTTGAGATACATTTGTAGATAATTAGCTTATTTGCAGAATTAACGTAGCATTTCCTATTAAAGACTGGATATAATTTAAATAAAGAGGCTTGAGTTTTATTAACGGCGTGTTCGATATGTTTAGAAAAGGTAAGACCTTTATCTAGAATAACACCAAGATATTTGATCTGAGTCTTCCATTCTATGGATATGTTATTAATTATTATAGGAGTTAGAGAGTTTGGTCTTCTTTTTGTAAATAATATTGACTGTGTTTTATCAGTATTTATTAATTAAAACGAATAATTCGTCACTAAATGAGCTGAAATGGTTCAGTAATTATGTCGTTTGTTATATGAAATTCATACGAACATGTTCAGGCAGCTGCGTTCCTATATCGATATAAGTAATCGAGTGATTGATGTATGTGATTAACTTTCTATCTAAACCCATCGCATTTATCGTCAACCCTGGTTCATTTGCTTCCACTATGATTTTCTGCAAACAATAACGATTTAAATATTTATAGAATTAAAATATATATGTAAATTATAACTAGAAGAAAGAAAGAAAGTATGTTTATTTTCATTTACGAATGTAATATGTGTGTGTGTGTGTATATATATATATAACTTTATATTTGAAATATATCTTACCAGCTGCCGTGCTAGAGTTATAATTCAGAATATTGTTCGCTACAAATACTTCACCTTCGGCCCGCTGTTTAGAAATAAAGAGATTACAAAATAATTCTTTAAAGTAATGTTTTAAAATAATGTTTTAAAATAATGTATTATCAAGTATATTTGTGTATACATATAAGTATGTTGTATTTGCGTGTCCGCATATGTGAAGGTAATAAGAGATTAGTGATACCCGGATGATAAATAATAAGGAAGGGTAAAAACACTAAAACTAACAAATGTATTTTTTAAGAGTTACGATTAAAGTGAATTACAAAAAATGAAGACATTATTAACAAGGCAGCGGAAACTTGTTGAATACTATAAAGAAAGTTTAAGCGGGTATAACTGAAAATATATCGAGCAATCGGGAAAAATAAGCAAAATCAGGTTCAAAGGAAGACCAAAACCGAAAACTATGTCGTGTATCATAATTATTAAAAAAAAATGCATGAATAAATAAATAATAAATAAGTAAAAATTGTATTTTTACATTTAAAATAAGAAACAACAAATATCATCTACACGTACCGAAATAGTGTAAAATTCTCCCCGTGTATCGCGATATATAAATATAAAAACAAAAGAAACGAAGCTTAAAGCAAATAAACTGCAGGAAAAACCACCACCAAAACCTGCATGAAATAAGTATATAATAAAATAAAATAATAACATAAAATATAGTATGTGATAACAGATGATCAGAGTAGCAATAGATAGGAAAATAAATAACTATATACATAAAATAAACTTGAACTTAAATAATAACTATATCTCATCGGGAATGCCGGCTACTCATCATAATAATGTATGTTTAGTTCTTTTATGTTTATATTTCTTATATTTTAATTGGAGACTAGTGCGAGTGTAGTTTCCTATATTGTTTATAATGGAATACTCACTTAGGGTACAGTCATAAAAAAATTTTTTGGTTTGCTGATTTATTACTTAGTGCACGTATGGTAATTTCGTGCAAACTATCTATCCTAGCATAAAACGGAGCTTTAAAAATAATTCTGCAACATTTATTTTGCATGGCTTGCAATTTAGATAAGTTAGAGTGACTTGCATAAGACCACACAGGACATGCGTACAACATTATCGGTCTTGAGATACATTTGTAGATAATTAGCTTATTTGCAGAATTAACGTAGCATTTCCTATTAAAGACTGGATATAATTTAAATAAAGAGGCTTGAGTTTTATTAACGGCGTGTTCGATATGTTTAGAAAAGGTAAGACCTTTATCTAGAATAACACCAAGATATTTGATCTGAGTCTTCCATTCTATGGGTATGTTATTAATTATTATAGGAGTTAGAGAGTTTGGTCTTCTTTTTGTAAATAATATTGACTGTGTTTTATCAGTATTTATTAATTAAAACGAATAATTCGTCACTAAATGAGCTGAAATGGTTCAGTAATTATGTCGTTCGTTATATGAAATTCATACGAACATGTTCAGGCATCTGCGTTCCTATATCGATATAAGTAATCGAGTGATTGATGAATGTGATTAATATTCTATCTAAACCCATCGCATTTATCATCAACCCTGGTTCATTTGCTTCCACTATGATTTTCTGCAAACAATAACGATTTAAATATTTATAATTAAAATATATATGTAAATTATAACTAGAAGAAAGAAAGAAAGTATGTTTATTTTCATTTACGAATGTAATATGTGTGTGTGTGTGTGTGTGTATATATATATAACTTTATATTTGAAATATATCTTACCAGCTGCCATGCTTGAGTTATAATTGAGAATATTGTTCGCTACAAATACTTCACCTTCGGCCCGCTGTTTAGAAATAAAGAGATTACAAAATAATTCTTTAAAGTAATGTTTTAAAATAATGTTTTAAAATAATGTATTATCAAGTATATTTGCGTATACATATAAGTATGTTGTATTTGCGTGTCCGCATATGTGAAGGTAATAAGAGATTAGTGATACCCGGATGATAAATAATAAGGAAGGGTAAAAACACTAAAACTAACAAATGTATTTTTTAAGAGTTACGATTAAAGTGAATTACAAAAAATGAAGACATTATTAACAAGGCAGCGGAAACTTGTTGAATACTATAAAGAAAGTTTAAGCCGGTATAACTGAAAATATATCGAGCAATCGGGAAAAATAAGCAAAATCAGGTTCAAAGGAAGACCAAAACCGAAAACTATGTCGTGTATCATAATTATTTAAAAAAAAATGCACGAATAAATAAATAATAAATAAGTAAAAATTGTATTTTTACATTTAAAATAAGAAACAACAAATATCATCTACACGTACCGAAATAGTGTAAAATTCTCCCCGTGTATTGCGATATATAAATATAAAAACAAAAGAAACGAAGCTTAAAGCAAATAAACTGCAGGAAAAACCACCACCAAAACCTGCATGAAATAAGTATATAATAAAATAAAATAATAACATAAAATATAGTATGTGATAACAGATGATCAGAGTAGCAATAAATAGGAAAATAAATAACTATATACATAAAATAAACTTGAACTTAAATAATAACTATATCTCATCGGGAATGCCGGCTACTCATCATAATAATGTATGTTTAGTTCTTTTATGTTTATATTTCTTATATTTTAATTGGAGACTAGTGCGAGTGTAGTTTCCTATATTGTTTATAATGGAATACTCACTTAGGGTACAGTCATAAAAAAATTTTTTGGTTTGCTGATTTATTACTTAGTGCACGTATGGTAATTTCGTGCAAACTATCTATCCTAGCATAAAACGGAGCTTTAAAAATAATTCTGCAACATTTATTTTGCATGGCTTGCAATTTAGATAAGTTAGAGTGACTTGCATAAGACCACACAGGACATGCGTACAACATTATCGGTCTTGAGATACATTTGTAGATAATTAGCTTATTTGCAGAATTAACGTAGCATTTCCTATTAAAGACTGGATATAATTTAAATAAAGAGGCTTGAGTTTTATTAACGGCGTGTTCGATATGTTTAGAAAAGGTAAGACCTTTATCTAGAATAACACCAAGATATTTGATCTGAGTCTTCCATTCTATGGATATGTTATTAATTATTATAGGAGTTAGAGAGTTTGGTCTTCTTTTTGTAAATAATATTGACTGTGTTTTATCAGTATTTATTAATTAAAACGAATAATTCGTCACTAAATGAGCTGAAATGGTTCAGTAATTATGTCGTTTGTTATATGAAATTCATACGAACATGTTCAGGCAGCTGCGTTCCTATATCGATATAAGTAATCGAGTGATTGATGAATGTGATTAACTTTCTATCTAAACCCATCGCATTTATCGTCAACCCTGGTTCATTTGCTTCCACTATGATTTTCTGCAAACAATAACGATTTAAATATTTATAGAATTAAAATATATATGTAAATTATAACTAGAAGAAAGAAAGAAAGTATGTTTATTTTCATTTACGAATGTAATATGTGTGTGTGTGTGTATATATATATATAACTTTATATTTGAAATATATCTTACCAGCTGCCGTGCTAGAGTTATAATTGAGAATATTGTTCGCTACAAATACTTCACCTTCGGCCCGCTGTTTAGAAATAAAGAGATTACAAAATAATTCTTTAAAGTAATGTTTTAAAATAATGTTTTAAAATAATGTATTATCAAGTATATTTGTGTATACATATAAGTATGTTGTATTTGCGTGTCCGCATATGTGAAGGTAATAAGAGATTAGTGATACCCGGATGATAAATAATAAGGAAGGGTAAAAACACTAAAACTAACAAATGTATTTTTTAAGAGTTACGATTAAAGTGAATTACGAAAAATGAAGACATTATTAACAAGGCAGCGGAAACTTGTTGAATACTATAAAGAAAGTTTAAGCCGGTATAACTGAAAATATATCGAGCAATCGGGAAAAATAAGCAAAATCAGGTTCAAAGGAAGACCAAAACCGAAAACTATGTCGTGTATCATAATTATTTAAAAAAAAATGCACGAATAAATAAATAATAAATAAGTAAAAATTGTATTTTTACATTTAAAATAAGAAACAACAAATATCATCTACACGTACCGAAATAGTGTAAAATTCTCCCCGTGTATTGCGATATATAAATATAAAAACAAAAGAAACGAAGCTTAAAGCAAATAAACTGCAGGAAAAACCACCACCAAAACCTGCATGAAATAAGTATATAATAAAATAAAATAATAACATAAAATATAGTATGTGATAACAGATGATCAGAGTAGCAATAAATAGGAAAATAAATAACTATATACATAAAATAAACTTGAACTTAAATAATAACTATATCTCATCGGGAATGCCGGCTACTCATCATAATAATGTATGTTTAGTTCTTTTATGTTTATATTTCTTATATTTTAATTGGAGACTAGTGCGAGTGTAGTTTCCTATATTGTTTATAATGGAATACTCACTTAGGGTACAGTCATAAAAAAATTTTTTGGTTTGCTGATTTATTACTTAGTGCATGTATGGTAATTTCGTGCAAACTATCTATCCTAGCATAAAACGGAGCTTTAAAAATAATTCTGCAACATTTATTTTGCATGGCTTGCAATTTAGATAAGTTAGAGTGACTTGCATAAGACCACACAGGACATGCGTACAACATTATCGGTCTTGAGATACATTTGTAGATAATTAGCTTATTTGCAGAATTAACGTAGCATTTCCTATTAAAGACTGGATATAATTTAAATAAAGAGGCTTGAGTTTTATTAACGGCGTGTTCGATATGTTTAGAAAAGGTAAGACCTTTATCTAGAATAACACCAAGATATTTGATCTGAGTCTTCCATTCTATGGATATGTTATTAATTATTATAGGAGTTAGAGAGTTTGGTCTTCTTTTTGTAAATAATATTGACTGTGTTTTATCAGTATTTATTAATTAAAACGAATAATTCGTCACTAAATGAGCTGAAATGGTTCAGTAATTATGTCGTTTGTTATATGAAATTCATACGAACATGTTCAGGCAGCTGCGTTCCTATATCGATATAAGTAATCGAGTGATTGATGTATGTGATTAACTTTCTATCTAAACCCATCGCATTTATCGTCAACCCTGGTTCATTTGCTTCCACTATGATTTTCTGCAAACAATAACGATTTAAATATTTATAGAATTAAAATATATATGTAAATTATAACTAGAAGAAAGAAAGAAAGTATGTTTATTTTCATTTACGAATGTAATATGTGTGTGTGTGTGTATATATATATATAACTTTATATTTGAAATATATCTTACCAGCTGCCGTGCTAGAGTTATAATTCAGAATATTGTTCGCTACAAATACTTCACCTTCGGCCCGCTGTTTAGAAATAAAGAGATTACAAAATAATTCTTTAAAGTAATGTTTTAAAATAATGTTTTAAAATAATGTATTATCAAGTATATTTGTGTATACATATAAGTATGTTGTATTTGCGTGTCCGCATATGTGAAGGTAATAAGAGATTAGTGATACCCGGATGATAAATAATAAGGAAGGGTAAAAACACTAAAACTAACAAATGTATTTTTTAAGAGTTACGATTAAAGTGAATTACGAAAAATGAAGACATTATTAACAAGGCAGCGGAAACTTGTTAAATACTATAAAGAAAGTTTAAGCCGGTATAACTGAAAATATATCGAGCAATCGGGAAAAATAAGCAAAATCAGGTTCAAAGGAAGACCAAAACCGAAAACTATGTCGTGTATCATAATTATTTAAAAAAAATGCACGAATAAATAAATAATAAATAAGTAAAAATTGTATTTTTACATTTAAAATAAGAAACAACAAATATCATCTACACGTACCGAAATAGTGTAAAATTCTCCCCGTGTATTGCGATATATAAATATAAAAACAAAAGAAACGAAGCTTAAAGCAAATAAACTGCAGGAAAAACCACCACCAAAACCTGCATGAAATAAGTATATAATAAAATAAAATAATAACATAAAATATAGTATGTGATAACAGATGATCAGAGTAGCAATAAATAGGAAAATAAATAACTATATACATAAAATAAACTTGAACTTAAATAATAACTATATCTCATCGGGAATGCCGGCTACTCATCATAATAATGTATGTTTAGTTCTTTTATGTTTATATTTCTTATATTTTAATTGGAGACTAGTGCGAGTGTAGTTTCCTATATTGTTTATAATGGAATACTCACTTAGGGTACAGTCATAAAAAAATTTTTTGGTTTGCTGATTTATTACTTAGTGCACGTATGGTAATTTCGTGCAAACTATCTATCCTAGCATAAAACGGAGCTTTAAAAATAATTCTGCAACATTTATTTTGCATGGCTTGCAATTTAGATAAGTTAGAGTGACTTGCATAAGACCACACAGGACATGCGTACAACATTATCGGTCTTGAGATACATTTGTAGATAATTAGCTTATTTGCAGAATTAACGTAGCATTTCCTATTAAAGACTGGATATAATTTAAATAAAGAGGCTTGAGTTTTATTAACGGCGTGTTCGATATGTTTAGAAAAGGTAAGACCTTTATCTAGAATAACACCAAGATATTTGATCTGAGTCTTCCATTCTATGGATATGTTATTAATTATTATAGGAGTTAGAGAGTTTGGTCTTCTTTTTGTAAATAATATTGACTGTGTTTTATCAGTATTTATTAATTAAAACGAATAATTCGTCACTAAATGAGCTGAAATGGTTCAGTAATTATGTCGTTTGTTATATGAAATTCATACGAACATGTTCAGGCAGCTGCGTTCCTATATCGATATAAGTAATCGAGTGATTGATGTATGTGATTAACTTTCTATCTAAACCCATCGCATTTATCGTCAACCCTGGTTCATTTGCTTCCACTATGATTTTCTGCAAACAATAACGATTTAAATATTTATAGAATTAAAATATATATGTAAATTATAACTAGAAGAAAGAAAGAAAGTATGTTTATTTTCATTTACGAATGTAATATGTGTGTGTGTGTGTATATATATATATAACTTTATATTTGAAATATATCTTACCAGCTGCCGTGCTAGAGTTATAATTCAGAATATTGTTCGCTACAAATACTTCACCTTCGGCCCGCTGTTTAGAAATAAAGAGATTACAAAATAATTCTTTAAAGTAATGTTTTAAAATAATGTTTTAAAATAATGTATTATCAAGTATATTTGTGTATACATATAAGTATGTTGTATTTGTGTGTCCGCATATGTGAAGGTAATAAGAGATTAGTGATACCCGGATGATAAATAATAAGGAAGGGTAAAAACACTAAAACTAACAAATGTATTTTTTAAGAGTTACGATTAAAGTGAATTACAAAAAATGAAGACATTATTAACAAGGCAGCGGAAACTTGTTGAATACTATAAAGAAAGTTTAAGCCGGTATAACTGAAAATATATCGAGCAATCGGGAAAAATAAGCAAAATCAGGTTCAAAGGAAGACCAAAACCGAAAACTATGTCGTGTATCATAATTATTAAAAAAAAAATGCACGAATAAATAAATAATAAATAAGTAAAAATTGTATTTTTACATTTAAAATAAGAAACAACAAATATCATCTACACGTACCGAAATAGTGTAAAATTCTCCCCGTGTATTGCGATATATAAATATAAAAACAAAAGAAACGAAGCTTAAAGCAAATAAACTGCAGGAAAAACCACCACCAAAACCTGCATGAAATAAGTATATAATAAAATAAAATAATAACATAAAATATAGTATGTGATAACAGATGATCAGAGTAGCAATAAATAGGAAAATAAATAACTATATACATAAAATAAACTTGAACTTAAATAATAACTATATCTCATCGGGAATGCCGGCTACTCATCATAATAATGTATGTTTAGTTCTTTTATGTTTATATTTCTTATATTTTAATTGGAGACTAGTGCGAGTGTAGTTTCCTATATTGTTTATAATGGAATACTCACTTAGGGTACAGTCATAAAAAAATTTTTTGGTTTGCTGATTTATTACTTAGTGCACGTATGGTAATTTCGTGCAAACTATCTATCCTAGCATAAAACGGAGCTTTAAAAATAATTCTGCAACATTTATTTTGCATGGCTTGCAATTTAGATAAGTTAGAGTGACTTGCATAAGACCACACAGGACATGCGTACAACATTATCGGTCTTGAGATACATTTGTAGATAATTAGCTTATTTGCAGAATTAACGTAGCATTTCCTATTAAAGACTGGATATAATTTAAATAAAGAGGCTTGAGTTTTATTAACGGCGTGTTCGATATGTTTAGAAAAGGTAAGACCTTTATCTAGAATAACACCAAGATATTTGATCTGAGTCTTCCATTCTATGGATATGTTATTAATTATTATAGGAGTTAGAGAGTTTGGTCTTCTTTTTGTAAATAATATTGACTGTGTTTTATCAGTATTTATTAATTAAAACGAATAATTCGTCACTAAATGAGCTGAAATGGTTCAGTAATTATGTCGTTTGTTATATGAAATTCATACGAACATGTTCAGGCAGCTGCGTTCCTATATCGATATAAGTAATCGAGTGATTGATGTATGTGATTAACTTTCTATCTAAACCCATCGCATTTATCGTCAACCCTGGTTCATTTGCTTCCACTATGATTTTCTGCAAACAATAACGATTTAAATATTTATAGAATTAAAATATATATGTAAATTATAACTAGAAGAAAGAAAGAAAGTATGTTTATTTTCATTTACGAATGTAATATGTGTGTGTGTGTGTATATATATATATAACTTTATATTTGAAATATATCTTACCAGCTGCCGTGCTAGAGTTATAATTCAGAATATTGTTCGCTACAAATACTTCACCTTCGGCCCGCTGTTTAGAAATAAAGAGATTACAAAATAATTCTTTAAAGTAATGTTTTAAAATAATGTTTTAAAATAATGTATTATCAAGTATATTTGTGTATACATATAAGTATGTTGTATTTGCGTGTCCGCATATGTGAAGGTAATAAGAGATTAGTGATACCCGGATGATAAATAATAAGGAAGGGTAAAAACACTAAAACTAACAAATGTATTTTTTAAGAGTTACGATTAAAGTGAATTACAAAAAATGAAGACATTATTAACAAGGCAGCGGAAACTTGTTGAATACTATAAAGAAAGTTTAAGCCGGTATAACTGAAAATATATCGAGCAATCGGGAAAAATAAGCAAAATCAGGTTCAAAGGAAGACCAAAACCGAAAACTATGTCGTGTATCATAATTATTTAAAAAAAAATGCACGAATAAATAAATAATAAATAAGTAAAAATTGTATTTTTACATTTAAAATAAGAAACAACAAATATCATCTACACGTACCGAAATAGTGTAAAATTCTCCCCGTGTATTGCGATATATAAATATAAAAACAAAAGAAACAAAGCTTAAAGCAAATAAACTGCAGGAAAAACCACCACCAAAACCTGCATGAAATAAGTATATAATAAAATAAAATAATAACATAAAATATAGTATGTGATAACAGATGATCAGAGTAGCAATAAATAGGAAAATAAATAACTATATACATAAAATAAACTTGAACTTAAATAATAACTATATCTCATCGGGAATGCCGGCTACTCATCATAATAATGTATGTTTAGTTCTTTTATGTTTATATTTCTTATATTTTAATTGGAGACTAGTGCGAGTGTAGTTTCCTATATTGTTTATAATGGAATACTCACTTAGGGTACAGTCATAAAAAAATTTTTTGGTTTGCTGATTTATTACTTAGTGCACGTATGGTAATTTCGTGCAAACTATCTATCCTAGCATAAAACGGAGCTTTAAAAATAATTCTGCAACATTTATTTTGCATGGCTTGCAATTTAGATAAGTTAGAGTGACTTGCATAAGACCACACAGGACATGCGTACAACATTATCGGTCTTGAGATACATTTGTAGATAATTAGCTTATTTGCAGAATTAACGTAGCATTTCCTATTAAAGACTGGATATAATTTAAATAAAGAGGCTTGAGTTTTATTAACGGCGTGTTCGATATGTTTAGAAAAGGTAAGACCTTTATCTAGAATAACACCAAGATATTTGATCTGAGTCTTCCATTCTATGGGTATGTTATTAATTATTATAGGAGTTAGAGAGTTTGGTCTTCTTTTTGTAAATAATATTGACTGTGTTTTATCAGTATTTATTAATTAAAACGAATAATTCGTCACTAAATGAGCTGAAATGGTTCAGTAATTATGTCGTTCGTTATATGAAATTCATACGAACATGTTCAGGCAGCTGCGTTCCTATATCGATATAAGTAATCGAGTGATTGATGAATGTGATTAATTTTCTATCTAAACCCATCGCATTTATCATCAACCCTGGTTCATTTGCTTCCACTATGATTTTCTGCAAACAATAACGATTTAAATATTTATAGAATTAAAATATATATGTAAATTATAACTAGAAGAAAGAAAGAAAGTATGTTTATTTTCATTTACGAATGTAATATGTGTGTGTGTGTGTGTGTATATATATAACTTTATATTTGAAATATATCTTACCAGCTGCCATGCTAGAGTTATAATTGAGAATATTGTTCGCTACAAATACTTCACCTTCGGCCCGCTGTTTAGAAATAAAGAGATTACAAAATAATTCTTTAAAGTAATGTTTTAAAATAATGTTTTAAAATAATGTATTATCAAGTATATATATGTATACATATAAGTATGTTGTATTTGCGTGTCCGCATATGTGAAGGTAATAAGAGATTAGTGATACCCGGATGATAAATAATAAGGAAGGGTAAAAACACTAAAACTAACAAATGTATTTTTTAAGAGTTACGATTAAAGTGAATTACGAAAAATGAAGACATTATTAACAAGGCAGCGGAAACTTGTTGAATACTATAAAGAAAGTTTAAGCCGGTATAACTGAAAATATATCGAGCAATCGGGAAAAATAAGCAAAATCAGGTTCAAAGGAAGACCAAAACCGAAAACTATGTCGTGTATCATAATTATTTTAAAAAAAATGCACGAATAAATAAATAATAAATAAGTAAAAATTGTATTTTTACATTTAAAATAAGAAACAACAAATATCATCTACACGTACCGAAATAGTGTAAAATTCTCCCCGTGTATCGCGATATATAAATATAAAAACAAAAGAAACGAAGCTTAAAGCAAATAAACTGCAGGAAAAACCACCACCAAAACCTGCATGAAATAAGTATATAATAAAATAAAATAATAACATAAAATATAGTATGTGATAACAGATGATCAGAGTAGCAATAAATAGGAAAATAAATAACTATATACATAAAATAAACTTGAACTTAAATAATAACTATATCTCATCGGGAATGCCGGCTACTCATCATAATAATGTATGTTTAGTTCTTTTATGTTTATATTTCTTATATTTTAATTGGAGACTAGTGCGAGTGTAGTTTCCTATATTGTTTATAATGGAATACTCACTTAGGGTACAGTCATATTTGGTTTGCTGATTTATTACTTAGTGCACGTATGGTAATTTCGTGCAAACTATCTATCCTAGCATAAAACGGAGCTTTAAAAATAATTCTGCAACATTTATTTTGCATGGCTTGCAATTTAGATAAGTTAGAGTGACTTGCATAAGACCACACAGGACATGCGTACAACATTATCGGTCTTGAGATACATTTGTAGATAATTAGCTTATTTGCAGAATTAATGTAGCATTTCCTATTAAAGACTGGATATAATTTAAATAAAGAGGCTTGAGTTTTATTAACGGCGTGTTCGATATGTTTAGAAAAGGTAAGACCTTTATCTAGAATAACACCAAGATATTTGATCTGAGTCTTCCATTCTATGGGTATGTTATTAATTATTATAGGAGTTAGAGAGTTTGGTCTTCTTTTTGTAAATAATATTGACTGTGTTTTATCAGTATTTATTAATTAAAACGAATAATTCGTCACTAAATGAGCTGAAATGGTTCAGTAATTATGTCGTTCGTTATATGAAATTCATACGAACATGTTCAGGCAGCTGCGTTCCTATATCGATATAAGTAATCGAGTGATTGATGAATGTGATTAATTTTCTATCTAAACCCATCGCATTTATCATCAACCCTGGTTCATTTGCTTCCACTATGATTTTCTGCAAACAATAACGATTTAAATATTTATAGAATTAAAATATATATGTAAATTATAACTAGAAGAAAGAAAGAAAGTATGTTTATTTTCATTTATGAATGTAATATGTGTGTGTGTGTGTGTATATATATATAACTTTATATTTGAAATATATCTTACCAGCTGCCATGCTAGAGTTATAATTGAGAATATTGTTCGCTACAAATACTTCACCTTCGGCCCGCTGTTTAGAAATAAAGAGATTACAAAATAATTCTTTAAAGTAATGTTTTAAAATAATGTTTTAAAATAATGTATTATCAAGTATATTTGTGTATACATATAAGTATGTTGTATTTGCGTGTCCGCATATGTGAAGGTAATAAGAGATTAGTGATACCCGGATGATAAATAATAAGGAAGGGTAAAAACACTAAAACTAACAAATGTATTTTTTAAGAGTTACGATTAAAGTGAATTACGAAAAATGAAGACATTATTAACAAGGCAGCGGAAACTTGTTGAATACTATAAAGAAAGTTTAAGCCGGTATAACTGAAAATATATCGAGCAATCGGGAAAAATAAGCAAAATCAGGTTCAAAGGAAGACCAAAACTGAAAACTATGTCGTGTATCATAATTATTTAAAAAAAAATGCACGAATAAATAAATAATAAATAAGTAAAAATTGTATTTTTACATTTAAAATAAGAAACAACAAATATCATCTACACGTACCGAAATAGTGTAAAATTCTCCCCGTGTATTGCGATATATAAATATAAAAACAAAAGAAACGAAGCTTAAAGCAAATAAACTGCAGGAAAAACCACCACCAAAACCTGCATGAAATAAGTATATAATAAAATAAAATAATAACATAAAATATAGTATGTGATAACAGATGATCAGAGTAGCAATAAATAGGAAAATAAATAACTATATACATAAAATAAACTTGAACTTAAATAATAACTATATCTCATCGGGAATGCCGGCTACTCATCATAATAATGTATGTTTAGTTCTTTTATGTTTATATTTCTTATATTTTAATTGGAGACTAGTGCGAGTGTAGTTTCCTATATTGTTTATAATGGAATACTCACTTAGGGTACAGTCATAAAAAAATTTTTTGGTTTGCTGATTTATTACTTAGTGCACGGATGGTAATTTCGTGCAAACTATCTATCCTAGCATAAAACGGAGCTTTAAAAATAATTCTGCAACATTTATTTTGCATGGCTTGCAATTTAGATAAGTTAGAGTGACTTGCATAAGACCACACAGGACATGCGTACAACATTATCGGTCTTGAGATACATTTGTAGATAATTAGCTTATTTGCAGAATTAATGTAGCATTTCCTATTAAAGACTGGATATAATTTAAATAAAGAGGCTTGAGTTTTATTAACGGCGTGTTCGATATGTTTAGAAAAGGTAAGACCTTTATCTAGAATAACACCAAGATATTTGATCTGAGTCTTCCATTCTATGGATATGTTATTAATTATTATAGGAGTTAGAGAGTTTGGTCTTCTTTTTGTAAATAATATTGACTGTGTTTTATCAGTATTTATTAATTAAAACGAATAATTCGTCACTAAATGAGCTGAAATGGTTCAGTAATTATGTCGTTTGTTATATGAAATTCATACGAACATGTTCAGGCAGCTGCGTTCCTATATCGATATAAGTAATCGAGTGATTGATGTATGTGATTAACTTTCTATCTAAACCCATCGCATTTATCGTCAACCCTGGTTCATTTGCTTCCACTATGATTTTCTGCAAACAATAACGATTTAAATATTTATAGAATTAAAATATATATGTAAATTATAACTAGAAGAAAGAAAGAAAGTATGTTTATTTTCATTTACGAATGTAATATGTGTGTGTGTGTGTATATATATATATATAACTTTATATTTGAAATATATCTTACCAGCTGCCGTGCTAGAGTTATAATTCAGAATATTGTTCGCTACAAATACTTCACCTTCGGCCCGCTGTTTAGAAATAAAGAGATTACAAAATAATTCTTTAAAGTAATGTTTTAAAATAATGTTTTAAAATAATGTATTATCAAGTATATTTGTGTATACATATAAGTATGTTGTATTTGCGTGTCCGCATATGTGAAGGTAATAAGAGATTAGTGATACCCGGATGATAAATAATAAGGAAGGGTAAAAACACTAAAACTAACAAATGTATTTTTTAAGAGTTACGATTAAAGTGAATTACAAAAAATGAAGACATTATTAACAAGGCAGCGGAAACTTGTTGAATACTATAAAGAAAGTTTAAGCCGGTATAACTGAAAATATATCGAGCAATCGGGAAAAATAAGCAAAATCAGGTTCAAAGGAAGACCAAAACCGAAAACTATGTCGTGTATCATAATTATTTAAAAAAAAATGCACGAATAAATAAATAATAAATAAGTAAAAATTGTATTTTTACATTTAAAATAAGAAACAACAAATATCATCTACACGTACCGAAATAGTGTAAAATTCTCCCCGTGTATTGCGATATATAAATATAAAAACAAAAGAAACAAAGCTTAAAGCAAATAAACTGCAGGAAAAACCACCACCAAAACCTGCATGAAATAAGTATATAATAAAATAAAATAATAACATAAAATATAGTATGTGATAACAGATGATCAGAGTAGCCATAAATAGGAAAATAAATAACTATATACATAAAATAAACTTGAACTTAAATAATAACTATATCTCATCGGGAATGCCGGCTACTCATCATAATAATGTATGTTTAGTTCTTTTATGTTTATATTTCTTATATTTTAATTGGAGACTAGTGCGAGTGTAGTTTCCTATATTGTTTATAATGGAATACTCACTTAGGGTACAGTCATAAAAAAATTTTTTGGTTTGCTGATTTATTACTTAGTGCACGTATGGTAATTTCGTGCAAACTATCTATCCTAGCATAAAACGGAGCTTTAAAAATAATTCTGCAACATTTATTTTGCATGGCTTGCAATTTAGATAAGTTAGAGTGACTTGCATAAGACCACACAGGACATGCGTACAACATTATCGGTCTTGAGATACATTTGTAGATAATTAGCTTATTTGCAGAATTAATGTAGCATTTCCTATTAAAGACTGGATATAATTTAAATAAAGAGGCTTGAGTTTTATTAACGGCGTGTTCGATATGTTTAGAAAAGGTAAGACCTTTATCTAGAATAACACCAAGATATTTGATCTGAGTCTTCCATTCTATGGGTATGTTATTAATTATTATAGGAGTTAGAGAGTTTGGTCTTCTTTTTGTAAATAATATTGACTGTGTTTTATCAGTATTTATTAATTAAAACGAATAATTCGTCACTAAATGAGCTGAAATGGTTCAGTAATTATGTCGTTCGTTATATGAAATTCATACGAACATGTTCAGGCAGCTGCGTTCCTATATCGATATAAGTAATCGAGTGATTGATGAATGTGATTAATTTTCTATCTAAACCCATCGCATTTATCATCAACCCTGGTTCATTTGCTTCCACTATGATTTTCTGCAAACAATAACGATTTAAATATTTATAGAATTAAAATATATATGTAAATTATAACTAGAAGAAAGAAAGAAAGTATGTTTATTTTCATTTACGAATGTAATATGTGTGTGTGTGTGTGTGTATATATATAACTTTATATTTGAAATATATCTTACCAGCTGCCATGCTAGAGTTATAATTGAGAATATTGTTCGCTACAAATACTTCACCTTCGGCCCGCTGTTTAGAAATAAAGAGATTACAAAATAATTCTTTAAAGTAATGTTTTAAAATAATGTTTTAAAATAATGTATTATCAAGTATATATATGTATACATATAAGTATGTTGTATTTGCGTGTCCGCATATGTGAAGGTAATAAGAGATTAGTGATACCCGGATGATAAATAATAAGGAAGGGTAAAAACACTAAAACTAACAAATGTATTTTTTAAGAGTTACGATTAAAGTGAATTACGAAAAATGAAGACATTATTAACAAGGCAGCGGAAACTTGTTGAATACTATAAAGAAAGTTTAAGCCGGTATAACTGAAAATATATCGAGCAATCGGGAAAAATAAGCAAAATCAGGTTCAAAGGAAGACCAAAACCGAAAACTATGTCGTGTATCATAATTATTTTAAAAAAAATGCACGAATAAATAAATAATAAATAAGTAAAAATTGTATTTTTACATTTAAAATAAGAAACAACAAATATCATCTACACGTACCGAAATAGTGTAAAATTCTCCCCGTGTATCGCGATATATAAATATAAAAACAAAAGAAACGAAGCTTAAAGCAAATAAACTGCAGGAAAAACCACCACCAAAACCTGCATGAAATAAGTATATAATAAAATAAAATAATAACATAAAATATAGTATGTGATAACAGATGATCAGAGTAGCAATAAATAGGAAAATAAATAACTATATACATAAAATAAACTTGAACTTAAATAATAACTATATCTCATCGGGAATGCCGGCTACTCATCATAATAATGTATGTTTAGTTCTTTTATGTTTATATTTCTTATATTTTAATTGGAGACTAGTGCGAGTGTAGTTTCCTATATTGTTTATAATGGAATACTCACTTAGGGTACAGTCATATTTGGTTTGCTGATTTATTGCTTAGTGCACGTATGGTAATTTCGTGCAAACTATCTATCCTAGCATAAAACGGAGCTTTAAAAATAATTCTGCAACATTTATTTTGCATGGCTTGCAATTTAGATAAGTTAGAGTGACTTGCATAAGACCACACAGGACATGCGTACAACATTATCGGTCTTGAGATACATTTGTAGATAATTAGCTTATTTGCAGAATTAATGTAGCATTTCCTATTAAAGACTGGATATAATTTAAATAAAGAGGCTTGAGTTTTATTAACGGCGTGTTCGATATGTTTAGAAAAGGTAAGACCTTTATCTAGAATAACACCAAGATATTTGATCTGAGTCTTCCATTCTATGGGTATGTTATTAATTATTATAGGAGTTAGAGAGTTTGGTCTTCTTTTTGTAAATAATATTGACTGTGTTTTATCAGTATTTATTAATTAAAACGAATAATTCGTCACTAAATGAGCTGAAATGGTTCAGTAATTATGTCGTTCGTTATATGAAATTCATACGAACATGTTCAGGCAGCTGCGTTCCTATATCGATATAAGTAATCGAGTGATTGATGAATGTGATTAATTTTCTATCTAAACCCATCGCATTTATCATCAACCCTGGTTCATTTGCTTCCACTATGATTTTCTGCAAACAATAACGATTTAAATATTTATAGAATTAAAATATATATGTAAATTATAACTAGAAGAAAGAAAGAAAGTATGTTTATTTTCATTTATGAATGTAATATGTGTGTGTGTGTGTGTATATATATATAACTTTATATTTGAAATATATCTTACCAGCTGCCATGCTAGAGTTATAATTGAGAATATTGTTCGCTACAAATACTTCACCTTCGGCCCGCTGTTTAGAAATAAAGAGATTACAAAATAATTCTTTAAAGTAATGTTTTAAAATAATGTTTTAAAATAATGTATTATCAAGTATATTTGTGTATACATATAAGTATGTTGTATTTGCGTGTCCGCATATGTGAAGGTAATAAGAGATTAGTGATACCCGGATGATAAATAATAAGGAAGGGTAAAAACACTAAAACTAACAAATGTATTTTTTAAGAGTTACGATTAAAGTGAATTACGAAAAATGAAGACATTATTAACAAGGCAGCGGAAACTTGTTGAATACTATAAAGAAAGTTTAAGCCGGTATAACTGAAAATATATCGAGCAATCGGGAAAAATAAGCAAAATCAGGTTCAAAGGAAGACCAAAACTGAAAACTATGTCGTGTATCATAATTATTTAAAAAAAAATGCACGAATAAATAAATAATAAATAAGTAAAAATTGTATTTTTACATTTAAAATAAGAAACAACAAATATCATCTACACGTACCGAAATAGTGTAAAATTCTCCCCGTGTATTGCGATATATAAATATAAAAACAAAAGAAACGAAGCTTAAAGCAAATAAACTGCAGGAAAAACCACCACCAAAACCTGCATGAAATAAGTATATAATAAAATAAAATAATAACATAAAATATAGTATGTGATAACAGATGATCAGAGTAGCAATAAATAGGAAAATAAATAACTATATACATAAAATAAACTTGAACTTAAATAATAACTATATCTCATCGGGAATGCCGGCTACTCATCATAATAATGTATGTTTAGTTCTTTTATGTTTATATTTCTTATATTTTAATTGGAGACTAGTGCGAGTGTAGTTTCCTATATTGTTTATAATGGAATACTCACTTAGGGTACAGTCATAAAAAAATTTTTTGGTTTGCTGATTTATTACTTAGTGCACGGATGGTAATTTCGTGCAAACTATCTATCCTAGCATAAAACGGAGCTTTAAAAATAATTCTGCAACATTTATTTTGCATGGCTTGCAATTTAGATAAGTTAGAGTGACTTGCATAAGACCACACAGGACATGCGTACAACATTATCGGTCTTGAGATACATTTGTAGATAATTAGCTTATTT
This sequence comes from Coronaproctus castanopsis, assembly GCA_032883995.1. Classification (NCBI taxonomy): domain Eukaryota; kingdom Metazoa; phylum Arthropoda; class Insecta; order Hemiptera; family Monophlebidae; genus Coronaproctus; species Coronaproctus castanopsis. Next base: position 74,057,813 of record CM065052.1, on the reverse strand, counting down.
GCAGAATTAATGTAGCATTTCCTATTAAAGACTGGATATAATTTAAATAAAGAGGCTTGAGTTTTATTAACGGCGTGTTCGATATGTTTAGAAAAGGTAAGACCTTTATCTAGAATAACACCAAGATATTTGATCTGAGTCTTCCATTCTATGGATATGTTATTAATTATTATAGGAGTTAGAGAGTTTGGTCTTCTTTTTGTAAATAATATTGACTGTGTTTTATCAGTATTTATTAATTAAAACGAATAATTCGTCACTAAATGAGCTGAAATGGTTCAGTAATTATGTCGTTTGTTATATGAAATTCATACGAACATGTTCAGGCAGCTGCGTTCCTATATCGATATAAGTAATCGAGTGATTGATGTATGTGATTAACTTTCTATCTAAACCCATCGCATTTATCGTCAACCCTGGTTCATTTGCTTCCACTATGATTTTCTGCAAACAATAACGATTTAAATATTTATAGAATTAAAATATATATGTAAATTATAACTAGAAGAAAGAAAGAAAGTATGTTTATTTTCATTTACGAATGTAATATGTGTGTGTGTGTGTATATATATATATAACTTTATATTTGAAATATATCTTACCAGCTGCCGTGCTAGAGTTATAATTCAGAATATTGTTCGCTACAAATACTTCACCTTCGGCCCGCTGTTTAGAAATAAAGAGATTACAAAATAATTCTTTAAAGTAATGTTTTAAAATAATGTTTTAAAATAATGTATTATCAAGTATATTTGTGTATACATATAAGTATGTTGTATTTGCGTGTCCGCATATGTGAAGGTAATAAGAGATTAGTGATACCCGGATGATAAATAATAAGGAAGGGTAAAAACACTAAAACTAACAAATGTATTTTTTAAGAGTTACGATTAAAGTGAATTACGAAAAATGAAGACATTATTAACAAGGCAGCGGAAACTTGTTGAATACTATAAAGAAAGTTTAAGCCGGTATAACTGAAAATATATCGAGCAATCGGGAAAAATAAGCAAAATCAGGTTCAAAGGAAGACCAAAACCGAAAACTATGTCGTGTATCATAATTATTTTAAAAAAAATGCACGAATAAATAAATAATAAATAAGTAAAAATTGTATTTTTACATTTAAAATAAGAAACAACAAATATCATCTACACGTACCGAAATAGTGTAAAATTCTCCCCGTGTATCGCGATATATAAATATAAAAACAAAAGAAACGAAGCTTAAAGCAAATAAACTGCAGGAAAAACCACCACCAAAACCTGCATGAAATAAGTATATAATAAAATAAAATAATAACATAAAATATAGTATGTGATAACAGATGATCAGAGTAGCAATAAATAGGAAAATAAATAACTATATACATAAAATAAACTTGAACTTAAATAATAACTATATCTCATCGGGAATGCCGGCTACTCATCATAATAATGTATGTTTAGTTCTTTTATGTTTATATTTCTTATATTTTAATTGGAGACTAGTGCGAGTGTAGTTTCCTATATTGTTTATAATGGAATACTCACTTAGGGTACAGTCATATTTGGTTTGCTGATTTATTACTTAGTGCACGTATGGTAATTTCGTGCAAACTATCTATCCTAGCATAAAACGGAGCTTTAAAAATAATTCTGCAACATTTATTTTGCATGGCTTGCAATTTAGATAAGTTAGAGTGACTTGCATAAGACCACACAGGACATGCGTACAACATTATCGGTCTTGAGATACATTTGTAGATAATTAGCTTATTTGCAGAATTAATGTAGCATTTCCTATTAAAGACTGGATATAATTTAAATAAAGAGGCTTGAGTTTTATTAACGGCGTGTTCGATATGTTTAGAAAAGGTAAGACCTTTATCTAGAATAACACCAAGATATTTGATCTGAGTCTTCCATTCTATGGGTATGTTATTAATTATTATAGGAGTTAGAGAGTTTGGTCTTCTTTTTGTAAATAATATTGACTGTGTTTTATCAGTATTTATTAATTAAAACGAATAATTCGTCACTAAATGAGCTGAAATGGTTCAGTAATTATGTCGTTCGTTATATGAAATTCATACGAACATGTTCAGGCAGCTGCGTTCCTATATCGATATAAGTAATCGAGTGATTGATGAATGTGATTAATTTTCTATCTAAACCCATCGCATTTATCATCAACCCTGGTTCATTTGCTTCCACTATGATTTTCTGCAAACAATAACGATTTAAATATTTATAGAATTAAAATATATATGTAAATTATAACTAGAAGAAAGAAAGAAAGTATGTTTATTTTCATTTACGAATGTAATATGTGTGTGTGTGTGTGTATATATATATAACTTTATATTTGAAATATATCTTACCAGCTGCCATGCTAGAGTTATAATTGAGAATATTGTTCGCTACAAATACTTCACCTTCGGCCCGCTGTTTAGAAATAAAGAGATTACAAAATAATTCTTTAAAGTAATGTTTTAAAATAATGTTTTAAAATAATGTATTATCAAGTATATTTGTGTATACATATAAGTATGTTGTATTTGCGTGTCCGCATATGTGAAGGTAATAAGAGATTAGTGATACCCGGATGATAAATAATAAGGAAGGGTAAAAACACTAAAACTAACAAATGTATTTTTTAAGAGTTACGATTAAAGTGAATTACGAAAAATGAAGACATTATTAACAAGGCAGCGGAAACTTGTTGAATACTATAAAGAAAGTTTAAGCCGGTATAACTGAAAATATATCGAGCAATCGGGAAAAATAAGCAAAATCAGGTTCAAAGGAAGACCAAAACCGAAAACTATGTCGTGTATCATAATTATTTAAAAAAAAATGCACGAATAAATAAATAATAAATAAGTAAAAATTGTATTTTTACATTTAAAATAAGAAACAACAAATATCATCTACACGTACCGAAATAGTGTAAAATTCTCCCCGTGTATTGCGATATATAAATATAAAAACAAAAGAAACGAAGCTTAAAGCAAATAAACTGCAGGAAAAACCACCACCAAAACCTGCATGAAATAAGTATATAATAAAATAAAATAATAACATAAAATATAGTATGTGATAACAGATGATCAGAGTAGCAATAAATAGGAAAATAAATAACTATATACATAAAATAAACTTGAACTTAAATAATAACTATATCTCATCGGGAATGCCGGCTACTCATCATAATAATGTATGTTTAGTTCTTTTATGTTTATATTTCTTATATTTTAATTGGAGACTAGTGCGAGTGTAGTTTCCTATATTGTTTATAATGGAATACTCACTTAGGGTACAGTCATAAAAAAATTTTTTGGTTTGCTGATTTATTACTTAGTGCACGTATGGTAATTTCGTGCAAACTATCTATCCTAGCATAAAACGGAGCTTTAAAAATAATTCTGCAACATTTATTTTGCATGGCTTGCAATTTAGATAAGTTAGAGTGACTTGCATAAGACCACACAGGACATGCGTACAACATTATCGGTCTTGAGATACATTTGTAGATAATTAGCTTATTTGCAGAATTAATGTAGCATTTCCTATTAAAGACTGGATATAATTTAAATAAAGAGGCTTGAGTTTTATTAACGGCGTGTTCGATATGTTTAGAAAAGGTAAGACCTTTATCTAGAATAACACCAAGATATTTGATCTGAGTCTTCCATTCTATGGGTATGTTATTAATTATTATAGGAGTTAGAGAGTTTGGTCTTCTTTTTGTAAATAATATTGACTGTGTTTTATCAGTATTTATTAATTAAAACGAATAATTCGTCACTAAATGAGCTGAAATGGTTCAGTAATTATGTCGTTCGTTATATGAAATTCATACGAACATGTTCAGGCAGCTGCGTTCCTATATCGATATAAGTAATCGAGTGATTGATGAATGTGATTAATTTTCTATCTAAACCCATCGCATTTATCATCAACCCTGGTTCATTTGCTTCCACTATGATTTTCTGCAAACAATAACGATTTAAATATTTATAGAATTAAAATATATATGTAAATTATAACTAGAAGAAAGAAAGAAAGTATGTTTATTTTCATTTACGAATGTAATATGTGTGTGTGTGTGTGTGTATATATATAACTTTATATTTGAAATATATCTTACCAGCTGCCATGCTAGAGTTATAATTGAGAATATTGTTCGCTACAAATACTTCACCTTCGGCCCGCTGTTTAGAAATAAAGAGATTACAAAATAATTCTTTAAAGTAATGTTTTAAAATAATGTTTTAAAATAATGTATTATCAAGTATATTTGTGTATACATATAAGTATGTTGTATTTGCGTGTCCGCATATGTGAAGGTAATAAGAGATTAGTGATACCCGGATGATAAATAATAAGGAAGGGTAAAAACACTAAAACTAACAAATGTATTTTTTAAGAGTTACGATTAAAGTGAATTACGAAAAATGAAGACATTATTAACAAGGCAGCGGAAACTTGTTGAATACTATAAAGAAAGTTTAAGCCGGTATAACTGAAAATATATCGAGCAATCGGGAAAAATAAGCAAAATCAGGTTCAAAGGAAGACCAAAACCGAAAACTATGTCGTGTATCATAATTATTTAAAAAAAAATGCACGAATAAATAAATAATAAATAAGTAAAAATTGTATTTTTACATTTAAAATAAGAAACAACAAATATCATCTACACGTACCGAAATAGTGTAAAATTCTCCCCGTGTATCGCGATATATAAATATAAAAACAAAAGAAACGAAGCTTAAAGCAAATAAACTGCAGGAAAAACCACCACCAAAACCTGCATGAAATAAGTATATAATAAAATAAAATAATAACATAAAATATAGTATGTGATAACAGATGATCAGAGTAGCAATAAATAGGAAAATAAATAACTATATACATAAAATAAACTTGAACTTAAATAATAACTATATCTCATCGGGAATGCCGGCTACTCATCATAATAATGTATGTTTAGTTCTTTTATGTTTATATTTCTTATATTTTAATTGGAGACTAGTGCGAGTGTAGTTTCCTATATTGTTTATAATGGAATACTCACTTAGGGTACAGTCATAAAAAAATTTTTTGGTTTGCTGATTTATTACTTAGTGCACGTATGGTAATTTCGTGCAAACTATCTATCCTAGCATAAAACGGAGCTTTAAAAATAATTCTGCAACATTTATTTTGCATGGCTTGCAATTTAGATAAGTTAGAGTGACTTGCATAAGACCACACAGGACATGCGTACAACATTATCGGTCTTGAGATACATTTGTAGATAATTAGCTTATTTGCAGAATTAATGTAGCATTTCCTATTAAAGACTGGATATAATTTAAATAAAGAGGCTTGAGTTTTATTAACGGCGTGTTCGATATGTTTAGAAAAGGTAAGACCTTTATCTAGAATAACACCAAGATATTTGATCTGAGTCTTCCATTCTATGGGTATGTTATTAATTATTATAGGAGTTAGAGAGTTTGGTCTTCTTTTTGTAAATAATATTGACTGTGTTTTATCAGTATTTATTAATTAAAACGAATAATTCGTCACTAAATGAGCTGAAATGGTTCAGTAATTATGTCGTTCGTTATATGAAATTCATACGAACATGTTCAGGCAGCTGCGTTCCTATATCGATATAAGTAATCGAGTGATTGATGAATGTGATTAATTTTCTATCTAAACCCATCGCATTTATCATCAACCCTGGTTCATTTGCTTCCACTATGATTTTCTGCAAACAATAACGATTTAAATATTTATAGAATTAAAATATATATGTAAATTATAACTAGAAGAAAGAAAGAAAGTATGTTTATTTTCATTTACGAATGTAATATGTGTGTGTGTGTGTGTGTATATATATATAACTTTATATTTGAAATATATCTTACCAGCTGCCATGCTAGAGTTATAATTGAGAATATTGTTCGCTACAAATACTTCACCTTCGGCCCGCTGTTTAGAAATAAAGAGATTACAAAATAATTCTTTAAAGTAATGTTTTAAAATAATGTTTTAAAATAATGTATTATCAAGTATATTTGTGTATACATATAAGTATGTTGTATTTGCGTGTCCGCATATGTGAAGGTAATAAGAGATTAGTGATACCCGGATGATAAATAATAAGGAAGGGTAAAAACACTAAAACTAACAAATGTATTTTTTAAGAGTTACGATTAAAGTGAATTACGAAAAATGAAGACATTATTAACAAGGCAGCGGAAACTTGTTGAATACTATAAAGAAAGTTTAAGCCGGTATAACTGAAAATATATCGAGCAATCGGGAAAAATAAGCAAAATCAGGTTCAAAGGAAGACCAAAACCGAAAACTATGTCGTGTATCATAATTATTTAAAAAAAAATGCACGAATAAATAAATAATAAATAAGTAAAAATTGTATTTTTACATTTAAAATAAGAAACAACAAATATCATCTACACGTACCGAAATAGTGTAAAATTCTCCCCGTGTATTGCGATATATAAATATAAAAACAAAAGAAACGAAGCTTAAAGCAAATAAACTGCAGGAAAAACCACCACCAAAACCTGCATGAAATAAGTATATAATAAAATAAAATAATAACATAAAATATAGTATGTGATAACAGATGATCAGAGTAGCAATAAATAGGAAAATAAATAACTATATACATAAAATAAACTTGAACTTAAATAATAACTATATCTCATCGGGAATGCCGGCTACTCATCATAATAATGTATGTTTAGTTCTTTTATGTTTATATTTCTTATATTTTAATTGGAGACTAGTGCGAGTGTAGTTTCCTATATTGTTTATAATGGAATACTCACTTAGGGTACAGTCATAAAAAAATTTTTTGGTTTGCTGATTTATTACTTAGTGCACGTATGGTAATTTCGTGCAAACTATCTATCCTAGCATAAAACGGAGCTTTAAAAATAATTCTGCAACATTTATTTTGCATGGCTTGCAATTTAGATAAGTTAGAGTGACTTGCATAAGACCACACAGGACATGCGTACAACATTATCGGTCTTGAGATACATTTGTAGATAATTAGCTTATTTGCAGAATTAACGTAGCATTTCCTATTAAAGACTGGATATAATTTAAATAAAGAGGCTTGAGTTTTATTAACGGCGTGTTCGATATGTTTAGAAAAGGTAAGACCTTTATCTAGAATAACACCAAGATATTTGATCTGAGTCTTCCATTCTATGGATATGTTATTAATTATTATAGGAGTTAGAGAGTTTGGTCTTCTTTTTGTAAATAATATTGACTGTGTTTTATCAGTATTTATTAATTAAAACGAATAATTCGTCACTAAATGAGCTGAAATGGTTCAGTAATTATGTCGTTTGTTATATGAAATTCATACGAACATGTTCAGGCAGCTGCGTTCCTATATCGATATAAGTAATCGAGTGATTGATGTATGTGATTAACTTTCTATCTAAACCCATCGCATTTATCGTCAACCCTGGTTCATTTGCTTCCACTATGATTTTCTGCAAACAATAACGATTTAAATATTTATAGAATTAAAATATATATGTAAATTATAACTAGAAGAAAGAAAGAAAGTATGTTTATTTTCATTTACGAATGTAATATGTGTGTGTGTGTGTATATATATATATAACTTTATATTTGAAATATATCTTACCAGCTGCCGTGCTAGAGTTATAATTCAGAATATTGTTCGCTACAAATACTTCACCTTCGGCCCGCTGTTTAGAAATAAAGAGATTACAAAATAATTCTTTAAAGTAATGTTTTAAAATAATGTTTTAAAATAATGTATTATCAAGTATATTTGTGTATACATATAAGTATGTTGTATTTGCGTGTCCGCATATGTGAAGGTAATAAGAGATTAGTGATACCCGGATGATAAATAATAAGGAAGGGTAAAAACACTAAAACTAACAAATGTATTTTTTAAGAGTTACGATTAAAGTGAATTATGAAAAATGAAGACATTATTAACAAGGCAGCGGAAACTTGTTGAATACTATAAAGAAAGTTTAAGCCGGTATAACTGAAAATATATCGAGCAATCGGGAAAAATAAGCAAAATCAGGTTCAAAGGAAGACCAAAACCGAAAACTATGTCGTGTATCATAATTATTTAAAAAAAAATGCACGAATAAATAAATAATAAATAAGTAAAAATTGTATTTTTACATTTAAAATAAGAAACAACAAATATCATCTACACGTACCGAAATAGTGTAAAATTCTCCCCGTGTATCGCGATATATAAATATAAAAACAAAAGAAACGAAGCTTAAAGCAAATAAACTGCAGGAAAAACCACCACCAAAACCTGCATGAAATAAGTATATAATAAAATAAAATAATAACATAAAATATAGTATGTGATAACAGATGATCAGAGTAGCAATAAATAGGAAAATAAATAACTATATACATAAAATAAACTTGAACTTAAATAATAACTATATCTCATCGGGAATGCCGGCTACTCATCATAATAATGTATGTTTAGTTCTTTTATGTTTATATTTCTTATATTTTAATTGGAGACTAGTGCGAGTGTAGTTTCCTATATTGTTTATAATGGAATACTCACTTAGGGTACAGTCATAAAAAAATTTTTTGGTTTGCTGATTTATTACTTAGTGCACGTATGGTAATTTCGTGCAAACTATCTATCCTAGCATAAAACGGAGCTTTAAAAATAATTCTGCAACATTTATTTTGCATGGCTTGCAATTTAGATAAGTTAGAGTGACTTGCATAAGACCACACAGGACATGCGTACAACATTATCGGTCTTGAGATACATTTGTAGATAATTAGCTTATTTGCAGAATTAATGTAGCATTTCCTATTAAAGACTGGATATAATTTAAATAAAGAGGCTTGAGTTTTATTAACGGCGTGTTCGATATGTTTAGAAAAGGTAAGACCTTTATCTAGAATAACACCAAGATATTTGATCTGAGTCTTCCATTCTATGGGTATGTTATTAATTATTATAGGAGTTAGAGAGTTTGGTCTTCTTTTTGTAAATAATATTGACTGTGTTTTATCAGTATTTATTAATTAAAACGAATAATTCGTCACTAAATGAGCTGAAATGGTTCAGTAATTATGTCGTTCGTTATATGAAATTCATACGAACATGTTCAGGCAGCTGCGTTCCTATATCGATATAAGTAATCGAGTGATTGATGAATGTGATTAATTTTCTATCTAAACCCATCGCATTTATCATCAACCCTGGTTCATTTGCTTCCACTATGATTTTCTGCAAACAATAACGATTTAAATATTTATAGAATTAAAATATATATGTAAATTATAACTAGAAGAAAGAAAGAAAGTATGTTTATTTTCATTTACGAATGTAATATGTGTGTGTGTGTGTGTGTATATATATAACTTTATATTTGAAATATATCTTACCAGCTGCCATGCTAGAGTTATAATTGAGAATATTGTTCGCTACAAATACTTCACCTTCGGCCCGCTGTTTAGAAATAAAGAGATTACAAAATAATTCTTTAAAGTAATGTTTTAAAATAATGTTTTAAAATAATGTATTATCAAGTATATTTGTGTATACATATAAGTATGTTGTATTTGCGTGTCCGCATATGTGAAGGTAATAAGAGATTAGTGATACCCGGATGATAAATAATAAGGAAGGGTAAAAACACTAAAACTAACAAATGTATTTTTTAAGAGTTACGATTAAAGTGAATTACGAAAAATGAAGACATTATTAACAAGGCAGCGGAAACTTGTTGAATACTATAAAGAAAGTTTAAGCCGGTATAACTGAAAATATATCGAGCAATCGGGAAAAATAAGCAAAATCAGGTTCAAAGGAAGACCAAAACCGAAAACTATGTCGTGTATCATAATTATTTAAAAAAAAATGCACGAATAAATAAATAATAAATAAGTAAAAATTGTATTTTTACATTTAAAATAAGAAACAACAAATATCATCTACACGTACCGAAATAGTGTAAAATTCTCCCCGTGTATCGCGATATATAAATATAAAAACAAAAGAAACGAAGCTTAAAGCAAATAAACTGCAGGAAAAACCACCACCAAAACCTGCATGAAATAAGTATATAATAAAATAAAATAATAACATAAAATATAGTATGTGATAACAGATGATCAGAGTAGCAATAAATAGGAAAATAAATAACTATATACATAAAATAAACTTGAACTTAAATAATAACTATATCTCATCGGGAATGCCGGCTACTCATCATAATAATGTATGTTTAGTTCTTTTATGTTTATATTTCTTATATTTTAATTGGAGACTAGTGCGAGTGTAGTTTCCTATATTGTTTATAATGGAATACTCACTTAGGGTACAGTCATAAAAAAATTTTTTGGTTTGCTGATTTATTACTTAGTGCACGTATGGTAATTTCGTGCAAACTATCTATCCTAGCATAAAACGGAGCTTTAAAAATAATTCTGCAACATTTATTTTGCATGGCTTGCAATTTAGATAAGTTAGAGTGACTTGCATAAGACCACACAGGACATGCGTACAACATTATCGGTCTTGAGATACATTTGTAGATAATTAGCTTATTTGCAGAATTAATGTAGCATTTCCTATTAAAGACTGGATATAATTTAAATAAAGAGGCTTGAGTTTTATTAACGGCGTGTTCGATATGTTTAGAAAAGGTAAGACCTTTATCTAGAATAACACCAAGATATTTGATCTGAGTCTTCCATTCTATGGGTATGTTATTAATTATTATAGGAGTTAGAGAGTTTGGTCTTCTTTTTGTAAATAATATTGACTGTGTTTTATCAGTATTTATTAATTAAAACGAATAATTCGTCACTAAATGAGCTGAAATGGTTCAGTAATTATGTCGTTCGTTATATGAAATTCATACGAACATGTTCAGGCAGCTGCGTTCCTATATCGATATAAGTAATCGAGTGATTGATGAATGTGATTAATTTTCTATCTAAACCCATCGCATTTATCATCAACCCTGGTTCATTTGCTTCCACTATGATTTTCTGCAAACAATAACGATTTAAATATTTATAGAATTAAAATATATATGTAAATTATAACTAGAAGAAAGAAAGAAAGTATGTTTATTTTCATTTACGAATGTAATATGTGTGTGTGTGTGTGTGTATATATATAACTTTATATTTGAAATATATCTTACCAGCTGCCATGCTAGAGTTATAATTGAGAATATTGTTCGCTACAAATACTTCACCTTCGGCCCGCTGTTTAGAAATAAAGAGATTACAAAATAATTCTTTAAAGTAATGTTTTAAAATAATATTTTAAAATAATGTATTATCAAGTATATTTGTGTATACATATAAGTATGTTGTATTTGCGTGTCCGCATATGTGAAGGTAATAAGAGATTAGTGATACCCGGATGATAAATAATAAGGAAGGGTAAAAACACTAAAACTAACAAATGTATTTTTTAAGAGTTACGATTAAAGTGAATTACGAAAAATGAAGACATTATTAACAAGGCAGCGGAAACTTGTTGAATACTATAAAGAAAGTTTAAGCCGGTATAACTGAAAATATATCGAGCAATCGGGAAAAATAAGCAAAATCAGGTTCAAAGGAAGACCAAAACCGAAAACTATGTCGTGTATCATAATTATTTAAAAAAAAATGCACGAATAAATAAATAATAAATAAGTAAAAATTGTATTTTTACATTTAAAATAAGAAACAACAAATATCATCTACACGTACCGAAATAGTGTAAAATTCTCCCCGTGTATCGCGATATATAAATATAAAAACAAAAGAAACGAAGCTTAAAGCAAATAAACTGCAGGAAAAACCACCACCAAAACCTGCATGAAATAAGTATATAATAAAATAAAATAATAACATAAAATATAGTATGTGATAACAGATGATCAGAGTAGCAATAAATAGGAAAATAAATAACTATATACATAAAATAAACTTGAACTTAAATAATAACTATATCTCATCGGGAATGCCGGCTACTCATCATAATAATGTATGTTTAGTTCTTTTATGTTTATATTTCTTATATTTTAATTGGAGACTAGTGCGAGTGTAGTTTCCTATATTGTTTATAATGGAATACTCACTTAGGGTACAGTCATATTTTTGGTTTGCTGATTTATTACTTAGTGCACGTATGGTAATTTCGTGCAAACTATCTATCCTAGCATAAAACGGAGCTTTAAAAATAATTCTGCAACATTTATTTTGCATGGCTTGCAATTTAGATAAGTTAGAGTGACTTGCATAAGACCACACAGGACATGCGTACAACATTATCGGTCTTGAGATACATTTGTAGATAATTAGCTTATTTGCAGAATTAATGTAGCATTTCCTATTAAAGACTGGATATAATTTAAATAAAGAGGCTTGAGTTTTATTAACGGCGTGTTCGATATGTTTAGAAAAGGTAAGACCTTTATCTAGAATAACACCAAGATATTTGATCTGAGTCTTCCATTCTATGGGTATGTTATTAATTATTATAGGAGTTAGAGAGTTTGGTCTTCTTTTTGTAAATAATATTGACTGTGTTTTATCAGTATTTATTAATTAAAACGAATAATTCGTCACTAAATGAGCTGAAATGGTTCAGTAATTATGTCGTTCGTTATATGAAATTCATACGAACATGTTCAGGCAGCTGCGTTCCTATATCGATATAAGTAATCGAGTGATTGATGAATGTGATTAATTTTCTATCTAAACCCATCGCATTTATCATCAACCCTGGTTCATTTGCTTCCACTATGATTTTCTGCAAACAATAACGATTTAAATATTTATAGAATTAAAATATATATGTAAATTATAACTAGAAGAAAGAAAGAAAGTATGTTTATTTTCATTTACGAATGTAATATGTGTGTGTGTGTGTATATATATATATAACTTTATATTTGAAATATATCTTACCAGCTGCCGTGCTAGAGTTATAATTCAGAATATTGTTCGCTACAAATACTTCACCTTCGGCCCGCTGTTTAGAAATAAAGAGATTACAAAATAATTCTTTAAAGTAATGTTTTAAAATAATGTTTTAAAATAATGTATTATCAAGTATATTTGTGTATACATATAAGTATGTTGTATTTGCGTGTCCGCATATGTGAAGGTAATAAGAGATTAGTGATACCCGGATGATAAATAATAAGGAAGGGTAAAAACACTAAAACTAACAAATGTATTTTTTAAGAGTTACGATTAAAGTGAATTACGAAAAATGAAGACATTATTAACAAGGCAGCGGAAACTTGTTGAATACTATAAAGAAAGTTTAAGCCGGTATAACTGAAAATATATCGAGCAATCGGGAAAAATAAGCAAAATCAGGTTCAAAGGAAGACCAAAACCGAAAACTATGTCGTGTATCATAATTATTAAAAAAAAAATGCACGAATAAATAAATAATAAATAAGTAAAAATTGTATTTTTACATTTAAAATAAGAAACAACAAATATCATCTACACGTACCGAAATAGTGTAAAATTCTCCCCGTGTATTGCGATATATAAATATAAAAACAAAAGAAACGAAGCTTAAAGCAAATAAACTGCAGGAAAAACCACCACCAAAACCTGCATGAAATAAGTATATAATAAAATAAAATAATAACATAAAATATAGTATGTGATAACAGATGATCAGAGTAGCAATAAATAGGAAAATAAATAACTATATACATAAAATAAACTTGAACTTAAATAATAACTATATCTCATCGGGAATGCCGGCTACTCATCATAATAATGTATGTTTAGTTCTTTTATGTTTATATTTCTTATATTTTAATTGGAGACTAGTGCGAGTGTAGTTTCCTATATTGTTTATAATGGAATACTCACTTAGGGTACAGTCATAAAAAAATTTTTTGGTTTGCTGATTTATTACTTAGTGCACGTATGGTAATTTCGTGCAAACTATCTATCCTAGCATAAAACGGAGCTTTAAAAATAATTCTGCAACATTTATTTTGCATGGCTTGCAATTTAGATAAGTTAGAGTGACTTGCATAAGACCACACAGGACATGCGTACAACATTATCGGTCTTGAGATACATTTGTAGATAATTAGCTTATTTGCAGAATTAACGTAGCATTTCCTATTAAAGACTGGATATAATTTAAATAAAGAGGCTTGAGTTTTATTAACGGCGTGTTCGATATGTTTAGAAAAGGTAAGACCTTTATCTAGAATAACACCAAGATATTTGATCTGAGTCTTCCATTCTATGGGTATGTTATTAATTATTATAGGAGTTAGAGAGTTTGGTCTTCTTTTTGTAAATAATATTGACTGTGTTTTATCAGTATTTATTAATTAAAACGAATAATTCGTCACTAAATGAGCTGAAATGGTTCAGTAATTATGTCGTTCGTTATATGAAATTCATACGAACATGTTCAGGCAGCTGCGTTCCTATATCGATATAAGTAATCGAGTGATTGATGAATGTGATTAATTTTCTATCTAAACCCATCGCATTTATCATCAACCCTGGTTCATTTGCTTCCACTATGATTTTCTGCAAACAATAACGATTTAAATATTTATAGAATTAAAATATATATGTAAATTATAACTAGAAGAAAGAAAGAAAGTATGTTTATTTTCATTTACGAATGTAATATGTGTGTGTGTGTGTGTGTATATATATATAACTTTATATTTGAAATATATCTTACCAGCTGCCATGCTAGAGTTATAATTGAGAATATTGTTCGCTACAAATACTTCACCTTCGGCCCGCTGTTTAGAAATAAAGAGATTACAAAATAATTCTTTAAAGTAATGTTTTAAAATAATGTTTTAAAATAATGTATTATCAAGTATATTTGTGTATACATATAAGTATGTTGTATTTGCGTGTCCGCATATGTGAAGGTAATAAGAGATTAGTGATACCCGGATGATAAATAATAAGGAAGGGTAAAAACACTAAAACTAACAAATGTATTTTTTAAGAGTTACGATTAAAGTGAATTACAAAAAATGAAGACATTATTAACAAGGCAGCGGAAACTTGTTGAATACTATAAAGAAAGTTTAAGCCGGTATAACTGAAAATATATCGAGCAATCGGGAAAAATAAGCAAAATCAGGTTCAAAGGAAGACCAAAACCGAAAACTATGTCGTGTATCATAATTATTAAAAAAAAAATGCACGAATAAATAAATAATAAATAAGTAAAAATTGTATTTTTACATTTAAAATAAGAAACAACAAATATCATCTACACGTACCGAAATAGTGTAAAATTCTCCCCGTGTATTGCGATATATAAATATAAAAACAAAAGAAACGAAGCTTAAAGCAAATAAACTGCAGGAAAAACCACCACCAAAACCTGCATGAAATAAGTATATAATAAAATAAAATAATAACATAAAATATAGTATGTGATAACAGATGATCAGAGTAGCAATAAATAGGAAAATAAATAACTATATACATAAAATAAACTTGAACTTAAATAATAACTATATCTCATCGGGAATGCCGGCTACTCATCATAATAATGTATGTTTAGTTCTTTTATGTTTATATTTCTTATATTTTAATTGGAGACTAGTGCGAGTGTAGTTTCCTATATTGTTTATAATGGAATACTCACTTAGGGTACAGTCATAAAAAAATTTTTTGGTTTGCTGATTTATTACTTAGTGCACGTATGGTAATTTCGTGCAAACTATCTATCCTAGCATAAAACGGAGCTTTAAAAATAATTCTGCAACATTTATTTTGCATGGCTTGCAATTTAGATAAGTTAGAGTGACTTGCATAAGACCACACAGGACATGCGTACAACATTATCGGTCTTGAGATACATTTGTAGATAATTAGCTTATTTGCAGAATTAACGTAGCATTTCCTATTAAAGACTGGATATAATTTAAATAAAGAGGCTTGAGTTTTATTAACGGCGTGTTCGATATGTTTAGAAAAGGTAAGACCTTTATCTAGAATAACACCAAGATATTTGATCTGAGTCTTCCATTCTATGGATATGTTATTAATTATTATAGGAGTTAGAGAGTTTGGTCTTCTTTTTGTAAATAATATTGACTGTGTTTTATCAGTATTTATTAATTAAAACGAATAATTCGTCACTAAATGAGCTGAAATGGTTCAGTAATTATGTCGTTTGTTATATGAAATTCATACGAACATGTTCAGGCAGCTGCGTTCCTATATCGATATAAGTAATCGAGTGATTGATGTATGTGATTAACTTTCTATCTAAACCCATCGCATTTATCGTCAACCCTGGTTCATTTGCTTCCACTATGATTTTCTGCAAACAATAACGATTTAAATATTTATAGAATTAAAATATATATGTAAATTATAACTAGAAGAAAGAAAGAAAGTATGTTTATTTTCATTTACGAATGTAATATGTGTGTGTGTGTGTATATATATATATAACTTTATATTTGAAATATATCTTACCAGCTGCCGTGCTAGAGTTATAATTCAGAATATTGTTCGCTACAAATACTTCACCTTCGGCCCGCTGTTTAGAAATAAAGAGATTACAAAATAATTCTTTAAAGTAATGTTTTAAAATAATGTTTTAAAATAATGTATTATCAAGTATATTTGTGTATACATATAAGTATGTTGTATTTGCGTGTCCGCATATGTGAAGGTAATAAGAGATTAGTGATACCCGGATGATAAATAATAAGGAAGGGTAAAAACACTAAAACTAACAAATGTATTTTTTAAGAGTTACGATTAAAGTGAATTACAAAAAATGAAGACATTATTAACAAGGCAGCGGAAACTTGTTGAATACTATAAAGAAAGTTTAAGCCGGTATAACTGAAAATATATCGAGCAATCGGGAAAAATAAGCAAAATCAGGTTCAAAGGAAGACCAAAACCGAAAACTATGTCGTGTATCATAATTATTAAAAAAAAAATGCACGAATAAATAAATAATAAATAAGTAAAAATTGTATTTTTACATTTAAAATAAGAAACAACAAATATCATCTACACGTACCGAAATAGTGTAAAATTCTCCCCGTGTATTGCGATATATAAATATAAAAACAAAAGAAACGAAGCTTAAAGCAAATAAACTGCAGGAAAAACCACCACCAAAACCTGCATGAAATAAGTATATAATAAAATAAAATAATAACATAAAATATAGTATGTGATAACAGATGATCAGAGTAGCAATAAATAGGAAAATAAATAACTATATACATAAAATAAACTTGAACTTAAATAATAACTATATCTCATCGGGAATGCCGGCTACTCATCATAATAATGTATGTTTAGTTCTTTTATGTTTATATTTCTTATATTTTAATTGGAGACTAGTGCGAGTGTAGTTTCCTATATTGTTTATAATGGAATACTCACTTAGGGTACAGTCATAAAAAAAT
The DNA here is from genome assembly GCA_032883995.1 of Coronaproctus castanopsis. Classification (NCBI taxonomy): domain Eukaryota; kingdom Metazoa; phylum Arthropoda; class Insecta; order Hemiptera; family Monophlebidae; genus Coronaproctus; species Coronaproctus castanopsis. The sequence goes on along the minus strand of CM065052.1, from coordinate 74,040,349 downwards.
TTTTTGGTTTGCTGATTTATTACTTAGTGCACGTATGGTAATTTCGTGCAAACTATCTATCCTAGCATAAAACGGAGCTTTAAAAATAATTCTGCAACATTTATTTTGCATGGCTTGCAATTTAGATAAGTTAGAGTGACTTGCATAAGACCACACAGGACATGCGTACAACATTATCGGTCTTGAGATACATTTGTAGATAATTAGCTTATTTGCAGAATTAACGTAGCATTTCCTATTAAAGACTGGATATAATTTAAATAAAGAGGCTTGAGTTTTATTAACGGCGTGTTCGATATGTTTAGAAAAGGTAAGACCTTTATCTAGAATAACACCAAGATATTTGATCTGAGTCTTCCATTCTATGGGTATGTTATTAATTATTATAGGAGTTAGAGAGTTTGGTCTTCTTTTTGTAAATAATATTGACTGTGTTTTATCAGTATTTATTAATTAAAACGAATAATTCGTCACTAAATGAGCTGAAATGGTTCAGTAATTATGTCGTTCGTTATATGAAATTCATACGAACATGTTCAGGCATCTGCGTTCCTATATCGATATAAGTAATCGAGTGATTGATGAATGTGATTAATTTTCTATCTAAACCCATCGCATTTATCATCAACCCTGGTTCATTTGCTTCCACTATGATTTTCTGCAAACAATAACGATTTAAATATTTATAGAATTAAAATATATATGTAAATTATAACTAGAAGAAAGAAAGAAAGTATGTTTATTTTCATTTACGAATGTAATATGTGTGTGTGTGTGTGTGTGTATATATATATAACTTTATATTTGAAATATATCTTACCAGCTGCCATGCTTGAGTTATAATTGAGAATATTGTTCGCTACAAATACTTCACCTTCGGCCCGCTGTTTAGAAATAAAGAGATTACAAAATAATTCTTTAAAGTAATGTTTTAAAATAATGTTTTAAAATAATGTATTATCAAGTATATTTGTGTATACATATAAGTATGTTGTATTTGCGTGTCCGCATATGTGAAGGTAATAAGAGATTAGTGATACCCGGATGATAAATAATAAGGAAGGGTAAAAACACTAAAACTAACAAATGTATTTTTTAAGAGTTACGATTAAAGTGAATTACAAAAAATGAAGACATTATTAACAAGGCAGCGGAAACTTGTTGAATACTATAAAGAAAGTTTAAGCCGGTATAACTGAAAATATATCGAGCAATCGGGAAAAATAAGCAAAATCAGGTTCAAAGGAAGACCAAAACCGAAAACTATGTCGTGTATCATAATTATTAAAAAAAAAATGCACGAATAAATAAATAATAAATAAGTAAAAATTGTATTTTTACATTTAAAATAAGAAACAACAAATATCATCTACACGTACCGAAATAGTGTAAAATTCTCCCCGTGTATTGCGATATATAAATATAAAAACAAAAGAAACGAAGCTTAAAGCAAATAAACTGCAGGAAAAACCACCACCAAAACCTGCATGAAATAAGTATATAATAAAATAAAATAATAACATAAAATATAGTATGTGATAACAGATGATCAGAGTAGCAATAAATAGGAAAATAAATAACTATATACATAAAATAAACTTGAACTTAAATAATAACTATATCTCATCGGGAATGCCGGCTACTCATCATAATAATGTATGTTTAGTTCTTTTATGTTTATATTTCTTATATTTTAATTGGAGACTAGTGCGAGTGTAGTTTCCTATATTGTTTATAATGGAATACTCACTTAGGGTACAGTCATAAAAAAATTTTTTGGTTTGCTGATTTATTACTTAGTGCACGTATGGTAATTTCGTGCAAACTATCTATCCTAGCATAAAACGGAGCTTTAAAAATAATTCTGCAACATTTATTTTGCATGGCTTGCAATTTAGATAAGTTAGAGTGACTTGCATAAGACCACACAGGACATGCGTACAACATTATCGGTCTTGAGATACATTTGTAGATAATTAGCTTATTTGCAGAATTAACGTAGCATTTCCTATTAAAGACTGGATATAATTTAAATAAAGAGGCTTGAGTTTTATTAACGGCGTGTTCGATATGTTTAGAAAAGGTAAGACCTTTATCTAGAATAACACCAAGATATTTGATCTGAGTCTTCCATTCTATGGATATGTTATTAATTATTATAGGAGTTAGAGAGTTTGGTCTTCTTTTTGTAAATAATATTGACTGTGTTTTATCAGTATTTATTAATTAAAACGAATAATTCGTCACTAAATGAGCTGAAATGGTTCAGTAATTATGTCGTTTGTTATATGAAATTCATACGAACATGTTCAGGCAGCTGCGTTCCTATATCGATATAAGTAATCGAGTGATTGATGTATGTGATTAACTTTCTATCTAAACCCATCGCATTTATCGTCAACCCTGGTTCATTTGCTTCCACTATGATTTTCTGCAAACAATAACGATTTAAATATTTATAGAATTAAAATATATATGTAAATTATAACTAGAAGAAAGAAAGAAAGTATGTTTATTTTCATTTACGAATGTAATATGTGTGTGTGTGTGTATATATATATATAACTTTATATTTGAAATATATCTTACCAGCTGCCGTGCTAGAGTTATAATTCAGAATATTGTTCGCTACAAATACTTCACCTTCGGCCCGCTGTTTAGAAATAAAGAGATTACAAAATAATTCTTTAAAGTAATGTTTTAAAATAATGTTTTAAAATAATGTATTATCAAGTATATTTGTGTATACATATAAGTATGTTGTATTTGCGTGTCCGCATATGTGAAGGTAATAAGAGATTAGTGATACCCGGATGATAAATAATAAGGAAGGGTAAAAACACTAAAACTAACAAATGTATTTTTTAAGAGTTACGATTAAAGTGAATTACAAAAAATGAAGACATTATTAACAAGGCAGCGGAAACTTGTTGAATACTATAAAGAAAGTTTAAGCCGGTATAACTGAAAATATATCGAGCAATCGGGAAAAATAAGCAAAATCAGGTTCAAAGGAAGACCAAAACCGAAAACTATGTCGTGTATCATAATTATTAAAAAAAAAATGCACGAATAAATAAATAATAAATAAGTAAAAATTGTATTTTTACATTTAAAATAAGAAACAACAAATATCATCTACACGTACCGAAATAGTGTAAAATTCTCCCCGTGTATTGCGATATATAAATATAAAAACAAAAGAAACGAAGCTTAAAGCAAATAAACTGCAGGAAAAACCACCACCAAAACCTGCATGAAATAAGTATATAATAAAATAAAATAATAACATAAAATATAGTATGTGATAACAGATGATCAGAGTAGCAATAAATAGGAAAATAAATAACTATATACATAAAATAAACTTGAACTTAAATAATAACTATATCTCATCGGGAATGCCGGCTACTCATCATAATAATGTATGTTTAGTTCTTTTATGTTTATATTTCTTATATTTTAATTGGAGACTAGTGCGAGTGTAGTTTCCTATATTGTTTATAATGGAATACTCACTTAGGGTACAGTCATAAAAAAATTTTTTGGTTTGCTGATTTATTACTTAGTGCACGTATGGTAATTTCGTGCAAACTATCTATCCTAGCATAAAACGGAGCTTTAAAAATAATTCTGCAACATTTATTTTGCATGGCTTGCAATTTAGATAAGTTAGAGTGACTTGCATAAGACCACACAGGACATGCGTACAACATTATCGGTCTTGAGATACATTTGTAGATAATTAGCTTATTTGCAGAATTAACGTAGCATTTCCTATTAAAGACTGGATATAATTTAAATAAAGAGGCTTGAGTTTTATTAACGGCGTGTTCGATATGTTTAGAAAAGGTAAGACCTTTATCTAGAATAACACCAAGATATTTGATCTGAGTCTTCCATTCTATGGGTATGTTATTAATTATTATAGGAGTTAGAGAGTTTGGTCTTCTTTTTGTAAATAATATTGACTGTGTTTTATCAGTATTTATTAATTAAAACGAATAATTCGTCACTAAATGAGCTGAAATGGTTCAGTAATTATGTCGTTCGTTATATGAAATTCATACGAACATGTTCAGGCATCTGCGTTCCTATATCGATATAAGTAATCGAGTGATTGATGAATGTGATTAATTTTCTATCTAAACCCATCGCATTTATCATCAACCCTGGTTCATTTGCTTCCACTATGATTTTCTGCAAACAATAACGATTTAAATATTTATAGAATTAAAATATATATGTAAATTATAACTAGAAGAAAGAAAGAAAGTATGTTTATTTTCATTTACGAATGTAATATGTGTGTGTGTGTGTGTGTGTATATATATATAACTTTATATTTGAAATATATCTTACCAGCTGCCATGCTTGAGTTATAATTGAGAATATTGTTCGCTACAAATACTTCACCTTCGGCCCGCTGTTTAGAAATAAAGAGATTACAAAATAATTCTTTAAAGTAATGTTTTAAAATAATGTTTTAAAATAATGTATTATCAAGTATATTTGTGTATACATATAAGTATGTTGTATTTGCATGTCCGCATATGTGAAGGTAATAAGAGATTAGTGATACCCGGATGATAAATAATAAGGAAGGGTAAAAACACTAAAACTAACAAATGTATTTTTTAAGAGTTACGATTAAAGTGAATTACGAAAAATGAAGACATTATTAACAAGGCAGCGGAAACTTGTTGAATACTATAAAGAAAGTTTAAGCCGGTATAACTGAAAATATATCGAGCAATCGGGAAAAATAAGCAAAATCGGGTTCAAAGGAAGACCAAAACCGAAAACTATGTCGTGTATCATAATTATTAAAAAAAAAATGCACGAATAAATAAATAATAAATAAGTAAAAATTGTATTTTTACATTTAAAATAAGAAACAACAAATATCATCTACACGTACCGAAATAGTGTAAAATTCTCCCCGTGTATCGCGATATATAAATATAAAAACAAAAGAAACGAAGCTTAAAGCAAATAAACTGCAGGAAAAACCACCACCAAAACCTGCATGAAATAAGTATATAATAAAATAAAATAATAACATAAAATATAGTATGTGATAACAGATGATCAGAGTAGCAATAAATAGGAAAATAAATAACTATATACATAAAATAAACTTGAACTTAAATAATAACTATATCTCATCGGGAATGCCGGCTACTCATCATAATAATGTATGTTTAGTTCTTTTATGTTTATATTTCTTATATTTTAATTGGAGACTAGTGCGAGTGTAGTTTCCTATATTGTTTATAATGGAATACTCACTTAGGGTACAGTCATAAAAAAATTTTTTGGTTTGCTGATTTATTACTTAGTGCACGTATGGTAATTTTGTGCAAACTATCTATCCTAGCATAAAACGGAGCTTTAAAAATAATTCTGCAACATTTATTTTGCATGGCTTGCAATTTAGATAAGTTAGAGTGACTTGCATAAGACCACACAGGACATGCGTACAACATTATCGGTCTTGAGATACATTTGTAGATAATTAGCTTATTTGCAGAATTAACGTAGCATTTCCTATTAAAGACTGGATATAATTTAAATAAAGAGGCTTGAGTTTTATTAACGGCGTGTTCGATATGTTTAGAAAAGGTAAGACCTTTATCTAGAATAACACCAAGATATTTGATCTGAGTCTTCCATTCTATGGATATGTTATTAATTATTATAGGAGTTAGAGAGTTTGGTCTTCTTTTTGTAAATAATATTGACTGTGTTTTATCAGTATTTATTAATTAAAACGAATAATTCGTCACTAAATGAGCTGAAATGGTTCAGTAATTATGTCGTTTGTTATATGAAATTCATACGAACATGTTCAGGCAGCTGCGTTCCTATATCGATATAAGTAATCGAGTGATTGATGTATGTGATTAACTTTCTATCTAAACCCATCGCATTTATCATCAACCCTGGTTCATTTGCTTCCACTATGATTTTCTGCAAACAATAACGATTTAAATATTTATAGAATTAAAATATATATGTAAATTATAACTAGAAGAAAGAAAGAAAGTATGTTTATTTTCATTTACGAATGTAATATGTGTGTGTGTGTGTGTATATATATATATATATATAACTTTATATTTGAAATATATCTTACCAGCTGCCGTGCTAGAGTTATAATTCAGAATATTGTTTGCTACAAATACTTCACCTTCGGCCCGCTGTTTAGAAATAAAGAGATTACAAAATAATTCTTTAAAGTAATGTTTTAAAATAATGTTTTAAAATAATGTATTATCAAGTATATTTGTGTATACATATAAGTATGTTGTATTTGCGTGTCCGCATATGTGAAGGTAATAAGAGATTAGTGATACCCGGATGATAAATAATAAGGAAGGGTAAAAACACTAAAACTAACAAATGTATTTTTTAAGAGTTACGATTAAAGTGAATTACGAAAAATGAAGACATTATTAACAAGGCAGCGGAAACTTGTTGAATACTATAAAGAAAGTTTAAGCCGGTATAACTGAAAATATATCGAGCAATCGGGAAAAATAAGCAAAATCAGGTTCAAAGGAAGACCAAAACCGAAAACTATGTCGTGTATCATAATTATTAAAAAAAAATGCAGGAATAAATAAATAATAAATAAGTAAAAATTGTATTTTTACATTTAAAATAAGAAACAACAAATATCATCTACACGTACCGAAATAGTGTAAAATTCTCCCCGTGTATCGCGATATATAAATATAAAAACAAAAGAAACGAAGCTTAAAGCAAATAAACTGCAGGAAAAACCACCACCAAAACCTGCATGAAATAAGTATATAATAAAATAAAATAATAACATAAAATATAGTATGTGATAACAGATGATCAGAGTAGCAATAGATAGGAAAATAAATAACTATATACATAAAATAAACTTGAACTTAAATAATAACTATATCTCATCGGGAATGCCGGCTACTCATCATAATAATGTATGTTTAGTTCTTTTATGTTTATATTTCTTATATTTTAATTGGAGACTAGTGCGAGTGTAGTTTCCTATATTGTTTATAATGGAATACTCACTTAGGGTACAGTCATAAAAAAATTTTTTGGTTTGCTGATTTATTACTTAGTGCACGTATGGTAATTTCGTGCAAACTATCTATCCTAGCATAAAACGGAGCTTTAAAAATAATTCTGCAACATTTATTTTGCATGGCTTGCAATTTAGATAAGTTAGAGTGACTTGCATAAGACCACACAGGACATGCATACAACATTATCGGTCTTGAGATACATTTGTAGATAATTAGCTTATTTGCAGAATTAACGTAGCATTTCCTATTAAAGACTGGATATAATTTAAATAAAGAGGCTTGAGTTTTATTAACGGCGTGTTCGATATGTTTAGAAAAGGTAAGACCTTTATCTAGAATAACACCAAGATATTTGATCTGAGTCTTCCATTCTATGGGTATGTTATTAATTATTATAGGAGTTAGAGAGTTTGGTCTTCTTTTTGTAAATAATATTGACTGTGTTTTATCAGTATTTATTAATTAAAACGAATAATTCGTCACTAAATGAGCTGAAATGGTTCAGTAATTATGTCGTTCGTTATATGAAATTCATACGAACATGTTCAGGCATCTGCGTTCCTATATCGATATAAGTAATCGAGTAATTGATGAATGTGATTAATTTTCTATCTAAACCCATCGCATTTATCATCAACCCTGGTTCATTTGCTTCCACTATGATTTTCTGCAAACAATAACGATTTAAATATTTATAGAATTAAAATATATATGTAAATTATAACTAGAAGAAAGAAAGAAAGTATGTTTATTTTCATTTACGAATGTAATATGTGTGTGTGTGTGTGTGTGTATATATATATAACTTTATATTTGAAATATATCTTACCAGCTGCCATGCTTGAGTTATAATTGAGAATATTGTTCGCTACAAATACTTCACCTTCGGCCCGCTGTTTAGAAATAAAGAGATTACAAAATAATTCTTTAAAGTAATGTTTTAAAATAATGTTTTAAAATAATGTATTATCAAGTATATTTGTGTATACATATAAGTATGTTGTATTTGCGTGTCCGCATATGTGAAGGTAATAAGAGATTAGTGATACCCGGATGATAAATAATAAGGAAGGGTAAAAACACTAAAACTAACAAATGTATTTTTTAAGAGTTACGATTAAAGTGAATTACAAAAAATGAAGACATTATTAACAAGGCAGCGGAAACTTGTTGAATACTATAAAGAAAGTTTAAGCCGGTATAACTGAAAATATATCGAGCAATCGGGAAAAATAAGCAAAATCAGGTTCAAAGGAAGACCAAAACCGAAAACTATGTCGTGTATCATAATTATTAAAAAAAAAATGCACGAATAAATAAATAATAAATAAGTAAAAATTGTATTTTTACATTTAAAATAAGAAACAACAAATATCATCTACACGTACCGAAATAGTGTAAAATTCTCCCCGTGTATTGCGATATATAAATATAAAAACAAAAGAAACGAAGCTTAAAGCAAATAAACTGCAGGAAAAACCACCACCAAAACCTGCATGAAATAAGTATATAATAAAATAAAATAATAACATAAAATATAGTATGTGATAACAGATGATCAGAGTAGCAATAAATAGGAAAATAAATAACTATATACATAAAATAAACTTGAACTTAAATAATAACTATATCTCATCGGGAATGCCGGCTACTCATCATAATAATGTATGTTTAGTTCTTTTATGTTTATATTTCTTATATTTTAATTGGAGACTAGTGCGAGTGTAGTTTCCTATATTGTTTATAATGGAATACTCACTTAGGGTACAGTCATAAAAAAATTTTTTGGTTTGCTGATTTATTACTTAGTGCACGTATGGTAATTTCGTGCAAACTATCTATCCTAGCATAAAACGGAGCTTTAAAAATAATTCTGCAACATTTATTTTGCATGGCTTGCAATTTAGATAAGTTAGAGTGACTTGCATAAGACCACACAGGACATGCGTACAACATTATCGGTCTTGAGATACATTTGTAGATAATTAGCTTATTTGCAGAATTAACGTAGCATTTCCTATTAAAGACTGGATATAATTTAAATAAAGAGGCTTGAGTTTTATTAACGGCGTGTTCGATATGTTTAGAAAAGGTAAGACCTTTATCTAGAATAACACCAAGATATTTGATCTGAGTCTTCCATTCTATGGATATGTTATTAATTATTATAGGAGTTAGAGAGTTTGGTCTTCTTTTTGTAAATAATATTGACTGTGTTTTATCAGTATTTATTAATTAAAACGAATAATTCGTCACTAAATGAGCTGAAATGGTTCAGTAATTATGTCGTTCGTTATATGAAATTCATACGAACATGTTCAGGCATCTGCGTTCCTATATCGATATAAGTAATCGAGTGATTGATGAATGTGATTAATTTTCTATCTAAACCCATCGCATTTATCATCAACCCTGGTTCATTTGCTTCCACTATGATTTTCTGCAAACAATAACGATTTAAATATTTATAGAATTAAAATATATATGTAAATTATAACTAGAAGAAAGAAAGAAAGTATGTTTATTTTCATTTACGAATGTAATATGTGTGTGTGTGTGTGTGTGTATATATATATAACTTTATATTTGAAATATATCTTACCAGCTGCCATGCTTGAGTTATAATTGAGAATATTGTTCGCTACAAATACTTCACCTTCGGCCCGCTGTTTAGAAATAAAGAGATTACAAAATAATTCTTTAAAGTAATGTTTTAAAATAATGTTTTAAAATAATGTATTATCAAGTATATTTGTGTATACATATAAGTATGTTGTATTTGCGTGTCCGCATATGTGAAGGTAATAAGAGATTAGTGATACCCGGATGATAAATAATAAGGAAGGGTAAAAACACTAAAACTAACAAATGTATTTTTTAAGAGTTACGATTAAAGTGAATTACAAAAAATGAAGACATTATTAACAAGGCAGCGGAAACTTGTTGAATACTATAAAGAAAGTTTAAGCCGGTATAACTGAAAATATATCGAGCAATCGGGAAAAATAAGCAAAATCAGGTTCAAAGGAAGACCAAAACCGAAAACTATGTCGTGTATCATAATTATTAAAAAAAAAATGCACGAATAAATAAATAATAAATAAGTAAAAATTGTATTTTTACATTTAAAATAAGAAACAACAAATATCATCTACACGTACCGAAATAGTGTAAAATTCTCCCCGTGTATCGCGATATATAAATATAAAAACAAAAGAAACGAAGCTTAAAGCAAATAAACTGCAGGAAAAACCACCACCAAAACCTGCATGAAATAAGTATATAATAAAATAAAATAATAACATAAAATATAGTATGTGATAACAGATGATCAGAGTAGCAATAAATAGGAAAATAAATAACTATATACATAAAATAAACTTGAACTTAAATAATAACTATATCTCATCGGGAATGCCGGCTACTCATCATAATAATGTATGTTTAGTTCTTTTATGTTTATATTTCTTATATTTTAATTGGAGACTAGTGCGAGTGTAGTTTCCTATATTGTTTATAATGGAATACTCACTTAGGGTACAGTCATAAAAAAATTTTTTGGTTTGCTGATTTATTACTTAGTGCACGTATGGTAATTTCGTGCAAACTATCTATCCTAGCATAAAACAGAGCTTTAAAAATAATTCTGCAACATTTATTTTGCATGGCTTGCAATTTAGATAAGTTAGAGTGACTTGCATAAGACCACACAGGACATGCGTACAACATTATCGGTCTTGAGATACATTTGTAGATAATTAGCTTATTTGCAGAATTAACGTAGCATTTCCTATTAAAGACTGGATATAATTTAAATAAAGAGGCTTGAGTTTTATTAACGGCGTGTTCGATATGTTTAGAAAAGGTAAGACCTTTATCTAGAATAACACCAAGATATTTGATCTGAGTCTTCCATTCTATGGGTATGTTATTAATTATTATAGGAGTTAGAGAGTTTGGTCTTCTTTTTGTAAATAATATTGACTGTGTTTTATCAGTATTTATTAATTAAAACGAATAATTCGTCACTAAATGAGCTGAAATGGTTCAGTAATTATGTCGTTCGTTATATGAAATTCATACGAACATGTTCAGGCATCTGCGTTCCTATATCGATATAAGTAATCGAGTAATTGATGAATGTGATTAATTTTCTATCTAAACCCATCGCATTTATCATCAACCCTGGTTCATTTGCTTCCACTATGATTTTCTGCAAACAATAACGATTTAAATATTTATAGAATTAAAATATATATGTAAATTATAACTAGAAGAAAGAAAGAAAGTATGTTTATTTTCATTTACAAATGTAATATGTGTGTGTGTGTGTGTGTGTGTATATATATATAACTTTATATTTGAAATATATCTTACCAGCTGCCATGCTTGAGTTATAATTGAGAATATTGTTCGCTACAAATACTTCACCTTCGGCCCGCTGTTTAGAAATAAAGAGATTACAAAATAATTCTTTAAAGTAATGTTTTAAAATAATGTTTTAAAATAATGTATTATCAAGTATATTTGTGTATACATATAAGTATGTTGTATTTGCGTGTCCGCATATGTGAAGGTAATAAGAGATTAGTGATACCCGGATGATAAATAATAAGGAAGGGTAAAAACACTAAAACTAACAAATGTATTTTTTAAGAGTTACGATTAAAGTGAATTACAAAAAATGAAGACATTATTAACAAGGCAGCGGAAACTTGTTGAATACTATAAAGAAAGTTTAAGCCGGTATAACTGAAAATATATCGAGCAATCGGGAAAAATAAGCAAAATCAGGTTCAAAGGAAGACCAAAACCGAAAACTATGTCGTGTATCATAATTATTAAAAAAAAAATGCACGAATAAATAAATAATAAATAAGTAAAAATTGTATTTTTACATTTAAAATAAGAAACAACAAATATCATCTACACGTACCGAAATAGTGTAAAATTCTCCCCGTGTATCGCGATATATAAATATAAAAACAAAAGAAACGAAGCTTAAAGCAAATAAACTGCAGGAAAAACCACCACCAAAACCTGCATGAAATAAGTATATAATAAAATAAAATAATAACATAAAATATAGTATGTGATAACAGATGATCAGAGTAGCAATAAATAGGAAAATAAATAACTATATACATAAAATAAACTTGAACTTAAATAATAACTATATCTCATCGGGAATGCCGGCTACTCATCATAATAATGTATGTTTAGTTCTTTTATGTTTATATTTCTTATATTTTAATTGGAGACTAGTGCGAGTGTAGTTTCCTATATTGTTTATAATGGAATACTCACTTAGGGTACAGTCATAAAAAAATTTTTTGGTTTGCTGATTTATTACTTAGTGCACGTATGGTAATTTCGTGCAAACTATCTATCCTAGCATAAAACGGAGCTTTAAAAATAATTCTGCAACATTTATTTTGCATGGCTTGCAATTTAGATAAGTTAGAGTGACTTGCATAAGACCACACAGGACATGCGTACAACATTATCGGTCTTGAGATACATTTGTAGATAATTAGCTTATTTGCAGAATTAACGTAGCATTTCCTATTAAAGACTGGATATAATTTAAATAAAGAGGCTTGAGTTTTATTAACGGCGTGTTCGATATGTTTAGAAAAGGTAAGACCTTTATCTAGAATAACACCAAGATATTTGATCTGAGTCTTCCATTCTATGGGTATGTTATTAATTATTATAGGAGTTAGAGAGTTTGGTCTTCTTTTTGTAAATAATATTGACTGTGTTTTATCAGTATTTATTAATTAAAACGAATAATTCGTCACTAAATGAGCTGAAATGGTTCAGTAATTATGTCGTTCGTTATATGAAATTCATACGAACATGTTCAGGCATCTGCGTTCCTATATCGATATAAGTAATCGAGTAATTGATGAATGTGATTAATTTTCTATCTAAACCCATCGCATTTATCATCAACCCTGGTTCATTTGCTTCCACTATGATTTTCTGCAAACAATAACGATTTAAATATTTATAGAATTAAAATATATATGTAAATTATAACTAGAAGAAAGAAAGAAAGTATGTTTATTTTCATTTACGAATGTAATATGTGTGTGTGTGTGTGTGTGTGTATATATATATAACTTTATATTTGAAATATATCTTACCAGCTGCCATGCTTGAGTTATAATTGAGAATATTGTTCGCTACAAATACTTCACCTTCGGCCCGCTGTTTAGAAATAAAGAGATTACAAAATAATTCTTTAAAGTAATGTTTTAAAATAATGTTTTAAAATAATGTATTATCAAGTATATTTGTGTATACATATAAGTATGTTGTATTTGCGTGTCCGCATATGTGAAGGTAATAAGAGATTAGTGATACCCGGATGATAAATAATAAGGAAGGGTAAAAACACTAAAACTAACAAATGTATTTTTTAAGAGTTACGATTAAAGTGAATTACAAAAAATGAAGACATTATTAACAAGGCAGCGGAAACTTGTTGAATACTATAAAGAAAGTTTAAGCCGGTATAACTGAAAATATATCGAGCAATCGGGAAAAATAAGCAAAATCAGGTTCAAAGGAAGACCAAAACCGAAAACTATGTCGTGTATCATAATTATTAAAAAAAAAATGCACGAATAAATAAATAATAAATAAGTAAAAATTGTATTTTTACATTTAAAATAAGAAACAACAAATATCATCTACACGTACCGAAATAGTGTAAAATTCTCCCCGTGTATTGCGATATATAAATATAAAAACAAAAGAAACGAAGCTTAAAGCAAATAAACTGCAGGAAAAACCACCACCAAAACCTGCATGAAATAAGTATATAATAAAATAAAATAATAACATAAAATATAGTATGTGATAACAGATGATCAGAGTAGCAATAAATAGGAAAATAAATAACTATATACATAAAATAAACTTGAACTTAAATAATAACTATATCTCATCGGGAATGCCGGCTACTCATCATAATAATGTATGTTTAGTTCTTTTATGTTTATATTTCTTATATTTTAATTGGAGACTAGTGCGAGTGTAGTTTCCTATATTGTTTATAATGGAATACTCACTTAGGGTACAGTCATAAAAAAATTTTTTGGTTTGCTGATTTATTACTTAGTGCACGTATGGTAATTTCGTGCAAACTATCTATCCTAGCATAAAACGGAGCTTTAAAAATAATTCTGCAACATTTATTTTGCATGGCTTGCAATTTAGATAAGTTAGAGTGACTTGCATAAGACCACACAGGACATGCGTACAACATTATCGGTCTTGAGATACATTTGTAGATAATTAGCTTATTTGCAGAATTAACGTAGCATTTCCTATTAAAGACTGGATATAATTTAAATAAAGAGGCTTGAGTTTTATTAACGGCGTGTTCGATATGTTTAGAAAAGGTAAGACCTTTATCTAGAATAACACCAAGATATTTGATCTGAGTCTTCCATTCTATGGATATGTTATTAATTATTATAGGAGTTAGAGAGTTTGGTCTTCTTTTTGTAAATAATATTGACTGTGTTTTATCAGTATTTATTAATTAAAACGAATAATTCGTCACTAAATGAGCTGAAATGGTTCAGTAATTATGTCGTTTGTTATATGAAATTCATACGAACATGTTCAGGCAGCTGCGTTCCTATATCGATATAAGTAATCGAGTGATTGATGTATGTGATTAACTTTCTATCTAAACCCATCGCATTTATCGTCAACCCTGGTTCATTTGCTTCCACTATGATTTTCTGCAAACAATAACGATTTAAATATTTATAGAATTAAAATATATATGTAAATTATAACTAGAAGAAAGAAAGAAAGTATGTTTATTTTCATTTACGAATGTAATATGTGTGTGTGTGTGTATATATATATATAACTTTATATTTGAAATATATCTTACCAGCTGCCGTGCTAGAGTTATAATTCAGAATATTGTTCGCTACAAATACTTCACCTTCGGCCCGCTGTTTAGAAATAAAGAGATTACAAAATAATTCTTTAAAGTAATGTTTTAAAATAATGTTTTAAAATAATGTATTATCAAGTATATTTGTGTATACATATAAGTATGTTGTATTTGCGTGTCCGCATATGTGAAGGTAATAAGAGATTAGTGATACCCGGATGATAAATAATAAGGAAGGGTAAAAACACTAAAACTAACAAATGTATTTTTTAAGAGTTACGATTAAAGTGAATTACGAAAAATGAAGACATTATTAACAAGGCAGCGGAAACTTGTTGAATACTATAAAGAAAGTTTAAGCCGGTATAACTGAAAATATATCGAGCAATCGGGAAAAATAAGCAAAATCAGGTTCAAAGGAAGACCAAAACCGAAAACTATGTCGTGTATCATAATTATTAAAAAAAAAATGCACGAATAAATAAATAATAAATAAGTAAAAATTGTATTTTTACATTTAAAATAAGAAACAACAAATATCATCTACACGTACCGAAATAGTGTAAAATTCTCCCCGTGTATTGCGATATATAAATATAAAAACAAAAGAAACGAAGCTTAAAGCAAATAAACTGCAGGAAAAACCACCACCAAAACCTGCATGAAATAAGTATATAATAAAATAAAATAATAACATAAAATATAGTATGTGATAACAGATGATCAGAGTAGCAATAAATAGGAAAATAAATAACTATATACATAAAATAAACTTGAACTTAAATAATAACTATATCTCATCGGGAATGCCGGCTACTCATCATAATAATGTATGTTTAGTTCTTTTATGTTTATATTTCTTATATTTTAATTGGAGACTAGTGCGAGTGTAGTTTCCTATATTGTTTATAATGGAATACTCACTTAGGGTACAGTCATAAAAAAATTTTTTGGTTTGCTGATTTATTACTTAGTGCACGTATGGTAATTTCGTGCAAACTATCTATCCTAGCATAAAACGGAGCTTTAAAAATAATTCTGCAACATTTATTTTGCATGGCTTGCAATTTAGATAAGTTAGAGTGACTTGCATAAGACCACACAGGACATGCGTACAACATTATCGGTCTTGAGATACATTTGTAGATAATTAGCTTATTTGCAGAATTAACGTAGCATTTCCTATTAAAGACTGGATATAATTTAAATAAAGAGGCTTGAGTTTTATTAACGGCGTGTTCGATATGTTTAGAAAAGGTAAGACCTTTATCTAGAATAACACCAAGATATTTGATCTGAGTCTTCCATTCTATGGATATGTTATTAATTATTATAGGAGTTAGAGAGTTTGGTCTTCTTTTTGTAAATAATATTGACTGTGTTTTATCAGTATTTATTAATTAAAACGAATAATTCGTCACTAAATGAGCTGAAATGGTTCAGTAATTATGTCGTTTGTTATATGAAATTCATACGAACATGTTCAGGCAGCTGCGTTCCTATATCGATATAAGTAATCGAGTGATTGATGTATGTGATTAACTTTCTATCTAAACCCATCGCATTTATCGTCAACCCTGGTTCATTTGCTTCCACTATGATTTTCTGCAAACAATAACGATTTAAATATTTATAGAATTAAAATATATATGTAAATTATAACTAGAAGAAAGAAAGAAAGTATGTTTATTTTCATTTACGAATGTAATATGTGTGTGTGTGTGTATATATATATATAACTTTATATTTGAAATATATCTTACCAGCTGCCGTGCTAGAGTTATAATTCAGAATATTGTTCGCTACAAATACTTCACCTTCGGCCCGCTGTTTAGAAATAAAGAGATTACAAAATAATTCTTTAAAGTAATGTTTTAAAATAATGTTTTAAAATAATGTATTATCAAGTATATTTGTGTATACATATAAGTATGTTGTATTTGCGTGTCCGCATATGTGAAGGTAATAAGAGATTAGTGATACCCGGATGATAAATAATAAGGAAGGGTAAAAACACTAAAACTAACAAATGTATTTTTTAAGAGTTACGATTAAAGTGAATTACAAAAAATGAAGACATTATTAACAAGGCAGCGGAAACTTGTTGAATACTATAAAGAAAGTTTAAGCCGGTATAACTGAAAATATATCGAGCAATCGGGAAAAATAAGCAAAATCAGGTTCAAAGGAAGACCAAAACCGAAAACTATGTCGTGTATCATAATTATTAAAAAAAAATGCACGAATAAATAAATAATAAATAAGTAAAAATTGTATTTTTACATTTAAAATAAGAAACAACAAATATCATCTACACGTACCGAAATAGTGTAAAATTCTCCCCGTGTATTGCGATATATAAATATAAAAACAAAAGAAACGAAGCTTAAAGCAAATAAACTGCAGGAAAAACCACCACCAAAACCTGCATGAAATAAGTATATAATAAAATAAAATAATAACATAAAATATAGTATGTGATAACAGATGATCAGAGTAGCAATAAATAGGAAAATAAATAACTATATACATAAAATAAACTTGAACTTAAATAATAACTATATCTCATCGGGAATGCCGGCTACTCATCATAATAATGTATGTTTAGTTCTTTTATGTTTATATTTCTTATATTTTAATTGGAGACTAGTGCGAGTGTAGTTTCCTATATTGTTTATAATGGAATACTCACTTAGGGTACAGTCATAAAAAAATTTTTTGGTTTGCTGATTTATTACTTAGTGCACGTATGGTAATTTCGTGCAAACTATCTATCCTAGCATAAAACGGAGCTTTAAAAATAATTCTGCAACATTTATTTTGCATGGCTTGCAATTTAGATAAGTTAGAGTGACTTGCATAAGACCACACAGGACATGCGTACAACATTATCGGTCTTGAGATACATTTGTAGATAATTAGCTTATTTGCAGAATTAACGTAGCATTTCCTATTAAAGACTGGATATAATTTAAATAAAGAGGCTTGAGTTTTATTAACGGCGTGTTCGATATGTTTAGAAAAGGTAAGACCTTTATCTAGAATAACACCAAGATATTTGATCTGAGTCTTCCATTCTATGGATATGTTATTAATTATTATAGGAGTTAGAGAGTTTGGTCTTCTTTTTGTAAATAATATTGACTGTGTTTTATCAGTATTTATTAATTAAAACGAATAATTCGTCACTAAATGAGCTGAAATGGTTCAGTAATTATGTCGTTTGTTATATGAAATTCATACGAACATGTTCAGGCAGCTGCGTTCCTATATCGATATAAGTAATCGAGTGATTGATGTATGTGATTAACTTTCTATCTAAACCCATCGCATTTATCGTCAACCCTGGTTCATTTGCTTCCACTATGATTTTCTGCAAACAATAACGATTTAAATATTTATAGAATTAAAATATATATGTAAATTATAACTAGAAGAAAGAAAGAAAGTATGTTTATTTTCATTTACGAATGTAATATGTGTGTGTGTGTGTATATATATATATAACTTTATATTTGAAATATATCTTACCAGCTGCCGTGCTAGAGTTATAATTCAGAATATTGTTCGCTACAAATACTTCACCTTCGGCCCGCTGTTTAGAAATAAAGAGATTACAAAATAATTCTTTAAAGTAATGTTTTAAAATAATGTTTTAAAATAATGTATTATCAAGTATATTTGTGTATACATATAAGTATGTTGTATTTGCGTGTCCGCATATGTGAAGGTAATAAGAGATTAGTGATACCCGGATGATAAATAATAAGGAAGGGTAAAAACACTAAAACTAACAAATGTATTTTTTAAGAGTTACGATTAAAGTGAATTACAAAAAATGAAGACATTATTAACAAGGCAGCGGAAACTTGTTGAATACTATAAAGAAAGTTTAAGCCGGTATAACTGAAAATATATCGAGCAATCGGGAAAAATAAGCAAAATCAGGTTCAAAGGAAGACCAAAACCGAAAACTATGTCGTGTATCATAATTATTAAAAAAAAAATGCACGAATAAATAAATAATAAATAAGTAAAAATTGTATTTTTACATTTAAAATAAGAAACAACAAATATCATCTACACGTACCGAAATAGTGTAAAATTCTCCCCGTGTATTGCGATATATAAATATAAAAACAAAAGAAACGAAGCTTAAAGCAAATAAACTGCAGGAAAAACCACCACCAAAACCTGCATGAAATAAGTATATAATAAAATAAAATAATAACATAAAATATAGTATGTGATAACAGATGATCAGAGTAGCAATAAATAGGAAAATAAATAACTATATACATAAAATAAACTTGAACTTAAATAATAACTATATCTCATCGGGAATGCCGGCTACTCATCATAATAATGTATGTTTAGTTCTTTTATGTTTATATTTCTTATATTTTAATTGGAGACTAGTGCGAGTGTAGTTTCCTATATTGTTTATAATGGAATACTCACTTAGGGTACAGTCATAAAAAAATTTTTTGTTTTGCTGATTTATTACTTAGTGCACGTATGGTAATTTCGTGCAAACTATCTATCCTAGCATAAAACGGAGCTTTAAAAATAATTCTGCAACATTTATTTTGCATGGCTTGCAATTTAGATAAGTTAGAGTGACTTGCATAAGACCACACAGGACATGCGTACAACATTATCGGTCTTGAGATACATTTGTAGATAATTAGCTTATTTGCAGAATTAACGTAGCATTTCCTATTAAAGACTGGATATAATTTAAATAAAGAGGCTTGAGTTTTATTAACGGCGTGTTCGATATGTTTAGAAAAGGTAAGACCTTTATCTAGAATAACACCAAGATATTTGATCTGAGTCTTCCATTCTATGGATATGTTATTAATTATTATAGGAGTTAGAGAGTTTGGTCTTCTTTTTGTAAATAATATTGACTGTGTTTTATCAGTATTTATTAATTAAAACGAATAATTCGTCACTAAATGAGCTGAAATGGTTCAGTAATTATGTCGTTTGTTATATGAAATTCATACGAACATGTTCAGGCAGCTGCGTTCCTATATCGATATAAGTAATCGAGTGATTGATGTATGTGATTAACTTTCTATCTAAACCCATCGCATTTATCGTCAACCCTGGTTCATTTGCTTCCACTATGATTTTCTGCAAACAATAACGATTTAAATATTTATAGAATTAAAATATATATGTAAATTATAACTAGAAGAAAGAAAGAAAGTATGTTTATTTTCATTTACGAATGTAATATGTGTGTGTGTGTGTATATATATATATAACTTTATATTTGAAATATATCTTACCAGCTGCCATGCTAGAGTTATAATTGAGAATATTGTTCGCTACAAATACTTCACCTTCGGCCCGCTGTTTAGAAATAAAGAGATTACAAAATAATTCTTTAAAGTAATGTTTTAAAATAATGTTTTAAAATAATGTATTATCAAGTATATTTGTGTATACATATAAGTATGTTGTATTTGCGTGTCCGCATATGTGAAGGTAATAAGAGATTAGTGATACCCGGATGATAAATAATAAGGAAGGGTAAAAACACTAAAACTAACAAATGTATTTTTTAAGAGTTACGATTAAAGTGAATTACAAAAAATGAAGACATTATTAACAAGGCAGCGGAAACTTGTTGAATACTATAAAGAAAGTTTAAGCCGGTATAACTGAAAATATATCGAGCAATCGGGAAAAATAAGCAAAATCAGGTTCAAAGGAAGACCAAAACCGAAAACTATGTCGTGTATCATAATTATATAAAAAAAAATGCACGAATAAATAAATAATAAATAAGTAAAAATTGTATTTTTACATTTAAAATAAGAAACAACAAATATCATCTACACGTACCGAAATAGTGTAAAATTCTCCCCGTGTATTGCGATATATAAATATAAAAACAAAAGAAACGAAGCTTAAAGCAAATAAACTGCAGGAAAAACCACCACCAAAACCTGCATGAAATAAGTATATAATAAAATAAAATAATAACATAAAATATAGTATGTGATAACAGATGATCAGAGTAGCAATAAATAGGAAAATAAATAACTATATACATAAAATAAACTTGAACTTAAATAATAACTATATCTCATCGGGAATGCCGGCTACTCATCATAATAATGTATGTTTAGTTCTTTTATGTTTATATTTCTTATATTTTAATTGGAGACTAGTGCGAGTGTAGTTTCCTATATTGTTTATAATGGAATACTCACTTAGGGTACAGTCATAAAAAAATTTTTTGGTTTGCTGATTTATTACTTAGTGCACGTATGGTAATTTCGTGCAAACTATCTATCCTAGCATAAAACGGAGCTTTAAAAATAATTCTGCAACATTTATTTTGCATGGCTTGCAATTTAGATAAGTTAGAGTGACTTGCATAAGACCACACAGGACATGCGTACAA
The DNA here is from genome assembly GCA_032883995.1 of Coronaproctus castanopsis. Lineage (NCBI taxonomy): Eukaryota > Metazoa > Arthropoda > Insecta > Hemiptera > Monophlebidae > Coronaproctus > Coronaproctus castanopsis. The sequence continues at coordinate 74,018,916 of CM065052.1, read as the reverse complement.
CATTATCGGTCTTGAGATACATTTGTAGATAATTAGCTTATTTGCAGAATTAACGTAGCATTTCCTATTAAAGACTGGATATAATTTAAATAAAGAGGCTTGAGTTTTATTAACGGCGTGTTCGATATGTTTAGAAAAGGTAAGACCTTTATCTAGAATAACACCAAGATATTTGATCTGAGTCTTCCATTCTATGGATATGTTATTAATTATTATAGGAGTTAGAGAGTTTGGTCTTCTTTTTGTAAATAATATTGACTGTGTTTTATCAGTATTTATTAATTAAAACGAATAATTCGTCACTAAATGAGCTGAAATGGTTCAGTAATTATGTCGTTTGTTATATGAAATTCATACGAACATGTTCAGGCAGCTGCGTTCCTATATCGATATAAGTAATCGAGTGATTGATGTATGTGATTAACTTTCTATCTAAACCCATCGCATTTATCGTCAACCCTGGTTCATTTGCTTCCACTATGATTTTCTGCAAACAATAACGATTTAAATATTTATAGAATTAAAATATATATGTAAATTATAACTAGAAGAAAGAAAGAAAGTATGTTTATTTTCATTTACGAATGTAATATGTGTGTGTGTGTGTGTGTGTATATATATATAACTTTATATTTGAAATATATCTTACCAGCTGCCATGCTTGAGTTATAATTGAGAATATTGTTCGCTACAAATACTTCACCTTCGGCCCGCTGTTTAGAAATAAAGAGATTACAAAATAATTCTTTAAAGTAATGTTTTAAAATAATGTTTTAAAATAATGTATTATCAAGTATATTTGTGTATACATATAAGTATGTTGTATTTGCATGTCCGCATATGTGAAGGTAATAAGAGATTAGTGATACCCGGATGATAAATAATAAGGAAGGGTAAAAACACTAAAACTAACAAATGTATTTTTTAAGAGTTACGATTAAAGTGAATTACGAAAAATGAAGACATTATTAACAAGGCAGCGGAAACTTGTTGAATACTATAAAGAAAGTTTAAGCGGGTATAACTGAAAATATATCGAGCAATCGGGAAAAATAAGCAAAATCAGGTTCAAAGGAAGACCAAAACCGAAAACTATGTCGTGTATCATAATTATTAAAAAAAAATGCAGGAATAAATAAATAATAAATAAGTAAAAATTGTATTTTTACATTTAAAATAAGAAACAACAAATATCATCTACACGTACCGAAATAGTGTAAAATTCTCCCCGTGTATCGCGATATATAAATATAAAAACAAAAGAAACGAAGCTTAAAGCAAATAAACTGCAGGAAAAACCACCACCAAAACCTGCATGAAATAAGTATATAATAAAATAAAATAATAACATAAAATATAGTATGTGATAACAGATGATCAGAGTAGCAATAGATAGGAAAATAAATAACTATATACATAAAATAAACTTGAACTTAAATAATAACTATATCTCATCGGGAATGCCGGCTACTCATCATAATAATGTATGTTTAGTTCTTTTATGTTTATATTTCTTATATTTTAATTGGAGACTAGTGCGAGTGTAGTTTCCTATATTGTTTATAATGGAATACTCACTTAGGGTACAGTCATAAAAAAATTTTTTGGTTTGCTGATTTATTACTTAGTGCACGTATGGTAATTTCGTGCAAACTATCTATCCTAGCATAAAACGGAGCTTTAAAAATAATTCTGCAACATTTATTTTGCATGGCTTGCAATTTAGATAAGTTAGAGTGACTTGCATAAGACCACACAGGACATGCGTACAACATTATCGGTCTTGAGATACATTTGTAGATAATTAGCTTATTTGCAGAATTAACGTAGCATTTCCTATTAAAGACTGGATATAATTTAAATAAAGAGGCTTGAGTTTTATTAACGGCGTGTTCGATATGTTTAGAAAAGGTAAGACCTTTATCTAGAATAACACCAAGATATTTGATCTGAGTCTTCCATTCTATGGGTATGTTATTAATTATTATAGGAGTTAGAGAGTTTGGTCTTCTTTTTGTAAATAATATTGACTGTGTTTTATCAGTATTTATTAATTAAAACGAATAATTCGTCACTAAATGAGCTGAAATGGTTCAGTAATTATGTCGTTCGTTATATGAAATTCATACGAACATGTTCAGGCATCTGCGTTCCTATATCGATATAAGTAATCGAGTGATTGATGAATGTGATTAATTTTCTATCTAAACCCATCGCATTTATCATCAACCCTGGTTCATTTGCTTCCACTATGATTTTCTGCAAACAATAACGATTTAAATATTTATAGAATTAAAATATATATGTAAATTATAACTAGAAGAAAGAAAGAAAGTATGTTTATTTTCATTTACGAATGTAATATGTGTGTGTGTGTGTGTGTGTATATATATATAACTTTATATTTGAAATATATCTTACCAGCTGCCATGCTTGAGTTATAATTGAGAATATTGTTCGCTACAAATACTTCACCTTCGGCCCGCTGTTTAGAAATAAAGAGATTACAAAATAATTCTTTAAAGTAATGTTTTAAAATAATGTTTTAAAATAATGTATTATCAAGTATATTTGTGTATACATATAAGTATGTTGTATTTGCATGTCCGCATATGTGAAGGTAATAAGAGATTAGTGATACCCGGATGATAAATAATAAGGAAGGGTAAAAACACTAAAACTAACAAATGTATTTTTTAAGAGTTACGATTAAAGTGAATTACGAAAAATGAAGACATTATTAACAAGGCAGCGGAAACTTGTTGAATACTATAAAGAAAGTTTAAGCGGGTATAACTGAAAATATATCGAGCAATCGGGAAAAATAAGCAAAATCAGGTTCAAAGGAAGACCAAAACCGAAAACTATGTCGTGTATCATAATTATTAAAAAAAAATGCAGGAATAAATAAATAATAAATAAGTAAAAATTGTATTTTTACATTTAAAATAAGAAACAACAAATATCATCTACACGTACCGAAATAGTGTAAAATTCTCCCCGTGTATCGCGATATATAAATATAAAAACAAAAGAAACGAAGCTTAAAGCAAATAAACTGCAGGAAAAACCACCACCAAAACCTGCATGAAATAAGTATATAATAAAATAAAATAATAACATAAAATATAGTATGTGATAACAGATGATCAGAGTAGCAATAGATAGGAAAATAAATAACTATATACATAAAATAAACTTGAACTTAAATAATAACTATATCTCATCGGGAATGCCGGCTACTCATCATAATAATGTATGTTTAGTTCTTTTATGTTTATATTTCTTATATTTTAATTGGAGACTAGTGCGAGTGTAGTTTCCTATATTGTTTATAATGGAATACTCACTTAGGGTACAGTCATAAAAAAATTTTTTGGTTTGCTGATTTATTACTTAGTGCACGTATGGTAATTTCGTGCAAACTATCTATCCTAGCATAAAACGGAGCTTTAAAAATAATTCTGCAACATTTATTTTGCATGGCTTGCAATTTAGATAAGTTAGAGTGACTTGCATAAGACCACACAGGACATGCGTACAACATTATCGGTCTTGAGATACATTTGTAGATAATTAGCTTATTTGCAGAATTAACGTAGCATTTCCTATTAAAGACTGGATATAATTTAAATAAAGAGGCTTGAGTTTTATTAACGGCGTGTTCGATATGTTTAGAAAAGGTAAGACCTTTATCTAGAATAACACCAAGATATTTGATCTGAGTCTTCCATTCTATGGGTATGTTATTAATTATTATAGGAGTTAGAGAGTTTGGTCTTCTTTTTGTAAATAATATTGACTGTGTTTTATCAGTATTTATTAATTAAAACGAATAATTCGTCACTAAATGAGCTGAAATGGTTCAGTAATTATGTCGTTCGTTATATGAAATTCATACGAACATGTTCAGGCATCTGCGTTCCTATATCGATATAAGTAATCGAGTGATTGATGAATGTGATTAATTTTCTATCTAAACCCATCGCATTTATCATCAACCCTGGTTCATTTGCTTCCACTATGATTTTCTGCAAACAATAACGATTTAAATATTTATAGAATTAAAATATATATGTAAATTATAACTAGAAGAAAGAAAGAAAGTATGTTTATTTTCATTTACGAATGTAATATGTGTGTGTGTGTGTGTGTGTATATATATATAACTTTATATTTGAAATATATCTTACCAGCTGCCATGCTTGAGTTATAATTGAGAATATTGTTCGCTACAAATACTTCACCTTCGGCCCGCTGTTTAGAAATAAAGAGATTACAAAATAATTCTTTAAAGTAATGTTTTAAAATAATGTTTTAAAATAATGTATTATCAAGTATATTTGTGTATACATATAAGTATGTTGTATTTGCATGTCCGCATATGTGAAGGTAATAAGAGATTAGTGATACCCGGATGATAAATAATAAGGAAGGGTAAAAACACTAAAACTAACAAATGTATTTTTTAAGAGTTACGATTAAAGTGAATTACAAAAAATGAAGACATTATTAACAAGGCAGCGGAAACTTGTTGAATACTATAAAGAAAGTTTAAGCCGGTATAACTGAAAATATATCGAGCAATCGGGAAAAATAAGCAAAATCGGGTTCAAAGGAAGACCAAAACCGAAAACTATGTCGTGTATCATAATTATTAAAAAAAAAATGCACGAATAAATAAATAATAAATAAGTAAAAATTGTATTTTTACATTTAAAATAAGAAACAACAAATATCATCTACACGTACCGAAATAGTGTAAAATTCTCCCCGTGTATCGCGATATATAAATATAAAAACAAAAGAAACGAAGCTTAAAGCAAATAAACTGCAGGAAAAACCACCACCAAAACCTGCATGAAATAAGTATATAATAAAATAAAATAATAACATAAAATATAGTATGTGATAACAGATGATCAGAGTAGCAATAAATAGGAAAATAAATAACTATATACATAAAATAAACTTGAACTTAAATAATAACTATATCTCATCGGGAATGCCGGCTACTCATCATAATAATGTATGTTTAGTTCTTTTATGTTTATATTTCTTATATTTTAATTGGAGACTAGTGCGAGTGTAGTTTCCTATATTGTTTATAATGGAATACTCACTTAGGGTACAGTCATAAAAAAATTTTTTGGTTTGCTGATTTATTACTTAGTGCACGTATGGTAATTTTGTGCAAACTATCTATCCTAGCATAAAACGGAGCTTTAAAAATAATTCTGCAACATTTATTTTGCATGGCTTGCAATTTAGATAAGTTAGAGTGACTTGCATAAGACCACACAGGACATGCGTACAACATTATCGGTCTTGAGATACATTTGTAGATAATTAGCTTATTTGCAGAATTAACGTAGCATTTCCTATTAAAGACTGGATATAATTTAAATAAAGAGGCTTGAGTTTTATTAACGGCGTGTTCGATATGTTTAGAAAAGGTAAGACCTTTATCTAGAATAACACCAAGATATTTGATCTGAGTCTTCCATTCTATGGATATGTTATTAATTATTATAGGAGTTAGAGAGTTTGGTCTTCTTTTTGTAAATAATATTGACTGTGTTTTATCAGTATTTATTAATTAAAACGAATAATTCGTCACTAAATGAGCTGAAATGGTTCAGTAATTATGTCGTTTGTTATATGAAATTCATACGAACATGTTCAGGCAGCTGCGTTCCTATATCGATATAAGTAATCGAGTGATTGATGTATGTGATTAACTTTCTATCTAAACCCATCGCATTTATCATCAACCCTGGTTCATTTGCTTCCACTATGATTTTCTGCAAACAATAACGATTTAAATATTTATAGAATTAAAATATATATGTAAATTATAACTAGAAGAAAGAAAGAAAGTATGTTTATTTTCATTTACGAATGTAATATGTGTGTGTGTGTGTATATATATATATATAACTTTATATTTGAAATATATCTTACCAGCTGCCGTGCTAGAGTTATAATTCAGAATATTGTTTGCTACAAATACTTCACCTTCGGCCCGCTGTTTAGAAATAAAGAGATTACAAAATAATTCTTTAAAGTAATGTTTTAAAATAATGTTTTAAAATAATGTATTATCAAGTATATTTGTGTATACATATAAGTATGTTGTATTTGCGTGTCCGCATATGTGAAGGTAATAAGAGATTAGTGATACCCGGATGATAAATAATAAGGAAGGGTAAAAACACTAAAACTAACAAATGTATTTTTTAAGAGTTACGATTAAAGTGAATTACGAAAAATGAAGACATTATTAACAAGGCAGCGGAAACTTGTTGAATACTATAAAGAAAGTTTAAGCCGGTATAACTGAAAATATATCGAGCAATCGGGAAAAATAAGCAAAATCAGGTTCAAAGGAAGACCAAAACCGAAAACTATGTCGTGTATCATAATTATTAAAAAAAAATGCAGGAATAAATAAATAATAAATAAGTAAAAATTGTATTTTTACATTTAAAATAAGAAACAACAAATATCATCTACACGTACCGAAATAGTGTAAAATTCTCCCCGTGTATCGCGATATATAAATATAAAAACAAAAGAAACGAAGCTTAAAGCAAATAAACTGCAGGAAAAACCACCACCAAAACCTGCATGAAATAAGTATATAATAAAATAAAATAATAACATAAAATATAGTATGTGATAACAGATGATCAGAGTAGCAATAGATAGGAAAATAAATAACTATATACATAAAATAAACTTGAACTTAAATAATAACTATATCTCATCGGGAATGCCGGCTACTCATCATAATAATGTATGTTTAGTTCTTTTATGTTTATATTTCTTATATTTTAATTGGAGACTAGTGCGAGTGTAGTTTCCTATATTGTTTATAATGGAATACTCACTTAGGGTACAGTCATAAAAAAATTTTTTGGTTTGCTGATTTATTACTTAGTGCACGTATGGTAATTTCGTGCAAACTATCTATCCTAGCATAAAACGGAGCTTTAAAAATAATTCTGCAACATTTATTTTGCATGGCTTGCAATTTAGATAAGTTAGAGTGACTTGCATAAGACCACACAGGACATGCGTACAACATTATCGGTCTTGAGATACATTTGTAGATAATTAGCTTATTTGCAGAATTAACGTAGCATTTCCTATTAAAGACTGGATATAATTTAAATAAAGAGGCTTGAGTTTTATTAACGGCGTGTTCGATATGTTTAGAAAAGGTAAGACCTTTATCTAGAATAACACCAAGATATTTGATCTGAGTCTTCCATTCTATGGGTATGTTATTAATTATTATAGGAGTTAGAGAGTTTGGTCTTCTTTTTGTAAATAATATTGACTGTGTTTTATCAGTATTTATTAATTAAAACGAATAATTCGTCACTAAATGAGCTGAAATGGTTCAGTAATTATGTCGTTCGTTATATGAAATTCATACGAACATGTTCAGGCATCTGCGTTCCTATATCGATATAAGTAATCGAGTAATTGATGAATGTGATTAATTTTCTATCTAAACCCATCGCATTTATCATCAACCCTGGTTCATTTGCTTCCACTATGATTTTCTGCAAACAATAACGATTTAAATATTTATAGAATTAAAATATATATGTAAATTATAACTAGAAGAAAGAAAGAAAGTATGTTTATTTTCATTTACGAATGTAATATGTGTGTGTGTGTGTGTGTGTATATATATATAACTTTATATTTGAAATATATCTTACCAGCTGCCATGCTTGAGTTATAATTGAGAATATTGTTCGCTACAAATACTTCACCTTCGGCCCGCTGTTTAGAAATAAAGAGATTACAAAATAATTCTTTAAAGTAATGTTTTAAAATAATGTTTTAAAATAATGTATTATCAAGTATATTTGTGTATACATATAAGTATGTTGTATTTGCGTGTCCGCATATGTGAAGGTAATAAGAGATTAGTGATACCCGGATGATAAATAATAAGGAAGGGTAAAAACACTAAAACTAACAAATGTATTTTTTAAGAGTTACGATTAAAGTGAATTACAAAAAATGAAGACATTATTAACAAGGCAGCGGAAACTTGTTGAATACTATAAAGAAAGTTTAAGCCGGTATAACTGAAAATATATCGAGCAATCGGGAAAAATAAGCAAAATCAGGTTCAAAGGAAGACCAAAACCGAAAACTATGTCGTGTATCATAATTATTAAAAAAAAAATGCACGAATAAATAAATAATAAATAAGTAAAAATTGTATTTTTACATTTAAAATAAGAAACAACAAATATCATCTACACGTACCGAAATAGTGTAAAATTCTCCCCGTGTATCGCGATATATAAATATAAAAACAAAAGAAACGAAGCTTAAAGCAAATAAACTGCAGGAAAAACCACCACCAAAACCTGCATGAAATAAGTATATAATAAAATAAAATAATAACATAAAATATAGTATGTGATAACAGATGATCAGAGTAGCAATAAATAGGAAAATAAATAACTATATACATAAAATAAACTTGAACTTAAATAATAACTATATCTCATCGGGAATGCCGGCTACTCATCATAATAATGTATGTTTAGTTCTTTTATGTTTATATTTCTTATATTTTAATTGGAGACTAGTGCGAGTGTAGTTTCCTATATTGTTTATAATGGAATACTCACTTAGGGTACAGTCATAAAAAAATTTTTTGGTTTGCTGATTTATTACTTAGTGCACGTATGGTAATTTCGTGCAAACTATCTATCCTAGCATAAAACAGAACTTTAAAAATAATTCTGCAACATTTATTTTGCATGGCTTGCAATTTAGATAAGTTAGAGTGACTTGCATAAGACCACACAGGACATGCGTACAACATTATCGGTCTTGAGATACATTTGTAGATAATTAGCTTATTTGCAGAATTAACGTAGCATTTCCTATTAAAGACTGGATATAATTTAAATAAAGAGGCTTGAGTTTTATTAACGGCGTGTTCGATATGTTTAGAAAAGGTAAGACCTTTATCTAGAATAACACCAAGATATTTGATCTGAGTCTTCCATTCTATGGATATGTTATTAATTATTATAGGAGTTAGAGAGTTTGGTCTTCTTTTTGTAAATAATATTGACTGTGTTTTATCAGTATTTATTAATTAAAACGAATAATTCGTCACTAAATGAGCTGAAATGGTTCAGTAATTATGTCGTTTGTTATATGAAATTCATACGAACATGTTCAGGCAGCTGCGTTCCTATATCGATATAAGTAATCGAGTGATTGATGTATGTGATTAACTTTCTATCTAAACCCATCGCATTTATCGTCAACCCTGGTTCATTTGCTTCCACTATGATTTTCTGCAAACAATAACGATTTAAATATTTATAGAATTAAAATATATATGTAAATTATAACTAGAAGAAAGAAAGAAAGTATGTTTATTTTCATTTACAAATGTAATATGTGTGTGTGTGTGTGTGTATATATATATATAACTTTATATTTGAAATATATCTTACCAGCTGCCGTGCTAGAGTTATAATTCAGAATATTGTTTGCTACAAATACTTCACCTTCAGCCCGCTGTTTAGAAATAAAGAGATTACAAAATAATTCTTTAAAGTAATGTTTTAAAATAATGTTTTAAAATAATGTATTATCAAGTATATTTGTGTATACATATAAGTATGTTGTATTTGCGTGTCCGCATATGTGAAGGTAATAAGAGATTAGTGATACCCGGATGATAAATAATAAGGAAGGGTAAAAACACTAAAACTAACAAATGTATTTTTTAAGAGTTACGATTAAAGTGAATTATGAAAAATGAAGACATTATTAACAAGGCAGCGGAAACTTGTTGAATACTATAAAGAAAGTTTAAGCCGGTATAACTGAAAATATATCGAGCAATCGGGAAAAATAAGCAAAATCAGGTTCAAAGGAAGACCAAAACCGAAAACTATGTCGTGTATCATAATTATTAAAAAAAAATGCATGAATAAATAAATAATAAATAAGTAAAAATTGTATTTTTACATTTAAAATAAGAAACAACAAATATCATCTACACGTACCGAAATAGTGTAAAATTCTCCCCGTGTATCGCGATATATAAATATAAAAACAAAAGAAACGAAGCTTAAAGCAAATAAACTGCAGGAAAAACCACCACCAAAACCTGCATGAAATAAGTATATAATAAAATAAAATAATAACATAAAATATAGTATGTGATAACAGATGATCAGAGTAGCAATAGATAGGAAAATAAATAACTATATACATAAAATAAACTTGAACTTAAATAATAACTATATCTCATCGGGAATGCCGGCTACTCATCATAATAATGTATGTTTAGTTCTTTTATGTTTATATTTCTTATATTTTAATTGGAGACTAGTGCGAGTGTAGTTTCCTATATTGTTTATAATGGAATACTCACTTAGGGTACAGTCATAAAAAAATTTTTTGGTTTGCTGATTTATTACTTAGTGCACGTATGGTAATTTCGTGCAAACTATCTATCCTAGCATAAAACGGAGCTTTAAAAATAATTCTGCAACATTTATTTTGCATGGCTTGCAATTTAGATAAGTTAGAGTGACTTGCATAAGACCACACAGGACATGCGTACAACATTATCGGTCTTGAGATACATTTGTAGATAATTAGCTTATTTGCAGAATTAACGTAGCATTTCCTATTAAAGACTGGATATAATTTAAATAAAGAGGCTTGAGTTTTATTAACGGCGTGTTCGATATGTTTAGAAAAGGTAAGACCTTTATCTAGAATAACACCAAGATATTTGATCTGAGTCTTCCATTCTATGGATATGTTATTAATTATTATAGGAGTTAGAGAGTTTGGTCTTCTTTTTGTAAATAATATTGACTGTGTTTTATCAGTATTTATTAATTAAAACGAATAATTCGTCACTAAATGAGCTGAAATGGTTCAGTAATTATGTCGTTTGTTATATGAAATTCATACGAACATGTTCAGGCAGCTGCGTTCCTATATCGATATAAGTAATCGAGTGATTGATGTATGTGATTAACTTTCTATCTAAACCCATCGCATTTATCGTCAACCCTGGTTCATTTGCTTCCACTATGATTTTCTGCAAACAATAACGATTTAAATATTTATAGAATTAAAATATATATGTAAATTATAACTAGAAGAAAGAAAGAAAGTATGTTTATTTTCATTTACGAATGTAATATGTGTGTGTGTGTGTATATATATATATATAACTTTATATTTGAAATATATCTTACCAGCTGCCGTGCTAGAGTTATAATTCAGAATATTGTTCGCTACAAATACTTCACCTTCGGCCCGCTGTTTAGAAATAAAGAGATTACAAAATAATTCTTTAAAGTAATGTTTTAAAATAATGTTTTAAAATAATGTATTATCAAGTATATTTGTGTATACATATAAGTATGTTGTATTTGCGTGTCCGCATATGTGAAGGTAATAAGAGATTAGTGATACCCGGATGATAAATAATAAGGAAGGGTAAAAACACTAAAACTAACAAATGTATTTTTTAAGAGTTACGATTAAAGTGAATTACAAAAAATGAAGACATTATTAACAAGGCAGCGGAAACTTGTTGAATACTATAAAGAAAGTTTAAGCCGGTATAACTGAAAATATATCGAGCAATCGGGAAAAATAAGCAAAATCAGGTTCAAAGGAAGACCAAAACCGAAAACTATGTCGTGTATCATAATTATTAAAAAAAAAATGCACGAATAAATAAATAATAAATAAGTAAAAATTGTATTTTTACATTTAAAATAAGAAACAACAAATATCATCTACACGTACCGAAATAGTGTAAAATTCTCCCCGTGTATTGCGATATATAAATATAAAAACAAAAGAAACGAAGCTTAAAGCAAATAAACTGCAGGAAAAACCACCACCAAAACCTGCATGAAATAAGTATATAATAAAATAAAATAATAACATAAAATATAGTATGTGATAACAGATGATCAGAGTAGCAATAAATAGGAAAATAAATAACTATATACATAAAATAAACTTGAACTTAAATAATAACTATATCTCATCGGGAATGCCGGCTACTCATCATAATAATGTATGTTTAGTTCTTTTATGTTTATATTTCTTATATTTTAATTGGAGACTAGTGCGAGTGTAGTTTCCTATATTGTTTATAATGGAATACTCACTTAGGGTACAGTCATAAAAAAATTTTTTGGTTTGCTGATTTATTACTTAGTGCACGTATGGTAATTTCGTGCAAACTATCTATCCTAGCATAAAACGGAGCTTTAAAAATAATTCTGCAACATTTATTTTGCATGGCTTGCAATTTAGATAAGTTAGAGTGACTTGCATAAGACCACACAGGACATGCGTACAACATTATCGGTCTTGAGATACATTTGTAGATAATTAGCTTATTTGCAGAATTAACGTAGCATTTCCTATTAAAGACTGGATATAATTTAAATAAAGAGGCTTGAGTTTTATTAACGGCGTGTTCGATATGTTTAGAAAAGGTAAGACCTTTATCTAGAATAACACCAAGATATTTGATCTGAGTCTTCCATTCTATGGGTATGTTATTAATTATTATAGGAGTTAGAGAGTTTGGTCTTCTTTTTGTAAATAATATTGACTGTGTTTTATCAGTATTTATTAATTAAAACGAATAATTCGTCACTAAATGAGCTGAAATGGTTCAGTAATTATGTCGTTCGTTATATGAAATTCATACGAACATGTTCAGGCATCTGCGTTCCTATATCGATATAAGTAATCGAGTGATTGATGAATGTGATTAATTTTCTATCTAAACCCATCGCATTTATCATCAACCCTGGTTCATTTGCTTCCACTATGATTTTCTGCAAACAATAACGATTTAAATATTTATAGAATTAAAATATATATGTAAATTATAACTAGAAGAAAGAAAGAAAGTATGTTTATTTTCATTTACGAATGTAATATGTGTGTGTGTGTGTGTGTGTATATATATATAACTTTATATTTGAAATATATCTTACCAGCTGCCATGCTTGAGTTATAATTGAGAATATTGTTCGCTACAAATACTTCACCTTCGGCCCGCTGTTTAGAAATAAAGAGATTACAAAATAATTCTTTAAAGTAATGTTTTAAAATAATGTTTTAAAATAATGTATTATCAAGTATATTTGTGTATACATATAAGTATGTTGTATTTGCGTGTCCGCATATGTGAAGGTAATAAGAGATTAGTGATACCCGGATGATAAATAATAAGGAAGGGTAAAAACACTAAAACTAACAAATGTATTTTTTAAGAGTTACGATTAAAGTGAATTACAAAAAATGAAGACATTATTAACAAGGCAGCGGAAACTTGTTGAATACTATAAAGAAAGTTTAAGCCGGTATAACTGAAAATATATCGAGCAATCGGGAAAAATAAGCAAAATCAGGTTCAAAGGAAGACCAAAACCGAAAACTATGTCGTGTATCATAATTATTAAAAAAAAAATGCACGAATAAATAAATAATAAATAAGTAAAAATTGTATTTTTACATTTAAAATAAGAAACAACAAATATCATCTACACGTACCGAAATAGTGTAAAATTCTCCCCGTGTATCGCGATATATAAATATAAAAACAAAAGAAACGAAGCTTAAAGCAAATAAACTGCAGGAAAAACCACCACCAAAACCTGCATGAAATAAGTATATAATAAAATAAAATAATAACATAAAATATAGTATGTGATAACAGATGATCAGAGTAGCAATAAATAGGAAAATAAATAACTATATACATAAAATAAACTTGAACTTAAATAATAACTATATCTCATCGGGAATGCCGGCTACTCATCATAATAATGTATGTTTAGTTCTTTTATGTTTATATTTCTTATATTTTAATTGGAGACTAGTGCGAGTGTAGTTTCCTATATTGTTTATAATGGAATACTCACTTAGGGTACAGTCATAAAAAAATTTTTTGGTTTGCTGATTTATTACTTAGTGCACGTATGGTAATTTCGTGCAAACTATCTATCCTAGCATAAAACAGAACTTTAAAAATAATTCTGCAACATTTATTTTGCATGGCTTGCAATTTAGATAAGTTAGAGTGACTTGCATAAGACCACACAGGACATGCGTACAACATTATCGGTCTTGAGATACATTTGTAGATAATTAGCTTATTTGCAGAATTAACGTAGCATTTCCTATTAAAGACTGGATATAATTTAAATAAAGAGGCTTGAGTTTTATTAACGGCGTGTTCGATATGTTTAGAAAAGGTAAGACCTTTATCTAGAATAACACCAAGATATTTGATCTGAGTCTTCCATTCTATGGATATGTTATTAATTATTATAGGAGTTAGAGAGTTTGGTCTTCTTTTTGTAAATAATATTGACTGTGTTTTATCAGTATTTATTAATTAAAACGAATAATTCGTCACTAAATGAGCTGAAATGGTTCAGTAATTATGTCGTTTGTTATATGAAATTCATACGAACATGTTCAGGCAGCTGCGTTCCTATATCGATATAAGTAATCGAGTGATTGATGTATGTGATTAACTTTCTATCTAAACCCATCGCATTTATCGTCAACCCTGGTTCATTTGCTTCCACTATGATTTTCTGCAAACAATAACGATTTAAATATTTATAGAATTAAAATATATATGTAAATTATAACTAGAAGAAAGAAAGAAAGTATGTTTATTTTCATTTACAAATGTAATATGTGTGTGTGTGTGTGTGTATATATATATATAACTTTATATTTGAAATATATCTTACCAGCTGCCGTGCTAGAGTTATAATTCAGAATATTGTTTGCTACAAATACTTCACCTTCAGCCCGCTGTTTAGAAATAAAGAGATTACAAAATAATTCTTTAAAGTAATGTTTTAAAATAATGTTTTAAAATAATGTATTATCAAGTATATTTGTGTATACATATAAGTATGTTGTATTTGCGTGTCCGCATATGTGAAGGTAATAAGAGATTAGTGATACCCGGATGATAAATAATAAGGAAGGGTAAAAACACTAAAACTAACAAATGTATTTTTTAAGAGTTACGATTAAAGTGAATTACGAAAAATGAAGACATTATTAACAAGGCAGCGGAAACTTGTTGAATACTATAAAGAAAGTTTAAGCCGGTATAACTGAAAATATATCGAGCAATCGGGAAAAATAAGCAAAATCAGGTTCAAAGGAAGACCAAAACCGAAAACTATGTCGTGTATCATAATTATTAAAAAAAAATGCATGAATAAATAAATAATAAATAAGTAAAAATTGTATTTTTACATTTAAAATAAGAAACAACAAATATCATCTACACGTACCGAAATAGTGTAAAATTCTCCCCGTGTATCGCGATATATAAATATAAAAACAAAAGAAACGAAGCTTAAAGCAAATAAACTGCAGGAAAAACCACCACCAAAACCTGCATGAAATAAGTATATAATAAAATAAAATAATAACATAAAATATAGTATGTGATAACAGATGATCAGAGTAGCAATAGATAGGAAAATAAATAACTATATACATAAAATAAACTTGAACTTAAATAATAACTATATCTCATCGGGAATGCCGGCTACTCATCATAATAATGTATGTTTAGTTCTTTTATGTTTATATTTCTTATATTTTAATTGGAGACTAGTGCGAGTGTAGTTTCCTATATTGTTTATAATGGAATACTCACTTAGGGTACAGTCATAAAAAAATTTTTTGGTTTGCTGATTTATTACTTAGTGCACGTATGGTAATTTCGTGCAAACTATCTATCCTAGCATAAAACGGAGCTTTAAAAATAATTCTGCAACATTTATTTTGCATGGCTTGCAATTTAGATAAGTTAGAGTGACTTGCATAAGACCACACAGGACATGCGTACAACATTATCGGTCTTGAGATACATTTGTAGATAATTAGCTTATTTGCAGAATTAACGTAGCATTTCCTATTAAAGACTGGATATAATTTAAATAAAGAGGCTTGAGTTTTATTAACGGCGTGTTCGATATGTTTAGAAAAGGTAAGACCTTTATCTAGAATAACACCAAGATATTTGATCTGAGTCTTCCATTCTATGGATATGTTATTAATTATTATAGGAGTTAGAGAGTTTGGTCTTCTTTTTGTAAATAATATTGACTGTGTTTTATCAGTATTTATTAATTAAAACGAATAATTCGTCACTAAATGAGCTGAAATGGTTCAGTAATTATGTCGTTTGTTATATGAAATTCATACGAACATGTTCAGGCAGCTGCGTTCCTATATCGATATAAGTAATCGAGTGATTGATGTATGTGATTAACTTTCTATCTAAACCCATCGCATTTATCGTCAACCCTGGTTCATTTGCTTCCACTATGATTTTCTGCAAACAATAACGATTTAAATATTTATAGAATTAAAATATATATGTAAATTATAACTAGAAGAAAGAAAGAAAGTATGTTTATTTTCATTTACGAATGTAATATGTGTGTGTGTGTGTATATATATATATATAACTTTATATTTGAAATATATCTTACCAGCTGCCGTGCTAGAGTTATAATTCAGAATATTGTTCGCTACAAATACTTCACCTTCGGCCCGCTGTTTAGAAATAAAGAGATTACAAAATAATTCTTTAAAGTAATGTTTTAAAATAATGTTTTAAAATAATGTATTATCAAGTATATTTGTGTATACATATAAGTATGTTGTATTTGCGTGTCCGCATATGTGAAGGTAATAAGAGATTAGTGATACCCGGATGATAAATAATAAGGAAGGGTAAAAACACTAAAACTAACAAATGTATTTTTTAAGAGTTACGATTAAAGTGAATTACAAAAAATGAAGACATTATTAACAAGGCAGCGGAAACTTGTTGAATACTATAAAGAAAGTTTAAGCCGGTATAACTGAAAATATATCGAGCAATCGGGAAAAATAAGCAAAATCAGGTTCAAAGGAAGACCAAAACCGAAAACTATGTCGTGTATCATAATTATTAAAAAAAAAATGCACGAATAAATAAATAATAAATAAGTAAAAATTGTATTTTTACATTTAAAATAAGAAACAACAAATATCATCTACACGTACCGAAATAGTGTAAAATTCTCCCCGTGTATTGCGATATATAAATATAAAAACAAAAGAAACGAAGCTTAAAGCAAATAAACTGCAGGAAAAACCACCACCAAAACCTGCATGAAATAAGTATATAATAAAATAAAATAATAACATAAAATATAGTATGTGATAACAGATGATCAGAGTAGCAATAAATAGGAAAATAAATAACTATATACATAAAATAAACTTGAACTTAAATAATAACTATATCTCATCGGGAATGCCGGCTACTCATCATAATAATGTATGTTTAGTTCTTTTATGTTTATATTTCTTATATTTTAATTGGAGACTAGTGCGAGTGTAGTTTCCTATATTGTTTATAATGGAATACTCACTTAGGGTACAGTCATAAAAAAATTTTTTGTTTTGCTGATTTATTACTTAGTGCACGTATGGTAATTTCGTGCAAACTATCTATCCTAGCATAAAACGGAGCTTTAAAAATAATTCTGCAACATTTATTTTGCATGGCTTGCAATTTAGATAAGTTAGAGTGACTTGCATAAGACCACACAGGTCATGCGTACAACATTATCGGTCTTGAGATACATTTGTAGATAATTAGCTTATTTGCAGAATTAACGTAGCATTTCCTATTAAAGACTGGATATAATTTAAATAAAGAGGCTTGAGTTTTATTAACGGCGTGTTCGATATGTTTAGAAAAGGTAAGACCTTTATCTAGAATAACACCAAGATATTTGATCTGAGTCTTCCATTCTATGGATATGTTATTAATTATTATAGGAGTTAGAGAGTTTGGTCTTCTTTTTGTAAATAATATTGACTGTGTTTTATCAGTATTTATTAATTAAAACGAATAATTCGTCACTAAATGAGCTGAAATGGTTCAGTAATTATGTCGTTTGTTATATGAAATTCATACGAACATGTTCAGGCAGCTGCGTTCCTATATCGATATAAGTAATCGAGTGATTGATGTATGTGATTAACTTTCTATCTAAACCCATCGCATTTATCGTCAACCCTGGTTCATTTGCTTCCACTATGATTTTCTGCAAACAATAACGATTTAAATATTTAAGAATTAAAATATATATGTAAATTATAACTAGAAGAAAGAAAGAAAGTATGTTTATTTTCATTTACGAATGTAATATGTGTGTGTGTGTGTATATATATATATAACTTTATATTTGAAATATATCTTACCAGCTGCCATGCTAGAGTTATAATTGAGAATATTGTTCGCTACAAATACTTCACCTTCGGCCCGCTGTTTAGAAATAAAGAGATTACAAAATAATTCTTTAAAGTAATGTTTTAAAATAATGTTTTAAAATAATGTATTATCAAGTATATTTGTGTATACATATAAGTATGTTGTATTTGCGTGTCCGCATATGTGAAGGTAATAAGAGATTAGTGATACCCGGATGATAAATAATAAGGAAGGGTAAAAACACTAAAACTAACAAATGTATTTTTTAAGAGTTACGATTAAAGTGAATTACGAAAAATGAAGACATTATTAACAAGGCAGCGGAAACTTGTTGAATACTATAAAGAAAGTTTAAGCCGGTATAACTGAAAATATATCGAGCAATCGGGAAAAATAAGCAAAATCAGGTTCAAAGGAAGACCAAAACCGAAAACTATGTCGTGTATCATAATTATATAAAAAAAAATGCACGAATAAATAAATAATAAATAAGTAAAAATTGTATTTTTACATTTAAAATAAGAAACAACAAATATCATCTACACGTACCGAAATAGTGTAAAATTCTCCCCGTGTATTGCGATATATAAATATAAAAACAAAAGAAACGAAGCTTAAAGCAAATAAACTGCAGGAAAAACCACCACCAAAACCTGCATGAAATAAGTATATAATAAAATAAAATAATAACATAAAATATAGTATGTGATAACAGATGATCAGAGTAGCAATAAATAGGAAAATAAATAACTATATACATAAAATAAACTTGAACTTAAATAATAACTATATCTCATCGGGAATGCCGGCTACTCATCATAATAATGTATGTTTAGTTCTTTTATGTTTATATTTCTTATATTTTAATTGGAGACTAGTGCGAGTGTAGTTTCCTATATTGTTTATAATGGAATACTCACTTAGGGTACAGTCATAAAAAAATTTTTTGGTTTGCTGATTTATTACTTAGTGCACGTATGGTAATTTCGTGCAAACTATCTATCCTAGCATAAAACGGAGCTTTAAAAATAATTCTGCAACATTTATTTTGCATGGCTTGCAATTTAGATAAGTTAGAGTGACTTGCATAAGACCACACAGGACATGCGTACAACATTATCGGTCTTGAGATACATTTGTAGATAATTAGCTTATTTGCAGAATTAACGTAGCATTTCCTATTAAAGACTCGATATAATTTAAATAAAGAGGCTTGAGTTTTATTAACGGCGTGTTCGATATGTTTAGAAAAGGTAAGACCTTTATCTAGAATAACACCAAGATATTTGATCTGAGTCTTCCATTCTATGGATATGTTATTAATTATTATAGGAGTTAGAGAGTTTGGTCTTCTTTTTGTAAATAATATTGACTGTGTTTTATCAGTATTTATTAATTAAAACGAATAATTCGTCACTAAATGAGCTGAAATGGTTCAGTAATTATGTCGTTTGTTATATGAAATTCATACGAACATGTTCAGGCAGCTGCGTTCCTATATCGATATAAGTAATCGAGTGATTGATGTATGTGATTAACTTTCTATCTAAACCCATCGCATTTATCGTCAACCCTGGTTCATTTGCTTCCACTATGATTTTCTGCAAACAATAACGATTTAAATATTTATAGAATTAAAATATATATGTAAATTATAACTAGAAGAAAGAAAGAAAGTATGTTTATTTTCATTTACGAATGTAATATGTGTGTGTGTGTGTATATATATATATAACTTTATATTTGAAATATATCTTACCAGCTGCCGTGCTAGAGTTATAATTCAGAATATTGTTCGCTACAAATACTTCACCTTCGGCCCGCTGTTTAGAAATAAAGAGATTACAAAATAATTCTTTAAAGTAATGTTTTAAAATAATGTTTTAAAATAATGTATTATCAAGTATATTTGTGTATACATATAAGTATGTTGTATTTGCGTGTCCGCATATGTGAAGGTAATAAGAGATTAGTGATACCCGGATGATAAATAATAAGGAAGGGTAAAAACACTAAAACTAACAAATGTATTTTTTAAGAGTTACGATTAAAGTGAATTACGAAAAATGAAGACATTATTAACAAGGCAGCGGAAACTTGTTAAATACTATAAAGAAAGTTTAAGCCGGTATAACTGAAAATATATCGAGCAATCGGGAAAAATAAGCAAAATCAGGTTCAAAGGAAGACCAAAACCGAAAACTATGTCGTGTATCATAATTATTAAAAAAAAAATGCACGAATAAATAAATAATAAATAAGTAAAAATTGTATTTTTACATTTAAAATAAGAAACAACAAATATCATCTACACGTACCGAAATAGTGTAAAATTCTCCCCGTGTATTGCGATATATAAATATAAAAACAAAAGAAACGAAGCTTAAAGCAAATAAACTGCAGGAAAAACCACCACCAAAACCTGCATGAAATAAGTATATAATAAAATAAAATAATAACATAAAATATAGTATGTGATAACAGATGATCAGAGTAGCAATAAATAGGAAAATAAATAACTATATACATAAAATAAACTTGAACTTAAATAATAACTATATCTCATCGGGAATGCCGGCTACTCATCATAATAATGTATGTTTAGTTCTTTTATGTTTATATTTCTTATATTTTAATTGGAGACTAGTGCGAGTGTAGTTTCCTATATTGTTTATAATGGAATACTCACTTAGGGTACAGTCATAAAAAAATTTTTTGGTTTGCTGATTTATTACTTAGTGCACGTATGGTAATTTCGTGCAAACTATCTATCCTAGCATAAAACGGAGCTTTAAAAATAATTCTGCAACATTTATTTTGCATGGCTTGCAATTTAGATAAGTTAGAGTGACTTGCATAAGACCACACAGGACATGCGTACAACATTATCGGTCTTGAGATACATTTGTAGATAATTAGCTTATTTGCAGAATTAACGTAGCATTTCCTATTAAAGACTGGATATAATTTAAATAAAGAGGCTTGAGTTTTATTAACGGCGTGTTCGATATGTTTAGAAAAGGTAAGACCTTTATCTAGAATAACACCAAGATATTTGATCTGAGTCTTCCATTCTATGGGTATGTTATTAATTATTATAGGAGTTAGAGAGTTTGGTCTTCTTTTTGTAAATAATATTGACTGTGTTTTATCAGTATTTATTAATTAAAACGAATAATTCGTCACTAAATGAGCTGAAATGGTTCAGTAATTATGTCGTTCGTTATATGAAATTCATACGAACATGTTCAGGCATCTGCGTTCCTATATCGATATAAGTAATCGAGTAATTGATGAATGTGATTAATTTTCTATCTAAACCCATCGCATTTATCATCAACCCTGGTTCATTTGCTTCCACTATGATTTTCTGCAAACAATAACGATTTAAATATTTATAGAATTAAAATATATATGTAAATTATAACTAGAAGAAAGAAAGAAAGTATGTTTATTTTCATTTACGAATGTAATATGTGTGTGTGTGTGTGTGTGTATATATATATAACTTTATATTTGAAATATATCTTACCAGCTGCCATGCTTGAGTTATAATTGAGAATATTGTTCGCTACAAATACTTCACCTTCGGCCCCCTGTTTAGAAATAAAGAGATTACAAAATAATTCTTTAAAGTAATGTTTTAAAATAATGTTTTAAAATAATGTATTATCAAGTATATTTGTGTATACATATAAGTATGTTGTATTTGCGTGTCCGCATATGTGAAGGTAATAAGAGATTAGTGATACCCGGATGATAAATAATAAGGAAGGGTAAAAACACTAAAACTAACAAATGTATTTTTTAAGAGTTACGATTAAAGTGAATTACAAAAAATGAAGACATTATTAACAAGGCAGCGGAAACTTGTTGAATACTATAAAGAAAGTTTAAGCCGGTATAACTGAAAATATATCGAGCAATCGGGAAAAATAAGCAAAATCAGGTTCAAAGGAAGACCAAAACCGAAAACTATGTCGTGTATCATAATTATTAAAAAAAAAATGCACTAATAAATAAATAATAAATAAGTAAAAATTGTATTTTTACATTTAAAATAAGAAACAACAAATATCATCTACACGTACCGAAATAGTGTAAAATTCTCCCCGTGTATCGCGATATATAAATATAAAAACAAAAGAAACGAAGCTTAAAGCAAATAAACTGCAGGAAAAACCACCACCAAAACCTGCATGAAATAAGTATATAATAAAATAAAATAATAACATAAAATATAGTATGTGATAACAGATGATCAGAGTAGCAATAAATAGGAAAATAAATAACTATATACATAAAATAAACTTGAACTTAAATAATAACTATATCTCATCGGGAATGCCGGCTACTCATCATAATAATGTATGTTTAGTTCTTTTATGTTTATATTTCTTATATTTTAATTGGAGACTAGTGCGAGTGTAGTTTCCTATATTGTTTATAATGGAATACTCACTTAGGGTACAGTCATAAAAAAATTTTTTGGTTTGCTGATTTATTACTTAGTGCACGTATGGTAATTTCGTGCAAACTATCTATCCTAGCATAAAACAGAACTTTAAAAATAATTCTGCAACATTTATTTTGCATGGCTTGCAATTTAGATAAGTTAGAGTGACTTGCATAAGACCACACAGGACATGCGTACAACATTATCGGTCTTGAGATACATTTGTAGATAATTAGCTTATTTGCAGAATTAACGTAGCATTTCCTATTAAAGACTGGATATAATTTAAATAAAGAGGCTTGAGTTTTATTAACGGCGTGTTCGATATGTTTAGAAAAGGTAAGACCTTTATCTAGAATAACACCAAGATATTTGATCTGAGTCTTCCATTCTATGGATATGTTATTAATTATTATAGGAGTTAGAGAGTTTGGTCTTCATTTTGTAAATAATATTGACTGTGTTTTATCAGTATTTATTAATTAAAACGAATAATTCGTCACTAAATGAGCTGAAATGGTTCAGTAATTATGTCGTTTGTTATATGAAATTCATACGAACATGTTCAGGCAGCTGCGTTCCTATATCGATATAAGTAATCGAGTGATTGATGTATGTGATTAACTTTCTATCTAAACCCATCGCATTTATCGTCAACCCTGGTTCATTTGCTTCCACTATGATTTTCTGCAAACAATAACGATTTAAATATTTATAGAATTAAAATATATATGTAAATTATAACTAGAAGAAAGAAAGAAAGTATGTTTATTTTCATTTACGAATGTAATATGTGTGTGTGTGTGTGTATATATATATAACTTTATATTTGAAATATATCTTACCAGCTGCCGTGCTAGAGTTATAATTCAGAATATTGTTCGCTACAAATACTTCACCTTCGGCCCGCTGTTTAGAAATAAAGAGATTACAAAATAATTCTTTAAAGTAATGTTTTAAAATAATGTTTTAAAATAATGTATTATCAAGTATATTTGTGTATACATATAAGTATGTTGTATTTGCGTGTCCGCATATGTGAAGGTAATAAGAGATTAGTGATACCCGGATGATAAATAATAAGGAAGGGTAAAAACACTAAAACTAACAAATGTATTTTTTAAGAGTTACGATTAAAGTGAATTACGAAAAATGAAGACATTATTAACAAGGCAGCGGAAACTTGTTGAATACTATAAAGAAAGTTTAAGCGGGTATAACTGAAAATATATCGAGCAATCGGGAAAAATAAGCAAAATCAGGTTCAAAGGAAGACCAAAACCGAAAACTATGTCGTGTATCATAATTATTAAAAAAAAATGCATGAATAAATAAATAATAAATAAGTAAAAATTGTATTTTTACATTTAAAATAAGAAACAACAAATATCATCTACACGTACCGAAATAGTGTAAAATTCTCCCCGTGTATCGCGATATATAAATATAAAAACAAAAGAAACGAAGCTTAAAGCAAATAAACTGCAGGAAAAACCACCACCAAAACCTGCATGAAATAAGTATATAATAAAATAAAATAATAACATAAAATATAGTATGTGATAACAGATGATCAGAGTAGCAATAGATAGGAAAATAAATAACTATATACATAAAATAAACTTGAACTTAAATAATAACTATATCTCATCGGGAATGCCAGCTACTCATCATAATAATGTATGTTTAGTTCTTTTATGTTTATATTTCTTATATTTTAATTGGAGACTAGTGCGAGTGTAGTTTCCTATATTGTTTATAATGGAATACTCACTTAGGGTACAGTCATAAAAAAATTTTTTGGTTTGCTGATTTATTACTTAGTGCACGTATGGTAATTTCGTGCAAACTATCTATCCTAGCATAAAACGGAGCTTTAAAAATAATTCTGCAACATTTATTTTGCATGGCTTGCAATTTAGATAAGTTAGAGTGACTTGCATAAGACCACACAGGACATGCGTACAACATTATCGGTCTTGAGATACATTTGTAGATAATTAGCTTATTTGCAGAATTAACGTAGCATTTCCTATTAAAGACTGGATATAATTTAAATAAAGAGGCTTGAGTTTTATTAACGGCGTGTTCGATATGTTTAGAAAAGGTAAGACCTTTATCTAGAATAACACCAAGATATTTGATCTGAGTCTTCCATTCTATGGATATGTTATTAATTATTATAGGAGTTAGAGAGTTTGGTCTTCTTTTTGTAAATAATATTGACTGTGTTTTATCAGTATTTATTAATTAAAACGAATAATTCGTCACTAAATGAGCTGAAATGGTTCAGTAATTATGTCGTTTGTTATATGAAATTCATACGAACATGTTCAGGCAGCTGCGTTCCTATATCGATATAAGTAATCGAGTGATTGATGTATGTGATTAACTTTCTATCTAAACCCATCGCATTTATCGTCAACCCTGGTTCATTTGCTTCCACTATGATTTTCTGCAAACAATAACGATTTAAATATTTATAGAATTAAAATATATATGTAAATTATAACTAGAAGAAAGAAAGAAAGTATGTTTATTTTCATTTACGAATGTAATATGTGTGTGTGTGTGTATATATATATATAACTTTATATTTGAAATATATCTTACCAGCTGCCGTGCTAGAGTTATAATTCAGAATATTGTTCGCTACAAATACTTCACCTTCGGCCCGCTGTTTAGAAATAAAGAGATTACAAAATAATTCTTTAAAGTAATGTTTTAAAATAATGTTTTAAAATAATGTATTATCAAGTATATTTGTGTATACATATAAGTATGTTGTATTTGCGTGTCCGCATATGTGAAGGTAATAAGAGATTAGTGATACCCGGATGATAAATAATAAGGAAGGGTAAAAACACTAAAACTAACAAATGTATTTTTTAAGAGTTACGATTAAAGTGAATTACGAAAAATGAAGACATTATTAACAAGGCAGCGGAAACTTGTTGAATACTATAAAGAAAGTTTAAGCGGGTATAACTGAAAATATATCGAGCAATCGGGAAAAATAAGCAAAATCAAGTTCAAAGGAAGACCAAAACCGAAAACTATGTCGTGTATCATAATTATTAAAAAAAAATGCATGAATAAATAAATAATAAATAAGTAAAAATTGTATTTTTACATTTAAAATAAGAAACAACAAATATCATCTACACGTACCGAAATAGTGTAAAATTCTCCCCGTGTATCGCGATATATAAATATAAAAACAAAAGAAACGAAGCTTAAAGCAAATAAACTGCAGGAAAAACCACCACCAAAACCTGCATGAAATAAGTATATAATAAAATAAAATAATAACATAAAATATAGTATGTGATAACAGATGATCAGAGTAGCAATAGATAGGAAAATAAATAACTATATACATAAAATAAACTTGAACTTAAATAATAACTATATCTCATCGGGAATGCCAGCTACTCATCATAATAATGTATGTTTAGTTCTTTTATGTTTATATTTCTTATATTTTAATTGGAGACTAGTGCGAGTGTAGTTTCCTATATTGTTTATAATGGAATACTCACTTAGGGTACAGTCATAAAAAAATTTTTTGGTTTGCTGATTTATTACTTAGTGCACGTATGGTAATTTCGTGCAAACTATCTATCCTAGCATAAAACGGAGCTTTAAAAATAATTCTGCAACATTTATTTTGCATGGCTTGCAATTTAGATAAGTTAGAGTGACTTGCATAAGACCACACAGGACATGCGTACAACATTATCGGTCTTGAGATACATTTGTAGATAATTAGCTTATTTGCAGAATTAACGTAGCATTTCCTATTAAAGACTGGATATAATTTAAATAAAGAGGCTTGAGTTTTATTAACGGCGTGTTCGATATGTTTAGAAAAGGTAAGACCTTTATCTAGAATAACACCAAGATATTTGATCTGAGTCTTCCATTCTATGGATATGTTATTAATTATTATAGGAGTTAGAGAGTTTGGTCTTCTTTTTGTAAATAATATTGACTGTGTTTTATCAGTATTTATTAATTAAAACGAATAATTCGTCACTAAATGAGCTGAAATGGTTCAGTAATTATGTCGTTTGTTATATGAAATTCATACGAACATGTTCAGGCAGCTGCGTTCCTATATCGATATAAGTAATCGAGTGATTGATGTATGTGATTAACTTTCTATCTAAACCCATCGCATTTATCGTCAACCCTGGTTCATTTGCTTCCACTATGATTTTCTGCAAACAATAACGATTTAAATATTTATAGAATTAAAATATATATGTAAATTATAACTAGAAGAAAGAAAGAAAGTATGTTTATTTTCATTTACAAATGTAATATGTGTGTGTGTGTGTGTGTATATATATATATAACTTTATATTTGAAATATATCTTACCAGCTGCCGTGCTAGAGTTATAATTCAGAATATTGTTTGCTACAAATACTTCACCTTCGGCCCGCTGTTTAGAAATAAAGAGATTACAAAATAATTCTTTAAAGTAATGTTTTAAAATAATGTTTTAAAATAATGTATTATCAAGTATATTTGTGTATACATATAAGTATGTTGTATTTGCGTGTCCGCATATGTGAAGGTAATAAGAGATTAGTGATACCCGGATGATAAATAATAAGGAAGGGTAAAAACACTAAAACTAACAAATGTATTTTTTAAGAGTTACGATTAAAGTGAATTACAAAAAATGAAGACATTATTAACAAGGCAGCGGAAACTTGTTGAATACTATAAAGAAAGTTTAAGCCGGTATAACTGAAAATATATCGAGCAATCGGGAAAAATAAGCAAAATCAGGTTTAAAGGAAGACCAAAACCGAAAACTATGTCGTGTATCATAATTATTAAAAAAAAAAATGCACGAATAAATAAATAATAAATAAGTAAAAATTGTATTTTTACATTTAAAATAAGAAACAACAAATATCATCTACACGTACCGAAATAGTGTAAAATTCTCCCCATGTATTGCGATATATAAATATAAAAACAAAAGAAACGAAGCTTAAAGCAAATAAACTGCAGGAAAAACCACCACCAAAACCTGCATGAAATAAGTATATAATAAAATAAAATAATAACATAAAATATAGTATGTGATAACAGATGATCAGAGTAGCAATAAATAGGAAAATAAATAACTATATACATAAAATAAACTTGAACTTAAATAATAACTATATCTCATCGGGAATGCCGGCTACTCATCATAATAATGTATGTTTAGTTCTTTTATGTTTATATTTCTTATATTTTAATTGGAGACTAGTGCGAGTGTAGTTTCCTATATTGTTTATAATGGAATACTCACTTAGGGTACAGTCATAAAAAAATTTTTTGGTTTGCTGATTTATTACTTAGTGCACGTATGGTAATTTCGTGCAAACTATCTATCCTAGCATAAAACGGAGCTTTAAAAATAATTCTGCAACATTTATTT
This sequence comes from Coronaproctus castanopsis, assembly GCA_032883995.1. Lineage (NCBI taxonomy): Eukaryota > Metazoa > Arthropoda > Insecta > Hemiptera > Monophlebidae > Coronaproctus > Coronaproctus castanopsis. The sequence continues at coordinate 73,990,642 of CM065052.1, read as the reverse complement.
TGCATGGCTTGCAATTTAGATAAGTTAGAGTGACTTGCATAAGACCACACAGGACATGCGTACAACATTATCGGTCTTGAGATACATTTGTAGATAATTAGCTTATTTGCAGAATTAACGTAGCATTTCCTATTAAAGACTGGATATAATTTAAATAAAGAGGCTTGAGTTTTATTAACGGCGTGTTCGATATGTTTAGAAAAGGTAAGACCTTTATCTAGAATAACACCAAGATATTTGATCTGAGTCTTCCATTCTATGGATATGTTATTAATTATTATAGGAGTTAGAGAGTTTGGTCTTCTTTTTGTAAATAATATTGACTGTGTTTTATCAGTATTTATTAATTAAAACGAATAATTCGTCACTAAATGAGCTGAAATGGTTCAGTAATTATGTCGTTCGTTATATGAAATTCATACGAACATGTTCAGGCATCTGCGTTCCTATATCGATATAAGTAATCGAGTGATTGATGAATGAGATTAATTTTCTATCTAAACCCATCGCATTTATCATCAACCCTGGTTCATTTGCTTCCACTATGATTTTCTGCAAACAATAACGATTTAAATATTTATAGAATTAAAATATATATGTAAATTATAACTAGAAGAAAGAAAGAAAGTATGTTTATTTTCATTTACGAATGTAATATGTGTGTGTGTGTGTGTGTGTATATATATATAACTTTATATTTGAAATATATCTTACCAGCTGCCATGCTTGAGTTATAATTGAGAATATTGTTCGCTACAAATACTTCACCTTCGGCCCGCTGTTTAGAAATAAAGAGATTACAAAATAATTCTTTAAAGTAATGTTTTAAAATAATGTTTTAAAATAATGTATTATCAAGTATATTTGTGTATACATATAAGTATGTTGTATTTGCGTGTCCGCATATGTGAAGGTAATAAGAGATTAGTGATACCCGGATGATAAATAATAAGGAAGGGTAAAAACACTAAAACTAACAAATGTATTTTTTAAGAGTTACGATTAAAGTGAATTACAAAAAATGAAGACATTATTAACAAGGCAGCGGAAACTTGTTGAATACTATAAAAAAAGTTTAAGCCGGTATAACTGAAAATATATCGAGCAATCGGGAAAAATAAGCAAAATCAGGTTCAAAGGAAGACCAAAACCGAAAACTATGTCGTGTATCATAATTATTAAAAAAAAAATGCACGAATAAATAAATAATAAATAAGTAAAAATTGTATTTTTACATTTAAAATAAGAAACAACAAATATCATCTACACGTACCGAAATAGTGTAAAATTCTCCCCGTGTATCGCGATATATAAATATAAAAACAAAAGAAACGAAGCTTAAAGCAAATAAACTGCAGGAAAAACCACCACCAAAACCTGCATGAAATAAGTATATAATAAAATAAAATAATAACATAAAATATAGTATGTGATAACAGATGATCAGAGTAGCAATAAATAGGAAAATAAATAACTATATACATAAAATAAACTTGAACTTAAATAATAACTATATCTCATCGGGAATGCCGGCTACTCATCATAATAATGTATGTTTAGTTCTTTTATGTTTATATTTCTTATATTTTAATTGGAGACTAGTGCGAGTGTAGTTTCCTATATTGTTTATAATGGAATACTCACTTAGGGTACAGTCATAAAAAAATTTTTTGGTTTGCTGATTTATTACTTAGTGCACGTATGGTAATTTCGTGCAAACTATCTATCCTAGCATAAAACAGAACTTTAAAAATAATTCTGCAACATTTATTTTGCATGGCTTGCAATTTAGATAAGTTAGAGTGACTTGCATAAGACCACACAGGACATGCGTACAACATTATCGGTCTTGAGATACATTTGTAGATAATTAGCTTATTTGCAGAATTAACATAGCATTTCCTATTAAAGACTGGATATAATTTAAATAAAGAGGCTTGAGTTTTATTAACAGCGTGTTCGATATGTTTAGAAAAGGTAAGACCTTTATCTAGAATAACACCAAGATATTTGATCTGAGTCTTCCATTCTATGGATATGTTATTAATTATTATAGGAGTTAGAGAGTTTGGTCTTCTTTTTGTAAATAATATTGACTGTGTTTTATCAGTATTTATTAATTAAAACGAATAATTCGTCACTAAATGAGCTGAAATGGTTCAGTAATTATGTCGTTTGTTATATGAAATTCATACGAACATGTTCAGGCAGCTGCGTTCCTATATCGATATAAGTAATCGAGTGATTGATGTATGTGATTAACTTTCTATCTAAACCCATCGCATTTATCGTCAACCCTGGTTCATTTGCTTCCACTATGATTTTCTGCAAACAATAACGATTTAAATATTTATAGAATTAAAATATATATGTAAATTATAACTAGAAGAAAGAAAGAAAGTATGTTTATTTTCATTTACAAATGTAATATGTGTGTGTGTGTGTGTGTATATATATATATAACTTTATATTTGAAATATATCTTACCAGCTGCCGTGCTAGAGTTATAATTCAGAATATTGTTTGCTACAAATACTTCACCTTCGGCCCGCTGTTTAGAAATAAAGAGATTACAAAATAATTCTTTAAAGTAATGTTTTAAAATAATGTTTTAAAATAATGTATTATCAAGTATATTTGTGTATACATATAAGTATGTTGTATTTGCGTGTCCGCATATGTGAAGGTAATAAGAGATTAGTGATACCCGGATGATAAATAATAAGGAAGGGTAAAAACACTAAAACTAACAAATGTATTTTTTAAGAGTTACGATTAAAGTGAATTACGAAAAATGAAGACATTATTAACAAGGCAGCGGAAACTTGTTGAATACTATAAAGAAAGTTTAAGCCGGTATAACTGAAAATATATCGAGCAATCGGGAAAAATAAGCAAAATCAGGTTCAAAGGAAGACCAAAACCGAAAACTATGTCGTGTATCATAATTATTAAAAAAAAATGCATGAATAAATAAATAATAAATAAGTAAAAATTGTATTTTTACATTTAAAATAAGAAACAACAAATATCATCTACACGTACCGAAATAGTGTAAAATTCTCCCCGTGTATCGCGATATATAAATATAAAAACAAAAGAAACGAAGCTTAAAGCAAATAAACTGCAGGAAAAACCACCACCAAAACCTGCATGAAATAAGTATATAATAAAATAAAATAATAACATAAAATATAGTATGTGATAACAGATGATCAGAGTAGCAATAGATAGGAAAATAAATAACTATATACATAAAATAAACTTGAACTTAAATAATAACTATATCTCATCGGGAATGCCGGCTACTCATCATAATAATGTATGTTTAGTTCTTTTATGTTTATATTTCTTATATTTTAATTGGAGACTAGTGCGAGTGTAGTTTCCTATATTGTTTATAATGGAATACTCACTTAGGGTACAGTCATAAAAAAATTTTTTGGTTTGCTGATTTATTACTTAGTGCACGTATGGTAATTTCGTGCAAACTATCTATCCTAGCATAAAACGGAGCTTTAAAAATAATTCTGCAACATTTATTTTGCATGGCTTGCAATTTAGATAAGTTAGAGTGACTTGCATAAGACCACACAGGACATGCGTACAACATTATCGGTCTTGAGATACATTTGTAGATAATTAGCTTATTTGCAGAATTAACGTAGCATTTCCTATTAAAGACTGGATATAATTTAAATAAAGAGGCTTGAGTTTTATTAACGGCGTGTTCGATATGTTTAGAAAAGGTAAGACCTTTATCTAGAATAACACCAAGATATTTGATCTGAGTCTTCCATTCTATGGATATGTTATTAATTATTATAGGAGTTAGAGAGTTTGGTCTTCTTTTTGTAAATAATATTGACTGTGTTTTATCAGTATTTATTAATTAAAACGAATAATTCGTCACTAAATGAGCTGAAATGGTTCAGTAATTATGTCGTTTGTTATATGAAATTCATACGAACATGTTCAGGCAGCTGCGTTCCTATATCGATATAAGTAATCGAGTGATTGATGTATGTGATTAACTTTCTATCTAAACCCATCGCATTTATCGTCAACCCTGGTTCATTTGCTTCCACTATGATTTTCTGCAAACAATAACGATTTAAATATTTATAGAATTAAAATATATATGTAAATTATAACTAGAAGAAAGAAAGAAAGTATGTTTATTTTCATTTACGAATGTAATATGTGTGTGTGTGTGTATATATATATATAACTTTATATTTGAAATATATCTTACCAGCTGCCATGCTTGAGTTATAATTGAGAATATTGTTCGCTACAAATACTTCACCTTCGGCCCGCTGTTTAGAAATAAAGAGATTACAAAATAATTCTTTAAAGTAATGTTTTAAAATAATGTTTTAAAATAATGTATTATCAAGTATATTTGTGTATACATATAAGTATGTTGTATTTGCGTGTCCGCATATGTGAAGGTAATAAGAGATTAGTGATACCCGGATGATAAATAATAAGGAAGGGTAAAAACACTAAAACTAACAAATGTATTTTTTAAGAGTTACGATTAAAGTGAATTACAAAAAATGAAGACATTATTAACAAGGCAGCGGAAACTTGTTGAATACTATAAAGAAAGTTTAAGCCGGTATAACTGAAAATATATCGAGCAATCGGGAAAAATAAGCAAAATCAGGTTCAAAGGAAGACCAAAACCGAAAACTATGTCGTGTATCATAATTATTAAAAAAAAAAATGCACGAATAAATAAATAATAAATAAGTAAAAATTGTATTTTTACATTTAAAATAAGAAACAACAAATATCATCTACACGTACCGAAATAGTGTAAAATTCTCCCCGTGTATTGCGATATATAAATATAAAAACAAAAGAAACGAAGCTTAAAGCAAATAAACTGCAGGAAAAACCACCACCAAAACCTGCATGAAATAAGTATATAATAAAATAAAATAATAACATAAAATATAGTATGTGATAACAGATGATCAGAGTAGCAATAAATAGGAAAATAAATAACTATATACATAAAATAAACTTGAACTTAAATAATAACTATATCTCATCGGGAATGCCGGCTACTCATCATAATAATGTATGTTTAGTTCTTTTATGTTTATATTTCTTATATTTTAATTGGAGACTAGTGCGAGTGTAGTTTCCTATATTGTTTATAATGGAATACTCACTTAGGGTACAGTCATAAAAAAATTTTTTGGTTTGCTGATTTATTACTTAGTGCACGTATGGTAATTTCGTGCAAACTATCTATCCTAGCATAAAACGGAGCTTTAAAAATAATTCTGCAACATTTATTTTGCATGGCTTGCAATTTAGATAAGTTAGAGTGACTTGCATAAGACCACACAGGACATGCGTACAACATTATCGGTCTTGAGATACATTTGTAGATAATTAGCTTATTTGCAGAATTAACGTAGCATTTCCTATTAAAGACTGGATATAATTTAAATAAAGAGGCTTGAGTTTTATTAACGGCGTGTTCGATATGTTTAGAAAAGGTAAGACCTTTATCTAGAATAACACCAAGATATTTGATCTGAGTCTTCCATTCTATGGGTATGTTATTAATTATTATAGGAGTTAGAGAGTTTGGTCTTCTTTTTGTAAATAATATTGACTGTGTTTTATCAGTATTTATTAATTAAAACGAATAATTCGTCACTAAATGAGCTGAAATGGTTCAGTAATTATGTCGTTCGTTATATGAAATTCATACGAACATGTTCAGGCATCTGCGTTCCTATATCGATATAAGTAATCGAGTGATTGATGAATGTGATTAATATTCTATCTAAACCCATCGCATTTATCATCAACCCTGGTTCATTTGCTTCCACTATGATTTTCTGCAAACAATAACGATTTAAATATTTATAGAATTAAAATATATATGTAAATTATAACTAGAAGAAAGAAAGAAAGTATGTTTATTTTCATTTACGAATGTAATATGTGTGTGTGTGTGTGTGTGTATATATATATAACTTTATATTTGAAATATATCTTACCAGCTGCCATGCTTGAGTTATAATTGAGAATATTGTTCGCTACAAATACTTCACCTTCGGCCCGCTGTTTAGAAATAAAGAGATTACAAAATAATTCTTTAAAGTAATGTTTTAAAATAATGTTTTAAAATAATGTATTATCAAGTATATTTGTGTATACATATAAGTATGTTGTATTTGCGTGTCCGCATATGTGAAGGTAATAAGAGATTAGTGATACCCGGATGATAAATAATAAGGAAGGGTAAAAACACTAAAACTAACAAATGTATTTTTTAAGAGTTACGATTAAAGTGAATTACGAAAAATGAAGACATTATTAACAAGGCAGCGGAAACTTGTTGAATACTATAAAGAAAGTTTAAGCCGGTATAACTGAAAATATATCGAGCAATCGGGAAAAATAAGCAAAATCAGGTTCAAAGGAAGACCAAAACCGAAAACTATGTCGTGTATCATAATTATTAAAAAAAAATGCATGAATAAATAAATAATAAATAAGTAAAAATTGTATTTTTACATTTAAAATAAGAAACAACAAATATCATCTACACGTACCGAAATAGTGTAAAATTCTCCCCGTGTATCGCGATATATAAATATAAAAACAAAAGAAACGAAGCTTAAAGCAAATAAACTGCAGGAAAAACCACCACCAAAACCTGCATGAAATAAGTATATAATAAAATAAAATAATAACATAAAATATAGTATGTGATAACAGATGATCAGAGTAGCAATAGATAGGAAAATAAATAACTATATACATAAAATAAACTTGAACTTAAATAATAACTATATCTCATCGGGAATGCCGGCTACTCATCATAATAATGTATGTTTAGTTCTTTTATGTTTATATTTCTTATATTTTAATTGGAGACTAGTGCGAGTGTAGTTTCCTATATTGTTTATAATGGAATACTCACTTAGGGTACAGTCATAAAAAAATTTTTTGGTTTGCTGATTTATTACTTAGTGCACGTATGGTAATTTCGTGCAAACTATCTATCCTAGCATAAAACGGAGCTTTAAAAATAATTCTGCAACATTTATTTTGCATGGCTTGCAATTTAGATAAGTTAGAGTGACTTGCATAAGACCACACAGGACATGCGTACAACATTATCGGTCTTGAGATACATTTGTAGATAATTAGCTTATTTGCAGAATTAACGTAGCATTTCCTATTAAAGACTGGATATAATTTAAATAAAGAGGCTTGAGTTTTATTAACGGCGTGTTCGATATGTTTAGAAAAGGTAAGACCTTTATCTAGAATAACACCAAGATATTTGATCTGAGTCTTCCATTCTATGGGTATGTTATTAATTATTATAGGAGTTAGAGAGTTTGGTCTTCTTTTTGTAAATAATATTGACTGTGTTTTATCAGTATTTATTAATTAAAACGAATAATTCGTCACTAAATGAGCTGAAATGGTTCAGTAATTATGTCGTTCGTTATATGAAATTCATACGAACATGTTCAGGCATCTGCGTTCCTATATCGATATAAGTAATCGAGTAATTGATGAATGTGATTAATTTTCTATCTAAACCCATCGCATTTATCATCAACCCTGGTTCATTTGCTTCCACTATGATTTTCTGCAAACAATAACGATTTAAATATTTATAGAATTAAAATATATATGTAAATTATAACTAGAAGAAAGAAAGAAAGTATGTTTATTTTCATTTACGAATGTAATATGTGTGTGTGTGTGTGTGTGTATATATATATAACTTTATATTTGAAATATATCTTACCAGCTGCCATGCTTGAGTTATAATTGAGAATATTGTTCGCTACAAATACTTCACCTTCGGCCCGCTGTTTAGAAATAAAGAGATTACAAAATAATTCTTTAAAGTAATGTTTTAAAATAATGTTTTAAAATAATGTATTATCAAGTATATTTGTGTATACATATAAGTATGTTGTATTTGCGTGTCCGCATATGTGAAGGTAATAAGAGATTAGTGATACCCGGATGATAAATAATAAGGAAGGGTAAAAACACTAAAACTAACAAATGTATTTTTTAAGAGTTACGATTAAAGTGAATTACAAAAAATGAAGACATTATTAACAAGGCAGCGGAAACTTGTTGAATACTATAAAGAAAGTTTAAGCCGGTATAACTGAAAATATATCGAGCAATCGGGAAAAATAAGCAAAATCAGGTTCAAAGGAAGACCAAAACCGAAAACTATGTCGTGTATCATAATTATTAAAAAAAAAATGCACGAATAAATAAATAATAAATAAGTAAAAATTGTATTTTTACATTTAAAATAAGAAACAACAAATATCATCTACACGTACCGAAATAGTGTAAAATTCTCCCCGTGTATCGCGATATATAAATATAAAAACAAAAGAAACGAAGCTTAAAGCAAATAAACTGCAGGAAAAACCACCACCAAAACCTGCATGAAATAAGTATATAATAAAATAAAATAATAACATAAAATATAGTATGTGATAACAGATGATCAGAGTAGCAATAGATAGGAAAATAAATAACTATATACATAAAATAAACTTGAACTTAAATAATAACTATATCTCATCGGGAATGCCGGCTACTCATCATAATAATGTATGTTTAGTTCTTTTATGTTTATATTTCTTATATTTTAATTGGAGACTAGTGCGAGTGTAGTTTCCTATATTGTTTATAATGGAATACTCACTTAGGGTACAGTCATAAAAAAATTTTTTGGTTTGCTGATTTATTACTTAGTGCACGTATGGTAATTTCGTGCAAACTATCTATCCTAGCATAAAACGGAGCTTTAAAAATAATTCTGCAACATTTATTTTGCATGGCTTGCAATTTAGATAAGTTAGAGTGACTTGCATAAGACCACACAGGACATGCGTACAACATTATCGGTCTTGAGATACATTTGTAGATAATTAGCTTATTTGCAGAATTAACGTAGCATTTCCTATTAAAGACTGGATATAATTTAAATAAAGAGGCTTGAGTTTTATTAACGGCGTGTTCGATATGTTTAGAAAAGGTAAGACCTTTATCTAGAATAACACCAAGATATTTGATCTGAGTCTTCCATTCTATGGGTATGTTATTAATTATTATAGGAGTTAGAGAGTTTGGTCTTCTTTTTGTAAATAATATTGACTGTGTTTTATCAGTATTTATTAATTAAAACGAATAATTCGTCACTAAATGAGCTGAAATGGTTCAGTAATTATGTCGTTCGTTATATGAAATTCATACGAACATGTTCAGGCATCTGCGTTCCTATATCGATATAAGTAATCGAGTAATTGATGAATGTGATTAATTTTCTATCTAAACCCATCGCATTTATCATCAACCCTGGTTCATTTGCTTCCACTATGATTTTCTGCAAACAATAACGATTTAAATATTTATAGAATTAAAATATATATGTAAATTATAACTAGAAGAAAGAAAGAAAGTATGTTTATTTTCATTTACGAATGTAATATGTGTGTGTGTGTGTGTGTATATATATATATATAACTTTATATTTGAAATATATCTTACCAGCTGCCGTGCTAGAGTTATAATTCAGAATATTGTTCGCTACAAATACTTCACCTTCGGCCCGCTGTTTAGAAATAAAGAGATTACAAAATAATTCTTTAAAGTAATGTTTTAAAATAATGTTTTAAAATAATGTATTATCAAGTATATTTGTGTATACATATAAGTATGTTGTATTTGCGTGTCCGCATATGTGAAGGTAATAAGAGATTAGTGATACCCGGATGATAAATAATAAGGAAGGGTAAAAACACTAAAACTAACAAATGTATTTTTTAAGAGTTACGATTAAAGTGAATTACGAAAAATGAAGACATTATTAACAAGGCAGCGGAAACTTGTTGAATACTATAAAGAAAGTTTAAGCCGGTATAACTGAAAATATATCGAGCAATCGGGAAAAATAAGCAAAATCAGGTTCAAAGGAAGACCAAAACCGAAAACTATGTCGTGTATCATAATTATTAAAAAAAAATGCATGAATAAATAAATAATAAATAAGTAAAAATTGTATTTTTACATTTAAAATAAGAAACAACAAATATCATCTACACGTACCGAAATAGTGTAAAATTCTCCCCGTGTATCGCGATATATAAATATAAAAACAAAAGAAACGAAGCTTAAAGCAAATAAACTGCAGGAAAAACCACCACCAAAACCTGCATGAAATAAGTATATAATAAAATAAAATAATAACATAAAATATAGTATGTGATAACAGATGATCAGAGTAGCAATAAATAGGAAAATAAATAACTATATACATAAAATAAACTTGAACTTAAATAATAACTATATCTCATCGGGAATGCCGGCTACTCATCATAATAATGTATGTTTAGTTCTTTTATGTTTATATTTCTTATATTTTAATTGGAGACTAGTGCGAGTGTAGTTTCCTATATTGTTTATAATGGAATACTCACTTAGGGTACAGTCATAAAAAAATTTTTTGGTTTGCTGATTTATTACTTAGTGCACGTATGGTAATTTCGTGCAAACTATCTATCCTAGCATAAAACGGAGCTTTAAAAATAATTCTGCAACATTTATTTTGCATGGCTTGCAATTTAGATAAGTTAGAGTGACTTGCATAAGACCACACAGGACATGCGTACAACATTATCGGTCTTGAGATACATTTGTAGATAATTAGCTTATTTGCAGAATTAACGTAGCATTTCCTATTAAAGACTGGATATAATTTAAATAAAGAGGCTTGAGTTTTATTAACGGCGTGTTCGATATGTTTAGAAAAGGTAAGACCTTTATCTAGAATAACACCAAGATATTTGATCTGAGTCTTCCATTCTATGGATATGTTATTAATTATTATAGGAGTTAGAGAGTTTGGTCTTCTTTTTGTAAATAATATTGACTGTGTTTTATCAGTATTTATTAATTAAAACGAATAATTCGTCACTAAATGAGCTGAAATGGTTCAGTAATTATGTCGTTTGTTATATGAAATTCATACGAACATGTTCAGGCAGCTGCGTTCCTATATCGATATAAGTAATCGAGTGATTGATGTATGTGATTAACTTTCTATCTAAACCCATCGCATTTATCGTCAACCCTGGTTCATTTGCTTCCACTATGATTTTCTGCAAACAATAACGATTTAAATATTTATAGAATTAAAATATATATGTAAATTATAACTAGAAGAAAGAAAGAAAGTATGTTTATTTTCATTTACGAATGTAATATGTGTGTGTGTGTGTATATATATATATAACTTTATATTTGAAATATATCTTACCAGCTGCCGTGCTAGAGTTATAATTCAGAATATTGTTCGCTACAAATACTTCACCTTCGGCCCGCTGTTTAGAAATAAAGAGATTACAAAATAATTCTTTAAAGTAATGTTTTAAAATAATGTTTTAAAATAATGTATTATCAAGTATATTTGTGTATACATATAAGTATGTTGTATTTGCGTGTCCGCATATGTGAAGGTAATAAGAGATTAGTGATACCCGGATGATAAATAATAAGGAAGGGTAAAAACACTAAAACTAACAAATGTATTTTTTAAGAGTTACGATTAAAGTGAATTACGAAAAATGAAGACATTATTAACAAGGCAGCGGAAACTTGTTGAATACTATAAAGAAAGTTTAAGCGGGTATAACTGAAAATATATCGAGCAATCGGGAAAAATAAGCAAAATCAGGTTCAAAGGAAGACCAAAACCGAAAACTATGTCGTGTATCATAATTATTAAAAAAAAATGCATGAATAAATAAATAATAAATAAGTAAAAATTGTATTTTTACATTTAAAATAAGAAACAACAAATATCATCTACACGTACCGAAATAGTGTAAAATTCTCCCCGTGTATCGCGATATATAAATATAAAAACAAAAGAAACGAAGCTTAAAGCAAATAAACTGCAGGAAAAACCACCACCAAAACCTGCATGAAATAAGTATATAATAAAATAAAATAATAACATAAAATATAGTATGTGATAACAGATGATCAGAGTAGCAATAAATAGGAAAATAAATAACTATATACATAAAATAAACTTGAACTTAAATAATAACTATATCTCATCGGGAATGCCGGCTACTCATCATAATAATGTATGTTTAGTTCTTTTATGTTTATATTTCTTATATTTTAATTGGAGACTAGTGCGAGTGTAGTTTCCTATATTGTTTATAATGGAATACTCACTTAGGGTACAGTCATAAAAAAATTTTTTGGTTTGCTGATTTATTACTTAGTGCACGTATGGTAATTTCGTGCAAACTATCTATCCTAGCATAAAACGGAGCTTTAAAAATAATTCTGCAACATTTATTTTGCATGGCTTGCAATTTAGATAAGTTAGAGTGACTTGCATAAGACCACACAGGACATGCGTACAACATTATCGGTCTTGAGATACATTTGTAGATAATTAGCTTATTTGCAGAATTAACGTAGCATTTCCTATTAAAGACTGGATATAATTTAAATAAAGAGGCTTGAGTTTTATTAACGGCGTGTTCGATATGTTTAGAAAAGGTAAGACCTTTATCTAGAATAACACCAAGATATTTGATCTGAGTCTTCCATTCTATGGGTATGTTATTAATTATTATAGGAGTTAGAGAGTTTGGTCTTCTTTTTGTAAATAATATTGACTGTGTTTTATCAGTATTTATTAATTAAAACGAATAATTCGTCACTAAATGAGCTGAAATGGTTCAGTAATTATGTCGTTCGTTATATGAAATTCATACGAACATGTTCAGGCATCTGCGTTCCTATATCGATATAAGTAATCGAGTAATTGATGAATGTGATTAATTTTCTATCTAAACCCATCGCATTTATCATCAACCCTGGTTCATTTGCTTCCACTATGATTTTCTGCAAACAATAACGATTTAAATATTTATAGAATTAAAATATATATGTAAATTATAACTAGAAGAAAGAAAGAAAGTATGTTTATTTTCATTTACGAATGTAATATGTGTGTGTGTGTGTGTGTGTGTATATATATATAACTTTATATTTGAAATATATCTTACCAGCTGCCATGCTTGAGTTATAATTGAGAATATTGTTCGCTACAAATACTTCACCTTCGGCCCGCTGTTTAGAAATAAAGAGATTACAAAATAATTCTTTAAAGTAATGTTTTAAAATAATGTTTTAAAATAATGTATTATCAAGTATATTTGTGTATACATATAAGTATGTTGTATTTGCGTGTCCGCATATGTGAAGGTAATAAGAGATTAGTGATACCCGGATGATAAATAATAAGGAAGGGTAAAAACACTAAAACTAACAAATGTATTTTTTAAGAGTTACGATTAAAGTGAATTACAAAAAATGAAGACATTATTAACAAGGCAGCGGAAACTTGTTGAATACTATAAAGAAAGTTTAAGCCGGTATAACTGAAAATATATCGAGCAATCGGGAAAAATAAGCAAAATCAGGTTCAAAGGAAGACCAAAACCGAAAACTATGTCGTGTATCATAATTATTAAAAAAAAAAATGCACGAATAAATAAATAATAAATAAGTAAAAATTGTATTTTTACATTTAAAATAAGAAACAACAAATATCATCTACACGTACCGAAATAGTGTAAAATTCTCCCCGTGTATTGCGATATATAAATATAAAAACAAAAGAAACGAAGCTTAAAGCAAATAAACTGCAGGAAAAACCACCACCAAAACCTGCATGAAATAAGTATATAATAAAATAAAATAATAACATAAAATATAGTATGTGATAACAGATGATCAGAGTAGCAATAAATAGGAAAATAAATAACTATATACATAAAATAAACTTGAACTTAAATAATAACTATATCTCATCGGGAATGCCGGCTACTCATCATAATAATGTATGTTTAGTTCTTTTATGTTTATATTTCTTATATTTTAATTGGAGACTAGTGCGAGTGTAGTTTCCTATATTGTTTATAATGGAATACTCACTTAGGGTACAGTCATAAAAAAATTTTTTGGTTTGCTGATTTATTACTTAGTGCACGTATGGTAATTTCGTGCAAACTATCTATCCTAGCATAAAACGGAGCTTTAAAAATAATTCTGCAACATTTATTTTGCATGGCTTGCAATTTAGATAAGTTAGAGTGACTTGCATAAGACCACACAGGACATGCGTACAACATTATCGGTCTTGAGATACATTTGTAGATAATTAGCTTATTTGCAGAATTAACGTAGCATTTCCTATTAAAGACTGGATATAATTTAAATAAAGAGGCTTGAGTTTTATTAACGGCGTGTTCGATATGTTTAGAAAAGGTAAGACCTTTATCTAGAATAACACCAAGATATTTGATCTGAGTCTTCCATTCTATGGGTATGTTATTAATTATTATAGGAGTTAGAGAGTTTGGTCTTCTTTTTGTAAATAATATTGACTGTGTTTTATCAGTATTTATTAATTAAAACGAATAATTCGTCACTAAATGAGCTGAAATGGTTCAGTAATTATGTCGTTCGTTATATGAAATTCATACGAACATGTTCAGGCATCTGCGTTCCTATATCGATATAAGTAATCGAGTGATTGATGAATGTGATTAATATTCTATCTAAACCCATCGCATTTATCATCAACCCTGGTTCATTTGCTTCCACTATGATTTTCTGCAAACAATAACGATTTAAATATTTATAGAATTAAAATATATATGTAAATTATAACTAGAAGAAAGAAAGAAAGTATGTTTATTTTCATTTACGAATGTAATATGTGTGTGTGTGTGTGTGTGTATATATATATAACTTTATATTTGAAATATATCTTACCAGCTGCCATGCTTGAGTTATAATTGAGAATATTGTTCGCTACAAATACTTCACCTTCGGCCCGCTGTTTAGAAATAAAGAGATTACAAAATAATTCTTTAAAGTAATGTTTTAAAATAATGTTTTAAAATAATGTATTATCAAGTATATTTGTGTATACATATAAGTATGTTGTATTTGCGTGTCCGCATATGTGAAGGTAATAAGAGATTAGTGATACCCGGATGATAAATAATAAGGAAGGGTAAAAACACTAAAACTAACAAATGTATTTTTTAAGAGTTACGATTAAAGTGAATTACGAAAAATGAAGACATTATTAACAAGGCAGCGGAAACTTGTTGAATACTATAAAGAAAGTTTAAGCCGGTATAACTGAAAATATATCGAGCAATCGGGAAAAATAAGCAAAATCAGGTTCAAAGGAAGACCAAAACCGAAAACTATGTCGTGTATCATAATTATTAAAAAAAAAATGCATGAATAAATAAATAATAAATAAGTAAAAATTGTATTTTTACATTTAAAATAAGAAACAACAAATATCATCTACACGTACCGAAATAGTGTAAAATTCTCCCCGTGTATCGCGATATATAAATATAAAAACAAAAGAAACGAAGCTTAAAGCAAATAAACTGCAGGAAAAACCACCACCAAAACCTGCATGAAATAAGTATATAATAAAATAAAATAATAACATAAAATATAGTATGTGATAACAGATGATCAGAGTAGCAATAGATAGGAAAATAAATAACTATATACATAAAATAAACTTGAACTTAAATAATAACTATATCTCATCGGGAATGCCGGCTACTCATCATAATAATGTATGTTTAGTTCTTTTATGTTTATATTTCTTATATTTTAATTGGAGACTAGTGCGAGTGTAGTTTCCTATATTGTTTATAATGGAATACTCACTTAGGGTACAGTCATAAAAAAATTTTTTGGTTTGCTGATTTATTACTTAGTGCACGTATGGTAATTTCGTGCAAACTATCTATCCTAGCATAAAACGGAGCTTTAAAAATAATTCTGCAACATTTATTTTGCATGGCTTGCAATTTAGATAAGTTAGAGTGACTTGCATAAGACCACACAGGACATGCGTACAACATTATCGGTCTTGAGATACATTTGTAGATAATTAGCTTATTTGCAGAATTAACGTAGCATTTCCTATTAAAGACTGGATATAATTTAAATAAAGAGGCTTGAGTTTTATTAACGGCGTGTTCGATATGTTTAGAAAAGGTAAGACCTTTATCTAGAATAACACCAAGATATTTGATCTGAGTCTTCCATTCTATGGGTATGTTATTAATTATTATAGGAGTTAGAGAGTTTGGTCTTCTTTTTGTAAATAATATTGACTGTGTTTTATCAGTATTTATTAATTAAAACGAATAATTCGTCACTAAATGAGCTGAAATGGTTCAGTAATTATGTCGTTCGTTATATGAAATTCATACGAACATGTTCAGGCATCTGCGTTCCTATATCGATATAAGTAATCGAGTAATTGATGAATGTGATTAATTTTCTATCTAAACCCATCGCATTTATCATCAACCCTGGTTCATTTGCTTCCACTATGATTTTCTGCAAACAATAACGATTTAAATATTTATAGAATTAAAATATATATGTAAATTATAACTAGAAGAAAGAAAGAAAGTATGTTTATTTTCATTTACGAATGTAATATGTGTGTGTGTGTGTGTGTGTATATATATATAACTTTATATTTGAAATATATCTTACCAGCTGCCATGCTTGAGTTATAATTGAGAATATTGTTCGCTACAAATACTTCACCTTCGGCCCGCTGTTTAGAAATAAAGAGATTACAAAATAATTCTTTAAAGTAATGTTTTAAAATAATGTTTTAAAATAATGTATTATCAAGTATATTTGTGTATACATATAAGTATGTTGTATTTGCGTGTCCGCATATGTGAAGGTAATAAGAGATTAGTGATACCCGGATGATAAATAATAAGGAAGGGTAAAAACACTAAAACTAACAAATGTATTTTTTAAGAGTTACGATTAAAGTGAATTACAAAAAATGAAGACATTATTAACAAGGCAGCGGAAACTTGTTGAATACTATAAAGAAAGTTTAAGCCGGTATAACTGAAAATATATCGAGCAATCGGGAAAAATAAGCAAAATCAGGTTCAAAGGAAGACCAAAACCGAAAACTATGTCGTGTATCATAATTATTAAAAAAAAAATGCACGAATAAATAAATAATAAATAAGTAAAAATTGTATTTTTACATTTAAAATAAGAAACAACAAATATCATCTACACGTACCGAAATAGTGTAAAATTCTCCCCGTGTATTGCGATATATAAATATAAAAACAAAAGAAACGAAGCTTAAAGCAAATAAACTGCAGGAAAAACCACCACCAAAACCTGCATGAAATAAGTATATAATAAAATAAAATAATAACATAAAATATAGTATGTGATAACAGATGATCAGAGTAGCAATAAATAGGAAAATAAATAACTATATACATAAAATAAACTTGAACTTAAATAATAACTATATCTCATCGGGAATGCCGGCTACTCATCATAATAATGTATGTTTAGTTCTTTTATGTTTATATTTCTTATATTTTAATTGGAGACTAGTGCGAGTGTAGTTTCCTATATTGTTTATAATGGAATACTCACTTAGGGTACAGTCATAAAAAAATTTTTTGGTTTGCTGATTTATTACTTAGTGCATGTATGGTAATTTCGTGCAAACTATCTATCCTAGCATAAAACAGAACTTTAAAAATAATTCTGCAACATTTATTTTGCATGGCTTGCAATTTAGATAAGTTAGAGTGACTTGCATAAGACCACACAGGACATGCGTACAACATTATCGGTCTTGAGATACATTTGTAGATAATTAGCTTATTTGCAGAATTAACGTAGCATTTCCTATTAAAGACTGGATATAATTTAAATAAAGAGGCTTGAGTTTTATTAACGGCGTGTTCGATATGTTTAGAAAAGGTAAGACCTTTATCTAGAATAACACCAAGATATTTGATCTGAGTCTTCCATTCTATGGATATGTTATTAATTATTATAGGAGTTAGAGAGTTTGGTCTTCTTTTTGTAAATAATATTGACTGTGTTTTATCAGTATTTATTAATTAAAACGAATAATTCGTCACTAAATGAGCTGAAATGGTTCAGTAATTATGTCGTTTGTTATATGAAATTCATACGAACATGTTCAGGCAGCTGCGTTCCTATATCGATATAAGTAATCGAGTGATTGATGTATGTGATTAACTTTCTATCTAAACCCATCGCATTTATCGTCAACCCTGGTTCATTTGCTTCCACTATGATTTTCTGCAAACAATAACGATTTAAATATTTATAGAATTAAAATATATATGTAAATTATAACTAGAAGAAAGAAAGAAAGTATGTTTATTTTCATTTACAAATGTAATATGTGTGTGTGTGTGTGTGTATATATATATATAACTTTATATTTGAAATATATCTTACCAGCTGCCGTGCTAGAGTTATAATTCAGAATATTGTTTGCTACAAATACTTCACCTTCGGCCCGCTGCTTAGAAATAAAGAGATTACAAAATAATTCTTTAAAGTAATGTTTTAAAATAATGTTTTAAAATAATGTATTATCAAGTATATTTGTGTATACATATAAGTATGTTGTATTTGCGTGTCCGCATATGTGAAGGTAATAAGAGATTAGTGATACCCGGATGATAAATAATAAGGAAGGGTAAAAACACTAAAACTAACAAATGTATTTTTTAAGAGTTACGATTAAAGTGAATTACGAAAAATGAAGACATTATTAACAAGGCAGCGGAAACTTGTTGAATACTATAAAGAAAGTTTAAGCCGGTATAACTGAAAATATATCGAGCAATCGGGAAAAATAAGCAAAATCAGGTTCAAAGGAAGACCAAAACCGAAAACTATGTCGTGTATCATAATTATTAAAAAAAAATGCATGAATAAATAAATAATAAATAAGTAAAAATTGTATTTTTACATTTAAAATAAGAAACAACAAATATCATCTACACGTACCGAAATAGTGTAAAATTCTCCCCGTGTATCGCGATATATAAATATAAAAACAAAAGAAACGAAGCTTAAAGCAAATAAACTGCAGGAAAAACCACCACCAAAACCTGCATGAAATAAGTATATAATAAAATAAAATAATAACATAAAATATAGTATGTGATAACAGATGATCAGAGTAGCAATAGATAGGAAAATAAATAACTATATACATAAAATAAACTTGAACTTAAATAATAACTATATCTCATCGGGAATGCCGGCTACTCATCATAATAATGTATGTTTAGTTCTTTTATGTTTATATTTCTTATATTTTAATTGGAGACTAGTGCGAGTGTAGTTTCCTATATTGTTTATAATGGAATACTCACTTAGGGTACAGTCATAAAAAAATTTTTTGGTTTGCTGATTTATTACTTAGTGCACGTATGGTAATTTCGTGCAAACTATCTATCCTAGCATAAAACGGAGCTTTAAAAATAATTCTGCAACATTTATTTTGCATGGCTTGCAATTTAGATAAGTTAGAGTGACTTGCATAAGACCACACAGGACATGCGTACAACATTATCGGTCTTGAGATACATTTGTAGATAATTAGCTTATTTGCAGAATTAACGTAGCATTTCCTATTAAAGACTGGATATAATTTAAATAAAGAGGCTTGAGTTTTATTAACGGCGTGTTCGATATGTTTAGAAAAGGTAAGACCTTTATCTAGAATAACACCAAGATATTTGATCTGAGTCTTCCATTCTATGGGTATGTTATTAATTATTATAGGAGTTAGAGAGTTTGGTCTTCTTTTTGTAAATAATATTGACTGTGTTTTATCAGTATTTATTAATTAAAACGAATAATTCGTCACTAAATGAGCTGAAATGGTTCAGTAATTATGTCGTTCGTTATATGAAATTCATACGAACATGTTCAGGCATCTGCGTTCCTATATCGATATAAGTAATCGAGTAATTGATGAATGTGATTAATTTTCTATCTAAACCCATCGCATTTATCATCAACCCTGGTTCATTTGCTTCCACTATGATTTTCTGCAAACAATAACGATTTAAATATTTATAGAATTAAAATATATATGTAAATTATAACTAGAAGAAAGAAAGAAAGTATGTTTATTTTCATTTACGAATGTAATATGTGTGTGTGTGTGTGTGTGTATATATATATAACTTTATATTTGAAATATATCTTACCAGCTGCCATGCTTGAGTTATAATTGAGAATATTGTTCGCTACAAATACTTCACCTTCGGCCCGCTGTTTAGAAATAAAGAGATTACAAAATAATTCTTTAAAGTAATGTTTTAAAATAATGTTTTAAAATAATGTATTATCAAGTATATTTGTGTATACATATAAGTATGTTGTATTTGCGTGTCCGCATATGTGAAGGTAATAAGAGATTAGTGATACCCGGATGATAAATAATAAGGAAGGGTAAAAACACTAAAACTAACAAATGTATTTTTTAAGAGTTACGATTAAAGTGAATTACAAAAAATGAAGACATTATTAACAAGGCAGCGGAAACTTGTTGAATACTATAAAGAAAGTTTAAGCCGGTATAACTGAAAATATATCGAGCAATCGGGAAAAATAAGCAAAATCAGGTTCAAAGGAAGACCAAAACCGAAAACTATGTCGTGTATCATAATTATTAAAAAAAAAATGCACGAATAAATAAATAATAAATAAGTAAAAATTGTATTTTTACATTTAAAATAAGAAACAACAAATATCATCTACACGTACCGAAATAGTGTAAAATTCTCCCCGTGTATTGCGATATATAAATATAAAAACAAAAGAAACGAAGCTTAAAGCAAATAAACTGCAGGAAAAACCACCACCAAAACCTGCATGAAATAAGTATATAATAAAATAAAATAATAACATAAAATATAGTATGTGATAACAGATGATCAGAGTAGCAATAAATAGGAAAATAAATAACTATATACATAAAATAAACTTGAACTTAAATAATAACTATATCTCATCGGGAATGCCGGCTACTCATCATAATAATGTATGTTTAGTTCTTTTATGTTTATATTTCTTATATTTTAATTGGAGACTAGTGCGAGTGTAGTTTCCTATATTGTTTATAATGGAATACTCACTTAGGGTACAGTCATAAAAAAATTTTTTGGTTTGCTGATTTATTACTTAGTGCACGTATGGTAATTTCGTGCAAACTATCTATCCTAGCATAAAACAGAACTTTAAAAATAATTCTGCAACATTTATTTTGCATGGCTTGCAATTTAGATAAGTTAGAGTGACTTGCATAAGACCACACAGGACATGCGTACAACATTATCGGTCTTGAGATACATTTGTAGATAATTAGCTTATTTGCAGAATTAACGTAGCATTTCCTATTAAAGACTGGATATAATTTAAATAAAGAGGCTTGAGTTTTATTAACGGCGTGTTCGATATGTTTAGAAAAGGTAAGACCTTTATCTAGAATAACACCAAGATATTTGATCTGAGTCTTCCATTCTATGGATATGTTATTAATTATTATAGGAGTTAGAGAGTTTGGTCTTCTTTTTGTAAATAATATTGACTGTGTTTTATCAGTATTTATTAATTAAAACGAATAATTCGTCACTAAATGAGCTGAAATGGTTCAGTAATTATGTCGTTTGTTATATGAAATTCATACGAACATGTTCAGGCAGCTGCGTTCCTATATCGATATAAGTAATCGAGTGATTGATGTATGTGATTAACTTTCTATCTAAACCCATCGCATTTATCGTCAACCCTGGTTCATTTGCTTCCACTATGATTTTCTGCAAACAATAACGATTTAAATATTTATAGAATTAAAATATATATGTAAATTATAACTAGAAGAAAGAAAGAAAGTATGTTTATTTTCATTTACAAATGTAATATGTGTGTGTGTGTGTGTGTATATATATATATAACTTTATATTTGAAATATATCTTACCAGCTGCCGTGCTAGAGTTATAATTCAGAATATTGTTTGCTACAAATACTTCACCTTCGGCCCGCTGCTTAGAAATAAAGAGATTACAAAATAATTCTTTAAAGTAATGTTTTAAAATAATGTTTTAAAATAATGTATTATCAAGTATATTTGTGTATACATATAAGTATGTTGTATTTGCGTGTCCGCATATGTGAAGGTAATAAGAGATTAGTGATACCCGGATGATAAATAATAAGGAAGGGTAAAAACACTAAAACTAACAAATGTATTTTTTAAGAGTTACGATTAAAGTGAATTACGAAAAATGAAGACATTATTAACAAGGCAGCGGAAACTTGTTGAATACTATAAAGAAAGTTTAAGCCGGTATAACTGAAAATATATCGAGCAATCGGGAAAAATAAGCAAAATCAGGTTCAAAGGAAGACCAAAACCGAAAACTATGTCGTGTATCATAATTATTAAAAAAAAATGCATGAATAAATAAATAATAAATAAGTAAAAATTGTATTTTTACATTTAAAATAAGAAACAACAAATATCATCTACACGTACCGAAATAGTGTAAAATTCTCCCCGTGTATCGCGATATATAAATATAAAAACAAAAGAAACGAAGCTTAAAGCAAATAAACTGCAGGAAAAACCACCACCAAAACCTGCATGAAATAAGTATATAATAAAATAAAATAATAACATAAAATATAGTATGTGATAACAGATGATCAGAGTAGCAATAGATAGGAAAATAAATAACTATATACATAAAATAAACTTGAACTTAAATAATAACTATATCTCATCGGGAATGCCGGCTACTCATCATAATAATGTATGTTTAGTTCTTTTATGTTTATATTTCTTATATTTTAATTGGAGACTAGTGCGAGTGTAGTTTCCTATATTGTTTATAATGGAATACTCACTTAGGGTACAGTCATAAAAAAATTTTTTGGTTTGCTGATTTATTACTTAGTGCACGTATGGTAATTTCGTGCAAACTATCTATCCTAGCATAAAACGGAGCTTTAAAAATAATTCTGCAACATTTATTTTGCATGGCTTGCAATTTAGATAAGTTAGAGTGACTTGCATAAGACCACACAGGACATGCGTACAACATTATCGGTCTTGAGATACATTTGTAGATAATTAGCTTATTTGCAGAATTAACGTAGCATTTCCTATTAAAGACTGGATATAATTTAAATAAAGAGGCTTGAGTTTTATTAACGGCGTGTTCGATATGTTTAGAAAAGGTAAGACCTTTATCTAGAATAACACCAAGATATTTGATCTGAGTCTTCCATTCTATGGGTATGTTATTAATTATTATAGGAGTTAGAGAGTTTGGTCTTCTTTTTGTAAATAATATTGACTGTGTTTTATCAGTATTTATTAATTAAAACGAATAATTCGTCACTAAATGAGCTGAAATGGTTCAGTAATTATGTCGTTCGTTATATGAAATTCATACGAACATGTTCAGGCATCTGCGTTCCTATATCGATATAAGTAATCGAGTAATTGATGAATGTGATTAATTTTCTATCTAAACCCATCGCATTTATCATCAACCCTGGTTCATTTGCTTCCACTATGATTTTCTGCAAACAATAACGATTTAAATATTTATAGAATTAAAATATATATGTAAATTATAACTAGAAGAAAGAAAGAAAGTATGTTTATTTTCATTTACGAATGTAATATGTGTGTGTGTGTGTGTGTGTATATATATATAACTTTATATTTGAAATATATCTTACCAGCTGCCATGCTTGAGTTATAATTGAGAATATTGTTCGCTACAAATACTTCACCTTCGGCCCGCTGTTTAGAAATAAAGAGATTACAAAATAATTCTTTAAAGTAATGTTTTAAAATAATGTTTTAAAATAATGTTTTAAAATAATGTATTATCAAGTATATTTGTGTATACATATAAGTATGTTGTATTTGCGTGTCCGCATATGTGAAGGTAATAAGAGATTAGTGATACCCGGATGATAAATAATAAGGAAGGGTAAAAACACTAAAACTAACAAATGTATTTTTTAAGAGTTACGATTAAAGTGAATTACGAAAAATGAAGACATTATTAACAAGGCAGCGGAAACTTGTTGAATACTATAAAGAAAGTTTAAGCGGGTATAACTGAAAATATATCGAGCAATCGGGAAAAATAAGCAAAATCAGGTTCAAAGGAAGACCAAAACCGAAAACTATGTCGTGTATCATAATTATTAAAAAAAAATGCATGAATAAATAAATAATAAATAAGTAAAAATTGTATTTTTACATTTAAAATAAGAAACAACAAATATCATCTACACGTACCGAAATAGTGTAAAATTCTCCCCGTGTATCGCGATATATAAATATAAAAACAAAAGAAACGAAGCTTAAAGCAAATAAACTGCAGGAAAAACCACCACCAAAACCTGCATGAAATAAGTATATAATAAAATAAAATAATAACATAAAATATAGTATGTGATAACAGATGATCAGAGTAGCAATAGATAGGAAAATAAATAACTATATACATAAAATAAACTTGAACTTAAATAATAACTATATCTCATCGGGAATGCCAGCTACTCATCATAATAATGTATGTTTAGTTCTTTTATGTTTATATTTCTTATATTTTAATTGGAGACTAGTGCGAGTGTAGTTTCCTATATTGTTTATAATGGAATACTCACTTAGGGTACAGTCATAAAAAAATTTTTTGGTTTGCTGATTTATTACTTAGTGCACGTATGGTAATTTCGTGCAAACTATCTATCCTAGCATAAAACGGAGCTTTAAAAATAATTCTGCAACATTTATTTTGCATGGCTTGCAATTTAGATAAGTTAGAGTGACTTGCATAAGACCACACAGGACATGCGTACAACATTATCGGTCTTGAGATACATTTGTAGATAATTAGCTTATTTGCAGAATTAACGTAGCATTTCCTATTAAAGACTGGATATAATTTAAATAAAGAGGCTTGAGTTTTATTAACGGCGTGTTCGATATGTTTAGAAAAGGTAAGACCTTTATCTAGAATAACACCAAGATATTTGATCTGAGTCTTCCATTCTATGGATATGTTATTAATTATTATAGGAGTTAGAGAGTTTGGTCTTCTTTTTGTAAATAATATTGACTGTGTTTTATCAGTATTTATTAATTAAAACGAATAATTCGTCACTAAATGAGCTGAAATGGTTCAGTAATTATGTCGTTTGTTATATGAAATTCATACGAACATGTTCAGGCAGCTGCGTTCCTATATCGATATAAGTAATCGAGTGATTGATGTATGTGATTAACTTTCTATCTAAACCCATCGCATTTATCGTCAACCCTGGTTCATTTGCTTCCACTATGATTTTCTGCAAACAATAACGATTTAAATATTTATAGAATTAAAATATATATGTAAATTATAACTAGAAGAAAGAAAGAAAGTATGTTTATTTTCATTTACAAATGTAATATGTGTGTGTGTGTGTGTGTATATATATATATAACTTTATATTTGAAATATATCTTACCAGCTGCCGTGCTAGAGTTATAATTCAGAATATTGTTTGCTACAAATACTTCACCTTCGGCCCGCTGTTTAGAAATAAAGAGATTACAAAATAATTCTTTAAAGTAATGTTTTAAAATAATGTTTTAAAATAATGTATTATCAAGTATATTTGTGTATACATATAAGTATGTTGTATTTGCGTGTCCGCATATGTGAAGGTAATAAGAGATTAGTGATACCCGGATGATAAATAATAAGGAAGGGTAAAAACACTAAAACTAACAAATGTATTTTTTAAGAGTTACGATTAAAGTGAATTACGAAAAATGAAGACATTATTAACAAGGCAGCGGAAACTTGTTGAATACTATAAAGAAAGTTTAAGCCGGTATAACTGAAAATATATCGAGCAATCGGGAAAAATAAGCAAAATCAGGTTCAAAGGAAGACCAAAACCGAAAACTATGTCGTGTATCATAATTATTAAAAAAAATGCATGAATAAATAAATAATAAATAAGTAAAAATTGTATTTTTACATTTAAAATAAGAAACAACAAATATCATCTACACGTACCGAAATAGTGTAAAATTCTCCCCGTGTATCGCGATATATAAATATAAAAACAAAAGAAACGAAGCTTAAAGCAAATAAACTGCAGGAAAAACCACCACCAAAACCTGCATGAAATAAGTATATAATAAAATAAAATAATAACATAAAATATAGTATGTGATAACAGATGATCAGAGTAGCAATAAATAGGAAAATAAATAACTATATACATAAAATAAACTTGAACTTAAATAATAACTATATCTCATCGGGAATGCCGGCTACTCATCATAATAATGTATGTTTAGTTCTTTTATGTTTATATTTCTTATATTTTAATTGGAGACTAGTGCGAGTGTAGTTTCCTATATTGTTTATAATGGAATACTCACTTAGGGTACAGTCATAAAAAAATTTTTTGGTTTGCTGATTTATTACTTAGTGCACGTATGGTAATTTCGTGCAAACTATCTATCCTAGCATAAAACGGAGCTTTAAAAATAATTCTGCAACATTTATTTTGCATGGCTTGCAATTTAGATAAGTTAGAGTGACTTGCATAAGACCACACAGGACATGCGTACAACATTATCGGTCTTGAGATACATTTGTAGATAATTAGCTTATTTGCAGAATTAACGTAGCATTTCCTATTAAAGACTGGATATAATTTAAATAAAGAGGCTTGAGTTTTATTAACGGCGTGTTCGATATGTTTAGAAAAGGTAAGACCTTTATCTAGAATAACACCAAGATATTTGATCTGAGTCTTCCATTCTATGGATATGTTATTAATTATTATAGGAGTTAGAGAGTTTGGTCTTCTTTTTGTAAATAATATTGACTGTGTTTTATCAGTATTTATTAATTAAAACGAATAATTCGTCACTAAATGAGCTGAAATGGTTCAGTAATTATGTCGTTTGTTATATGAAATTCATACGAACATGTTCAGGCAGCTGCGTTCCTATATCGATATAAGTAATCGAGTGATTGATGTATGTGATTAACTTTCTATCTAAACCCATCGCATTTATCGTCAACCCTGGTTCATTTGCTTCCACTATGATTTTCTGCAAACAATAACGATTTAAATATTTATAGAATTAAAATATATATGTAAATTATAACTAGAAGAAAGAAAGAAAGTATGTTTATTTTCATTTACGAATGTAATATGTGTGTGTGTGTGTATATATATATATAACTTTATATTTGAAATATATCTTACCAGCTGCCGTGCTAGAGTTATAATTCAGAATATTGTTCGCTACAAATACTTCACCTTCGGCCCGCTGTTTAGAAATAAAGAGATTACAAAATAATTCTTTAAAGTAATGTTTTAAAATAATGTTTTAAAATAATGTATTATCAAGTATATTTGTGTATACATATAAGTATGTTGTATTTGCGTGTCCGCATATGTGAAGGTAATAAGAGATTAGTGATACCCGGATGATAAATAATAAGGAAGGGTAAAAACACTAAAACTAACAAATGTATTTTTTAAGAGTTACGATTAAAGTGAATTACGAAAAATGAAGACATTATTAACAAGGCAGCGGAAACTTGTTGAATACTATAAAGAAAGTTTAAGCGGGTATAACTGAAAATATATCGAGCAATCGGGAAAAATAAGCAAAATCAGGTTCAAAGGAAGACCAAAACCGAAAACTATGTCGTGTATCATAATTATTAAAAAAAAATGCATGAATAAATAAATAATAAATAAGTAAAAATTGTATTTTTACATTTAAAATAAGAAACAACAAATATCATCTACACGTACCGAAATAGTGTAAAATTCTCCCCGTGTATCGCGATATATAAATATAAAAACAAAAGAAACGAAGCTTAAAGCAAATAAACTGCAGGAAAAACCACCACCAAAACCTGCATGAAATAAGTATATAATAAAATAAAATAATAACATAAAATATAGTATGTGATAACAGATGATCAGAGTAGCAATAGATAGGAAAATAAATAACTATATACATAAAATAAACTTGAACTTAAATAATAACTATATCTCATCGGGAATGCCAGCTACTCATCATAATAATGTATGTTTAGTTCTTTTATGTTTATATTTCTTATATTTTAATTGGAGACTAGTGCGAGTGTAGTTTCCTATATTGTTTATAATGGAATACTCACTTAGGGTACAGTCATAAAAAAATTTTTTGGTTTGCTGATTTATTACTTAGTGCACGTATGGTAATTTCGTGCAAACTATCTATCCTAGCATAAAACGGAGCTTTAAAAATAATTCTGCAACATTTATTTTGCATGGCTTGCAATTTAGATAAGTTAGAGTGACTTGCATAAGACCACACAGGACATGCGTACAACATTATCGGTCTTGAGATACATTTGTAGATAATTAGCTTATTTGCAGAATTAACGTAGCATTTCCTATTAAAGACTGGATATAATTTAAATAAAGAGGCTTGAGTTTTATTAACGGCGTGTTCGATATGTTTAGAAAAGGTAAGACCTTTATCTAGAATAACACCAAGATATTTGATCTGAGTCTTCCATTCTATGGATATGTTATTAATTATTATAGGAGTTAGAGAGTTTGGTCTTCTTTTTGTAAATAATATTGACTGTGTTTTATCAGTATTTATTAATTAAAATGAATAATTCGTCACTAAATGAGCTGAAATGGTTCAGTAATTATGTCGTTTGTTATATGAAATTCATACGAACATGTTCAGGCAGCTGCGTTCCTATATCGATATAAGTAATCGAGTGATTGATGTATGTGATTAACTTTCTATCTAAACCCATCGCATTTATCGTCAACCCTGGTTCATTTGCTTCCACTATGATTTTCTGCAAACAATAACGATTTAAATATTTATAGAATTAAAATATATATGTAAATTATAACTAGAAGAAAGAAAGAAAGTATGTTTATTTTCATTTACAAATGTAATATGTGTGTGTGTGTGTGTGTATATATATATATAACTTTATATTTGAAATATATCTTACCAGCTGCCGTGCTAGAGTTATAATTCAGAATATTGTTCGCTACAAATACTTCACCTTCGGCCCGCTGTTTAGAAATAAAGAGATTACAAAATAATTCTTTAAAGTAATGTTTTAAAATAATGTTTTAAAATAATGTATTATCAAGTATATTTGTGTATACATATAAGTATGTTGTATTTGCGTGTCCGCATATGTGAAGGTAATAAGAGATTAGTGATACCCGGATGATAAATAATAAGGAAGGGTAAAAACACTAAAACTAACAAATGTATTTTTTAAGAGTTACGATTAAAGTGAATTACAAAAAATGAAGACATTATTAACAAGGCAGCGGAAACTTGTTGAATACTATAAAGAAAGTTTAAGCGGGTATAACTGAAAATATATCGAGCAATCGGGAAAAATAAGCAAAATCAGGTTCAAAGGAAGACCAAAACCGAAAACTATGTCGTGTATCATAATTATTAAAAAAAAATGCATGAATAAATAAATAATAAATAAGTAAAAATTGTATTTTTACATTTAAAATAAGAAACAACAAATATCATCTACACGTACCGAAATAGTGTAAAATTCTCCCCGTGTATCGCGATATATAAATATAAAAACAAAAGAAACGAAGCTTAAAGCAAATAAACTGCAGGAAAAACCACCACCAAAACCTGCATGAAATAAGTATATAATAAAATAAAATAATAACATAAAATATAGTATGTGATAACAGATGATCAGAGTAGCAATAGATAGGAAAATAAATAACTATATACATAAAATAAACTTGAACTTAAATAATAACTATATCTCATCGGGAATGCCAGCTACTCATCATAATAATGTATGTTTAGTTCTTTTATGTTTATATTTCTTATATTTTAATTGGAGACTAGTGCGAGTGTAGTTTCCTATATTGTTTATAATGGAATACTCACTTAGGGTACAGTCATAAAAAAATTTTTTGGTTTGCTGATTTATTACTTAGTGCACGTATGGTAATTTCGTGCAAACTATCTATCCTAGCATAAAACGGAGCTTTAAAAATAATTCTGCAACATTTATTTTGCATGGCTTGCAATTTAGATAAGTTAGAGTGACTTGCATAAGACCACACAGGACATGCGTACAACATTATCGGTCTTGAGATACATTTGTAGATAATTAGCTTATTTGCAGAATTAACGTAGCATTTCCTATTAAAGACTGGATATAATTTAAATAAAGAGGCTTGAGTTTTATTAACGGCGTGTTCGATATGTTTAGAAAAGGTAAGACCTTTATCTAGAATAACACCAAGATATTTGATCTGAGTCTTCCATTCTATGGATATGTTATTAATTATTATAGGAGTTAGAGAGTTTGGTCTTCTTTTTGTAAATAATATTGACTGTGTTTTATCAGTATTTATTAATTAAAACGAATAATTCGTCACTAAATGAGCTGAAATGGTTCAGTAATTATGTCGTTTGTTATATGAAATTCATACGAACATGTTCAGGCAGCTGCGTTCCTATATCGATATAAGTAATCGAGTGATTGATGTATGTGATTAACTTTCTATCTAAACCCATCGCATTTATCGTCAACCCTGGTTCATTTGCTTCCACTATGATTTTCTGCAAACAATAACGATTTAAATATTTATAGAATTAAAATATATATGTAAATTATAACTAGAAGAAAGAAAGAAAGTATGTTTATTTTCATTTACGAATGTAATATGTGTGTGTGTGTGTGTGTGTATATATATATAACTTTATATTTGAAATATATCTTACCAGCTGCCATGCTTGAGTTATAATTGAGAATATTGTTCGCTACAAATACTTCACCTTCGGCCCGCTGTTTAGAAATAAAGAGATTACAAAATAATTCTTTAAAGTAATGTTTTAAAATAATGTTTTAAAATAATGTATTATCAAGTATATTTGTGTATACATATAAGTATGTTGTATTTGCGTGTCCGCATATGTGAAGGTAATAAGAGATTAGTGATACCCGGATGATAAATAATAAGGAAGGGTAAAAACACTAAAACTAACAAATGTATTTTTTAAGAGTTACGATTAAAGTGAATTACGAAAAATGAAGACATTATTAACAAGGCAGCGGAAACTTGTTGAATACTATAAAGAAAGTTTAAGCCGGTATAACTGAAAATATATCGAGCAATCGGGAAAAATAAGCAAAATCAGGTTCAAAGGAAGACCAAAACCGAAAACTATGTCGTGTATCATAATTATTAAAAAAAAATGCATGAATAAATAAATAATAAATAAGTAAAAATTGTATTTTTACATTTAAAATAAGAAACAACAAATATCATCTACACGTACCGAAATAGTGTAAAATTCTCCCCGTGTATCGCGATATATAAATATAAAAACAAAAGAAACGAAGCTTAAAGCAAATAAACTGCAGGAAAAACCACCACCAAAACCTGCATGAAATAAGTATATAATAAAATAAAATAATAACATAAAATATAGTATGTGATAACAGATGATCAGAGTAGCAATAGATAGGAAAATAAATAACTATATACATAAAATAAACTTGAACTTAAATAATAACTATATCTCATCGGGAATGCCGGCTACTCATCATAATAATGTATGTTTAGTTCTTTTATGTTTATATTTCTTATATTTTAATTGGAGACTAGTGCGAGTGTAGTTTCCTATATTGTTTATAATGGAATACTCACTTAGGGTACAGTCATAAAAAAATTTTTTGGTTTGCTGATTTATTACTTAGTGCACGTATGGTAATTTCGTGCAAACTATCTATCCTAGCATAAAACGGAGCTTTAAAAATAATTCTGCAACATTTATTTTGCATGGCTTGCAATTTAGATAAGTTAGAGTGACTTGCATAAGACCACACAGGACATGCGTACAACATTATCGGTCTTGAGATACATTTATAGATAATTAGCTTATTTGCAGAATTAACGTAGCATTTCCTATTAAAGACTGGATATAATTTAAATAAAGAGGCTTGAGTTTTATTAACGGCGTGTTCGATATGTTTAGAAAAGGTAAGACCTTTATCTAGAATAACACCAAGATATTTGATCTGAGTCTTCCATTCTATGGATATGTTATTAATTATTATAGGAGTTAGAGAGTTTGGTCTTCTTTTTGTAAATAATATTGACTGTGTTTTATCAGTATTTATTAATTAAAACGAATAATTCGTCACTAAATGAGCTGAAATGGTTCAGTAATTATGTCGTTTGTTATATGAAATTCATACGAACATGTTCAGGCAGCTGCGTTCCTATATCGATATAAGTAATCGAGTGATTGATGTATGTGATTAACTTTCTATCTAAACCCATCGCATTTATCGTCAACCCTGGTTCATTTGCTTCCACTATGATTTTCTGCAAACAATAACGATTTAAATATTTATAGAATTAAAATATATATGTAAATTATAACTAGAAGAAAGAAAGAAAGTATGTTTATTTTCATTTACAAATGTAATATGTGTGTGTGTGTGTGTGTATATATATATATAACTTTATATTTGAAATATATCTTACCAGCTGCCGTGCTAGAGTTATAATTCAGAATATTGTTTGCTACAAATACTTCACCTTCGGCCCGCTGTTTAGAAATAAAGAGATTACAAAATAATTCTTTAAAGTAATGTTTTAAAATAATGTTTTAAAATAATGTATTATCAAGTATATTTGTGTATACATATAAGTATGTTGTATTTGCGTGTCCGCATATGTGAAGGTAATAAGAGATTAGTGATACCCGGATGATAAATAATAAGGAAGGGTAAAAACACTAAAACTAACAAATGTATTTTTTAAGAGTTACGATTAAAGTGAATTACGAAAAATGAAGACATTATTAACAAGGCAGCGGAAACTTGTTGAATACTATAAAGAAAGTTTAAGCCGGTATAACTGAAAATATATCGAGCAATCGGGAAAAATAAGCAAAATCAGGTTCAAAGGAAGACCAAAACCGAAAACTATGTCGTGTATCATAATTATTAAAAAAAATGCATGAATAAATAAATAATAAATAAGTAAAAATTGTATTTTTACATTTAAAATAAGAAACAACAAATATCATCTACACGTACCGAAATAGTGTAAAATTCTCCCCGTGTATCGCGATATATAAATATAAAAACAAAAGAAACGAAGCTTAAAGCAAATAAACTGCAGGAAAAACCACCACCAAAACCTGCATGAAATAAGTATATAATAAAATAAAATAATAACATAAAATATAGTATGTGATAACAGATGATCAGAGTAGCAATAAATAGGAAAATAAATAACTATATACATAAAATAAACTTGAACTTAAATAATAACTATATCTCATCGGGAATGCTGGCTACTCATCATAATAATGTATGTTTAGTTCTTTTATGTTTATATTTCTTATATTTTAATTGGAGACTAGTGCGAGTGTAGTTTCCTATATTGTTTATAATGGAATACTCACTTAGGGTACAGTCATAAAAAAATTTTTTGGTTTGCTGATTTATTACTTAGTGCACGTATGGTAATTTCGTGCAAACTATCTATCCTAGCATAAAACGGAGCTTTAAAAATAATTCTGCAACATTTATTTTGCATGGCTTGCAATTTAGATAAGTTAGAGTGACTTGCATAAGACCACACAGGACATGCGTACAACATTATCGGTCTTGAGATACATTTGTAGATAATTAGCTTATTTGCAGAATTAACGTAGCATTTCCTATTAAAGACTGGATATAATTTAAATAAAGAGGCTTGAGTTTTATTAACGGCGTGTTCGATATGTTTAGAAAAGGTAAGACCTTTATCTAGAATAACACCAAGATATTTGATCTGAGTCTTCCATTCTATGGATATGTTATTAATTATTATAGGAGTTAGAGAGTTTGGTCTTCTTTTTGTAAATAATATTGACTGTGTTTTATCAGTATTTATTAATTAAAACGAATAATTCGTCACTAAATGAGCTGAAATGGTTCAGTAATTATGTCGTTTGTTATATGAAATTCATACGAACATGTTCAGGCAGCTGCGTTCCTATATCGATATAAGTAATCGAGTGATTGATGTATGTGATTAACTTTCTATCTAAACCCATCGCATTTATCGTCAACCCTGGTTCATTTGCTTCCACTATGATTTTCTGCAAACAATAACGATTTAAATATTTATAGAATTAAAATATATATGTAAATTATAACTAGAAGAAAGAAAGAAAGTATGTTTATTTTCATTTACGAATGTAATATGTGTGTGTGTGTGTATATATATATATAACTTTATATTTGAAATATATCTTACCAGCTGCCGTGCTAGAGTTATAATTCAGAATATTGTTCGCTACAAATACTTCACCTTCGGCCCGCTGTTTAGAAATAAAGAGATTACAAAATAATTCTTTAAAGTAATGTTTTAAAATAATGTTTTAAAATAATGTATTATCAAGTATATTTGTGTATACATATAAGTATGTTGTATTTGCGTGTCCGCATATGTGAAGGTAATAAGAGATTAGTGATACCCGGATGATAAATAATAAGGAAGGGTAAAAACACTAAAACTAACAAATGTATTTTTTAAGAGTTACGATTAAAGTGAATTACGAAAAATGAAGACATTATTAACAAGGCAGCGGAAACTTGTTGAATACTATAAAGAAAGTTTAAGCGGGTATAACTGAAAATATATCGAGCAATCGGGAAAAATAAGCAAAATCAGGTTCAAAGGAAGACCAAAACCGAAAACTATGTCGTGTATCATAATTATTAAAAAAAAATGCATGAATAAATAAATAATAAATAAGTAAAAATTGTATTTTTACATTTAAAATAAGAAACAACAAATATCATCTACACGTACCGAAATAGTGTAAAATTCTCCCCGTGTATCGCGATATATAAATATAAAAACAAAAGAAACGAAGCTTAAAGCAAATAAACTGCAGGAAAAACCACCACCAAAACCTGCATGAAATAAGTATATAATAAAATAAAATAATAACATAAAATATAGTATGTGATAACAGATGATCAGAGTAGCAATAGATAGGAAAATAAATAACTATATACATAAAATAAACTTGAACTTAAATAATAACTATATCTCATCGGGAATGCCAGCTACTCATCATAATAATGTATGTTTAGTTCTTTTATGTTTATATTTCTTATATTTTAATTGGAGACTAGTGCGAGTGTAGTTTCCTATATTGTTTATAATGGAATACTCACTTAGGGTACAGTCATAAAAAAATTTTTTGGTTTGCTGATTTATTACTTAGTGCACGTATGGTAATTTCGTGCAAACTATCTATCCTAGCATAAAACGGAGCTTTAAAAATAATTCTGCAACATTTATTTTGCATGGCTTGCAATTTAGATAAGTTAGAGTGACTTGCATAAGACCACACAGGACATGCGTACAACATTATCGGTCTTGAGATACATTTGTAGATAATTAGCTTATTTGCAGAATTAACGTAGCATTTCCTATTAAAGACTGGATATAATTTAAATAAAGAGGCTTGAGTTTTATTAACGGCGTGTTCGATATGTTTAGAAAAGGTAAGACCTTTATCTAGAATAACACCAAGATATTTGATCTGAGTCTTCCATTCTATGGATATGTTATTAATTATTATAGGAGTTAGAGAGTTTGGTCTTCTTTTTGTAAATAATATTGACTGTGTTTTATCAGTATTTATTAATTAAAACGAATAATTCGTCACTAAATGAGCTGAAATGGTTCAGTAATTATGTCGTTTGTTATATGAAATTCATACGAACATGTTCAGGCAGCTGCGTTCCTATATCGATATAAGTAATCGAGTGATTGATGTATGTGATTAACTTTCTATCTAAACCCATCGCATTTATCGTCAACCCTGGTTCATTTGCTTCCACTATGATTTTCTGCAAACAATAACGATTTAAATATTTATAGAATTAAAATATATATGTAAATTATAACTAGAAGAAAGAAAGAAAGTATGTTTATTTTCATTTACAAATGTAATATGTGTGTGTGTGTGTGTGTATATATATATATAACTTTATATTTGAAATATATCTTACCAGCTGCCGTGCTAGAGTTATAATTCAGAATATTGTTCGCTACAAATACTTCACCTTCGGCCCGCTGTTTAGAAATAAAGAGATTACAAAATAATTCTTTAAAGTAATGTTTTAAAATAATGTTTTAAAATAATGTATTATCAAGTATATTTGTGTATACATATAAGTATGTTGTATTTGCGTGTCCGCATATGTGAAGGTAATAAGAGATTAGTGATACCCGGATGATAAATAATAAGGAAGGGTAAAAACACTAAAACTAACAAATGTATTTTTTAAGAGTTACGATTAAAGTGAATTACAAAAAATGAAGACATTATTAACAAGGCAGCGGAAACTTGTTGAATACTATAAAGAAAGTTTAAGCGGGTATAACTGAAAATATATCGAGCAATCGGGAAAAATAAGCAAAATCAGGTTCAAAGGAAGACCAAAACCGAAAACTATGTCGTGTATCATAATTATTAAAAAAAAATGCATGAATAAATAAATAATAAATAAGTAAAAATTGTATTTTTACATTTAAAATAAGAAACAACAAATATCATCTACACGTACCGAAATAGTGTAAAATTCTCCCCGTGTATCGCGATATATAAATATAAAAACAAAAGAAACGAAGCTTAAAGCAAATAAACTGCAGGAAAAACCACCACCAAAACCTGCATGAAATAAGTATATAATAAAATAAAATAATAACATAAAATATAGTATGTGATAACAGATGATCAGAGTAGCAATAGATAGGAAAATAAATAACTATATACATAAAATAAACTTGAACTTAAATAATAACTATATCTCATCGGGAATGCCAGCTACTCATCATAATAATGTATGTTTAGTTCTTTTATGTTTATATTTCTTATATTTTAATTGGAGACTAGTGCGAGTGTAGTTTCCTATATTGTTTATAATGGAATACTCACTTAGGGTACAGTCATAAAAAAATTTTTTGGTTTGCTGATTTATTACTTAGTGCACGTATGGTAATTTCGTGCAAACTATCTATCCTAGCATAAAACGGAGCTTTAAAAATAATTCTGCAACATTTATTTTGCATGGCTTGCAATTTAGATAAGTTAGAGTGACTTGCATAAGACCACACAGGACATGCGTACAACATTATCGGTCTTGAGATACATTTGTAGATAATTAGCTTATTTGCAGAATTAACGTAGCATTTCCTATTAAAGACTGGATATAATTTAAATAAAGAGGCTTGAGTTTTATTAACGGCGTGTTCGATATGTTTAGAAAAGGTAAGACCTTTATCTAGAATAACACCAAGATATTTGATCTGAGTCTTCCATTCTATGGATATGTTATTAATTATTATAGGAGTTAGAGAGTTTGGTCTTCTTTTTGTAAATAATATTGACTGTGTTTTATCAGTATTTATTAATTAAAACGAATAATTCGTCACTAAATGAGCTGAAATGGTTCAGTAATTATGTCGTTTGTTATATGAAATTCATACGAACATGTTCAGGCAGCTGCGTTCCTATATCGATATAAGTAATCGAGTGATTGATGTATGTGATTAACTTTCTATCTAAACCCATCGCATTTATCGTCAACCCTGGTTCATTTGCTTCCACTATGATTTTCTGCAAACAATAACGATTTAAATATTTATAGAATTAAAATATATATGTAAATTATAACTAGAAGAAAGAAAGAAAGTATGTTTATTTTCATTTACGAATGTAATATGTGTGTGTGTGTGTGTGTGTATATATATATAACTTTATATTTGAAATATATCTTACCAGCTGCCATGCTTGAGTTATAATTCAGAATATTGTTCGCTACAAATACTTCACCTTCGGCCCGCTGTTTAGAAATAAAGAGATTACAAAATAATTCTTTAAAGTAATGTTTTAAAATAATGTTTTAAAATAATGTATTATCAAGTATATTTGTGTATACATATAAGTATGTTGTATTTGCGTGTCCGCATATGTGAAGGTAATAAGAGATTAGTGATACCCGGATGATAAATAATAAGGAAGGGTAAAAACACTAAAACTAACAAATGTATTTTTTAAGAGTTACGATTAAAGTGAATTACGAAAAATGAAGACATTATTAACAAGGCAGCGGAAACTTGTTGAATACTATAAAGAAAGTTTAAGCCGGTATAACTGAAAATATATCGAGCAATCGGGAAAAATAAGCAAAATCAGGTTCAAAGGAAGACCAAAACCGAAAACTATGTCGTGTATCATAATTATTAAAAAAAAATGCATGAATAAATAAATAATAAATAAGTAAAAATTGTATTTTTACATTTAAAATAAGAAACAACAAATATCATCTACACGTACCGAAATAGTGTAAAATTCTCCCCGTGTATCGCGATATATAAATATAAAAACAAAAGAAACGAAGCTTAAAGCAAATAAACTGCAGGAAAAACCACCACCAAAACCTGCATGAAATAAGTATATAATAAAATAAAATAATAACATAAAATATAGTATGTGATAACAGATGATCAGAGTAGCAATAGATAGGAAAATAAATAACTATATACATAAAATAAACTTGAACTTAAATAATAACTATATCTCATCGGGAATGCCGGCTACTCATCATAATAATGTATGTTTAGTTCTTTTATGTTTATATTTCTTATATTTTAATTGGAGACTAGTGCGAGTGTAGTTTCCTATATTGTTTATAATGGAATACTCACTTAGGGTACAGTCATAAAAAAATTTTTTGGTTTGCTGATTTATTACTTAGTGCACGTATGGTAATTTCGTGCAAACTATCTATCCTAGCATAAAACGGAGCTTTAAAAATAATTCTGCAACATTTATTTTGCATGGCTTGCAATTTAGATAAGTTAGAGTGACTTGCATAAGACCACACAGGACATGCGTACAACATTATCGGTCTTGAGATACATTTGTAGATAATTAGCTTATTTGCAGAATTAACGTAGCATTTCCTATTAAAGACTGGATATAATTTAAATAAAGAGGCTTGAGTTTTATTAACGGCGTGTTCGATATGTTTAGAAAAGGTAAGACCTTTATCTAGAATAACACCAAGATATTTGATCTGAGTCTTCCATTCTATGGGTATGTTATTAATTATTATAGGAGTTAGAGAGTTTGGTCTTCTTTTTGTAAATAATATTGACTGTGTTTTATCAGTATTTATTAATTAAAACGAATAATTCGTCACTAAATGAGCTGAAATGGTTCAGTAATTATGTCGTTCGTTATATGAAATTCATACGAACATGTTCAGGCATCTGCGTTCCTATATCGATATAAGTAATCGAGTAATTGATGAATGTGATTAATTTTCTATCTAAACCCATCGCATTTATCATCAACCCTGGTTCATTTGCTTCCACTATGATTTTCTGCAAACAATAACGATTTAAATATTTATAGAATTAAAATATATATGTAAATTATAACTAGAAGAAAGAAAGAAAGTATGTTTATTTTCATTTACGAATGTAATATGTGTGTGTGTGTGTGTGTGTATATATATATAACTTTATATTTGAAATATATCTTACCAGCTGCCATGCTTGAGTTATAATTGAGAATATTGTTCGCTACAAATACTTCACCTTCGGCCCGCTGTTTAGAAATAAAGAGATTACAAAATAATTCTTTAAAGTAATGTTTTAAAATAATGTTTTAAAATAATGTATTATCAAGTATATTTGTGTATACATATAAGTATGTTGTATTTGCGTGTCCGCATATGTGAAGGTAATAAGAGATTAGTGATACCCGGATGATAAATAATAAGGAAGGGTAAAAACACTAAAACTAACAAATGTATTTTTTAAGAGTTACGATTAAAGTGAATTACGAAAAATGAAGACATTATTAACAAGGCAGCGGAAACTTGTTGAATACTATAAAGAAAGTTTAAGCCGGTATAACTGAAAATATATCGAGCAATCGGGAAAAATAAGCAAAATCAGGTTCAAAGGAAGACCAAAACCGAAAACTATGTCGTGTATCATAATTATTAAAAAAAAATGCATGAATAAATAAATAATAAATAAGTAAAAATTGTATTTTTACATTTAAAATAAGAAACAACAAATATCATCTACACGTACCGAAATAGTGTAAAATTCTCCCCGTGTATCGCGATATATAAATATAAAAACAAAAGAAACGAAGCTTAAAGCAAATAAACTGCAGGAAAAACCACCACCAAAACCTGCATGAAATAAGTATATAATAAAATAAAATAATAACATAAAATATAGTATGTGATAACAGATGATCAGAGTAGCAATAGATAGGAAAATAAATAACTATATACATAAAATAAACTTGAACTTAAATAATAACTATATCTCATCGGGAATGCCGGCTACTCATCATAATAATGTATGTTTAGTTCTTTTATGTTTATATTTCTTATATTTTAATTGGAGACTAGTGCGAGTGTAGTTTCCTATATTGTTTATAATGGAATACTCACTTAGGGTACAGTCATAAAAAAATTTTTTGGTTTGCTGATTTATTACTTAGTGCACGTATGGTAATTTCGTGCAAACTATCTATCCTAGCATAAAACGGAGCTTTAAAAATAATTCTGCAACATTTATTTTGCATGGCTTGCAATTTAGATAAGTTAGAGTGACTTGCATAAGACCACACAGGACATGCGTACAACATTATCGGTCTTGAGATACATTTGTAGATAATTAGCTTATTTGCAGAATTAACGTAGCATTTCCTATTAAAGACTGGATATAATTTAAATAAAGAGGCTTGAGTTTTATTAACGGCGTGTTCGATATGTTTAGAAAAGGTAAGACCTTTATCTAGAATAACACCAAGATATTTGATCTGAGTCTTCCATTCTATGGATATGTTATTAATTATTATAGGAGTTAGAGAGTTTGGTCTTCTTTTTGTAAATAATATTGACTGTGTTTTATCAGTATTTATTAATTAAAACGAATAATTCGTCACTAAATGAGCTGAAATGGTTCAGTAATTATGTCGTTCGTTATATGAAATTCATACGAACATGTTCAGGCATCTGCGTTCCTATATCGATATAAGTAATCGAGTGATTGATGAATGTGATTAATTTTCTATCTAAACCCATCGCATTTATCATCAACCCTGGTTCATTTGCTTCCACTATGATTTTCTGCAAACAATAACGATTTAAATATTTATAGAATTAAAATATATATGTAAATTATAACTAGAAGAAAGAAAGAAAGTATGTTTATTTTCATTTACGAATGTAATATGTGTGTGTGTGTGTGTGTGTATATATATATAACTTTATATTTGAAATATATCTTACCAGCTGCCATGCTTGAGTTATAATTGAGAATATTGTTCGCTACAAATACTTCACCTTCGGCCCGCTGTTTAGAAATAAAGAGATTACAAAATAATTCTTTAAAGTAATGTTTTAAAATAATGTTTTAAAATAATGTATTATCAAGTATATTTGTGTATACATATAAGTATGTTGTATTTGCGTGTCCGCATATGTGAAGGTAATAAGAGATTAGTGATACCCGGATGATAAATAATAAGGAAGGGTAAAAACACTAAAACTAACAAATGTATTTTTTAAGAGTTACGATTAAAGTGAATTACAAAAAATGAAGACATTATTAACAAGGCAGCGGAAACTTGTTGAATACTATAAAGAAAGTTTAAGCCGGTATAACTGAAAATATATCGAGCAATCGGGAAAAATAAGCAAAATCAGGTTCAAAGGAAGACCAAAACCGAAAACTATGTCGTGTATCATAATTATTAAAAAAAAAATGCACGAATAAATAAATAATAAATAAGTAAAAATTGTATTTTTACATTTAAAATAAGAAACAACAAATATCATCTACACGTACCGAAATAGTGTAAAATTCTCCCCGTGTATCGCGATATATAAATATAAAAACAAAAGAAACGAAGCTTAAAGCAAATAAACTGCAGGAAAAACCACCACCAAAACCTGCATGAAATAAGTATATAATAAAATAAAATAATAACATAAAATATAGTATGTGATAACAGATGATCAGAGTAGCAATAAATAGGAAAATAAATAACTATATACATAAAATAAACTTGAACTTAAATAATAACTATATCTCATCGGGAATGCCGGCTACTCATCATAATAATGTATGTTTAGTTCTTTTATGTTTATATTTCTTATATTTTAATTGGAGACTAGTGCGAGTGTAGTTTCCTATATTGTTTATAATGGAATACTCACTTAGGGTACAGTCATAAAAAAATTTTTTGGTTTGCTGATTTATTACTTAGTGCACGTATGGTAATTTCGTGCAAACTATCTATCCTAGCATAAAACAGAACTTTAAAAATAATTCTGCAACATTTATTTTGCATGGCTTGCAATTTAGATAAGTTAGAGTGACTTGCATAAGACCACACAGGACATGCGTACAACATTATCGGTCTTGAGATACATTTGTAGATAATTAGCTTATTTGCAGAATTAACGTAGCATTTCCTATTAAAGACTGGATATAATTTAAATAAAGAGGCTTGAGTTTTATTAACGGCGTGTTCGATATGTTTAGAAAAGGTAAGACCTTTATCTAGAATAACACCAAGATATTTGATCTGAGTCTTCCATTCTATGGATATGTTATTAATTATTATAGGAGTTAGAGAGTTTGGTCTTCTTTTTGTAAATAATATTGACTGTGTTTTATCAGTATTTATTAATTAAAACGAATAATTCGTCACTAAATGAGCTGAAATGGTTCAGTAATTATGTCGTTTGTTATATGAAATTCATACGAACATGTTCAGGCAGCTGCGTTCCTATATCGATATAAGTAATCGAGTGATTGATGTATGTGATTAACTTTCTATCTAAACCCATCGCATTTATCGTCAACCCTGGTTCATTTGCTTCCACTATGATTTTCTGCAAACAATAACGATTTAAATATTTATAGAATTAAAATATATATGTAAATTATAACTAGAAGAAAGAAAGAAAATATGTTTATTTTCATTTACAAATGTAATATGTGTGTGTGTGTGTGTGTATATATATATATAACTTTATATTTGAAATATATCTTACCAGCTGCCGTGCTAGAGTTATAATTCAGAATATTGTTTGCTACAAATACTTCACCTTCGGCCCGCTGTTTAGAAATAAAGAGATTACAAAATAATTCTTTAAAGTAATGTTTTAAAATAATGTTTTAAAATAATGTATTATCAAGTATATTTGTGTATACATATAAGTATGTTGTATTTGCGTGTCCGCATATGTGAAGGTAATAAGAGATTAGTGATACCCGGATGATAAATAATAAGGAAGGGTAAAAACACTAAAACTAACAAATGTATTTTTTAAGAGTTACGATTAAAGTGAATTACGAAAAATGAAGACATTATTAACAAGGCAGCGGAAACTTGTTGAATACTATAAAGAAAGTTTAAGCCGGTATAACTGAAAATATATCGAGCAATCGGGAAAAATAAGCAAAATCAGGTTCAAAGGAAGACCAAAACCGAAAACTATGTCGTGTATCATAATTATTAAAAAAAAATGCATGAATAAATAAATAATAAATAAGTAAAAATTGTATTTTTACATTTAAAATAAGAAACAACAAATATCATCTACACGTACCGAAATAGTGTAAAATTCTCCCCGTGTATCGCGATATATAAATATAAAAACAAAAGAAACGAAGCTTAAAGCAAATAAACTGCAGGAAAAACCACCACCAAAACCTGCATGAAATAAGTATATAATAAAATAAAATAATAACATAAAATATAGTATGTGATAACAGATGATCAGAGTAGCAATAAATAGGAAAATAAATAACTATATACATAAAATAAACTTGAACTTAAATAATAACTATATCTCATCGGGAATGCCGGCTACTCATCATAATAATGTATGTTTAGTTCTTTTATGTTTATATTTCTTATATTTTAATTGGAGACTAGTGCGAGTGTAGTTTCCTATATTGTTTATAATGGAATACTCACTTAGGGTACAGTCATAAAAAAATTTTTTGGTTTGCTGATTTATTACTTAGTGCACGTATGGTAATTTCGTGCAAACTATCTATCCTAGCATAAAACGGAGCTTTAAAAATAATTCTGCAACATTTATTTTGCATGGCTTGCAATTTAGATAAGTTAGAGTGACTTGCATAAGACCACACAGGACATGCGTACAACATTATCGGTCTTGAGATACATTTGTAGATAATTAGCTTATTTGCAGAATTAACGTAGCATTTCCTATTAAAGACTGGATATAATTTAAATAAAGAGGCTTGAGTTTTATTAACGGCGTGTTCGATATGTTTAGAAAAGGTAAGACCTTTATCTAGAATAACACCAAGATATTTGATCTGAGTCTTCCATTCTATGGATATGTTATTAATTATTATAGGAGTTAGAGAGTTTGGTCTTCTTTTTGTAAATAATATTGACTGTGTTTTATCAGTATT
Source organism: Coronaproctus castanopsis (assembly GCA_032883995.1). Lineage (NCBI taxonomy): Eukaryota > Metazoa > Arthropoda > Insecta > Hemiptera > Monophlebidae > Coronaproctus > Coronaproctus castanopsis. Next base: position 73,945,992 of record CM065052.1, on the reverse strand, counting down.
TATTAATTAAAACGAATAATTCGTCACTAAATGAGCTGAAATGGTTCAGTAATTATGTCGTTTGTTATATGAAATTCATACGAACATGTTCAGGCAGCTGCGTTCCTATATCGATATAAGTAATCGAGTGATTGATGTATGTGATTAACTTTCTATCTAAACCCATCGCATTTATCGTCAACCCTGGTTCATTTGCTTCCACTATGATTTTCTGCAAACAATAACGATTTAAATATTTATAGAATTAAAATATATATGTAAATTATAACTAGAAGAAAGAAAGAAAGTATGTTTATTTTCATTTACGAATGTAATATGTGTGTGTGTGTGTATATATATATATAACTTTATATTTGAAATATATCTTACCAGCTGCCGTGCTAGAGTTATAATTCAGAATATTGTTCGCTACAAATACTTCACCTTCGGCCCGCTGTTTAGAAATAAAGAGATTACAAAATAATTCTTTAAAGTAATGTTTTAAAATAATGTTTTAAAATAATGTATTATCAAGTATATTTGTGTATACATATAAGTATGTTGTATTTGCGTGTCCGCATATGTGAAGGTAATAAGAGATTAGTGATACCCGGATGATAAATAATAAGGAAGGGTAAAAACACTAAAACTAACAAATGTATTTTTTAAGAGTTACGATTAAAGTGAATTACGAAAAATGAAGACATTATTAACAAGGCAGCGGAAACTTGTTGAATACTATAAAGAAAGTTTAAGCGGGTATAACTGAAAATATATCGAGCAATCGGGAAAAATAAGCAAAATCAGGTTCAAAGGAAGACCAAAACCGAAAACTATGTCGTGTATCATAATTATTAAAAAAAAATGCATGAATAAATAAATAATAAATAAGTAAAAATTGTATTTTTACATTTAAAATAAGAAACAACAAATATCATCTACACGTACCGAAATAGTGTAAAATTCTCCCCGTGTATCGCGATATATAAATATAAAAACAAAAGAAACGAAGCTTAAAGCAAATAAACTGCAGGAAAAACCACCACCAAAACCTGCATGAAATAAGTATATAATAAAATAAAATAATAACATAAAATATAGTATGTGATAACAGATGATCAGAGTAGCAATAGATAGGAAAATAAATAACTATATACATAAAATAAACTTGAACTTAAATAATAACTATATCTCATCGGGAATGCCAGCTACTCATCATAATAATGTATGTTTAGTTCTTTTATGTTTATATTTCTTATATTTTAATTGGAGACTAGTGCGAGTGTAGTTTCCTATATTGTTTATAATGGAATACTCACTTAGGGTACAGTCATAAAAAAATTTTTTGGTTTGCTGATTTATTACTTAGTGCACGTATGGTAATTTCGTGCAAACTATCTATCCTAGCATAAAACGGAGCTTTAAAAATAATTCTGCAACATTTATTTTGCATGGCTTGCAATTTAGATAAGTTAGAGTGACTTGCATAAGACCACACAGGACATGCGTACAACATTATCGGTCTTGAGATACATTTGTAGATAATTAGCTTATTTGCAGAATTAACGTAGCATTTCCTATTAAAGACTGGATATAATTTAAATAAAGAGGCTTGAGTTTTATTAACGGCGTGTTCGATATGTTTAGAAAAGGTAAGACCTTTATCTAGAATAACACCAAGATATTTGATCTGAGTCTTCCATTCTATGGATATGTTATTAATTATTATAGGAGTTAGAGAGTTTGGTCTTCTTTTTGTAAATAATATTGACTGTGTTTTATCAGTATTTATTAATTAAAACGAATAATTCGTCACTAAATGAGCTGAAATGGTTCAGTAATTATGTCGTTTGTTATATGAAATTCATACGAACATGTTCAGGCAGCTGCGTTCCTATATCGATATAAGTAATCGAGTGATTGATGTATGTGATTAACTTTCTATCTAAACCCATCGCATTTATCGTCAACCCTGGTTCATTTGCTTCCACTATGATTTTCTGCAAACAATAACGATTTAAATATTTATAGAATTAAAATATATATGTAAATTATAACTAGAAGAAAGAAAGAAAGTATGTTTATTTTCATTTACAAATGTAATATGTGTGTGTGTGTGTGTGTATATATATATATAACTTTATATTTGAAATATATCTTACCAGCTGCCGTGCTAGAGTTATAATTCAGAATATTGTTCGCTACAAATACTTCACCTTCGGCCCGCTGTTTAGAAATAAAGAGATTACAAAATAATTCTTTAAAGTAATGTTTTAAAATAATGTTTTAAAATAATGTATTATCAAGTATATTTGTGTATACATATAAGTATGTTGTATTTGCGTGTCCGCATATGTGAAGGTAATAAGAGATTAGTGATACCCGGATGATAAATAATAAGGAAGGGTAAAAACACTAAAACTAACAAATGTATTTTTTAAGAGTTACGATTAAAGTGAATTACGAAAAATGAAGACATTATTAACAAGGCAGCGGAAACTTGTTGAATACTATAAAGAAAGTTTAAGCGGGTATAACTGAAAATATATCGAGCAATCGGGAAAAATAAGCAAAATCAGGTTCAAAGGAAGACCAAAACCGAAAACTATGTCGTGTATCATAATTATTAAAAAAAAATGCATGAATAAATAAATAATAAATAAGTAAAAATTGTATTTTTACATTTAAAATAAGAAACAACAAATATCATCTACACGTACCGAAATAGTGTAAAATTCTCCCCGTGTATCGCGATATATAAATATAAAAACAAAAGAAACGAAGCTTAAAGCAAATAAACTGCAGGAAAAACCACCACCAAAACCTGCATGAAATAAGTATATAATAAAATAAAATAATAACATAAAATATAGTATGTGATAACAGATGATCAGAGTAGCAATAGATAGGAAAATAAATAACTATATACATAAAATAAACTTGAACTTAAATAATAACTATATCTCATCGGGAATGCCAGCTACTCATCATAATAATGTATGTTTAGTTCTTTTATGTTTATATTTCTTATATTTTAATTGGAGACTAGTGCGAGTGTAGTTTCCTATATTGTTTATAATGGAATACTCACTTAGGGTACAGTCATAAAAAAATTTTTTGGTTTGCTGATTTATTACTTAGTGCACGTATGGTAATTTCGTGCAAACTATCTATCCTAGCATAAAACGGAGCTTTAAAAATAATTCTGCAACATTTATTTTGCATGGCTTGCAATTTAGATAAGTTAGAGTGACTTGCATAAGACCACACAGGACATGCGTACAACATTATCGGTCTTGAGATACATTTGTAGATAATTAGCTTATTTGCAGAATTAACGTAGCATTTCCTATTAAAGACTGGATATAATTTAAATAAAGAGGCTTGAGTTTTATTAACGGCGTGTTCGATATGTTTAGAAAAGGTAAGACCTTTATCTAGAATAACACCAAGATATTTGATCTGAGTCTTCCATTCTATGGATATGTTATTAATTATTATAGGAGTTAGAGAGTTTGGTCTTCTTTTTGTAAATAATATTGACTGTGTTTTATCAGTATTTATTAATTAAAACGAATAATTCGTCACTAAATGAGCTGAAATGGTTCAGTAATTATGTCGTTTGTTATATGAAATTCATACGAACATGTTCAGGCAGCTGCGTTCCTATATCGATATAAGTAATCGAGTGATTGATGTATGTGATTAACTTTCTATCTAAACCCATCGCATTTATCGTCAACCCTGGTTCATTTGCTTCCACTATGATTTTCTGCAAACAATAACGATTTAAATATTTATAGAATTAAAATATATATGTAAATTATAACTAGAAGAAAGAAAGAAAGTATGTTTATTTTCATTTACAAATGTAATATGTGTGTGTGTGTGTGTGTATATATATATATAACTTTATATTTGAAATATATCTTACCAGCTGCCGTGCTAGAGTTATAATTCAGAATATTGTTTGCTACAAATACTTCACCTTCGGCCCGCTGTTTAGAAATAAAGAGATTACAAAATAATTCTTTAAAGTAATGTTTTAAAATAATGTTTTAAAATAATGTATTATCAAGTATATTTGTGTATACATATAAGTATGTTGTATTTGCGTGTCCGCATATGTGAAGGTAATAAGAGATTAGTGATACCCGGATGATAAATAATAAGGAAGGGTAAAAACACTAAAACTAACAAATGTATTTTTTAAGAGTTACGATTAAAGTGAATTACGAAAAATGAAGACATTATTAACAAGGCAGCGGAAACTTGTTGAATACTATAAAGAAAGTTTAAGCCGGTATAACTGAAAATATATCGAGCAATCGGGAAAAATAAGCAAAATCAGGTTCAAAGGAAGACCAAAACCGAAAACTATGTCGTGTATCATAATTATTAAAAAAAATGCATGAATAAATAAATAATAAATAAGTAAAAATTGTATTTTTACATTTAAAATAAGAAACAACAAATATCATCTACACGTACCGAAATAGTGTAAAATTCTCCCCGTGTATCGCGATATATAAATATAAAAACAAAAGAAACGAAGCTTAAAGCAAATAAACTGCAGGAAAAACCACCACCAAAACCTGCATGAAATAAGTATATAATAAAATAAAATAATAACATAAAATATAGTATGTGATAACAGATGATCAGAGTAGCAATAAATAGGAAAATAAATAACTATATACATAAAATAAACTTGAACTTAAATAATAACTATATCTCATCGGGAATGCCGGCTACTCATCATAATAATGTATGTTTAGTTCTTTTATGTTTATATTTCTTATATTTTAATTGGAGACTAGTGCGAGTGTAGTTTCCTATATTGTTTATAATGGAATACTCACTTAGGGTACAGTCATAAAAAAATTTTTTGGTTTGCTGATTTATTACTTAGTGCACGTATGGTAATTTCGTGCAAACTATCTATCCTAGCATAAAACGGAGCTTTAAAAATAATTCTGCAACATTTATTTTGCATGGCTTGCAATTTAGATAAGTTAGAGTGACTTGCATAAGACCACACAGGACATGCGTACAACATTATCGGTCTTGAGATACATTTGTAGATAATTAGCTTATTTGCAGAATTAACGTAGCATTTCCTATTAAAGACTGGATATAATTTAAATAAAGAGGCTTGAGTTTTATTAACGGCGTGTTCGATATGTTTAGAAAAGGTAAGACCTTTATCTAGAATAACACCAAGATATTTGATCTGAGTCTTCCATTCTATGGATATGTTATTAATTATTATAGGAGTTAGAGAGTTTGGTCTTCTTTTTGTAAATAATATTGACTGTGTTTTATCAGTATTTATTAATTAAAACGAATAATTCGTCACTAAATGAGCTGAAATGGTTCAGTAATTATGTCGTTTGTTATATGAAATTCATACGAACATGTTCAGGCAGCTGCGTTCCTATATCGATATAAGTAATCGAGTGATTGATGTATGTGATTAACTTTCTATCTAAACCCATCGCATTTATCATCAACCCTGGTTCATTTGCTTCCACTATGATTTTCTGCAAACAATAACGATTTAAATATTTATAGAATTAAAATATATATGTAAATTATAACTAGAAGAAAGAAAGAAAGTATGTTTATTTTCATTTACGAATGTAATATGTGTGTGTGTGTGTATATATATATATAACTTTATATTTGAAATATATCTTACCAGCTGCCGTGCTAGAGTTATAATTCAGAATATTGTTCGCTACAAATACTTCACCTTCGGCCCGCTGTTTAGAAATAAAGAGATTACAAAATAATTCTTTAAAGTAATGTTTTAAAATAATGTTTTAAAATAATGTATTATCAAGTATATTTGTGTATACATATAAGTATGTTGTATTTGCGTGTCCGCATATGTGAAGGTAATAAGAGATTAGTGATACCCGGATGATAAATAATAAGGAAGGGTAAAAACACTAAAACTAACAAATGTATTTTTTAAGAGTTACGATTAAAGTGAATTACGAAAAATGAAGACATTATTAACAAGGCAGCGGAAACTTGTTGAATACTATAAAGAAAGTTTAAGCGGGTATAACTGAAAATATATCGAGCAATCGGGAAAAATAAGCAAAATCAGGTTCAAAGGAAGACCAAAACCGAAAACTATGTCGTGTATCATAATTATTAAAAAAAAATGCATGAATAAATAAATAATAAATAAGTAAAAATTGTATTTTTACATTTAAAATAAGAAACAACAAATATCATCTACACGTACCGAAATAGTGTAAAATTCTCCCCGTGTATCGCGATATATAAATATAAAAACAAAAGAAACGAAGCTTAAAGCAAATAAACTGCAGGAAAAACCACCACCAAAACCTGCATGAAATAAGTATATAATAAAATAAAATAATAACATAAAATATAGTATGTGATAACAGATGATCAGAGTAGCAATAGATAGGAAAATAAATAACTATATACATAAAATAAACTTGAACTTAAATAATAACTATATCTCATCGGGAATGCCAGCTACTCATCATAATAATGTATGTTTAGTTCTTTTATGTTTATATTTCTTATATTTTAATTGGAGACTAGTGCGAGTGTAGTTTCCTATATTGTTTATAATGGAATACTCACTTAGGGTACAGTCATAAAAAAATTTTTTGGTTTGCTGATTTATTACTTAGTGCACGTATGGTAATTTCGTGCAAACTATCTATCCTAGCATAAAACGGAGCTTTAAAAATAATTCTGCAACATTTATTTTGCATGGCTTGCAATTTAGATAAGTTAGAGTGACTTGCATAAGACCACACAGGACATGCGTACAACATTATCGGTCTTGAGATACATTTGTAGATAATTAGCTTATTTGCAGAATTAACGTAGCATTTCCTATTAAAGACTGGATATAATTTAAATAAAGAGGCTTGAGTTTTATTAACGGCGTGTTCGATATGTTTAGAAAAGGTAAGACCTTTATCTAGAATAACACCAAGATATTTGATCTGAGTCTTCCATTCTATGGATATGTTATTAATTATTATAGGAGTTAGAGAGTTTGGTCTTCTTTTTGTAAATAATATTGACTGTGTTTTATCAGTATTTATTAATTAAAACGAATAATTCGTCACTAAATGAGCTGAAATGGTTCAGTAATTATGTCGTTTGTTATATGAAATTCATACGAACATGTTCAGGCAGCTGCGTTCCTATATCGATATAAGTAATCGAGTGATTGATGTATGTGATTAACTTTCTATCTAAACCCATCGCATTTATCGTCAACCCTGGTTCATTTGCTTCCACTATGATTTTCTGCAAACAATAACGATTTAAATATTTATAGAATTAAAATATATATGTAAATTATAACTAGAAGAAAGAAAGAAAGTATGTTTATTTTCATTTACAAATGTAATATGTGTGTGTGTGTGTGTGTATATATATATATAACTTTATATTTGAAATATATCTTACCAGCTGCCGTGCTAGAGTTATAATTCAGAATATTGTTTGCTACAAATACTTCACCTTCGGCCCGCTGTTTAGAAATAAAGAGATTACAAAATAATTCTTTAAAGTAATGTTTTAAAATAATGTTTTAAAATAATGTATTATCAAGTATATTTGTGTATACATATAAGTATGTTGTATTTGCGTGTCCGCATATGTGAAGGTAATAAGAGATTAGTGATACCCGGATGATAAATAATAAGGAAGGGTAAAAACACTAAAACTAACAAATGTATTTTTTAAGAGTTACGATTAAAGTGAATTACGAAAAATGAAGACATTATTAACAAGGCAGCGGAAACTTGTTGAATACTATAAAGAAAGTTTAAGCCGGTATAACTGAAAATATATCGAGCAATCGGGAAAAATAAGCAAAATCAGGTTCAAAGGAAGACCAAAACCGAAAACTATGTCGTGTATCATAATTATTAAAAAAAAATGCATGAATAAATAAATAATAAATAAGTAAAAATTGTATTTTTACATTTAAAATAAGAAACAACAAATATCATCTACACGTACCGAAATAGTGTAAAATTCTCCCCGTGTATCGCGATATATAAATATAAAAACAAAAGAAACGAAGCTTAAAGCAAATAAACTGCAGGAAAAACCACCACCAAAACCTGCATGAAATAAGTATATAATAAAATAAAATAATAACATAAAATATAGTATGTGATAACAGATGATCAGAGTAGCAATAGATAGGAAAATAAATAACTATATACATAAAATAAACTTGAACTTAAATAATAACTATATCTCATCGGGAATGCCGGCTACTCATCATAATAATGTATGTTTAGTTCTTTTATGTTTATATTTCTTATATTTTAATTGGAGACTAGTGCGAGTGTAGTTTCCTATATTGTTTATAATGGAATACTCACTTAGGGTACAGTCATAAAAAAATTTTTTGGTTTGCTGATTTATTACTTAGTGCACGTATGGTAATTTCGTGCAAACTATCTATCCTAGCATAAAACGGAGCTTTAAAAATAATTCTGCAACATTTATTTTGCATGGCTTGCAATTTAGATAAGTTAGAGTGACTTGCATAAGACCACACAGGACATGCGTACAACATTATCGGTCTTGAGATACATTTGTAGATAATTAGCTTATTTGCAGAATTAACGTAGCATTTCCTATTAAAGACTGGATATAATTTAAATAAAGAGGCTTGAGTTTTATTAACGGCGTGTTCGATATGTTTAGAAAAGGTAAGACCTTTATCTAGAATAACACCAAGATATTTGATCTGAGTCTTCCATTCTATGGGTATGTTATTAATTATTATAGGAGTTAGAGAGTTTGGTCTTCTTTTTGTAAATAATATTGACTGTGTTTTATCAGTATTTATTAATTAAAACGAATAATTCGTCACTAAATGAGCTGAAATGGTTCAGTAATTATGTCGTTCGTTATATGAAATTCATACGAACATGTTCAGGCATCTGCGTTCCTATATCGATATAAGTAATCGAGTAATTGATGAATGTGATTAATTTTCTATCTAAACCCATCGCATTTATCATCAACCCTGGTTCATTTGCTTCCACTATGATTTTCTGCAAACAATAACGATTTAAATATTTATAGAATTAAAATATATATGTAAATTATAACTAGAAGAAAGAAAGAAAGTATGTTTATTTTCATTTACGAATGTAATATGTGTGTGTGTGTGTGTGTGTGTATATATATATAACTTTATATTTGAAATATATCTTACCAGCTGCCATGCTTGAGTTATAATTGAGAATATTGTTCGCTACAAATACTTCACCTTCGGCCCGCTGTTTAGAAATAAAGAGATTACAAAATAATTCTTTAAAGTAATGTTTTAAAATAATGTTTTAAAATAATGTATTATCAAGTATATTTGTGTATACATATAAGTATGTTGTATTTGCGTGTCCGCATATGTGAAGGTAATAAGAGATTAGTGATACCCGGATGATAAATAATAAGGAAGGGTAAAAACACTAAAACTAACAAATGTATTTTTTAAGAGTTACGATTAAAGTGAATTACAAAAAATGAAGACATTATTAACAAGGCAGCGGAAACTTGTTGAATACTATAAAGAAAGTTTAAGCCGGTATAACTGAAAATATATCGAGCAATCGGGAAAAATAAGCAAAATCAGGTTCAAAGGAAGACCAAAACCGAAAACTATGTCGTGTATCATAATTATTAAAAAAAAAAATGCACGAATAAATAAATAATAAATAAGTAAAAATTGTATTTTTACATTTAAAATAAGAAACAACAAATATCATCTACACGTACCGAAATAGTGTAAAATTCTCCCCGTGTATTGCGATATATAAATATAAAAACAAAAGAAACGAAGCTTAAAGCAAATAAACTGCAGGAAAAACCACCACCAAAACCTGCATGAAATAAGTATATAATAAAATAAAATAATAACATAAAATATAGTATGTGATAACAGATGATCAGAGTAGCAATAAATAGGAAAATAAATAACTATATACATAAAATAAACTTGAACTTAAATAATAACTATATCTCATCGGGAATGCCGGCTACTCATCATAATAATGTATGTTTAGTTCTTTTATGTTTATATTTCTTATATTTTAATTGGAGACTAGTGCGAGTGTAGTTTCCTATATTGTTTATAATGGAATACTCACTTAGGGTACAGTCATAAAAAAATTTTTTGGTTTGCTGATTTATTACTTAGTGCACGTATGGTAATTTCGTGCAAACTATCTATCCTAGCATAAAACGGAGCTTTAAAAATAATTCTGCAACATTTATTTTGCATGGCTTGCAATTTAGATAAGTTAGAGTGACTTGCATAAGACCACACAGGACATGCGTACAACATTATCGGTCTTGAGATACATTTGTAGATAATTAGCTTATTTGCAGAATTAACGTAGCATTTCCTATTAAAGACTGGATATAATTTAAATAAAGAGGCTTGAGTTTTATTAACGGCGTGTTCGATATGTTTAGAAAAGGTAAGACCTTTATCTAGAATAACACCAAGATATTTGATCTGAGTCTTCCATTCTATGGGTATGTTATTAATTATTATAGGAGTTAGAGAGTTTGGTCTTCTTTTTGTAAATAATATTGACTGTGTTTTATCAGTATTTATTAATTAAAACGAATAATTCGTCACTAAATGAGCTGAAATGGTTCAGTAATTATGTCGTTCGTTATATGAAATTCATACGAACATGTTCAGGCATCTGCGTTCCTATATCGATATAAGTAATCGAGTGATTGATGAATGTGATTAATATTCTATCTAAACCCATCGCATTTATCATCAACCCTGGTTCATTTGCTTCCACTATGATTTTCTGCAAACAATAACGATTTAAATATTTATAGAATTAAAATATATATGTAAATTATAACTAGAAGAAAGAAAGAAAGTATGTTTATTTTCATTTACGAATGTAATATGTGTGTGTGTGTGTGTGTGTATATATATATAACTTTATATTTGAAATATATCTTACCAGCTGCCATGCTTGAGTTATAATTGAGAATATTGTTCGCTACAAATACTTCACCTTCGGCCCGCTGTTTAGAAATAAAGAGATTACAAAATAATTCTTTAAAGTAATGTTTTAAAATAATGTTTTAAAATAATGTATTATCAAGTATATTTGTGTATACATATAAGTATGTTGTATTTGCGTGTCCGCATATGTGAAGGTAATAAGAGATTAGTGATACCCGGATGATAAATAATAAGGAAGGGTAAAAACACTAAAACTAACAAATGTATTTTTTAAGAGTTACGATTAAAGTGAATTACAAAAAATGAAGACATTATTAACAAGGCAGCGGAAACTTGTTGAATACTATAAAGAAAGTTTAAGCCGGTATAACTGAAAATATATCGAGCAATCGGGAAAAATAAGCAAAATCAGGTTCAAAGGAAGACCAAAACCGAAAACTATGTCGTGTATCATAATTATTAAAAAAAAAATGCACGAATAAATAAATAATAAATAAGTAAAAATTGTATTTTTACATTTAAAATAAGAAACAACAAATATCATCTACACGTACCGAAATAGTGTAAAATTCTCCCCGTGTATCGCGATATATAAATATAAAAACAAAAGAAACGAAGCTTAAAGCAAATAAACTGCAGGAAAAACCACCACCAAAACCTGCATGAAATAAGTATATAATAAAATAAAATAATAACATAAAATATAGTATGTGATAACAGATGATCAGAGTAGCAATAAATAGGAAAATAAATAACTATATACATAAAATAAACTTGAACTTAAATAATAACTATATCTCATCGGGAATGCCGGCTACTCATCATAATAATGTATGTTTAGTTCTTTTATGTTTATATTTCTTATATTTTAATTGGAGACTAGTGCGAGTGTAGTTTCCTATATTGTTTATAATGGAATACTCACTTAGGGTACAGTCATAAAAAAATTTTTTGGTTTGCTGATTTATTACTTAGTGCACGTATGGTAATTTCGTGCAAACTATCTATCCTAGCATAAAACGGAGCTTTAAAAATAATTCTGCAACATTTATTTTGCATGGCTTGCAATTTAGATAAGTTAGAGTGACTTGCATAAGACCACACAGGACATGCGTACAACATTATCGGTCTTGAGATACATTTGTAGATAATTAGCTTATTTGCAGAATTAACGTAGCATTTCCTATTAAAGACTGGATATAATTTAAATAAAGAGGCTTGAGTTTTATTAACGGCGTGTTCGATATGTTTAGAAAAGGTAAGACCTTTATCTAGAATAACACCAAGATATTTGATCTGAGTCTTCCATTCTATGGATATGTTATTAATTATTATAGGAGTTAGAGAGTTTGGTCTTCTTTTTGTAAATAATATTGACTGTGTTTTATCAGTATTTATTAATTAAAACGAATAATTCGTCACTAAATGAGCTGAAATGGTTCAGTAATTATGTCGTTTGTTATATGAAATTCATACGAACATGTTCAGGCAGCTGCGTTCCTATATCGATATAAGTAATCGAGTGATTGATGTATGTGATTAACTTTCTATCTAAACCCATCGCATTTATCGTCAACCCTGGTTCATTTGCTTCCACTATGATTTTCTGCAAACAATAACGATTTAAATATTTATAGAATTAAAATATATATGTAAATTATAACTAGAAGAAAGAAAGAAAGTATGTTTATTTTCATTTACGAATGTAATATGTGTGTGTGTGTGTGTGTGTATATATATATAACTTTATATTTGAAATATATCTTACCAGCTGCCATGCTTGAGTTATAATTGAGAATATTGTTCGCTACAAATACTTCACCTTCGGCCCGCTGTTTAGAAATAAAGAGATTACAAAATAATTCTTTAAAGTAATGTTTTAAAATAATGTTTTAAAATAATGTATTATCAAGTATATTTGTGTATACATATAAGTATGTTGTATTTGCGTGTCCGCATATGTGAAGGTAATAAGAGATTAGTGATACCCGGATGATAAATAATAAGGAAGGGTAAAAACACTAAAACTAACAAATGTATTTTTTAAGAGTTACGATTAAAGTGAATTACAAAAAATGAAGACATTATTAACAAGGCAGCGGAAACTTGTTGAATACTATAAAGAAAGTTTAAGCCGGTATAACTGAAAATATATCGAGCAATCGGGAAAAATAAGCAAAATCAGGTTCAAAGGAAGACCAAAACCGAAAACTATGTCGTGTATCATAATTATTAAAAAAAAAATGCACGAATAAATAAATAATAAATAAGTAAAAATTGTATTTTTACATTTAAAATAAGAAACAACAAATATCATCTACACGTACCGAAATAGTGTAAAATTCTCCCCGTGTATCGCGATATATAAATATAAAAACAAAAGAAACGAAGCTTAAAGCAAATAAACTGCAGGAAAAACCACCACCAAAACCTGCATGAAATAAGTATATAATAAAATAAAATAATAACATAAAATATAGTATGTGATAACAGATGATCAGAGTAGCAATAGATAGGAAAATAAATAACTATATACATAAAATAAACTTGAACTTAAATAATAACTATATCTCATCGGGAATGCCGGCTACTCATCATAATAATGTATGTTTAGTTCTTTTATGTTTATATTTCTTATATTTTAATTGGAGACTAGTGCGAGTGTAGTTTCCTATATTGTTTATAATGGAATACTCACTTAGGGTACAGTCATAAAAAAATTTTTTGGTTTGCTGATTTATTACTTAGTGCACGTATGGTAATTTCGTGCAAACTATCTATCCTAGCATAAAACGGAGCTTTAAAAATAATTCTGCAACATTTATTTTGCATGGCTTGCAATTTAGATAAGTTAGAGTGACTTGCATAAGACCACACAGGACATGCGTACAACATTATCGGTCTTGAGATACATTTGTAGATAATTAGCTTATTTGCAGAATTAACGTAGCATTTCCTATTAAAGACTGGATATAATTTAAATAAAGAGGCTTGAGTTTTATTAACGGCGTGTTCGATATGTTTAGAAAAGGTAAGACCTTTATCTAGAATAACACCAAGATATTTGATCTGAGTCTTCCATTCTATGGGTATGTTATTAATTATTATAGGAGTTAGAGAGTTTGGTCTTCTTTTTGTAAATAATATTGACTGTGTTTTATCAGTATTTATTAATTAAAACGAATAATTCGTCACTAAATGAGCTGAAATGGTTCAGTAATTATGTCGTTCGTTATATGAAATTCATACGAACATGTTCAGGCATCTGCGTTCCTATATCGATATAAGTAATCGAGTAATTGATGAATGTGATTAATTTTCTATCTAAACCCATCGCATTTATCATCAACCCTGGTTCATTTGCTTCCACTATGATTTTCTGCAAACAATAACGATTTAAATATTTATAGAATTAAAATATATATGTAAATTATAACTAGAAGAAAGAAAGAAAGTATGTTTATTTTCATTTACGAATGTAATATGTGTGTGTGTGTGTGTGTGTGTATATATATATAACTTTATATTTGAAATATATCTTACCAGCTGCCATGCTTGAGTTATAATTGAGAATATTGTTCGCTACAAATACTTCACCTTCGGCCCGCTGTTTAGAAATAAAGAGATTACAAAATAATTCTTTAAAGTAATGTTTTAAAATAATGTTTTAAAATAATGTATTATCAAGTATATTTGTGTATACATATAAGTATGTTGTATTTGCGTGTCCGCATATGTGAAGGTAATAAGAGATTAGTGATACCCGGATGATAAATAATAAGGAAGGGTAAAAACACTAAAACTAACAAATGTATTTTTTAAGAGTTACGATTAAAGTGAATTACAAAAAATGAAGACATTATTAACAAGGCAGCGGAAACTTGTTGAATACTATAAAGAAAGTTTAAGCCGGTATAACTGAAAATATATCGAGCAATCGGGAAAAATAAGCAAAATCAGGTTCAAAGGAAGACCAAAACCGAAAACTATGTCGTGTATCATAATTATTAAAAAAAAAAATGCACGAATAAATAAATAATAAATAAGTAAAAATTGTATTTTTACATTTAAAATAAGAAACAACAAATATCATCTACACGTACCGAAATAGTGTAAAATTCTCCCCGTGTATTGCGATATATAAATATAAAAACAAAAGAAACGAAGCTTAAAGCAAATAAACTGCAGGAAAAACCACCACCAAAACCTGCATGAAATAAGTATATAATAAAATAAAATAATAACATAAAATATAGTATGTGATAACAGATGATCAGAGTAGCAATAAATAGGAAAATAAATAACTATATACATAAAATAAACTTGAACTTAAATAATAACTATATCTCATCGGGAATGCCGGCTACTCATCATAATAATGTATGTTTAGTTCTTTTATGTTTATATTTCTTATATTTTAATTGGAGACTAGTGCGAGTGTAGTTTCCTATATTGTTTATAATGGAATACTCACTTAGGGTACAGTCATAAAAAAATTTTTTGGTTTGCTGATTTATTACTTAGTGCACGTATGGTAATTTCGTGCAAACTATCTATCCTAGCATAAAACGGAGCTTTAAAAATAATTCTGCAACATTTATTTTGCATGGCTTGCAATTTAGATAAGTTAGAGTGACTTGCATAAGACCACACAGGACATGCGTACAACATTATCGGTCTTGAGATACATTTGTAGATAATTAGCTTATTTGCAGAATTAACGTAGCATTTCCTATTAAAGACTGGATATAATTTAAATAAAGAGGCTTGAGTTTTATTAACGGCGTGTTCGATATGTTTAGAAAAGGTAAGACCTTTATCTAGAATAACACCAAGATATTTGATCTGAGTCTTCCATTCTATGGGTATGTTATTAATTATTATAGGAGTTAGAGAGTTTGGTCTTCTTTTTGTAAATAATATTGACTGTGTTTTATCAGTATTTATTAATTAAAACGAATAATTCGTCACTAAATGAGCTGAAATGGTTCAGTAATTATGTCGTTTGTTATATGAAATTCATACGAACATGTTCAGGCAGCTGCGTTCCTATATCGATATAAGTAATCGAGTGATTGATGTATGTGATTAACTTTCTATCTAAACCCATCGCATTTATCGTCAACCCTGGTTCATTTGCTTCCACTATGATTTTCTGCAAACAATAACGATTTAAATATTTATAGAATTAAAATATATATGTAAATTATAACTAGAAGAAAGAAAGAAAGTATGTTTATTTTCATTTACGAATGTAATATGTGTGTGTGTGTGTGTGTGTGTATATATATATAACTTTATATTTGAAATATATCTTACCAGCTGCCGTGCTAGAGTTATAATTGAGAATATTGTTCGCTACAAATACTTCACCTTCGGCCCGCTGTTTAGAAATAAAGAGATTACAAAATAATTCTTTAAAGTAATGTTTTAAAATAATGTTTTAAAATAATGTATTATCAAGTATATTTGTGTATACATATAAGTATGTTGTATTTGCGTGTCCGCATATGTGAAGGTAATAAGAGATTAGTGATACCCGGATGATAAATAATAAGGAAGGGTAAAAACACTAAAACTAACAAATGTATTTTTTAAGAGTTACGATTAAAGTGAATTACGAAAAATGAAGACATTATTAACAAGGCAGCGGAAACTTGTTGAATACTATAAAGAAAGTTTAAGCCGGTATAACTGAAAATATATCGAGCAATCGGGAAAAATAAGCAAAATCAGGTTCAAAGGAAGACCAAAACCGAAAACTATGTCGTGTATCATAATTATTAAAAAAAAATGCATGAATAAATAAATAATAAATAAGTAAAAATTGTATTTTTACATTTAAAATAAGAAACAACAAATATCATCTACACGTACCGAAATAGTGTAAAATTCTCCCCGTGTATCGCGATATATAAATATAAAAACAAAAGAAACGAAGCTTAAAGCAAATAAACTGCAGGAAAAACCACCACCAAAACCTGCATGAAATAAGTATATAATAAAATAAAATAATAACATAAAATATAGTATGTGATAACAGATGATCAGAGTAGCAATAGATAGGAAAATAAATAACTATATACATAAAATAAACTTGAACTTAAATAATAACTATATCTCATCGGGAATGCCGGCTACTCATCATAATAATGTATGTTTAGTTCTTTTATGTTTATATTTCTTATATTTTAATTGGAGACTAGTGCGAGTGTAGTTTCCTATATTGTTTATAATGGAATACTCACTTAGGGTACAGTCATAAAAAAATTTTTTGGTTTGCTGATTTATTACTTAGTGCACGTATGGTAATTTCGTGCAAACTATCTATCCTAGCATAAAACGGAGCTTTAAAAATAATTCTGCAACATTTATTTTGCATGGCTTGCAATTTAGATAAGTTAGAGTGACTTGCATAAGACCACACAGGACATGCGTACAACATTATCGGTCTTGAGATACATTTGTAGATAATTAGCTTATTTGCAGAATTAACGTAGCATTTCCTATTAAAG
Source organism: Coronaproctus castanopsis (assembly GCA_032883995.1). Taxonomy (NCBI): domain Eukaryota; kingdom Metazoa; phylum Arthropoda; class Insecta; order Hemiptera; family Monophlebidae; genus Coronaproctus; species Coronaproctus castanopsis. The sequence goes on along the minus strand of CM065052.1, from coordinate 73,928,472 downwards.
ACTGGATATAATTTAAATAAAGAGGCTTGAGTTTTATTAACGGCGTGTTCGATATGTTTAGAAAAGGTAAGACCTTTATCTAGAATAACACCAAGATATTTGATCTGAGTCTTCCATTCTATGGATATGTTATTAATTATTATAGGAGTTAGAGAGTTTGGTCTTCTTTTTGTAAATAATATTGACTGTGTTTTATCAGTATTTATTAATTAAAACGAATAATTCGTCACTAAATGAGCTGAAATGGTTCAGTAATTATGTCGTTTGTTATATGAAATTCATACGAACATGTTCAGGCAGCTGCGTTCCTATATCGATATAAGTAATCGAGTGATTGATGTATGTGATTAACTTTCTATCTAAACCCATCGCATTTATCGTCAACCCTGGTTCATTTGCTTCCACTATGATTTTCTGCAAACAATAACGATTTAAATATTTATAGAATTAAAATATATATGTAAATTATAACTAGAAGAAAGAAAGAAAGTATGTTTATTTTCATTTACGAATGTAATATGTGTGTGTGTGTGTGTGTATATATATATATAACTTTATATTTGAAATATATCTTACCAGCTGCCGTGCTAGAGTTATAATTCAGAATATTGTTCGCTACAAATACTTCACCTTCGGCCCGCTGTTTAGAAATAAAGAGATTACAAAATAATTCTTTAAAGTAATGTTTTAAAATAATGTTTTAAAATAATGTATTATCAAGTATATTTGTGTATACATATAAGTATGTTGTATTTGCGTGTCCGCATATGTGAAGGTAATAAGAGATTAGTGATACCCGGATGATAAATAATAAGGAAGGGTAAAAACACTAAAACTAACAAATGTATTTTTTAAGAGTTACGATTAAAGTGAATTACGAAAAATGAAGACATTATTAACAAGGCAGCGGAAACTTGTTGAATACTATAAAGAAAGTTTAAGCGGGTATAACTGAAAATATATCGAGCAATCGGGAAAAATAAGCAAAATCAGGTTCAAAGGAAGACCAAAACCGAAAACTATGTCGTGTATCATAATTATTAAAAAAAAATGCATGAATAAATAAATAATAAATAAGTAAAAATTGTATTTTTACATTTAAAATAAGAAACAACAAATATCATCTACACGTACCGAAATAGTGTAAAATTCTCCCCGTGTATCGCGATATATAAATATAAAAACAAAAGAAACGAAGCTTAAAGCAAATAAACTGCAGGAAAAACCACCACCAAAACCTGCATGAAATAAGTATATAATAAAATAAAATAATAACATAAAATATAGTATGTGATAACAGATGATCAGAGTAGCAATAGATAGGAAAATAAATAACTATATACATAAAATAAACTTGAACTTAAATAATAACTATATCTCATCGGGAATGCCAGCTACTCATCATAATAATGTATGTTTAGTTCTTTTATGTTTATATTTCTTATATTTTAATTGGAGACTAGTGCGAGTGTAGTTTCCTATATTGTTTATAATGGAATACTCACTTAGGGTACAGTCATAAAAAAATTTTTTGGTTTGCTGATTTATTACTTAGTGCACGTATGGTAATTTCGTGCAAACTATCTATCCTAGCATAAAACGGAGCTTTAAAAATAATTCTGCAACATTTATTTTGCATGGCTTGCAATTTAGATAAGTTAGAGTGACTTGCATAAGACCACACAGGACATGCGTACAACATTATCGGTCTTGAGATACATTTGTAGATAATTAGCTTATTTGCAGAATTAACGTAGCATTTCCTATTAAAGACTGGATATAATTTAAATAAAGAGGCTTGAGTTTTATTAACGGCGTGTTCGATATGTTTAGAAAAGGTAAGACCTTTATCTAGAATAACACCAAGATATTTGATCTGAGTCTTCCATTCTATGGATATGTTATTAATTATTATAGGAGTTAGAGAGTTTGGTCTTCTTTTTGTAAATAATATTGACTGTGTTTTATCAGTATTTATTAATTAAAACGAATAATTCGTCACTAAATGAGCTGAAATGGTTCAGTAATTATGTCGTTTGTTATATGAAATTCATACGAACATGTTCAGGCAGCTGCGTTCCTATATCGATATAAGTAATCGAGTGATTGATGTATGTGATTAACTTTCTATCTAAACCCATCGCATTTATCGTCAACCCTGGTTCATTTGCTTCCACTATGATTTTCTGCAAACAATAACGATTTAAATATTTATAGAATTAAAATATATATGTAAATTATAACTAGAAGAAAGAAAGAAAGTATGTTTATTTTCATTTACAAATGTAATATGTGTGTGTGTGTGTGTGTATATATATATATAACTTTATATTTGAAATATATCTTACCAGCTGCCGTGCTAGAGTTATAATTCAGAATATTGTTTGCTACAAATACTTCACCTTCGGCCCGCTGTTTAGAAATAAAGAGATTACAAAATAATTCTTTAAAGTAATGTTTTAAAATAATGTTTTAAAATAATGTATTATCAAGTATATTTGTGTATACATATAAGTATGTTGTATTTGCGTGTCCGCATATGTGAAGGTAATAAGAGATTAGTGATACCCGGATGATAAATAATAAGGAAGGGTAAAAACACTAAAACTAACAAATGTATTTTTTAAGAGTTACGATTAAAGTGAATTACGAAAAATGAAGACATTATTAACAAGGCAGCGGAAACTTGTTGAATACTATAAAGAAAGTTTAAGCCGGTATAACTGAAAATATATCGAGCAATCGGGAAAAATAAGCAAAATCAGGTTCAAAGGAAGACCAAAACCGAAAACTATGTCGTGTATCATAATTATTAAAAAAAAATGCATGAATAAATAAATAATAAATAAGTAAAAATTGTATTTTTACATTTAAAATAAGAAACAACAAATATCATCTACACGTACCGAAATAGTGTAAAATTCTCCCCGTGTATCGCGATATATAAATATAAAAACAAAAGAAACGAAGCTTAAAGCAAATAAACTGCAGGAAAAACCACCACCAAAACCTGCATGAAATAAGTATATAATAAAATAAAATAATAACATAAAATATAGTATGTGATAACAGATGATCAGAGTAGCAATAAATAGGAAAATAAATAACTATATACATAAAATAAACTTGAACTTAAATAATAACTATATCTCATCGGGAATGCCGGCTACTCATCATAATAATGTATGTTTAGTTCTTTTATGTTTATATTTCTTATATTTTAATTGGAGACTAGTGCGAGTGTAGTTTCCTATATTGTTTATAATGGAATACTCACTTAGGGTACAGTCATAAAAAAATTTTTTGGTTTGCTGATTTATTACTTAGTGCACGTATGGTAATTTCGTGCAAACTATCTATCCTAGCATAAAACGGAGCTTTAAAAATAATTCTGCAACATTTATTTTGCATGGCTTGCAATTTAGATAAGTTAGAGTGACTTGCATAAGACCACACAGGACATGCGTACAACATTATCGGTCTTGAGATACATTTGTAGATAATTAGCTTATTTGCAGAATTAACGTAGCATTTCCTATTAAAGACTGGATATAATTTAAATAAAGAGGCTTGAGTTTTATTAACGGCGTGTTCGATATGTTTAGAAAAGGTAAGACCTTTATCTAGAATAACACCAAGATATTTGATCTGAGTCTTCCATTCTATGGATATGTTATTAATTATTATAGGAGTTAGAGAGTTTGGTCTTCTTTTTGTAAATAATATTGACTGTGTTTTATCAGTATTTATTAATTAAAACGAATAATTCGTCACTAAATGAGCTGAAATGGTTCAGTAATTATGTCGTTTGTTATATGAAATTCATACGAACATGTTCAGGCAGCTGCGTTCCTATATCGATATAAGTAATCGAGTGATTGATGTATGTGATTAACTTTCTATCTAAACCCATCGCATTTATCGTCAACCCTGGTTCATTTGCTTCCACTATGATTTTCTGCAAACAATAACGATTTAAATATTTATAGAATTAAAATATATATGTAAATTATAACTAGAAGAAAGAAAGAAAGTATGTTTATTTTCATTTACAAATGTAATATGTGTGTGTGTGTGTGTGTATATATATATATAACTTTATATTTGAAATATATCTTACCAGCTGCCGTGCTAGAGTTATAATTCAGAATATTGTTTGCTACAAATACTTCACCTTCGGCCCGCTGTTTAGAAATAAAGAGATTACAAAATAATTCTTTAAAGTAATGTTTTAAAATAATGTTTTAAAATAATGTATTATCAAGTATATTTGTGTATACATATAAGTATGTTGTATTTGCGTGTCCGCATATGTGAAGGTAATAAGAGATTAGTGATACCCGGATGATAAATAATAAGGAAGGGTAAAAACACTAAAACTAACAAATGTATTTTTTAAGAGTTACGATTAAAGTGAATTACGAAAAATGAAGACATTATTAACAAGGCAGCGGAAACTTGTTGAATACTATAAAGAAAGTTTAAGCCGGTATAACTGAAAATATATCGAGCAATCGGGAAAAATAAGCAAAATCAGGTTCAAAGGAAGACCAAAACCGAAAACTATGTCGTGTATCATAATTATTAAAAAAAAATGCATGAATAAATAAATAATAAATAAGTAAAAATTGTATTTTTACATTTAAAATAAGAAACAACAAATATCATCTACACGTACCGAAATAGTGTAAAATTCTCCCCGTGTATCGCGATATATAAATATAAAAACAAAAGAAACGAAGCTTAAAGCAAATAAACTGCAGGAAAAACCACCACCAAAACCTGCATGAAATAAGTATATAATAAAATAAAATAATAACATAAAATATAGTATGTGATAACAGATGATCAGAGTAGCAATAGATAGGAAAATAAATAACTATATACATAAAATAAACTTGAACTTAAATAATAACTATATCTCATCGGGAATGCCAGCTACTCATCATAATAATGTATGTTTAGTTCTTTTATGTTTATATTTCTTATATTTTAATTGGAGACTAGTGCGAGTGTAGTTTCCTATATTGTTTATAATGGAATACTCACTTAGGGTACAGTCATAAAAAAATTTTTTGGTTTGCTGATTTATTACTTAGTGCACGTATGGTAATTTCGTGCAAACTATCTATCCTAGCATAAAACGGAGCTTTAAAAATAATTCTGCAACATTTATTTTGCATGGCTTGCAATTTAGATAAGTTAGAGTGACTTGCATAAGACCACACAGGACATGCGTACAACATTATCGGTCTTGAGATACATTTGTAGATAATTAGCTTATTTGCAGAATTAACGTAGCATTTCCTATTAAAGACTGGATATAATTTAAATAAAGAGGCTTGAGTTTTATTAACGGCGTGTTCGATATGTTTAGAAAAGGTAAGACCTTTATCTAGAATAACACCAAGATATTTGATCTGAGTCTTCCATTCTATGGGTATGTTATTAATTATTATAGGAGTTAGAGAGTTTGGTCTTCTTTTTGTAAATAATATTGACTGTGTTTTATCAGTATTTATTAATTAAAACGAATAATTCGTCACTAAATGAGCTGAAATGGTTCAGTAATTATGTCGTTCGTTATATGAAATTCATACGAACATGTTCAGGCATCTGCGTTCCTATATCGATATAAGTAATCGAGTGATTGATGAATGTGATTAATTTTCTATCTAAACCCATCGCATTTATCATCAACCCTGGTTCATTTGCTTCCACTATGATTTTCTGCAAACAATAACGATTTAAATATTTATAGAATTAAAATATATATGTAAATTATAACTAGAAGAAAGAAAGAAAGTATGTTTATTTTCATTTACGAATGTAATATGTGTGTGTGTGTGTGTGTGTATATATATATAACTTTATATTTGAAATATATCTTACCAGCTGCCATGCTTGAGTTATAATTGAGAATATTGTTCGCTACAAATACTTCACCTTCGGCCCGCTGTTTAGAAATAAAGAGATTACAAAATAATTCTTTAAAGTAATGTTTTAAAATAATGTTTTAAAATAATGTATTATCAAGTATATTTGTGTATACATATAAGTATGTTGTATTTGCGTGTCCGCATATGTGAAGGTAATAAGAGATTAGTGATACCCGGATGATAAATAATAAGGAAGGGTAAAAACACTAAAACTAACAAATGTATTTTTTAAGAGTTACGATTAAAGTGAATTACAAAAAATGAAGACATTATTAACAAGGCAGCGGAAACTTGTTGAATACTATAAAGAAAGTTTAAGCCGGTATAACTGAAAATATATCGAGCAATCGGGAAAAATAAGCAAAATCAGGTTCAAAGGAAGACCAAAACCGAAAACTATGTCGTGTATCATAATTATTAAAAAAAAAATGCACGAATAAATAAATAATAAATAAGTAAAAATTGTATTTTTACATTTAAAATAAGAAACAACAAATATCATCTACACGTACCGAAATAGTGTAAAATTCTCCCCGTGTATTGCGATATATAAATATAAAAACAAAAGAAACGAAGCTTAAAGCAAATAAACTGCAGGAAAAACCACCACCAAAACCTGCATGAAATAAGTATATAATAAAATAAAATAATAACATAAAATATAGTATGTGATAACAGATGATCAGAGTAGCAATAAATAGGAAAATAAATAACTATATACATAAAATAAACTTGAACTTAAATAATAACTATATCTCATCGGGAATGCCGGCTACTCATCATAATAATGTATGTTTAGTTCTTTTATGTTTATATTTCTTATATTTTAATTGGAGACTAGTGCGAGTGTAGTTTCCTATATTGTTTATAATGGAATACTCACTTAGGGTACAGTCATAAAAAAATTTTTTGGTTTGCTGATTTATTACTTAGTGCACGTATGGTAATTTCGTGCAAACTATCTATCCTAGCATAAAACGGAGCTTTAAAAATAATTCTGCAACATTTATTTTGCATGGCTTGCAATTTAGATAAGTTAGAGTGACTTGCATAAGACCACACAGGACATGCGTACAACATTATCGGTCTTGAGATACATTTGTAGATAATTAGCTTATTTGCAGAATTAACGTAGCATTTCCTATTAAAGACTGGATATAATTTAAATAAAGAGGCTTGAGTTTTATTAACGGCGTGTTCGATATGTTTAGAAAAGGTAAGACCTTTATCTAGAATAACACCAAGATATTTGATCTGAGTCTTCCATTCTATGGATATGTTATTAATTATTATAGGAGTTAGAGAGTTTGGTCTTCTTTTTGTAAATAATATTGACTGTGTTTTATCAGTATTTATTAATTAAAACGAATAATTCGTCACTAAATGAGCTGAAATGGTTCAGTAATTATGTCGTTTGTTATATGAAATTCATACGAACATGTTCAGGCAGCTGCGTTCCTATATCGATATAAGTAATCGAGTGATTGATGTATGTGATTAACTTTCTATCTAAACCCATCGCATTTATCGTCAACCCTGGTTCATTTGCTTCCACTATGATTTTCTGCAAACAATAACGATTTAAATATTTATAGAATTAAAATATATATGTAAATTATAACTAGAAGAAAGAAAGAAAGTATGTTTATTTTCATTTACGAATGTAATATGTGTGTGTGTGTGTGTGTATATATATATATAACTTTATATTTGAAATATATCTTACCAGCTGCCGTGCTAGAGTTATAATTCAGAATATTGTTTGCTACAAATACTTCACCTTCGGCCCGCTGTTTAGAAATAAAGAGATTACAAAATAATTCTTTAAAGTAATGTTTTAAAATAATGTTTTAAAATAATGTATTATCAAGTATATTTGTGTATACATATAAGTATGTTGTATTTGCGTGTCCGCATATGTGAAGGTAATAAGAGATTAGTGATACCCGGATGATAAATAATAAGGAAGGGTAAAAACACTAAAACTAACAAATGTATTTTTTAAGAGTTACGATTAAAGTGAATTACGAAAAATGAAGACATTATTAACAAGGCAGCGGAAACTTGTTGAATACTATAAAGAAAGTTTAAGCCGGTATAACTGAAAATATATCGAGCAATCGGGAAAAATAAGCAAAATCAGGTTCAAAGGAAGACCAAAACCGAAAACTATGTCGTGTATCATAATTATTAAAAAAAAATGCATGAATAAATAAATAATAAATAAGTAAAAATTGTATTTTTACATTTAAAATAAGAAACAACAAATATCATCTACACGTACCGAAATAGTGTAAAATTCTCCCCGTGTATCGCGATATATAAATATAAAAACAAAAGAAACGAAGCTTAAAGCAAATAAACTGCAGGAAAAACCACCACCAAAACCTGCATGAAATAAGTATATAATAAAATAAAATAATAACATAAAATATAGTATGTGATAACAGATGATCAGAGTAGCAATAGATAGGAAAATAAATAACTATATACATAAAATAAACTTGAACTTAAATAATAACTATATCTCATCGGGAATGCCGGCTACTCATCATAATAATGTATGTTTAGTTCTTTTATGTTTATATTTCTTATATTTTAATTGGAGACTAGTGCGAGTGTAGTTTCCTATATTGTTTATAATGGAATACTCACTTAGGGTACAGTCATAAAAAAATTTTTTGGTTTGCTGATTTATTACTTAGTGCACGTATGGTAATTTCGTGCAAACTATCTATCCTAGCATAAAACGGAGCTTTAAAAATAATTCTGCAACATTTATTTTGCATGGCTTGCAATTTAGATAAGTTAGAGTGACTTGCATAAGACCACACAGGACATGCGTACAACATTATCGGTCTTGAGATACATTTGTAGATAATTAGCTTATTTGCAGAATTAACGTAGCATTTCCTATTAAAGACTGGATATAATTTAAATAAAGAGGCTTGAGTTTTATTAACGGCGTGTTCGATATGTTTAGAAAAGGTAAGACCTTTATCTAGAATAACACCAAGATATTTGATCTGAGTCTTCCATTCTATGGGTATGTTATTAATTATTATAGGAGTTAGAGAGTTTGGTCTTCTTTTTGTAAATAATATTGACTGTGTTTTATCAGTATTTATTAATTAAAACGAATAATTCGTCACTAAATGAGCTGAAATGGTTCAGTAATTATGTCGTTCGTTATATGAAATTCATACGAACATGTTCAGGCATCTGCGTTCCTATATCGATATAAGTAATCGAGTAATTGATGAATGTGATTAATTTTCTATCTAAACCCATCGCATTTATCATCAACCCTGGTTCATTTGCTTCCACTATGATTTTCTGCAAACAATAACGATTTAAATATTTATAGAATTAAAATATATATGTAAATTATAACTAGAAGAAAGAAAGAAAGTATGTTTATTTTCATTTACGAATGTAATATGTGTGTGTGTGTGTGTGTGTGTATATATATATAACTTTATATTTGAAATATATCTTACCAGCTGCCATGCTTGAGTTATAATTGAGAATATTGTTCGCTACAAATACTTCACCTTCGGCCCGCTGTTTAGAAATAAAGAGATTACAAAATAATTCTTTAAAGTAATGTTTTAAAATAATGTTTTAAAATAATGTATTATCAAGTATATTTGTGTATACATATAAGTATGTTGTATTTGCGTGTCCGCATATGTGAAGGTAATAAGAGATTAGTGATACCCGGATGATAAATAATAAGGAAGGGTAAAAACACTAAAACTAACAAATGTATTTTTTAAGAGTTACGATTAAAGTGAATTACAAAAAATGAAGACATTATTAACAAGGCAGCGGAAACTTGTTGAATACTATAAAGAAAGTTTAAGCCGGTATAACTGAAAATATATCGAGCAATCGGGAAAAATAAGCAAAATCAGGTTCAAAGGAAGACCAAAACCGAAAACTATGTCGTGTATCATAATTATTAAAAAAAAAAATGCACGAATAAATAAATAATAAATAAGTAAAAATTGTATTTTTACATTTAAAATAAGAAACAACAAATATCATCTACACGTACCGAAATAGTGTAAAATTCTCCCCGTGTATTGCGATATATAAATATAAAAACAAAAGAAACGAAGCTTAAAGCAAATAAACTGCAGGAAAAACCACCACCAAAACCTGCATGAAATAAGTATATAATAAAATAAAATAATAACATAAAATATAGTATGTGATAACAGATGATCAGAGTAGCAATAAATAGGAAAATAAATAACTATATACATAAAATAAACTTGAACTTAAATAATAACTATATCTCATCGGGAATGCCGGCTACTCATCATAATAATGTATGTTTAGTTCTTTTATGTTTATATTTCTTATATTTTAATTGGAGACTAGTGCGAGTGTAGTTTCCTATATTGTTTATAATGGAATACTCACTTAGGGTACAGTCATAAAAAAATTTTTTGGTTTGCTGATTTATTACTTAGTGCACGTATGGTAATTTCGTGCAAACTATCTATCCTAGCATAAAACGGAGCTTTAAAAATAATTCTGCAACATTTATTTTGCATGGCTTGCAATTTAGATAAGTTAGAGTGACTTGCATAAGACCACACAGGACATGCGTACAACATTATCGGTCTTGAGATACATTTGTAGATAATTAGCTTATTTGCAGAATTAACGTAGCATTTCCTATTAAAGACTGGATATAATTTAAATAAAGAGGCTTGAGTTTTATTAACGGCGTGTTCGATATGTTTAGAAAAGGTAAGACCTTTATCTAGAATAACACCAAGATATTTGATCTGAGTCTTCCATTCTATGGGTATGTTATTAATTATTATAGGAGTTAGAGAGTTTGGTCTTCTTTTTGTAAATAATATTGACTGTGTTTTATCAGTATTTATTAATTAAAACGAATAATTCGTCACTAAATGAGCTGAAATGGTTCAGTAATTATGTCGTTCGTTATATGAAATTCATACGAACATGTTCAGGCATCTGCGTTCCTATATCGATATAAGTAATCGAGTGATTGATGAATGTGATTAATATTCTATCTAAACCCATCGCATTTATCATCAACCCTGGTTCATTTGCTTCCACTATGATTTTCTGCAAACAATAACGATTTAAATATTTATAGAATTAAAATATATATGTAAATTATAACTAGAAGAAAGAAAGAAAGTATGTTTATTTTCATTTACGAATGTAATATGTGTGTGTGTGTGTGTGTGTATATATATATAACTTTATATTTGAAATATATCTTACCAGCTGCCATGCTTGAGTTATAATTGAGAATATTGTTCGCTACAAATACTTCACCTTCGGCCCGCTGTTTAGAAATAAAGAGATTACAAAATAATTCTTTAAAGTAATGTTTTAAAATAATGTTTTAAAATAATGTATTATCAAGTATATTTGTGTATACATATAAGTATGTTGTATTTGCGTGTCCGCATATGTGAAGGTAATAAGAGATTAGTGATACCCGGATGATAAATAATAAGGAAGGGTAAAAACACTAAAACTAACAAATGTATTTTTTAAGAGTTACGATTAAAGTGAATTACAAAAAATGAAGACATTATTAACAAGGCAGCGGAAACTTGTTGAATACTATAAAGAAAGTTTAAGCCGGTATAACTGAAAATATATCGAGCAATCGGGAAAAATAAGCAAAATCAGGTTCAAAGGAAGACCAAAACCGAAAACTATGTCGTGTATCATAATTATTAAAAAAAAAATGCACGAATAAATAAATAATAAATAAGTAAAAATTGTATTTTTACATTTAAAATAAGAAACAACAAATATCATCTACACGTACCGAAATAGTGTAAAATTCTCCCCGTGTATTGCGATATATAAATATAAAAACAAAAGAAACGAAGCTTAAAGCAAATAAACTGCAGGAAAAACCACCACCAAAACCTGCATGAAATAAGTATATAATAAAATAAAATAATAACATAAAATATAGTATGTGATAACAGATGATCAGAGTAGCAATAAATAGGAAAATAAATAACTATATACATAAAATAAACTTGAACTTAAATAATAACTATATCTCATCGGGAATGCCGGCTACTCATCATAATAATGTATGTTTAGTTCTTTTATGTTTATATTTCTTATATTTTAATTGGAGACTAGTGCGAGTGCAGTTTCCTATATTGTTTATAATGGAATACTCACTTAGGGTACAGTCATAAAAAAATTTTTTGGTTTGCTGATTTATTACTTAGTGCACGTATGGTAATTTCGTGCAAACTATCTATCCTAGCATAAAACGGAGCTTTAAAAATAATTCTGCAACATTTATTTTGCATGGCTTGCAATTTAGATAAGTTAGAGTGACTTGCATAAGACCACACAGGACATGCGTACAACATTATCGGTCTTGAGATACATTTGTAGATAATTAGCTTATTTGCAGAATTAACGTAGCATTTCCTATTAAAGACTGGATATAATTTAAATAAAGAGGCTTGAGTTTTATTAACGGCGTGTTCGATATGTTTAGAAAAGGTAAGACCTTTATCTAGAATAACACCAAGATATTTGATCTGAGTCTTCCATTCTATGGGTATGTTATTAATTATTATAGGAGTTAGAGAGTTTGGTCTTCTTTTTGTAAATAATATTGACTGTGTTTTATCAGTATTTATTAATTAAAACGAATAATTCGTCACTAAATGAGCTGAAATGGTTCAGTAATTATGTCGTTCGTTATATGAAATTCATACGAACATGTTCAGGCATCTGCGTTCCTATATCGATATAAGTAATCGAGTGATTGATGAATGTGATTAATATTCTATCTAAACCCATCGCATTTATCATCAACCCTGGTTCATTTGCTTCCACTATGATTTTCTGCAAACAATAACGATTTAAATATTTTTAGAATTAAAATATATATGTAAATTATAACTAGAAGAAAGAAAGAAAGTATGTTTATTTTCATTTACGAATGTAATATGTGTGTGTGTGTGTGTGTGTATATATATATAACTTTATATTTGAAATATATCTTACCAGCTGCCATGCTTGAGTTATAATTGAGAATATTGTTCGCTACAAATACTTCACCTTCGGCCCGCTGTTTAGAAATAAAGAGATTACAAAATAATTCTTTAAAGTAATGTTTTAAAATAATGTTTTAAAATAATGTATTATCAAGTATATTTGTGTATACATATAAGTATGTTGTATTTGCGTGTCCGCATATGTGAAGGTAATAAGAGATTAGTGATACCCGGATGATAAATAATAAGGAAGGGTAAAAACACTAAAACTAACAAATGTATTTTTTAAGAGTTACGATTAAAGTGAATTACAAAAAATGAAGACATTATTAACAAGGCAGCGGAAACTTGTTGAATACTATAAAGAAAGTTTAAGCCGGTATAACTGAAAATATATCGAGCAATCGGGAAAAATAAGCAAAATCAGGTTCAAAGGAAGACCAAAACCGAAAACTATGTCGTGTATCATAATTATTAAAAAAAAAATGCACGAATAAATAAATAATAAATAAGTAAAAATTGTATTTTTACATTTAAAATAAGAAACAACAAATATCATCTACACGTACCGAAATAGTGTAAAATTCTCCCCGTGTATCGCGATATATAAATATAAAAACAAAAGAAACGAAGCTTAAAGCAAATAAACTGCAGGAAAAACCACCACCAAAACCTGCATGAAATAAGTATATAATAAAATAAAATAATAACATAAAATATAGTATGTGATAACAGATGATCAGAGTAGCAATAAATAGGAAAATAAATAACTATATACATAAAATAAACTTGAACTTAAATAATAACTATATCTCATCGGGAATGCCGGCTACTCATCATAATAATGTATGTTTAGTTCTTTTATGTTTATATTTCTTATATTTTAATTGGAGACTAGTGCGAGTGTAGTTTCCTATATTGTTTATAATGGAATACTCACTTAGGGTACAGTCATAAAAAAATTTTTTGGTTTGCTGATTTATTACTTAGTGCACGTATGGTAATTTCGTGCAAACTATCTATCCTAGCATAAAACGGAGCTTTAAAAATAATTCTGCAACATTTATTTTGCATGGCTTGCAATTTAGATAAGTTAGAGTGACTTGCATAAGACCACACAGGACATGCGTACAACATTATCGGTCTTGAGATACATTTGTAGATAATTAGCTTATTTGCAGAATTAACGTAGCATTTCCTATTAAAGACTGGATATAATTTAAATAAAGAGGCTTGAGTTTTATTAACGGCGTGTTCGATATGTTTAGAAAAGGTAAGACCTTTATCTAGAATAACACCAAGATATTTGATCTGAGTCTTCCATTCTATGGATATGTTATTAATTATTATAGGAGTTAGAGAGTTTGGTCTTCTTTTTGTAAATAATATTGACTGTGTTTTATCAGTATTTATTAATTAAAACGAATAATTCGTCACTAAATGAGCTGAAATGGTTCAGTAATTATGTCGTTTGTTATATGAAATTCATACGAACATGTTCAGGCAGCTGCGTTCCTATATCGATATAAGTAATCGAGTGATTGATGTATGTGATTAACTTTCTATCTAAACCCATCGCATTTATCGTCAACCCTGGTTCATTTGCTTCCACTATGATTTTCTGCAAACAATAACGATTTAAATATTTATAGAATTAAAATATATATGTAAATTATAACTAGAAGAAAGAAAGAAAGTATGTTTATTTTCATTTACGAATGTAATATGTGTGTGTGTGTGTGTGTGTATATATATATAACTTTATATTTGAAATATATCTTACCAGCTGCCATGCTTGAGTTATAATTGAGAATATTGTTCGCTACAAATACTTCACCTTCGGCCCGCTGTTTAGAAATAAAGAGATTACAAAATAATTCTTTAAAGTAATGTTTTAAAATAATGTTTTAAAATAATGTATTATCAAGTATATTTGTGTATACATATAAGTATGTTGTATTTGCGTGTCCGCATATGTGAAGGTAATAAGAGATTAGTGATACCCGGATGATAAATAATAAGGAAGGGTAAAAACACTAAAACTAACAAATGTATTTTTTAAGAGTTACGATTAAAGTGAATTACAAAAAATGAAGACATTATTAACAAGGCAGCGGAAACTTGTTGAATACTATAAAGAAAGTTTAAGCCGGTATAACTGAAAATATATCGAGCAATCGGGAAAAATAAGCAAAATCAGGTTCAAAGGAAGACCAAAACCGAAAACTATGTCGTGTATCATAATTATTAAAAAAAAATGCATGAATAAATAAATAATAAATAAGTAAAAATTGTATTTTTACATTTAAAATAAGAAACAACAAATATCATCTACACGTACCGAAATAGTGTAAAATTCTCCCCGTGTATCGCGATATATAAATATAAAAACAAAAGAAACGAAGCTTAAAGCAAATAAACTGCAGGAAAAACCACCACCAAAACCTGCATGAAATAAGTATATAATAAAATAAAATAATAACATAAAATATAGTATGTGATAACAGATGATCAGAGTAGCAATAGATAGGAAAATAAATAACTATATACATAAAATAAACTTGAACTTAAATAATAACTATATCTCATCGGGAATGCCGGCTACTCATCATAATAATGTATGTTTAGTTCTTTTATGTTTATATTTCTTATATTTTAATTGGAGACTAGTGCGAGTGTAGTTTCCTATATTGTTTATAATGGAATACTCACTTAGGGTACAGTCATAAAAAAATTTTTTGGTTTGCTGATTTATTACTTAGTGCACGTATGGTAATTTCGTGCAAACTATCTATCCTAGCATAAAACGGAGCTTTAAAAATAATTCTGCAACATTTATTTTGCATGGCTTGCAATTTAGATAAGTTAGAGTGACTTGCATAAGACCACACAGGACATGCGTACAACATTATCGGTCTTGAGATACATTTGTAGATAATTAGCTTATTTGCAGAATTAACGTAGCATTTCCTATTAAAGACTGGATATAATTTAAATAAAGAGGCTTGAGTTTTATTAACGGCGTGTTCGATATGTTTAGAAAAGGTAAGACCTTTATCTAGAATAACACCAAGATATTTGATCTGAGTCTTCCATTCTATGGGTATGTTATTAATTATTATAGGAGTTAGAGAGTTTGGTCTTCTTTTTGTAAATAATATTGACTGTGTTTTATCAGTATTTATTAATTAAAACGAATAATTCGTCACTAAATGAGCTGAAATGGTTCAGTAATTATGTCGTTCGTTATATGAAATTCATACGAACATGTTCAGGCATCTGCGTTCCTATATCGATATAAGTAATCGAGTAATTGATGAATGTGATTAATTTTCTATCTAAACCCATCGCATTTATCATCAACCCTGGTTCATTTGCTTCCACTATGATTTTCTGCAAACAATAACGATTTAAATATTTATAGAATTAAAATATATATGTAAATTATAACTAGAAGAAAGAAAGAAAGTATGTTTATTTTCATTTACGAATGTAATATGTGTGTGTGTGTGTGTGTGTGTATATATATATAACTTTATATTTGAAATATATCTTACCAGCTGCCATGCTTGAGTTATAATTGAGAATATTGTTCGCTACAAATACTTCACCTTCGGCCCGCTGTTTAGAAATAAAGAGATTACAAAATAATTCTTTAAAGTAATGTTTTAAAATAATGTTTTAAAATAATGTATTATCAAGTATATTTGTGTATACATATAAGTATGTTGTATTTGCGTGTCCGCATATGTGAAGGTAATAAGAGATTAGTGATACCCGGATGATAAATAATAAGGAAGGGTAAAAACACTAAAACTAACAAATGTATTTTTTAAGAGTTACGATTAAAGTGAATTACAAAAAATGAAGACATTATTAACAAGGCAGCGGAAACTTGTTGAATACTATAAAGAAAGTTTAAGCCGGTATAACTGAAAATATATCGAGCAATCGGGAAAAATAAGCAAAATCAGGTTCAAAGGAAGACCAAAACCGAAAACTATGTCGTGTATCATAATTATTAAAAAAAAAAATGCACGAATAAATAAATAATAAATAAGTAAAAATTGTATTTTTACATTTAAAATAAGAAACAACAAATATCATCTACACGTACCGAAATAGTGTAAAATTCTCCCCGTGTATTGCGATATATAAATATAAAAACAAAAGAAACGAAGCTTAAAGCAAATAAACTGCAGGAAAAACCACCACCAAAACCTGCATGAAATAAGTATATAATAAAATAAAATAATAACATAAAATATAGTATGTGATAACAGATGATCAGAGTAGCAATAAATAGGAAAATAAATAACTATATACATAAAATAAACTTGAACTTAAATAATAACTATATCTCATCGGGAATGCCGGCTACTCATCATAATAATGTATGTTTAGTTCTTTTATGTTTATATTTCTTATATTTTAATTGGAGACTAGTGCGAGTGTAGTTTCCTATATTGTTTATAATGGAATACTCACTTAGGGTACAGTCATAAAAAAATTTTTTGGTTTGCTGATTTATTACTTAGTGCACGTATGGTAATTTCGTGCAAACTATCTATCCTAGCATAAAACGGAGCTTTAAAAATAATTCTGCAACATTTATTTTGCATGGCTTGCAATTTAGATAAGTTAGAGTGACTTGCATAAGACCACACAGGACATGCGTACAACATTATCGGTCTTGAGATACATTTGTAGATAATTAGCTTATTTGCAGAATTAACGTAGCATTTCCTATTAAAGACTGGATATAATTTAAATAAAGAGGCTTGAGTTTTATTAACGGCGTGTTCGATATGTTTAGAAAAGGTAAGACCTTTATCTAGAATAACACCAAGATATTTGATCTGAGTCTTCCATTCTATGGGTATGTTATTAATTATTATAGGAGTTAGAGAGTTTGGTCTTCTTTTTGTAAATAATATTGACTGTGTTTTATCAGTATTTATTAATTAAAACGAATAATTCGTCACTAAATGAGCTGAAATGGTTCAGTAATTATGTCGTTCGTTATATGAAATTCATACGAACATGTTCAGGCATCTGCGTTCCTATATCGATATAAGTAATCGAGTGATTGATGAATGTGATTAATATTCTATCTAAACCCATCGCATTTATCATCAACCCTGGTTCATTTGCTTCCACTATGATTTTCTGCAAACAATAACGATTTAAATATTTATAGAATTAAAATATATATGTAAATTATAACTAGAAGAAAGAAAGAAAGTATGTTTATTTTCATTTACGAATGTAATATGTGTGTGTGTGTGTGTGTGTATATATATATAACTTTATATTTGAAATATATCTTACCAGCTGCCATGCTTGAGTTATAATTGAGAATATTGTTCGCTACAAATACTTCACCTTCGGCCCGCTGTTTAGAAATAAAGAGATTACAAAATAATTCTTTAAAGTAATGTTTTAAAATAATGTTTTAAAATAATGTATTATCAAGTATATTTGTGTATACATATAAGTATGTTGTATTTGCGTGTCCGCATATGTGAAGGTAATAAGAGATTAGTGATACCCGGATGATAAATAATAAGGAAGGGTAAAAACACTAAAACTAACAAATGTATTTTTTAAGAGTTACGATTAAAGTGAATTACAAAAAATGAAGACATTATTAACAAGGCAGCGGAAACTTGTTGAATACTATAAAGAAAGTTTAAGCCGGTATAACTGAAAATATATCGAGCAATCGGGAAAAATAAGCAAAATCAGGTTCAAAGGAAGACCAAAACCGAAAACTATGTCGTGTATCATAATTATTAAAAAAAAAATGCACGAATAAATAAATAATAAATAAGTAAAAATTGTATTTTTACATTTAAAATAAGAAACAACAAATATCATCTACACGTACCGAAATAGTGTAAAATTCTCCCCGTGTATTGCGATATATAAATATAAAAACAAAAGAAACGAAGCTTAAAGCAAATAAACTGCAGGAAAAACCACCACCAAAACCTGCATGAAATAAGTATATAATAAAATAAAATAATAACATAAAATATAGTATGTGATAACAGATGATCAGAGTAGCAATAAATAGGAAAATAAATAACTATATACATAAAATAAACTTGAACTTAAATAATAACTATATCTCATCGGGAATGCCGGCTACTCATCATAATAATGTATGTTTAGTTCTTTTATGTTTATATTTCTTATATTTTAATTGGAGACTAGTGCGAGTGCAGTTTCCTATATTGTTTATAATGGAATACTCACTTAGGGTACAGTCATAAAAAAATTTTTTGGTTTGCTGATTTATTACTTAGTGCACGTATGGTAATTTCGTGCAAACTATCTATCCTAGCATAAAACGGAGCTTTAAAAATAATTCTGCAACATTTATTTTGCATGGCTTGCAATTTAGATAAGTTAGAGTGACTTGCATAAGACCACACAGGACATGCGTACAACATTATCGGTCTTGAGATACATTTGTAGATAATTAGCTTATTTGCAGAATTAACGTAGCATTTCCTATTAAAGACTGGATATAATTTAAATAAAGAGGCTTGAGTTTTATTAACGGCGTGTTCGATATGTTTAGAAAAGGTAAGACCTTTATCTAGAATAACACCAAGATATTTGATCTGAGTCTTCCATTCTATGGGTATGTTATTAATTATTATAGGAGTTAGAGAGTTTGGTCTTCTTTTTGTAAATAATATTGACTGTGTTTTATCAGTATTTATTAATTAAAACGAATAATTCGTCACTAAATGAGCTGAAATGGTTCAGTAATTATGTCGTTCGTTATATGAAATTCATACGAACATGTTCAGGCATCTGCGTTCCTATATCGATATAAGTAATCGAGTGATTGATGAATGTGATTAATATTCTATCTAAACCCATCGCATTTATCATCAACCCTGGTTCATTTGCTTCCACTATGATTTTCTGCAAACAATAACGATTTAAATATTTATAGAATTAAAATATATATGTAAATTATAACTAGAAGAAAGAAAGAAAGTATGTTTATTTTCATTTACGAATGTAATATGTGTGTGTGTGTGTGTGTGTATATATATATAACTTTATATTTGAAATATATCTTACCAGCTGCCATGCTTGAGTTATAATTGAGAATATTGTTCGCTACAAATACTTCACCTTCGGCCCGCTGTTTAGAAATAAAGAGATTACAAAATAATTCTTTAAAGTAATGTTTTAAAATAATGTTTTAAAATAATGTATTATCAAGTATATTTGTGTATACATATAAGTATGTTGTATTTGCGTGTCCGCATATGTGAAGGTAATAAGAGATTAGTGATACCCGGATGATAAATAATAAGGAAGGGTAAAAACACTAAAACTAACAAATGTATTTTTTAAGAGTTACGATTAAAGTGAATTACAAAAAATGAAGACATTATTAACAAGGCAGCGGAAACTTGTTGAATACTATAAAGAAAGTTTAAGCCGGTATAACTGAAAATATATCGAGCAATCGGGAAAAATAAGCAAAATCAGGTTCAAAGGAAGACCAAAACCGAAAACTATGTCGTGTATCATAATTATTAAAAAAAAAATGCACGAATAAATAAATAATAAATAAGTAAAAATTGTATTTTTACATTTAAAATAAGAAACAACAAATATCATCTACACGTACCGAAATAGTGTAAAATTCTCCCCGTGTATCGCGATATATAAATATAAAAACAAAAGAAACGAAGCTTAAAGCAAATAAACTGCAGGAAAAACCACCACCAAAACCTGCATGAAATAAGTATATAATAAAATAAAATAATAACATAAAATATAGTATGTGATAACAGATGATCAGAGTAGCAATAGATAGGAAAATAAATAACTATATACATAAAATAAACTTGAACTTAAATAATAACTATATCTCATCGGGAATGCCAGCTACTCATCATAATAATGTATGTTTAGTTCTTTTATGTTTATATTTCTTATATTTTAATTGGAGACTAGTGCGAGTGTAGTTTCCTATATTGTTTATAATGGAATACTCACTTAGGGTACAGTCATAAAAAAATTTTTTGGTTTGCTGATTTATTACTTAGTGCACGTATGGTAATTTCGTGCAAACTATCTATCCTAGCATAAAACGGAGCTTTAAAAATAATTCTGCAACATTTATTTTGCATGGCTTGCAATTTAGATAAGTTAGAGTGACTTGCATAAGACCACACAGGACATGCGTACAACATTATCGGTCTTGAGATACATTTGTAGATAATTAGCTTATTTGCAGAATTAACGTAGCATTTCCTATTAAAGACTGGATATAATTTAAATAAAGAGGCTTGAGTTTTATTAACGGCGTGTTCGATATGTTTAGAAAAGGTAAGACCTTTATCTAGAATAACACCAAGATATTTGATCTGAGTCTTCCATTCTATGGATATGTTATTAATTATTATAGGAGTTAGAGAGTTTGGTCTTCTTTTTGTAAATAATATTGACTGTGTTTTATCAGTATTTATTAATTAAAACGAATAATTCGTCACTAAATGAGCTGAAATGGTTCAGTAATTATGTCGTTTGTTATATGAAATTCATACGAACATGTTCAGGCAGCTGCGTTCCTATATCGATATAAGTAATCGAGTGATTGATGAATGTGATTAACTTTCTATCTAAACCCATCGCATTTATCGTCAACCCTGGTTCATTTGCTTCCACTATGATTTTCTGCAAACAATAACGATTTAAATATTTATAGAATTAAAATATATATGTAAATTATAACTAGAAGAAAGAAAGAAAGTATGTTTATTTTCATTTACGAATGTAATATGTGTGTGTGTGTGTGTGTGTATATATATATAACTTTATATTTGAAATATATCTTACCAGCTGCCATGCTTGAGTTATAATTGAGAATATTGTTCGCTACAAATACTTCACCTTCGGCCCGCTGTTTAGAAATAAAGAGATTACAAAATAATTCTTTAAAGTAATGTTTTAAAATAATGTTTTAAAATAATGTATTATCAAGTATATTTGTGTATACATATAAGTATGTTGTATTTGCGTGTCCGCATATGTGAAGGTAATAAGAGATTAGTGATACCCGGATGATAAATAATAAGGAAGGGTAAAAACACTAAAACTAACAAATGTATTTTTTAAGAGTTACGATTAAAGTGAATTACAAAAAATGAAGACATTATTAACAAGGCAGCGGAAACTTGTTGAATACTATAAAGAAAGTTTAAGCCGGTATAACTGAAAATATATCGAGCAATCGGGAAAAATAAGCAAAATCAGGTTCAAAGGAAGACCAAAACCGAAAACTATGTCGTGTATCATAATTATTAAAAAAAAAATGCACGAATAAATAAATAATAAATAAGTAAAAATTGTATTTTTACATTTAAAATAAGAAACAACAAATATCATCTACACGTACCGAAATAGTGTAAAATTCTCCCCGTGTATCGCGATATATAAATATAAAAACAAAAGAAACGAAGCTTAAAGCAAATAAACTGCAGGAAAAACCACCACCAAAACCTGCATGAAATAAGTATATAATAAAATAAAATAATAACATAAAATATAGTATGTGATAACAGATGATCAGAGTAGCAATAAATAGGAAAATAAATAACTATATACATAAAATAAACTTGAACTTAAATAATAACTATATCTCATCGGGAATGCCGGCTACTCATCATAATAATGTATGTTTAGTTCTTTTATGTTTATATTTCTTATATTTTAATTGGAGACTAGTGCGAGTGCAGTTTCCTATATTGTTTATAATGGAATACTCACTTAGGGTACAGTCATAAAAAAATTTTTTGGTTTGCTGATTTATTACTTAGTGCACGTATGGTAATTTCGTGCAAACTATCTATCCTAGCATAAAACGGAGCTTTAAAAATAATTCTGCAACATTTATTTTGCATGGCTTGCAATTTAGATAAGTTAGAGTGACTTGCATAAGACCACACAGGACATGCGTACAACATTATCGGTCTTGAGATACATTTGTAGATAATTAGCTTATTTGCAGAATTAACGTAGCATTTCCTATTAAAGACTGGATATAATTTAAATAAAGAGGCTTGAGTTTTATTAACGGCGTGTTCGATATGTTTAGAAAAGGTAAGACCTTTATCTAGAATAACACCAAGATATTTGATCTGAGTCTTCCATTCTATGGATATGTTATTAATTATTATAGGAGTTAGAGAGTTTGGTCTTCTTTTTGTAAATAATATTGACTGTGTTTTATCAGTATTTATTAATTAAAACGAATAATTCGTCACTAAATGAGCTGAAATGGTTCAGTAATTATGTCGTTTGTTATATGAAATTCATACGAACATGTTCAGGCAGCTGCGTTCCTATATCGATATAAGTAATCGAGTGATTGATGTATGTGATTAACTTTCTATCTAAACCCATCGCATTTATCGTCAACCCTGGTTCATTTGCTTCCACTATGATTTTCTGCAAACAATAACGATTTAAATATTTATAGAATTAAAATATATATGTAAATTATAACTAGAAGAAAGAAAGAAAGTATGTTTATTTTCATTTACGAATGTAATATGTGTGTGTGTGTGTATATATATATATAACTTTATATTTGAAATATATCTTACCAGCTGCCGTGCTAGAGTTATAATTCAGAATATTGTTCGCTACAAATACTTCACCTTCGGCCCGCTGTTTAGAAATAAAGAGATTACAAAATAATTCTTTAAAGTAATGTTTTAAAATAATGTTTTAAAATAATGTATTATCAAGTATATTTGTGTATACATATAAGTATGTTGTATTTGCGTGTCCGCATATGTGAAGGTAATAAGAGATTAGTGATACCCGGATGATAAATAATAAGGAAGGGTAAAAACACTAAAACTAACAAATGTATTTTTTAAGAGTTACGATTAAAGTGAATTACGAAAAATGAAGACATTATTAACAAGGCAGCGGAAACTTGTTGAATACTATAAAGAAAGTTTAAGCGGGTATAACTGAAAATATATCGAGCAATCGGGAAAAATAAGCAAAATCAGGTTCAAAGGAAGACCAAAATCGAAAACTATGTCGTGTATCATAATTATTAAAAAAAAATGCATGAATAAATAAATAATAAATAAGTAAAAATTGTATTTTTACATTTAAAATAAGAAACAACAAATATCATCTACACGTACCGAAATAGTGTAAAATTCTCCCCGTGTATCGCGATATATAAATATAAAAACAAAAGAAACGAAGCTTAAAGCAAATAAACTGCAGGAAAAACCACCACCAAAACCTGCATGAAATAAGTATATAATAACATAAAATATAGTATGTGATAACAGATGATCAGAGTAGCAATAGATAGGAAAATAAATAACTATATACATAAAATAAACTTGAACTTAAATAATAACTATATCTCATCGGGAATGCCAGCTACTCATCATAATAATGTATGTTTAGTTCTTTTATGTTTATATTTCTTATATTTTAATTGGAGACTAGTGCGAGTGTAGTTTCCTATATTGTTTATAATGGAATACTCACTTAGGGTACAGTCATAAAAAAATTTTTTGGTTTGCTGATTTATTACTTAGTGCACGTATGGTAATTTCGTGCAAACTATCTATCCTAGCATAAAACGGAGCTTTAAAAATAATTCTGCAACATTTATTTTGCATGGCTTGCAATTTAGATAAGTTAGAGTGACTTGCATAAGACCACACAGGACATGCGTACAACATTATCGGTCTTGAGATACATTTGTAGATAATTAGCTTATTTGCAGAATTAACGTAGCATTTCCTATTAAAGACTGGATATAATTTAAATAAAGAGGCTTGAGTTTTATTAACGGCGTGTTCGATATGTTTAGAAAAGGTAAGACCTTTATCTAGAATAACACCAAGATATTTGATCTGAGTCTTCCATTCTATGGATATGTTATTAATTATTATAGGAGTTAGAGAGTTTGGTCTTCTTTTTGTAAATAATATTGACTGTGTTTTATCAGTATTTATTAATTAAAACGAATAATTCGTCACTAAATGAGCTGAAATGGTTCAGTAATTATGTCGTTTGTTATATGAAATTCATACGAACATGTTCAGGCAGCTGCGTTCCTATATCGATATAAGTAATCGAGTGATTGATGTATGTGATTAACTTTCTATCTAAACCCATCGCATTTATCGTCAACCCTGGTTCATTTGCTTCCACTATGATTTTCTGCAAACAATAACGATTTAAATATTTATAGAATTAAAATATATATGTAAATTATAACTAGAAGAAAGAAAGAAAGTATGTTTATTTTCATTTACAAATGTAATATGTGTGTGTGTGTGTGTGTATATATATATATAACTTTATATTTGAAATATATCTTACCAGCTGCCGTGCTAGAGTTATAATTCAGAATATTGTTTGCTACAAATACTTCACCTTCGGCCCGCTGTTTAGAAATAAAGAGATTACAAAATAATTCTTTAAAGTAATGTTTTAAAATAATGTTTTAAAATAATGTATTATCAAGTATA
Source organism: Coronaproctus castanopsis (assembly GCA_032883995.1). Classification (NCBI taxonomy): domain Eukaryota; kingdom Metazoa; phylum Arthropoda; class Insecta; order Hemiptera; family Monophlebidae; genus Coronaproctus; species Coronaproctus castanopsis. The sequence goes on along the minus strand of CM065052.1, from coordinate 73,902,942 downwards.
TTTGTGTATACATATAAGTATGTTGTATTTGCGTGTCCGCATATGTGAAGGTAATAAGAGATTAGTGATACCCGGATGATAAATAATAAGGAAGGGTAAAAACACTGAAACTAACAAATGTATTTTTTAAGAGTTACGATTAAAGTGAATTACGAAAAATGAAGACATTATTAACAAGGCAGCGGAAACTTGTTGAATACTATAAAGAAAGTTTAAGCCGGTATAACTGAAAATATATCGAGCAATCGGGAAAAATAAGCAAAATCAGGTTCAAAGGAAGACCAAAACCGAAAACTATGTCGTGTATCATAATTATTAAAAAAAAATGCATGAATAAATAAATAATAAATAAGTAAAAATTGTATTTTTACATTTAAAATAAGAAACAACAAATATCATCTACACGTACCGAAATAGTGTAAAATTCTCCCCGTGTATCGCGATATATAAATATAAAAACAAAAGAAACGAAGCTTAAAGCAAATAAACTGCAGGAAAAACCACCACCAAAACCTGCATGAAATAAGTATATAATAAAATAAAATAATAACATAAAATATAGTATGTGATAACAGATGATCAGAGTAGCAATAAATAGGAAAATAAATAACTATATACATAAAATAAACTTGAACTTAAATAATAACTATATCTCATCGGGAATGCCGGCTACTCATCATAATAATGTATGTTTAGTTCTTTTATGTTTATATTTCTTATATTTTAATTGGAGACTAGTGCGAGTGTAGTTTCCTATATTGTTTATAATGGAATACTCACTTAGGGTACAGTCATAAAAAAATTTTTTGGTTTGCTGATTTATTACTTAGTGCACGTATGGTAATTTCGTGCAAACTATCTATCCTAGCATAAAACGGAGCTTTAAAAATAATTCTGCAACATTTATTTTGCATGGCTTGCAATTTAGATAAGTTAGAGTGACTTGCATAAGACCACACAGGACATGCGTACAACATTATCGGTCTTGAGATACATTTGTAGATAATTAGCTTATTTGCAGAATTAACGTAGCATTTCCTATTAAAGACTGGATATAATTTAAATAAAGAGGCTTGAGTTTTATTAACGGCGTGTTCGATATGTTTAGAAAAGGTAAGACCTTTATCTAGAATAACACCAAGATATTTGATCTGAGTCTTCCATTCTATGGGTATGTTATTAATTATTATAGGAGTTAGAGAGTTTGGTCTTCTTTTTGTAAATAATATTGACTGTGTTTTATCAGTATTTATTAATTAAAACGAATAATTCGTCACTAAATGAGCTGAAATGGTTCAGTAATTATGTCGTTCGTTATATGAAATTCATACGAACATGTTCAGGCATCTGCGTTCCTATATCGATATAAGTAATCGAGTGATTGATGAATGTGATTAATATTCTATCTAAACCCATCGCATTTATCATCAACCCTGGTTCATTTGCTTCCACTATGATTTTCTGCAAACAATAACGATTTAAATATTTATAGAATTAAAATATATATGTAAATTATAACTAGAAGAAAGAAAGAAAGTATGTTTATTTTCATTTACGAATGTAATATGTGTGTGTGTGTGTGTGTGTGTATATATATATAACTTTATATTTGAAATATATCTTACCAGCTGCCATGCTTGAGTTATAATTGAGAATATTGTTTGCTACAAATACTTCACCTTCGGCCCGCTGTTTAGAAATAAAGAGATTACAAAATAATTCTTTAAAGTAATGTTTTAAAATAATGTTTTAAAATAATGTATTATCAAGTATATTTGTGTATACATATAAGTATGTTGTATTTGCGTGTCCGCATATGTGAAGGTAATAAGAGATTAGTGATACCCGGATGATAAATAATAAGGAAGGGTAAAAACACTAAAACTAACAAATGTATTTTTTAAGAGTTACGATTAAAGTGAATTACAAAAAATGAAGACATTATTAACAAGGCAGCGGAAACTTGTTGAATACTATAAAGAAAGTTTAAGCCGGTATAACTGAAAATATATCGAGCAATCGGGAAAAATAAGCAAAATCAGGTTCAAAGGAAGACCAAAACCGAAAACTATGTCGTGTATCATAATTATTAAAAAAAAAATGCACGAATAAATAAATAATAAATAAGTAAAAATTGTATTTTTACATTTAAAATAAGAAACAACAAATATCATCTACACGTACCGAAATAGTGTAAAATTCTCCCCGTGTATTGCGATATATAAATATAAAAACAAAAGAAACGAAGCTTAAAGCAAATAAACTGCAGGAAAAACCACCACCAAAACCTGCATGAAATAAGTATATAATAAAATAAAATAATAACATAAAATATAGTATGTGATAACAGATGATCAGAGTAGCAATAAATAGGAAAATAAATAACTATATACATAAAATAAACTTGAACTTAAATAATAACTATATCTCATCGGGAATGCCGGCTACTCATCATAATAATGTATGTTTAGTTCTTTTATGTTTATATTTCTTATATTTTAATTGGAGACTAGTGCGAGTGCAGTTTCCTATATTGTTTATAATGGAATACTCACTTAGGGTACAGTCATAAAAAAATTTTTTGGTTTGCTGATTTATTACTTAGTGCACGTATGGTAATTTCGTGCAAACTATCTATCCTAGCATAAAACGGAGCTTTAAAAATAATTCTGCAACATTTATTTTGCATGGCTTGCAATTTAGATAAGTTAGAGTGACTTGCATAAGACCACACAGGACATGCGTACAACATTATCGGTCTTGAGATACATTTGTAGATAATTAGCTTATTTGCAGAATTAACGTAGCATTTCCTATTAAAGACTGGATATAATTTAAATAAAGAGGCTTGAGTTTTATTAACGGCGTGTTCGATATGTTTAGAAAAGGTAAGACCTTTATCTAGAATAACACCAAGATATTTGATCTGAGTCTTCCATTCTATGGATATGTTATTAATTATTATAGGAGTTAGAGAGTTTGGTCTTCTTTTTGTAAATAATATTGACTGTGTTTTATCAGTATTTATTAATTAAAACGAATAATTCGTCACTAAATGAGCTGAAATGGTTCAGTAATTATGTCGTTTGTTATATGAAATTCATACGAACATGTTCAGGCAGCTGCGTTCCTATATCGATATAAGTAATCGAGTGATTGATGTATGTGATTAACTTTCTATCTAAACCCATCGCATTTATCGTCAACCCTGGTTCATTTGCTTCCACTATGATTTTCTGCAAACAATAACGATTTAAATATTTATAGAATTAAAATATATATGTAAATTATAACTAGAAGAAAGAAAGAAAGTATGTTTATTTTCATTTACGAATGTAATATGTGTGTGTGTGTGTATATATATATATATAACTTTATATTTGAAATATATCTTACCAGCTGCCGTGCTAGAGTTATAATTCAGAATATTGTTCGCTACAAATACTTCACCTTCGGCCCGCTGTTTAGAAATAAAGAGATTACAAAATAATTCTTTAAAGTAATGTTTTAAAATAATGTTTTAAAATAATGTATTATCAAGTATATTTGTGTATACATATAAGTATGTTGTATTTGCGTGTCCGCATATGTGAAGGTAATAAGAGATTAGTGATACCCGGATGATAAATAATAAGGAAGGGTAAAAACACTAAAACTAACAAATGTATTTTTTAAGAGTTACGATTAAAGTGAATTACGAAAAATGAAGACATTATTAACAAGGCAGCGGAAACTTGTTGAATACTATAAAGAAAGTTTAAGCGGGTATAACTGAAAATATATCGAGCAATCGGGAAAAATAAGCAAAATCAGGTTCAAAGGAAGACCAAAACCGAAAACTATGTCGTGTATCATAATTATTAAAAAAAAATGCATGAATAAATAAATAATAAATAAGTAAAAATTGTATTTTTACATTTAAAATAAGAAACAACAAATATCATCTACACGTACCGAAATAGTGTAAAATTCTCCCCGTGTATCGCGATATATAAATATAAAAACAAAAGAAACGAAGCTTAAAGCAAATAAACTGCAGGAAAAACCACCACCAAAACCTGCATGAAATAAGTATATAATAAAATAAAATAATAACATAAAATATAGTATGTGATAACAGATGATCAGAGTAGCAATAGATAGGAAAATAAATAACTATATACATAAAATAAACTTGAACTTAAATAATAACTATATCTCATCGGGAATGCCAGCTACTCATCATAATAATGTATGTTTAGTTCTTTTATGTTTATATTTCTTATATTTTAATTGGAGACTAGTGCGAGTGTAGTTTCCTATATTGTTTATAATGGAATACTCACTTAGGGTACAGTCATAAAAAAATTTTTTGGTTTGCTGATTTATTACTTAGTGCACGTATGGTAATTTCGTGCAAACTATCTATCCTAGCATAAAACGGAGCTTTAAAAATAATTCTGCAACATTTATTTTGCATGGCTTGCAATTTAGATAAGTTAGAGTGACTTGCATAAGACCACACAGGACATGCGTACAACATTATCGGTCTTGAGATACATTTGTAGATAATTAGCTTATTTGCAGAATTAACGTAGCATTTCCTATTAAAGACTGGATATAATTTAAATAAAGAGGCTTGAGTTTTATTAACGGCGTGTTCGATATGTTTAGAAAAGGTAAGACCTTTATCTAGAATAACACCAAGATATTTGATCTGAGTCTTCCATTCTATGGATATGTTATTAATTATTATAGGAGTTAGAGAGTTTGGTCTTCTTTTTGTAAATAATATTGACTGTGTTTTATCAGTATTTATTAATTAAAACGAATAATTCGTCACTAAATGAGCTGAAATGGTTCAGTAATTATGTCGTTTGTTATATGAAATTCATACGAACATGTTCAGGCAGCTGCGTTCCTATATCGATATAAGTAATCGAGTGATTGATGTATGTGATTAACTTTCTATCTAAACCCATCGCATTTATCGTCAACCCTGGTTCATTTGCTTCCACTATGATTTTCTGCAAACAATAACGATTTAAATATTTATAGAATTAAAATATATATGTAAATTATAACTAGAAGAAAGAAAGAAAGTATGTTTATTTTCATTTACAAATGTAATATGTGTGTGTGTGTGTGTATATATATATATATAACTTTATATTTGAAATATATCTTACCAGCTGCCGTGCTAGAGTTATAATTCAGAATATTGTTTGCTACAAATACTTCACCTTCGGCCCGCTGTTTAGAAATAAAGAGATTACAAAATAATTCTTTAAAGTAATGTTTTAAAATAATGTTTTAAAATAATGTATTATCAAGTATATTTGTGTATACATATAAGTATGTTGTATTTGCGTGTCCGCATATGTGAAGGTAATAAGAGATTAGTGATACCCGGATGATAAATAATAAGGAAGGGTAAAAACACTGAAACTAACAAATGTATTTTTTAAGAGTTACGATTAAAGTGAATTACGAAAAATGAAGACATTATTAACAAGGCAGCGGAAACTTGTTGAATACTATAAAGAAAGTTTAAGCCGGTATAACTGAAAATATATCGAGCAATCGGGAAAAATAAGCAAAATCAGGTTCAAAGGAAGACCAAAACCGAAAACTATGTCGTGTATCATAATTATTAAAAAAAAAATGCATGAATAAATAAATAATAAATAAGTAAAAATTGTATTTTTACATTTAAAATAAGAAACAACAAATATCATCTACACGTACCGAAATAGTGTAAAATTCTCCCCGTGTATCGCGATATATAAATATAAAAACAAAAGAAACGAAGCTTAAAGCAAATAAACTGCAGGAAAAACCACCACCAAAACCTGCATGAAATAAGTATATAATAAAATAAAATAATAACATAAAATATAGTATGTGATAACAGATGATCAGAGTAGCAATAGATAGGAAAATAAATAACTATATACATAAAATAAACTTGAACTTAAATAATAACTATATCTCATCGGGAATGCCAGCTACTCATCATAATAATGTATGTTTAGTTCTTTTATGTTTATATTTCTTATATTTTAATTGGAGACTAGTGCGAGTGTAGTTTCCTATATTGTTTATAATGGAATACTCACTTAGGGTACAGTCATAAAAAAATTTTTTGGTTTGCTGATTTATTACTTAGTGCACGTATGGTAATTTCGTGCAAACTATCTATCCTAGCATAAAACGGAGCTTTAAAAATAATTCTGCAACATTTATTTTGCATGGCTTGCAATTTAGATAAGTTAGAGTGACTTGCATAAGACCACACAGGACATGCGTACAACATTATCGGTCTTGAGATACATTTGTAGATAATTAGCTTATTTGCAGAATTAACGTAGCATTTCCTATTAAAGACTGGATATAATTTAAATAAAGAGGCTTGAGTTTTATTAACGGCGTGTTCGATATGTTTAGAAAAGGTAAGACCTTTATCTAGAATAACACCAAGATATTTGATCTGAGTCTTCCATTCTATGGATATGTTATTAATTATTATAGGAGTTAGAGAGTTTGGTCTTCTTTTTGTAAATAATATTGACTGTGTTTTATCAGTATTTATTAATTAAAACGAATAATTCGTCACTAAATGAGCTGAAATGGTTCAGTAATTATGTCGTTTGTTATATGAAATTCATACGAACATGTTCAGGCAGCTGCGTTCCTATATCGATATAAGTAATCGAGTGATTGATGTATGTGATTAACTTTCTATCTAAACCCATCGCATTTATCGTCAACCCTGGTTCATTTGCTTCCACTATGATTTTCTGCAAACAATAACGATTTAAATATTTATAGAATTAAAATATATATGTAAATTATAACTAGAAGAAAGAAAGAAAGTATGTTTATTTTCATTTACAAATGTAATATGTGTGTGTGTGTGTGTGTATATATATATATAACTTTATATTTGAAATATATCTTACCAGCTGCCGTGCTAGAGTTATAATTCAGAATATTGTTTGCTACAAATACTTCACCTTCGGCCCGCTGTTTAGAAATAAAGAGATTACAAAATAATTCTTTAAAGTAATGTTTTAAAATAATGTTTTAAAATAATGTATTATCAAGTATATTTGTGTATACATATAAGTATGTTGTATTTGCGTGTCCGCATATGTGAAGGTAATAAGAGATTAGTGATACCCGGATGATAAATAATAAGGAAGGGTAAAAACACTGAAACTAACAAATGTATTTTTTAAGAGTTACGATTAAAGTGAATTACGAAAAATGAAGACATTATTAACAAGGCAGCGGAAACTTGTTGAATACTATAAAGAAAGTTTAAGCCGGTATAACTGAAAATATATCGAGCAATCGGGAAAAATAAGCAAAATCAGGTTCAAAGGAAGACCAAAACCGAAAACTATGTCGTGTATCATAATTATTAAAAAAAAATGCATGAATAAATAAATAATAAATAAGTAAAAATTGTATTTTTACATTTAAAATAAGAAACAACAAATATCATCTACACGTACCGAAATAGTGTAAAATTCTCCCCGTGTATTGCGATATATAAATATAAAAACAAAAGAAACGAAGCTTAAAGCAAATAAACTGCAGGAAAAACCACCACCAAAACCTGCATGAAATAAGTATATAATAAAATAAAATAATAACATAAAATATAGTATGTGATAACAGATGATCAGAGTAGCAATAAATAGGAAAATAAATAACTATATACATAAAATAAACTTGAACTTAAATAATAACTATATCTCATCGGGAATGCCGGCTACTCATCATAATAATGTATGTTTAGTTCTTTTATGTTTATATTTCTTATATTTTAATTGGAGACTAGTGCGAGTGCAGTTTCCTATATTGTTTATAATGGAATACTCACTTAGGGTACAGTCATAAAAAAATTTTTTGGTTTGCTGATTTATTACTTAGTGCACGTATGGTAATTTCGTGCAAACTATCTATCCTAGCATAAAACGGAGCTTTAAAAATAATTCTGCAACATTTATTTTGCATGGCTTGCAATTTAGATAAGTTAGAGTGACTTGCATAAGACCACACAGGACATGCGTACAACATTATCGGTCTTGAGATACATTTGTAGATAATTAGCTTATTTGCAGAATTAACGTAGCATTTCCTATTAAAGACTGGATATAATTTAAATAAAGAGGCTTGAGTTTTATTAACGGCGTGTTTGATATGTTTAGAAAAGGTAAGACCTTTATCTAGAATAACACCAAGATATTTGATCTGAGTCTTCCATTCTATGGGTATGTTATTAATTATTATAGGAGTTAGAGAGTTTGGTCTTCTTTTTGTAAATAATATTGACTGTGTTTTATCAGTATTTATTAATTAAAACGAATAATTCGTCACTAAATGAGCTGAAATGGTTCAGTAATTATGTCGTTCGTTATATGAAATTCATACGAACATGTTCAGGCAGCTGCGTTCCTATATCGATATAAGTAATCGAGTGATTGATGAATGTGATTAACTTTCTATCTAAACCCATCGCATTTATCGTCAACCCTGGTTCATTTGCTTCCACTATGATTTTCTGCAAACAATAACGATTTAAATATTTATAGAATTAAAATATATATGTAAATTATAACTAGAAGAAAGAAAGAAAGTATGTTTATTTTCATTTACGAATGTAATATGTGTGTGTGTGTGTGTGTATATATATATAACTTTATATTTGAAATATATCTTACCAGCTGCCGTGCTAGAGTTATAATTGAGAATATTGTTTGCTACAAATACTTCACCTTCGGCCCGCTGTTTAGAAATAAAGAGATTACAAAATAATTCTTTAAAGTAATGTTTTAAAATAATGTTTTAAAATAATGTATTATCAAGTATATTTGTGTATACATATAAGTATGTTGTATTTGCGTGTCCGCATATGTGAAGGTAATAAGAGATTAGTGATACCCGGATGATAAATAATAAGGAAGGGTAAAAACACTAAAACTAACAAATGTATTTTTTAAGAGTTACGATTAAAGTGAATTACAAAAAATGAAGACATTATTAACAAGGCAGCGGAAACTTGTTGAATACTATAAAGAAAGTTTAAGCCGGTATAACTGAAAATATATCGAGCAATCGGGAAAAATAAGCAAAATCAGGTTCAAAGGAAGACCAAAACCGAAAACTATGTCGTGTATCATAATTATTAAAAAAACAATGCACGAATAAATAAATAATAAATAAGTAAAAATTGTATTTTTACATTTAAAATAAGAAACAACAAATATCATTTACACGTACCGAAATAGTGTAAAATTCTCCCCGTGTATCGCGATATATAAATATAAAAACAAAAGAAACGAAGCTTAAAGCAAATAAACTGCAGGAAAACCACCACCAAAACCTGCATGAAATAAGTATATAATAAAATAAAATAATAACATAAAATATAGTATGTGATAACAGATGATCAGAGTAGCAATAAATAGGAAAATAAATAACTATATACATAAAATAAACTTGAACTTAAATAATAACTATATCTCATCGGGAATGCCGGCTACTCATCATAATAATGTATGTTTAGTTCTTTTATGTTTATATTTCTTATATTTTAATTGGAGACTAGTGCGAGTGTAGATTCCTATATTGTTTATAATGGAATACTCACTTAGGGTACAGTCATAAAAAAATTTTTTGGTTTGCTGATTTATTACTTAGTGCACGTATGGTAATTTCGTGCAAACTATCTATCCTAGCATAAAACGGAGCTTTAAAAATAATTCTGCAACATTTATTTTGCATGGCTTGCAATTTAGATAAGTTAGAGTGACTTGCATAAGACCACACAGGACATGCGTACAACATTATCGGTCTTGAGATACATTTGTAGATAATTAGCTTATTTGCAGAATTAACGTAGCATTTCCTATTAAAGACTGGATATAATTTAAATAAAGAGGCTTGAGTTTTATTAACGGCGTGTTCGATATGTTTAGAAAAGGTAAGACCTTTATCTAGAATAACACCAAGATATTTGATCTGAGTCTTCCATTCTATGGGTATGTTATTAATTATAATAGGAGTTAGAGAGTTTGGTCTTCTTTTTGTAAATAATATTGACTGTGTTTTATCAGTATTTATTAATTAAAACGAATAATTCGTCACTAAATGAGCTGAAATGGTTCAGTAATTATGTCGTTTGTTATATGAAATTCATACGAACATGTTCAGGCAGCTGCATTCCTATATCGATATAAGTAATCGAGTGATTGATGAATGTGATTAACTTTCTATCTAAACCCATCGCATTTATCATCAACCCTGGTTCATCTGCTTCCACTATGATTTTCTGCAAACAATAACGATTTAAATATTTATAGAATTAAAATATATATGTAAATTATAACTAGAAGAAAGAAAGAAAGTATGTTTATTTTCATTTACGAATGTAATATGTGTGTGTGTGTGTGTGTATGTGTATATATATATAACTTTATATTTGAAATATATCTTACCAGCTGCCATGCTTGAGTTATAATTGAGAATATTGTTCGCTACAAATACTTCACCTTCGGCCCGCTGTTTAGAAATAAAGAGATTACAAAATAATTCTTTAAAGTAATGTTTTAAAATAATGTTTTAAAATAATGTATTATCAAGTATATTTGTGTATACATATAAGTATGTTGTATTTGCGTGTCCGCATATGTGAAGGTAATAAGAGATTAGTGATACCCGGATGATAAATAATAAGGAAGGGTAAAAACACTAAAACTAACAAATGTATTTTTTAAGAGTTACGATTAAAGTGAATTACGAAAAATGAAGACATTATTAACAAGGCAGCGGAAACTTGTTGAATACTATAAAGAAAGTTTAAGCCGGTATAACTGAAAATATATCGAGCAATCGGGAAAAATAAGCAAAATCAGGTTCAAAGGAAGACCAAAACCGAAAACTATGTCGTGTATCATAATTATTAAAAAAAAATGCACGAATAAATAAATAATAAATAAGTAAAAATTGTATTTTTACATTTAAAATAAGAAACAACAAATATCATCTACACGTACCGAAATAGTGTAAAATTCTCCCCGTGTATCGCGATATATAAATATAAAAACAAAAGAAACGAAGCTTAAAGCAAATAAACTGCAGGAAAAACCACCACCAAAACCTGCATGAAATAAGTATATAATAAAATAAAATAATAACATAAAATATAGTATGTGATAACAGATGATCAGAGTAGCAATAAATAGGAAAATAAATAACTATATACATAAAATAAACTTGAACTTAAATAATAACTATATCTCATCGGGAATGCCGGCTACTCATCATAATAATGTATGTTTAGTTCTTTTATGTTTATATTTCTTATATTTTAATTGGAGACTAGTGCGAGTGTAGTTTCCTATATTGTTTATAATGGAATACTCACTTAGGGTACAGTCATAAAAAAATTTTTTGGTTTGCTGATTTATTACTTAGTGCACGTATGGTAATTTCGTGCAAACTATCTATCCTAGCATAAAACGGAGCTTTAAAAATAATTCTGCAACATTTATTTTGCATGGCTTGCAATTTAGATAAGTTAGAGTGACTTGCATAAGACCACACAGGACATGCGTACAACATTATCGGTCTTGAGATACATTTGTAGATAATTAGCTTATTTGCAGAATTAACGTAGCATTTCCTATTAAAGACTGGATATAATTTAAATAAAGAGGCTTGAGTTTTATTAACGGCGTGTTCGATATGTTTAGAAAAGGTAAGACCTTTATCTAGAATAACACCAAGATATTTGATCTGAGTCTTCCATTCTATGGGTATGTTATTAATTATTATAGGAGTTAGAGAGTTTGGTCTTCTTTTTGTAAATAATATTGACTGTGTTTTATCAGTATTTATTAATTAAAACGAATAATTCGTCACTAAATGAGCTGAAATGGTTCAGTAATTATGTCGTTCGTTATATGAAATTCATACGAACATGTTCAGGCATCTGCGTTCCTATATCGATATAAGTAATCGAGTGATTGATGAATGTGATTAATTTTCTATCTAAACCCATCGCATTTATCATCAACCCTGGTTCATTTGCTTCCACTATGATTTTCTGCAAACAATAACGATTTAAATATTTATAGAATTAAAATATATATGTAAATTATAACTAGAAGAAAGAAAGAAAGTATGTTTATTTTCATTTACGAATGTAATATGTGTGTGTGTGTGTGTGTATATATATATAACTTTATATTTGAAATATATCTTACCAGCTGCCGTGCTAGAGTTATAATTGAGAATATTGTTCACTACAAATACTTCACCTTCGTTCCGCTGTTTAGAAATAAAGAGATTACAAAATAATTCTTTCAAGTAATGTTTTAAAATAATGTATTAGCAAGTATATTTGTGTATACATATAAGTATGTTGTATTTGCGTGTCCGCATATGTGAAGGTAATAAGAGATTAGTGATACCCGGATGATAAATAATAAGGAAGGGTAAAAACACTAAAACTAACAAATGTATTTTTTAAGAGTTACGATTAAAGTGAATTACGAAAAATGAAGACATTATTAACAAGGCAGCGGAAACTTGTTGAATACTATAAAGAAAGTTTAAGCCGGTATAACTGAAAATATATCGAGCAATCGGGAAAAATAAGCAAAATCAGGTTCAAAGGAAGACCAAAACCGAAAACTATGTCGTGTATCATAATTATTAAAAAAAAAATGCACGAATAAATAAATAATAAATAAGTAAAAATTGTATTTTTACATTTAAAATAAGAAACAACAAATAATGGAATACTCACTTAGGGTACAGTCATAAAAAATTTTTTTGGTTTTCTGATTTATTACTTAGTGCATGTATGGTAATTTCGTGCAAACTATCTATCCTAGCATAAAACGGAGCTTTAAAAATAATTCTGCAACATTTATTTTGCATGGCTTGCAATTTAGATAAGTTAGAGTGACTTGCATAAGACCACACAGGACATGCGTACAACATTATCGGACTTGAGAGACGGCGCTGATTTGTACGTTGTAGGGGAACGTAGTATAAAATGTGCTACCCTATCCACCGCTTCGTTTCTCAATATTCCATTATGACATGTGGAACCCATAAGAGGGACACTGGATTTCCATACCAGGAGGTATTTGTTGCCTTCTTACAGACGCTGAACGAATGAAATTAAACGGAATCGTTGAAACTAAATGAGATTAAATAAAACCTAGTATATGTAAGCTCGTTAAATGATTGCATTGACGTACACGTCAGTTCAATTTGTGTTTATTTTCACGATTCCGTTTTTTAAGCGCATTTAACAGGGATTAAAAAAAAAACAAACAAATAAAAAAGTAATTTCCCGTAAATTTAGTAACCGAAAAACATTTGTTAGGTAAACAATTTCGACTGCGAAATTATGAATATTTATGGCTGCCAAATACGTTCCATTTTCACCATACAACGCCATTGATATATTTTCCAGCTCCCTGAAACATAAAATATCTCGAAATTATATATCAAAAATATCGCTCGTACGAATAAATTAAGCAAAAATAATCTCAATTAGATGTTATTCCTGAATTATTACATAGTGTAATATCGTCACTTTTGAAATCAGTTTACAGCCGCATGCGTGCGATTAAAAATTATTACAACAAAGTAACTAGTTATATTATATTATTCCAATTAAAAAAAAAATATCTTCAACTTGCAACAAACGTAAAAATTAACTTATCGCAGTAGAGGAGGAAGTAATGGAAATTAGCTTCAATAATCTTTCGCACATTGTTTCTTCCTTTAATTCGACCTATTTGGAATCCCTATCCTAGGTCGCTTATTTATGTATACATATATAAATTGCAATCTGACTGATGTAGCCAATAAGCGAATGGGATATGGGTCGCAACAGGATGGGAGATGTCAACAATGATACTTCGAACTGCCAAATCAGTGGCGGTGGAGAACGTCTAAGGATGTGCAATAGTGTAATCAGCGAGATTCATTGACACGCGATCTAATACATCAACTGCCAGCTGTTTAGGGCGAACCTCTAACCTGTACGAGTGACCTTTACTGCTATCCCGAAACTATTTCGCGCTAATTTGGTATTTTTTGGTCTCGATGCAAAGTATCCATATATACCAGGGATCAGCGGCTATTATCCTAACTGTATTTTTGATCGGCATCTTTGCACCATTTTAATATTCGAATATCTACTGAAAGTTTTTTTTTTTTAAATTTTACAATTACTAATCATGAAAAGCGTTAGATCATCGATCATCTTTCATGCTTTATATATTTGTACTTTCATTTAACTCGTTTGATGTTGTAGAATATTTTGCGAAAAATGTAAAATTATTTAAACTGCAAATGATTAAAACGAGAATGAGATTTTTTATTTTTATTTTTTATTTCTATTACCGCAAGCTTTACAAGAAAGTTATCTAGCAGTATTTGGGCGGAGAGCATAACAGGACGGGTATAGTATTACACCCCCGGTAACTACCACCTCAGATTAGGTCCAGGGGTTTTATACTTCTTAAGCGTCTTACAGAAGACATTTGTCGGCGATTAAGATATATTTCCATGCAGTGAAACCCCTATGAAAAGACTCCTAAATGAAACCATTCTCGCAAATAATCGTGCTTTAGATTAAAAGTTAATTGCCGGCTTTTATTACTTTCATTTGTCGACTGAAACTCGTCACTAGTCTCGCCTTCCTGCTTCGCTAGATAAGTTGAAACTTGTTACTTCTTCTAATTGTTCACATCCTATGGATACCCCCATTTAGTGACCGATGCAGAGGTTATCATCAAATGTTCAAATTTTAACATCGGAGAAAATTACAACTGGTTCAAGAATAAAAATGATACAATTAATAAATTAAGATATTTGTAACCGCGCATTATTAAAAGAAAAAAAAACCATACGATATTTTCAGCGTTTCTCTTTCGGATACGTTGTAAGCAGAGATACCGGTTAAACTACCGGTCAAATTGTTTTCATATATAAGAATGTTTGAACTTTACATTTTGTCCATATTCATTTATTAAAATTATCGTAATTTTATTTATATAAATGTCTATTCGAAATAAATTACACACATACATATATATATATATATATATATATATATATATATATATATATAATTTATATATATAACTTAACGATAACGATGTTAATTATAATAACGACAATAATAAACGTAAAGGAAAGTAGCGAAACTGATTTATTACTTGATATAGCAAGGTTGAATGTTAACTATGAAGACAATTCCAGAGTGACTCACATACTTAATTAGTTCATGATACTTAGTAATATTCAATATATCTGTTTAAATGATAAAGCAAGGTTCATTGTTCTTGAAAGCACCTAAAAATATACAAATAAAACAAATTATATACCGTCGCATCGAAATAGTGATAGTCAAATTAAATTCAACCAAATTGTACAACGTTACATACTCGTCGAAATGTAATGAAATAGTAGCAATAACGATGATGAGAAAGAACAAAGTAATATTTATAAATAATCGATAAATGTATACCGATTCTGTTTGCATACTCTTTGTCTTCTTCGTGCAATCCGATTCGGGTATTAATCACTTACACGGACTCCGCTATTTGACCACATGAGTCACGGCTTCTTACTATGTGGACCAATTTCTCTACTTTTGTAATTCCAGTCCATTCTTAAATGTTCCGCATCAGTGATTTTCTTCTTCTTATACTCGCGCTGCTTTTTGCCTTCTACCGTTCCAAATTATTATAGTTCGCAAAGGTATATCTTTTTATTGTTCAGGTCTCACACCGTTGTAATAGGCCATACGTAGCATCTAAACACCTTCTTCTTAATTTCTACATTTAATCTTCCGTCACGTAGAACGTTCTTCAGCTTCATAAATATCTCTCGAAGCTATTTCGAGGCGCGTTCTTATGTTAGAGTGAATATTATCTTCCATTATGCAGCCGACTAGTTACTTGAATTTTCTTACTCGTTCAATTTTCCTGCCGTTAAGGAATAGTTTTTTGTTTGCAATTCTTTGTTTTCACTTTCACGAGAATCCAGACACTGTAGGTCGTCGATATTCTCCGTCAGTAGTGCCGTATCAACGGCAAAATATATCGCTGCGAGTTTTCTCCTCCAATTCTTATTTCTTTATTCTTACCCCCTCCCCCTTCTAAAGCTTGTGCGTATATAATCTTCGAGTATTAAATAGCACTACCGCAGGGCGAACATAATATATAAACGTGCTAGATAGATAACAGTTTAAGAGTAAGGAAGATTTAATAAAAATATAAGGACAAAGCCATTACGATAACGATATTTCGCATATAGTATGTATCGATTGCGATACACTATGTGTTACTGGATTGTGTCTATTTCTTATGGAAATTAGACAAACTCCTTACTTAATTTCCCATACCGAACGTGCAATCCCGCAATTCCACGCGTTCTTCGGATGTTCTTTATCAATATTACGTTCTTATACCTTAAATTACCGCGTTCATCGTGTATACACTGTAATGTTAACGAAATGCGTTAGTTCGATTAAATCGCTCAGTTCTACTAATTTCGGCGAACGACTTTTATTTTAATTTGATTTTATAAAGCTCTCGTCCTATGATACGCATCGCATTATGATAATTTTCTCCTAAGGCTGATTTAGCTAAATTAGATAACATCCAAAATCTTTGCCTTCGCTCAACATCAAATACCTTTATCCATTTCTATCTCAGTTCTTTGAAACTCTGGTTCCTGCTTGTCTATCTGCGGAACGTATTTATCAGCGCTTCCTTTTTTTTTTTTTTAAATGTACACTTCATCAACTACTTAAATAACAAACGGACTAATTACTTCATGCGTTTAGCGGTGATTCCGAACTCTTTAGTTTAACATCGTTAGCGCGGTGTTTATTTATAATTTGCATTCCAGGGTATTTTGATGTTATAGTTATTACAGCATGTGGTGAATAACGAATGCTGATGAAAATATGAGATTTTTAATTCCTTCAGATTACGATACAAAAACACTTCCTGTATGCGGATGATATGGTTTGAAGAGCTCAAAATGAAACATCCGAATCAAACGAAATATCAATTGAAACAGTCGTTCTATTTTACTTAATAATAACAATGTATTTTCAAAAAATTATATCTGTACTGCTTCCTTACGGATACATATTGAATAAAAATGAACGAAATAAAAACACCGTCGACTAGTTTCACTGACTGCAGCGAGCGTCATTAGAGCTAAATAAAAAACGATATATCAACAGCGTTCGCCGAAATTTAATTTCATAATATTATATCTTAGAGAAATAAATGATAGATTGATTAATTTTCCCATTAATGTGCCATGTACCGCTTTAAGGTTGGAGGCACGCACGAGAAGAGCTCGGATCGTGTTTAACAGAGTAGTATCGTGCAAGAAGCGAAGAACTTGAAGGTACCTGTTGACATTCGAGTTTAGCAGGCCTCTAATTGTTGTTGGTAATGCTATTTAAGAACGTTCAGAGATGAAATTAGTGCATTCCAGCAGAAGATGTTTGACAGTAATTTCCCGGTGCTCACAACAGCTTACAGTCGTGTTCGCGTCTTAACTAATATCTATATGTGTTATTAATGTGCGGCCGAATCGAAGCCGTTCCAAAGTTATTTTTGCTTTTCTCGATAAATTAAAAGGCGTTTTCCAGCCAGTACTATCCGATTTTATGCTTCTTAATTTGTTCGAGTTAGGTGCGAACATTTAGATTTCTATTTGCTTTTTAGTTGACGATGATAGTGTACGTATCTTCACGAGGGATGGATAAATTGAAGTAAGGCTACATAAAGGATGTCTCTTTAGTTAAGGCTGCACTTCGGAAAATATTGCAGATCGCAGCAGAGAATACTTAGTAAGATTTTCATTGATGTACGCGATAAGTGTATAATTCAGCTGAAATAATTTGAATAAAACGAGCGTATGAGGATTTTGCTAGCGGTGGAAGCAGGCGGATAAAGTAGTGTTTCTCTGGCAATTGCTGATCGATGGATTAGAAACGACCTTAAGGTGAACATAGAATGAAGAGGAGAGGAAGAGACGATGAAATTTTAGACTTATGAGGACAAGATCGTTAACGAGACTAGCTGTTGGAGTGGCGCGAAATGTGCCACAGCATATTCTTAACGCGATAGTATTTCTGGAGAGAAATAAGTAATTTTATTCTGTCTTTAATTTTCAAATCAGATGACACCGAACAAAGCGCAAATCAATACTGGAAAAAGCTGCAGAGAACCGCGGAATAAAATCAGTCCTAGTACACTTATGATGATTCAATAAATTATCAGTTTGCCGATTTCTTCAAAATTATCGAAATAAACGAAGTTTTTCTAAATTACTATCTGAACCGATTCTTTTGTGTTTTCACTCGGTTTTTTTTTTTTTTTTTTTTTGTGGTCCCAATTCGTATACATGATGGGGTAAGTGTATTGAGTAAATGAAATACGGATATAGTAAAAAATAACAGATTGTCCAGAAGTCGTCCAATTAAGTTTATGGAAACTGTTTTATAATATTATAATATTAAATTAATTTGTATACATACTCTTAGGCTAGGTGCAAATGTATTCTACGATGATTTATTTTTGCAATAGTGAAAGTATTACAAATTTTAAAGAGTTTACTTACTAATTGATTTACTGTATTATCGCCATTACTGTGATTACAGCCTGAAAGAGTGTGCTTAACAGTATGAGTAAACATGTTACACAGTTGTCGGAGTGTGGAATATTGTATTCGTATAAATAATTTTTAAATAAGTCGCGGTCCGTAATAAATTCTACGTACCAAAAATTAGGTGTAAATCGATGTATTACTGAATCTTTTTTCAGTATTTGCGGAAAAGATTTCAGCGCGATACCATTAAATTCGTTGATTTTAACTATTCCATGAGTGCTTCTCAATGTGAGAGCGAATTCCCTTTAAAATGTAATAAAATGTTGTTCTCGACATTCTCATGTACTCGTAGAGCTTGCCTGGATTTTTCAGAAGTTGAAGAAATAAAGTATTGAATTCTCCAACCTCCTCACGAACAATGTTTAGACTATTAACGTGGAACGTTCGCCACTTAGCTAATAATATCTTCAATGCAAGATTTGTTTCCATACATAGTAATGTTGATATATCCATATTATAAATAAGTGTATTTCAGTTAGAAAACAACAAATATCAACATGCACGCATTCAAATAACCGTCGGTCGGAAGTAATGTGAACAGGTCATCGGCCGATGAAACCGTCCGATCTTGTCGGTCAATTAAATCGGTCAAAGGTCGGACATACTGTGACCACAGCACGTATTTGACATTGTACGAGTTACACGTAATCATGTGTAACAATCGTTCATCAGTGTAGTCAGTATCTACTCATTTAATCACACCACATCTAGAGATTAGATATGATGGTATATATATCTTGTAACCTCGTGAAGCGAAAACGGAACTATCGATCAAGTTATTCGCGGAACTATCGGAAGAAAAATGAACCACTACTCGATTACGACCAACTTTTTTAATTTCTATGATGTCCTTACAGAGATTGCTATTTCTTAACATTTCGGCCACTTTAAGGGCGCTTATAGCTCAACCCGTGTAGATTGAGTTGTCTCAATACTATACATCTTTTCAACGAAAACATTAAAGTTCATTTCAGATTCGGAGTAGCCAATAGTTGTACTATATTTATTTTTTTTAAGCGAGGTATTATCACGAAAATTATTATTATTTCCGTCACGATAATTATTATTACTACTACTGTTATTGTCGATCGAGATACCATTGTTAATAGTGGTAGAATTAAAATTATCACTATTCCTAAAGGTATCGTATTTATTAATAACATTATTAACAGAGATATGAGAGGATGAACTGTTAACTGATAAATCCGGACTTTTTACATTCGAATTAAATAAAGAAGAGCTAACGACGCTTCTGTCTTGTTTAACAATAGCGCTATCGCAGGTAGTACCGCTATTATTATCTTGTAACTGTATATCACTGTGAATATTATCATCATTATTATTATCTAAAGCGACCGTGATCGTAATTTCTTGTTGGTCGTCGGCCCAACTAGTAAGCTCATCTGAATTACGAGAGAAGTCACCCCCCAGGTTGGGGGTGATCGGGATCTTCCATCCGAGAGAGAAGGATTGAACTACCGAATAAACTAAAAACAAGCGCAGATTATACCACATCTGCGAGTATGGGTGTGTTAAAAGTAAATATAAATAATACCGAACAGCGCGATCGAACAGGACTTATCGAAAAACGGTTAAACGACAATAGTTGTTGTATTATATATGTTTGTCCTCTTATCGGCCTATATCTCTGTTACCCATATTGTCAAAAGTAATGGAAAAATTAATATTAAACAGGCTACGCCCCTATTTAGATTTGAATAACGTAATACCGAATCATCAATTTGGTTTTATGAGACAACATTCCACAGTGGATCAATTGCACAGGGTAGTAAATATAATTGAAAAAAGTCTAGAAACGAGACAGGTTTGTATGGCGGCGTTTATCGATGTTGCTCAGGCTCTTGACAAGGTGTGGCATGAAGGCCTATTGTTAAAGCTGAAATCATTACTTCCACCAAATTTATATCTTCTGATTACTTCTTATATGCAAGATCGGTACTTCCAGGTACGTTATGAACACGCGCTCTCTGAGATTCATCCTGTTCTAGCAGGTGTACCGCAGAGTTCGGTCCTGGGGCCTACATAGTATTTGCTTTACACCGCCGACTTCCCCGTTACTAGGGATGTACACGCGGCTACTTCTGCAGATGACACTGCCTTACTCTCATGTAACACAGATCTGAACATTGCCAGTAATAACCTACAGGAAGCATTAAACAGAGTGGAACAATGGTTTAAGAAATGGAAGATAGGTGTTAATGAGAGCAAATCCATTAACGTTCAGTTCACAAATAGGAAGGTTATAGTTCCACCTGTTAGAATCAATAACCTCACACTGCCTATTCAGCCGAGTGTTAGATATCTAGGTATGCACCTGGACAGTCGATTGACATGGCGGCACCATATAGACAAAAAAAAGAAGGAACTTAACATACAGGTTACAAAAATGAATTGTCTCTTAGGCAGGAATAGTGTTCTCTCATTGACCAATAAGCGTTTGGTATATACAGCAGTTATAAAGCCAGTCTGGACCTACAGAATAGAGCTATGGGGTTGTGCAAAAAAAAAAAACAAATATAAAGATGCTACAAACGTTTCAAAATAAAATATTAAGAACAATGACAGGTGCACCCTGGTACATAACCAACACAACTCTACATAGAGACTTGAATATTCCATATGTGTCCGATGTTATAAAGCAGTGCGCTCAAAGACATGTACTTAGACTGGAAGGTCATCCTAATACATTGGCTCAAAGATTGCTGAACACCTCCAGTGACAGCGTAATGAACCACACCTCCAGTGACACCAGGAGGTTGAAGCGTAATAAACCACACCTCCAGTGACACCAGGAGGTTGAAGCGTAATAAACCACTGGACCTTGTTTAAGGTAGCAGCTGCTGGGTGAGCACCACTGGGTGCTTCTCCATCACGTTATTACATGGTCAGAAATTTCGCTAAATGACCTAGGGGATCAGATTGTAAAAAAATATATATATATTTGCTGTGTTATATATGTATAATATATATATATAAAAGAACAAAATAATATATACACAACGACAATTACAACACTGTTCATGTTCTCAAGGACGAACTTTCCCGCCAAATTTTATTTTGCTATATTTTTTTGTGTTCAGGGAAGCAAAATGCATCGATTTAATCAGGGCCCGATCAATTCTGATTTGTACCAGCGTGTCAGAAATGACCCATGAAATTTTACTGTTAATTAGTCATGGTGATTCCTAGTTAGAAATTATATTAAAAACTAAAAAAAACTCACACGCTCTAAATTTAGTCAACGTCAGAAAAATGTATATCAAGTCATGTAATGGAGTTTCTTTTTCAGTAACAATAAAAGTTAAATAAAAACAAATTCATATAAAAGCTGAAAACGATTAAAAAGTTTTTTAAAACTATTTGTTATAATATAAACCAGAAACTGAACGTGATTGAAAACTTAATAACTATTTATTATAATATATACTGGAAAAATGATTATAATTTAATGTAATTTTTAAAAGTGAAATACTAAAATAAGTCAACTAGAAATATTTATTCGAATATTTTGGACGTAAAATTGTTTGTCATATGTATGTGTATATATATATATATATATATATATATATATATATATAATTTATTTACAATAATTGGGCTTAAGTCTAATAACCAAAATTACCCATTGTGTGCACTGTTAAAAATTCAAAACAAAAAAAAAACATTCAAAAATGAAAAGAAAAAAGAAAAAACCCAGCATCAGGCGCAATATGAATCGTGACTCTAATGGGCGCATCTCATCTGTCAGATTAGGTTTAAAAAAGAAGTTATATCTCTCGTAAATTGAATCAGAAAAGAATCAGATCACATTTGTTTCAAAGTTCAATCTTCTATTGACACAAAAATACGCTTTAAAGTATTTATGAAAAAAAAAAAATATATATCATTAGAATAGTGTAATAAATCAAAATTGTTCACAGGGACAACTAAAGTGTGCTATTTACAAACTCAAAATACCATAAAATTATTTGAATTTTATATTTAACGTCATCATAAACTTTCAGAGATTACATATTTGTACATCCAAAGACGAATAAACACTTACAGAATTTTTCGCAGTTAAACAAAAGGGGCAAAATTTCAATGTTTTTTTAGAAAATATATGACATTACCGGACGCATTAATCTGACAGATTAATGTCATTGTTTCTCTATTTTCGATTACAGAATTAATATATATGTAAGGTAGATGAAAATTTTTATTTATTAATTTATTTTTTGCATAATTTTGCTTAAAATACATTTTTTATATAGTAGGTACATAATTCGATTTGTTGACAAAAAATGAACTATTTATTTATATAGGTAGGTACTTGTATTACACATAAGCTACTTATTTATCTTATTATCAAAAATAGATGTATTTTTTCTCATTTTTTTTGTAATAAACTAAATATATACACACATACATACCTACAACTACATTAGACAATAACTTATAATTAGAAATATTTTACGACCTAAATACAAAAATTATTCTTGAGTTCCATCTTCAGTAGTTCCTGCTGCAAAACAATTGTTGCATATCATGTTAGCGTGTTCTAAATAAAAGTATGTTGTGATGCATTTTTTACACGAATATTTTGTATAACGTACCTTCTTAAGGTCTCGGCACTGTGTGCAACTTTTTCTGTTACCTGTGTGAAAATTGGTAAGTTCATTTTGGGAATCCGAAGGACGATATTTTTGTAACTCTCTCTGTAACTGCATTGGCATCCCAACTGATTGTACACTTCGTCTTTGAATCTGGGGTAAGCATAGATCATTACACAAATCTTTAAGATATGTGCGCCTCTTATAATCAGCCTTTTTGTTTTCTATACAAATTATACGAGAATTAATGCCAGCCATGTGAACATTTCTGGCTACATTATATGAAACACACAATCTGTTTACAACATCGACCCCTGATTTTGTGGCGTTATAATCTAGTATTGCTTGTGCCTTTCCTGACTCTGAATCCACTTTATTGTCATTATGTAGAGTTGATACCAGCAGAACATTTTTTCCTTTCTTAGGAATGTATGAAAGCAACATGCAGTCTTGTGTAAAGGCAAACATATTGCTATTTATATATCTTTTTTTTGTCATTAAAAACTCCCTTGGGATTTCAGATTTATTTTTCCTGATGGTCCCTAAAAATGACAAATTTTTAGATTTTAAAAATTTCGTTAACTCGATGCTGGTAAACCAGTTGTCACATGTGATGTTTCTCCCAGTACCAAATATCGGTTCAACCAATCTTGTAACTACGTCCATTGGTTTGTTACTTATAGAATAAGGACCATCTGGTTGTTTTCCAGCATAAATTTCTACATTGTATGTATAGTATGTAACCGCATCTACCATAGCATAGATTTTTATCCCATACTTACTGGGTTTTGAGGGGATGTACTGTCTGAAAGAGCATCTCCCTCGAAATGCTTCAAGCTTCTCATCAATTGTCACATAATGCCAAAGAACATATGATTTCTGACAGTTAGTAATAAATAAACCAATAATTCCTCGAATTGCTGCGAGCTTGTCAATTTCTCTTCTTTGTTTTCTGGTTTCTATATCGTCAAATCGTATGCATTTAATAAGAAATTTGATGGAGTGAGATTGATAGAGTACAAATGTCTAGGAAGGCAATTGTGGTTGGAACGAAGTCTGACCAGGATTGAAAAGAAAAGTCGAGCTGTGAGATTTTTAGGAGGCAAAAGAGCGTGAATGGATGTGGAAGGGAGGTTAGGTTGGATGGATCTATAAAAGTCAAACCGTCTTTTACAAAACATAGACTTCCATCGATGAAGAAGGTCTGCTCGAGCGGATGCTACTAAACAGGAGGAGGGAACCCTCGGAATGAGAATACCCTCCAATGCACCAAGTTTTGCAGCCCGATCACATACTTCATTACCCTGAATACCCTCATGGGCGGGAACCCAAGCGAAAGATACCAGGGCATGGTTATTGTATAAATAAACTAAATTTTCTACTATAGATAACAGAATGTAGTCCCTATGGTAGGGTAACCTAGGTTTCTTCAGGGCTTTAAGAACACTAAGAGAGTCACTTGCTATTAATATTTTCCCTGTGGTCCCCATTACCTCTGATATACTGAATGGCTTTGAGAATGGCAAAAGCCTCCGATGTAAACACACTATAAAATTTAGGGAATCTAAACAATTTGGTGTGCCTCTAGTACAAAAGTAGGAGTTGATACAAAAGCTCCTGTTATTGTTTTCAAACAAAAATTTTGAATAACTGTTAACCTCTTGAGATGGGATTTACAGGCTCTGCTGAAGAGAAAACAGCCATATTCTATGTGAGAGCGAATGGGAGTAACATAAATGATACAAAGTATACTCGGATCAGCCCCCCACCAAACAGAAGTTAGAGACTTAAGAATGTTGGAGGCTCGGAGAGATTTCCCTGCTAAGTCCTTGATATGTGGACCCCATGTTAACTTTTGATCGAGTATAATCCCCAAGAAACGTTTCTGCAAGGCAAAGGTGAGTGGTTTGCAGTTTAATGTAACCGAAAGGTGAGTCAGATTTAGCTGTTTGAGGGAAAAAACCATACAGGTTGACTTAGTTGTTGATAATGATAAGTGGGAGTTATGCATGAAAGAATTCGTGAAATCTAAGGTCTGTTGTAAAACATACAGGCATTCCTGTAAATCTTTTCCTTTATTATATACAACAATATCATCCACATAGGAAATACAATATACCTTATCTGGTATTTGATCAAAGAGAGGAGAAATGTACAAGTTAAACAGTAAAGGGCTTAGTACAGACCCTTGGGGGAGACCGGTGTAGGCTGTTCTGAGTAAACAGCCAGATGAATTTGAAGGGTGAAAAACAAGTGTACGCTTAATCAACAGATTATGAAGGAACACCGCAAGGGGATTAGGAATACCAATCTGAAAGAGTCGGAATATGGACATTATCATAAGCTGACTGAATATCCAGAAAGCAGGCAATAAGGTAAGCTCTGTTGATAAAGGAATCATATACATCAGCAGTGAGGTGGGCTAGACAATCCGTTGTAGAGTATCCTGGGTGGAAACCATACATTGAATTTGGGAATTTGCCATTGGACTCCATCCACCATCTCAGACAATTATTTAGAATCGTCTCCATGATCTTTCTTAGACAAGAGCCCAGAGCAATTGGTCTGTATGCATTGAAATCGTAGGTCGTCTTATCTGTTTTTTTTTTATAGCTATAACAAAAAATTTACGCCAATCTTCAGGGACAATATTATTAGTCCATAGGAGGTTATATATATCACATAATTTGGAAAGAGCGAAATTGGAACATTGTTTAATGGCAAAGTATGGAATGAAATCTAGACCAGCAGAAGTGTCTGCTTTACTCCATACAGCAGTTGATAATTCTTCCAAACTAATTTCTGCTGTTAACATCTGAGATTGTTCGGAGGAACCAGCAGGATCTAATCTTTTTGCATATATTTCTTCTTGTGTGGGGTGTACAGTGGAAAAATTTTATCAATAAACTGATAAAAGCTAGGAAAATTATTATAGAGAGGGGGCCCCTCATTCATTTTGTGATTACGGAAGGATTTACATTTTTTCCAGATATCATAGAGGGTTGTATTTCGATTGAGGGATGTGCAGAATTTGTGCCATGCTAGTCGCTTAGTGGTCTTAAGGAATTGTTTTGTCTCGGCATCGGCTTTCTTGAAGTTGAGATAGTTGGTCATGGTTTTATTTTTGCGAAAAGTTGTAAAACACTTATTTCTCCTAATAATATAATCTGTACATTCAGGATTCCACCAAGGGGGAGATGATCTGGACCTAACAACCCTTCTTTAGGGGACAGCAACTAACATAGCTTTATTTAGAGCCAAGATACAGGCATCATACTGTTCAGAAGGATGTAGATGGTGATCGAAGTTGACCAGAATGTCATTGAGTACTTTTGAAAACATATGCCATTTACCTTTATGAACATTCCAAGTCCTAGTAGAAAAGTTTGCGGGAGAAAGAGGGTGAGCATTTTGAAATGTTATTAGAATAGGCTAATGGGTACCCTTAAGGAATTCCTGGCCTACTATCCAATGCAGCTTTAATGACAAGGGTGGGGATGCGAATGTGAGATCAATAATTGAAGAAGATTTTAGAGATGTAGGAAGAGTGGTATGCTCCCCAGAATTCAGTAAACAAAGGTTGGAAATGCTCCACCCCAATTAGGTTAGTAGATGGTTCTCCCCAAGATGGCCATTGAAGTCCCCGCCTAAAATAATTTCTGAATTCAGGTCGGTCAAAAAGTTGTTAAAAGCATTGGGATTAATTCTAGCTTAAGGGGGCAATATACTGAAATAACAGAAATATCTTTATTATCAGAATAAATTTTTATCGATACCAGGTTACACGTTTTCCCATAAATAAGATTCGGTGGAGAGAAGTAGTTAATTACTGTATGCCATGTACTATTCCTAATAAGAATAGCTGCCCCACCATATCCGTCATCTCTATCATCACGATAACACAAATATCCTGAAAAATTACAAGTGGCCCCAGGTTTGAGCCAGGTTTCGGAGAGTAATATAATGTCCACCGAATTCTGCAGAATAAAATCATCGAAAGATAGAGCATTGCTTTGGATACTATGTGGATTCCATTGCATAAAGGGAAGCATTCTTGGTTAATTATTAATACATGAACGGAAATGGAAAATACGGAGAGGGTTTATAGACGGTAGAAAAGGTTGTAACCAATATACAAAAATCCCCCAGCTCGGGCCACCTAGGAAATAGGTGATACTAGTAAGATTATTATGAACAAAACTTAACCCTTTCAGTCAATCTTTTTCATTTAAAAAAAAAATTTTTTTTACTCATATTTTCTTTATTTATACATAAATAAGCATTTTTCAACCCTGTCAAACCTCCAGGTGCCCAGGGGCAAAATGTTCCCATATGGGAACAAAATTATTGTAAGGAACATTTTTAATTGTATCATTATGAAGTGGTATGTTCGTAAAAATCTTAAATCACCTAAAAATAATTGAAAATACCAAAAATTAACTAAATATAATGATATGACAAAAGTTGAAATGTCAAATAAAAGTGTAATCACAATCAATACTGTAATAAACACCATTTATTTTTGTAAACTATAAAACCGAAAATGTACCAAACTTAAACTAAATAATGATAACAGTAATAATTAAAAAAAACACAAGGTTACATACAATATATGTATAAGTATCCAAAAAGTAATATACATCATTTTTTATGAAAATTAAGAAAACGATTCTTATATTTTTCAATGCACAAATGTACTTTGCATTTTATACATAACCATCTGCTTTTTCCAGTACACTTAGGGAATTTACACCTTGTACACTTATCTGAATGTTCTGGAAAATGACCAACTTGATCATGTTGGACTGCTGATATTAGGTGATGTTCCACATTATGTCGCAAGGATGTAGGAATAATTGGACGTCCTCGTCGTTTTGCTATCATATCAGCCTTGAGTAAACTTTCTGCAATGTTTGTTCGAAAATGTATTAGATCTAATACATTTGTTGCAGGTATTTGTAGTAACTCACAATTTTTACGATACTCAAGCCATGAATTTGTGATAGCAATATCAACAGCATGAAATACCAATTTGAGCGTCCATTTCTTTGACTTCATCTTTATTCTGTACAAAGATAATAAAAAATTAAGTTTGTCCACACCTCCCATGCTACTATTATATTTCTTCACAATACTGGGAATTGGAACACTCAAATATGTTTTTGTTTTTCTGCCCCATCTTCACACTGATTCTGTGCTACTTCCACCAACATAATTGGAAGACAGAGTAACTGATTTATTATCTAACCATTTTACAAGAATAGTTCCATCGGCCGATACAGTTTGCTCTATATGTCCACGATTATTGTTTCGAAAATATTTTTCTTCAGAAAATGGTGGCTTTCCGAATCTATTTATGCGGATAGTTCCTGTTATCCATATATTATATCATGAAATCATAGGCTATACCACTAGCACCACAAAGTAAAAATATTTTAATGCCCAATGGATGAGGTTTATTACGCATATATACCTTCAATGATGACTGGCCTTTAAACGGAACTATTTCTTCATCAACACAAAGAGTTTCTTCTATTTGCAGCTGTTGCAGCGTTCTTTTAAAAAATTATATATTGGACGAACTTTCCACAATTTGTCTTCTGAATTTCTCAGTGCATCATTGTCTATGCAATGTAAATAATTACGTAACTTAAAAAATCTGTTTATGTTCATTGTATCTATAAACAAGCTATTCCGTAAAGCATTATTCCAGTACATCTATAACTCATGAAGTAGTTATCAGCAAATACTTTATGATTTTTATTTTCTAAGTTTTGGGTAAGGTGTAACACTATTGCTGTTGTTTGTCCATACTTTTTACAGACCACTGGATTTGTCTCTGTGCTTTTCCCTTGGTATATCATGAAATCATAGGCTATACCACTAGCACCACAAAGTAAAAATATTTTAATGCCCAATGGATGAGGTTTATTACGCATATATACCTTCAATGATGACTGGCCTTTAAACGGAACTATTTCTTCATCAACACAAAGAGTTTCTTCTATTTGCAGCTGTTGCAGCGTTCTTTTAAAAAATTATATATTGGACGAACTTTCCACAATTTGTCTTCTGAATTTCTCAGTGCATCATTGTCTATGCAATGTAAATAATTACGTAACTTAAAAAATCTGTTTATGTTCATTGTATCTATAAACAAGCTATTCCGTAAAGCATTATTCCAGTACATCTTGATTTGAGGATACTGCAATACTCCAGTCATTATGTGCAAACCAAAGAGCTGTTTCATTTCATGAATATTTGTCGATTTAAAGCTAAAATCATTTTGTCGCACGGCATACAAGTTGGTATTATCGACAAATAACTGTAATAAATCATCTGGAATATATTTCTGGAAATAATTAACTGGTAAAAGTACCTTATATTCAGGTTTCTCAGTGCAAAAAGTAGGTAATTTCATATCTTCAAATTCAATTCTTTTTTTCCATTTTATTTCACTTATTGGAGTAATATACACATCAGAATAAGGGTTCAGTTCACAGCTTTCAGTATTATTTATTTCTTCTATAAATTCATTGGACACATTTACATTTGAAGCATTCTGTAGATCAACCATCTACATGAAACATAGGAATATGTTATTAGAACAAATATTTATAATCTAAAAAATAATTTTATAACTTGCATATGAAAAGATAAAAACAATTATAAATTATGTCTACCTCTACTTCTTCTACTAGATGATTATATCTTTCATACAATTCATCATCCGAAAATTCATATTCAGAAATGTCTCCATTCAGTATAATTCCTAAAATTTCGTTATCACTTACACAATCCATTCTAGAAAATGAGAAATAAAAAATTAACTAAAGTAGTCACAATGTTCCCAATAAGGAACACTAAACTTTATAAAAATCCTACACGCGTTCTATACATAAAAATAAATGTATAATATAATGTATATAAAATACAAACCTTCAAAATTATGATGATGTAAAATAAAGCACTCTATTTTACACAAAACTTTCTCAATGTGAATTATAAAACAGGAACAAAACCTTAAGTTGTAAACAACAACAAACACTGTTATTCGTATTTATTTTTCAGCTTTGTATAATGTGTAAACAAGTAGTGTTTGACATCGATACATTCGATAGGCTGTGCCTGAACGGGAACAACTTGAGTCAATAGTTAAAAACAATTCAGAAGCCTTTAGTAATATAATAAAATTGATGTTCCCATTTGGGAACCGTATGAACGAAAGGGTTACAATATCATGTACGATATCCATAGAAGGCATACACATCACACTCCCACATTCCCACACACAAGCACACACGCACCCACATACAGTTGCACGCACAGATACAACACACACATACATACTACCGTTACCTACATTAAGGTTGTGCTTATACATAACATAAAAAAGGGAAAAAAATAAAAGTAAAAAAGGAAACAAAATTTAAAATTATAACTATACTTATTATATAAAAATTATAATTACACTTATTTTTAAGACAGAGGGCGGGAAGACTAGTGGCTTGAATTAGTGTTTGAATTATTCATTTTACTAGAGGAGAAATTATTTTTATTTGGTTTAGAAACACATTGGGAGCTCAAATGATTGGGCATTTGGTTATTCGAAGATAACTTGTTTGAGGAAACTGTCATGGACTTAGCGGTAGTGGTAATCGGAACCGGTTTGATTAAGGAAGGACCTACTGTAGATTTCGAAACATCATTAGAAGCATTACCTTCAGTAGCCTGTATTTCTTCTTTTGCAACAGAAGATTGATTCCTAGTTAAAACAGCGGGAACTCTTCAAGAGGGAAACACATGAATAGAGTTTAAATTAAAAGATTGTTTAGGCTTGGGAGTATATTTACGTTTTGGTAATTCTGGGAAATGCGAAGGGGCCGAGGACACCTCAATAGAGAAATTATTTATTGGAGGATTAAAATTATTTTTACTATTATATCGATTGCTATCGTTATACTTAATATACACATTAGAATTTTCATTACCATTCGATGAATTTCGAACTCGATCCGAATAAGAGAAGGCACTGGAGACTTCTCTTGAGGCTAGTTTCTTCTTAGCTTCGAAAAAAGAAATATTATCATGGGCCATCGCTTTTCTGATTTCGAACTGTTTACACTAATATGGTCAAATCCTGTCAGTAATAGCGTGCGCGCCCCTGCAGTTTAAACAAATATCTATAATCTCCGTCACTGTACAACTGGAGGGAGCATGTCCTTCACCACATCTGTAACACCGCGGCCTACTTCTGCATTGAATAGTCATATGACCATATCAGTTGCAGTTTAAACATATTCTAGGAGGAGTGACACTTAAAGAGACTCTAAACCGTAGCTTGTATATGTATATAAATTCGGGCAATTCATTTCCCAAGAAGGTGATTTCGACCGAATTTGTAGGAACTAATGATGACCCATTTCTTAGATTTATCCGTCGAACTGATGAAATAGGAACTGAGGAAAATGAGTGTGATTTAATTTCTTCTTCTACTATGTCTGTAGGGACACCTTTGATAATACCATATTGAAATAGACGTGTAGACGGAATGTATGCTTCCAAACCATTATTGTCGTTATTATTAATGGAGAGGATAAAATTTAAGCGAGCATAGGTGAGTTAAAACTAGCTTTAACTTTATTTCTGCCAACGACATCAAAATATTCGACTTCTGAGTAAGAGGACAAGAGCTTGCATAAAGCTAATGTAAATTATCGATGTTTTTATCTTTATGTTGAATAATGACTATATACAGGCCGCAATGAATATTAGGGTTATAAAGTTGATTGTTGTATGAATTATTTCGGACTAACGGAGGGGGGTCTGCTATCAGGTTCCGAATTATTTGAAATTGATCGTTTAAGTGAGGTATTATAAACAGTATTACCTGCTATGTTGAAATCTTTCTGATCCGATACCTCCATATCGATAACGTTATTTATTCTCGTACCGAGAGTGGGTGAAGGGGGATTCCCCTTTCCCCTCCCCCGTGTCGTCGGTCATAATTCGTCTAACTTATATATATACGTACAATACGATTAGCTTATATATACACGTGCGTATTCGTGTACTCGATAAAAGATAAAAATAAAACACAAACAAGTTACTTAATGTATAAGTTTATATCTATATATATGTATATAGAGACAATATACACAGAGAACGCACCGAAACGCAACCCGACTTTAACTAACCGATTATAATTTACATGTTTATACAAGAAACAAACATTAGAGTTTGTATCTTCTAGATCAAATCTAACACTTTGTAAGTTTAAACTAGAAAGAATACTAGATTGAAAGCTAGATATTGAATCATATCCTGATTGGATTAGATTTATAAGACCTGATATGTTATGAATTTTATTATAGTTTAAACAATTATTTAAATCATTAACAAATCCTTGATGATCTTCCCAAATAAAATTTCCATATAAAGTTAAATTAATAGGTAATATATATCTGGTTTAATATATTTATACTACAAATATTAGTTAATGTTTTTCCATTTTTAAATTTTATCTCAAAGGAAAAAATATTAGTGGAATTTAATTGAAAAGTTAAATCTTTAGAATGAAAAATTATATTATTTGTAAAATAATAAATATTAAATTTAAAAATACCTAAATTTAATAATTGATTATGAATGGAGGAAGTTGATAAATTCCATATATCCCAAATATATACTATTTCTGCTTCTGCATGAAACCCATTTAGGATTTCAGAATAAGAAATTCCAATTTGATCATTAGCGTAATATTGCATATCATGTCTTGATTTTAATCTAATAACTTCAATAGTATATCTTTGATAAGTTCTTATCTCCTGATCATAAGAGCAAGACTCTTTTTTATATATATACATATACACGTGAGCGTGTGTATATGAATATTTTGTGTAAATATGTATGTACATATATGTATATAAATCACAATTAAAGAAGTATAAATTGAAGGAGTACATTAATATCATCATTTATCATCTGCAGTCGCCACTCTAGCTAAGGCATGGGGGGGATCAACATTTAACCGACTTTTCTTCTCTATATCTAGTTACTTCTTCTTTTATTAATGGATTATAGGACTTGATTATGAATTTGCAATATTCTAGATTTGGTTCTATTTTGTATTCAGTGTTTAATTTAGCTTTAGAGCCAGTTATTGGATTATTACAATATAATTGTGACTCGTCTGCGGTACATTTCCATATAAACTTATAAAAGTAGTCATTATTTATTGATAATACGTTTACATCATTAATTCCTATTTTTGCATTATTTAAATAATTTACAGAACAATTATTTAGAAAATCTGAGGATATTTCTAAATTATATTTAAATATATATATATATATATATATATATATATGTGTGTGTGTATATATATATATATATATATATATATATATATATATATATATATATATATATATAGATAGATAGATAGATACGTGTGAGTTTATTAAAGTACCACGCGATGAAGTGTAGGACTGAGGACATTTATCGTATACATTATTTGAAAGTTTGGAAATTACATTTATCGTAATTAACGAAATTTCTTTCTAATTCGATAAAATACACATACTGATAATATTTTAAACGGACGCCGTTTAACGGTCATTCACTGCACATCGTGTACATGGTGATCCCTAATGCTGCAGCGACCGTTACTGCTACTTCGATAGTCGTCGCCCCCAGCGGCGTGTTCGATCGCCGTTATTATCATTATGATTATTATTATTATTATCAGTATTATCATCATTATTATCTGCATGGCTTATAGGGCGATCGACCGGTGGTCGTTCTATGTAATTTACATCGTGAACACGATTCTCCATTGAGCCGTCTGTACTCATTATTATCGTGTCGGCCGATAATCGGGTATTAACGTTGTTATCGTTCGTCGTCCGTACGTCAGCGGTTAAGTTATTTAACTGGACCATATTTTCCCCCGAAAAATGAACTACGATCTGTCCGTGTGTTCCACTTGGACGTCGAATTGCACGACGTCTTCGAATCGCACGTTTTCCCCTTCTCTGGACGGTGGCTGCATTCGGATTCGTTGTAGGAGCCATTTATTTATTTGCTTACTTTCGTAAATACGTCGACTCTTTTAACGTTTCTTTTATCACTAACACGATGACAAATTTCCGGCATTATCATGATATATTAGATTTTATTTATTTTCATTCTCTAGAAAGATTTTATTTTTATTACGTACGTTGTAGAAAAATTAACCATTCTTTACCACAATCTTATAAATTTCGTTCGCCGATCCAATGATCAGTAGTTTCCGCTAATATTGATTAATATGAATTAATATTAAGCAGTAAAAGATGTTTGTTATATAATTGTTTACAATGATAAAACTCTTAATGCCCGAGTACACGAAATTATAAATAAAATAAGATAAATTATATTACATTACGTATAATTTTATATTTAAACGTTACAGGAAAAATTTAAAAAAAACAAAAACAAAACAAAGATGAATAAAATATTTCTGAATTATAGTCTATTTACAATGCGCTAGATTGCACTTAATATAACTCGATATACAACGTTAGAATATACATATAAAAATCGACGCCGTTTGAGAAAATGAAAAGGAATTTAATTAGTTATTCAACCCTTTCATCTTTTATATTTTAAAAGAAATAATTTTAAATATTAAAATTTATACTATAAATGAAATAAAGAATAAAACCCAGTTCAACATATAAAACATTATTCATCTGGTGTTTGACACGCGTGATTTCTTCTAATATTTTATCAAATAAATTTTCGTTTTGGTGTAAGAGTATGAATTTACCATTGTACAATGCGTTCCAACGCTTTTTATTTTTAGATTTTAATTTGACCCATAAACTTTCACTTGACTGGGTATGGGCCAATGCGACTGGATCTACAAAATTAACACTGTGATTAACAGTCTGATGATTATAATTATTGGCTACATTCTGGTATGTTCGCCATTCATCGCTTATAACTGTCGTTCCAGCAGCAACATTCTGTATTATCAACGGCAATAACGTAGCAGCTGATCTATTTGGAAACGACATTAAGAAACATTCTTTTGTTTCTCTACAAATTCCTTCAAAAACTCCGTTGATTGGGTAAAATCCTTCCTCGATTATAGTTTCGTTTTGAAGAACATGATTCGTCGATTTCTATATGTAGATTCGGTCCTCCTATTCGTACTCTGTTTAACAATGCATGTTCACAAATTTCACGTAGATACAAATTCCATTCAACAACAGTATGGCCACTCTCATATGATTATACCTACACTTTTTTTTTTTTTTTTTTATGTATTAAACCTTTTTGCTGTAAAACGGATATAGCACGATCCTTAGTATTTATTTCTTCTGCCAATTCCGACAAATTAATATTTATTAAATATTAAATAATTATAGACGTGGAATAAGATTAAAATGAATGTTTAAAAATAAAACTATTATGAACGAAATAAACACTTAAAACTAAGAATTAAAATGATTATTCCAATTATCTTCCCTTGGCAGTGCGACAATTGACTTATTTACTATTCAGCCGCGGCATCTTAATATTATACGTCTGGATTCCCGGTTATTCCGGAATTCATGGCAATGAGGTTGCCGACACTCTGGCCAAGGAAGCCATTTTCTCTGGCTCTGTGGTGCCGGCAATTTCAACCACAGACCTGATATCTCTTGCCAACATGGATATATCCTACGAGTGGTCATCGTGGCTAGTTAGTTCTTCCACCCCTAGATATTATCTGGCCACATCACCTACTCCCTGGTACTTTAATTTGTCCAACATACACCTCAACTTCCGAAAATTTATTACAACCATCACCCGTTTACGTTCTGGACACAATCGTCTTCCGGCTCACATGTTTCGTATTGGGATTTCCAGTTCCCCATATTGTTCCCATCCAGCCGATTCACAAATTATCGCCGATGAAAACCACATCCTTTTCAATTGCAGTTTTCACACACCTGACCAACTCGCATTCCTGAATTCATCACTTCCTTAATTTTTTCTAATGACTCCCGTGTTTTTACAAATTCCTAACCAATTGTAACATCAATATATAATAACTATTTATCAACACGTTAGTGGGTTGTGATTGCTCCTCAGCAGTGGCCCCCCCCCAAAAAAAATTATGAACGAAAATAAACACTTAAAATGATTATTATTAACAATTCAACATGTAAAAAAACAAGAAAATTATATTTTTCATTTAAAATAAACATTCAAAAATTAAAATTCAAATGATTCATAAATAAGCCTTACACGTTCCTCACTACATGTGTAATAATCCAGAGAAATTGGATGAAATATGTAAACGGTGCTATTTCATCACATTTTGTTTGTTTGCTGGCAAATACTACAGAAGGTCCTTTATTATAATATAAACCGGAAATTAAAAGTATTGAAAACTTTTCAAAAGCTTGACATCCGATTTACATTAATGAAAAAAGAAATATGATACAATTATTCCGAGAATACTTACCTTAAGTATGCAAGTGTGTAATTATAAAAAATATAGAGCAAATACTGATTAAAAACTAAATTATAAAATAAAAAACTATCCAGCAGAAAGGAAAACAAAAACTTCCTTACAATGTTATAGGAATTACATTAAAAAAAAAGTAAAATTCATTTACATATATATAACTAAAAATAAAGTAACGGGAAACTAGAGCTTGTAAATTCATTTATCTAATAAAATATGTGTTTATTTTTATAACGATAACTTAGGGATTGGTAGTTATAATTACCAATGAAATTTATTATTTGATGATATACATTGATCAAGGAACTTTCTAAATATGCATGGATTTGATCCGAGCATAATTTGGCTTATTTCGTATAATTTTCAATCAGTGATTTTATAGTCTGTAGTTTGTTGATACTAGATAAACTAGCAGAAGACTATAGAGGACAAGCATGTAGCATCTTAGGCAGGATCACGTTATGGTAGAGTAAGAGTTTATTTCACACTGACAAGGTAGATCTTCTGTTGGATATGGAAAATAAAATGTGCTGTTTTTGTCATGTTTTGTATGATTTATCTGATTTGTGAAACTAAATTTATAAACCAGTAAGCACTCAGATATTTAATATTTGTTTGCCAGTTAAAAGGCTTATTTTTAACGAGAATACTGTTATTTGTGGCAGGTTTGCGCCTTGTGAAGAGTATCGATTCTGATTTACTTTCATGTATTTTTATTTTCCATTTGAAACTCAGCTGCCATAGTTAATCTATTACATACAGTGTTTACCTTAAACGAAGATGCCATGAATGACACATTATCTGCATAGAGGGTCCTGAATGTCAGATATGTAAATTATAAATAATAGTGGTCCCAATATGCTTCCTTAAGGCATGACAACTTTGACATATTGACTTGAGGTTTCATGATATTTTAATTTGACATAAAATTCCTATTAGTTAGACATGATTTAATGATGCATATTAAGTATGTAGAAAATTTATATTTAATGAGTTTTAAGTCCTTCATGCCAGAGTATCAAATGTATTTTCCATCAGAATTTGTATGTTTGTTTAGATTCAAATTATCTGTAATTTTGACTAATTGAAATGTGGTACCTAGTTTTGCCAAAAAACAAACTGATGATCTTTAAGTATTTGATTATTTTCGTCATATGATCTTAATCGTACTGACAATATTTTTTCAAATACCTTGCTAATGTTGCTGAGAAAGCTACCTGGTCGTCTGTTTTGGTTGTAAGTGAGCATCTGCCAGGTTTCATAAGTAGTATTGTTATCGATACTCTCCAAAGCGGAGTAAATGGTACAGATGTTATTGTTTTGTAGGACAGTTCTTTAAGTAATTTAATATTAATTTAGTCATCCAGTTGAGATCGTATTCCTGAAACTAAAAATAGCCTTCTTTACATCTTTAGAAGATGTTAAATCAGATGGATAAATTATGACTATGTGGTTTGATATATAATGATGTATATGCTTTCTAACTTGTCTCTCATGATAGCGAGTAGACATTGTATCATTTTGTTTGTGTGCACTGTTAAAATGGTTTAATTAATACCTCCACTTTATCCTTGTTAGAGTATGCAACTCTTTTTTTTTTTACTTCAGAAATTTTTATTGGCGGTAATTCTGTTTGTTCTCTACAGAAATATTTAGTTACTTCTCAAGAATTTTGGCTCCTATTGCTTAAACATGTTTGGTACCGGAATCAGATATAATTGAGCAATTAATGCTATTATGGATTAATAAAGCAACGCCTCCACTGTTTGCTGATTTATCCTTACAAAAAGTCCGTTGTCTATTCATTACAAAGTTTATCATCTAATTTTGACTGCCCTATAGCAGCTATTAATATCTTATTGGTTGTCATATATTACTCAAGCTCTAGTATATTGTTTCTTATAGAATAGGCACTTCATGCAGTTCGGTTAAAATTTATATATATTTAATTCAAAAATAATGCTGCGCTATTACTTCGGAAAGTATACTTAATTTCTTGTTACTATCTGCATTATTACCTTGTAACTTATGAAATATAATTTTAGCAACAGTTATTAATTTACATATATTAATTAAGTTTAATTAATTTAATATAAACGAAAAATTGGACTCAGTAGACATAAATTTTTTGGTTAGATTTTGGAAAATTATTTGTCATTTGTTCTTAAATTCGATGATTAGTATTATTACTTGCGTTAAACGGGGGAAATGGTCTTACGAATTTTATAGGTTTGTTACTAATCTTGAGTTATTTGTTTTTATTCATTACAATTTCATTCATGTTTAAGTATACCTCACAAGTTTTACCGTTTGCTGTATGATTTTTATTGTAGTTTTGCACGTTTTAATATGTTTGAGACAGTGCATTCGTTTGCATTATGCGATTCACAACATTTTGCCCATTTCATATGTTTGAAGCATTATAGAACACATGGCCAAAATCCTGACACATAAAACAACGTGTTACAGGATTTTTAGACATATATTTTTCCCAATTTATTATACAGAAACATATTTCGTTTATTCTGGTTAACTCTTTTATATTAGTGCTAGCAGGAAAAGTAACTAAATAGATAGGTAGGTTAATTATGGTATGGATTAATGTAGTAAATTGTTTTATATCGAGAGATTTAACTTTACCGTCTAAGTCTTTCGGCTACGCAGGGTTTTTAGTTGTATGTTTTTCCCTGTATAATTATTGTATATATATAAAATAAATTTTAAGATTTCTTTGTACACTATTTCCTAAGACGCGTAGTAAGAGCGTTAATGCTGCTCGGTATGCGCATTTTTTATTTACTTATTATTTGCTGATGTATAAAAAACATAAATATACTTTATTGAATTGAATTGAATTGAATTGAATTGAATGCTCCTTCGATTTTACTTCGGTGCACTTTTAAAAAAAATAAATATCTTCTGACATACTCAGTAAAATCGTCAAGAGCTTAATAATACAATCAAAATTTTTGTCTAATTTGAAATATGTTTCCATGTATTATCATGTTATTATGTATTTTTAACGTTATCACTGTAAAACACACTTAAAGTGAATCTGCAGTATAACAAATTATATATATATATATATATTTGTACTTATGTTATGTCCTTACACATGATAACTTTGCGATTACAACGTTAAATTTAATAGTTTCATTTTAATATTATTTAATTAGAGTTTCAATGAGTAACGTGATTTCTTGTGTGAATTATATCGTAACAGTTCGTCCTCAACTATTTTTAGTTTTCCGGTTCCTAATAAACCACACACATTCCAACGTACCTATTCTATTAATTTTATACAATTTCATAGTGATCATCCCAGTCGCATATTCAACATCCTGGTCCTGGGGTATAAAAAAAAGAAGTTAATTAATCCGTTCTATTCCCAATACAAATAAATAGTGCGTGTTACACTAACGCAATCGTAAACACGCTAGCACGTTAACGTTATATATCAATGTAAAAGTTTAACCAACACATTGACATATTAAAAATAACGATCACCCGATTAGCAGCCAATATTTTTTTGCTGCGCGTTAAATAACGAGGTTGCAAATCATTTTCATCCTTCATAGAATTGGAACTTGCCTCCACTTGCAATCTGTAAAATACAAAAAATTAGAAAATAAAATATAATAATCAATTTAATATGATAAAATCGATGTAAAGAAATCTAAGATAAGTCCCTATTATTTATAGAAAAAAATGCTCCTTCGATTTTACTTCGGTGCACTTTTAAAAAAAATAAATATCTTCTGACATACTCAGTAAAATCGTCAAGAGCTTAATACAATTAAAATTTTTGTCTAATTTGAAATATGTTTCAATGTATTATCATGTTATTATGTATTTTTAACGTTATCACTGTAAAACACACTTAAAGTGAATCTGAAGTATAACAAATTATATATATATATATATTTGTACTTATGTTATGTGTTTACACATGATAACTTTGCGTACAACGTTAAATTTAATCGTTTCATTTTAATATTATTTAATTAGAGTTTCAATGAGTAACGTGATTTCTTGTATGAATTATTTAATTTGATTTTTTAAAGTGTCGGATAAAAGATAAAAATGAAATTCTCTGTGCTACTACAAAACTACATTGATTTTAATTATTGTGTATTAGGGCAACATAATACATTGAGGTTTACTTTTATATATAAATTCACTTGAAAATAACAAACATGCTCGGCAGAATTGTAAAGACTAAATCTTCTTCTTCTTCTGGTTACTATCCGGTCGTATTGGTCGGCTAATTTATGACGTATTAACCTATGAGAGGATCGCCACGTTATTAAGTTCCACCTAAGAGAGCGAGGTACATATATTCTGTGATTGTGGACAATTTGCAACATTCTCACAAAACCCTCTCTTTGGTAGAGCTATGAACTTTTGTAGACTGGTAATGTACCAGATAAAGCTAAATAAGAAATGCCGCAGTCGCCAGCACAGAATACTGTACAAGAAAAAAATATTTATTTATTTTATTCACCGGAAACTAAGCTTCTTGGTGTGGAGCCAACAACTAATAAATTTCCCTACAGAATGACTAGCGTATGTTACGAATTTAATACTATTTATTTTAATTATTCCAAGTTAGTGACTGCACGGATATTCTTGAATACCTAGAAAAACCAATGCAAATGAATCCACCTATAACACCGGTTACCCCAAATGAGATTCAGCAACTTATTAAAAATATGAAACGGAAAACATGTCCCGGATTTGACTTAATCACAGCTGAACTTTTAAATGAGTTGCCACGTAAAAGCATTGTACTCATAACACAAATATATAACGCTGTCCTACGTAACCAATATTTTCCCTTGAGTTGGAAGTTTTCTCAAATAATTGTTGTACCAAAGCCTGGTAAATCGTCTGAATTGGTTTCGTCATACAGGCCTATTTCGCTGCTTCCCGTTCTTTCAAAGCTTCTAGAAAAACTAATTTTAAAACGATTATTCCCAATATTATCTATGAATTCAATAATTCCGAATTTTCAATTTGGTTTTCGTAAGCGTCACAACACTGTAGAACAGGTTCACCGATTAACAAAGATTATTGAAAATAGTTTGGAAAACAAGAATATCTGTACAGCTGCATTTTTGGATGTTAAGCAAGCTTTTGATCGGGTGTGGCACCAGGGACTGTTGTACAAGCTTAAACTCCTGCTTCCTCACCCTTTCTATCTACTACTTAAATCGTACATACAAGAGAGATACTTTCGAGTGAAAATAGCTGATGAATACTCAGATATTTTTCCAGTAAGGGCGGGCGTACCGCAGGGAAGCGTCCTCGGTCCAATATTATACTTAATTTACACGTCCGACTTCCCTAAGCCTAGTAATGCAGAAGTAGCATTGTACGCCGATGACGCAGCAATCCTAGCTGTGGATAAGAGTGAAAACACAGCCACAAAAAAACTGCAGGAGTCACTCGGGCATCTAGAGACTTGGCTAAAACGATGGCGCGTTGTAGTCAATGAAACTAAATCAGCGCATATTTCTTTCACAAATCGAAAGATTGAACGCCTGCCAATCAAAATAAACAACATTGTCATTCCAAATACCAATAGTGTAAAATATTTGGGCATGCATTTGGACACTAGGTTGACTTGGGCTACCCACATACAGAAGAAAATCGAGCATTTGAGGCTTAAAACCAGATCTATGTCATGGATGCTAACTAGTAAATCAGGGTTATCGTTGGAAAATAAAACTCTGCTGTATAAAATTGCCCTAAGGCCGATCTGGGTATATGGTATACAACTGTGGGGTTGCGCCAAAACATCTAACTTACAGAAAATACAACGATATCAAAATAGGGTATTAAGAACTATTACTGCAGCTCCCTGGTACGTCTCAAATCTTACCCTCCATAACGACTTAAACGTTATGTTTGTGGAGGATGAAATAAAAAGACAAGCAAACAAACATGTTGCACGAATTAGCGTTCACACGAATCCACTTGCTACTGATTTGCTGAATGATTCCGGTGAAATACGCAGGCTGTGGCGAAGTAAGCCTCTAGACTTTGTCCAACCAGCATAGATTTAGAGGGAGTACTGTTGAGTACTACCCTTCCACAAAAAATCATTCATCTCATTAAGTCAATCACTAAATGACCTCTAACATTGGTCAGTTGTGATGGGAAAAAAAAAAAAAAAAAAAAAAATTAATTATTATGATGGTTATTTTAATTTTACATGATTCAACATAAAAACAATTTACTAACAATTATTCACATTTCCATATAACATAATTCACAAAATATATACATAAAATTCATTAAGACGTACAAAGAAAATATAAAATATAAAATAACGTAACCTGGTGGTAACACCAGTGAGATCGATGGCGGCTTTCAAATCGTGGTGACTTATCCGATATTCCGCTCGTTGTATCTCCGCAGTAAGACAGTATTCAGTTGTTCGGAACTATTTTTTACTATTTCAAATTTAATTCATTATTTTTATTTCATTTGATCGCGAACGAATGCATTATGCGATAATTATTATAATTAAAACAAGCAATTATTCTCTTTATTGTTCTGCTTGATCTCATAACGGACGAGCAGTTCGATCCATTTACAACCTTTTGGACGAAGGTACGATCTCTTCTTAACAACGATACCGATTATTATATTAAACATATACGCTTATCTTTATACGGCATGTGTATCTTATACTTATACATATATACATACATCATCATCATCATCATTTCTCCTCAACCGTTAGGTTGGTGGGCAACATGGCCTGTAGCTAAACAAATAATTTCCTGGCAATAGCAGCTTCTTTTATCTTCACATAATTTTGTTCTTTTATTATGGCCTCCATAAATCGGGTTCTTGGTCTTCCTCTTCTTAATTTTCCATTTGATTTTCCTTCTATTAAGTTTTTTAACCATTTACAATGTCTAATTTGGTGACCAATCATACTATTTTTTCTCTTTTCAATCGTGTTTATTATCTCTGGTTGTTCTTCTATTCTTTTGAATACCTCCTTGTTTGTGATTTTATCCATCCATGATATTCTCAGCATCCTTCGATAACACCAAACTTCAAAAGCTTGAAGTTTGAATCTTTCTTTTTTATATAAAGTCCATGTTTCGTTGCCGTACAGTGCAACACTCCAGACAAAAGTTTTAATGAACAACTTCCTTATGGGTAATGAAATATTTCTCGATGTAATAAGCGTTCTTTTTTTTTCAAAAAAACGTTTTTAGCCTGAGCTATTCTTTTTCTTACTTCTTTTTCTATTCTTCCATTGGACGTTATTAAACTGCCGAGATAAGAAAATTCTTTTACATGTGATATTCGTTTTCCATTGAGGACTAATATACATACATATATATACATAAAACTCGATTATCTGTTGCTGGCTCCACGTGCGACTTGTTTCCTGGAATTTCCCCGTTAACTCCTTCAGGCACCAGTTTTTAACTTAAAGAATATCCCTAGCGGCACAAGAAAAACTTGGAAATTTGTTTGTGTGTTACAAAGATAAGAAACTTATAATATATACTAAAATGGCCCTATTAAAAAAAATTTACAAAAATTTTTTGATTTTTTTGGCTACAGGAGCTGAAAAATGTGGTACATATTTTGTACCACCATGCAATAAAACTATTTCCGTAACATTGGACTTAGTATTTTTCAAATAAGAAATAATTCTACACTATATACTTTAATGATCTTGTACCAGGCCCCACTAAATAAAATAAATAAATTACATCATACATAGCAATA
The DNA here is from genome assembly GCA_032883995.1 of Coronaproctus castanopsis. Taxonomy (NCBI): domain Eukaryota; kingdom Metazoa; phylum Arthropoda; class Insecta; order Hemiptera; family Monophlebidae; genus Coronaproctus; species Coronaproctus castanopsis. The sequence continues at coordinate 73,858,347 of CM065052.1, read as the reverse complement.
TCAAATTATATTATTAAAATAAATATTACACAATTCTTACAAATAAAAATTACTTTATGTAGTTAATTAATAATGATCGATTTAAAAAAATTCAATATACTTAATTACCTGATACCTGATAAAATATTGAAATACAAAATAAATTTGATTCTAATTAATTTGTCAAAAGAATTTTATTATATTTATTAATATTATTCACTTATGATAATTTTGAAAACAACTTTTCTTTTTCCCTAAACATAAAGGAACTTTGCAAATTGTACATATCCAGTCAGTCCTAATCTGTTTCTTACTTGAACTGCACACTGCACACCTTCTTCTTGTGGATCGTACAGGCTGGTGAGCAGATCCCTGGGTTCTGACCTCCTTTGATACCCAGGGTTTGTTGTTTTTTAACTGAATTAGATTTTCTTTTATCGAAGATGAACCAAGAGCAACTAGTCTAGTTTTCACCAATCCCATAACAATTTCTCGACGAAAATTTTTTAATGTCAATGACGGAACTGGAAGGCATGAATGTAGAATATAGGCATTTGTAACTGCAGCATCAACAAAATAAAAAAATATTCGATGCCACCATTTCTTGCTTTTTCGATCAATTTCGTATGTAGATTTCATATGATCAAAATGATCTACTCCATTCATAAATCGATTATAATCGGAAATAGCTTCTGGACAGGTAACTTGACGTGTACTACCATCCCGATTTCTCCTATTTACCGTTTTCATATTACATGTGGAATGAAAATTGCTGAGGAGATGTACACATCTCTTGTCTTTCCACTTCAAGGCCATAACAGACCCTGAAGTGTACCAATCACAATCTCCCTGTGTCATAGCTCTATCAGCTTTGAAGACAGGAAGGTTCTTGCGGCTTCTATTCACTGTTCCACAAGCATTTATTCCATTCGCTTTCAAGGTATTCATAAGATGATACGATGTGAAATAATTATCAAAAAAAACAAGGTGGTTTTTACCACGAAGGTCTTCAGTCAGTGATATGACAACTGATTCCCCAAGAAATCTTTGTACAGAGTTGCCTATTTTACCGGTGTAAATTTGAAATTTTAATGCATATCCTGACATGTCAGCCATCACCCACATCTTATATCCGCGTTTAATAGGTTTCTTCGGCATGTATTGTTTAATACCACTTCTTCCGGTAAATTTTATCATTGATTCGTCGACTGATACACAAGGATTAGGCGAGAAAAACTTTCCGAACCTATGATTTATTCCATCCAAAAATGGGCGCAATTTATACAGCTTATCATAGCTAATGCTCCCCCTATTGGGCATCATCATATTATCATTCAGATGTAGATGCGATAACACCCAACCAAAACGATTGACGGTCATCAATTTACTAATAAAGGGATCATTCAAATCAGGAGCTGTGCTCCAATGATCCCGATAACTGGGTAATTTTTTAATACCCATAAGAATATTCATACCTAAAAATACATCCATTTCATCTAGGTTTGTTGATTGGTACTTTTTTCCTTCTTGTTGGGCATATAAATTGGTTTGAAAAACAATATCGTGTAATATTTCTCCATCAAAAAACAGTTTAAATAAATTACACGGAGATTTATTTTCCATTCTAAGGACGCAATTTGTAGGACCACTTTCTGATATAAAAGTTGGTGGCTCTGATGGGGAATCATATTTTCCCCATTTTACTGAGATATCTTCCGATAACGGTGCTGTATTCATATTATTTATGTTACTTACTACACTGTTCCCACTATCATCATTTTCAACTGCTTCAACGGTCTCATCCAAACCCTCATCAGTATCAGAATTTGTATCTGACTCACCATCTGATGGAATTGATTCAAGTAAGATCTCAAAAATTTCACTGTTTTCGAGGTTCCGATACATATTAAAACTCTAAAAATTAAAAATAATATAACATTAAAATTTGAAATTACATTTAGGTATTATATTATTTACTTACTTTACAAGTAAAAGTTGTGAGCAAATACAATAGAATAATAAAAATTGGAATGTACCAGAATAATGTTGCATGGTGGTACAAATATTGAACCACCATAAAAATGAGTATAACCAAGTTTAAACTTACCCGACACCGTTTTATAAAATTTTACGTAATCCTGAAGATGTTCTGAACACAACAACATATAACAATGCACAAAAACCCAACAATAAACAGTATACGAGGTTAAGAAGCTGCCGCATGGCCAAACAGGTTTAAATACGCTATTTATAACCTCTACTACAATAATAATTGTGAAGCGAATAATTGGCAATGTAGTAGAAGCTGTCTGGCAACGTTTTATACCTCCTGGTATAAATTTTATACCTACGTGCCTTTCTCTGAGAAAGAATAGTATGTGGTACATTTTTTACACCACCGTGCATCCAGTGTAATAAAAAGTGTGGTACAATTTATGTACCACAGTGCCGGAAGGAGTTAATCTGGGATTGATCATTACTATTATGTTCTACTTGTAACTTAATAGACGGATAATACCGATATATATATATATATATATATATATATATATATATATATATATATATATATATATATATATATATCTACACTAATATGTCTCGCACGAGCCTGTAACCTTCGATAACCTGTATTATTTTCCAACACTTATTTTATTTATTTTTATTTTTATTTTTCTTATTTATAATAAATTTTTACAATACCCTCTAGATATTAGCACGCCGTAATATCAATTCGCTTGGAAATAATAAACATGCTCGGCAGAATTGTAAAGACTAAATCTTCTTCTTCTTCTGGTGCTGTATCCTCAATGGATGTTGGCGATTATCCCCCTGGCTTCCAAACTGTTGGCTAACTTCCGCAATAAGGTTTCTGTATTAAGTTTTGTCCATTCTTTTGCATTATCCAAACATGTTTTTCTTCTCCTTCCTTTTCCTCGTTTTCCAGTGATGTTTCCTTCAATAAAATTAGCTGTAACATTTCATATCTGCTGTTCCTCAAGATGTGACCGAAGTAAGCTATTTTTCTTTTCTTAATAGTTCTTTCTAACTAATCCTTTATTTAGTTGTTTTAGTATTTCCGCATTTGATGAAATATATAATAATAATTTAGTTACTATAGTAATGTTTTTCCTTGTCACTATTGCAACATTTTTAGGAGATATAACATTAAACTCGTTTGTTAAGCCCGTGAAATTATTATTGTAATAGTTTGGTTCAGTTATTACTACGATGCCATGCTCATTTTTGTTTAAAATTTCAGTTTGTTGTACTTTGCTCCTGCCTATATTGAGTAGCATTCATTTAATCGAGCTCCAACTCATTACATAGGAAATTTAAAAATCATATCTTTTTCAAATACATTTTTGAGTTTTGTATATGCTTCGGACTTATCGCTGAAATTTGAGTGTTTGATATTATTTAAAGATTTCTTTTTTGTTTCTGTCTCTGGGATATTCCGATTATATATGATTTTATTACAAGTCGAGCATTTTTTGATCTTTCCTACTATCTATTCCTGGTTTTTCTGATTCTCGTCATATTTACAGTAGTCTTCCCTATGTCCTTAATTATTACACAATTTGCATACTCAAACTGACATGTGTTTCTCATACCTGAAGGATGAGAAACCACACAGGATTCTATTTGAAGATTCCTTTATTAATTTATAAGAATCCTCCTTATTTAATATATTAAAAGCTTTTTTAAATTTGTTTTCTACTTTAGTGTTAATAGAAATCACAGCAGGTCTGCTTCCTGTGACAAGTACAATACTTTCTTCTATGTCTTCCTTAAATGTATATTTTATATCATGGACTTTAATTGTCGGTAGTAATTTTGATGCCATGCTAGTGTTTTTTTTTTGTTTTTTGTTTTTATATCGGTTTTTATTTCATTGACAACTTGTGTTACGATATTTTTATGTTCATTTTGCAGTATTTGAACTGTGTTTATTATGTTTTTTAAAACTACATACGTATTATTTTGAAAAAGTTTAGCAAGTTCATGAATTTTTTTGCACTTTCATTCAAGTTACGTTTAGGATATCTACAACTAATCTCCTCTCTACCTTCATCATTAATTTTCGCAATTTTTCGTGTTTTAAATGAGAGCATAGTTTATTTAGGAAATCCTCACATGATTTTTTAAAATGTTCTATGTTTAACTGAATTACCTGAAGCAGATTGGTTTATATATCTATGTCATTATCTCCTAACTCGTTTAGTTCTGAGTTCATTGTAAAACACTCGGCGGCAGATAGTGTACAAACCACCAATCTAATTAAAAACAAAAATTTGTGTGTATCTATGTAGTTCTTATTGTATGAAAAAATAAGATGAAAAGGAACAATCTCACCAAAGTAAATGGGATATGATGAAATTGTCTGATAGTTGATGTTTGTAAAATTCCATTAAAGTGACCGACCGAAAATACTTCGCTATTAACTTTTGTATTCCAATACCTAATTTCTTATCTTATCACAAGAGATAAGAACGCACATAACACCATAACAATGACTAGGAATGTGAATGTTACAACCATAATGACCCTAATAGTGGGAATATGTTGTCTGGTCATAAGAGAATTAAGGAATTAATATAAAACGAGTAATAGGTGTGAATACTTCAAGGTAAACCCACTGAGTAATTTCCTCATATTTTTGATGATTGCTGTTAACACCCAAAGCCCCAAGCATTAAAGCAGCACTATCTAAAGTCCCACACATATTTTCTAACCTATCATTAATAATAGTCACTTGATGTAACAGATAAAAAGCTCCAAAAGTCAATAAAATTTCTATGAACCCAACAATTATGTTGATTTTTCCAAAGTGCACAGTGTAAAAAAGCACAGAAATATCATGTCTAAAATTGTAACATACTATCAAGAAAAACATTAACGTAAATGATAAAACATATAAAAATTTTTTAACAAATTTCATTTGCACTATTTGAGCATGAAGTTTAACAAATTTAGGAGTTTTTTCAAATCTCGTTTCAATTTCAATATGGCGGCCGCTTTCTGTTCAGTTAAACCAGAACATACATTTTTTACCGCAGCATGAATTAATCTTTTAATTTCAGAAGCAAGCTTACCTTCAATTTCTTTATCCCTAGAATACAATTTTCGCAATTGTTTTCATTCATCAGCAATAGCTCTTTCAACAGGATCAAATGCCAAATTTAAACGATTCATGTAATTAGCAGTTAAAGCAGTATGAAGCTTTAAAAAAGCAGGATCATGATATACATTTTCATCATTAAGCCAAATCGAGTTGCCATGAAACAAATTCCTTTGATGCATCAGAAGAGGTGCCTCTTTCTCCCTTGCATAAACTCATAATATCAATTCCAAAACCTAGACGCACTATTAAAGACATAGTTGTTTCTACCCTAGACATTAGATTTGTGTTTTCCAAACACAAATAAAAACAGTAAAATAATTAGCATGTAATTAGTGTATTAATGGTGCGTGACGTAACACAATAGTAATAATAAAGACACATTAGTTATCATTATTGTAGAGCACGTACCTTTTCTAGATCTTTAATTGTTTTTTACAATTCATTGATCTGTTTTTTCTGTTTACTGTTAGTTTCCTGTAAAAGTATACATGAAATGAAATAAAATAATGGTTGAATGTAATGTACTGTTGTCTTGATTAACAACGAGTTTTATATAATTAGATGTGTGTTTTTTCACAGGTATATATCTTTAGTAATTATTTATTACTGTACTATTGTTATAGATAATTAAAAGTTTATGTAGTCATATGAGCAATGAATATGTAAAAAGTAAAAAGAATACTTCACAATGGAGGATAACAGTCTAGGAAAATTAGAGTTAAGAAATTTAATAATGATATTATTAACCTTATCTAAGGAGGGTGCTTTTTTATCATTTAGGTTGTCAACTAATGAGATGGTTCATGCACATTTGCGAATTAAAATTTTATACTAATTTTACCAAATTCTGAACGTAGTGAAATAAAAATGTACTTACCATTATTGTTAATTTTGTATTAAAATTAATAAAACTATATTCTTCAAAACAAAATGATCACCGTAATATTGAAAATCAGAATAAAAGCACAATTCCATACTGAAAGAAATAAAAATTTTTACTGTTGTAAATTATTTATTAAAATTAGTAAAAAACTTTGTTATTTATTCTGACACTATACAAAAAAGTTTTTTAATGTTATACAAATTCTATATAAGGTAAAATAAAACGCTAATATTATGAATAGCAAAACATATATATAAAATAATACAAATTCAGTGTGCTAAATAAATTAAAACCAGTTTAAAAACACTAAATTCAACAAAATGTGTATAAAAATATGAAAATATGTTATTAATGTTATACAAATTCTATTTCAAGGAAAGTAAAATTCTAATAAACGAATATATAAAATAAATACACTAAATAAAAAACAGTTTAATAACACCAAATTAAAGAAGAAATGTATAAAAATACATTAATAATGTTATATAAACTCTATTTTAAGGAAAATAAAACGCTAATAACAAAGAAATATATAAAATAATTAAAATATATACACTAAATAAAAAACAGTTTAAAAACACGAAATTAAACAAGAAATATATAAAAGTACATTATTTAACGTTATACAAATTCTATTTCAAGAAAAGTAAACCGCTAATAATAAACAAATATTTAAAATAGATACACTAAATAAAAAACAGTTTAAGAACACCAAATTACATAAAAATTCGTTTATACAAACTATTAAAATATATCCAAATACATTATTGGTCTGAAGATATAAACATTATATAGATTATTATTGTATACTTTTGCAAAACATATGTTAAGGCATCACAAGTATCTAAAACTGATGTACTAATGGATGGCGGTAACATGACGGCTGAAATATTTTTTTTTTTTTTTTAATTACAACTGGCTTATGGGCCATCTAGCAATTGGTCTGGAATGCGAAGTAACGTGTTAGGGGTTAACACTCATCAGCGTCCCCAATGAAAACAGATTTATTTCAAATTTAGGGGCATGGCACGTTTCAATCGTCGTAATTCGAGACTGTTCTCGAGTAAGTTAATAGCCAAGTTGTTCGTATGGTTCTCTAGTCGTATGAAATGCTGTTTTGCATAACGTTTTATTTCGTCTCTAACGTACGGTATATTAAAATCTCGATGTAAAGTGTGATTGGATATGTACCAAGGCGGAGAAACGATAAGTCTAATAGTTTGTTTTGAAACCTCTGCACTCTATTTATATGTGTGTCCTTGGCACAACCCCATAATGTCAGGCCATACGTCCAGATAGGTTTTAAGGTGATTTTATATATCAATAGTTTGTTTTCAAGCGAGAAGCTGGAGTGTCTGCCAATGATCCAATTTAACTGCCTCAGTTTCAGATCTAACTGTTTTCTCTTTTTGCGTTACATGTTTGTTCCATGTTAATTTTTTATCCAAATACATGCCCAAATATTTAACTTTATCATGCTGCAGAATTATTTTATTTATTTTAACTGACACAGTATTTACTTTACACAGCGTAAAAGTGACTTGAGTACATTTGTTTTCGTTTACCATAATACGCCAACGTCTTAACCAGGTTTCCGTTTCAGTTAATGCTTTTTGCAGTTTATTTGTAGCCACTGTATGATCTTTGTGAAAGCTGCAATTGAAAAGTATGTGGTGTGTGAAAACTGCAATTGAAAAGTATGTGGTTTTCATCGGCGATAATTTGTGAATCGGCTGAATGGGAACAATATGGGGAACTGGAAATCCCAATACGAAACATGTGAGCCGGAAGACGATTGTGTCCAGAACGTAAACGGGTGATGGTTGTAATAAATTTTCGGAAGTTGAGGTGTATGTTGGACAAATTAAAGTACCAGGGAGTAGGTGATGTGGCCAGATAATATCTAGAGGTGGAAGAACTAACTAGCCACGATGACCACTCGTAGGATATATCCATGTTGGCAAGAGATATCAGGTCTGTGGTTGAAATTGCCGGCACCAGAGAGCCGAAGAAAATGGCTTCCTTTGCCAGAGTGTTGGCAACCTCATTGCCATGAATTCCGGAATGACCGGGAATCCAGACGTATGATATTTAAATAAGTCAATTGTCGCACTGCCAAGGGAAGATAATTGGAATTAGGTTGAAAGGAGGAATGCTTCAATGTGAGGAGAAAACTTATGGAGTCGGATAAGATTAAGTATAGGGAGGAGGAATGGTGATCCAAACGTGATAAGAATTGCAGAGTTTGTTCTGTAGTTGAATGCCTTTTCCGGAAGCCAAATTGGTATTCCGGTATGCTGTTCTGATCACCAAGGAAAGAATTAAGCCGTTTTAGAATCAGTTTTTCAAGGACTTTAGAAAGGATCTGTAGGAAGTAACTTCCTCTGGTGCTTTACCTAATTTAGGTATCACTACTATCTGTGCTAACTTACAAGACAATGGAAAATACTGCAGACGAAATACTGCATTGAAAATATTTGTGATAAATAATATAGCTTTGCGAGGCAATTCTATTAATACTTTACTGGTAACAAGGTCGTGACCTGAACTTTTCTTACAGTTTAATTTTTGCAGCATGTACTGAACTTCGCCCGGAGACGTTGGCGTAATAGGAATACTCATTTGTAATGGGGCATTTAAGAATTCAGTAATATCATCTGATATATCGCTTTGAGGATGAGGCTTGAAAACCTCAGAAAAGTGTTTGGCAAACACCTCGGCCTTTTTGCTGTCAGATCTTGCCCATGATCTGTCAGGTTTACTTATGGGAGGAATATATTGAGAAGGCCTATTTCGACTTTTGACAGCTTTCCACAAATTGTAATCAGTAGCTTGTGTTGGAGACAAATCCTGCAGATAACGTTGTAACGATTCATTTTTAACATCCCTAAGTAGTAAACGTAATTCTTTTGATTTTTTGTTTAATAATGTTTTATAGGTGGGGTTCCTAGTAAGATGCCATCTTTTTCAGATTTTTCTTTTTTCATTTACTAGTTGTAACACATGGTTTGGCACATTAGTTATTTTGACATGGTTTTCCATCGAAGGTGACGATTTCCATGCCATCGTTTGTATGGCTTCAGTTAGATATTGAACTGCAGTGTCTATTTCCCATTCGCTTTTTAGTGGAAAGTTTAAATTTAAGTTTCTATTTAGTGTTTCTCGGAACTCATCCCAGTTAGTAAAGGAATGGGGTTTTTTCTTTTGTTAATGGGCCTATACTTATAGTTAGAATAACCGCGCTATGATTTGACAGTAAGTCAAAACTGGAGTTAGCAGTTAGATTGAGCATTGAAATTCCGTTTGTTAAGAAAAAGTCAAGAGCATCCGGTCTTTTGTTGATGTCCGATGGCCAGTAAGTTGGATCTCCAGTAGCAATACATCCTATTCTTAGATCTAACATTACCCTATCTAAAATGCTACCTCTTGCATTAATAAACCGTGATCCCCACTTTGTATGCTTCGTATTCCAGTCCCCACCAGAAATAAACCTCTGGCCCAAGCCTTGAAAATAGTCTTTTAATTTTTGTTGATCAAATTTATGATTTGGTGGACAATAAATGGCCAAAACTGCAATTTTCCCATTAAGCGAGTATACCATAACACTTGTGGCCTGCATTTCTTTATTCGACAGTTTAGCCAATTCAAAGTGTTTAAAATTATTTTTTATAATTATTGCGCTACCGCCATGTGCCTTATGATCAGGCCTCGTAGTAAAATATACACAGTAATTAGTTATGTAGAAAAATGATTTTTCGGTAAAATGAGTTTCAGAAAGTAACAGAATGTCTATCTGCTCAGTAATTAGAAATAGTTCAATTTCTGATTTGTGTTGGAGTGCTCCATTAGCGTTCCAGGTTGCTATTCTTAATGACGAGGCCATTACTTAATCAGTTTGGTAGTTAGTGCAGTGAGCAGGTCTAATACAGTAGCGTTTTGGTTTATAAGTTGGTGAAACATGGCTTTGAATTCATTTGAGAAGGTCATGAGAGTTGTTTTTATTTCAGAATCACTTTCTTGATTTTTGTTGACTTTGGTATTACAATTTGCATATTCATTACTGTTGCCTATTACAGGAGATACGACAGAATTTATAGTGTTCCCTGTACCTTTATTATTACCGTTTGAAGCAGCTTGAAAGTATGATACCTGGGAATTTATGGGTGCGCTAATATTCATAGATAATGGTTTGTCCCTTAAAGGTATTTCATGTGCAACGCTGTTTCCAGTTTTATACTTTTTATCATAGAGTTTCTGATAAACTATGCAACCCTTGTAGTTGGAAGGATGATCTTTGTCACACATAGCACACTTTGGCAATGAGGCGGGATCTTTATTCCACTCGGAAGAACTGTGATTATTACCAGATTTCACACATCTAAATTGGCGGTTACAAAATGAACGAGTGTGTCCCCAAGCTTGACAGTGTACACACTGCGGGATTGTTTTTTTAGGATGAGGATCTTCAACCTTGATTTTAGAGTGCAAAAGATAAACATTGAAAATGTCCTTGACATTAGTTGTTGGTTCTAAGTCGATGAAGTGTAGAGGTAAGGGTTATTTACTAATTTTATGTTTGACATTTAGAATATTTCTAGCAGTGAACACAATTGTCTTCAGAGCCTCTTTGATCTATGAGGGATGAAGGTGCCTTATCTCAACTTTATAGGACCTTTCCAGCTTTGGCTGAATGTATGGTAGTTGACATCCTCCTGCTTAAATGTGGAAACAAGTTTTCTATAATCATCAGGTGACTGGGTGTTTACTTTGACCGTATTATGCTTAAGAGTCTTAGTCGTGAAGTCCTGATTCCCTAGTATTGCGGCTATTTTATTTACCATTGCTGGAAGTTTAGTTACATCGTGTATAAATATTGCGGCAGTGGCGGATTTCTCTTTTGTATGTTATTTTCCTCTCTTTCGGGATTTTCGTCTCCTAAGCAACTAAAACGATTCCCTTTACTATGTATCATTGGAGAATCAGCCTGCTCGAAGACGCGTTTTTTAGCCTTCTTTTTTGGTATTTGCCAGTCATTAGAATTGTTCACTATTTCAGGTTCTGCGTTTTCACTGTTCTCATCTGCCTGCATTAAGTGGTTGTAGGTAATTCCCGGTTGTTCAGGTAGATTTATCTGTGGATGAATGTTTAAGTTTTCGGTTAGCTGCGGAATATAACAAACAGGTTGATAAAGATGATCGCCTTTGGCCGACGTATGCGCTAGTATGCGCAGGTATAAATTGTGACGATGCCTGTAATAGCTGCGTGTGTGCTGTAGTAGTTGCGTGCTGCTGTTGAATTGCATTCTGCATAAACGGCGGTGTTTGCGCGTGTGTGTATGCTGGTAGCGTTGCGTGGAACGACGTGGCCACCGCTGTCGAGATTATAATAACGGCAACGGTCCACGTGTCTCGGCAATTGCCGAACATACCAATGTGTGTGTGCGAGTCTATGAATGCAGCGCGTTAGCGTTAAAGAAATATAATGAAAAGATAATATAAATACTGATAAGAAAATAATAACAATTAAAAATAAGAAATTGGTTTTATCTCACCGATCTGATGACGGATAACTATAAATAATAATGAATAATAAAGGTTCAGTAGACGCGTGATTTACTACTGCGAAAGCGGTATTTATAAGAACACAGAACATGTAGTACCGAAACGCACGACACGACCTAATTCTCTTCACATATTAATATTATGTTTTTGTAAAAACGGCTGTTAATTAATTTTTTAAGTACTACGTCTGTCATTTGAAAATAGTAATCTTCACTATCACTTAACTGGATTTCACGTAACAGATTGATGTGAGAATAATTTTAGAGTTTTTTCACCCAATTTTTCATCCATATTTTGCAATGAACGATACTTTGGAAATAAAGTACAATATTCCTATACAAGCTTTTCTCTTATTTTTCATATTTCGCTTACTTTTAAAGAACATCTATGCACGAAGAAAGGACTGTTTCGATCAAAAACAGAAATTACTAATGGGTGATATTGATCATGTATGGGCCGCTTTACATTTAGTGATGCAGTGGTCCAAATCAGCAGCACTGCAACAATCATCAATGAGCTCATGTAGACCACTTACTTACTTACTTTCCATGTCCAGATATTCTATGCTTCAGCCCCATATGTAGCGATGTAAACTGCTTTATCGTTTGCTGCAATTAAATATTTTGCATCACATTTCTGATCCATCATTGAACACTGGAGGAAGTGGTCAAAGTTTTTTGTTTCCCCACAGTTGCACTTTCGTTTTGTGCTATGCCCCATGTTTTGAGGTTAACTTTACACTGTGTAGTTCTAGTTCTCAGTCTGTTGAGTGATCGCCAGACTTTCCAAGGTAAGTTATGACCAGGTGGCAAAAGTTCCTGTAACTTGCCTGAAGTGCTTGGTGCTTTCCACATCCTAGATGTTTCTGATTTGAGGTGAGCCAACAGAATTTGAGTTGATTTAATGAAGCTGTTTCTTGATTTTAATCGACTGGGAACATCATTATGTCCAAATAGTGGGTGTCTGCTATCCGTCATTTGTAATGCACTCTGATGCTCCCGCCACCTTACATCTAATCTCATGTGGCGTTATTCCCATCAGTGGGTAGATCTAATCTACTCTTGTTGGTTTTAGGCATCCTGTTACTATTCTCACTGTTTCATTCAGTGTGGTGTCTATTTGCTTTGAATGGCACGAGTTCTTCCATACTGGTTCAGCAAATTCGGCTGCAGAGAAACAAAGGGCTAATGCTGACACCCTTAATGTATGTGTTTGCACACCCCAACTGGATCAAATTAGCTTTCTGATTATATTATTTCTAGTTATCACCGTTCTTTTAATAGATGTACAATGCTTTTTGAATGTCAATGAGCGGTCAAAATATGTGCCAAGGTATTTCAGCGCATCAGTGGTACAGCTTTGTTCCTTTCCATGTGATATCCAGTTTCCTTCTCGCGTTCCTATTGTGTAGGTGGAAAGTGCAGACGTGTGTTTTATTTGGGTTAGGCTTCAGCTGATTTTCATCATAGTATTTCCCTTTGGCCTGCAAGGCGGTTTTCAGTGCTGTTTCAAACTGTTTCCCTTGAACCATAATTGCAGTATCATCAGTGTAAATAAATTCTCTAGTGCATGTGTTAATCGGTTGATCGTTTGTGTATATATTGTATAGTATGGGTGCTAGTACACTACCTTGGGGTAAACAATTTTTTGATTCCTCCATCAACTATTTTTTCAAAATAGTGTTACAAAAAAACGGCGACTTTGTAGCAACTACCTTGGATAGCTGGTAGCCCTTAATCAAGGCATATATCTTTTTTACTAGCAATCTGTGATTAACCGTGTCATATGCAGTCATTAAGTCCACAAAAGCTACTCGGGTAATCTTCTTTTTCAAAACCGTCTTCTGTGTTGGATCAAATTAAGTATCTTACTGTGGCATGATCTGCCATGTCTGAAACCAGGCTGCTCCATTATGAGCTTCTCATCATAATTTTCTACTCTACTTAAAATAAGCTGCTTAAAAATTTTAAATAAGCGGCAAAGTAATGATATTGGTCAAAAGTTTTTTGGATCATTAGTTCCTTTCCTTATTTTAGCTTTTCTCCAGATTTTTGGTACCTTCAGTAGTCTTGTGCATGTCTTCATCATATTTAAAAGCCACATTTTTACTTTTGGGCCAGTGTTTCATCTGCTCGCCTCGTATATCATCTAAACTGGTGACTTTATTTGATTTCATAAAGTTTATAACAGCATTCAGTTCGTTTATTCCAGAAGGTACTTCCAACAATTTATTTACATATTTTGTATCGACAGTTGTCAGCAGTTTTTGGCACGTGTCCTCTACCTTTTGACTTGCCATTTAAGATAAGTTGATGTGTAATTTCATTCGCTGTTACTGTTACTGGATTATTAGTTTCCTTTGGATCATTACTAAGATTCTTCAACATTTTCCATGCTCTGTGACTATTTTGTTTCATGTCCAAGTCTTCAATCATTTTACACCATTTGTCTTGTCTGGCCGTCACCACTGATTTCATTATCTTTTCTCCAGCTGCTATTGTGTCCTCTGAGAAGGAGCCATTGATAAATAATTTTCCATACTAATCCAACAGCAATTTAGGCTCTGTTGTTAGTTTGCAGACATATTCAGTTCTGCATCCTCTTGGTATGTATCTTTCTGAAACCGTTTGTACTAGCAGTGCAAATTTATTGTAATTCTTGGGAACAGCTTCAATTTCACTTATTCTGACATCTAAATCCTTACTAAATAATTCCCAATTAGCTTTTTTAAAGTTATATCGCCTTTCAAACCTGATTTATTCAGGCCAATTAAAGGTTCAACTACACATGGCATAGGACAATGTAGACCACGGATATAAGTAAAATTAATATTTTTATGGAATATTTGAATGCCAAACCTTCTGAAGACATTCAGATCAGGCTTGAAAGCTGTAGAAATAAAGTGGAAATAATATTATAGTGAGGAGAAAGGTTAAAGTAATTTAATGAGGACTGGCCCAAAAAACATGTGGCTAGAAATAAAATAAACAGCTTGAACTAAATAAGTAAATAAAGCAATAAAAAAGTGAACACAAATGCAGAACAGGTCTAGGTAAGCTATCTGTACAAAATTGTTAGAATGTATGTGTAGGCTAATATACACAAATATATATCAGTACCACAAAATATTTGACCATGTTGGAATAATATATAATAAATTTTATTGTGTGTGTAAACATGATATAATCAAGTGTAAACTACTACATAAATAAGTCAAAATTATAATAAATCTGTATCTTTTATATGCATATTTACCTACATATAATTTTTACAATAATTAATCATCTACATGATAATGCAAAATGTGTGATATGTTAAAATAAAATGAACATTTCACTTTTTACAGAAGATATGCGATGCATATTTACAATTCTGATATTTACATCTGGTATTAGTTCTCTTTTCATCAATTTCCAATTATTGTTCATTACTATCATACTATATATCTGAAATTGTTCCAGTTTATCTAATAGTTGGACAGTATTGGAAGATGGTCTCCCTCGTTTTTAATTTACTCTGAAGAACTAAACTTTAGGCTACTTTTTGACAGAATTTTAGTATGTCCAAAGTATTTGTTTATGTGAAGCGGGTCTAATTTTATATTCATTTAACTGTTTACAAATGCCATCTCAATGATATATATATATATGCAAAATCAATTTTGGCAAATGTATATATAATCCCAAAATCCACTTTGTCTACATATCTCAGTTTTTTGTTTATACAGCTTTCTAATTTCTGGGTTTTAAACAGATATATATTTACAATGTTTTTATCCCATCTTTTGAAATGATCTAACCGGTGAACAGAAATAAAATTTGATACATTGGTTACAACCTTATTATTGAACCATTAGTTACAATTACTTGTCCATCTAAACTTATAATGAAAACAGTAGCTTCTTGTCCCATTTTTCTTCATCTACCTGATATGGAGCAGATTTGTGTTAGAGAACCTATCCAAACAAATAGTTCCAATAGCTTATCTTTGTTTATGTAAATATTGGAATAAATTATACACACTAAAAAAAACTCTCAAACCAAACTAAATGGTTTGAACTGTGTGATAACTGCAGCTGGGAATCCAAAACTATTGTAAACTTAATTTCAGTAGAATCTTAGTTCATTATGTAACAGAAATAATTTTAGATTTACTATTTTTTTTTTTGTAGCTAGTGTCTCAATGTTTAATGAATACAAATCATTGACAGCTACTATATAGTTCTGATCTACCTACTTTTTGATCAGCTGAGCACTGCTCTGTTAATTTTACAAGCTTTGTTCATCTTTAAAGACATATTCTACTTGTATACAGTTTCAACACAGTGATAATTATCACATTATTTTCAGCAAGTTAAGACATTGTGCTGTCTATTTTGCAAACAATGTGGTTTTGTGTAATTTCCTTATATGTAGCTCAATTTTGCTGTGTGAACATAAGTTACTGTATATTCTGATACAGGTTTAAAATGTTTGTAGCACAATCAGTGATAATTATCACATTATTTTCAGCAAGTTACCACATTGTGCTGTCTATTTTGCAAACAATGTTGTGGTTTTGTGTAATTTCCTTATATGTAGCTCAATTTTGCTGTGTGAACATAAGTTACTGTATATTCTGATACAGTTTAAAATGTTTGTGGCACAATCAGTGATAATTATCACATTATTTTCAGCAAGTTACCACATTGTGCTGTCTATTTTGCAAACAATGTTGTGGTTTTGTGTAATTTCCTTATATGTAGCTCAATTTTGCTGTGTGAACATAAGTTACTGTATATTCTGATACAGGTTTAAAATGTTTGTGGCACAATAGTTAATGTACCTTTTTTTATTGTCTATCCAATTTTGTGTAGTGTCTATGATATGGTATGTATGTATTTGAAACAGAACCCTATTAACATCATATGTATGTTGTGGGCTTAATGACTTATTTCATTAATAATGTTTGTTTTAAGTAAATATGTAATTAATTTACCTGGTTTAATGGTTCACCTAATCTGAATTTGCTCCATTTCATATTAAGCCTGTTTATTGCTTGATATTATTCTGCCCATGCATATTTTTTGATAACTTCAAGGTAAATAAGATAGTACCATCTGCCCATTATTATGTCATTTATACTTTCCTTTTTTAATACCACCTTTATCTTTTGTGTGCATGATCCACTGATTGATGATAGGCTGCTAGTAACCTCCAACCATTTTTTTTCATCAAGAGCCACTGTTAATATAATTATTATATTGATTCACTATTTTTTACTCAGTACCTATTAAAAAACACTATTAATATAGAATTATTTAACTTTTATGATAGAATCTTCAGCACTCTACATCCTGAAGAGAATTTTTTTTTTTTTTAAATACACTATGTCAACTTTATTTCAATTATTAATAAATACAACATTTGTACAAATGGACACAAAAGTATAATAATTTCCATATAGTAATTGTATTATATATAAAATTAAAATTATAAAAGTGTATTACTAAAATAAAATAGCATACTGTAGTGCCCACAATTATGATTTTTTGGCCAAGTTTTCACCTTTTGGTCAGTTAAGTGGTTCAGATTATAAATTTGTAATGTTGGCCGCAATGTAATTATATAAATTAGACTCATTCAAAGAAGTAGGATCCACAGTAAGTTTTTCATGTTCTATTAGTAGCGTGTTGCTTGTTAATGGAAGGTCGGACAAAAAGGTATCTCTATTTTTGTATTTGGGACAGTACCAAATCTTTTGTTCAATATTATCTTCAATATTACATACCTCACAAACTCCACTTCTGATGATCCCCATCGCAAAATAACTAGGTGTACAACAGTTATGACAACTTCTTAATTTAACATATACAGAGACAAAATCTTTATGAAGGAGACCCAGAACTCTTGGAATTATGTTTTGAATAAAAGCATATTTTTATGTGTTAAAAAGTTTTTGCATTTGAAAAATGATTGATGATATCAAACATTTTCTTAAGCTCTAGTAACCTCCTTTGTAGTTTAAGATGCTTCTCAATGGCTGAAGTTAGGTCTGATATTGAGAGTTTTAACATACTCATTATGAATTCTGGATAATTGTAAAAGATCATTAGATTATTTTTCCTATGTAATCGAATAAAAGAGACCGCCTTGTGTCTGGCACACATTTCCATAAAAAGGATGAACATGCATATAGTATGTGGAACAACTAATGAGAATGTGGTAAAACAGGTTGCTGTATACCTCTTTTTAGAATGCTCAATAGAGCCATCAGTGTACATCATTTCATGGGCATTATACTTCATTACTGGTTCAACAATAAACTTTGCAATGTATTGAATGAACTAGTATTTACCTCTAATTTAAACTAGTATTTGTAACAACGTCTTATAAAAGCAGTCTAATGCTGTTTGGACTAAACTTATATCATGTAGTTAGTTATTACTACAAAGGTGTGGAAGTAAATTTTTACTAATTCAGTATTTATTATTCCAAGCTTTGTACATATTTGTAAGTTGTTTGTTATGTGAGGGTAACACTGTCTGACTCTTAAAGTAAAATTTATTAGATATAAATGTCTGTTTTAACAAAAAAGGAAGGTTTTGCCGCTTCTGTCTGTTGGAGCGCATGGCACCGAAACATATGTGGAGGGCAGCATTCCGCATCAGATGTATTTTTTGCTGTGTTATTAAAAGTAATGAATGGCATGAAATAATGTATGAGCACCACATTTATTTCTGAAATGTCTCACAGCACATGGGGGCTTTTCCTATGGCCAAATTAATTTCATCAGGAATACCAGAGGAAGTTAAAACTAAGTCCCAAGTTATTAAGAGTATTGCCCAAATTTGCTGATGGGTGCAGTTTGTTCAATATTTACAATATATAGACTATAGTTATTAATGGATTGTAATATTTTGGTATCTTCATGGTTAACTTGTATCACTTTCTAAGCTGGATGAAGACAAAGTTTCAGGATTAAAACCAGATATTTCTTTACTCTGTGGTATGTGACTTTTTGAGGTGGCGTTGTATAAACAGCCACTACCTTAACATTCTTTTTCTTCTTCTTATTCTTCATGTCGGGTGAAGCAGCTTACAGTATGGATTTCCAATAATCCAAGAAATCAATTATATTGCCTTCCAGTTTCATGACGTCTTCAAAACTGCATTTAACTGGACATGCCTTACACGAGAACAAGTGAGCGATAGACTGCTCCTCATTACACATACATAATGAACTTTCTGAAATTCGCCATTTTTTCACATTATCTCAGGTTCATCCAACTTGTGTCTGTGCAATCTGTTGAGAGATTTCCATCGAGCATAGTTTAGGTCTGTGTTTATGGAAAACTTCTCTGTAGGTTTAAGCCATGGCTCCGTTTTCCACTCTTGGCATTCTGTTTCCCAAGTGTTAAGTCGTGTAATTTCGGGTTTAACATTAATTTTCATAAAACTTTTATGGGACTTCAGTCTTCTTTGTTGTTGTATATAACCATATAGCATATGGCGGTCTTTGGTTTCTTGAATCATTTTTTCTACTTCTACCGCAATACGACGTCTTATTGGGGTGGTGCTATTCCTGTAAGAGCTCTCATTTTTGCGATAGGAGGCTTTTAACTTACATATTATAAATGTTAATATTTACAAAATTAAACAAAGTCGTGTGGTTTTAGTCATTTCAAACAGCGGTTGTTATCATCGCCATTTAACAGTTGTTTTGCTTCAACATTGGGATTTCAAGCGGTGTTGATGTGTTTTTGTGAAATCGTATATTACTTCACATACAAACTTTACTCTGAGATTATGATTGATGTCATCATTATCCATATTCATTCATAATGGTTTAAATGTAATGTATACTCGCTCGGTAATGTGGAAAATATAATTTACTTTTACTTCTATAGTATAATACATACTCAGATTATTTTAATATCATGAGTCGGATTAAATTTTCACAAATATTTGTATGTTTGTGTGAACAATTAAACAATGCCAAATTCTGTTAAAACCAGGTTTTGTGTGTATATAAAAGTATATATAGGCATACATACAAGTGTGTGTGTTGTGTGTTTGTTTGTATGAACTGCAAATGTGCCCATTTTAAAATATAAAAATTATTCCTTTACTTTTAAACTATTCGGACACTTTTAATTATGTTACTAATAAAAAAATTACGTGTGTAATTTTTCTATGCTGTAATAAAATTAGTTTTACTGTCTACACACTGTTGTGATAATTGCAATTTTTAAAAATGTGATTTTACCAAAAATACTATTACATCTATATTGTCTTAGATATTTTGACACACTATTTCGTATCAAATAATGAATTTGATTTGTTAATCCTTAGTAACCTTTTCAATTGCGATGTCCACTATAGGGTACTTGAAATTGTAATGCTAACAACATTTTTTATTTTCCGGTCGATGTAAAATGTCTCGATTTTGAAAATATTTATATGAATACACCAAAAATTATCAACAGTTAACCTAACTTATATAAAATTTACAATTTTTGTGTCAAAATTTTATAATGTATAACTGAAATGTTAATTATAAACTGAATGGGAAATATTTTGTTAAAATTGCGACTATTGTAAAAATAAACATCTACACAAATCATTATAATTAATTATTTATAGCGAATTTCATATATGACAATATGATTTTTATGCGTGTTACAATGGAACTTTTCTATTTGGATAAATTGTTAAAAATAGTTTGAACGAATTATTATTATATATGAAATTGCAGTGAAATTTTCTTTAAATATTCTGCCTATTTTTATCATTTTTGTCAAAAATATTTATTTTTATAACTTTCAAAAATGTCACATTTAGTTGATGTGATGTCATTGATGAACACATATATTTGAATTATTTTAGTGATTTGAAATTAATGAACATGTGTAATAAATAATAATAACAATAATGAATTATATAATTAATTTCATATATACTCGAAATTTTAAACCATAGTATTTTTATTATTATTATCAGACAGTAAAGTTCAACATGATAAAAACTTTCGATTATGAATTAGGAACATATTTATCGAACATTGTGTTTTTAGGAATTTATAAAATCAAGTTACTTAAGAACTTCAAAATCATACGTTTGTAGGTGAAATAGCTACGACTAGCAAATAAATGTGAAATAAATATGGAAACACGTGTAATGCATACAAATAAATTAAAGATATAATAAATAAATAATTAAAATAATTCCTAATTACTTATTATTTAAAAATAAATTTAGAAACAAAGAATTAAAAACCACTACATTATAGTCATGAATTAAAATGCATAATGTATATCAAGTATTAGGAGATAATATTTGAAAACAACCTAAAATTATATAACATCCATAATGTAAAATATAAAATGAGCAAATTCATATACATTTTTAATAACCTATATAATAATAAAATATATCTAATAAAACTAGTTGACTGTTCTTAATAAATACATTATAATACAGTACAAAAGTATGCATTTTGTTTCGTTTAATTTAAATATGTATCACCAAGGAAGCAATCAAGAAATACTGTTCGATATAATAAAAATTGAATTATACTATATAAATCTATAATAATCCCAAATATAACATATAGTAGTAGTATTTATTATGACATGTTGGAAACCATAAAAACTATCAAAAATATTAAAATATGTGCAATTAGAATAACGGATTAATGTGCAAATACTTCCAAAATTTAAATGAAATAATTTAAAATAAATGTGTATTAAAATATATTTTTAAAAATGCAAAACTCTAAACTGTAATAGGCATATGTGATTTTTCGGTCATAGTTTATCATATACTGCAATTATGCAATTATAAAAAGATTTTATTAGATAATATATGGAAGAGCCAGTAAGTGATAAATTTTAGAATTCTATAATTTAACTATATTAAAGATAAACAATAGAGAAAACTAGAATGTGTTACTTAATTTAATAATATAAAAATTTACATCATATAGTAAAACTATTGTTGGGAAATACTAATAATAAATTATAATAATGTTAAATTAAGGAAAATTATTAAATATTAAGATGTAAACTTAGTACATATTTATTAAGATTTATATATTACAGAAATATTAAACTCGCTTTGACTGTCACATTAAATTTGATAGTATAAAATGTAATAAATTGCATAAATATATTTATTTGAAAAAACAACACGGAAAAATATTAGTAAATGAATCATGCATGGTTAAATATGTATGTATATTTTCAAGTCCTGTGTGCCCATGGATTGCTACAAATAAATAACAAGAAAACACATTCTTACACAAAAAATTCTCAGTTTCACATTTGTATGGGAGTGTGGAATAAGATAGAGAAAAAAAAAGTAATATGTAAATCGGCCTGTGGTTTTTCTGACGCCGCTATCACTTCGTTGCTTATGAACAATGCTGTGTCATCAGCGAATGCTGCAACCTCAATGTTAGGTTCAACTGGAAGGTCATGTGTGTACAAGAGAAATGGAATTAGGCCCAAAACAGAACCCTGTGGAACGCTAGCCTCAGCAGGATAAAATTCAGATTCATCATCATCGAGTTTAATTTGGAAGAAATGATTTTTTTTTTTAAAGTAATCCCTCATGCCATACACGATCAAAGGCCTGGCTAACATCTAGGAATGCTGCAGAACAATACTGTTTCCTGTCGAAACAATTATGTATTTCTGCGCTCTATGAATTGGCTCTACCATAGGGATGAAACCCAAACTGGTAGTCTGGAATTGTACCTTGCAGCGATTCCATTAACGCTTTCAGTCATGCTGCTTGGTTTTTTGATGCAAAAATTTTTTTTGTTTTAATTTTGTCTAGTTACATTAAAATAAACTATTTTAAAGGTTTTTTTTGCGAAATTTAGCCCCATGATGACTGAGAAGGGGACTGTGCCCAATTGGGAACAAAAGTACTTAATGGTTGTTTCTCATACAAGCAGTTGACTACGAATACCTTATATACAGTCTACAAAAATATACTTGAAATATCAGTAGACAGGTTTAGTGCAGCCTACAATGTCAATACAGGTAGAAATATTTTAGAACCCTGTAAAAATTGCACATTTTCATACAATTTCTTGTAAAATTTAATTTTTTGAAGTGAAATTTATTTTAATTTAGTTATTAAAACAGATCAAATAGTTACACGTGTACATATTTAATGAATTAATATGTACAAAAACATTCATAATATAATCCTAAAAATATAAAAAAATATTCAAATTTGCCAAAAAAAAATTGACCAATTACTCAGCATATTGCTAAATAATACTAGAAAAAACGCCAAAACATTACGAATAATAAAATTTAACAAAACAGTTCTTATTTTTTTTTAAGCACAGGTGGATATTGCACTTTGAGCACATCCACCTGCTCTTTCCATTACAATGTGGAAGTTTGCACCGCACCTTGGTGTTTGAATGTTTTAGAAAGTGACTAAATTTGTCAGATTGGACTGCTTCTGTTGGTCTTTTCTCAATTTGTTGTTTAATTACAGTATTATCTATATAACTATTAGATGGCCGTCCTGTTCGTTGAAGTTCAAGGATGGTTTTTACGGCGAGAAAAATTCGAAAAAAAAATTTAGGGAGGTTAGGGGTTGAAGGGTAAATTATTTAAATTTCGATTTTGGAAAAATTTCGTTAGAATCGATTTGGTAGATATTAAAATGACCGATACGAAACAGAAAACCGTTTTTCGTTACAATCGATAGGTGTCGAGCTACGAATTTTTGAAAATCGATGACCTGCCACTTTAGCAAGGCATAGCGAGCGACGTAAACATTTTAAAACGATTCCGACTTTACAAATAGTCGTTACTATATAAGATCTATCGGATGAAATGAAAAAATCGCGAAAAAAAATTTCTAACCCGATCCGAAAATTTCAAAAGGGGGGGTGTGACTGCGATTTTTTTCGAAATTTCGGTTTTTTCGCAATAATTCGCGAACGATTCGAAATTTTGGAAATAGTGTTTTAATGAAAGTTATTCATCATTAAAAGACGCGTCTAACGATGGTATTGCCGTATTTTTATATCGAATAATCGCCGAGAAAATCGGGCTTAAAGGGTTTTGGGGTTTTGGGCCCTTTTTTAAGCCTCTATGGTAGCTAAAGGGTTTGGGTTGGTCTTAAAAGAAAGTAGACGTGGAGATCTATAATCTATGTTATTAGATAAATGTCTTAAAAATTAACCGGTATCGAGAAATCGCGAGTTGAAAATTTCATTTTCGATTTTTAAAAATTCTGCCAGCGATTTTTGGCCATGCGATACTACAATGCATTTAGCACGGGCCAATGTTAATTATATATATAATCGTCGAAATTTAAAAAAAAGATTCAGGGTAGCTCGACACCTATCGATCGTAACGAAAAACGCATGGACCAATTTGGCCAATGTTTTTTTTAAAATGTTCGTTGAAGTTCAAGGATTGTTTTTACGGCGAGAAAAATTCGTAAAAAATTTCAGGGAAAAATTCTGCCGGCGATTTTTGGCCGGCCGATACTACAATGCATTTAGCACGGGCCAATGTTAATTATATATATATATATAATCGTTGAAATTAAAAAAAAAAGATTCAGGGTAGCTCGACACCTATCGATCGTAACGAAAAACGCATGGACCAATTTGGGCAATTTTTTTTTTAAATGTTCGTTGAAGTTCAAGGATTGTTTTTACGGCGAGAAAAATTCGTAAAAAATTTCAGGGTGGTTGGGGGTTGAAGGGGGGTAAATATATGTATTTATAGCCAGTTATTTTACATTTACTTTTATATATGATATTCTTTTTAATTTTAGAAGAAATAATTGGCTATTACTGAATCGTGTTCGTGTTTATAAGGTTTTTAAAACTTTTAATTGTCTAACATTCATTTTTTCGTGCTGTCATTTTTTCATATAATACATCTCGCGTTCCGAAACTCTTTGGTCGGCTTCGCGATATTATTTATTTTGTTTTAAAATGCATCAGTTTTCACGTCATTAATTCGTATATCGTGTTTTGTGCAGAGTGTTTAGTTACCTATGATCAATATTTGATATGCCTCCTATAAGACGAAGCAATTTAGGTAGAAGAACTAGAAATGCTACAAACCAAGTTAATTACCGATGTAAAAGAATTTGGATATCACAAATGCGTGGAGCGCGAGCGCGACATTCAAATTTGAATCGAGCTGCTTTCAGTTACGATGTGTCAATTGACTACAGTAATTACCAATGTGTTGTTATTTGTCCTATGAACTCGATTTGCTCACATTGTAAGGCATTGAAATACAAAAACGAAGCCAATGGATTGTGTTGCGCAAATGGTAAAGTTAAATTGATACCATTGGATCCACCACCAGAGCCATTGTACTCATTGGTTTCAGGAATAGGAACAAATTCCATACACTTTTTGAAAAATATCAAACAATATAACAATTGCTTTCAAGTGTAAAGGAGAAGATGTTCTCATACCGAGCATCCCAATGATTCCGACTGATGTGCCATTTGAGTTTAAACGACTACAGTTTCCAGTGCGGCTTGCTTTTGCTATGACCATAAACAAGTCCCAGAGGCAATCATTAAGTGTTTGTGGTATTAATTTGGAAAACCCATTTTTCTCACATGGTCAATTGTATGTTGCCTGTTCCCGTGTTGGAAAACCATCAGATTTGTTTGTCTATGCGTCAGGTAATCAAACGAAAAACATCGTATATCACAAAGCACTACAATGAAAATAAAGCTGATTTTTGTTAATAATTATGATTCACATGATTAACAATAAATCGATCTATCGGATGAAACGAAAAAACAGCGTTTCAGCTAATAAATTTATACATTTATTGATTGTGGGGCGATACGAAGTTCGCCGGGTCAGCTAGTATGTTTATAAAATTGTAATAATATACACAGTAATAGAAAGGATAAATAATAAAACTAAACTTATCAGCTATTTTGTACGGAAACTATTGAAACAGTTCCGATCTGGTGTAAATCACAAGTTGATATTACACTTCAAGCAACCAACTTTAGTTTGTCCTGTTGTGCAATTCTTGCATCGGTTCTTTGTTGTGTATGTTGGAAAATGTCCATCCTGATCGAGTCTAATAGCATCGGATGGTCTTCTTGCTGATGGGTTCTTAATTGTTTTAATACTGCTATCTTTCGTGGGTCTTCCACATTTTGACTGCATAATTTTTTCGAATATCAAAAATCTAAATTCTTTCAAACTGCTGTGTTTTTATCATCATAGACATCACCGTAATCTCTTCTATATAACAGCCACGCATTGTTAACAGCTACGTCCAATAACTGAGAGTACATTGTCATATACCATCGGCGTGTCTTCAATCGTGTTCGGTATAAGCTAACAAGCATATCGGAAAGGTCAACTCCACCCATATGCTTGTTATATTGCTTGACAATTTCTGGACATAGAACATCAATTTTCTTTTGTTCTAGTCTACTATAACGCTGTACATTAGACGTTGTACTGCCATCTACATATTAACTGACTAATGTGACACATTTGTTGTCAGTCCACTTAACAACACACAGTTTGCTGTTGTTATCTACCATTTGATCATGACTTCCTCGTCCTTTCTTCAATAATTCTTTGTCGCTCAATAAGGTGCAATTACTTAATCTGTTGGCCCGTATTGTTCCCAAAGAAAGAATTCCCATTTCCATTCGAAGATATTGGACAAGTCTTAAAAATGTAAAGAAGTTGTCAAAATAAACAAATGACACTGGGATTTGAATACTTTTTGACAAAGCCAAAACTATTTTCTCTCCTAAACCAAAGGTTTCTTCAGTTTTCGTTAAATTTACGCGATCAAACGTGCTTTCCTCACCATAAAGAAGAAAGTCATAAACTAAACCGCTTATTCCACTTCTAACAAAAACTTAATTCCCCACTTTGTAGGTTTGCATTTCATATATTGCCGTCTAGATCCAGCATGAGTTCCTTTGAATGGTACCATCATTTCATCTATGCTATATTTACCTTCTTCATCAATTTTCAGAAAATTTCGTCTGAGTGTATCTAATACAGGCTGCATTTTATATCTATCTATCCGTTCCGTCATCGTTCACATTATCATTGAAATGGAAAAAGCTAATCAATTGATCATAACGTTTTCTTGGCATCACGTCGGCGATAACACTATACCTGCTCCACTGTGCCCAATAATCTTTATATGAAGGCATTTTTACAATGCCCATTATCATGTGGGTGCCAATAAAATTCCATAATTCTTGTAAAGTGATATTTACAGATTTGCCAGTTTTTTGGACAGAATATAGATTTGTCTGATAAACTATACTGTTCATTAGGTCGCCGTCAAAAAACAATTTAAAATATTCAAGAGGGGATAGAATTGAGTGCCGTTTAGAGTATTCTAAAATCAGAATATCAACGGTATGAAAATAGTCCACTCTTTCCCAGTGATACGATAACCGTATTTTTTTATCTTTTTTCTTATATTTTTTTATTGGTTGTTTTCGTTTCAGTTTTGAAATACAAAACGAGGTTGACTATTGTGGCGATTTAGAAAGTCTAAGTGAATCATGAATAATTGAACCATCAATATTGGAAATCAAATTTTCTACTAATGATTCATGGAGTTCAAATTCATCGGATGATGAATCTGAAAAATCTGAAGTTGAAGGAGGCATCATGAGAGCTAACAGAAAATCTTCATTGTTCTTCAGAAATTTACTCATCTAATAGGGAAAAAAAACTAAATAAATTTGGTAATCAAAAACCTAATAAAATTGTACAAAAAATATAGATAGCGATATATTTTGAAAGATACATAAAAAAGCAATATTTTTGTGCTATCAGTCACGATGTATCTTTGAAGATACAGTAAGATTTTTTCATAAATAACAGTTGTAACGAATGTAAATTAATATACGATGTAATAATTACTTACTTTAAGGTTTAAACTTTGTGGAAAATAAAAAAGTAACTTAAAATCAACAAAAGTTTCGGGAAAAAACGCTAAACTACAACAAATATTCTGCAACACGTGTTTATACATGAAATAATGAGAGGCTTGCTACAATTGTCGCAATTATATTACTTCACTTTACTAATAGATTGCAGTACCTCCTGGATAGTTTTCAGTGATGTATCCCTTAGTGCACATTGCGACTAATAACATATATTAGCATTATAAGACATAAAACAGAAGTTTGAAATGTGTGTATCTTCAAATGCACATTGCAAACTATAGGGTTATCATTACATTATGAATATTTATTGGGAGCAACTACAATTCGTGAAATAGTGCAAACTACTTGTGAAGAAATATGGATGTATGTTCAACCTTTATACATGACTGTTGGTTACGTATCGCTAAAGAATTTAATGAAAGAACTAATTTTCCAAATTGTATCGGAGCTGTTGATGGTAAACATATACAAATGTGTAAGGCCGATGGAAGTGGTTCTTTGTTTTTTTAATTACAAAACTTTTTTTTCTGTTGTTTTAATGGCGGTTGTGGATGCAGATTACTGTTTCATTAATGTTGACATAGGTGCCTATGCGGTTGCAAGGGATTCTAATATATTTAAACAGACTAATTTAAAAAAAAAAATTAGAAGCAGACCAGTTAAATATACCAATCTTAACGACACTACCTGAAGATGAACAAGGAGAACCGATGCCATTTGTTATTGTGGGTGATGAAGCATTCACTTTATCAGAAAATATACAACGGCCATATCCACATCGAAATTTAACTACAGCTCAGCAAGTATTCAATTGCAGATTAACCAAAGCAAGAAGAATTGTAGAATGCACATTTGGCATACTCTGTAGTAAATGGAGAATTTTTAACAGGCCTATCGACGTGCATCCTGATTTTTGTGATATTATTGTAAAAGTTTGTTGCATATTGCATAACTTCATTTGAAAAAGAGATGGAATATAATTTGAAGACATTTTGCACAAATGTCCTCTTCAAAGAGTTCAGCCAGTTGGAGACCTAGAAGTGTTACAAAAGGAACAGCTGTGAGGGATTATTTAACAAAATATTTTATTTCTTCTATGGGAAGTTTATCTTGGCAATATGATAAAATTAAAAAAAAATTATTCCATGTATAATGCGTGTACCTTATATAATATATTTACTAAAATTGTGTTACCTCTTTTTATTTGTTGCTCTTTATTTAAATCGTCCCAGTTTGCACAACAGATTCACACACTTCAACCCATAATTTTTCTTTTGCATTTTTATCGCTGTATTCCACCTCAGATTTAGTATACAGGGCTGGTCTTTTCTCTACTTCAATAATTAACTTTTCGGTATCAAAATATTCAAATGACATATTTATTATTATTTTTAATCTAAATCTTTTTTATGACAAAAAAATTAACACAACCACATGTATGAACAGTACAACAATAGCACGACAACTAGCTGACAGAACAGGTTTTTATCGTCAGAAGCGGTTGTTTACCCGCCCATGATATCTGTTTTCATGTTGCGGTTTTAAAACCTCTGCCTTTAGTTGGCCGCCAGTGTGGTTACATTCACTTAAATCTCTGCATTTTAAAAAAGCAGTTAAATAACCGCTGTGGTCAGGCGGTTAGAAAATCTCTCGTGCGCGCCTGGCCTTATTGATTATGCAATTTATACAACAAAACATCACACCATAATAAATTAACGTTCCGCTTGCAAACCAAATATTTCTGATATTCCAATGAGAAATGTACTTCTTTTAAATGATAGTTATAAATAACTTTAAACAAAATGTAGAATAACTATTAATTCAAAGTAGTTCCTGTTCTTGTTTAAAGAGATAATTAACAAAAAAGTAAATAAACAAAGAGTAAATATTAAAACAAAATGACTTATAGGTAAATGCACATAGTATGAAACGCTAATTTAACACGTATAGATTACACAAAACACACAATTGAAATATTATTTGAAAACTGCAGCGGTCTGTTCTTTCAGATTAAGTAGTACATAAGTGCTTAATATGAAATATATATTTAAAGTTCAGCACCTGCCTGTCGATTTCGGACTTCCTTTGTGGTAGTGTTTGGTAATTTGGATTCGTTTGCATTTCTTGGAAGTCTCTAATCTTGATCTCTGATTCAGACTGTATCTCCTTTATTACATTTAGAACACAGGTAATAGAAGGAGATACATGATAAAATTGCTGATTATAGTCCAAATGAAATGATTCAGGCCCATTTGTCGTCCTTGGACTCGTTGATGGCTCAGACGCCCACATCTGAGGAGGAAAAGGTGATGTATGGCAAATATAATTTGCAAATATATAATCTCTAAATATCATGGCTGAAGGATTTGGTGGTTGTCTAGCTATCTGCAGAAACTGTAGTAAACGTGATTTTGAGGCAAGAATTCCAGGCTGAAAAATCGTTTCAACCATTGTCCCACTTCTGAACCTGTCATATAATCGCTCCTTAGATTCCTGACTTCAACTATTTTTCTATACCATGCTTGACCTAAGTGGAACCAGCAACCGTATATTTCGCACTCTGGGAAAATTGTGGTAACTGCATTTTGAACCGTCTTCTCAAAATCCAATGTAATTTTTCTTGGATTCAGATAGATGTTCATCGACAACGCAATTCTTTTTAGGAACGACCACATTTCTGTGTACGTTCCTTGCCCTTTTCTTGGAAGAAAACAGTACACTAATGGAATATACAAATAATTTTTGTATCCGTGAATGGTGTATAGCTGAGAGAAATATTTCGGTCCATATTTGAATGTACCATCGGCGAATATTTCTACAGACGAATCTGCCAAGATTCTCACGTTGGCGTAACATGTGACGATAGCAATCTTATGATTTTCATCCACATATAAGAAGCCTTGATTTTTGTAAGTGCGAAAGGTACTTTGCATACTGCATAATTGTTGTACAGCTTGTATCAAGGACAATGGCCGATTCCCGATTGTCGATGTTCGAGCATAACGAATTGAACGCCACAAATGTTCTATATCTCGCATTCGTAAAGTGTTACATTCTCTTATTTCTGAAATCATAAAGAAACAGATATTTTTAAAAATCTCAATAAATTTATATACAAATATTGTTGACAAATTTTATTTTTATTTATCGGGTTGTATAGATATACATTTATTTATATGTGCGTATATGCACATACGTGTATATATATAAACAAAATAAAAACTTTAATCACTTAAAAATTTTTTATATTTGCGCGAATCTTTTCGACCATCGTCAAGCGTGTATGTGCATATCCACATATATGTACTGTGTGAAGGTTTAGTTTACTAAGAAATATCATAATTGTTGATATAATTCATTTTAGATCTAGATAAA
The DNA here is from genome assembly GCA_032883995.1 of Coronaproctus castanopsis. Classification (NCBI taxonomy): domain Eukaryota; kingdom Metazoa; phylum Arthropoda; class Insecta; order Hemiptera; family Monophlebidae; genus Coronaproctus; species Coronaproctus castanopsis. The sequence continues at coordinate 73,827,486 of CM065052.1, read as the reverse complement.
AAGAAAACTTTGAAAGATTGTGTTCGAAATTTGTAACCTAATTTAAGTTTTTAGCATATCTAAAGCGAACGGATTTGGGTTTTATTCAACGCATATACGATTATTATTTTAGTTATTAAAAATTCACTTTGAATGTAGCAAAAATATGTTTATCTTCGAAACATAGAACAAAAACTTGTATTGTTAACTGATCTTATTGTAAAAAAAAATTAAATCTTTATGTCAAATTGTATAATAAAAAAACCAAGATGTTTTTAGAAGATTTTATAAAATGTACCTTGTCGAATTAATTGATTTGGGTTTTTCCGCAAATCCTGTACACCTCTTTCTTTAACAGTTTGACGAATCTATAATTTAAACATTAAAATTACTTCAATATTTCATAAATGAAATTTGGTTTATCACTTATATTTGTATATTTTTAATTCGAATTGCATAAATATTATCGTACTTTTTTGGAAAACTTTAACCTTTCAGTCACGATGCGCTATATGATACATAAAATTTTAATGCTAAAATGATTATATATTTTCTGCTTATTTATATAAACACGTTCAAAATTGTCTAGAATTATCTAAGAAGCAGTGTTATATAATAAACACCGTGTATAAAATTACTAATTTTTTGTTTAAATTTTGTGTGACTGAACGGGTCAATTAATAAATTTTTAATTGAAAAATTATCATCATGTACTTACCGTTGACTTCTCTATGTTGTGTTCAGTTAACATTTCGTGACTGTGTGGCCTGTCACTAACCCAAAATATTTCGGTGATTTCGAGATTCGTTTTCAATGCAATATTACATGTGGGATAAGCAAAAATCCATGATAAATAGGAATCTGTGCATCGATCAAGCCCTAATTAAATTATTATAAAAAATACATTTCCCCCTTTATTACATTTATTTATGATTATTGACATGCTAAAATGAAAATTTTATAATTAATCAAACACAAACTCCTTTTACATTAATACAAAATTTTAATATTGCTCTAACGTTAAATTAAACCGACGTTTATAAACAACCAAACCTAAAGCAATAACGTTAAATATTAAATAACCTTCAACAACATAAATTCATAGTTTTCGGAATCCCTAATTTAATCCTGTAGTGTCATCGAATAGGAAATAGTGTAACATCCCAAAACCTTGAGGTGAGACACATTCATTAAATTTAGTAGCATCTTGTGTAGCTTGAAGTCGCACATAATTTTCGAAAGTTTCCATGGATGCCGACATAATATGGCTTGTTATTTTCTGTTTCTTTTCTTCTCCGCCTATACTTATAGTTGAGCCATCTAAATATGTGTATAAATGTAAGTGAAAATTTTTTATTATATATAAGAACATTCTATTAATCATTGTAGCAGAAGCAATAGCACGTCTATCTAAATGAGATCTTTCTCCATGTTTTATATAACTGCAAAATGTCCTTGCATAATCCATCATTAGTTCCCATACTCTAGATTGTCCTTTTATTTTGACTCTATTATATTTGATTTTAGTCTGGTACCCAGTATAATGTTGTTTACGATAATAATCATATTTTCTTTTCCTTATATGCTCTTTTTGGACTTTTGTGGTGATTAGCTCTTTCAATTCCATAGTTTTGAAAAATGCGGCTATCCACTCTATGCAGTTTGTTGATATTACCTTACTATTGGTTCTATATAAATTAGCCATTTCAGAGTAAGCTAATGCTGACAATGTTGATTTTTTTCCTTAATTGGACAATATGTTTGCTTCCCTCTTGTCAGTATTTCGGAATTTTGATTTAACGCCTGAACTATTGTGTGTTCGACACAAGAGTGTATATCTTGATAGTGTTTCGATAAAAATATCATTATCATGGAATAAACATCGAGCTGGAAAATTCCCAGTAATTTCATTAAAAGGAAAATTTCTAATATCACTTTTCCATACCATATTTTGCACAATATATGGTCCTATTATTATATCTGAATTTTTGGTATTTCTGTTATATGAATGTGCTCTCAATACTGATTCAACAACTTTTGGTGTTGGTGTTCCATAACCTATACAGATATAGTGCACTAATCACTGCAAGAGAACTTGTTAACTCTGGTGGTGGACATGGATATGGAATTTCAACCTTTTCAGAATTTAATAAATTTCCTTTGTGTATTAAGCATGCTACTAAGAGTGTGTTGGGTTTGTAAGTGAATGTGTCATTATTAATCATTGATTTTCATCGTTATAACTTATTACAAATTTTTATTTATATGGGAACTGTTATTACTGAAAAAACTAAACTATTAAATTATTATTTTTTATAATTAATTCATTAATAAATATATAATAGTTTTTTAATATAAAATAAAATATGTCATTTATAAATACTTAATTTTTTTATTTTTTATTAATAATAATAATAATAGTTTATACGAGCATTTATCCATACGCCTATGATTTTTTTTGTGTAAACCATGCTCGTATTTTTTTCATGCAACGTTTCGAAAACACTTAAGAGTTCGGTTTACACCGAAAAAAATTAATGAAATTAGCTAGGCAAAGATTAATTTCAAATTAGGAATTGTAGGCAATTTGTCACGATTTTATTCATTTCAGCTTTGTGTACAATTTTTTAGACACGGCATCACCTCATGTCTTAAAATATACTCATATCAATATAAAATAGGGTTAATGACGTACGCTGCGCATAGAAAAAAATAGCCTATATTACCATTCGTTTATTAGTTATTACAAAAATAATGCATTGAGTCAACTTTAATTTATTTTTTCTTTTAATTTTGTACGCTGGATACAGATAGTAATTATTAGAAAAAATTATGTACTTAAAAAGGAAGAATATGGGATTTTTTCCTGATAATTTTCTAATAGATTATAAAAGGTTTCTGGAACATCCGATACCTTAAATTAAAACGGTGCTCGAGATTTAATATTTTAATTACAGTTACCAGCATATTTGCCGTAAAGAGCAAATTTGTAAGCTTGCAATATTCGTTCGAATAACAATCGGGCTGTTCGGAGTCAAGGCCCAAATTTCCAAAGCGTTGTTTCTATATAGGTTATTTTAAATTAATCAATACATTACATGTATGTAAAATATTTCATCCAAATCTATTATTACTCAGATGTCCTATATATATATATATATATATATATAATATAGGGATAATCCCGACGTCGTGATCGCCAATTTATTACGAAATGGACCTACGACGCCTTTTATTTCATAACAATTGATAAAAGAATTATGTGATCGCGGTCGCCAGTGCCTAACCTGGACTGCTTGTAGAACTCGCAGCCGGTGACACTACAATATATATATATATATATATATATATATATATATATATATATATATATCGACTAGAACTTAATGTCTATTACAAATGATTTTAATTTATATATTATTACACATTTTAAATATCAACGAATATGATTTTAAAAAAAAAAGAAAACAATTACTTATATTATACAGTTGCTAAGCCACACAAATTATTCACGGACATATAATAAATTCAATAAAGCAATATAAAATAACAAATCATAAAAAACGTACGACCTGTGGTACCACAGTCTCCACTGCTGCTGCTTCCGGATGGGCTGAACGAAGGTGTATCCAATTATGATTGCTATCGTCCTAATTTTGTACTTATGGTGTATTATTTAATTATTAATCCGCAAATCTTTTAAAACTAATTTTTTTATTATGACTAAAATTTATTCATATTAAGCGGATGTACCGATTTGCAAGATGACGATTCGAAAAGATCGACCTTCTAATTTTGTATATGGTATCGATCGCGTCATGTACGAACGGTTCTCTTGACTAGACTCTCTCTCTCTCTCTTACGAAGATATGTAATATAAATTAAATTATCGATCGAATATAACGACGAACTTTTATCTCATAATACGAATTATATCGATGATCATACGATGTTTTCGTTGTTTGTTCTACACATGTTCTTATCTTCAAAATTCCCTCCAGGCGAAGGTATTATCCTTATTTTAACGTTATTATAATTATGATTGCTGTAGGTATTACTATCATTATTTTAATTGTTGAAATACTGAGAAACTTTACGATACGAATTTATCTATTTTGACGATCTAAATCATCTTCCAATGGAAATAACCTTTATCTAACCCATTAATTTCTCTACATGAATATTTTATACGTATATATTATATTCAGATTAATTATTATCAATTTTAATTTTATATTTATTTTATTTATTATTTTCTTCGGTATCCCCATTCTATTAAATCGTCATTATATATATATATATATATATATATATATATATATATATATATATATATATATATATATATATATATATATATATATATATATTATTACGAAATGGACCGTCGTGGTGGCCAATTTATTAATAAATAGACCGCATTCCGTAATTGATGATTACGAAATGTCCTATATTCCGTAATTGATGATAAAAGAATTATATGATCGCGGTCGCCAGTGCCTAACCCGGACTCTGCTTGTAGAACTTGCAGCCGGTGATACTACAATATATATCGACTAGATCTAGAATTTAATTTCCATTACAAATGATTTTAATTTATACATTGTTACACATTTTAAGTATCAACGAATATGATTTTTTAAAAAAAGAAAACAAATACTTATATTATACAGTTGCTAAGCCACACAAATTATTCACAGACATATAATAAATTCAATAAAGCAATATAAAATAACAAATCATAAAAAACGTACAACCTGTGGTACCACAGTCTCCACTGCTGCTGCTTCCGGATGGGCTGATGTTTCCTGATCGTACTCCGTATGTTTTTAACGATTCTACGATTTTCGTAAATGAGAGCGTAAAAATATTATTTTAAATTTTATCCAAATACAGTCTTATTTTATTCGCCGTTATTTATTTGATGTATTGTAAGTATAACTCCGTATTTGTCTGACTAGAGAAAATTTTTTCTTTTTACATAATAATTTTAATAGTTCTATATAAATTTTTTATCGCGTAACGTCTACGTGACGTCTTATCTAAAAAAGGCAAAACATGCGATAAAGTTAAACGAACCTGTTTCGTTGGTAAGGATTGACTAGAAATTACGATCTTTCTCGTACCAAAATAATACGCGACTAACTCTACACGAGGCTTAACAGTTAAAAAAAATATATATCGATATCTCTATACACATATACCAACACGCGATCACCGGTTCCTGTCTCTACGCGCCGTTATTCCCCGGTTTTCCTTCATAACCTGGCAATTCGTATTTAATTAAATAGTACTTATTATTTCCTAGGTTATTACTATCATCATCCTAGTTATTATGGCTCTACGATGTGACTTATCAGTTTTGACGATCTAAAACTCTACCATGGAAATACCTCGGTTATTGACCGATATATTATATTACCTTAACTATTATTGAAATTTTATTTTTATTTTATTTTATTTATTTTTTCCTTCAGTACCCCCGTCGTCTTAGATCGTCATAATGTAAATACAAGAATCCTCATTTATATGCATAAGATGTAATAAAAAAATTATTTAATATGTTTGTATCTATCACAGGGTTATTAAGGTAATAATTTAAATATCTGATACAAGCAAAATAAAAATTATTCGCGATTTTAAACATTTTATGCTATACTAATAGAAATATAAGTAAAAACAGAAACAAAAAAAAAAAAACTTACGGAAAATTTGCATTATATATAGACGTCTGAAAGAAGGATGATTGATCATGTATTTCTTTACTAGGTTCTTAAAAGTATTTTTATGTAAAATCAATTATAAAAAAAAAAAAAAATTGTCAGTCACACACTATTCGAATAAAAAAAATAGTTGAAATTTGTATAGTATGGTAATGTTTAATACATATGAAAATCATGTATGCGTTATGCACACATCTGACAAGTACGTACACACCCATATATATATATATATATATATATATATATATTTATAGCATAAAATTATATAAGGAAACATATGCATACATACAACAATATATAGGTTAAAAATATAAAATAAAATATAAAAGGAACATATTGCTATATATATATATATATATATAACATGAGAAAAATATTTTTTTTTAGACTAAAATAATTATTTTTCTCTCCAAGGTTTTTATTTTTTTAAATTATTTTCCTCATAGATGTTTATTATTATTATCGCAAAATATTTATTATGATTATCTGAAAAATGTCAGTTTGATTGCCCGTGCTGGAACGCTGAGGGGGAAACATGTTCAGGTGGCGCTCCGGTATGATTTTCGTATACGCCCTAATAAGTTAACGTTCCCCTTGCAAACCAAATATTTCTGATATTCCAATGAGAAATGTACTTCTTTTAAATGATAGTTATAAAGAACTTTAAACAAAGCGTAGAATAACTATTAATTCAAAGTAGTTCCTGTTCTTGTTTAAACCGATAATTAACAAAAAAGTAAAAAATGACTTATAGGTAAATGCATATACTATGAAACGCTAAGTTAACACGTATAGATTACACAAAACATATAATTGAAATATTATTTGAAAATTGCAGCGGTCTGTTCTTTCAAATTAAGTAGTACGTAAGTGCTTAATACGAAATAAATATTTAAAGTTCACTGTGTCGATAGTCGTTGATTGTTTAAACTGGAACACAACCTGTAGAAATTTGTAATTGCGATTATTAAAAATTTTTACCATGAAGTTTAATAATTTTTTAATTCAAGAACATTATATCAGGCCGCGAGGACTTTAAAAAGAGTAATATATTTAATAACTTTGAATTTAATATAAACTAAAAAATTAAAAATCACTAATTTTAATTTTATGGAGACATAAATTGACAAATACATCTTAGAGATCTTTTATTGATTAATATTTATAAACATTAAGTCTGTTGTAAGTTTACGCTATGAAATTACAATTAATGTTTTTTATTAAGAATTATATGTCAAAAAAACAATTCAAATCAAGGCAAAAAGTTGATTTATTATGTACATACGCACATGCATACATATATGTATACATATCATGCAATTTATAAAGTAAAGAAGGTTTTAAAAGTTACCTGTAGATTTCACAAAAAAATCTGTCACGAATTTTTGTTTTTTCGAAATCAAACAGCTCTATAGAATAGAAATAGAAATATCATTTATTTAAATTAAATTGTAAACAACAGCACATTGTATACTAAGTACACCGAATTACCCTTAGTAGCTAATACAATAATTATAACAAGGTATAAAAGCAACGATGATAATATACAGGAAAATTCGAAAAAAACCTGCTACAAAAAGAGAAAGAAAAAGAAATACAAATAGCATAAATTAAATTTTAAAAAAATTAATTACAGTTAATTTACTTAATTAAATAAACAGATATATAAAATAACATAATTATGTTCAAAATCGGTGTTTTAGTCGGCGATGTTTGTAACGCGTATACCGATTGAGTAAGTTGGCCATATTATAGTCCCCTATAACCCTAATTAATTCATTTTCGTGAATTTTATAATTTTCATAAAATTTTTTAGCAAGCTTGTTGATATAGAAAAATACTAGCTCGAGGTTTAGTTGAGAGAATGCATGTCTCGAATCCTGGCGAACCTGGTGGCATCAAACGAAATTCTGCTACAACGGTTTTGTAATAATTGTAATTTACAATATGTACTGTTAGAAACTGAACAGCAAACGGGACATGCATATGTTAACCAGGGACGAATAATAGTTGTATATAGTAGATTTTTATTTGTGACAGTAAGGTGGGACCTTCGATGAAATATAGGTGAAAGAATTCGAATAGCTTTATAAGCATTATCGATAATGTGATTAATATGATTATTGAACGACAAACGCGAGTCCAGAGTGACGCCTAAATACTTAACATCTTTAACCCATTTGATGCTTTGACCGTTAATTACAATTTCTGGCAAGGGTAATGGGCGCCTTCGGGAAAAAAGAATGACTTCCGTTTTCTCGGTGTTCAGTTTCAGTTTGCAACGTTTATAGTACTTACAGAGAGTGAAGGCGGCCTTTTGTAATCTGCTATAAATTGTATCGGGTCTGTATGAATCACAATACAAAGCTAAATCGTCTGTGTAAAGAGCAGTTTTAATATAAGGTATATTAGGTAAATCATTTATTAAGAGCAGGAAAAGGAATGGACCTAACACACTACCTTGTGGGACACCAGCGTAATAGGACCTCATTGAAGAGATAATAGAGTGATGGGTAACATAAAAAACTATTATATAAATACGATTTTATTACTTTAATTAAATATGCGGGATAATTGCATTGGAACATTTTATATAAAATAGCATAGTGCCAAGCCGTATCAAACACTTTTTCTAAATCTATTAATAATAATCCGATGTGTTTATTCAAGTTAAAATTATCTGTTATAAAGTCAGCTATCCTTGCAACTTGATGCACTGTAGAATGATTAGTTCTAAAACCAAACTGTTCATTTACAAGGATATTTTTTTCTGATGAAAACTTTTCCAACCGACTAAGTATAACTTTTTCTGTTAATTTACTTAAAGTACTTAATAAACTAATGGGATGAATATTATTTATATTTGACATATCTTTTCCAGGTTTAGGTATAATAATAACTTTGGATGTCTTCCATTTAACCGCAAAGTGATAATTTATGAGAATACTATTTATTATTTTGGTTAAATAAACAATTGCTTTACGGGGTAAGTTTTTAACCATTGTTGTAGAAATTTCGTCCACAACGGAAGATGTCTTATTCTTCAAGGATTTAATGTGTTTATTAACTTCTGAAGGTGTAGTGAGATGTGTTACCTCCGTGGAGTTAGCTGCAATAGTTTGGAATTTGTTTTTAATTTCTTTACTTACTTTATAATGATGCATTCTTGGCACTAACTTGTCGTTTTGTTTACTGATTTTTGAAAAATTGTTAGCAAGCAATTTTAGTTTGTCATTTAATTTATAAACCGGTTGACTAGTTGTGGGATCATTTAAAGGGGAAGTCTTTACTTGAGATTGAAGTTTTTTTTAGTACCATTTTATCACAGAGCGAAGCATCGTCTTGTTCCTCCAGATATTGGATAAGTCCTTCGATGTGTGTTAGAGCTGCGTCATGGCTTACTTGTGTCTTCGTCTTATCCTCTTCTTCTTCCTCACTCCCGAAACCCTACCTGATGCTTCAACAATTTGTTCATCAGTAAGTTGTTCAAAGCCTGCATCATTGGCATCGCAATTAATCCACTCAACAATATTTGCTTCGTCGACGTCACTTCCTCCTATAACGGATTTCGCCAAATTAGCTAAATCACAAGTAGAAACTTTTTCTTTTTCTTCTATAGATTTTTGTAAAGTATTTTCCACATTAGGTAAAATTTTCCTCCAGGACTTTACTAACGTAGATTGTTTAACTGACTCCAAAGCAGTATTTATATCATAAATGCTGTCAAGAATCGTGTAATCTTTCCAGAAACTGTGAAGATCATTTCCATCTTCAATCCTTTTTTTCAGTAAGTTTGTTCTATACTTTTTTTTTCATTAACGCAATCACACCCTGGTCTATTAGTTGGATAAGAGCAGTGACATTGGGAGGCAAAAACTTTATGATGAAATTTCTATTTTACGATTTTAAAACGTTTTCCCCTGGGTGAGATGGGACATTGTCAATCAGCAGTAGAGCTTTCTCTGGTAAATTCTTTGACTTTAGGAATACATTTTTTTCAAACCACTCTTCAAAATACTTGCTGGGTTCTTCTGGTTAAAGTAGTGTACAGGGAGGTTTTCTAATCTTGTCCCGTTAGAGGATCTCGGTTTTCTTGATTTACCAATCACTACCAATTTTAAGTTGTGAGAGCCTGATACATTGCTGCACGTCATTATAGTCATTCGCTCTTTACTGGACTTATGTCCTGGAGCATGCCGGTCGTTCTCAAAGGTCATTGTTCGCGTCGCAAACATTTCCAGAACAGTCCCGACTCATCAGCCTTGTACACTTGATCGTATGGAATTTCCTCTGATTGAAGAAACTCTTCAAAATTGGTCTTGAAATTTTCCGCTGCCTGTATGTCGTCACTTAATTTCTCGCCATGAAGTCCGATCTCTCTTATCCCGTGGCACTGTTTGAAGCTTGTTAACCAACCTGATGATGCGTCAAATGTTCCTTCCAAAACTAACATTTGAAAAAACTGCTTTGCTTTTCCAGCAATAATAGACCCTTGAACAATTCTTCATAACTGCTCTTTTTCATAGTTTTTTTTTTTTCATCGACGAAGAGTTGTCTGATGTGGATGCTAATTGAATTAATTTATCTTTTTGTTTTAAAACGTCTCTAACAGTGGATTCTCCTATTCCATACGGCAAGCTAATTTGCTTTTTCGAAGCGCCATTTTCAATTTGTTTTATTAATTCTAGTTTCTCTTGAATTGATAAAACTACTTTTATCCTTTTATCAGTCATTGTAAAATAAAATAAAACCACGAATCACGAAACAAGATATGTCAAAAAATGTTTTAGAGATGGAAAGTCATTTTTCTGTTGATGGTATTTCCATATACATAGGCATTAATATTTTCCATATGGCGCTATTAATTTCCGTTACAATATTATGTATTGTGGAAATGCCTACTCGGAAAGTATAGCTTAAAGATGTAAATGATTCTCCTGTGGCTATATATCTGAAATGAAAAATTGCATTTCCAAAATAAAAAGTGAAAATTGTTCTAGATATTACATTTTTAAATTATCGTGTTCTAAAATAAAATACGGATAGTTAAGGATTAGTTTTTAAAAAATATTCAGAAATTTTTATATAATTAATAAAATTGTATTCTATTATTTATTTTAGAAATAGAAGCCAAAGCAAAGTGGCATAATTTACGGAAAGAAAGTATATTTGACTTTAATTTTACAATTTACAGATATGTGCGCCAATAACCATATAATAAATGTGCCGGAAATGATGTTCCTCTCCATTTATGAAATAAAATTCTTACATTATACAATTGAAATAATAATAGTATGTCATATAACATTATATGGTGGAAAAATTAATAATAAAAACCACCGCAAAGAAAAAATAAAACATTAATTATAATATAGATAAATAATTAACCACACGTTGATAAAAGGGAATATTATATATAACGGGAAAATAATGAAACAAAATAAATAAATAACAGAGAAAATATGTGTAAAGTAAATTATGTTTAATTCGTCGGTACCTAACACTTAGTTGCCTGGAATCGTAATTTGCAATCACTGAAAGCAAATCATTGTGATGCGAACTACAACTGTCAAAAATTTTTTTTGATAATTTAAGTATGTAGTCTTTTACGCGCGGAATCTGCAGTATACAGTGCATTAAGTATGTAGTCTTTTACGTGCGGAATCTGCAGTATACAGTCATAATTTACGGAGCAATTATTGCAGAGAAAGGCGGAAATTGAAATCGGCAAAAACGAGATCAGCAAGTGAGGCTACAAGAATTAAGTGGTCTTATTTTCGAAATATGAAATTTTTGGATACTACTCTTATACCTAGAGAATCATCAGGAAATGTAATAACGGAGAAAGATGAAGAGATTTATATTGATGTTCCATTAGAAGAGTCTGATCCAGATATGTCATTAATAGAATCTGTTGACATTATTACAACAGAAATGGATCAGCCGATAGAAACACCGGTAACCAAAAAAAAGAAAAAGAAAAGCAGCAGATATGGATTCAGTTGACTTATTATATTTAAAACCGTTTGAAGCTATATCATCAAGAAAGGATGATGACAGTAACGATCCGTACTTATTGTTTCTCAGAAGTATACTTCCAGCGATGAAACAATTATCATCCGTACAACATTTAGAATTTAAGGCTGAAATTTTGGAATTATTAAAAACTAAGCTTGAAAAAAATAAATAAAATTTTGTTATTTAATATATTTTCTTTTATAATGTTTTAATGAAGTTTAGAGAAATACAGTTATTATAATCATAAGGTGTGATAATTTAAAGCAATGCGCATAAATAATGTAAAATAAAACATATATATTTCTGTTCATTTACCTCAAGAAAATTCCTATACGTTGCTCTGGTGAATTTGATCGTCTATAATTTGTATTTTGTTTTTTGATTTCATCACTTATAAAATCGTTCAGTTCATAAAACAAATCGGGTGTCATTCTAAAATAGTTATAAAACTTCTTCTCATCATCTAATAAATCGGGAAACATGTGATGAAACATGCCAAAATCTAACCTTTTTTTATTTATCGGATGTATCCAAAATTTACGTTTTTTAAACCGTCGTCTTTTCATTCGGCGATAAATTATTGCATTTATGAGTACATCGTCTAAATCTATTTAAAGTATTATTGAACAGCAAATAGTACAAATATCTATAAATAAAACAATAATATAATTTAACGCAATTAAAGTGTGATTATGTTCATTACATAGATACTGTTTATCATTTCTAATTGCTCTGTTTCCTATGTGACTCTTATGAAAGACTCGGTATGTGTGAAATCCACTGATTGAATTTGACTCAGCTGAACTAGATTCGACTCGACTTGACTCGACTCACTTGGTGTGAAACCAGCCTTAACACAAAACATATATTGATATATAGATATATATACAATCACGCAAACACGCATTGCTAGCTCTACACGCGGTTAATCTCCGAATTTCCCCTAATAACCTGGTATATTCGTATTTTAACTTTATTGTACTCATTATTACCGAGGTTATTGCTATCATAATTTTAGTTATTATAGCTTTACGATCTGACTTTTATCTGTTTTGAAGATCTAAATCTATATAACAAAGGTGTTTCCATTGTAAGAGATTTCCTTCAATTTTAATATTTCGGATATTTCTCGCCGTCCAACCGTCGAACCATTCACAGCATCTGTTGAATGATACCATGCGCTTTTGCTTTTCTTCTTTTAACTTAGCTAACTTTTGCTCAGCTTTTATGATTTCGTCCTGCCAAATGTTTGGATCTTCTCCAATATCTCTTAGTTTTTGTTTGATGTTATTGACGTCTATGTCGTTTTCATCTTCATTAACCCATGGTCTAGTATCGCACCTAGCAATGCTTCCAATCAATTGTCTAACATGAGCTGATTCACGCTTATGTCGTAGCTCATACAACTGCAAGATGCGCTGGTGTTTGGCGCCAAATAACGAAGTAGGTTCGTTAGAGCCACTAAGCTTAGATAACTCTTTTATTTTGCCTTTCATCTCAGTGATCGTACACTGAGATTTGGTCGGTCGCGTATCAACAGCCATAATGGCATTAGCCCGACGTTTTATTCGCCTATGCCTCGTTTCCTCCAGTTGTTGCAATTGTTCTTTTCTTTCGTCAATGTACTGGCTTCTATTACCAGTAAGCTCCAAAATAAACCGGTCGGCGGTTTCGATTAGCTTCGCCGGGTCGTCAGTTCGCTTAGCCGGTCGGGTGTCATATTTCGTCATTTCTTTGACGAGCTGTTTTTCCGTTTTTTGGGAAAGCTTCCCTTCTGTTTTAATTTGTGAAAGAGCTTTTTCTTTCACTCCTTCATAGACATTTCCGTTTATAAAGCTTCTCACGAAAGCAGCATTACTATGCTGCGTCAGGCCCATCAGAAAGCTGGCTGATAAGAGGGGGTCTTTCAGTCCATGAGTTTTGGCCATTGCCACTAAACCCCGTTGTTGTGGGGTTAAGCTGGCCCACATCTGTGACCGCCAATTTTCCGTCGCAAGTCTCCACTCGCGATATTTGCCTTCATTTTTCCGTGTAGTTTTGGCGAAATTAGGTCGCCATGGTATGGTGTTTAGGCGATCCCCACCTTTTTCGCCTTCGCCAAGCAAAACAGGGAATTCATCGTACAAGGCAGAATAAATATTACGCCTACGACTAATCCGAGCAGACTGATATCGGCGCCACAAGCCTTTCCTTTCAAAATCTCGTCGACCTTCATCGCCGAGGTCTCCATAGACCGCTCGGTTGTGACCTATCGGAACGAACCAATCTCCGGTTTCAGTCGCTGTAGCTAAACTGACTCCGGGTCTCGGTATAGTCGCATATACTTTTATAATTTGTTTCAAAGGGCCGGCACCCTTCGGCACTTTTCCGTTTCTGTAAGCGACCAATTTCGCCGCCTCATCCAAAGCTCGCCTAGTAGTGTCGTAAATACCACGAATGCGGGCGACATTTATGTCGTCCTCATCCGCCGCATTTTTCGCAGCCACCAATCCAAATTTGATAGTGCTATAGCACTCTTCGATCCTAGTGTTAACACTTTGTTTAACCATTTTGATTAATGATTGAAACAAACAACAATAAATACAAATGAAATGAAATAAAATAAAATTAATATATATATATACAACAAAGCTTAAAATGTAAATTATAAAATAAGTTTGCAAAATAAGTTAAAAATATATATATACAATGATTACAATAAGTAAGTTTTATGATATAAAAACTCGGGAATTTTATTTTATATATATATATATATATATATATATATATATATATATATATATATATATATATATATATTATGGCGTATTAAGGGGGCCCTGCTTCCGTCGTTTGTCGTCACTTTATGATATATCTACTCTGAGATAGATTCCGTGGGTTTACGACAACTCACGAGGAAATGGGACCCGAAATTAAGTCGTGGTCGCCCGTGTCAACTCTGGGCTGCTAGTAGAACACACAGCCAGTGACACATTCATATATAAAATAAATGTTAATTACACAACAATGAAAATTTAACAAATATATATTACCATGCATTTAAATACGGACAATATCAATTTTAAAATAAAAAAAAATTAATGATTTTATACTATCGGTCAGCACCCAAATAATTCACAGACATATATTACATTTAATACACAACATACAAAAAATAAATTATATGGAAATAAAACATAAGACCTGTGGTACCACAGTTGCTGCCATCGTTGTTGCCGGATGCTGATGTATTTTCAAACGTAATTCGTATTTCGTAATGTGTTCCCGATGTCCGTTCGTAAGATGAACAATAATGATCAACTATTTATTTTTAGTTGATCATTAAAATACCGTCAATTCTAATCGGCTTATTATTTATTTTCTTTAACTAATTTTGCTATTTATTCCGTATGATATCGTATTGATATTGATACGTAACGACTAGAATTTAAATATGTTTTTGTACTATAATAATAATAATACGTAACCATTTAGATACGTGGTTACGATACTAGACGACTGTAACGATAGATTTGACCGATATAATACATACGACTGACTCGACCGATATAACTAATACGAAGAATACCGACTGTCTTTCCAAAACTACTATATCTATCTATCGTTTCTTCACACACACACACCAACACGCGATCACCGGTTGTTAGCTCTCCTAGCCGTTATTCCCCGGGTTTTCCCTTAACGGATCCGACATTGTTTATTTTATAAAGTAAATTGTGTTTATTTCCCATGTTTCTGTTTATTTTCCTTATTTTTCTGACTTTCCGATGTAACCTTATCAGTTTTGACGATCTAAGACTCTTACGATGGTAATACCTTTATACTACTTTATTATGTTATGCTAAATTAATTATTCCGACATCTTTTCTATTATATTCATTTTATTCGATATTTCCTAAGGTACCACCATCATCTTAAATCGCCATTATATATATATATATATATATATATATATATATATATATATATATATATATATATATATATATATATAATGTTAACTTAACTGTTATTAACTTTTTATATTTACATTTATTTTATTTAATATTTCCTTCGGTATCCCCATCGTCTTAGATCGCCATTATATATATATATATATATATATATATATATATATATATATATATATATAACTTTAATCCGTCATACGAATTTTAAAAAAAAACACTACTTAATTACTATACTATTCTTATTATTAATAATCTAATTATTATCATTATTATTAATAAACATAATTTGCTGCACATTTTTGCTACATATTCTATTACGTCGGTCAGAAATAATTTGACCCCTTTTAAAAAACATCCGTTCACAGGGAACGCATGTTGCAACATTATAAAATTTCAATTTAACTAATTCACTTAAATGTGGGAAATTATATGAATGTTCTTTCCACCACTTCAAGGGGTCCATTGAACGACTCAAAAGCGGTTCATCCAGATATCGTTGCACTTCAATTATTGCTCGTGACATGTTTATTCCTGTCGTATCAATATTCATTGCTTTCTTTTCAAAAGAAGTCCAGAAAGACTTACGAGCTCCTAAATGTTTTTCTTTTGAAGCGTCTTGAGTTGTAGTTTCAGAATATGTTCCATTTTTTTCATTTTTTGCAATCAAACTTGATAGTGCACTTGTTACTAATGATTTGGATCTTTCAGCAACTGTTTCAGTTGTAAATCCGACATTTTTATAACAACGAGGGTCCAAAAAAGGTGCTAATTAATAAGGTTGAACTTCTTTCTAAATATTCAAATCGTGTTTCGATTCTTGTTATAATTTTTTCCAGAACATTTTTGGCCAATATGCATTCATTGCTTTTTTAAAAATCTTTATATAAATCGCGAAGACCTGTATCTATGAAGAACTTACTTTTTTTTTTTTCATACGCGGACTTGTAGTACTCCACGCGTCCTGCAATGTAAAATAATTGATGTAAATATGTTGAATAAAAGAATTGTTATATAGAGGAGATGTTTTATCATTGAAATTAACTTACATTTCGCAATCTACGTACGGATTGCTTATATTGTTGCAGTTCCTGTAAAAATGAAATTTATACATTTGAATTAGGTTAATGTTGTAAGAAGAATTAGAAAGAAGAAAGAAAGAAACAAAGAAAATTTGTATTTGCTATTTGTAGGGTACAGTATAAACAAACATTAAAATTATATAATATCGTTCCGGAAAAAAGAAAATGAAAAACAAAGAATTAAACTAGAATTACAATGTTAAAGAAAATTACAGGAAAAAATTCCACAAAAACCTGCATCTTAAAAATTAAAAGGACAAATGAAATAGCTTACTCGTTATCTAACGATGAGAGTAATATAAGTGATTAAAAATAAACAGCTGTGTGAATAATAATCGTAGTTAAAATGAGTTTAAGCACAAAATAGAGTTGATGTAAGTAGAATGCTGGGATTAACATTAGTTACAGATATACTACTCAAGTAAAATATGTTTTATTCGTCTGTGTTTATATTTTTTGTACCTGTGCCGTAGAGACTGATAATCATAGTTACCAACTTGGTTAATGATAACGTTAGTAGACCTGGAGCACGTGTTAAAAAATTTTCTTGTATTAACCTTTATTGTTTCTTCTATATAGGGATAATTTTTTTTTTTTTTTTTTTTTTTTTTTTTTTTTTTTAATGGGCACAGGATTTTTCACCCAGATTGAAGGGATAATTTAGTATTTCGTGCATTGTTTTAATGCGTGTAAATCTTGGCTTGTTAAGAACTATTCTAAGGCAATGATTTTGTAATCGTTGAAGTCTGTTAATGTTACTTAAGCTGATGCTAGACCAGACTGGGCTGGCGTATAAAATTATGGGCGATATTACCTGCTTGTAAAGTAAGAGTTTATTAATTGGTAACAGTGTAGATTTCCTGTTAAATAATGGAAATAGTGCGCTCATTTTTTTGTGTCCTCTGCATAGAGATTTTCTCGCATCTCTTCATAAGCGAATAAATCTTTCGTCTTTTACTAAAGAATTAAAAAGAAAACCTCTCTATACGTTAGTGATTACGACAAATAAAATACACCCTAAAAAAATTTTACCTTTCATTTCAGTCAACGTGACTTGTTTTTCTTTTGGCCTTGTATCGACCACCATTATAGCTTTGGCACGCCTTTCGATTCTTTTATGGCGTGTCTCCTGCAAGTTGTTGAGTTCTTGTTTGCGCTCATCTATGTAATGGCTCTTGTTGCCAGTAAGTTCTAATATAAACTTATCAGCCGTTTCAATAAGTTTGGCCGGATCGTCAGTTCTCTTTAACGGCCGCGTGTCGTAGCTGGTTATAGACTTTATTAACTGTTTTTCTGCCTTAGCAGAAAGCTTACCATCTGATTTTACTTGGTTTAGGGCTTTTTCTTTCGGTCCCTCATAAACGTTTCCGGCTATAAACGACCTGACAAACGCTGCGTTATTATGCCGCGTTAAGCCCATCACGAAACTGGCAGATAGTAGCGGGTCTTTCAATCCTTCCGCTTTTGCCATAGCAACCAACCCACGTTGTCTTGGCGTTAGACTGGCCCACATTTGTGACCGCCAATTTTCCGTTTTAAACCGCCATTCCCGGTATTTGCTTTCGTTTGTTTTAGTGGCTTTACTAAAATTCGGCCGCCAAGGTATTGTTTTTAAGCGATCACCACTTTTCTCGCCTTCACCAAGCAACACTGGAAATTCATCATACAATGCCGCATAGATATTTCTTCTGCGGCAGATCCGGGCAGCATGATAACGTCTCCATAGACCCTGTCGTTCAAAATCTCGGTGGCCTTCACCGTTTACTTCGCCAAATACGGCTCTGTTTTTGCCAATTGGTACTACCCAATCGCCTGTTTCAACGGCTGTTGGCAGGCTTACTCCTGGTTTCGGGATGGTTTTGTATACCTTTAATATCTGTTTTAAAGGACCAGCTCCTTCTGGTACCTTGCCATTCCTGTAAGAGGCTAATTTCGCTGCCTCATCCAAACACCTTCTAGTGGCATCGTAGATACCACGAATAGCAGCAACGTTTACGTTGTCACTGCTAGACACCTTACTTGCGGCTAAAAGACCATTTTTGATAGTCTTATAGCATTCCTCAATCCTTGAATTTACACTATACTTAACCATCTTGTAGTCAAGTATAATTTATAAAACAAAACGATATGAAACAAAATAATAATAAAAATAATAAAATATATGTATATACAATTGAACTTAAAATGATAATTATATAAAATAGATTAACACAATAAGATAAACAAATATATATACAAATTATTGCAATAAGCAAGTTTCGCGATAAAATGTAAATATATTAAGAACGTATATATTCACAATACACAAAACACAATTTTACCCTAAAAATATATGGCGCGAGTTTTAGCAAGCTTATGAAATTGACGTATAACATTATCTTTTTAATAAATTCTGAATTTCCGAGTTCTAATTTTCAAATGTTTCAAAGTAAAAACAATTGATCTTTATTTCTGCCCTTGACCTTGGTTATTTGTTAATGTATCAGTCCCAATTTTTGTATTACACATTTCAGCAAGATAGTTTTCGACTACTTCTGTTATGTCTCGCTTACTCGTTATTCCATCTGCGATTTTTATTTCTGTTAATAATTTCCTGCCATTAGACAATGCTTTTCTAAAGATTTTTGCGCCTTAATTCGTATCAATTATTTTCTTTATTAGATTAGTATTAAATTTTCGAATAACGCTTCGCATCTGCTTTCTTATTAATTTATCGAATTCTGCCCATTCGACTAGATTTTTATTTTTATCGACTTTTATATATATATCTATATATATAATGTATATATATATAAAATTAGTATGTTTGTATTGAATCAAAAAGAGAACGAGTAACGAGTTAGAAAATTATATGGAAATTATAATGTAAAGTGTAGAAGTTTAAGAAATAGTAGAAAAATTTGTACTTACGTTCATAACGATGCTATAACTATTATTCTTAGTTTTAGCCGTATTGGTGGAAGAGCGTGGATTTCTTATCCCGTCCTATGTCGAGAAGTTATTACGTTTTCTCCTGTCGTGTGGAGCCAAGTGATTATAGGGCTCGTACAGGAACGTAATAGGATAAATTAAAAAAATATATCGTGATCGCCAGTACAAAATAATCTACAGATTTAACTATGGCGGGATTTATCTGATTTAAATTATGTGTCTGTTTTTTATGTATATATATATATTTATTATTATTATTATTATTATTAAATTTTCACGTGATCTAAAAAATTTAAACTTGTACAACAAAATTTTTTTGACGTAATTTAAAACTTAAACGTAAATTAAGATTTCTACGTGTGGAACAAAGAACTATCCATATTATTATCTAGTGACTAATACCGTTACCACCGAGATAGGAGGCCTGATGGCTCAAATGTGACGTCATATAAAGAAGGCGAACCAACCAGATTATTATAATACGTATGTAACTATACAATCTATTATCAAACAGTGATAAAGACGTCGGAAGTACATAGTTTAATTAATAATGTTTAATTATTGTTTATAATTAAAAACTTTCGTTTTAAACGGTCGGTGTTTTACAAATATCACATATAAAGGCAAAAACTCTTTCATTTTAAATAGACTCAATATAAAAAACAGTAATGAAAACGTATCGTAGGACGTAGAAAGTAATTCAGTTTTAAATATATGCAACATACTCGTATTATAATACATACCATTATTCTAAAAACGTTAATCACGATGTCTCCAGTTTTCTTTGATTTCCTTTTCCATGATGATCGTTTTGTTTCCGACAGTAATTGTTCAACAATATATATTTGTTACGGAGTTAATAATTATTTTTATAATATTTTCAGCACTATGTTCACTACATTCTGGAAAATTGTCTATTAAATTAATATATTTCATATAATTCGGTGATATTTTTGCTAAAAATTCTTTTTTATTGTGAAGAATTAAAAAGTTCTCTTCATAATTTTACAAGATTTCATTAAAAATTACATATTCATACAAAACAATATTAACTATTTCGTCCTTTGGAAACTTCAGACATCCTCGAGTTAAAGTTTTAATTAAAATATGATTGCTATCAACGTGAAGATCATCTTTGAGTGTCAAATTATCTCTACAAGTTACACACTTAGTCTTATGTAAAACAACATGACAACAATAGCCTTCCAAATAAACAATAACAGGCATTTCTTGATTTACGTTTTCAATATCTTCTTCAGTTATATTTATGTCAGGTGAAAACCAAGCTGATTTAGATGAGGATAATTCGTTCAGATCATCGTCACTAAATGTATCAACTGTTAAATTTCCAAAACGCTGAGATTTCAATGACATTAATGACTGAATCCGAAGTTTTTTTTCACATATATATTTGGCGAATTGAAATATTATAGTGACCGCCAGCTAACTGTCTATATTTGCCAAATCTATGTTCAAGAACGTCAGTCTGAAACTTTCCTAATAGTACATAGCTCATATTTAGTTCGTCGAAACAATATGTTATTATCTTCAACATACCCTTTATTGTATGATATAAGGCTGTGTGAGTTTGTGAAGTTAATTTTCTTGAAAACTTATCTGAATTTTTCCAATTCTCTAGCCAGTGAAGCGCTTTATTTAAAAACTGAATCTTAGGATCGCCTGCGATAAAAGATTCACTCGTTATAGGTTCTTGAAATACATTATTTAATCGAATTCCTTTATGAGGTGTTTTAACATTAACAATTTTCCACCACGTTAATACAATATTTAAAAATCTGCTGTATGCTGAGAATTATTAATTTTTTCACCACAATGCAATAAGGCTTGAATAACAAATGGATTAAAAATTTTAAGACATAGGTTAACGTTTTGTTTTTCAAAATTTGTTGGAAACAATGATTTTAGAGTTAAATTATAACCTTGTTTTAGGAGTTTATCATTTTCAGTATAATAAAGTTGTATTAAACTTTTAAAAGATGCGTATTTTAAATTAAATGTTTCAAAATCCGGATAAGTGAGCATTTTGTCTGGCTTTAAATTCATCCAGTTATTTTTTATACATTTCAATATGTGTACCGAATCAAATAGATAAAACAATGGACGTTCATGATTTACTGGATGAGAATAAACAGTGTTTAATCGTTTTTCTATGGAAAATTTGCTCATTGCTTTACTATTTATCGTGTTGTTATCACTTATAACGCAAAAAATTTTATAACCAATCTTGTTCTTAGTTATTCATATGTGCATATGTGTATGTACATGTCTTTTTATGTATATTATGTTTACTAGTTATAAGTATGTAGTTAAATTTAATAATCTTTTTTTCCTTTTTTTCTTAGGTATGAGTTATACCTTTTAAGATAAGACTATTTTTTTAATATTTTTTCTTTTACTTTGTTTTTATTTTTTTTTTAAATTTTTGTACAAACTCAATACTATTTACTTGATGGTAGAAGGGACTATGTATTCTCATCCCTTCTTCCATCACTATAAGTTAGTTTTAAGTGTGGAGGTCTCTTCGCTTGTGTCGGGACCTCCATTTGTCTACTTTAACTCCCTTTTTTTTATTAGAGGGAGGGGGTTTTTAGTGGGTAAAAATCCCACACGCTGATTTTGGTTCCCTATCTATATGCACTGCAGCAATAAAAACAAAATTCTTATATATCAGTGTCTTATGAAGATTTTCCCCCTCCCGCTTTGGAAAAAAAAAAAAAAAGCATCTCTTCGAGACCTGCCATTATCGATTTTATAAAATTATATAGTACTTCGTGATTAATTGTTTTAACTGGTGAAATGTGGGTAACTTCTTTGAAACTTGAACAAACACTACTAATCATAAATACAAAAGCTGAATTCGCCAAAGTATTATCATTAACTGATGTTCCCACAATATGTCCTCCCTTATAATCTAACCATGGTTTTATATGTATTTCATCCATGAGCAATATCATATTTATTTCACGTCCTTTTAAGTACTTAAATGCACTTCTTGCATATTATAAAAATAACTTTCTTTCCTCAAGAGATGGATCCGTAAGTAAAGTATTACAAATACTCTTTAATGTACTAGAATGAGGTAATATTATCATTCCAGAACTTCGCAAATAATTATAGGCGTGTGAACTGATTGTGTTTGATATGGAACATAATATTATTGTTTCAGATGAGTATCGGTATCTCTCTTTAGGTAAAAGTGATAATTTTAACTGTTCAGAAATGAACGACAGTAAACTATTATTTATTTTTTCACTTTTTATACTCTCTAAAATATGACAAATATGGTCAATAATACTTGTAATCTTATCTTTTTCATGATTTTCTTTCATGCTTTTGAGTTTTTGCTTGATCTGGTGATAAATTTAACTTCTCAATTTCATTTAATAAATACAATAAATCATGAATATTTTTCAATAAAAATGGAATGTTAAAATTGTTTACATTTAATGATATTTCTTTACCGTAAAAATATGTCTGTAACTATAATTATGGAATAAGTTATGACAGGCGCAGGAGAATATTTAATTTTAAACAGGACTATTTCACTTTTATCGTTAAAAATTTTATTCCAACTTTCAGGAAGAACTGATAAATTAAAAATATTTAAGAATTCTTCAAAATTTTCGAAACAAACAGATTTCTTATAAAGTTCTTGCTCTTTTATACTTTGGTTGAGAGCCTGTACTATATTATTTTGCTCAATTACAATATTTTTTTCATCTCTACTACTCCTGCTTACAGATGTACTTTTTGAAAGGTACGAAGGACAATATTACGATAGATAGTTGGAACAGCTGATGTCTTAAGTTTAGGATATTTTAATGGTACCTCAATAAGTTTTCCGCTTCTTTCATCTAAGTAACTACTTTTCCAAAGAATATCTGCTGTTTGTTCTATCTCGGTGGTAACGCTAATACCCGTTTTGATTTGATTACGCGTTTATTTATTATTATTATTATTATTATTATTATTGTTATACATTCAACAAGATAAAATACATTCGATATACGATTATTTATACATACAGACATATTACGAAAACAACGTAAACCATATTCGCACAAATTTACAAAATTATATATAAAAAATTTATCATGAACAAAAAAAAAATAAAAAAAATTCGTACGATCCGGGTACCATGCTCCCGGATGACGAAGGTGTATCCAATTATTATTGCTATCGTCCTAATTATGTACTTATGGTGTATTATTTAATTATTAATCCGCGAATCTTTTAAAACTAATTTTTTTATTATGACTAGAATTTATTCATATTAATCGGATGTACCGATTTGCAAGATGACGATTCGAAAAGATCGACCTTCTAATTTTGTATATCGTATCGATCGCGTCACGTACGAACGGTTCTGTTGACTAGACACTCTCTCTCTCTCTTACGAAGATATGTAATATGAATTAAATTATCGATCGAATATAACGACGAACTTTTGTCTCATAATACGAATTATATCGATGATCATACGATGTTTTCGTTGTTTGTTCTACACATGTTCTTATCTTCAAAATTCCCTCCTGCCGAAGGTATTATCCTTATTTTAACGTTATTATAATTATGATTGCTGTAGGTATTACTATCATTATTTTAATTGTTGCAATACTGGGAAGCTTTACGATACGAATTTATCTATTTTGACGATCTAAATCATCTTCCAATGGAAATACCTTTATCTAACTATTAATTTCTCTACATGAATATTTTATACGTATATATTATATTCAGATTAATTATGTATTATCAATTTTAATTTTATATTTATTTTATTTATTATTTTCTTCGGTATCCCCATTCTACTAAATCGTCATTATATATATATATATATATATATATATATATATATATTATTACGAAACGGACCGTCGTGGTGGCCAATTTATTATTAAATAGACCGCATTCCGTAATTGATGATTACGAAATGTCCTATATTCCGTAATTGATGATAAAAGAATTATGTGATCGCTGACGCCAGTGCCTAACCCGGACTCTGCTTGTAGAACTCGCAGCCGGTGATACTACAATATATATCGACTAGATCTAGAATTTAATTTCCATTACAAATGATTTTAATTTATATATTGTTACACATTTTAAGTATCAACGAATATGATTTTTTAAAAAAAGAACAAATACTTATATTATACAGTTGCTAAGCCACACAAATTATTCACTGACATATAATAAATTCAATAAAGCAATATAAAGTAATAAATCATAAAAAACGTACGACCTGTGGTACCACAGTCTCCGCCGCTGCTGCTTCCGGATGGGCTGATGTTTCCTGATCGTACTCCGTATGTTTTTAACGATTCTACGATTTCCGTAAAATGAGAGCGTAATTAATTAAATATTATTTTAAATTTTATCCAAATATAGTCTTATTTTATTCGCGGTTATTTATTTTATTTGATGTATTGTAAGTATAACTCCGTATTTGTCTGACTAGAGAAAAATTTTTCTTTTTACATAATAATTTTAATAGTTCTATATAAATTTTTTATCGCGTAACGTCTACGTGACGTCTTATCCAAAAAAGGTAAAACATGCGATAAAGTTAAACAAACCTATTTCGTTGGTATGGATTCACTAGAAATTACGATCTTTCTCGTACCAAAATAATACACGACTAACTCGTCACGAGGCTTAACGGTTAAAAAATATATATATCGATATTAGTGTTGTGCGATTCGAGAACATAATTTGAATAGTATTCGATTCTTAAAAGTACTCGTTGTTCTCGAGAACCACATCCGAGATTCTCGAAAATTATCCACCAGTGATATCGAAGCCGAATACTACTGTACTCGGTTCGTTTCCTTGTATTCAAATACAAACTGTGTTTTCGAATTTTAGATCTGCCTAACTTTGTCGGTGCCCATAAAAAATATTGATTAAATGAAAAGAACGTAAATGAAAATACAATTATTGTTTCAGTGTAATTTTGAACCGTTTATTTTTTTATTACTACATTTCAATGTAAAGATATTTACAGATTATAAAGTTATTTAAAAAATTAACAATTATTCATATTATACAATCAAAACTTACACTAATATACAGATTGTAAAGTTATATACAAGATTAACAATTATTCATATACAATCAAAAATAACACTAATA
This sequence comes from Coronaproctus castanopsis, assembly GCA_032883995.1. Classification (NCBI taxonomy): domain Eukaryota; kingdom Metazoa; phylum Arthropoda; class Insecta; order Hemiptera; family Monophlebidae; genus Coronaproctus; species Coronaproctus castanopsis. Next base: position 73,801,650 of record CM065052.1, on the reverse strand, counting down.
CATTGTGAACTGAGAATATACTTACAGAATACAAAATATTGATTATATCCAGAATTATGTGATAAAATATGTGATATTATGAAATGAAAAACTGAATATTTTAGATTGATATTTATACATTCGAATACAGGTGTGCAATTTAAGAAATATACCAAACTTACTAAATTAAGAATATAAAAATTAACGTACATTTACTATAAAAATTGAAGAAACCAATGATAGTTTTTTAAATTTTAGACTGAAACGCACTCAAAAATAATATAATATCTAAATTTCTTGGTGAAAGTCGATTTTTTCTAACATTAGTTAACTGACCTGCTTTTGAAAATATTCTTTCGGAAGGTACAGATGTTGCTGGAATACAGAGATATTTCGTTGCTAACTCATATAATTCTGGATATAATAACTTGTGTTTCTTCCAAAATTCAAACGGATTTTTTTCTGACCGTGGAACATTATCTATTTCTAAATACTGTCTAATAGTAATTATTCCAGTTGTTTTTAGAGTTGAAATTAATTTTACTTTTGAAATATTATTGTCAAAAAACTCCCATATATCATTTCTCTCAACGGATATGGGTGCAGTTATAGGTATTTCTGAACGTCCTGATTCGGATGTACTTTTTAATGAAAATATACTTGAAATTTCTTCCGTAATTAAGTGTTGAGCGTTATTCGCATTTTCGTCTAATAGAAAACCTAACTTCTTGAACCTAGGATCTAAGAACGTCGACTTAGCCACTATATTATCTGTTCTAATATACCTAGACGTCTGCTTACAGTATCCTGCATACATTTCTGTAACTGTTTACCACAATCAGTTTCAGTCTTTAAATTGCTTAAAGAATGTTGCAAAACTCTAATCAATGGTATAATGAAAGACATAGTTGGATATTTTTCTGCTGACATTATAACGGTTAGTGTTTCTGCGGGTTTTGATATTAACACGCATTCCTTAAGTATTTCCCATTCAGCTGCATTTATAAAATCGGGAGCTTTCGGAAGGCTTGTTAAGACAACAGAGGGAGGATCTTTATTGTGAATAAGCCTTTCTACCATTATCAACGCCGAATTTCATCGTGTAATAACATCCTGTTTTAGTTTTAGTGATGGAAGCCCCATCTGTATTTGAACATTTCTTAACTTTTCAGCTGCGAGTACACTATGTTTGAAGTGACCAACTAAAGTTCGGCATTTCTTCAAAATTTCATGTAATATGACATTGCTATTTATAGCTTCAGTCACACTAAGATTCATGGTGTGCGCTACACAAGGATGATGATGTTTTTGCGAGAAATCGTTAATAGCTTTTTTAATGTTTGCACCGTTATCCGATACTATGGTTACAACTTTATTAAAAATACACCAATCATTTAGAACCGATTTCAGGACATTTCCAATATTTTCTGTAGTATGGGACCCGTGAATTTCCTTTGTTGCCAGCACATAATTACACATATCATCGTCTTTAACGAAATGTGATGTAACAGTAATATAACTACGGAAACTATCTGACGTCCATATATCTGTAGTTACAGCAATATACTTAATGGAATCTAAAATATTCCTTAGAAAAAGAACCGAATCTCTATATAACTGGAGCAACAAATTTTCAGTTAGGTATTTTCGATTTGGTAGAGTATACAGTGGGTTTAACTTTTTTACGAATTCTTTGAACGCTTCATTTTCTACTAAGGATAGAGGCTGGTAGTCGTGGGTAATCATTTTCAATAACTTATCATCTATTTCTCTTTTTTCTTGAATTGTAATCTCATTACTACGAGCTCCATATAATTTTAACTGTCGTGGACGTTTCAAAGAATTTACAACTTCATCATCATCTGCTTTTCTTTTTGCAACTTCGTTGGAGTTTTCTGTGAGTGAGTGATTTCTATCATTTATTTCATTTCCTATGGTGGGATTATTTTCGTGATACTGAATTGGATGTATACGCTCTAAATGCTTTATTAAATTAGTTGTATTTCCATGGAATTTTAACACCTTTTTTGCAAATGTTGTAAAACACAGTGCTCCTTTCTTCATTTTTATTATAAAATTCCCAAACACTAGATTTTTTAGCAACTGGCCTCATTTTTTAATAATATAATAAAATTAACAAATACAAGAAAATAAAGTTATTGAATTTATAAAATACAAATCTACGTATAAAAAAATGAATGAACAAAATTAAAAAACAAACAGCTTAACTTTATTACTGTCGTATTCGATACGGATATTATATTTTTAATACACCAAAACCCTCCAGTCTTCTTAAATACAGTACTAAATTACATATAATATACACAGAAATCAAATATCTTAATTTGAATTACACTTCAATTCAATTTTTTCCCAACGAATAATACCCTCGTGAATACGAAACATACGATTTCAAAAACGACTCATTCGAGTTCAAGGTTAGTTCTCGGTTCTCGAATAAAGTATTCGATTCTTAAAAGTATTCGAATACTAAGTACTCGATTTTCAGAAGTTCTCGATTCTGCCCATCGCTAATCGATATGTCTATACACATATACCAACACGCGATCACCGGTTGCTGCCTCTACGCGCCGTTATTCCCCGGTTTTTCCTTCATAACCTGGCAGTTCGCAAGTAGTGTTTACATGACACTATTTATGCGTACGTTATTGTCGTTGCCGTTTATAGTGATGGGCGATCCCGTTCTTTTAGAAGAATGTGAACATCCGTTCTATTCTTCAAAAAGAACGGTTCTTTAAAGAAAGGGGGGTTCGGCAGTTCTTTAGAACGGGCGGTTCAGTGGTTCTTTAAAGAACGCTTTAAAATATCCTGCCCGTATTTGTGTTGCAAATGTAGCATATATTTCATACGATTTTTAACACACACCTACACACACATATATATATATTTATACAGTTAAAAAAACTTCGGGGGAGGCAAAATAATCTTTTTTTAATCTTCTATAAACATAACTCATTAATAAAACTATTTTCTTACATATAAAAATTATATATGTATAAATATAATGTGAATATATTATATATAATGTGAATATTCATATATATATATAATGTGAATATATGCGGAAATATGTATATATTTTTAAGTTAAAAATAGAATTTGACTCTTAATGGTGCTCAGTCCCTTCGAACCATTTTTCTTTGTATTCTGCATCATTTGTATAATGTTTATATGTGATATTATGAATATTATTTAAAGTGACAGAATTTTAACGAATTTGTGACATTGTTGAACTTTAATTATTTTTTCAATCGCCTCAGACTCGAAAATAATCTTTCTGCAATGCGTACGAACTGGAAGAATCAGTATTAATTTAATTCGTTTTACCAAGTCTGGTAAAACCTGAACATAATTCTCATTTTTTTTTTAAAAATAAATTGATTACATTTTTTAAACGGTCGATTTCTATGTCAGTTTCATTTTCAAAATTCTCCATAATATTGGAAACATTTCTTATATAAGAAATTTTTCAAGATTAAAATTATTCTTGTACAGTGTTTTAAAATTATCTGGCATGTTTTTTGACCTGAACAAATAAATTCTTCAATTTTTCTAATAAAATTTAGTTTTACATTCATAAGGTTTTTTTACTATATGTAATTGGTCAAATGCTTCTTTATAAACTTGATGATATAAATCCTTATGGTTTTCAAATGGTAATATTTCTCTATTACTACTATTATCTAATTTATTATTATTATTATTATTATTAAATTAAATTAACGTGCCATGTACAGCAGCCAAGGCTAGAGGCACGATAGGAAACGATGATTAGATTGAGGAATAGAGAAGGGATTGATGGAGGAAGATAATTAGGTTCGACAATGAAACATGATCATCTTTGAAGAGGAGATGGAGCGAAGGAGGGAGATTAAGAGACGCTCGAAGCGAGGAGTATGAGGGACAATCGACTAGAATATGGGAAACGGAGAGGACAACGTTACAACCGGGACACACAGGAGCCAAAGTTCTGTTAATGAGATATGAATGAGTAAGATGCGTATGCCCCAAGCGTAATCTGGTGATAACCACATCATCTCTACGGTTTGAAAGCGAAGTTATCCAAGGATTAACGGAATATTTGATTTGCCACAACTTGTTGGTTTGTGGCGTTAGCTGCCACTCCTTCTGCCATAATGAAAAAAGCCCATTTATGACGAACTTCTTAAGGTCACGCGCTGGAACTGGAACATTCGGAACCGGCAAGAACACAGCAGCTTCCCTGGCCGCTTTATCAGCCAGTTCGTTCCCATGAATACCGGCGTGAGCTGGAATCCACAGGAACGTCACCTTCTGACAGCCCTGCCAGTACCATTTCCGTCACTTTCTTGGCTATTGGGTGCTGATCATGTTTGAAAACGTCGCAGAGAGCGCGGAGTGCTGGAAGAGAGTCAGAACATATAGTCGATGGTTTATCAACATCGGAGCGCGTTAAAGATTCCATGGCAAGATACATCGCGTATAATTCAGCTGAAATGACGAGAATGTCTGTGGCAGCGAATATTGAATGATGATTGCTCCATCTCTGACAATTGAGCAGCCGGCAAAGCCATTAAATAGAGATGCGTCAGTGTAAAACATAGTAGATTTGCATGAACGTGACGTAATTTCTTTCTTGATTTCATGGATGGGCAGGTTTTCTCTCCAAAGTTTGTGGATTTCGAGATCCAGCCGAACCAGATTGTCTTTCCAAGGAGGTAACACGGAGGTATTATGAACGATTAATTTCGGGTTTAAGATGTTGTCCAAGAGAGTCGGGTCTGATTGTTTTAATTTTAAAGAAGCTGGATTAGAAGATAAGGTACTGTTCGTTTCCATGACATTATGGACTTTCTACATCTAATTTTTTACGATTTTCTTCAACTTCTGTCCAAAATTTGTCGAATTCATTTCTCATGCATAATAAAATTAAATACATTGTTTCAATTAATTGATGAGCACATCTAAAATTTAATGGTTCTTTTTGCAACGTAATATTGACACTGTCTGTCTCACCAAAAATTTTAACCAATAATAAAATAATAAATAAAAATTCAAATGATTTTAAAGCAACGTAACCATGCGCTTTTGCTCCAATCTGATTTGTTTTCGTTTCTGACAATTCATTCATAAATTTCTGAAGAGCTGAATAATTATTTAAAAGTTAAGAAATTGACTTAAAACGGACTGACCAACGATGCGAACAAAATGGTCTAATTTTTAGTTTTTTCTTATTTTATGTTCTGAAAAAATGATAAGCATTTGGACGAATCCTTTATAAATATTATTATTTCTCTTATAAGACCTAAAAACCTCTTATCATCAAACATTCTTTATGCGTGAGACTGCTTTCATGTTGTTTTAATTTTTCAATTGCTTTTTTTCAGTTACAGAACCCTGCTTCAATAAATGTTTCTTATTTTCTTGTTACAAAATTGAACTTATTTTTTCATTTAATTCTTTACAAAATGAACAAAAAGTTATATATTTTTCTGTATTACACAGTAGCTACGGATATGTATTTTTCCATGATACTTTAAAGCTGCGTTTAATTTTAGTAGTATTTTGTTCAATTACTTCAGTTGTCTTACATTATAGTTCTTTTTTAACAAGTTTCGCCTGAACTGATTCAGAATTGCGGATGCTTTTAGAATGCCTAAAATTAAAATTACTTTTGTTGATATTACACATTTTAGATAACAACTTTAATATTTAAGAATTTGTACTAAATTTTTTAGATATATGTGCGGATTAGAATTTTTACGTACAAAATAAAAACATAAAGGTCTATGTGACCCATTTTTCAGGAAAGTAAAATTTCTAAAGTGTTAGAAATAAATCAATAGAGTGAATTAGTCGAATAAAATATATTCTTCTTTTTCAACTGCGCCATTTTGTGTGACCTAAATTTATCATGCAATATCAAGAGGCAGTTACTAATAAATTTATTTGACCAGCTCCATTTAATTTTGAAATATTATATATCTATAAGGAAATTTGATGCTTTCTCCGGGCTACAAAATCGACTTTTTTCACTTTAAATCATCTATAAAATCGGCTATTCGAGCTAAAGCGTTGGGGCCGGACTTTTTCGAAACTAGACTCCCGACGCTATAACGTTCGTAGAAGGTAATTTTTCGAAAGGTCCGACCGTTAGGCCGTTAGCAAAAGTCAAAGTCGAAATTTCGATTTTTGAAATTTCGTACATTTTCTGGAAAATCCGCTTTTTCCGACGTTTCTCTTTAATTAACCGCGATCGAATTCGTTATCGATCGAAAGCCGACTAAATTCTCCGTCGAAATGATATGTATGAAAATTTTCGCCAAACGTCAACAACCGACCTTTAGGCGAGGTTGAAGTTGGCCATTTGGACGTAGGCGAAATTGACTTTTTTTACCGAAAACGCCGTAAAAAAAAACCAGGCCCTAACTCGAAAAAAGTCCTCGTCATTTTTTACTAAACCCTATCGGCTATCTTTTCGGTCTCTCGGTCGATAGTCGTACGATGCGCCCAACTTCCGGAACAATTCGGTTTATCCGGCATGTTCCTGGTAGCGAACTATCGCCACCTTTGGCGAGGCATAGTGAGCGACGTAAACATTTTTAAACGATTCCGACTTCGGAAATAGTCGTTACTGTATAAGATCTATGGTAAAAAGCGAAAACCCCGCGAAAAAAATTTCAAACCAAGCCCGAAATTCGATTTTTTTGAAATTTCGATTTTTCGCAATAATTCGCGAACTATTCGCAATTTGAGAAAATCGTTCCAACAAAAGTTACGCGCGATTAAAATACGCGTCTAACGACGGTATTCGCGTATTTTTATAGCGAATACTCGTCGAGTAAATTGCGGTTAAACGGTTTGGAGGTTTTGCGCCCTTTTTACGGCCCCTATGATAGATAGGCGGTTCGGGTTGGACTTAAAAGAAAGTAGACGTCGAGATCTATAATTTATGTCTAACGGTAAATGTTTTAAAAATTAACCAGTAACGAGAAATCGCGAGTTTAAAATTTGTTTTTCGATTTTTCAACATTTTTCAGGCATTTTTGGTCGCCCGGTTAGTAGCTATATATATATATATATATAAATCATCAATATATATTAGGTTTTTGCGCTATAAATCGCTTAAGAATGGAGATATTCGACGAATTTAATTTATATATATAACACACGCGTATATAAATAACCTTTTATAGCGGCGGGCGTGTCTTAAGTTCAACAGCAACTGCAGTATGACGTCATTTCGACGAATTTGGTTTTATCCAATGGCAAATTTCTATAGCAAATCAACCATCGCCGAATTATTAAGGGTTGAAAATAGGCCGAAAAACGGACTTTTTTCACTTAAACCACCCTATTAAATCGAGGGATGATCGGATCCGTCGAAACTAAAATTCCTCATATATACCACACTCGGACGAAGGTTTTTCCTTCTTACCATTATACCTCTATCTTTTACACTCGCTCCGAAAAAATCCACTTTTATAGCGCCTCAATACGGGGATATGGGGATTTTATAAAGGGATATAGGGATTATAATAATAATAATAATAATAATAACTATAATAAGTAAATTCCTCTTAATATCTTCAACCCTACATAACTTTTGCACGAATCTAGATAGGGAAAAAGTGTTCGAGCGAGAAAAACGTCTCGGAATTATCGCTACAAATCTAGCCACTAACCACTACCCCGTTGCAACCCCTTATGCCGTTTAGAGGGTAGTAAAGGGGTGAAAAACACCCCTAAAGTGTTTTGACCCTTTGCGGAAATTCGAGGCTTTTACTAAGTAGTCGTAGGCAATTTGAATCGTGTAAAAAGTTCCTCTTAATTTTCAACCCCCGCCAAATTATTAAGGGATGAAAATCCGTCGAAAATCTGACTTTTTTCACTTAAACCACCATATTAAATCAGGGGATGATCGGATCGATCGAAATAAAATTTCCTCATATACACTATGCTCGGGGGAAGGTTTTTCCTTCTAACCCTTATACTCCTATCTTTTACATCCGCCCCCAAAAAAACTTCACTTTTATCGTGGTTCAATATGGGCTGATTTGCCAACTGCTTTTCAATTATACAGGGTTGAATAGAAATTGTCACTATACTATCGGTCATTTTTCTCTCGGAATTGTGTCTACAATTTTACCCATTAACCACCACACCGCTGCAACCCCTTAACCCATTCAGCAGGTAGCAAAAGTTGATAAAGTTTGTTGTTTTGACTTCTTGCGGCGTTTTCAGGATTTTACTATGCAGAGCAGGATAAATAATTTGGATCGCGTAATAAACTGTTCCAACTCGTCTTCAAGCTTAAGGGTTGAAAATTCGTCGAATATTTCGCTTCGCCGTTTTTTTTTTTTTTGTACCTAACTTCACCTTATTAAATCGACGGATAATCGGATTATTTGTTGGCAGCTTTATACTATATAATGTTTATAATACTGTATAAGCTAAGCTATCAGATGCGTAGTTCTGGCGTGTGGGTATGGAGTTGTAAAATGTCAAAATGGAAAGTGGCTGTTTTTCTCCGATATTATGATAGTCGTGGGTCGGATATTTTTTCTCTTTTATATTTAAGATATTTGGATGGTCTGGATTCGGTTAGAACAGTTTCCGATTTTTTTCGGAAAAATCGTCGTCAAAAATACAAAATTTATATAATCGTCTCGAAAATCGGGATTTATCTACTAGAAATGGTATAAATTAATATACTGATCGAATCTTCCGGCCAAAATTTAAATTGATCCTTTTAGAGCGAGTTGAATATTTTTAAAACTCCGAAAATTGACTTTTTTCGTAATTTCTAAATTGGAGTTTAATCCTTACTCCATGACCTATTAAATGACGTGAGTAGTCTACCCATGTCACAGATACTCGTCGAGTAATAACGTCGCAAATTTAACTGTTTCCCAAGTTTGAATTAAGAATGCCGGCGCTGCATATACTTTTAGAACGTTTGAACTCTATACACGTCTACTACTATATAAAATGTATCGTATAAATATAAAAAATCCGAAAAAATTTTTTCAACTGGTCCATATGGTACCCCCTTCTTATAGATATCTGCAGTTTTGAATACAAATTTTTCCCGCGGTTTTTGCGCGGCAGATTCTACAACGCCCGACAAAAAGTGAATAAATTTTAAATAAATGTCTATTACCATGGAAATGAAATATATATATAGTTTATATAAGTTAAGAATCCCCAGGACAAAACGAATTACTCGATGGTATAAGTACATGATCACGTTCATACAAGATAGTCAGAAATGTTACGGACGGTAGTAGGGCGATGTTTTGCAGAAAGTGTCCGGGTGGCTTGGAACAGGGATTGATCGCGATTATCATGTTAGGTAGCTCATTTTACAGAATACGTCCAGATCACTTGGATTGTGGTCATTAGTAATTAGAAGGAAAACGTGGTCGCGTTCCTGCAAGATGGTCAGACATTATACGGACGGTTTAGCACAACGAACAGAAGATTTTGCTGTATCCGGGTGGCTTGGAACAGGGATTCATCTCGCGATTATCATGTCGGGTAGTCGTAGATATTATAAAATGCTAGCGCAACAAACAAAAGCGCTGTGTAGTAATCAGGAGGAAATATAATTTGTGGTCGCGTTCCTGCAAGATCGTCACACATGGTACGGAACCGTAGTAGGAGGAAGTTTTGCAGAAAGTGTCCGGATGGCTTGTAACAGGGATTCATCGCGATTATCATGTTAGGTAGCTCATTTTACAGAATGCCTCCAGATGACTTGGATTGTGGTCATTAGTAATTAGAAGGAAAACGTGGTCGCGTTCCTGCAAGATGGTCAGACATTATACGGATGGTTTAGCACAACGAACAGAAGATTTTGCTCTGTAGTAATCAGGAGGAAATATAATTTCTGGTACGGACGGTAGTAGAAGGAAGTGCAGTTATTGGTCGGATTTTGGCAAACATTTTTTTGTTTTGTTCGTAATCATCCCCTAAATAATTAAGCCCCCGATTATTTTCGAATTTTAAACATTTTCCCGTTCATTACTCGCGGGAAGGTTTTTCCTTCTAACCCTTATACCTCCTATCTTTTACATCCGCACCGAAAAAACTCCACTTTTATCGTGGTTCAATATGAGGTGATTCGTCAACTGCTCTTCAATTATACAGGGATGAATAGAAATTGTCACCTATATATTATCGGTCGTAGTGGTACAAATTTTCTCTCGGAATTGTCGGTAGAATTTCACCCACTAACCACCACACCGCTGCAACCCCGTTAACCCTTCAGCTGATAACTAAGGTTGATAAAGTGTTTTGACTCCTTGCGGCGTTTTCAGGCTTTTACTATGCAGAGCAGGTAAACAGTTCAAACTCATCTTCAACCCCTGCCGAATTATTAAGGGTTGAAAATTCGACGAAAATCTCGCTTCGCCGCTTTTTTTTTTTACTTAACTTCACCTTATTAAATCGACGGATGATCGGATTGTTTTGGCGTGTGGGTGTGGAGCTGTAAAGTGTAAAAATGGAAATTCGCTGTTTTTCTCCGATATTATGATAGTCGTAGGTCGGATATTTTTTTCCTTTTATATTTAAGATATTTGGATGGTCTGGATTTGGTTAGAACAGTTTCCGATTTTTTTCCGAAAAATCGCCGTTAAAAATACAAAATTTATATAATCGTCTCGAAAATCGGGATTTATCTTCTAGAAATGGTTTAAATTAATATACCGATCGGATCTTACCGGCAAAATTGAAATTGATCTTTTTAGAGCGAATTGAATATTTTTAATACTCCGAAAATTGACTTTTTTCATAATTTCTAAATTGGATTTTAATCCTTATGTTATGACTTATTAAATGACGCGAGTAGTCTCCCCATCTCACATATACTCGTCGAGTAATAACGTCGGAAAATTAACTGTTTCCCAAGTTTGAATTAAGAATTTCGAGGCTGCATCTACTTCTAGTACGTTTGATCTTTATAGACGCCTACTACTGTATGAAATGTATCGTATAAATATAAAAAAACCGAAAAAAAATTTTCAACTGTTCCATATGGTACCCCCTTCTTAAACTACAGTTTTTAATACATTGTGTTTTTATCGTTAGAGGGGGAAATTTGTAATTAGAACGAAACACAATACAAATTTTACATGAAAACCTTTATAGTAGCCAACAAATAATTTAAATAGTCAGTTTTACGACAGCCAGTAAATTTCAACCGTTTACTGCGGAAATATTCATTTCTATATAACGTCTATCTTATAAAGCAAAAAAAAATCGCGAAAAAACCCGCAAGAAAAATTTCAAACCAAACCCAGAAAATATATTTTTATATATATGTAATATACAGCCGCGTGTACTTATTTAAAATTTATATTTGTTGTAATATATATTATGTACGTACGCATATTTCCGTTTAGTAGGTAGGTTTAAATATATTATATCATATGCAGCCACGAGTACTTATTTAAAATTCACATTAGATATTTGTTATGATATAATATATTATGCACGTACACATATTCCCGTTTAGTAGGTATTTGTAGTCCCCTTAACGAAACAACAAACAGCAGTTGCAGACGAACGTTTGGTTGGTAAGACAAATAAACTCAATCTTTTTTTTAAATATATATATATATAAATTAACAACCTTTTTTTTAAAGTACACCTCCCACTTGCGGAGGTCACTGCTTATACGACAGCCCCTGCAATGTTTTAGGTAAAAATGTTTGTCCCGCTTTTTAGCGGAAGAAGTACGCATCGATGGATATTCGTGGATAACTCGGGGAATTTTAGTCGGATTTGGACAAACTTTTTGTTGTTGTACTCCTATTGAGCCCCCCCATAAATTACCCCACGATTGGTAGCCCCCTAGTTATATATCTATAAGGAAATTTGATGCTTTCTCCGGGCTACAAAATCGACTTTTTTCACTTTAAATCATCTATAAAATCGGCTATTCGAGCTAAAGCGTTGGGGCCGGACTTTTTCGAAACTAGACTCCCGACGCTATAACGTTCGTAGAAGGTAATTTTTCGAAAGGTCCGACCGTTAGGCCGTTAGCAAAAGTCAAAGTCGAAATTTCGATTTTTGAAATTTCGTACATTTTCTGGAAAATCCGCTTTTTCCGACGTTTCTCTTTAATTAACCGCGATCGAATTCGTTATCGATCGAAAGCCGACTAAATTCTCCGTCGAAATGATATGTATGAAAATTTTCGCCAAACGTCAACAACCGACCTTTAGGCGAGGTTGAAGTTGGCCATTTGGACGTAGGCGAAATTGACTTTTTTTACCGAAAACGCCGTAAAAAAAAACCAGGCCCTAACTCGAAAAAAGTCCTCGTCATTTTTTACTAAACCCTATCGGCTATCTTTTCGGTCTCTCGGTCGATAGTCGTACGATGCGCCCAACTTCCGGAACAATTCGGTTTATCCGGCATGTTCCTGGTAGCGAACTATCGCCACCTTTGGCGAGGCATAGTGAGCGACGTAAACATTTTTAAACGATTCCGACTTCGGAAATAGTCGTTACTGTATAAGATCTATGGTAAAAAGCGAAAACCCCGCGAAAAAAATTTCAAACCAAGCCCGAAATTCGATTTTTTTGAAATTTCGATTTTTCGCAATAATTCGCGAACTATTCGCAATTTGAGAAAATCGTTCCAACAAAAGTTACGCGCGATTAAAATACGCGTCTAACGACGGTATTCGCGTATTTTTATAGCGAATACTCGTCGAGTAAATTGCGGTTAAACGGTTTGGAGGTTTTGCGCCCTTTTTACGGCCCCTATGATAGATAGGCGGTTCGGGTTGGACTTAAAAGAAAGTAGACGTCGAGATCTATAATTTATGTCTAACGGTAAATGTTTTAAAAATTAACCAGTAACGAGAAATCGCGAGTTTAAAATTTGTTTTTCGATTTTTCAACATTTTTCAGGCATTTTTGGTCGCCCGGTTAGTAGCTATATATATATATATATATAAATCATCAATATATATTAGGTTTTTGCGCTATAAATCGCTTAAGAATGGAGATATTCGACGAATTTAATTTATATATATAACACACGCGTATATAAATAACCTTTTATAGCGGCGGGCGTGTCTTAAGTTCAACAGCAACTGCAGTATGACGTCATTTCGACGAATTTGGTTTTATCCAATGGCAAATTTCTATAGCAAAAATTAATCTCAGGAAAGCGGGCGTGTCTTAAGTTCAACAGCAACTGCAGTATGACGTCATTTCGACGAATTTGGTTTTATCCGATGCAAATTTCTATAGCACAAATTAATCTCAGAAAAAAAATATATAAATTAACGATATTTTTGTTTTATGTACACTTCCCACTTGCGGATCCATTCAAAGGGCGGGTTTGGCGAATTTTAGTCGGATTTGGATGAAACTTTTTTTGTTTTACTCGTCAGAGCCCCTGCACTATTTGAACGGTATTTAATCACAATTAAACCCCAACAGCTTCAGGCACTACCCCCGTTGGGTAACAACCCCCTTGGGTAGCAGAGGCGGATAGAACCCCTAGTTTTTACTTATAAATTATTTAATGTGTAACACTTTTGTTTTTACAAAAATTATAAAACCAGGTTTTATTCAAATAACACAAAAATATTAACTTTATCTCTGAATTCTCTAACATAATTTATGGAAAACCAAATTTTATTTACAATATGAAACAGTTAGTGTGTGTATTAGTTTTTTCAATAGAAAAATAAAAAATGAAAAACAAATTTTTGGTACTTAACCCATGTGGGGACATCACACTGAAATTGATCTATCTTTATTGTTTTATAAAACACTATTTCAGTGGCGGCACAAACCAAGGCTTGGCAAGAGGTTTCTCTGAACCCCCATTTGTGATAAAATATATTTTTAATGTAGCAGCAGTATTCTTTAATTTACTCACATACTTCTTAAGAAAATAATTGATTAAATTCATGAAAATGGTTATTAAATTGTGGCATTATTATACATATATATGTTTTTTTCTAAATTGTTACCTACAGCATAAATAGAATAAACTTATAAAAATGTATAATTTTCAAATGAAAATATTTATCTGTTGATCGACATAATACACATTCAAAAATTAAAAGCAATTGTGTGTTTTGTTTTTATACATGTATAATACATATGAAAAAATTTAGCATAAATCCCTTCGCTCCTGATAAATTTCTGCTTTACCACTGCTAATTACTTGTTTAAATATGGTTTGGGAGTACAAAAATTTTCGTCTTCATTTTTTGTAAAAACAATGATGAACAGGGTGGGTCAACCACAAGAAAGCAAAAAAAAAACGAATTTAAAAATTATGACTTATGTAAAAATTTAAAGAATCTCGCAATGAATTTTTACAAAACAGGTTTTGGTGTTACAATATGTGTTTAAAAATTGAGAATTATTTACCTGTTTTAATTATAAATTTATCCATTAGTTTAATTTTAATGAGCTGAATACACAAAATATAAATACAATATGCAGATGAAACAAATTTTTATTTAAATTCTTTCTTTCAGAAAAAGAAATTATATATCTTGAAGTCTAACTTATAGTACTGAAAGGGTTATAACTCTTGAATAATAAACATTGAAGGGCAAAGTCCTTAATTAATAACCGTTGGGAGGGCATGGCCTTGGTATAATAACTGAAAGAGGGCGACTGTCCCCCCGTACCACCAAAGTTGATGCCTATGTTTTCATGTGGTCTATATCACATAACTATGATAAACATTTTCTTTCTCGTACCACTACCTGTAAAGTTTAAGATGAATGAAATAAAAAGAGATCGAACATATAATTTACTGAAAAAAAAAACAACTTATTATAAAATTACTTTTTACACTTTAACGAAAATATTTAGAACAATTTAAAATACAAATGATTATAGTTTAAGTATTAATATGTCAAAATATAAATATATGTTATTCACTAAAAAATCAAAAACAATTAATTAAATTTAATAAATTACAATATTAATATCCAGTTTTTGACAAGCCTACAATATTTGGGCTAACAATTGAAAAAAAAAATAAATTATATGAGCATTTCCATAATGTAAGGAATTAAATTAGTAAGTTTTTGCCCATATTTAATAACCTATAAGATAGCAATAGCAACAAATTATATATTATAAAAAAGAATTAATATTGTATAAATCGATAATATTACTGAATTTAATTTACAACAGTAGCATTTATTGTGAAATATTAAAAACCAAAAGATTCATATAAAATAAGATCTTTTCAAAGAATAATTGCAATTAAAATGATTAAATCATATAAAACCACTAGATACTTGGCATCAATTGAAATAGCAGGTATTTACCCTATACATTTAGAAATTCGTAAATATATCAATATATTTTTCATCAAGAATAATAATATTGAATTTTTAAAGTAAAATTCATATATGAAAAAAAAAACAGCAACAAATTAATGCAAAACAGTTTAAAGTTATTACTAAAGCGATATTATATCGAGAAATATCAAAGCACGTGGAATACATATAATGGATCAGCTTACCAATATTTCCCAAATTTAAATTATAGATTCAATAATAATCATTTTATTCCATACTTTTATAACGTTCAATTTGTTACCGGTCATGGCGGTATTAAAAAATATTTAAAACGTTTCAGAATAGCAGAAACTGAAAATTGTAGTGTATGTAACTTTGA
Source organism: Coronaproctus castanopsis (assembly GCA_032883995.1). Lineage (NCBI taxonomy): Eukaryota > Metazoa > Arthropoda > Insecta > Hemiptera > Monophlebidae > Coronaproctus > Coronaproctus castanopsis. The sequence goes on along the minus strand of CM065052.1, from coordinate 73,785,994 downwards.
AGATACGGTTTACCATATCTTGCAAGGTTGTAATTGCAAACAAATAGTTTTAGATTGTAATACGATAGAATTAGTTAATAATAAATATGATTTTAATAATTTAGATATTCAAGAAGTAAGAAATAGAAATAAGTATAACTTAGCATATTAATAAGATCGTTTTTCAATGTTATGTATATCATCTTAATTTTTAGAAAATTTTATTATTAAAAATATAAAATTAAAATAAACATAAATAAAACTAAAGTAATGATATATACAAACGACATCACTCTAACCATAGACGTAGTTATAAACGGAAAAATAATATCGAACATTTTTATAATGTAAGTAGTACTCGGACCAGGAATCCATGGACTGTAAATCATGTTGCGCACCAACCTAGAGATTGAGGAGAAATTATGATGATCCTAGAATTTTTGAAGATAGTGGCTTTCGGATACTTGGTTCTTAATAAAATAAGAACCTCACTACTCACTCACTTTTTCATGTTGGCATTTAGAAATGCCAACGTTTCAACCTTTTCAGACTCCAAGTTTGTTCGCCGTTCGCCAATAATATATCCTGTTTTAGAAAACACTCTTTCGCATGGAACGGATGTAGCGACTACATTACATCGCGAACGAAAAATTTTAAAAATATTTGGGTACACATGTTGATGCTGTTTCCACCACTTAAGTGGAGAATTATTTCTATCATTTCTGGGCAGAATACTATCCTGCATATATACATATCCATTTCTTTTATGGCCCGAGCAGAGGAACAGATTATAGGCTGTATATGACCCACACGATCATCTATAATGGACCACGGATCAAAAGATCCCTCGGCATTATGTTGGTTTGTGGATGGTAAAACATCGTTCTGAGGTTGCGCATCTTTATCTATTGATGTTTTTATTAACTTTTTCAGGTGCTCTTTTACAGCTGATAAAGCCAAAGGATTATCAAAGGCACGCTGTTTGTACCTTGGATCTAATAATGTGCACATTGAAAATGTATTGCTTCATTCCAAATTTTTAAATCTTTGCTCCAGCCCTTGTTTTAATTGTATTATTAGTTTTCTCAATACATCCATATAATTCCTTCCCAGTAATTTATCACATGTACCTAAATGAAAACAAAAATTTATGTGCTAATCTCAAATCAAGATAATATTACAATTAAACATTTTTTTTTCAAACTTTAACTTTTTATTATAAAGTCAACTATTAGAATGCATGTATGTCTATACAACCCTAAAATAAAAATATTTGTGAATGCGTCCACTCAAAAATATCGACAGATTACTATACTTATATTATGTAAGTAACTATATTACTATATTGTAAATTTTGAAGAAGTGAAAATTAAATACAATCATTGAAGTGAATAATATTTCTAACTTACCTTGCAGACATTTAGTAATCACAATAACTGAACTCCCACTCATATATTTTTCAACTGATACTGAAGACGTCATTTTTTCGAAGGGTGATAATATTTCGCATAATTCCCTGCAGAATTGCCACTCCTCTATTGTTATGATCGGTATATTAATATTTAATGTGGCTACCGTCGCTCGTATAGATTCTTCCAATTCTAAATTTAAAATAAAAATATATATAATAAAGTTATGCATCTTCAAGAAAAATGTAGAAATGAGCACTAATTAAAAGTGTACTTTTATGAAACTAATTGTGATAATAAAATAAGATACATACCAGTATACCTTTCAAGCATGTAATAAGTTGAATTCCACCTCGTTATTATATCCTGTTTGAGGCGTTTTGGGTTCAGTCCATTATTTATCTGAAATTTAAGTAACTTATCCATATCCAACGGGCTCCTATGAAAGTGACCCACTATTTTTTTTATTTTATCAATACTTGCATTGATTTCGGTGTCATGTATCGCTTTCTGTATAATTAAATTCAAACTGTGTGCATAGCACCCAAAATGTTGAAATGACAGCTCATTTTTCAGCGCAATCGGAAACAGCTAAATTAACCTGTGAACTGAAGCAATAAACTAAGGTTTATATTATTTTATATAAATTGCATTGTGATTTGTAATTCTTGTTTCTTTATTTCCTTTATATATTAATTTTTATATTTTTAAATTCTGTCAGATGCCAAACTTAAACAAACTTTTTTCGTGATCCCAAGTAGACTTAGATATTTTGTTCATGAACTAAATAAGTTGTCAATAAACGTGAAGAGCAAACAATTTGTAATATTAGGTAAATATTAAAAACAATTTTCAAAAATTATGTTTTCTCAATAAGTATTTAAATAATTCCGGCTAAGCCGTACTTCGTAATTAATCTAAACTTCCTTCTCTTCCCATGCCACTAAACGTAAACTAACCATAGTTCCTGTACATGCCATGGCATGTAAATTTAATTTTTATGGTAGTTCTTGTTCATTTTTAAACTATAATTTTTTAACGTACAAAGCAATTTAACATGAGAAATTTATATGAAAATTCGTCTATATATGAGTTTACTTTTCCAGTAATAACTGCCAGTATTAAAATATGACGTACTCTTTTTGATAAAAGAAATGTTTCCTCAATTTGTAAGACAAATTCATCTTGTTACTTTTTTTAAATACATTCAAAAACCATCTACTCGGAGAGAATCCAAAAAATGCATACTGCATTATTGGTGGACCTTTAGGTATTAACAGAAAAAAGTGATATTAATATTTTAGAATAAACAAAACCAAATAAGTTACCTTTTCAAATGTTCCATTCAATTAGAGTTTCTTTAATTTCAGCTCCTAAGTTTTTCGCCGTATGATTTTCAGAAAATTTGGAACATTTCAGTAAAAATGTTCGAAATTCAAACTGCTCGTCGATAAAATGAGCCATTATCGCTAAATAATTTTCATTAGCTTTGGATGTCCAGCAATCCGTTATGATACACACACTTTCAATGTCCTTAATATAATTTTTTACTTGGTCCAGTACTTTAAAATATAAATTAGGTATCATTTTTGACGATACAGTTTTTCTAGATGGCGGATCATAGCCAGAAATAAAACCAGAATAATTTCTGAAATGCTCACTTTCAACAATTCTGAATGGGATATATTCAAATATAAATAATTTAAGAAGAGCTTCATCGATTTTTTCTTTTTCTCTCATTGAAATTTTTTTATTATAGGGCCTAATTAACATCTGTCTTTGAATTTTTACAGGAACCGGATTATCAGAATTATTTGTGGTTTCAACTTCAACCGCTGGAGGGGATGTAGCATCAGGATCATCTACTTTTTCTTCCTTATTAGGATTAGTATATGATAATGCCACCATAGGTCTTTTAGTGCTTGTAACGAATTCGGCATATATCCCAACATGCTTATTCATAATATGCCTTTTTAGATTGGACACTGTAGATTTATAACTTACAGTCGTCTTATAACAATTACACTGGGCCTTCCCGTCGGAAGTTTTTGTGAAGTAATTCCACATGTCACTCATATTCGTTCGACTCATTTTTTCCAAATATATTAAATTAATATTAAATATAAAATTTTAAAAACAATAAAAATGTAATTAAGCGTGAAAAAATCTCGAAATAAAAACAATTTCCTTTAAGAATTTACGCTGTACGTTTCAAACATTAACTTTGTAAAAAATAGTTAACAAAAATAAAAAAAGTAACGTAACCCGGATGCTACAAGAAAGTTAATAAATGAAAATGTATAATAGCCTGTAATTCCGAGTTCAACGACAATCTTGTTATAACATTTTTTTTAGTTCACAGCGTTTTCAAAAATGAGATTGGTTACTGTCTCAGTCTATCTACATCTACAGTGAACTGTTGTTGTAGAAAAATAAAAATAAAAAATTTTGTAAAAAAAATGAACAGTTGAACCGTTCTTATGTTCTTATCTTACATTCTACCCTATTTAATTTTTGTGTTCATTCTTATTTCTTATTCAATATGTGCGAGTAAAGGAGACAGACTATCGCCTGTTGGACAGGAACGACGCCAAGACCCACCATAAAGGCCGCCTCGTAAATGTCATCAGTTGTCTTGTAACTGTCCCCTTAAGTGTTAACTGTGTAATAAATAAAATCACCCTGGATATTAGACCTTTTAACTAATCTCTTCATACTTCTGGGAAAAAACACGGTTAGGAGTTTAATGTGTCAGAAAAGGAAAAGAAATAATTCGTTTCGCATGTTACATATGCTCGTAATTATTTCAAAAATACTTAGTATTACATCAACACACACATACACTACCACATCTCTACATAAAATATGCTTAAGCCAGAGTTCAATTCTATAAAAAAAAAAGGGAAGATAGTAATTTCCTGTATTTCTGCATTCGTTACGGTTTTATTCGTTTCCTTCATTGCTTCCCAAAATAGCGACTTTGATCCTCGATGATTCCAAGACCTACCATGAAGGCCACCTCGTAAATGTCATCAGTTGTCTTGTAACTGTCCCCTTAAGTGTTAATTGTGTAATAAATAAAATCACCCTCTATATTAGAAGATTCGGAGTTTAATGTGTTAGAAAAAGAAAAGAAATTATTATTTTCACGGTGTGTATATACACTCACAATTACTTTAGAAGTATTACTGTACACATACACACCATCTAATTTCTACGTCAAGATTACAAAATGTGGCTAACACGGGGGTTAAGTTCTATATAGCAGGTATATTCGTTATTCGTCTCTTTCAGTACTTCCCAAAATAATATCTTATTTCCGTGCATTTGTAACTAGTATGAAACTGCACATTGCGTACACACACACATACGGTTGGATTCGAAAATAGCGTAAATATTTAGTTTCATTCATACGAGTTTCAATATAATATAGGTATAATCACGCCTACAATGGCATGCAGTATATATACAGTTTATATTTACTTAGCGATCTAAATATTTGGAGATACTGAAACATCTCAAATCGGATTAAACTGATATTTGGTTTAATATTCAGATACTTTTTGAGTGTTTGTATGAATACAAAAAAATACTGAATCGTGTTAAAATCAGTTTTCGTAAACGCACGCGCGCGCACACACACATACATATATATACATATATAATTTATACATGTATCTGATGAACGTGTGTATATTTCTTGAAATAAAAATGACTTTTATTTTTAACCTATTCCGAAAAACTTGATTTTTTTATTAGTAAAAAAAAAAATACCTGTAAATATCTCTTTGTTATTTAAACGTATAAGTAATCTAGCCGATCTGGAAAACCCATCGGCTTGTCTATTATTAAACGATGATGGACGCGACGTTATCAGTGCTGACAACAGACTAATGAACAATAAATCTAAAGAAATTGAAAATATCTATATTCAACCTAAACTAACAACACCGCTACAATATTTAACGGTAACTAAATAAATACCAAAAAAGATCAAGCTATAACATTCAATGCGCTCGAAAATACAAAAATACAAAATATTATTGCATTAGGCAATATAATAAAAATGCTATTGGCCTCACGCATATCAAAAAATCTGTATCTACCTAGATTCAGTAGAAACATTAAATAACTTTATTTCTACACATAAAGGAATTACTGTAAACGATCACTTTTTACCCGCTAAAAAATTGGAAAACTATCGAAGAAATTAATCCTTTCAAACGTTCATTCATACAAACCGGATATCGTAATTATCAATGTTTTAATTGCTAATAATCGTACAATTTCTTCGCTAACAACCATAAATTATGAATACTGCCATATGATGAGCTTTAGGAGATTAATTTATATTCAAGATGATAAAAATGTCCATATCCCGGATTCTCTACTAATTAATTACGATAACGAAAACTTCCGTATATTTATAAGAAATGATGAAATTAAATGTTACATATAATGTGAGTATATATATATGCATATTTTTTAGTATAAAAGGAGATGTTCAGTCTAATTTTTAGTTAGTTAGTTCATTCATGAACTCTGTTTTATATTACCAATATAAATGTATATATTAAAATTAATATAAATTATTTATATGTGCATGTGCGTTGGTATAAATACGTATATTAATCAATTTTACTGTATATATATTCCAGATTTACCTCAATAGCTATTTATACTGTCAAAATGCAAAAACTTTGTTATATTCCAACGAGTTTCCCCTGATTGGGTATCTCTGATATTGATGCAGGCAAAACGTTCGTCTATCAATTTCTGACTTCCTTTGTGGTAGCGCTTTATAAGTCGGAACCACAAGCATCTCTTTGAAGTCTCTTATCTTTATCTCTGATTCGGATTGAATATCTTTTATTACTTGCAACACTAATGAAATAGAAGAAGAAGCATGATAAAACTGTCGTTTATAATCAGAGTGAAACGATTCTGAACCGTTAGTTGTTCTTGGGCTCGTCGATGGCGCAGAAGCCCACATTTGTGGAGGAAAAGGTGCCGTATGGGAAACATAATTGTCAAATACATAGTCAACAAACGCCGATGCTGAAAAATTAGGCGGTTCCCTAGCAATCTGCCAGAAATTGTAGTATACTTGATTTGATGGCAGAAATGCTAGGCCAAAAAATCGTTTCAACCATCGGCCCACATCTGAATCCGTCATATAGTCGCTTCTTAAATTTCTTAATTCAATTATCTTTCTATACCACGATTGTCCTAAATGAAATCGGCAACCGAGTACTTCGCATTCTGGGAAAACGGCGGTAACAGCATTTTGTGCTGCCCTTTCGAAGTCTAGCGTAATTTTTCTGACATTCAGATTTATGTTCATCGTCAACGCAATTTGACAAAGGAACGTCCACATTGCAGTGTACGTACTTGTCCTTTCCCTGGTAAAAAGCAATATACCAATGGAATATATAAGTAGTTTTTATCCCCGTGAATTGTGTACAACTGATGAAAAAATTTCGGTCGATATTTAAATGTTCCGTCTGCAAAAATTTCTACCATTGAATCTGATAGGATTTTCATATTTGTGTAACATGATATCACGGCGATTTGGTGAACATGTTCAACATACAGGAACCGTTTCTTTTTTGTATGTTTTAAAGGTTTCTTACATATTTCATTTGAAATTAATAAATACTTAACAAATCGTAATAATAAATTGTAATTTTTTTATAAATTCTCGAATCTTGACGAACTATTATTTACCCATACTTAATTTTCTTTACTGACTGACTGTAAATTTGTAATCGCATATATAGACGTGTATTATTCGGCAATACACGCCATACATACATAGATTTTATTTCATTGCTGTACTAATGAATGAATTAAATTTCTTTGTTTTCACTTTTTCCAAGTTTCATAAAATATTTTTATATATTTATAAGCAAATGTATTTAACATGATTATTAATTTATTATCATTTATCCATTATAATTTTTAAACGATTCTTTAAGGAGAATTATTTTGCATCATTCTGATTTGTTAATATTTTTAGTGTTCCGAGTAAAATATTTCATTATGTTAAAAGCAACATAAATAAACTTTTTATTATTAATGCATTTATTTGTGTTGTATTTATTAATAGGCGTATTTTGATTTATATTCATTTATAGTGGGAATCGTTTCAGGAATGTCCACATTTTGATACACTTTTTGTGTGTGTTACCAACTAAAAAGTAAAATAGCGAGGGTGTATATAAATAATTTTCATATTCACAGCAGTTCAGCGCTTACAGAAAACACCAGTGACAGCCAAGCAAGTTGAAAGTGGCTCTACTTATGCAAAAGTGGTAATGTCAAATGAAAAACAAATAACTATACAACCTTTGGATAAACGTTCAATAATTAGCCAACAGGCACAGATAGAACCTTCTACTGATACACTCAATAATATTACAAAGGCATTAGAAAACCTTATAAAAGAAGTTCGGAATCTATCTACCAGATTAGGCAAATCTTCGGATAAACGTTCAATAATTAGCCAACAGGCACAGATAGAATCTTCTACTGATACACTCAATAATATTACAAAGGCATTAGAAAACCTTATAAAAGAAGTTCGGAATCTATCTACCAGATTAGGCAAATTAGAAGATGAACATAACCAGAAATCTGGGGGACAATCATCCATTACAAAACAACGCCGAAAGAGGCACAATAAAAATAATGGCTGACTCTTCTCTTCATATTATTACATGGAACTCAAATGGGCTTAATCTTGAAAGATTAAGAGAGCTGGAGATATTTCTCAACATTAACAAGATTGATATAGCATTAATCTCTGAGACCCATTTTACGGACAGAAATTACCCAAAAATTTCAGGATTTGCAATTTATCACACACCGCATCCTGATGGTGGAGCGCATGGCGGTGCAGCCGTCATTATAAGACAAAATATTAGGCATTACCAGCAGCCAAATTTCTATGAAGATTATGCTCAGGCTGCATCGGTGGCAATAACGATGGGCAATGCAGTTACGAACATTGTAGCGGTATATTTCCCACCAAAACATAATATTAAATACGATCATTATGTACGGTTTTTAAAACATTACGGTAACCGCTTTATTATCGGTGGAGACATCAATGCTAAAAATGAAGCATGGGGATCACGGCGAGTTACAATACATAATCAAAGTCCTGCCCATATAAAAGGAAAGGAACTGCTGAAAGCCTTACAAACACTTCAGTGCAGCTTTGCAAGTTCAGGAAAACCAACATACTGGCCTTCCGACAGGAGGAAAAAACCTGATCTCGTAGATTTCTTCATTATAAAAGGAGTTGCAAGTAATTACATAGACGTCGAGGGTGTAATTGATCTTTCATCAGATCATACCCCCGTTCTCTTGACGCAGAGTGCAACAGTCATACGAAAAAATAAGAAACGACACCTCACTAATAATCTAACAAATTGGGATAAATTTTGGGAAGAACTAGATCAGAAAATAAACCTTAGAATACGATTAAAAACAAAACAAGATTTGGAAGAACACTCAAAAAGTTTTATTGAAGCAATTATTGAAGCAGCCAACACAGCTACACCTGAACCAGAAAGATATAAATCAAAATAAATCACGTACCCATTACAAGTACGACTCAAGATCGCTGAACGAAGACGAGCCCGGCACATATGGCAAAATACTCGGAGTCCATCTGATAAAAATCGATTTAATCGAACCAGTCGCCAACTGAACGCGCTAATAAAAAAGATTCGCAAAGAAACATTCACCGCATACATCAAAGATCTTAGTCCTTTCGAGGATAAAGAGTATTCTCTTTGGAAAGCTACCCAAAAAATTAAGCATACAATTACACACGCTCCATCCATTAAAGATGAGAGTGGAAACTGGGTAAGGTCAGATACCGATAAAGCCGAATGCTTTGCTCGCCATTTATCTCGATATGCCTTCAACTATTAATATCAGCATTAATTATAAAACGGACGAAAAAGTGATAATATTTACACCATATGAGATAGCGACTGAAATAGATAATAATATGAATCCTCGGAAAGCTCCAGGTATTGATGGCATATCCCCAAGAGTGCTAAAAGAACTAACAAAAAAAGGTATAATTATGTTGACATATTTGTTTAATGCTTGTCTACGTTTAGAATACATGCCACGCTGTTTCAAATAGCGCAAATCATTATGGTAAAAAAACATAACAAACCAGACGCTGATGTAGGGTCATACAGACCAATTTCATTATTGCCAACTATATCAAAGTTATTCGAGAAATTATTACTCAAACGACTGTTGCCTATGGTTGAAGAGTATATACCAGTACATCAGTTTGGGTTTCGACGGAAGCACTCCACAATTGATCAAGTGCACAGGATCACAATGGTAATCAATAGAGCATTTGAGGAAAAAAAATATTGCCCGGCCGTCTTCTTAGACGTAGCACAAGCTTTCGATAAGGTATGGCACGACGGGCTGACCTATAAATTAAGCCGAATTCTGCCATGTAACATCTGCCGTTTGCTCATGTCTTATTTATTAGAAAGACAATTTAAAGTACAGCAAGAAAATGCTACTTCCGCATCCTACAACATAGAAGCTGGAGTTCCGCAGGGAAGCGTTCTCGGTCCCATCTTGTATCTTCTATACACAGAAGACTTACCAACGGATGCGCAAACGACGACAGCTACGTTCGCTGACGATACAGCTATATTAGCCGTTAGTAGTAGTCATTCTGAAGCTATAAATAAATTGCAAAACTCTTTGAACAGAGTGCACGAATGGGCATCAAACTGGAAAGTTAAAATCAATGAAGAAAAATCAATGCATATAACTTTCACATACCGACGAACAGATGTGCATCACCAAGTGTACTTAGGAGGTAAACCTGTTCCACAGGTTGACTCAGTCAAGTACCTTGGTATGCACCTGGATAGGCGGCTGACCTGGGAAATACATGTCAGAATGAAATGTAAACAAATAACTCAGCAGTTATATTGGCTTATTGGACGCAAATCGCCTCTAGACGTAAGGTACAAATGCCTACTGTATTGGCAGATCATAAAGCCAATATGGACTTATGGTCTGCAGTTATGGGGCTGTACCAGCAGGTCTTCTAGAGCAAAGATCCAAGCTAGACAAAGCATAATACTAAGAGCAATTGTCGATGCATGCCGTTATTCGAGAAACGATGATATTCATCGAGACTTGCACATCTTGCTTGTAAACGAAGAGATTAGAAAATTCGCTACAGCACACAAGAAGAGGCTACACCAACATGTCAATGTGGAAGCTACCAATTTATTAGATAATAGTCAAGACATCAGGCGTCTTAAAAGGCGCCACCCGTCAGACTTATTATGAAGTCATTAAATTCTATTACATAAATAGATTAATACAAACTAATTTTTGTAGTCATGGTCAATGGACTACTGACTTCAACCAATAAGCTGGCTAACAGGATGATCTTGTTAGTAAGCTACACTTTACTAAATTTGATACTTATTTAACTTCAATGAGTTAAGATCGTATCTTTATTAAAAATAAAAAAAAAATAAAATATTCATTAGTGGTTATAATTAATAGGTTCCATCGTCTATGTTTATATTATCGTTGGGTACTTAATTCAGCGGCTATTGTATTTTATTTATCCACAAAATAAAGTAGAATACGCATTTGTAAAAATATAATCAAAGTTAATAATATTTATAAAGAAAGAACTTATATGTAAAATTGCAGGAAACATTTAAAATACAAAAAAACCTGTTAAATGGCAGAGGGTATACACACTTTTCTTATCAAAATTAACTTATAAGTATCTTAGTTTATTTATTGACAGAACTAGGGTTTATAACTTACTTACTAGAAAAGGACATATTTTATACGCCTATGCTTATATCTTTTATACTTGTGCCGTAGAGATTGTTGGTAATTGTAATCGAATTTACTATTGGAATATCCGAAAATGATTTATTTAAAGCCTACATTTAGTAAAAATTATTGACCACGTTTTCTCATCATTAAGTTTGAGTTTCTATTTATAGAAAATTGGATATTATGTTTATTCGTTTTATCAATGTAAATCATATTCCAAATTTTAATTTATCCTTTATATGAGGCAAATTATTAAGCTTTTAACAACGAGTTCAAGATATGATGAATATTGTATTATATATTAAAAAGTGTTGAATATAATTAGATATTTCTCATCTAAATCTATTTTATATGTACATGAGGATCAATGACGTATTAAATGATTCGAGGCCCATGGCAAAAACAGCGTATGGACCCACTCATAAGGAAAAAATAGGAATTTAAAAATTATTACGTACACAAAAATATACATATAAAAACACTAAAAATTTATTAATTTAAACGAATCTTGAAAAATAAGGAATTTATTTTTATTTATTTTGATAAAATTAAAATATATCAAATAGGTTACATTTATACCAACAAATACTTATACAGAATACTTATTCAAAAACATACAGAAAATTAAAGAAAACATTTTCATGCTTTTTTCTTCGGCAACATTTATATAATCTCATTAATACCGATTTATTGTTCTGTAAATTGTCATTTAATTTAAACGGTCTTGAGCAATTTATGTTTTTAATCCATTTTTTATAATAAATAATTTAGAGAATGATCTTACACCCGTTACATTGCTACTCAAACTCCTTTATTTAGAATTAAAGATGAACAATATCAAGTGCTCATAGGGGAAGTGACTATAGAGACAAATAGAGCAATAATAATTATGGAATGTTACAGATCACCGAGTAAAGATGAATGGAAATTTATAACAGAATTTCAATCAATGTTGGAGACCTATGGCATAAGGAAGGAGTTACTAGTGATCGGGGATATAAATATAGATTTAAATAAAGTAAGTAATATAGTTAATAGATATGAAAATATAATTTCGGGAAATGGATTAAGTCACATAATAAGAGAGAATACAAGAGAAGAATACGTAAAGGATAGATGCACAAAATCTTGTATTGACCACATAGCAGTAAGAGTCAAAGAAGGAACAAAAGTAAATTCATTGTTAATAAACGCAAAGATAAGCGATCATTATCTAATAGGATGCAAATTGGTAAAAATGAATCAAAATATAAATGAAGAAAAAATACAGAAAAAAAGTATCGATGAGGTGAAATTAAAAGGAAGTTTGAAAAATGAGAAATGGGAAATAATGGAGAACGTAAGTCTCGAACAAATGTATACACAAATAATGGAGAAGTGGGAGGAATAATGAGTGCACTAATGTGCATAAAAGTAATACAAAAACTAGGATACAAGTTGCGAATAAAGAATGGATGACCAAAGAAATTTTAGAACTTATACGAGAACGAGATATTTTATTTAAAAAATGGAGGAAAAGACGTAGGAATAAGAAACTGGAGGAATTATATAAACAAGCGAGAAATAAAACGAAAATTAAAATCAAGGAAGGAAGAGATAGGTACTACAACAAAAAATTGGTGAAGTAAGTGGCAATGTGAAAGAGACATGGAGGACAATAAAGAATATATTAGGCGGTCATCAGAAAGAAATATTGGATTAAATAATTAAAAAGTATATAGGAGATGGTGAAGAAACGGCAGATAAAATATTGGATACTTTCATAGAACAAGTCAGTCAAATCCACAGTTGTGAAGAGAAATTATGCAAAACGTACACAGATAGCAAGCCACCGGAAAGTAATTTATATATACCTACAGCAACGGTAGAAAAAATTAAACAAGTAATAAAAAAAATGAATAAAAAAAGCTACAGCGTATGATAAAGTTAGGATAAAAGATTTACAAACATGTAACGATAATTTCTACATAGTACTTACAAAACTAATAAATAAATCTATCTGAGAAGGAAATATACCTCAAGATATGAAAACCGGAATTGTAGGGCCGATGTATAAAAAAAGGTAATCACAAAGACTTAAATAATTACAGACCGATAACGATAGGAACATCCTTAAGCAAGGTATTAGAAAAAGATGTAGGAGAATATTTAAAAAATTATTTATCAAATAACAGTATCATAGATTCGTGTCAGTATGGATACCAAGAGAATAAATCTACGACAACATTACTGATAAATTTTTCAGAATTGATAAATAAAAACGTTGGTTCAGGCAAGCGATGTTTAGACTTTACAAAGGCATTCGACACAGTAATACATGACAATATTAGTCAAAGATTTAGATTGCCTATATTATATAATAAAATACCAGCCGAAATCATGAACAAAAGGAAACTAGGGGGATTGGAAAAAAGAAATTAAATTATGGTTGATAAATAATGGGGGGATATCAATACCTTAAGATGAAGAAGAATTTGTTTTTAGTAAAAAAAGAAAGAAAATCGCCGAGTAAGGAGAAAGGAAAGAGTAAACGGAAAAGAACACCGATTAAAACGTTTATTACTTTGTTTTTTTCATTTTATTTTATTTTTTTGTTAGAAATGGAGAATTAAAAGAACGGGGATGATATTGGATTAAATAGATGTATGGAAAGGGTGAACAGAAGAGGAAAAGGAGAAAAGAGAAGAGAGAAGAAACAAGAAGTGTAATAATTGAAACAAGATACCTTTATTTATCTAGGTTGTATAATTACATATTTTGAATATGCATGTATGTATAAATTAAATTTATATGTAATATGCTCGTAGTATAAGGAATTATTGTAAAATTTAAAATATTGCAATAAACGAAAACACCCTTTATATGTCGGCCTACCCGTTTGCAGCAATAAAATAGTATTAGTACATAAACACATTTCACACAATAAGAACACAAACCTTGGTAATACACACAAGAGGTCACATAACATATCTACATTTTCACAACACCACAGTAACATATAACAACACAATCATAACACACAAATGAGTAGAGTAGTTGAGAAGTAATGAGAATATTCATTTTAATAACATAACATATTTCACGCACACGATGGTAGTATACACACATGAAGAAGAGGGAAAAATAATTAATAAATATAACAAAGGCTTGTCTGCCGACGGGTAAAACCGGCGGAAACCCATAATGGGAAAGGGATTGTTTTAAAAAATAATAAAAAAAAAGAATACACTCTTTATATTAAATTTTTTCAATAGTTTAATTCTTTTTGTGGAGGCCCTGGGCCAGTGCCTGAAGTACCTTTGTGTAAATCTGTCCCTGAAGAGGATACACTTATATCTTTCGCATTGTGCAGTATTTTGAATAAGTTATATGGTTATAAATATAATATTGATTAAACTACAATATAATTTAAAAAATAATAAATATATGATATACGACATTGGTGATGGAACAAATATGGAATAAAGAAACATATAACGAGAGTGTGAATTTTAGAATTATTTGATTGCAATTAGTAATATTTTACCTTAGAGCGAACAAAAAGAAGGTCAAGGTTGAACAAATTGTTTCACTTTTACAAATTTCGGTTACATGAATCACAATTTAATTTTTATAGATAGTATATGTGTATCTGTTTTTATACAAAAACTTGCAAAGCATTAAGTTATATCTGAACATACTGAAATAGTATCTACATTGATATATATTAAGATAAACATGATTAAAGTATCTTCAACTATATCGGAAAACGTAAAAATCGAGATTAACTTTCTAGCAATTACATAGGATAAATAAATGAAGACTTGACAGGTAAATTATAAATAACAAAAGAAAACCAGCAATATCATTAACTTATATATAAAAAAATGAAGTTATAACACAAGTATATTTTTTTCAAACTGGAAACTTACTAAATATTCTTTTCTTACATATTCCGCTTTTTCATGAATTTAAGTGGAACGTTTGCAATATCCCAAAAAAAAATTGATCGTAATTATATAAATCGGCGGAATAAATGAAAGTACTAAATCACAAATTTAGTCTGTTAAATCAAATACGCACGAAACTAAAATATCTACCTAAGATAACAAAATTTCTAACGTCAAGTATAAACTTATGGAACACTGGTTAGAACGCATCAATACGTCGAATGAAAGTGAAACATGTTAGGTGCTTTAAGAATATGTTAGTGCCTTATATAACTACCAATAGTGATGATAGAATTCAGAAAGAAGTTAAAAACTAGTTTTAACCCTTTTTCAATGTGTAGGAAAATCTATTGTGGATGATGAACATCTCAAAATAAAAAAAGGAGAATATAAATCAAATTTTTTATACTAGAGAAAGGACCACTATTGTGATGAATAAAGGAAATGAAAGTGGCTATCCCATACATTTACTTGCGACACGCACACCATGCACAAAATTAACATCTGTAACTTAATTTTTTTTTAAGTGAAGGTATATCCAACCTATTTTCAGATACAAAGACGAGTTTGTCAATATTTCACCCGATTTTTTATATAAATCCGTCGAAAAGAATCATTATTTTTTATATCTATAAAGTAAATATATACCTCATATAGGGGCTTCTAACAATTTCAACATGTGGGATATAATGAGATATACGATCGTATTATATTCATTTAAAGAAATCAGTGTTTAAGCAGAAAAACGATTTAATTATTACCATTATTTGGTGCATAAATATATATAATTTTTGATACATAATAATATATATTTTATAATTTTTCAATTAAAATGCGTAATCGCATTTTAATTAGCAATACATAATTTTGATGTAATAGCAAACAAACGATCTAATTAATTTATTTATTCAGGTAGAAGTTCGTTTAAATAGAGTTTAGGTTTAAGTCGGCACACGCTATCATAACAGTTATAAACGAGCATGCCAAATGTATCATATAGCAATGATAATAATTTAGGTTAAACGCCCTTATAATTTCAAGGAGGGTCGAAATTAAAAATTGCACATGCATAAAACAAACCTGTAAGTTTGCGTTCGGTCCAGTGAGCAGAAAAACGCCAAAAATTGCCAATAAGGGAATATCTGCCACACAAAATTCGCCGCGTGATTGAAAAAAAATGGTCGGTGAGCTCTGCAATATAGGGTTCTAACAATAAGAGAAAATAATGAAACTCCGACGCACGATCCGAACTTTCCTAAAGTAACCACAAAGAAAAGGTAAAAGAAAAAATGTTCATTAAGGAAGGCATATTCCGTTCGTTTTTGTGAGATCAACAGGAATAATGTAGGAACCAACGTATAAAAAAGTGACATTAAATATTCTGATGATGCTGTAAAGAAATTAGAAGTCTTCAGACCTATTGAAGCAATGACATGGAATGCCAGATAAATTAAAGCACAGCGCAAACCAGGTTACTTAATTTGTAATTCTTGACCAGTTAACGTAAAAGATTTTTTTATTAGCGAAAGCATAAAATTACATTGATTGAATAAATTAATTTTTTTCATATTACGTCTAAAATTAGATTGATTTCGTCACATATATATATATATATATATATATATATATATATATATATATATATATATATATATATATATGCATATATATATATCACGTTAAATATATATTTGTACATTATAAGATGTGAAATATAATTAATTTACATTTTATCCGTTTAAAACTGCATTTGTTTATGATAACTACATCTTTAAGCACACAACGTATAATCAAAAATCTGAAAAAAATTAACTCAGTGGCGTGTAATTAGAAATAACGGAATTCTATCGCTATTGGTATTCGAAATTAAATTAACTTTTTTCACATGTTATCGTTAAAATTCGATTGCTTTCATGGCACATACATATATTTCACGTTAAATATGGCTGTTAAATAATTCAAATAATTCATTTACACTTCACCCATTTAAAGCTGCATTCGTTTATATAACGTATTGTATAGTCGTTCAAAATAAAAAAGTCTGTTCGGTAAAACTTGTCAAACGAGTTCAAATCGTGAAATCGAAAATCTTCAGTTGTATGTATTTTATTAAAATATAGAACATCGCGTTAATGAAGAATTTATAAAATCGAAATCGGCTAGACCGCTAGTACATTATTTTGGGTAACACTGATTTTTCGTCATCCTCATTTTTCCTATACGTATTTCACATATGTGTAAAATGGTTTCTATACCCTACAAGTATTTCTTTTTCGCTCTCAGGTATACTTAAAAACCAAATGGTCGCTGTAGCAGTTCGTACTTTTTCGCATGCCTATTTGTTTTTCACTCCCACGCATATGTGAAGACGGTAACTGGTTTAACAGTGAAGGGCGATTTAATAGGTGTGATTTGTCACGGGACGAAAGTAGGACTCTGAAGCGCAGGCAAACGAAAGAGATCCAGACGAAGGACCACACTTACATTGATAGGATGAGTAATTTATTGCCTACGGACCCCCCTAAGATCGATACGACGATCCAAGGATCTTTTTTTCTTTTTAGGTTACATTTTATATATATATATATATATATATATATATATATATATATATATATATATATATATATATATATATATACTAGTTGACCCGGCCACGCGTTGCTGTGGCTAAAGTTTTTGTTATATTACATTATAGTAAACAATCAAAGAGGAACAATAAGAGAACATCAGTCACGGACTCACTATGCTTTTTCACACAGATGGTATTTGTAAAAAAAGTATGGTGATCTCTTTATTTGACTTTCTACTACTATAACCCTTTAGTACAATGAAATTATTTACGAACAAAGATGAAAATGTTGATGTTGGTATACAAATTCACTGGATTGAGATTTGAAGGGGAAGTACGTTGAACACAATTAATTAAAATGTTCTTACACTTGATATTAAGCAGAAATCAATAAGTACAAAATAAAAATTTATTAGATTAATTATTTCCATTTAATTTTATAACAAATATAAGTATATTACAGTATAATATAGTAAATAACATGTGATGCTTAAACTCATGAATGAGGTAGGCAAGGCAGACAGTCTTAAACTTTTGAACATTAATATCTATTTTTTTGAATTCTAAATACTTTCAATTTCAATTTAATTTAACACCAATCGGTGCACAATGTTTTTGGTTAACCTGTCTTTAGCTAACACAAATAAATTCGACGGTTTCCCAACACGTGAACACGCAACATATAGTTGCCCATGAGAAAAACATGGATTTTCCAAATCTAAACCACAAACGGACATTGTTTGACCTTGAGATTTATTTATAGACATGGCGAAAGCTAAACGAATTGGAAACTGTAGCCTTTTGAAGGATATGGTAGAATCTGATGGTATCATCGGAATACGTGGCAGCAGGACCACTTTTCCTTTAAACTTCCCAGCCAAAATGGTTGCTTCAAGAATGTTTCCGGTGATCTTTTTGATGACCAAACGCGTACCGTTACATAATTGAGGTGGATTCAAATTATGGAGGAGAATAATAGGGGAACCAATCTTTAATCGAAGATTATGTGGTGGCATTCCAGGGATATCTAATGAATTTAAAAATTCAATCGGAAAATTTACACTTTCATTTTCATCAACAACAGTATCGATTGATTTAAAAGGCATCAGATCGCCTGGTAACAACTGTTGTATCTGGAAGTTAATTTCGTCAACATCAACGTTTTTGGCTGCCAAAATCGCCCGTTGACTGAGCCACTCATGATTCAAATAATTATTCTGTATATCCGGGAAAATACTCTGAATCAATTCATTTTTATCCTGAACAACAGTGCAAAAATTGTCTGGTAGTTTAATGCATTGCGTATTTGGTTGCAGTTCTATTTTACCGTTCCCAATATCTAGTAGTTGTCCGGAAAATATTTGTGCTGATGGATCATTTTGCAATTGTACTCGCATATTTATAGTCAATCGAAGTGTTTCAACACTTCGCCATAAGAATGATTGTTTCAAACATGCATTAATCTCATCCGCAAAAGTAGAGCGAGGTATAACCGGTAAGGTCTGCCGGAAGTCACCAGACAAAAGTAAGATAGCACCACCGAAAAGTTTATTATTGCTGTTTAAATCTTGCATAGTTCTGTTTAATGCTTCAAGTGAATATTTGTGTGCCATTGTGCACTCATCCCAAATTATTATAGAACTCTTCCGCAACACTGCAGCTATTCCACTATTCCTTTTGATGTTACACATTGCATCTGGTTTATTATGAACGTCCAATGGCAGCTTGAATGTTGAA
Organism: Coronaproctus castanopsis; assembly: GCA_032883995.1. NCBI lineage: Eukaryota > Metazoa > Arthropoda > Insecta > Hemiptera > Monophlebidae > Coronaproctus > Coronaproctus castanopsis. The sequence continues at coordinate 73,766,507 of CM065052.1, read as the reverse complement.
TGTGCTGTTCGCCCACCATCCAGTAAAGTAGCCGCAATACCTGACGATGCTACTGCTAATGCGATTTTTTGTTGCGACCGTATTTTGGCAAGAATCAACGATATTAAAAATGTCTTACCGGTTCCACCGGGTGCATCCAAAAAAAAAAAACCGCCTTGTTCAGCAGCAACAGCCAGCATAATCCGATCATAAATAATTTTTTGTTCTGCTGTCAGTAATGGTTCACTGTTCATGATAATTGTTGCTAAACTTCCATGGTCATATTGATTTTCTCGTTGTAAATCGGTATTGACTAAGTCGGTGGCTGGACGATTAGGTGATGGCATACCATAATGATTAAGTGGTAAATTTGAAATAAGAACACATAAATCCTCGATCAAGACCAATACTTCATTGTACATTTCTGGAGTATAATCTATGTTTTGGCATTGATTTGTTTGTCTAATTCGGTGCAAGATGTCTTCTGTCATACAATTTTTATATTTTTCCCACAAAGTTTGTGCTTGCGAGGGATAACATGTCAAAATAATTGCAAACAACTGATGAATGTTATTCGGTGTTGATGTCAACGCAGCATCAGCAAGCGTTAAGTCCCAATGGTTATCGTCTTCTAGCAATTGCAGTTCACGACATGCATCCTGGTATGTATTGAATACTCGACCATTAACTGTTCGTAAAAATTCAAAAGACGTTGGTCCGGGAACATTCACCAATAACAAATGTAAATAGAAGCACTCACGTTGCTTTGGATGTACCGTGTAAAGTCTCCCCAATGTCTTAGCTTTGAATATGCCTGTAATGGAAGGATGTGATTTTCCTTGTTTCCGTGGCTCCCATTTTTTACTGGATTTGTTCCATGTGAAATAACGTGGAACATCACCATACACCAATGTCTTCGCGAATTGGCCAAAAACATCAGGTTTTTGACACAATGTAAAAAATTCAGTTAGAGTCGTTTTCGGAGCTTCGAACGCTCTTTGGAGAACATTTTCTTCAGTGAAGTATACACGTTGACCGTTTTCAAGATGTATTGCCAGATGTTGGACAGCAGGATCTCTTTCGTGGATGGGAAAGCTGAGAATATGCCAAATAGCTTCATTGCTGCTAATGTATCTGCCCATTTGGTATCGTGCTATTTCGTCATTTTTATGTATGTTTTGTACTTCAAATATGGCCAAATCACTGCCTTTGTTTACATATTTACAAATATACTTAATTGATTTAACAGAACTGCAAAGCTCAACATTGATATGAGCTTTGTAAGTTTTTGAAAGTAGTGGTGAGTATGGTACCACCCACTGATTATCAAACTCAACTTGATTTGGAAAGTTCGGCAGTCGCATTGTAAATGTGTGGCCACCATTCTCAGTACTTCTGCGGCGATACATTGGATAACCATCAATATCCGTGATCGTGTCATTCGTATGCGGCTTTGGGAAGTTTTTTTTACATTTTCCATTTTCCATGCACGGTGACGTCATGTTGAAAGCACCACATGGCCCATGGATCATGTGTTTGGTGACAATATCAAATAATTCTTGATCAATTAATGGGTCTGGAATTTCGGCTGAAATTATTTGATCGATTTCTTCAGGACGGATTCTATCTTTAAGCCAAACCAAAATGTGGGCATGAGGCAAACCTCGCTTTTGCCACTCTATCGTATACAGCCAACAACGTGTGATACCAAAAATTGAATATTTAACAATAAAATCAATTAAGGATTTCAATTTTTGTTTAAACACACGTGCAGTTAAATCATGACGATGAATGGCTTGTTGTCCTGGCAATAGTAAAGTTTGTATCTCTTCCCAATTCGGATTACATGTGAATGTAATAAATAAATCCGGTCGGCCGTAATGACGTACGTAAGTCATCGCATCTTGTATGTATTCCTGCATGTTCCGTGGACTGCCGATGTAGCTTGAAGGTAAAATGAAAGCATTACCGATGTCATTGGGATTTAAATTTCCATCGATGTTTCCAGTAACAGCATCTCGTAAGTGAATATATTCTTCCGATCGTAGTTTTGCCTGGTTGAATCGAAGGAATCGCAAGCGTTCGCTTTCAACCTTAGCATACATATCAACAATGTATTGATGGAACAGCTGACGATATCGAAGGATATAATTGTCTTGATGTTGTCTAACCATTATTCGGTGTGCGTAGTAGTTCATTGAGCTAACTTTATTATTTCTGTAATCACCTAAAAAAATAAAAAATAAAATGCAATACGAAATTAAAATCTATACATACAGTAAGAAAGTAAATAGATAATTGTAAAATTTACCGGTATTTGGATCATACTGTTTGATATTAAGGTGATATTCATCTTGTCCTTGCCAAAATATCAATGGATATTGTAGTGCGTCATATGAACGGTGTAGATCCGAAATCGTACTGACAGTGTTGTCTCGCCGTGTAATTTTTATAGATCTTTTGTCAACTGGATCACCAACCATGATAACAGCAACCTCATCAACAGTTGGAGCGTTGAATCTACCAGCATGTTCACCTAATGGTACTTTGTTGGCTTTTATGACGATTTGATAATTGTCATTTTGCAGTCGTGGCGAAACTCTTTTGATCAATTGAATTAGTTGATTGTGATCTTCTAAAAAATTTTCCAATAATATCACAATTGCTCTTTCCTCTGCTTGTTCAATAAAATTATACAGGCACCGAGTCGTCACGCGCTCTTCACAATCGCCCATAAAATAAATTTGAAGAAATTTCGGATTGTTATCAGGCATTGGCATCAGTGATCCGATTTTATGGTACACCTGGCCTTGAATTTTGAATGTAGTTTCAAAATTACGTCCATCGGATGCACGATCGCAAATTTTAGTTGCCCCAAATGACGTCATTTGGAAGCAAGAATTAAATTTGCGTATCTTACGCAAAAATAATTTGGAATCGTCTGAATTGCCAGTAAGAAGGGATAATAAAGGCTCCGGCGGAGCAGGTAGAGGTGACAGCACAACTTTTCCTGATGCGCAGCACATGCCGGCTGCTTCATTCCGAAATTTCAATGCCTGACAATATTGACATACTTTATCCATTCCACCGTTAGCAATTTTTGAATGCGCTGAGTAGTTAATATCTGGTGCATATTCAAAGGCAAGCCGAACGAATGATGCACGTGTTAATGAGCGGCTGATCAGTTGCCTTTGTCGATCTAGTGCTCGTACTGTAGCTATGTTTCGTTCACGTGCCGCTCTTGTTCTCGTAATATTCTGTTGCAGACGTTCGTCATGCTGTTCTTGAGATTCTTGTGCACGGCTTTCTGCAGTCCTGATTCTTTGAGCTGCATTTCTTGTTTCGATTTGTTCTGGTAATTGCTGAGCTCTTTCAACACGTTTGCGTCGTGACCCTTTGCTGCTCGCGTTGTTGAGGTTAGATTTTTTCGGTGGCATTTGACTGAAAATAATAATTTAATCGTTTAAATATTAGAAAGAGGAACTGAAAAACATGTTATCATAGCACAATGAAATAATAAGTGCAAAATAATTTTCAATGGTGGTTAAATAAAAATAATTATAAAAATTTTTGTACAATTATTGAAAAAGTGCGGGGAGCTTTGTGCCATTTTCTCATTGATATATGAATTAACTTTTATAAAACTATGTGATATTACTTACATGTATAAATTGAAATTATTGTTCCTGTGCTCCTACTGTGGCTATGTCTCGTTTCCCTGCTGCTCTTGTTCTTATGATATTCTCTTGAAGACGTTCGTTACACTGTTCTTGAGATTCTTGTGCATGAACTTCTGGTGTCCTGATTCTTTGAGCTTGATTTCTTGATTCAATTTGTTCTGCCAACTGATAGGCTCTTTTAATACGTTTGCGTCGTGCCTCTCTGGTGCTCGCGTTGTTGAGGTTAGATTTTTTCCGTGGCATTGGACTGAAAATAATAAATTAATCGTTTAAATATGAGAAAAAAAAATTTTAAATCATTCTAATTAAATTTTATAATTATGTGATAATACTTACATACATATATTCAAATTAAATTCAAAAGTTTTGATCAATGAAGCACAAATAAGTAAAAAACAGGATTAATTTCACTGTATTATCTTCATTATAATATGAATTCAGTTTACACTTCAGTCTAAGTAACACGTGGCCGGCTATGCTAACACCAAAAATTTAAAAAGTGGAAATAATTGAATTATACGGTATTTCGTTCACAACAAAATAAATTTAATTAATTTTATAGCGTCAACAACACGTGGTAGATATGCTGTTAAAATGTAGCTTATATGACACGTTCGTAGATTTACCATAGCAGCGCCATCTATTGATTACTTACTCAACCCAGTCGAAAGGTATCGATATCTGTTAGAATCATTTGGAGTTAACAGATAATTGTGACTGTCAAATAATAACAGACGATTAATTAACAATAAATTAAAATTGCGACTATAATTTGAGATTCAAACTATCCTATCTCTCAAGTTAGATCGAACTGCACATGGTGTGCGAATTTTATTATAATCGGTTAAGTGGTTTAGGAGTCCATTCAGGACAAACATTGTGACACGAGATTTATATATATTAAGATATGCGCTCCTTCACTGTTTTTGATAGAAAATAAAATCTTTTCTTTTTTCTCTCCCTAACACACTCTCTTTATAATATATATATACGTAGTTATATATATATATATATATATATATATATATATATATATATATATATATATATATATATATATATATATATATATTATACGCAGGTGCATATATATATATATATATGTGTGAAAATATACACGTGTCTACATTATGGTACACTAATTTGGCAGTACTTAGATCCATCATTTTAAAACTGTTACCCAACATCCTAATAATGATGTTCATTTCTCTCAAATTGTCAGATACTTGCAAAATATCGTCAACATACACTAGAAGATAAGTACATCTCCCATTTGTAATTCGTACATACAAACATCTATCCACTTCTGATTGAATAAAACCTAATTGTGACAAAAATTCATGTAATTCCCCATATGCTGGAATATAATTAACACGAATACCTTTATTCCTACAATACTTCAAAAAAACTTTATCACGATACTCTTCTCCTCTCTTTCAACCAAGTAGAAATCCACTTTTCATATTCAAAAAATAGATTGCTTTAAAACCTGTATAATCATCAATAAAAGAGACAAAATATATACTCATCACTAGAAACTGGATTAATCTGACCACAAATATCTGTATGTATCATTTCTAGGGGACGAGATCTACGAGAATTCACAGTTGTATTATATGGATGTTTACGATGTTTTGCTAAAAGACAAACAGCACATGATATCAAGGACGAAACTGGTTTAAGATTATTGGCGACCAAATACATTGTTTGCCTTTTTGACTTTTCAAAACAATTAGAGACATGCTTTAAAATTTACTTAAGAACTTAACAAATTAAAACACAACTATACTTCAAAAATGAACGCAGAAAACGAATAACCTCTATGAATATCGCAACGTCACGTATATGTTTATTTTCTTTTCGTTAAAAAGGACATCTTCCTTAACATACTAGCTTTGTATTCAGAAACTATTGTAAAAATATATTTAAAAAAAATGTAAATTATAATAAAAGTTTTTTCACATTTTAGATAACCCTGTTGTGTGCTCTGGAGTCATGCAGGAACCCAATTTTCTATAACCATGTGTGATTATGTGTTTGTGTGCGCTGTACTTCTAGTGTACGGGTATAAGCATTGTGTGGGTGCGCGTATATACACTGTAATACTGGTAACATGAAGAGTTTAAATATATGCATATGTGCGTGTGTGGATAAAACTATTAAATTTGTAATAAATAGCAATATATATGCAGTAACACGAAATCAGATTTTGAATTATATAGTTTGGGTCAGTGTGAATTAACTTATTATTACTATCCAAAGGAATGACCAAAGTGGACAAAAGGGAAAGCGAATCAAACAATTTGATGGACCCAGTGAAAAGGAAACGTTTTTTGTCCCTTTTTTTTTTATTATACATTCATTGTTGTAACAATTTCATCTTATCAATGCGGGTATATTCGACCTTTTTTTTTTGTGCGCGTGCATACATAGATATTTAGTTTTATTTTATAAAAAATGTGGTTGCCTAGAAGAAACATAAAATAAGATACTATAAAAATGGAAACATATGTAGATGGAAAAGATGCATATGAATAAAATATAGATGAGGTTCCTTTTGATCGTTCGTTGTTCACACAGTGTATAGGATCTGAATATACGAAATTGCAAATTCTGTTTTTAAGCATATGAAAAAATTATGTAAAGAAACGTTTAAAAATCAGATTATTAATTCCTTCATATACTTCCATATATAAATGCATATACAAAAATAAAAAATTTTGGAATTGTTTGTAAATATTGGCCACATAAGTATTATTATTATTGTTTATTTATGTATGTGTATGTATGTACATATATTAACCTTATATAATATTTACCTGCTGTATACAGTCGTTCGTTATTACTTTTTACTTTTTAATTTCATAAAAGGTATCGATAATTTATTTTCCGAAATTAATTTCTGTTTGATAACAATGTAATAAATTAAGACAATCGAATGTGCTATTATGCATGAATTTATTTTTCGTTGCACGCATAGATAATACGCATTTCCGAATTTTGTGATTAATTTATTTTTCTTGTTTCTGGTAAATGTAAAAAAAAAAAACAAATTGAAAAATAAAAATATATGTATATCTATGTTAATAATTATCGTCTGAATAATAAATTTACATAACAAACGTTTCGTGTAATATGCACATGATGATCTGCCTGTATGCATATACCGGAATGTATTAACCCTAGAACACTAACATTATTGATAACGTCTTTATTAATAATATACGTAAAATTGACGTACATTTTATTTTTAAGGCAGAAACATTCACTTGTTATACAAAATTTCTTAACATCAAGCAACAAAATTATAAAATATGATTATAATGTTTTCGAACAATTTATTGTTTCCAAAAGATTCACTAAATTTATACAAGTACCATAAAAAACAAAATTTTTGAAAATGCATCGCTTAACAAGTTGGGCAAATTTTGATGTGATGCTCGCCACAGATAGGCCGATTGCATTTGCTGCAGTAGTTTGTAGTCATCCTTTTCTTTTTGTAATTGCAAAAGGAACAATACTTTCGTGGTCCAGGTTGTGTGGGGGGCTGTGGAGTTATTGATATTGTCTCATTTGTAGTGTTTCCAAGAGCTTTTTGAATAACATTTTGTAATTCTATGGAAATCCCAACACCTGGACGGGCGGCTCTTACTTGTTGCCAAGGCGTTATCAACTGTTTATGCAGCTCTATCATGAATTCGATCCTTGTTTTTACACGTTCATTGACTGATTTCCTCTTTCTAAAAAATTGATGCGTGTATATAATATAGCTGTTTATTGCTGTCAAATTTATCATATTGAAAAAAAAAACATAAAGGCCACCGTTTAATCTTCCTCCCACAATTCATGGACTGGCACATTTGATCCAACGTATCCACTCCGCTTTTTGTAGTATTATATGTGTGTACTATTTCTGGTTTCCTCGAACTGGATCGAATAGAAGGGCCATCGTGCATTGTTGATATCAGGGTAACAATTTTATTTTTTTTCCTTGGTTTGAAAGAGACGGCTACTAAATCGAATTTGCTAGAAAAAAGGAACATTGATGTTCCTTCTCCTCTTTGTTTGTATTTTGGTTCAACAAATTCAGCCGGTATTTCCGTTTTATTTTTTCTGATGGTCCCAACACAAGATAATTTGAATTCTTTTAGTAACAACTCGGCAAAAGGAATAGCATTGAACCAATTATCCATTGTTAGATTTCTGTTTGATCCTTTGATTGTTCCAATAATTTGCTTGACATAGTATTCAGCAGCCACCTCTCCTTTTGGCACAGATCCTTTACCAAGCTGTACAATTGCATCAACCATATAATTAGTACCGCTGTCGCATAGCATTATAATTTTAATGCCATATCGGTTTGGTTTACTGCTCATATAAACACGAAACGGACATCGACCATGAAAACCTACAAGCTGTTCATCAATAGTGCAGTAAGAACCTGGCTTATAATTGTCTTTGCAATTCTGAATTACCTTATCCCAAATTTCTTTCACTGGAGCCAACTTGCTTTCTTTTTTCCTTTCCTCCCTGGTTTTTTTATCATCAAACCTCAGGCAGTTGATAAGGAAGTTAAATCTCTCTCTAGACATAGTGGCCCTGTACCTACAGCCACAGAATAAGTCATCAAACATCATTTGCATAGGTAGGTGATTGTCCTTCATAGCGCCCGAAAAGATTAGTAAACCTATTAAAGCTTTTAACTCCTTCATGGATACATCGGATAAAGTGGAATTTATTTGAGAATAATTCTGTCTTTGAATTTCAATTTCTTTGTTCGTATTTTGTAAAATAATTAACAGAATGTTATCACTGAAAAAAAGACTAAAACATTCCAAGGGATCAACATTCGTATTTTTCGTCGGTCCAGTCGAATATGAACTACATTTTTACTAGGTGTTTTTCCAGTTTGAAGTGGTTTCTTCGTAATCCATTCATATCCACTTTTACCATATAACTTTTCTTGCTCAATGTTTACTAAAAGCTGATCAAATTCGATATCAGCTGGATCTGCCTGTCTCTTTTGACCTCTCCAATCAGTTGCAGCTGTATCATTTGATGATGTGTTTTCAGAAGGTTTCGACTTTTTACCTTTCTTCTTCTTTTTAGAGGCAGCTGGTTGAGCAACCAGCCTCTCTGCATCTTGAATTTTGTTCACAGTTTTAGTGTTGAGATCATTAGCATCTTCATCACTCGCATCACTAGTACTCAACAAAAAGTCAGGATCATTGTCCGTGTCATCGCCAAATAAGGATTCGTCTTCACTATCTATGTCAAGATTATCTTCTTCTCCACTTTCTTCATTATCACATTCATCTAGTATATTCAATATTTGATGCACATTTAGTAGTTTGTTAGAATTCGAAGCCATATCTACTCTGTAATATGAAAGAATAAGGAAAATATATTGATAAAAAGCGGAAAATAATTTTAATGCTAAAACAATAAAGATAAATACAACAATTTTGTACTCGTCTGTTATTAATAATATACGTTCAAATTACGCCCGTGAAATGTTGCAGTATTAATAAAAATACGTAATACTTACGTACAAAATTTTTCTATAGTTACTAATATACGTAAAATAAGCGTGGTACTGCTTTAAAAGAACTGTATTATAAAAACAAATACACTATCTACACATGAACTGGTTACCACGTCTAAGACACAACTGATTGTTGGAAGCACTGCTAGAAAGAGAGTTTCGGCGTTGAAGAAGGGGCCGGTAGATGTATTTAAAAATGGCGGTACACGTCAAAATAGCGTATATTAGTGTTCTAGGGTTAACGTATATTTGTCGTGAATAAGCAGCAGCGTGTATTTTGCCATTTGCACATTATTGCGAATAAGCGTTTAATTTTATCATAATTTGAAATAAATTATAATTTTAATTTTAATAATAATTATTATTATTAATATACGTGTTATTTTCGTCATTATACTTACAATAATAGTCAGAGGTATTATTATTATTATTATGATGTTATTCTCTTCATTATTATTATTGTTAATCTTTAAAGAACTTTCGCTTCTAGCTGCGTATGTCGAATAAATTTTTATCACTCTCTAGTATAAATTAGTTACATATTTCCACTTCTTTTCAATTCACAGCCAGTGTGTAATATTCTCCGGTCGATGCAAGTATGCACGTGTAGTAATGTATATAATACGCACATGTTGAACACCTAGGGAATTCCACATGTGTATATATATATATGTTTTTGGGTGGAACGAATCACCAGAAATAATAATAATCATAAAAGACCACCGTAGAATCTTGTCCCATCGTTTAATTTGGTATTTACACGACAGCTCCTAGCTGGAGTTCAAAAAGGGTTATGGATCGCTTTTGGATCACGGCCCTCTGAAGATCTATAAGACTAATCGATAGTCGTAAATTCTATTTCCTTTGAAAATTCCCTTGGTATCATCGCCGGTAACAGTGAAAATAGCGGTATCTAATATGTATATATCTTATCATTGTGTATTTGATATAGTGTGAAATCGCGCATTACACGCGACACATACACAATTGGATTCGAAAATATCGTAATGATAATGAAAATATTCAAGTTCATTCGTAGGAATTTCAATGTAATATAGGGATAATCACACAAATAGTGACATGCAGTGTATATACAGTTTACGTTAAATTAGCGATCTAAATATTCCGATGAATGTACTGAAACATCACAAATCAGATTAAACTGATATTTGGTTTGATATTCAGATAATTTTCGAATTTTTGTATGAATACGGACAAATACAACCGCGTTAAAATCAGTTTTCATAAATGCACCATTCACACACACACACACACATATATATATCATCATCATCATCAGTATATAAGAGCATGCTCTTGTCATTGTAGCTAGCCAATCATTTTCTTCCATTCCTTTCTGTTGTCTGCTATGTTCTTCATCTCTTTATACGTTATTTGTATTCTTTCTTTTACTTGATCGATCCACGTCATTCTAGGTCTTCCCCTTCTTCTTCCTTCCAATTTTCCTTCGATTATGGCCATCATGAATTCATTATGCCGCAGTACGTGCCCTAGAAGTCTTTCGCGTCTTTGCTGTATTGTTCCTATTAGTTTCCTTTTTTCATTTACCATTCCCAAAATCTCGGAGTTTCTTTTCTTCTGTGTCCATGATATCTTCATCATGCGGCGCCAACCCCACATTTCGAAGGCTTCCAACCGTTTTTTTAAATTTTGTGTTAACACCCACGTTTCTGAACCATATAATAATATATTCCATATATATGTTTTCAAAAGTTTTTTCCGTAATTCTATTTTCATGTTTTTATTAAATAAATCTCTCTTTTTCCCAAACGCTTGTTTGGCTATAGCAATTCTTGTTTTTATTTCTTTATCACTTCTTCCTGTGCTCGTTATTATACTACCCAAATATTTAAACTGTTCTACTTGTTCTAAGATCTTGTTTTCAAACATTATGTGTATCTTTTTTTCATATTTTGATGCTACTAGAACTTTTGTTTTATTTTTTTTTATGTTTAAATTTATTTGCTTTAAGTATTTCTGCAATATTGTTATTTGTTGTTGCAGTTGTTGTTCATTGTCGGCCAACAATGCAATATCGTCTGCAAATCTTATACAATGTATCTGTTGTCCATTTATTTTTACGCCCATGGTGCCATCTTTCATTTTTTGTATCGGTTCTTCTATTACTGAGTTAAAAAGTATCGGTGATAATTAGCTTGTCTTATTCCCTTTTGTATTTTTACTTTTTCTTTCGAATTACCGATTTTTATTTCCGCCGATTGCTCTTTATATAACTCCCATATTATTTTTCTATCTTTGTAATCTAATCCTATTTCTTCTAGTTTTGCGAATAATACATACCATGTTACACAATCAAACGCCTTTTCTATATCTACGAATGCTATACATAGCCCTTCACCAATTTCCATTTTTTTCTCGATGGTTAATCTTAATGCCAATATAGCTTCTCGAGTACCTCTTTCTTTTCTAAATCCGAACTTATATATATATATACATACTTATATAATTTCATATATATGTGATGAACGCGTGCATGTTTTTAGAAATAAAAATAACTCCTTTATTTTTACCCTTATTAGTAAACAAAAATTACGTATTGTGATTTTGTGCCGTGGTTTTTTTATTGCGTAACATTTGTTTTATTGTCTACAAATTTTATTAGAAAAATTACAATTTCTGAAAATATAATTTTAATAAAACTAATACTACGTCAATAATGTTTCAGTTATTTTTGCAGACTTTCCTATCATATAACAAATGTGTTTTGTTTTCTGTTAATTATAAACAGAATAGGAAATATTTTCTTAAAATTACAACTATTAGACGTGCGTACAATTTAATATAATTAACTGTTTATAAAAATTTCAAACATTTCAATTTTGTGTTGAAAAAACACTATTTTATACGTGTTATAATTAAAATTTTCCATTTTATTAAGATGTTAAAAATAAGTTTTTGGTAACTGACTATAAAGTTATAATTTAAAGCATTAAAGTATGTGTATATAAATATATAAGTATCACGCGGTACATGTTTATATATATATATATATATATATATATATATATGTGTGTGTGTGTGTGCGTGGTTTAGCACGATGCAATTTAATACATATGTATAAATTTCACTAATTTAATTATACTTTATATTAATGTAAGTAATGAATAATTAAATTAATTTTGTTCACATGTTTTTTTTGCAAATCTCATAAAACATTTTTGATAGTTTTTGTACTTTACAGATATATTTGATATTATTAAATTATCATTAATTGTCAATTATGATTTTTAATCAATTAGTTTTCAAGGAGCATTATTTCGCATAATTCTGATTTGTTCATATTTTCAGAATGTTGTAATGGAAAATTTATTTCATTATGTAAAAAGGAACATAAATAAACTTTTACTTATCACAGAAACTATTTTTATTCTTTTACTTCGTAAACGATTAATTTGCATCGATTACTGAAAGTTTTCGAATTAATGATATTTAAATATATAATAGAAATACAACGAAGAACCAAGGGTTTTTAAAAATAGCGAAAAATAGTTGAATCGGATAGGAGTTTCATATTTTTGTAACACGTTATCACGGTGATTTTGTGAATATCGTCAACATATAGGAACGGTTCATTTTTGTACGTTTTAAAGGTTTCTTGCATATAATAAACATTTAAGACATAGTAATAATAAATTGTGATTTATTTTATAAATGCTCGAATCTTTACGAACTATTATTTACTCATACTTATATTTTGTTTACTGACTACAATAAATTTGTAATCGCATATATAGACGTGTATTAATTGGCAATACACGTCACACATACATAGATTTTATTTTATTGCTGTACTGATGTAAATATTAATGAATTAATTAACTTTTGTTTTCATGTTTTCACGAGTTTCATAAAATATTTTTTATATTTACGAGAAATTGTATTTAACATGATTATTCCTCGATTGTCTATTATAATTTTTAAGCGATTTATTTTTAAGGAGAATTATTTTTCATAATTCTGATTTGTTAATATTTTTAGTGTTCCGGGTAAATTATTTCATTATATTAAAATCAATATGAATAAACTTTTAATTATTAGTGAAATGATTTGTATTCTATTAATATATTTATTAATAAGCACATTTTGATTTATATTTATTTTTAGTGTGAATCGTTTCAGGTGCTTTATACCTGTGTCGTAGAGATTGCTAATTCTAATCACCTATCGAATTTACTATTGGAATATACGAAAATGATTTAATGAAAGCTTACGCCTAGTAAAAATGATTGACTCAATTTTTCTCATTTTAAGTTCGACTGTCCACTTACAGAAAAATTGTATATGTTTATTCGTTTTATAAATGTAAATCATATTCAAAATTTTAATTTATTCTTTATATCAGGCAAATTATTAAGTTTTAATAACGAGTTCAAGATATTATGAATCTTGTATTATATAATAAAAAGTGTTGAATATATTTAGATATTTCTCATATTAAAAGGAATGCATTGCTTGCTCTTTATATTAAAATTTTTTTTCAATAGTTTTATTATTTTCGTGGGGGCCCTGGGCTAGTGTCCGAAGTGCCTTTATGTAAATCCCTCCCTAATCAGGATACCTATACATTATCTATCTTTCACATTGTGCAGTATTTTGAATAAGTTTTATGAGTATAAAAATAATATTAATTAAACTACAGTAGAAGTGCCGCAAATAATAAACACGTCCATTCATTAAAAAATCATCTTACAATATAACAACAACAAATAATAAATATATGACATATGACAGTAGTGATGAAACAAAAATTGAATAAAGAAACATGTAAAGAGAGAGTGGGAATTTTAGAATTATTTGATTGTAGTTAGTAATATCTGACCTTAGAGCGAACAAAAAAGAAGGACAAGGTTGAACAAATTGTTTCACTTTTACAAATTTTGGTTACATGAATTACAATTAAATTTTTGTAGATAGTGTATATATATGTATTTGTTTTTATACAAAAACTTGCAAAGCATTAAGTTATATCAGAACAAACTGAAATAGTATGTACATTGAATAATATTAAGATCAAAATGATTAAAGTATTTTTAACTATATCGGAAAACGTAAAGATCGTGATTAATTTTCCAGCAATTACAAAGAATACAAAAATGAAGACATTAATTACAAAAAAAAGGCTTGCAATATCATTAACTTATATATGAAAAATGAAGATATAACAAAAGTATACTTTTTCAAACTGGAAACTTACCAAATATACTCTTCTTACATATTCGGTTTTTTCATGAATTTAAGTGGAACGTTCGCAATATCCAAAAATAAATTGATCGTAATTATATAAATCGGCGAAATAAATGAAAGTACTAAATCACAAATAGTCTGTTAAATCAAATACATACGAAACTGAAAATAAATTAGTTGATTCGTTCTATACATAAGTTATAGTAGTAATAACAAAATTTCTAACGCCAGGTATGAACTTATGAAATTCTGGTTAGAACGCATCAATACGGACTACGTAGAATTAAACTGCCCTTGAAAGGAAGAATTTCAAATAGTACTATCAAAAAATTACAGTTGGTTCAAAATATCTGCTGCAGAATTTCCTTAAACGCCACTAGATACCACAGAATTAAAGACATGCATTATAGATTGCAGCTCCTTTACATTTCGAATTATATCTGTAATATTTCGGCAAAATTTTATGCAAACTGTCAGGCGCATACTAACAAACTGATCACAGTGGTGGGAGACTACGACATGGCGCTGCTTCGCATGCGCTATACTCGTTATAAACATCGTCGTATTAAAGATAGATTACTCTTAAGATAATTTTAATCTATAATCAAATACTTTCCTACTAACTATTACTTAATACTTTATCTAGTTTTAATCTTTTATCCTTTCTTTTGTGCAGGTTTTTTCCACTTTTCCTGTGTTATTAACTTTTAGCTATTTATTATTATAGATTAAGTAACTATTTATTATTTGTAGGTCGAGGTTGTTATATATGTACTCCGCTGTATAAATTTTTATATTATGTAAAGTCAAATGAAAAATATATTATATTATTATTATTAAAGATATTTAGATGTTTTAGAATATGTTACTGCCTTATGTGACTAATTGACTATCAATAGTGATGATAGAATTCAGAAAGAAGTCAAAAACAAGTTTTAACCCTTTTTTCGATGTGTAGGAAAATCTATTATGGATGATGAACATCCCAAAATAAAAAAAATCGAATGTGAATGATATTTTTTATACCAGAGAAAGGACCACTATTGTGATGAACAAAGGGAATGAAACTGTGAGTTGAGATTCTACACATATACTTGCGACACGCACACTATGTATAAAATTAATATCCTTTTTTTTTTGTTTTTTTTTTTTTGTTTTTTTAGTGAAGATATAGCCAACCTATTTTCAAAGACACAAGGACGAGTTTGTCAATATTTTCCAAGTTTTTTTTTATAAAAATCCGTTTGAAAGGAATCATTCTTTTTTATATCTATATCAAGTTAATATAAATATCAATAATATATATATATATATATATATATATATATATTCCTTATATTACAAATAAGTTAGCTTGCCTCTCAGTAGATTTTTTTAGTTGTCAGAGTGTTTGACTAAAGAACATTAATGCCGAGTCCTTGAAAATAGCGACTTATAACATTTTCAATATGTGACGCATAACGAGATATGATGGTCTTATATTTACATAACGATAAAGAAATCAGTGTTTAAGCAGAAAAACTATTTCAATTATTACTATTATTTGGTGCATACATATATATATATATATAATTTTTTATACACAATATTATATATTTTATAATTTTATTATATATGTCTCAGAAAGATCGCTCGATACAAGCACCATATTAGTTAATTAGCAATACATAATGTTGATATAATAACAAACAAAAGGATTTTTATTTAGAGAGACGTTCATCTAAATAGACCTTAGGTTTAAGTCGAGGCGCACTTATCATGATAGTTGCAAAAACGATACAGTTTTAATTATAATTATTACTGTATCGTTAAAATCTGGTTTGAGATGTGTAAACTTTTATCATATAGCAATGATAATAATTTAAATTAAAACGTCCTTATAATTTCAAAGAGAGTCGAAATTAAAAATTGCACATGCACAAAACCAACCTGTAAGTTTTCGTTCAGTTCAGTGAACGAAAACCGCAAAAAATAGCCAATGAGGGAATATCTGTCGTGCAAACTTCGTCACACAATTGAAAAAAATGATCGGTGCGCTATGCAATGATAAGAAAAAAATCAGAATCCGATATGAGATTAAATAATGATAATTATATATATATATATATATATATATATATATATATATATATAAATATGGGGTTCTAACAATAAGAGAAAATAATGAAACTCGGACGCAGGATCTATGCTAAAGTATCCACAAGGAAAAGGTAAGAACAAAAATGTTCATTAAGAAAGGAAAATTCGGTTCGATTTTGTGAGATCAACAGGAAGACTGTAGGTTGGCCAGCGTGTAAAAAAGCGACATTAAATATTCCGCTCACCTATTGAAGCGGAAGTCTGTAGGTTGGCCAGCGTGTAAAAAAGCGACATTAAATATTCCGCTCACCTATTGAAGCGGAAGTTTGTGAAGTAGAATGCCGGAGGATAAATTAAAGCACAGTACAAATCAGGTTCGTTCTCTCTGTGCGTTGTAATTTTTAACCAGTTAACGTAAAAGAACAAGTTTTTCATTAGCGAAAGCATAAAATTATATCGTTCGAATTATTTAAAGAAAAATTAACTTAGTGTAATTAGAAATAACTTGCGTGCAATTATTATCGATATTGCTATTCGAAATCGAAATTAATTTTTTTAGCGTATTATCGTTAAAATTAGATCGATTTCATTGTGTATACATTTCACGTTAAATAACGGTGTTAAATAATTCATTTACACTTGGCCATTTAAAACTGCATTTGTTTACACAATGTATTGTATATAGTCGCTCCAAATAAAAAAAAAAAAATTTGTTCGGTATAAATATCGCGTTAATAAATAACTTACGAAATCGAAATCGTTATGTCTGCTCGTACGCTAGTTTGGCTAACACTGATTTTTCGTCATTCTCATTTTTCCTATACGTATTCGCATACGTGTAAAATGGTTTCTATACCCGAAAAGTATTTCTTTTTCGCTCTCACGTATAGGTTAAGACCAAATGGTCGCTGTACCAGTTCGTCCTTGTTCGTATGCCTATTTGTTTTTCACTCCCACACATATGTGAACATCGTAACTGGTTTCACAGTGGAACGGCGACTTAATAGGGGTGGTCAGACACGCAGGCAATGAATTTCGAACCTAAGCCGAAATCGATCGCGAAATAGTTTACGAGGGTATACCCTTAACTCTTTAAGGGGCAAAGACTTTTGATACTCCCAATGGGCACAAAATATTCAAAATTTTTTTCTGTTGTTTTTATCTTGTATGTTTATTTATTGACATATAACAAAATGCGTCATAAAACTTACAAAATCATTATTAATCACATTTTTGCTATAAAAAATTAAAGTTTTGCGGTGGTCTGTATACTAACCACCGCACATCAAACTAAGTAATAATCTTGTATTGAATGAATATGTATAAAAATTTATGTAACAGAAATACATCAAAAATAGAAAAAATATACAAATAAAAAAATAAAAAAAAACAGTGCAAATAATTAACTTATTGTGCTACTTTATCGAATGAAACATTTCAAAACAATTTTTATCCCCTTTTAAGCAAAGAGGTACATTACATGTAGTACATTCCCACATTGTTCTTACTGGATTCTTTTTTGTACTACATTTTGCACATTGCCTTGACGTCCCTTTCCTTGGAATATGTTCGAGTGCTTGTAACCTAACTTCTTTCGTCACTGTTGGTTTATGTTTGCTGATTTCCACAGCTTTCCGTTTTTTTGGCAATGATGTTTCAATTATCTTCTGAGACAAGAGCCCCTGATAAAGTTTACGACGAAATTCTTTATGAACCATTTTTTCATCGCCAGTTTCTTTATGTATTATAAATGCGTTTGTTATTGCCGCATCCATTAGGTGAAAAAAATTCTTAAATACCACTTTTTACTTTTTCTGTCTAAAGCATAATCGTTTTTCAGCTGATCAAAATTGTCCACAAAATTCATATGTGCATTGTAATCTTTAACAATATGATACTTGTATAATAGATCCATCCTTCTTTTTACGGGAAATGGTTTCACAATCCAATGGGTTGTGGTAGTTTGATAACATATATACTGATCTGTTGTCAATCCATTTAAATACTGTTAATTCATTACACTGTTTATAATCATAATCTCCACGTTTCATTTCCTTGTCATTTTTTAATTTTGGGAGATGTTTACGATTTGGATTTACAGTACCACAGGCATGAATGCCATTTTGTTTTAAAATTTGTAGTAAATGTGGACTGTTGAAATAATTATCTATATAAAGTTGGTGGTTCTTGTTTCTATATTCTTCTGTTAAACCTAAAACAACCTGAGTACCAAGCCCAACTTCAACTCGAGCTCCTTCTTTGCCTGTATAAATTTTAAACTTTAAATTGTATCCAGTCTGAGTACATAACATCCATATTTTGAAACCTCTTTTTACTGGTTTATCACGCATATATTGTTTCATAGAATTACGACCTTTAAACTTAACCATACACTCATCAACTACCAATTTTTGCTACGGTTGATAATATTTTGCAAAGGAGTTTTCAATAAAGTTTATTATAGGTCTTAATTTATATAACTTGTCGTAGTTTTGTTCCCCCTGTTTATTATCATTGAAGTGTATATGATTCAATAAGAAACTAAGTCTTTTTACCGTCGTTAATGATGAGATGTATTCATCATGAAAATCAGGAGCAGTTGACCAATAATCCCGATAACTTGGCAATACCTTCATCGCCATGAAAATGTTAATGCCAAGAAAACAACGAATTTCACCTGACCTTGTTGGAACAAAACTTTGATGTTTCTGTGTGGCATACAAATTGGTTTGAAACACAATATGATTTATTAATTCATTATGGAAAAACAAGTTGAATAACGCCAAAGGTGATTTTTCTTTCAACTCCTTTACTTCCTTTGAACATCCAGTTTCATTACAAAATAGTTGCAATGAACCTGTTGATGTAGACTGTTTAGTCCATTTCATATTTTCGATTTGTATTACACGTGATGACGAATTTGTTAAATCACTAGATACATTCTTATTTGTATTATTATTAGGATTATTATCTATGGACGGCAACTGATCATTCACATAATTTGACGCATTACATGGAAGAGGTATTAATATTTCGCTATCAGAATCATCAGTTTCTGAAAGACATTATCATCAAATACAAATGTGGGGTCATCCACCGAATCGTCACTAAATTCATATTCCGAAGAAGAAGGAACATTTTCTAATATTTCTATGATCTCGCTTCGATTTATTTTTCTGCTCATGTTTTCTATGCGCTAAAAAAAACAGTATTGTTACTCACACTATGCAATACAGAACATTGTCTTATAATGCGCGGTGGTTAATAAAATATACCACCTTATTCTAATAAAAAAATATATATATAATAATAGTAGAAACTAGGCATGGTACAAAACGTTATTTCCGAATTACCGTTACTAACGTTACTGCTACCGAAAAACAACAGTTATTCTTAAACGTTATTTAATCACTGTTACTTTTGTTATAATGCCCATTACTATGACTCGTATACTGCGCACTTCAAGCAGCGTCTAATACCTGCTATCAACGTTTTGTTTATAGTGGTTTGATTTAACCTTTTGGTACACGCGCCTTATTTTATAACATTAGTATACGCGCTACTTTTACAACATGGCTTTTTTGGTTTATTCCTAGCTATTTATATGATTTTTATTTTTTTAACCATTGAAAACTTGTGGAATAAAGTATATTATTATTGAAATTGAAGCAAATTTTGTGTGTGTGCTCTCTCGCTCGCGTATATATTCATATATATATTTCTTCACCTTATATGTATGTATATATATATATGTGTGTATATATACACATACATATATGTATGAATGTAGTGCAAAATATTATTTATAAAATATACTAACATTTACAAAATTATGGTTCAGTAAATTAAACATTTTGTACAACAACCAAATTACATGTTCGCTCCATAACTATTGCTACCACCTGAACACTGTGAGTAGATTATTTGTTTTATTGTATGTTTCTTTAAAATCAAAAAGTTAATAAAAAATAGCAACACTAATATGAATATGAATTACAATATATTTAAAAAAAATAGAATGTACAACACGGATTAATCATTTATTAAAACAACAATAAATCTTCATATAAAAAATATAACTTTATCGTAACAGAAACGAACAAAAAATTAATCAAACAAAAAAAAATATTGATAAAACAAAAAAACAGTAATAACATGAATAAGAGATACTAGGGTTCATTAATTAACTTCAAATTACTGTTTAGAAATAACAATTTGTGCACTTTTGACTCTGTGAGGCGATTCCTTCTTTGTGTTAGTAGTTGGCCTGCTTTTGAGAATATTCGTTCGCATGGAACAGATGTTGCTAAAGCACACATTTTCTCTTTTGCCAGAGCAGACAGAAGTGGGAAAAACGTTCATTATCTCTCCACCATTCCAAAGGATCATTTTGTCGTGGTAAAAGGTTTTCATTTAAGTAGCGCTGTATTTCTAAAATAGATTTTGTTGTTGGTGTTGATATTGGTTGAATTTTAGCTCGCGACTGGTCAAAAGATGATCAGACATTCAGCTCGTCTTCAATTATATTTTCTGCTGCCAGTACATGTTGAATTTCTTCTTCGTTTGTATTAGTTTTAATCGTTTTAGTCATAAGAGAAGTCACTAATTTTTTTACATTTTCTTGTGCCGTTTGGTTGGTAAATGCTAAAAGTTTGAACCGTGGATCAAGGAAGGTACATACTGATAATGTACGGCTATGTTCAATATTTATTAGTCTTGTATTTATACCTTCGTCAATCTTTACAATTACACTTTTTGTAGCAAGCATAAAAATGTTTTTATTTAACAAAACAGAAGTAATATTTTTTAACCCATTTGTTAGCGGTATAACTAGAGAGGCTGTGCAATAATTTTCCCCACTAATGGTTTCTGTTACTGACTGAAATGGCTTTAAAATCGTGACAAGTTCAGATGCTAATTTCCACTCATTTGCTGTCAATACAGGAAGATTTTTTTCAATGACAGCAACTGTACTTCGAATTGCTGTTTCTAAATAGGTAAAACGTTCCAGCATAAAAAACGTAGCATTCCACCTCGTTGGAACATCTTGAATTAATTTTAAAGGTTCACATCCCTGGTTCCGTTGATACATTAACAAAGCTGCATTTGATGTACTACTTTTTTTAAAGTGACTTACTACCTTTTTTATTTTATTTATTATATTAGCAATATCAGAAATTTGCAATGCATCTTGAACGATCAAATTAAGGGTATGGGCGAAACATCCAAAATGTTTCCAACCGAGATCTTTTAATATCGCATTCTTTATATTAGCGGCATTATCAGATACTACCAAAAAAATTTTTTTGTCAATTCCCCACTCTGAGGTAATTTTTTTTATTTGGTTTGCTAAATGTTCACTAGTATGCGAATTTTCCAGTGCAGAGCACTCTAATAAAATAGATTTACACTTAAATGCATCATTTATAAAATGTGCTGTAAGAGCCATGTAACTGGTTGTGTTTATTGATGTCCAACAATCAGTTGTCAGACAAAAGCTATTGCCACCAGCTACAATGTTTTGCATTTCTGAAAAACATTCTTCATATAATGCCGGAACCACCGTTTTCGATATATACTGTCTTGAGGGTAACTGATATGAAGGATTTAATTTTGACACAAAATCTCTAAATATTTTTTCATCTACCAAACTAAATGGTAAGAAACTTTGGGTGAAGAGTTTATAAAGTGCATCATCTATAATCTGTTTACCCGACTTGTTTAATTTCTTTGGCATATAATTTATCATCTTTTCTTGTGTAACTTTTTTAACTGGAACACTATTTGTTTCACCTACTCCTTCAGTTAACACTGAGCAACTAGGAATAGGATCATCATTACCGTCAGTTCCTCTATTTATCTGTAAAGAAAATTTACTTCTGTTTACCTATTATGTAATACACTTAAAAATAAAGTATTAGTTTAAAAAATCAACTGATATGCTTTTACTTACCTTAATGTGTTTCTGTAACGGTGAAAAATTAACTGAAGGGTGTTTTGATATTATATGTTTTTTTAAATTTGTTGTTGTGGACTTGTACGATATTTTACCTTTGCACATATTACAACAAGCAAATTGTTCGTTTATTTGCGTAAAAAAATTCCAAAGTTCGCTATTTTTTCTTTGCTTTACATCCATATTTATTACTTATTTTTTACTTTATATACATACAACTAGAACTCGTGAACGAATAGTAATCACTGTTAGTTACTGCGACTTTTCAATAACTGTAAAAAGTAACCGTGAGTTGAAATAAAGCGTTAGTTGAAATATCTACCACGCCTAAATCTATTAGAATTTCAAGGTCTCCAGAGATACTAGAAATAAGTTACTAACGATAACAGTTTAACGAAGTACTGGCAATTCTTAACGGTTAATGTGATTAATGGAGCGATAAGAGTAACGACTAACGTTTTCGTTCATCTTGCAATCACCGTTAGTTACTGCGACTTTTCAATAACTGTGAAAAGTAACCGTGAGTTGAAATAACTTGCATCTCTAGTAGAAACCATTATAACTTACGTGTTTCTTTCAGTATAATGTGAAGATTATAAACAATGCAAAAATTCTGTTATTTAAAACGACTACCTTGCAATAATTTAAACAAATAACAAAACAACACACCTTTCTTACACCAGACAGAACAATTGCCACTGAACGGTACTTTATTGTAATATTCAGAAAGTAAATAATTTGACGCTATCTACAGGACATATTAGAACTAATTTAGGTGGTTTTATCCATTGACCACCACGCTATTACAAGCACAAAAGAAGAAAGAAGGTGGTCAATACAGATAACCACCGCACGATTTACTTACCATCCAGGGTGGTTATTAAATTAACACCACTGCCCTTCAAAGAGTTAAACAGTTGGGGGCGTATCACAAGACATCACAACATAATCTCTGGATTATTTTTATTTCCCTTTTATTTTTCGAACTTAAAAACTATGACGTGATATTTGTTTCGAAAGAATACGTTTTTCCTAATCTTGACGTCATCGATCTTCCCTCCTAAAATCGGAGAAGTTAAAGTCTGTTAGTTCTACGAACGGCTATAGTAACAGCATACATGTTGTAGGAAACCAGTTTTTACTTGTTTCCCATGTGTTCATGTTTGAATGTAAGTAATAGAAGGCAGATCAGTTAAGTAACAATTCACTGATTATTTTATTCTTATGAATTTTCATTCTATCTACGTACAGAGAGATATACGATATATACACAGTCATACACAAACACACACACACACACATATATATATAACATTAGTAAAATGGACAAGTCTATGTTAAAAAAAATATATAATACGCATACAAATAATAATTTAGATTAAATTTTCTGTTATTTGTAAATAAACATTAAAAGACATATTCCATTAGTAAATATTAATTGGTTTAGGTGGTATATTAAATTTACATAATATTTCTTTAGTACAATACTGTATAATTTAATTATTTTATTTTATAATTGGATATTTTTGTAAAATACTCGGGTAATTAATAGTATTTTATTCAATAATAAACATGTTCATGCGAGTAGTCAGTCAATATATTCTCTAAATCGATATATGTGAAACACAATGTTAATGGTTATCCAAATAACGAGTTAACTTTTTATTTGCAACAATATCAGCCATTCGAATTTGAACTACTCGAAAATACACGCTAATATGTAACATCTATATAAATTTTAAAATACATTACACATATTATTTCAGTTATATTAATTTAAACCCGTATGCTTATTATATGTTTATTACTGTTTGTGTCACAATTAATTGAATATTGAAATAAATATATACATATGTTTCACTTGTCAGCTTACTGCAACAAACAATCTAAGAAATATAAGTAAACAATTTTATTAAATGTAAAGTTTGTTTATACTTAATAAAATGAAGAAGTTATACAAGGCATGTCCAACTGGGCCGGATTTAAAAAAAAAAAATGTTTTCATTGCCCGGAAAAAACATTAAAATTATAAAATGACAAGTGAAACATAAGTAAATATTAAGGTCTGTAACGTTCGAAAATGATCGATTTTATACAATTCGATTGATATTCCTAGTCGCTTTCGTAGTTATTTAACTTTGATATCGTTTAAGATATATGAACCATGGAACTATACACCGACACATTAGTCTGAACGGTTAGATCTTTATTATTGAATACTCTCTTGGATAGTTTTCGATACGCGTCATTTGACTTTTTTCAATCGAGATGAGATCTCATCATCGAGAGTTGCATCCTTCTTTACAACGTTACCTAAGTAGTTAAATTAATTTACTATCTGAATGTTAATCCCATTTAGTTGGATATCCATTTCATCGTTGTTAAGATGCATAATTTCTGTTTTATTTAAATTTATGGCAAGACCAAAATCTTTATATACGATTTCCAGACATTTCAGGGCATCTTGCAGGTCATTTGCATTTTTACCAATTAATACGCAATCATCTACATGCTGCAAGCTCCCCATTGATTTTGCCCCCCGAATTGTTTGCCTTAAATGATTGATATCCTTTACTGAAATGTGATCAGCTTTCCGTATTTCTAAGAAGTAAATCAAAATGCAATTCTAAATTTTTGGGCGTATAATACTAGAATTATTTTTATTCGTTACATAATCTCATAGAAATGTAACATTAATTAAGCATTCTACATTTAAATGAAGAATATATGTATGTATGTATGATATGTACATATATGCGGTTAATGTGTGTGTGTGTTGTGATATATATATATATATGAGATAATACACCCCGAGAACCTTGTATATAATTAAATCGTACAAAATATAATACAATTGTCAGACACGTCTATATTAAAATGGGCAGCAGATAAAACCTGTTAAATGGATAATTTCATTATACAAGTACGTCCATAGATAAACTGGGATATTATCAGACAACTGAGAGATAACCGGTATAATACATACCGTGACGAATAATCTGATTAGGTTTCATCCTTATGTCTTCTACAGCTCATTTTTTTACAGCTTGGGAAATCTATATGAAATTATATATTTACAACAGCTTAGTATTTTTCCACAATTATTTTTTTTTTTTCTATTTTCAGAAACCGGGGCTTTTTAATATAACCAAAAAATATGAAGAATTTCATCAATTTAAAAACCGAATAATGAATTTTTTTCCCTTTCTTAAACAATTTATTAACGATAAAAAAATAATTTACTAAATTTTGCTCTACGTTTTTCAAAGTTTTAATTTTTAGTGGTGTATACCAACTCTGTAAATTGAAAACGTTTCGATATGCTCAAATCATAACCGCATTAGAATTTATCACAATAATTTTTGAGTATAATACTTAAAATAGAAACTCAAGTAATACATTAATTCAAAGATAAAAATAACTTAATGGAAACAATTATTTGCGTATTACAAAGTAATATATATTACTTATGTACTATAAAATGGAAAAATAGTTGTGATTGTTTTTATGTAAGCATGAATTTCACATTTACTTTGATTTATAGTAACAAAAATTTTCTTTTACAATTATAATCTAATGTTCGTAGCGAATACGTTAGCAAATAAATTATTTGATCTTAATTAAAATAAATATTCATATAATTGGCTTACCTCAGCCTTCTCAATTTTATGATATGATAAACATTGGTGGTTGCGAGGCCGTTCGCAAGCGAATAATATTACAGACATTTCTAAATTTGTTTTTTAAATATAATCTGATATTTCTAACAGATTAATTCTTCTTTGTACTCTGCATCTATTGAAATTCAAATTAAAAGGTTTTCTTTTGTGTTAAAATATAACATTTAAAATATATTTGTCCGATAGACTATTTAATTATTGAGTGTGACTAATTTTTAAATTTACTCCTAAAGTAAACAAATTAAATAAATATAACATAACGAGTTTTGAATTAAACAAATAGTAAAGTAAAACTTATCATGTTTTGTAATACACATAAACCTATTCAACAAATCTGTCATATATCAGTATATTTATATGGAAAAATGTTTACAATTGACAGTAAATTACTTTCTATGCATCGTTTGATGAAGTTATTGTTTTAAGTAATAGCAAAAATGAAAATTTAATAGTGAAAGGAATTAAAGTGTAACATCTAATTTATAATGAACAATACGAAGTTATTAATAAAGAAAAATTTCTTATGAAATACAACTACAAATTATATATTTACAAATAAAATTATATACATAGTTATAATTTAAAATATTTTAGTTATTAAAATTTAAAAACAAAAGTTTACTAATTTTATCCAGTTTCAGTCTACTTCTTTTATCAGACTGAAAATATCCTGCTTTTGAAAAAACACGTTCACGTGGAACTGAAGAACCCATGGTGTACATAGCTTTTCTTTAGCTATAATTGATAAATATGGATAATATACTTTGTTTTCCATCCATCAATTTAATGGGTTCTCGTTTCTTTTTATTAATGGAATTTCTATGTATCTATAGAAATTAAAACATACATATAAATTTCATACTTTAGCTATATAATAATGAATTTCAAGAAAAAAACTGCTGTTTTACTTAAAAGTTAATATTACCTTTGAACATTTACAATTGCCTGTGACATTGGTGTGCCTAGTGGTTGAACATCTTTTGATACTACTGTATCAAATTCTTCCCAAACACAAAATTTGGAAGTGGATGGCTTATCTTCTACTACTACCTCCATTTTAGATATATTTTTATCCACTTTTAATTTTAAAATTTTCTTGGCAACTAAATCATATAAATCTTTCTTCATAATTTCTGCAGCATTCTGTTCAGAAAATTCAAAATTTTTGAATCTACGATCCAAGAAGGTAGCAAAGCCTAATGATTTACTGTACTCATAGTTAGAAAACCTCTGGTATATTTGATCTTTAATTGATTTTACTATGGTGACAGTAATACTGTTATATCCTTTAATTTGCAGCATTTTGCACCCTTTTCACCCCCAGTAGGACCACCCCAGGATGAACACGCAACTCGTCCACGTTTGCGGTGTTCTTATGTTGTTTTTGAGGCGAAATAAACAATAATAAAACAAGTTACTAGTGAAGTACTATCGGGCAGCTCGAAATCAAAGTGTTTGGGTGGTGACAACTTACTATTAACTTGTAAACAATAGAATAAAAAATAAAACTTACAAATATTAATCACTTTGATGCAATTTCAGTACAACATTCTCGACATATAAATGTTCTGTACAGGTTTTACTTTGACATATATCACAGACTTGTCTGGCTAATTTATTTTTTGACCTTGGGCAGATATGACACCTCCCAACTAAATGTTTTGAAACCCGGGATTGAGGATTATCTTTTATTAGATTGCATCCAAGTAATTTTGCACATCTTGCACAGATACTTCGAGGAACATTATCATCGGTTATATGTTATAAAATTTTTGGCTTCATGAGTTCAAAAGCTAGCTCATGAAGAAAATCACGTCTGCATATTTTTGAACTATTTCCTCTTCTTTGTTTATTGTTACGTGAATTCCGACAAACGGAATATTGGTTGCACATTTGGTCCAGTACATCTACTCCACATTTTGTGTTGTTATATGTTGTTATTATCTCGGTCTTTTCTGTTTGTGGGTCAATGGCACATGATGCATTGTTGACAAAGCCAAAACTACTCTATTCTTTTTCGGTACAAATGAAACTAGTGTCATATTTTTCTTATATGCAAACATAGAAGATCCTAATGCCCTTTCCATTGTTTGTACAAGTTCGTTCGGTATTTCTCGCTTATTTTTTCTTAGTGTGCCTATAATTGAAATTTTCTTTTTCAGTAATTATTCTGCAAGTGGAATACTCACAAAAAAAAAATTGTCCACTGTAATATTTCTTCTTACTTATTCTTCGATGGGGATATTAGTCTTAACTACATCTTGAGGTTTATTGCTTATAAAAAATGGTCCATCTGGTTGCCTTCCTGCATGAATCTCTATGCTGAAAGTATAAACTGAGTTGGCATCCACTAATGCATTTATTTTTATACCATACTTGGCCGGCTTTGATGGAATGTACTGTCTAAATGGGCATTTTCCTCTAAATGCGACCAGCTGTTCATCTATTGTTAAAAATTTTCTTTGAATCTGCTTGTTACTAATTCAAATATCTCCCGAATAGGAGCTAGTTTGTTTAGTGTTTGACGTTACATTCGAGTTCTAACGTCATTAAACCGTAAGGTTCTCAAAATAAACCGAAATTTAGGAAGCGACATCGCTAAATATACAAGTATTGTCAAATATTTCCGAGATATGGAGTCACCTGATTTCAGCACTCCAGCTATGTACACAATACCTAGAAGTGCTTTCATTTTGATAGAATCAGTTTCTCATGCATCTCGAGATCTTGTATACTTGTGTGACAGCTCATTTATTTTTATGTTGGTGTACTTCACTAATAAAACGATCACTGTTTCATAAAAAAATGTAGAAAAGCATAATGTGGGGTTAGTTTCTCCCTAGCAAGTCTTTTTACCCCAGGCATATGTAATATAATATTTTGTTCCAATGTTTTCCTATTTCATGGAGGAGCAAACATGTTCCATTGAGTATTGTTATCCCTACTTAACCTCTTGAGCGTGTTTAATACGAGACGAAAACTTCTTTCTAGATGGCCTGTTATTTTTATCGCTGGCGTACATATACGTCACCGCCACTAGTAAAACAATGTTACTCGTCATAGCCATTATGTAATTAAAAATGCACGAATTCCATTCATCCCGTTTACCAATTTACATGATATCATCATCATAAACAAGAAATAAATTTGGATTCTTAAAGAATCCCATTTGTTAAACAAATGAAAACCAGAATAAAAAAAAAGAATGAACCCACTTATGCGGGTCACGATGTTGGATCGCAAAACATTGCGTGACTATGTCGGAACCTGTATATGGATTTTTTTGTAATAAGTATTTTAATTAATGTTATCTGTTGGCCATTATAATGTTTGTATGACATTATAATGTTTCCAAGGTGAGCCATGTGGAGGCTGATAACATATCACCTCATAAATAAAATACAAGTTATTTTAAAAAGTATATTTGTTACAATGTAGATTTATATAATGCGACTTAGTTATAAATATATATAATGCGTATTAGTTATAATATATATTATGTTAACTTATTATTATGTACTATTTGTGTATATTTAATATTCATATGAGATATATGCATATGCGTATTGTTTTTGTTCTTTTTCTAATGCTAGTTCGGGTAAATTCATTGTTTGTATTTTTAATATTGTTTTATTTATAAATACTCAGGATATATATGATAATTTAGATGTAATTCGGTGGTTACTCTTATATTATATCTAAATTTCATTATTCCTGTTTCATCATTTATATTTGGTTGGCGTATTACAATTGCTGGATAATTGTTTCTATTCATGATAGTTGTTTTACATATGTTATATTTTTTGCCTAATGTTTCTATTTTATATTCTTCCATCATCATTTCGGATGGGTGTGTCATATTACGGTTAAGTGCTATTGCTTTTATATTATTATTTGATGGTATGCATAATTCTAATGAAAGTTTTGGGTCATATAGATCTGCTCGAGGGGCCCAATAATAGTTATGATGTAATTGTGAAAAATTAATTACACGTGTGTATGCTTCTTTTTGAGGTATTTCGATTTTAGATATAATGTCGTTATATTTTGGCCATAATTCGAATTGAGCATATGTATTGAATTCTAGTTCTTTAGGTTCACTATATGTGAATATGTAAGTGTCTTTATTAGCTGTACCGAAGATTAAGTTTTGTGAAGTTTCGAAATCATATGTATATCCATTTGTTGTTCCAGTTTGTATTAATCTATTTCGTATTACAGCGAATACTTCAAATTTAATAGTACCATATAAATTTTCTATACCTATATACTAATGTTATTTAATTCATATTTCTAATGTTCTATTATGCGGATCTGTATCTTTGTAGTGTCCCATCCAAAATGCCATCGAATGATATGGAATTATTATTGGATATTGATTGTACATGAAGTTTAGATCTAAGTATGTCATGTTTTTGATACAATGCTTGTATACCCGATTGATATTCCAAGGGTTGATTGTCTGAAATATACATTATATGTATGAGTGTAATATAGTATATTAATATTATTGTATATTTATTTGTATGGTATATTATTTACCTGAATTTCATATATCCCGTGTCCGTATTCGTCTTTTGTATCGCCTGAGTTCATCGTTAATCCACCTTGTTGCGTTTCTCGTTTTAATCGTTTTCGTTGATGGTCATCAATGTCTCCCATGCTGATTGTTCTGTACACTCTGGGCTGTGTTGGTGTGTTTTATCTAATTCTGTTATGATTGTGCTCGCGTGTTCTAAATGTATGAAAAAGTGTGAAAAATCTTGTGTAGTTAGAAATGATGGTGCATTATGTATAATTTTACATTGGAAAAATTTTAAATTTGTGTGTGATTCTGTGCGATAATGTATGGAACATGGTAATGTAAATAATTTAATACGTTGTAGAATTTGTTCGCCTTCTTTAACATCTATTATATTTGTTAATGGTGTGGCTGTTGTTATGTATATTGGTATGCGTGATATTTCTTGTTTATTTCCATGTTTTATATCTGCTTTTATGTGTGCGCCTTCTAATAGTAATTTCCAAGTACCAATATTTGTTGGTGTAATAAGTGGTTCTTCAAATAAATCTGCTGATGCTATTGGTAACTGATCGAAATGGAATGATGATTTATCATTTTCTCTTGGAATTAGTTTGGGTTGAAAAGGTTTTATTAAGCAGTCCATTAGTAAACTTTTTCCCGAATTTGTAGGTCCTAATAATACAAATGTATTTATTTTTTTGTATCGTTTTGTTTTGGTGATTTCTAACCAAGCCAGAAATTCAGCTGGATCTATTTCTTGTTCTTTAAAATAGTATGATATCCAATCTACATTGTCTTTATTATATAATTGTTCGTTATATGTATCTAATATTAATTGTGATTGTGTTAATGTATTTAATTTTGTGATTGTTTGTGTTTTTTTAATTATTAATAATTCTTTAATATATTCTCTGTAATGTATACCAAAATTTTTCATAATTTCTGTTTTTTCTAATGTACTCATTTTAGTTTGCCATTCTATAATAGTATTTATATTGTATTTTTCTATTATATTTGATAAGGTTTCGATCATGTTATTTCTATATTGTTTTGTGTAGTTTGTATGTTTGTGTTTTTCTTCTTTAATTTTTTCAATGTATTCTATACATATTTCTTGTGCATCGGGAAAATGTTCATTTGTTGGTCCTAATTTTATTAATTCTTGTTCTAATTGGTTGAATCCTGTCTCATTGTGATTTCCAAACCTTTCGAGTGTTCGCGTACCGTAACGGAATAGATAACGTACGAAATTTCGCCAGTTATAAACTTTTTTTGTTTTTACTGTTGCTCTAAGATATCCAGCAGGTGTGGTACTAAGGTAATTACAGATTCTGTCTCTCATTCGTTTAGGGTTACCTCCATCGGTTGATCCATTCCATATAACATGGATGTGGTCACCGTGATCTGCTGTGATGAAGCTTGGACAGCCACGTTTTTGAATTGTTTGTTGTCTCCAATTTGATGGTCTATGTTGGTCAAGGATGATAAATGTGTACCATTGTTTGTTGTTTGTGTTGTTTGGTTCTGTACTTGTATCTCTTGTGTAGTTATTGATGGTGGTGATGTTGGAGGAGTTGCTTGAATCGGATCCTGATCCTGATGTGTTTGATCTGTCGACTTCGTCTTTCGTAAATGTTCTGGGAGGTACCATGTTATTGGTGTTTTGTCTTTTGCGTTTTTTCGTATAGTGTCTATGTCTGCAGGATTTTCATTTACTCCCGGAACAACTACCTGAACAAGTACAATCAGTATGTTTGATGGCAGTGATGATGTTTCCATTGGTTCTATCGTATGTGTCGATGTTGCATCCGCTATTATATGTGTCGCTTGTGTTATCGACATTACTTGGTAACTGTTGATCGAATATGTTTCGTTCTGTTCTTGCATCATTACTCTGTGTATTTGATGTGTTTGCATACATCTCATATGTATGTTCTGAAGCAGTTTGTGTCGTATTTGTGATGACATGTTCGTTATGTATAGGTATATTGTTTCCGTTTCTATGTCCTTTAGTATTTGTACCATTGTTTCTAGAGAGTATAGAGGTTCTGGATACTTCGTCCTGTCTGTCATTATTGTTATAAGTGTTTGTATTGAGTTTAGTTGTTCGTTTGTCCAATTGATAGTTGGGCCCGGCTCTCGTTTCTTCCATTCGATTATATACCGTCGTGGGCATATTCTTTTTAAAGATTCATTCATTCTTCATCGCTCAGTTACAGGTTTAGTTACTGTTACTATTACTATTGATGTTACTTACAATGGCTGCAAAAAATGAACATAATGATGAATTTTTATAAAATTATGGACTAATATGAAGAATCCATTTAAAATGACTAAAAAAAAAATTATAAAATAGACATGATATAATTATAAATTGTTAACAAAAATATAAATGAAATCCAGTTATCAAATTTAAAATAGAAACACGCAATAAAAGTAAAAACGTGCATCGATTAAATGTTCATAAATGTATATAAATTACAAATCTAATAAATGACGTTTCAATAACATTTAACGGTACAAAACTTAATAACAGCAAATTTAAAGTCAAAATATATGACAGACATATTTTAAATGGAAAAAATATAAACAGACACGATTATTACTAATTAATTAATTGTAAAACTATTGAAAAATTGACCAATTAATGATATTTTAGATAAGTTCTTGCAGAGGAAACAAATGAGAAATCGTGGATTCATTACAAGAATGTACCACGAGCAACACTGATTAACATATCAGTAAATCAAAATGAATAATGTTGATAAATGACTGCTTGTTCATTGAACGAGAGAGTTTTTCGATTCAATGAACAACTGAATAATTGAATAAGTGAACTAACGATTCACTATGTTCATCATTCACTTGATCAGAAAGGAATCGCTGTTCATTGTTAAGGTGAAATATAAAATTATAAAGTTGAAAAGTAACAAAAATTAAAACCAATTTTTTACGTTCACATTGTGACACTGTTATTATTTTATTAGATAAAATGTATAAATATACATAAATACTAAAATATTACAAATTTTTATAACAATCATTGCATATTATGATTTTAAAATAATATGTTACTTATTTTACGCGTTGAAAGCCTATTTCTCTTTTCTGTACAAATTTGACTTGCTTTCGAAAAGATACGTTCGCAAGGAGCTGATGTAGCGGGGATACATAATCTTTTTAGTACAATTTGATACAAAGTCGCATAAATTGATTTCCGATGTTCCCACCAAGCTAATGGATCACATTTCTAGTTAAGTAATTTTTCTGACAAATATTTATCAAGTTCTACTATTGCTGCCGATCCTGGATCATGTCTATCTTGAAGGTTGCTTATGCCTTGGTCAAAATCCTCCCAAATAGAAGAACCACTCGATGTAGTAGGAGTAGGTGTTATCGATGTTACTGCTTCAATCTGAGGTGTTGATTGTTGTATAATTAAAGTTTTCATTTGTTGTAAAATACTGTTATAAATATCGCGGAATTTTGTATTATCTACAATAAAAGCTTGCTTCTTAAAACGAGAATCTAAAACAGGTGCCTGTGTTATAAGTTCATTATTACATACATCCCCAAACCATTCTATTAATCCATTCAGAAAATTATCTAAAAGCGCATTAATTTCTTCACAACAATTTCTATTTTTTCCATATATAATTTTAATTTTCGTGCCATTAATTTCACTAATACAACCATTTTTGAAAGTGAAACTGTTTTTTCTGATGAAAGTTCTTTTGTAACTTCATCAAATACCCTTAAAATATCAATTGCATGTTGAATAACCTCCCAATCTCTATCTACAAGTTTAAAAGTTTTCGTGCCTAATATAGCGATTGATAAAATAATTGGATCTTTATTTAATAGAAACCTTTCAAGCATATCAAAAGTTGAGTTCCATCGAGTGACGACATTCTGTTTCAATTTTAGTTTATCTTTATTTAAACTTTCTCTTGCATTGTTGTTAGTTTTGCTAAGGCAAAGGAGCTTTTTTGGAAATACATAACTACATGTTTAACTTCATCAACAATATTTTGCATCGACATATTGATAGCGTGTTGCACAATTAGATTTAATGAATGTGCAAAACATGGAAAATGTCGAATATTCAAATTAGTAACAGCTGTCTTCATATTAGCTGCATTGTCTGTAACTATTGAAGTAATTTTATAATGAATATCAAATTTTCGAAGTACTAATTGAGAAATATTTTGAGCTGTATGCTTTTCTTCAAATTCTGAACATTCTAACAAATATGAAATCAGTTGTGAGTTTTTGTCTATAAAATGTGTCGTAAGTGCATAAAAACTTATATTATTTAAGCTTGTCCATCCATCTGACGTTAGGCACACTGCCTTTGCCATGACTAAGTGAAATTTTATTTTGTCAAATAACTAATTATAAACAGCTGACAATAAAGAATTAGATAATGTTTTGCAACTGGGCAATTTATAATTAGGGGAAAACATTTCTACAAATTTTTGAAATTCTTTATCTTCAACTAATGAAAATGGATCATATTCTTTGCATATTATTTTCAAAAGCTGGGTGTCTATGGCCCTACTTTTATTTAATGGAATGGGTTTTATTACATTTATGAATCTACTCATTGATTGTTGCAAAATGGCTGAAGAGGAAAAGGAAGATGTAGTGAAGGAAAAACGGGATTTGATTTCAGGACATGAGTCACTTTGTGTTTCTTTAACTTCTATTCTAGGCTGGGCATGTTCTGCCAAGATAGAAGTAGTTGGACATGTTGGAGACTGGAAATTAAGATTTTCTCTGCAATCTGATGGTATTTCATTAATTAATGGTGATTTTAACCGTTCTATAGATACTGTTGGATGTTTTGTTTTCAAATGTCTCTTCAAATTTGATGAGGACCCAGAAATTGAAAGTGTCTTTTGGCAATATCGACATTTTGCGTTCTTTTCAAATTTTGTAAAATGATACCAGATATGACTAGAAAATCTTGTAGAGGGTGACGACATTTTGTTCTGTAATAAAACAACATACATAGTTTAAAGCCAATATACAATGAATTTTAGTTTCTTTTTTAATATTTTTTAAAATTACTTTCTAACTAGATGAAAGTTGGTGAAAATCTGTTTCAAAATCCACAAAATTCTAAAATGAATGTTAATATTCAGTACAATACATAAACATTAGTTTTTTTTTAAAAATATTTTTAAAAATTACCTTCTAACTGGATGAAAGTTTATGAAAATTTGCTTCAAAATTCACAAAATTCTAAAATGAATGTTATGAGTACAAAATACATACACCTATGTAAATATATGTCCTAAGGACACAAAGTTTTTAAAGCATTATACTGAAAACAGTGATGTTGAAAAAACTGTGACTAAATTATATACTTTAATTAATTAGATGATAGACAGAAAATGTACGTTGTTATAACATCGATAAATTCAATGATCGCAGAATTAAAAATAAGTTATATAAGATATGTTTAAGGTTCACGTTAAGTTGATCAGAAAAGAATCACCGTTCATTGTTCATTATTCAGTTATTCACCAGCTCATTCTTGTGAACTAGCTCTATTTGTCGATTAGAGAACAGATTTTCCATATAGGTATTACCTTTACCACTACATCGATGAGCGGTGTTTAACTGTTTACTTACTGTTTACTCGTGGCTCGTGATCTAAGTGATTATTTAGTCGTACGTTCACCGGTCGGTGAAGAACCATCGTTCTTTTTTCATGAGCTGTTATTCATTCATTCTTTGAAATGAACTAGTTCTTTGAATATATTCGCGAACGAATCGCCCATCACTATTTCAGAGACATAACAACAGTAATATCGTGTAGACCAGTGGCGGTTCGTGGGTTTTCGAAGCGGAGGGGCTGAAAGTTTTACCTAGTTGAAATTTTTTTTAATAAAAAACATACAGCTAGGCTATCATTTCATAAAAACCTAAAATTCTAAATTTTCTAAACAAAAATAAAATTTAGAATCGGCCATTCTAAGAA
Organism: Coronaproctus castanopsis; assembly: GCA_032883995.1. Taxonomy (NCBI): domain Eukaryota; kingdom Metazoa; phylum Arthropoda; class Insecta; order Hemiptera; family Monophlebidae; genus Coronaproctus; species Coronaproctus castanopsis. The sequence goes on along the minus strand of CM065052.1, from coordinate 73,729,848 downwards.
AATTTTAAAAAATGTGTAATTTCAAAGCACTTACTTCAAAATTTATTTGTATATGAAGTCCATACGACGGTTTTTCACTTTCGCGAACCGGTCAGTTACCTTGTACCTTGCTGTGGAAGTTAGGAATTATATCGATAAGAATTTTCTCAATACTCATCATGGCAAGCGCAGAAACTCTGTCTTCCAGCATTGTACTCCGTAAATATGTTTTAATTCTTTTCAAGGAAGAAAAACACCATTCTGCTTCAGCAGTTGTCATAGGAGACGTTAACAAAATTTTCATCAAAACATATACTTCGCCGAGTGTTTTGTAAATACCGGTGTTTCGAAACAATTGGTGGAGTTGCGCAACTCCCGATGCAAGGGAAAATTGTGAATTTCTTTCGTATAGAACAGAAAGTTCAGTTTGCAAACGATTTTTATTTAGCATGGGATATGCCTGGCAAGTTTCGTTAAATTCTTGCCTGCAGTACGTTTCAAATTTCTCTTGTAACAGCAACTTTCCTGCAGATAGATGACCAGTAAATTCGAATCTAACCCTAGCTTGCATACATATTGTGTCACAAACTTCTTTGATAGCGGCGTTTCGATTTTCATCACATTTCCTCTTACGAGATACGGGCATAGAATCAGTATTTGTGGACACCAAGTTTTCGAAATTCGTTTCTCTAATTAAAGAAATTGCGCGATAAAAATTTTCCAGTGTTGAAAAAGCGCTCGAAGAATTAATGTTGCGATTTTGAAATGCATCGTATAGTAAATCAACGTGTGGCATAATAGGATGGAAGACGCCAAGTCAAAATATGAAGTTGTTGTCATTGAGAAGACGAAGAAGACCGGATGCTTCATTAACCGTTTGGGTATTATTTGAATTCTGCAATTTTTCGAAACATTCTTTCAGCTGTTCAATGTTTTCAAAAACTGTATTTACGACTCTTGAATTGAAATTCCATCTTGTATCGGAACCAGGTGGAATTCTTCTTGACATACAATTTTCAAGCTCAGCTAATCTCTGAGAAGAACGCGAAACAAATGCTGGAATTCCTGACAAGCTACTAAAAAAGATGCGTACTTCTCTATTAGTTGAAACTGATTTACTCATTACTAAATTTAATTGATGAGCATAGCAATGAATGAAATGGGCATTTGCGTAAGTTTCTTTTACTATTTGTTGAACACCGCCACGCGCTCCGCTCATAACTGCGGCGCCATCATAAGTTTGAGCAATTAGTTTCCCAGTATTATCTTTTAAAACAATTTTCACATGCTCCAACATCTGTTTCAATAATCCTTCTGCATCTTGTTACTCAGGGTTATAAAATCCCCAGAATCTTTCGTATATAGTTCCATTGAATTCGTAACGAAAAACAATTACCTCCTGTGTTTTCTCAGAGATATCAGTCGTATCATCGGACATAACAGCCAAAAATTGAACTTGTTCAATTTCATTAGAAATTTCAGTTCGACAAATGTCTAACATACAATCCAACATTTAATTTTGAATTGTTTTTGAGTTAGCTTTAAACACTGTAGAATTTTTAAAATGCACTTTCAAATTTTCATCCAATTTCCTTGCGAAATTTAACAGTCCTCGAAAAATACCAGGGTTATCGGAATCCGCTTTTTCATTATGTCCTCGTAGCGGAAGTTCAAAAATTTACCGCAAAATATCAGGCAGCGTTCTACTTCTACTGATGTAACTGGAGCAAACTTAAAATAAGACAAATCGCTAATACTTAGTTCTAAATCAGGGAAGTTCAATTTTTCATCTTCACTATTTAATATATTCAAAATAGTTTGTATGCACGAAGCTGCTGAGATAAGATTTCACTTTTATACTGACGAATTTTGTTTTTCAACTCTGTCTGTAATTGTACATATGATTCTTTCAAGGATGGATAAGGAGTTTTTTGCCATTTTTTTCTAGCTGCTCGAGTTTTACGTATTAATATTCTTATTTGAACTGGAACGTAATAATTTTTTTGCGAATTTTTTATATTGTGATTAGTGGAATTTTTACACGCGTATTCAATAAGGTTGGTGTAATCTTGAATAACCGTATCGATATCACTACTACTTTTAAGTTTAATTTTTAAATTCGTATTATTTTCTATTATTTCTGAAAAAAATTTCCAATCTATGGTTTTAATTAGCTAGCTTTTGTTGGTTGGATACGCTCTTAGGTTTCACATCTAATACCGCGAGTACATTGGTCGGATGATAGATCAGCGATGGTTTTACATTCTCTGTTGTAATTTTGTAATCCGTGTATAATAAAAAAATCTAGAACATCTGGAAGCCTGTTAACGTGTGTGGGCCAGTATGTTGGTGTCATCGTAGACAATATACCTAGTGAATTACCGCGTATCGTTCTATGAAGTCTTTTCCCAGAATTGTTCGTTAATCGTGAACACCATGCGTTGCATTTGGCGTTATAGTCACCACCGCAAATGAATTTATTCCCTTATTTTCTGAATATTGTATCATACTCGACTTCAGGTATATGAATTTGTCCATGACAGTAAATCGCGGCGACCGCGAGATCTTTTGTAAATGTTTCAATATTTAGAGCTATCTGATACGCGTGTGTATTGTGTGAAAAGCTTTTATACTGTTTAAACGAACTTTTGACCATCACCATAGCTCCTCCATGAGCTGTAAACAACAAGTTATGAGCCAAATTTATCCAAACTTTCTAAAACCATGCAAAGCCAACGCTCTCATTGTATTTGTTTGCTCAAGAATATGTTATTGTTTTTTTTTTATTTTTAAGTACAAGTTACATTATTTAAAGTTTAAATTTCGTACTTAAATAACCGCTATCGTTCCACTGAATTTGTTTGCTCGATTGTTTGTTATTGAAGTACAAGTTAGTATTGTAAGTAAATGCTTAATTGTTTTAATTTTTTACTTAAATAGTAAGTAATTATCTAATAATAATATGTATTATCTAATTTGTTGTGAAAAACACTACTTATATATGAATAGATTATTTTTTTTTTTTATCAAAAAACTTTATGCAAGTACTAGGTATTTATTGTTGGCAAGAAAAAATTTTGTGGCTCTTTAAAAACTTTGAAATTTTGTAAATTGTAATTTTGTCTCTTCCGACTCAAAAGGTTGCCGACCACTGTCCTAAAAAACGATTCTATCGTACTTATTTTTCTCTATATGTATGCATACACCAACCCATTTTTATATACATAAAGATTGTGTCTACTTCGGGTATTTGTTAAAACTGACATTTTTGGTTATTAGTGTTATAACTGTAGTCATTTATGATATAAAGTTTAGATTGTCGAATGTAGTGATTTTTTATTACTTTAATTACAAAAAGGAATTATATAATATCTTGAGAAAATAAAGTTTTAGTGGTTTTAACTGATTTTTGTAATTAAAGTATGTATGATATAATTTAATAGTACGCGATTCGTATCTAAATATATTTACGAAAAACACGGATTTTCCAAAAAGAAAAAAAAAATACCCAGAAATGTTTTGTGCGCTTTTATCCTTTCCACCTCTCTGACGGATTTTAATATTTATCTCCGCTATCGTTCAATTTTAAAAGATAAATCCCGATTTCAAGTGTATTATTATTACTAGTATCAAACAAACACACATAAAAATATGAGGCAGTCGATAAACGCATGTCAGCATTTTTTTCCCAAGGGGAATATTATTGCGTTTTGTCAGAGGTTATGTTTTCGAATAAATCCCATTTCAGCATAATTGTTATACTAATAAAACAAACACAGTCACACACACGTAAAAATACGAAGGAGCCGATAGACGCATGTCAGCTTTTTTTTTCCAACCGGATATTATCGTGTTTTGTTGTGGCCATTCCAAATATTTTCTAATTCCAAATATTGTCGTTAACCGGTGGATTAATAAATTCAGTTATTTCCGTTGTTTTACGTTGATGGTCGTGTCGTTTTTGTTCGAATTAGTGCGTTCGATTGTAAATAAAGAAAAGGCTGTTCAGTTTTTACTCGATCATGGAATTTTTCATCCTGAACGATGAAAGCAAAGAATGTTTCTTATTCGCTGTACCAGATATTCGTGAATGTATTCGTCACGGAACAACGATAATTTCTGACCTTTTAAAAGCGTTTGCAATTATTCCAAGCATGAATTACCAGCATTACACAAGTAAATCATTCGACAAATTTTGTGAATCCTCCTAAGGCCGTACGCACAAATTCTGTGGTGGGGTTGTGGTCGCAAGCAAAGATGGAACGAGAAGGACTCAACTGGATTAGAAATCGAAATCACGCTTTTTATTCGAAAAAATAATCTCCGTTATCATTGCATTCGAACCCCCAGCCTGAAAATGATGAAGAATAAAACATAAAGGTACGTTTTAATAAATTACATTTTATGTATTAACAAATATTTTACTGTTTCGCCAAAAATTTAAGGCCAACAGTAGATACATATTGAATTTTTTGGGGGGAAGCAGATCAATGCTTCGTCGCCTAGGTATTTTATTTATATATATATATATATATATATATATATATATATATATATATATATATATATATATAATGTTGATGTATTGGAGAGTAGTGATTTTATGAATTAACAAAACAAAATAAAAACAATGTTAATCACTATGAAATTTATTTTATTTATGCAAAGCTTTTCGACTATAAAGTCATTTTCAAGCCATACAAAAACTTAATCATTATTTGTAAAGTTTATATATATATATATATATATATGACTAAATTTGATAGAAAAAATAATTTATAATATAGTGAAATATTGTGCGTGTTTGTTTAATTATATACAAGATATTCTTATAATTTTTATCGATAAACAAATTGCTCGACGGACACATGTGGTAGTTAATAAGAAACTGTACTGTTAGGAAATTATAAGTTTTGGAAGAAAAAATCTTAGTAGAGTCGGATGAAATTGGAATAGAAGGAAAAATCAAAAAGTGGTTTGAAAATTACTTAAAAGATAAACAGTGGGTAGTATAAATAAAAAGTGTATTTCGAAAAAAAAAAAAAACAGAATTAACTATAACATAAAGGTACAAAATTTCGGGAGACGTTTACAATGAGTCCCTGGCCGCAAAAATCAAATTTCGATAATAATGACCAGTAGTGAAATTAGTTTTCTATGAAGTTATACATTTTTCTGAAAAACGTCAATTTTCAAAAACACCTCATAGAGTACAATTTTCACTACTGACCGTTACTATTATTTTTATTGTAACGTTTTAATTAAAATATTAGAATAACATACTTTAATCTTCGAATTCGTCTTGTGCGAGTGATGGTTGTACACCATCGCCGCATATCTGAGAAATTCCTTGCTCGTGTTTAAATTGAGCTGCCGACAACGTTTATTAACTCTAGAATGGTAGACTTCGCGGAGCATCCTGTATCGGTAGACACGTAATTTTTACGTATATCATTAGTTTACATAATTTATTCCTGTTCACGAGCTTTATTTTACTTTGAAAGATTTTATATAATTTTTAATACATTTTATTATATAATTATAAACGAACAAAATAAAACACAATCACTAAAAGTTTTTAATCGCGAAGCTTTTCGACAGTTACGTCATTTTCAAGCGCGAACTAAAATTATTACATCTTTTTGTATATTTACGAAAAATCAGATATGTTTATATAACAACAACTTAAAATTTGATATACATATTTCACTAGCCAAACATAATTTCAATTTTAGATTAATTTACAATAAATTTCATTTATAAAACAAATTTTTGAAACATTCTTCAATTTTGGCTAGTGAAATATGTATATCAAATTTTAAGTTGTTGTTATATAAACATTTCTTATTTTTCATATATAAAAAAAGATGTAATAATTTTAGTTCGCGCTTGAAAATGACGTAACTGTCGAAAAGCTTCGCGATTAAAAACTTTTAGTGATTGTGTTTTATTTTGTTCGTTTATAATTATTTAATAAAATCACTACTCTCCAATATATTCAAATTTTATTATATATTTACATTTCCACTATGTTTATTTTCAGCACTGAAATTATTTTCTCTCCATTAATTTAGTTTAATTACACTCAAATGTAGACAAACATGTAAAATACACTCGAAAAAATAACAAAAGATAAAAGTTATATATCTAAATAATCATTAACTAAATAATATAAAAAATTAACAATCCTTGCACTTTTTTTTTTATGTTCACCGTATATCGGTCCGCTACATTTACTACACTATGTTGTGGTCATTCTTCTTTTGCTACAATTACAGTAACTGCAATACTTTCTCGGTCCTCGCTGATTGTCTAATACGCTGGTACTTAAATCCATGTCTTTAGGCGCTTCATTTCCAATAATTCTTCGAATCATATCTTTTATGTTTGTTCTTTGAGTCGTAATATTTTATCTTTCTGTTAAAAATTTTTCTGTCAATAGCTCATGTAACGTCGGCATAAAATTTAACCGTGATAACGGTTTAGAATTATTCTTTCTAAAGAAATTATGGATATAAATTACATATAAAACTGCCACATTTATCATATTGTAAAAAAAGCACAGCGGCCATTGTTTTTGTAATGCAATTCATATGCTGACACATCTGATGGAAGGTGTCTACACACCACCCTTTGTGGAATTGTCATTATGGATTATTTCTGGTTTTTTGGTTGTCTTATTTATCGCTGAATCAAAATGAGCCGATGAAAGCAAATAAACGAGTTTATTATCTCTGGCCTTATAAGAAATTGCTGTTAGTGACTCTGTAAATAAGAAGAAATTTGATCCTACTTTTCGGTTTTTATAACGAATATCTGTAAATTCATTCGGAAATTCTCGTTTATTTTCTTTTATTGTACCAATTGCGGTTAATTTCTTTTCTGTCAATAAATTCTGAATGAACGGTACACTGCAGAACCAGTTATCGAAAGTAATATTTCGATTTGTTCCTCGGATCGGCTGAATCAAAAAATTTACAAAATGTTCTGCATTTGACGCATTGTTTGGTGTGGTTCTCTTTCCTAAATATGGTATGGCATTTATCATATACTTTGTTGCATTGTCGCGCATCATCACAATTTTCATACCATATTTTCGAGGTTTTGATTTTATATACATCCTGAAAGGGCATCGTCCACGAAAACCTACAAGCTGTTCATCGATGGTAAGGTATGAACTAGGCTTAGTTTTCATGAAATTTTTCCCAAATTAGCGAAATTGGAGCTAATTTAGTTTTAAACCGTCGTTCGTGTCTGGTTTCTTTATCATCAAAACGCAAACAGTTTACAATAAATTTATATCTGGCTTCAGACATTGTTGCTCGAAATCTATCTCCAGAATATAAACAATTAAATAATAATTCACTCGGTAAATGATTACTTTTCAAAGCAGCGGATAATATTATCAATCCGAGTACTGCATCTAATTTTACCAACGTTATATTCTGAAATGTAGGATCACCAGATTTGTCATAATTTTTTCGTTGACGTTCCATCTCTTCGTTTGTATGTAAAATAATTTCTTGTAAAATCGCGTCGTCAAAAAAACATTCGAAGCAATCTACCGGCTGAACTGCATTGGATGAATAATGTGATGGTCCAGGTCTAATATGAACAATATTTCTAGCTGGAATTTTTCTCACCGAAGAATTACATTTCGTATTCCAGGAATATCCATTTCGACCTAAGAATACCGGCTGATCAGCTTGTAATATTTCATGAATCTCAGGAACTTCCTCCGCTGGTTCATTTACTGGCTTTGAAATATATTTTTTTGTGTGTGTTCTCTTTGTTTTTTGTGAACAGGCGGCGCAACATTTTCTTCTATTACTCTCTCGTTTTCTGTGTCCATGACCTGCGTCATCATCGCTTCATCCAAATCGTCAGGCGAAATATTACCATCGTCTGGTTCATAATCGGGATCTAAATCGCTGTCATCACTATCATCATTATCCTGCAACATTTCATCGCAATCATTCTCGTTATCGTCCGAATGCATCGCATTCAACAAAGAAAGGATATCGTCTGGCTCCAAATTGTTTCGACTACCCATTGTTCTGTCAGCAAATAAATTCAGATAATAAAAAGGAAAAAATAACACTACGCGGAAGTGATGCAAAATTATGTCTAAAAACAATGAATATGGAAGGAAAATTGAATAAAATTATCCCACACACATATATATATATATATATATATATATATATATATATATATATATATAGTGTGCAGATATTAAATGTAGACATACGTAAATCTAACGTACATGTGTGTACCTGCTTATTAGTAGACATACGTAAAAATAACGTGTTTGAAATAACGTTTATTAGTAGACATACCTAAAAATGACGTGTATGAAATAACGTTTATTAGTAGACATACGTAATACTTACGTGTAGGGTTTCAATGGAATGCAAATAACAGCAACAAAACAGTGTAACAGTACCTCTCGAGCACAGTGTTTCAACAACTAAACAGGTTTAGAATATATGGAAGCATGATAACTCAGCTTGAATAGTGACACTGGTTGAGAGGCTGGAGTGCAGAGTGCACGTAATATTTACGTAGTCTACCGTTCTAGGGTTAAACATGTAACGTGCAAGATTACCAGGAAGATGTGACGTTGTTCGTGCGCCATATGCCACAGGAGCTTTGGCTGCTCTCTAAGAACTCTCTATGCCATTTGTATGTGCCCCAGAATGATTCTGAGATACCACAGGTTACATCCGTGAAATATCTTGGAATATATTTGGATCGCAGACTCAACTGGCGTTCTCATATAGAGCAAATTAGCAAAAGGGTCTCAATTTGCTTTAGTCTAGATCTTAAAAGACGGGTATACCTCACAGTTATAGCTCCAATCTGGAAGTATGGGATTATAATAATAATAATAACAAGTATATTTCAGCTTAATAAATAAATTACAATTCCCATTTATGTACACATACCGAGCTTACATAATTGCTCATACTGTGCGATATTTGATTTAATATTAATACTAATATAGGAATAAGAAAATAAAATCAACTGCAGAGAAAAAATACAAATAAAAACCCTGCTTAACTTTACTAATTTATCTGTTTAATGTATAGTGATATATATATATATATAGTGAAACATATAACACATTTTCTTATACATATCCATATTTTCGTGTACATAATTCTTATTATATAGCTTAAGATAATAAACAAAATTTAATGTATAGCGTGGTTTCGAGTTAGGTAACCATACCGTTTAGAGAAGCGCATGCCTAATGTTGAGTACATATCTAACAAAACACATAAAGCTCTTTTTAGTCTATACCCAATCTTTAATAGACGATGCCAAATTAGTCCTGTTAATAAACTAATTATCTATAAAACTATATTAAGGCCAATTATGCTATATGCATGCCCAATATGGTCGTATACAAGCCGTTCAAATGTGTCCAGATTACAACGTCTTCAGAATAATTGTTGCAGGATAATTCTTAAACTTCCTATCTATGCAAGAACAGATCGCATGCATCGTATATTAGACTTGCCGGTTGTAGGTGATATCATTAGGCAGCACACAAAAAAAATTTTTGACGATTGTAGACGCAGCCAATACTCAATAATAAACAATATAGGAGACTATACGCGTACTAGTCTTCAGTTAAAATATAAAAGATATAAACATAAAAGAATAAAACACATGCTATTATAATGTATCACCTGCTTTTTAATCGTATGTAATTTATATATTTAATTTTATGAACTTTATTAATGTAATATATATATAAATAGCTGAGCAGTCATATTATTTTGTTTATATTTATTATTACTGCCTTAAAATTCTTCATAGAGTTGTCCTCAAATTGTATACAGGTTTTGGTGGTGGTTTTCCTGTAATCTAGTTCCGCGCTATTATTACTGTATTTATTATTTCTTTTTGTTTTCATTTTGTATACGTAGTAAGAATTTGTTCGGTATACGTAATAATATTGTTTTGACATTGATTTTGTAATTTATATTGTGTGCTAAATACACTTTTTATTTATTTATTTATTTATTTATTTATGGCTAATTCTTTTATGTTTATATTTTTTGTATTGTAGTTGGAGTGATTGTCGTGTGTAATTGCCGATTTTCCTTATTATGGCATGCGGGTTAGTACTACACTTTACATAGAATTTGTTGGACTGGTTATTTACAATTTCAGATATGTATGGATGCTTTAATTTAGTATGCATTTCTGATACTCCCGTATAAATTGGAGCATTCAGTATAATTCGTAAACACTTATTTTGAAATGCTTGTAATTTGTTCAAAGTTGTCTTGCTTACGCTACACCAGATTGGACAGGAATATAACAGTAATGGCATAAAATAAGTTTTATAAATTAAATATTTGTTGGCTGTACTCATTTTTGATTTCTTATTGAATATAGGAAATAATTTATATAGTCTCGTATGGGCTTTTTCAATAGTGTGATTAATGTGCTTTGAAAATGTCAGGTTTTGATCAAATATAAGACCAAGATATTAACGTATGATTTCCAGTATAGCTGTTCTGGATATTTTTATAGAATGTTCTGTTTGAGGTCTACGTTTTAGTAAAAAGTATGGTCTTGGTTTTTTGGTTGTTGATTTTGATTTTCCATTTATTATAATATTTGTATAGTTTATGATAACTATCCATAAGTCTTTTTTGTATGGTGTCAATCCAGTAAGAAGAAGTAAACACTGCAGTATCATCTGCATATAACGCAGTGTTCGTGCCATTTATATGTGGTAGATCATTTATATACAATATATACAGAAAAGGCCCAAGAATACTATCCTGTGGAACGCCAGAGGAGATTAGTTTGAGGTTAGAATATGTATTACTTAATTGTACTGTAAAAAGTCTAGCATATAAATAGGATTTTATGATCAACATAAGATATTTAGGAAATCCGTACTGTATCATTTTATACATGATGCCATTCCATGCACTATCAAAAGCTTTTTCTATGTCTAACTAGCCCGGTGTATTTATTTTGATTAAACTGGTCAGTGATATGATCTGTAAGGCGGGCTAGTTGCATAACTGTTGATAGGTGATTTCTAAACCCAAACTGCGTTTCATTTAAGATATTTCGCTCATTGGAATAAGATTTTAATCTTTGTAAGATCACTTTTTCACATATTTTACTGACATTGCTAATTAGACTTATTGGTCTTATATTTTGTACTAGCGAACTATCTTTGCCTGGTTTGGGAATAGGAATGATGCTAGATGTTTTCCAGGGTTTGAACTGTACGGCAATTCTAAAGCCAGTAACATGACACTAATACAAAGACGACAATCGAAAATATTGCGTTCGATGGTTTGTTTCCAATCGTACTCTCCACTATGATCTCAATATTCCATTCGTCAAAGACGTGCACATGCAACAATATCGAAGATTCTTCGACAAATTGCGTCTTAGTGATAACCCGAATATACTTCGTATGTCCAGAAACACGTTGCCGGGACGCTCTTCCTACCAACAATAGTACAATTCGTAACAATACATGACAGTTATGTTTATCATACAGATGACACACATTGATCAATGCCCACGAGTAGTGAGGGAGCGTAATATGGTCATATATCTGTATACTCCCAAGTATCCGAAAGATAAATGGCTATAATATAACCCAACAGTATTGTAATCTAAAGAAACATTTACGTCTAGCTTAATTATTAAATTTAAAAATTAACGTACTATTGGGAGAGGAGACAATACTTCTTTTTTTTTATTTTATTATTACGCAGTACGAACTGACTAACGTTTACAATGGGCCCCCTGAACAAAAGTACTAATTTTTTGATATAATAATGCATTTAATAATTGCGGTGTAACTTTTAAATACATAATATATACTTACTAAAATTGTTGAATGACATAAAATTATTGTAAAAATTATTTTTATCAATTTTTATGATATTCTAAAGTTCACGATATTTCACTATGATTCCCTCAGAAACTGAAGAAAATGATGGTTACTCAATGTCGCTAAGATATGTTTATCGTAGAAGTATTAGGAAATAGTTTAGTTTGGTTAACTAATTATATATTATTTAAAAATAAATTATTAGATATTAAAGGTTGGGTTATCTAATTTAATAATTAAAATGTTGTTAAAAAAAGTATTGTTTTTAATATTTCAATTAATTTTTTATTATTGATTGCCAAATTTTGAACGAAATTTAAAAAGATGTATCGATTATAAGATCGATTACAAAATTATTATGAAATATTTTAGATTTGTTATGCAGTTATATATTATTTAGGAATAAATTATTAGGAATTAAAGATTAGTTATCTAATTAAATATTAAATTATAAGGCATTAAATGTTAGGTATTTAATTAAATAAAACATTTAACATTTGTTGTGTAATTATATATTATTCAGAAATAAATTATTACATGTTAAAGGTTATATAATTATATATTAAATTATTAGGTATTAAAAGTTAGTATTATATTAAAATTTCAATTAATTTTTTATATTAAGGTTATAATTTTCAAAATAAATTTTAAATAAGACGGATATCGATTATAATATATATTACACGATCGTGTTTGGGATATTATTTCCGTTATTTTCAATTATAAACCGTTAGATCTTTAGTTCTTTGTTTGATTTAGTGCGTAGTTCGTGTTTGCTCTCCGTCGTTTTAAAATTAAAATGTAAATCTTTAATTTAATGTATATCAGTACATTGTGCGCTGACCGGCAGCGTTTATTAGACAAACTAAGGGAATGGGAGCTCATTCCGAATGAGGGACAATTCCAAATGTCCAAAATGCTCCCAGACTCTTAAGTTATACAACGATTCGAGAAGAATCGATGGTTGGTCGTGGCGTTTCAGGAATTTTGTTCAGAAGCAAAATAAGCGATAGCTTTGTGAAACCTTTGTATCGTTCAGGACTGGTACCTTCTTTGATGTTACAAATTGTCGATGTTTCAAATTTTGTGTTTCGTCAATTTTTGGGTGAACAATGCTCCGTTAATTTTGATTGAACTACAGTTAGAAATGTCCAAAAACACATGCATTGATTGGGCATCTTTCCGTCGTGAAGTCTTAGTAGAGGCTTTCCTAATGGATGAAAATAGTAGTCCTTTAGGTGGTCCTGGAAGCATTGTTGAGACTGACAAATCGCAATTCGGCAAGCGGAAATATCATAGAGGAAAACCTGTGAACTGTGCATGGGTGTTCGGGGCTTATGAACTTGAAACTGGCCGTGTTTTTGTACATGTAATAGGTCTGTTGGTAAAAGTTATGTATTGACATTTTTTATTGTTGAATTTTATTCTCCAGTTATCGGCCTACGTTTGAACTTTATCAATATGTTGTTAGATTGCTATATTTGCAAATTCTGGGTTATCATTTGAGGCCATTATCGCTATATCATCTGCAAAGGTGGCCAGAATTGTCTGATTAGAGACAGGCATGTATGCAGAGTATATTAAATAGAGTATTGGTCCCAACAGACTTCATTGAGGAACAGAGGCAGAAATTTTCTTCTCTTCAGAAGTGACCTCATTTATTTTGACTATGAATGTTCTGTTTGTTAGATACGACATAAGTAGTAGATACAGATCCGGTGGAAGTATTTGTTTCAATTTAAATTTAAGTCCCGTATGCCAGACACGATCGAAGGCATGTTCAACATCCAGGAAGACTGCTGAACACACTTGTTTTTCTTTTAGTACTGTTGACACCGCGTCTGCCAATCTGTGGTATTGTTGAATAGTAGAATGTTCGGCTCTAAAGCCAAACTGATGATTTGGAATCACCTTTTTGTTAGTTACGATCACCCAGATTCTTTTTAACAACAATTTTTCAAATACCTTGGATAAAACACTAAGTAAGCTTATTGGGCGATAGGAGCACAATGAACTTTGCGGTTTTCCAGGTTTTAGTACCATTAGAATCATTGATTTTTCCATTGATCTGGGTAGTATCCTTTTCGCAATATAGAGTTGAATATATAACAGAGTAACACAGCAGCTTTCTGGGGCAATCTCGTTAGTATTTCTCCCGTTAATTTATCCGCTCCTGGACTTTTATTGCAAGGAGTTGATTTTAAACAGTCTGCTACCTCTTTAGGCGAGAATGACTTAGTAGGGAGCTGCATTTGTAACGAACTTTCCAGAAAATTTTCCGTATAACTGGTGTGCGCGATATTTAAATTGTCATAAGGAGTAAAAATTTTTTCTAGATGATCAGCAAAGGCTTTCGTCTTTTGTTTATCCGTTTTTGCCCATTCATTATTATCTAGCTTGATATTATACTGTTCTTTGGTTTGTTTAAGTAATTTTTTGTAGCAAACCATAAAGAGTTATCTTTTATGTTTAACGAGTTTAAATACTGCTCAAATGATTTATTTTTATATATAGCTATTTCTTCTTTCAGCTTCTTCTGTAACTTATTGTATATTGATTTTAATGATGGGTAGCGATATGTCTGCCATCTTCTTCTAGCAGCTCTTACTTGATTTATCAGTTTCCTTAATTCTATTGGAACATAGTTATTAATATTAACATGACTTTGTTTATATTTTGTAGAACTTTTGCATGCAGACTGGATAAGTTCTGTGAAATTTGTAAGTGCAGAATCGGATGTCATCGTTACTTTTTAATTTTATATTAAAAGTAGTGCCTTGATTTATTAAACGTGTGAACTTGCCAGTTGGTGGTTTTATTGTATAAATAATTCTGTTTATAGTGTTGTATCGGATTAGTGTCTAGGATAGCCTTGACTGGTACCTGGTCAGAACATAGGTCTATTTTCGTTTCACAGATTTTAAAGTAATTTCGAAGACCCTGTGTGATATAAAAATCTAACACATCCGGTAACCTGTTCGAATGTTGTGGCCAGTATGTTGGAGTCATAGGAGATAATATTGTTAACGAATTGCGATGAATTGCAACTGTAAGTTTTTTGCCAGGGTTATTAGTTGTTCTTGAACCCCATAATACACTTTTGGAATTAAAATCACCCCCGCAGATGAAACTGTTGCCTAGTTTTGAGAAAATATTATAATATTCGTTAGATGGTATTATGAAGCCAGGATGGCAATTTTTTTTTTTTTTTTTTTTTGACAGCTAAACTGTATAAACATTACAATCTTAGAAATAATTCTAAATAGGTAATAATTATGATTACTGGAAAAAAAAATTACTGCGCGTTGCAAAGATAGCCCACTGGCTAGACTTTGATATTTATAACATGTATGCCTTACATTAGTTAATACTTATGATACCACGAGGTTGTTGGGTTTGAGACGTTTCAGACGTCTTATATCTTGATCAGTAGGTAAAAGTGATGAGATCTCTGGATTCGGATGATTACAGAGCCTTTGATTATGTCGGAGAGCCAAATCGGCGATGACTTCATTAACCGACTTAATTCTTAAATCTCTGTGCAGTAATTCGTTTCGCTGAAACCAACTGGCACCGGTTATCATACGAATGAACTTATTTTGGATTACTTGAATAATTCGTTTGTTTGATGATTTAGTGCAACCCCAAATCTGGACACCATATGTCCAGATTGGCCGTATAATAGTTTGATAAATCAGTCGTTTATTTTCTAATTTCATCTTGGAATGTCGCCCTATGATCCAATACATTTGGTGTAATTTATTCTTAATCTGGTGAACTTTTGCATCGATGTGAGCTCTCCAAGTTAGCTTAGCATCCAGATATAGTCCCAAATGCTTTTGCGGAATTAGCAACTGGTACTTCCTGATTATTTATAAAGACTACATACTGCGGGTCCCGCTTATGCAGGGCGAAGGTGAAATGGACAGATTTTTGCTCATTGAGCTTAATCTTCCAATCCCTCGTCCAATTTACTATACGGTCCAGAGCATGCTGGAGGTGTATCGTTGCTTCTGCTTGGGAGTCACTAACTGACAATATTGCTGTCATCACCGAACATGGCAATTGTAGATTTTATCGCTGTTGGTATATCTATTGTATATACACGATATAAGATAGGTCCTAAGACGCTTCCTTGTGGTATCACCCGCTTGGATTGGATAAAATGAAGATTTTGCATCTTCATAAGATACGCGGAATGTTCGGTTTGATAAGTTTGATGTCAGCAGACGACACCAGTTGGCGGGCAATCTGTTACTCAATTTGTATATAAGGCCTTGATGCCATACACGGTCGAACGCTTGCGCGATATCAAGAAATACTGCAGAGCAGAATTTTTTTCCTCAAACGCTTTTTCTACTATTGTCGTTACACGATGGATCTGGTCAATAGTAGAGTGATAAGCGCGGAACCCAAATTGATAGTCTGGTATGTGCGTTAGTGGTTTCAGACGTTTAAGAACCAGTTTTTCGTATAATTTGGATATTGCCGGTAATAGTGATATTGGTCGGTAAGATGCTACTTCTTCTGCCGACTTTCCTGGTTTCTGAAGCATAATAATCTAGGCTGTTTTAAAGGATTCTGGTACATATTCAAGTCTAAATGAGACATTAAAAATGTACGTTAACAGTACAATTCCTTTTTTTTTGATAACTCTTTCAGTATCGCCGGTGATATTCCATCTATTCCTGGCGATTTTTTAGAATTAATATTATTATCTATTTCTTTTGCAACTTCAAGAGGAGTCACGAATTTAATTGTTTGATGAGGCAGTTCTGTGATATTAGGTGTTATCTGCGACTGAATGTCATGTGGTTGAAATGTCCGTGATAGGTGTGTACCAAATAGTTCAGCTTTTTATTCATTTCGCTGTATCCAGTTCCCAGTTTCGTCTTTCAGTGGCGGGACTCTGGTTATTGGTCTTTTGAAGCGACTAGTTGCTTTCCATAAGGAGTAGTTTCTGTCCTCTTCTGGACTTAATCCCTCCAGGTAGTTGGTTATGCTCTTTTGTTTTGTATCCGAAATTAATCTGTTCAGTTTATTGCTGATACGATTAAATGTATTTTTGTCTGCTGGGTTACGGGTATTGTGCCACATTCACCTTGCTTTTCTCCTATCTTTAATCAGTTGCCTGATTTCAAGAGGATAGCAATTTTCTGAAGTTATTTTGGTATTTATAGGAGCTGATGTCGCATTTTTGGCAGCTTTGCGAATTGCTTCTATTAAGTTCTGACTCTGTAGATCTATTTCCTTCTTTGTTTTTAATCTAACTTTTAAGTTAATTTGGTGATCCAGCTCTTCTCTGAAATTGTCCCAATTTGTGTGTCTGTTGGCGAGATTAAATCGTATTTGTTTTTTTATTACTGTGCCGCTAAGAGTAAGCACTATGGGTGTGTGGTCGGAAGTTAAATCATTATAACCTTTTATTTCAACATAATTTGATGAAATACCCTTAATAATATAGAAATCCAACAACTCTGCTATTTTATTTTGGTCCGTTGGCCAGTAGGTAGGTTCTCCTGTTGACAGATATTTACTATTAGTTTTATTACATGCTTTGAGTAAAACTTTTCCTCTTGCGCTTTCGATTCTAGATCCCCATGCCGTATGCTTGGCATTAAAATCACCTCCTATAATGAACTTATTACCTAATTTTTTAAATAGTTCTAAACAATTTTCTTCAGTTATTTTAAGTCCTCTCTTGCTCGGTGAGAAGTAAGCAGAGGCTTATTTCATTGTTGTTTTGTTAAATAGTTATGACAGTTACCTGCATATTATTCTGTTGTATATCTATATTCTGAAAGTGTTTGATAATATTTCTGATAATTACCGCTGTACCACGCCATCCTCCTCATCTGAATTAGGCGTGTGATATATCGTATAATTGGTAATTCTTAAATTGGAACCTTAATTTGAGATGAGTCTCTGAAATTAGGGCTATATCAATATTCTTATGGGTTAAAAAATGTTCCAATTCGCGTACCCGTCTTGCGAGCTCATTAGCGTTCCAACTAATAATGCGGAGTGATGATTCTTTCATTTTACATTTTTTTTTTAACTTAGTTTTCTGAGACTGGGTTATTTTATTTTCCAGTCTCGAGATACGACTATCTATCGTCTGTAGATATTTTATAATATCTTCAAAGATTATTGTCGGTCTTGTTTGCAATCGTTGTAGCACAGTTGGTTTTGGCTTGATTACAACAGGCGCTTTTTTTATATATATTGGACATCCCTTCCAGTTTGCAGTATGGTTTCCGCCACAATTAGCACATTTTGCTACTTCATTTATATTTTTTCTAGTCTTTGGTTAAATGACTGGCCGCACGTTTAACACATTTAGGGGTTCGTAAACAATAATGTTGCGTGTGACCAAATTGTTGGCATTTTTTACACTGCGGAAGCTCATTCTTCTTCCGTGGGGCTTCTATTTTTATTTTGGCGTGGAGTAAATATGTTATTTCATATACATTTTTGTTATTTTCTTGTGACTCTATTTATATATAAAAGAGAGGTAATGACACTTGATAAGTTCGTTTATTTTTTATAGATAGCTGCAATAGTTAAATAGCCCATATCGGTATTAATATTAACCGAAATTATCTGAAAAGCATTTTTACGATATGACAGATGTTCGTATTGCTGGTAGGAATTTTTAATTACAATCATTACGCCCCCGTGAGCAGTTCCATCTGGATGTTGAATATTTAAAATACCATATACCTTATAAATATAATAAAAATAATTAATAAATAATTTACATTTCATCTGTGATGTTACTCAAAAAGAATCCATCATCAGCTTTCAAAGTAATTCCAGATAGTGCATCCTTCTCTTCTTGTGTCTTGCTTAGATGTTCAATTTGAAGCCATTTGACAGTACCCATTTCCAATCCTCCTTCATTATAAATCTTGCCTACTAACTTTCGAGTTATTGAAAGTAACATTCCAGTCAGTGAGTGAATGGTTTTTCCACCAGTTGCTATGGACTCTTGCGATAGTTCCTTGTAATGGTTGAAGAAGGCGTCTGTGACTCTCTGTTCTCGTTGACCTGAGAATACTGGACACACATGTATTTGTGTTTGAGAACTAGATAGGAGACCTGTTTGGTTGGCGCTTGATAATTTAGAAAATAATGTGAATTTTGGCAGTGTTACTTCTTGAGTTTCTGTACATGATCGAAATCCCTTCATGAAATTTCCCAACTCTGATCTAGTCTGCCATCTACACTGACGTTTGTTATTTGCGATAGGATGGAAAGATCTTCTTTATATGTTCCGAAGGTAGAATGGAATATTACTTGAGAAGCTTGTTCTGCCGTCATCGTTTTAGGCATTATTAATTTATCGCTAAAAGCGTTCCAACACTTATACATGCCGACTCCAGAGAAATCGAATTCCTTTTTCCTCGTTTCATACTCCGGTGTGACTGCGTATTTAGTAACGTTAAATGTTGTTCCGACAGTAGTAGAATAGTATTTTATTTCCTCTGGAGACATTACGTATTTAGCTACTATACAAATATTAAAGAGAGCTCTATTAGCATTTCTGGCAGTTGTCACCAATAGTAGATCTGCTAATGCTCCAACGAGTCCTCTTACTTCGGAAGCGTTCTTTCCTGCAATGATGTTTGCAATGTTTCGAATCTCTGGGACATGGTTACAGTCGCGTACGAGAGCATCCTTCCATTTTTTCCCATACTGCACATAAGCATCGTGTTTGACCACCATTAGTGCAGTTGTCATAGGACCTAATGACTGAGTCATAGAAGATCTCTTTTCAGGTGGAAATGATACACCCTCGAGCAATATATGATGCGCTCCTGTTAATCCATATATATTTTGTAACCCGGTATTTCAAAACTTTTGCTATAAGAGTTAGGTGGGTTTCAGTTATTATTGCAACATCAACTACATTTATATGTAAGAATAATTCGAATTCATTCTTTTTTTGTGTGATTCCATTAGCGTTCCATGGCATTATCACTAAGGAGTTTTCAGTAACTAGATTACTTTTTAACATCATATTTACGGTAAGATTCTATCGATGACTTTGGTTAGGAGCGCTATTAGAGGATTTATTAAAGATTTAAATTCAGTTAAGAATGAATTTAATACTTTAGCGATAACTGTATTAGGTGTTTCTGTTTCCCGATGTAAAGGTGTGATGTTAGCAGTAGTTTTAATAGCATGCGATTCTGTTACATTAGCATATGTTTGATTATTGTTCATCGACTGTCATAAGTCTGTTTATGATTTAACGATCGAATGCTATTAATAGGATGATTTGGATCGGCATTATCGGATTTATTGTAAAAGTTCAGTTGTTGTTGATAGAAGGAACATCCTTCTGTAACTAGCTGGATGATTGCCCTCGCATAAAGCACATTTTGCTGGTTCTTCCATCGTCTTCTTACAGAGAGTTGTAACATGTCTATCGGCACATTTAACACAACGTGGGGGCAGATTGCAATAGTTGGCAGAGTGATTGAATAATTGACGTCGTTTACATTGAATTAAACTGCGATATTTTCTAGCTTCTTTAAATACTACAATGGTGTTTAGGAGTCTCTTTAATTTAAAGATTTTATAACTATTTTCTGAGGTTTTAATGTCCACATAAAAAAGCGGGAGCGGTTTTTTATTTTTTAATATGTTTGTGATACGTACAACTTGGAAGCCATTTTCTTCTATCGCGTTTTTAATATCAGACATGTCGGTTGACCAATGTAAATTTCTCAATACTACTCGTAACGGTTTATTATCAGTTAAGGAATATGTGTAATAATAATAATTTTTAGTTTTTAAGGCTTTTATAATAGTTCTATAGCTGAATGGATTTGCTGGTTTAACAGTAGTTCCTGTTAAGGTAGATTTCAGGGTAAATATGATATCGGATATGCTTAATAGGTATTTTCTAAATTCCGTAAAATTTATTAAAACGTTCTTGACCATAATCGGTGGTGGTTGATTATTTTTATTTGTAACAGCATGAGAAGTAGTTGATTGGTATTGCTGTGTTTCCATAGAAATATCTTCCGATATGGCATTATTTCCTACTTGCGAATTATTTTCGCTATTATCCTCGACGGTTAAAAATTGGAAAATATTTCGTTTAACGAAATTCGGCGATAAATCTGAAGAGTGATGAATTATAAGATGTTCTCTTTTTCGTATTGATTATCATGATGAGATAACATTAGGGGAGCAACGTTTTTCGACGAGTAATATTATTATTATTATTATTATTAAATGATAAGCTCTATTACCTGATATCTGGTGTGCGTGTTCATTATCATGTGGATTACCAACGTTATTAGTTTGAAACTGAATAATTGTTTCGGCGTTGTCGTTGTACTCGTAGATTAGGCTGTTTTAGTGTTGGCGATGATACTGTCGCATCTGGTACGTTGTCTGATTTATGACCGGTTGATTAGGACGATGAATTAACTTTTTGGTTAGATTTCCGCGGATTCGCCGCATTTAACGGTTGTAAATTATCGAACGAGGTGAGGGGGAAGTCATACCGCATGACCGCGTCTAACTAATTCTAAAATAAAATAGCGGGGTGTGTAGCGAGCGTACTATCGCAAAAGCGAAAGGAACACTTACACTACAGTACACAAGCGATATTTTACTCACGTACACAAAAGATCGACTCTATATTAATCCAGAAAATAGGTTTTTAATATTTTCTCCAATAAATTCTTTCGGAACATGATGAATAATAATTTGTGATAACAAAATTCTCCTAGTTCTAATTTCATATTCATCCTTCCGCTCTAAAACTTTATCTTTAAACTTTTGTAGGTCGATCGCTGTTTTTGTACGCACTATAAAATTACAGTTTTTAACAACTCGAGAATAAGTGACGTCTATAGCTTTCGTAACAGGATTAATTTCTTTTTTAAGATCGTTTACGGTTTTATAAAATGTTTTTCTTCTTTTTCATAACCACAGTAAAGTCGTCTTTAGGCTCCTATTTCTTCTTGGAGCAACAACTATCATCGTGTTTCCGTCTAGTATTTGACGAAATGTTCGTTTTGTTTTTAAACATAGTTTTAACATCAATCCTTTTTAATGCCATTGAACATACTTATAACATTATTTTCGTGGACGGAATCATCAGAATGATGCAACAAATTTGATTTGGCGCATAATACGTACTAATTTACTACTTATTTATTTTTTTTTCCATATCAAATGTTGACGTACATCG
This sequence comes from Coronaproctus castanopsis, assembly GCA_032883995.1. Lineage (NCBI taxonomy): Eukaryota > Metazoa > Arthropoda > Insecta > Hemiptera > Monophlebidae > Coronaproctus > Coronaproctus castanopsis. Next base: position 73,707,769 of record CM065052.1, on the reverse strand, counting down.
TTATATTCTAACTTACCAGTCTCGGTATATTTACAAGTTCTTTACTTACTAACAAAGCAATATCATGCGTAAAATCCGATCCAAACACAGGTAGCTTAGCCATATCGCAACCGCGGTAGTAGTAGTAGTAGTGGGAAGTAAATATGGAACAGTTGAGTGGTCTCCGCTATTGTGGGCGGATCCAGTTTATACCGCGAATATGTATCAACAGATAATACAGCTGATTAAATAAAATGTTCGGTTAGAAAAATTTAAACGCGACGACTTTTAAATGATTTTTCGTCTAACAAAAATTTAAATAATTAAACAAATGAATGAGATAGAGTAACGGAATAAACGGTAAAAGATTCCGAATTCCCATTTACAGAAATTGAATAAATTTAATTGAATAAACGAGGCATTAAAACACCAAGTGAAACCAAATAAACACCGAATAAATATTAACACGTGCACTCCTGACGACGTCTAAAGTAGTAATGAGTAGTAATAGTAGTAGTAGTGTGAGGAAAATTACTGGTCAGGAAGGAAGAAGGGACTCGCGCTATACGTATTTTTACAGAAGAAGACATTGCCGCATATATTAAGTAAATATATAGAAAATTTAAATATAAATTAAATATAGGTTATAAGATTTTATTAAAATGGATAGTAAACTAAATATTGTATGTATAAATATAAGATCAATAAGGAATTGATTTACGAAATGACAACTGGCTAGGTAGCCACTCAGCAATTAGACTGAAATGCGAAATAACTTGTTAGGTGTTAGCATTCAGCGATGAACCCCACTGAAAAATTAGGCTAGATCAAACTGTCGACTACGTTTTAATAACCTACGAACATCTAGACTAGTGTCAAGTAGATTGATCGCCAGTACGTTTGTCTGTGTTTCCAAATAGCTTACATATTGCTTAACACAGCACGTTTGATCTCGTCTTTCACGTATGAGATATTTAAGCCTCGATGTAACGTATGGATCGACACGTACCAAGGTGGGGAGTCGATGAGTCTTATGGCCTTGTTCTAAAACCGTTGTATCCTATTTACGTGTGTATTTTTTACGCAAACCCATAAGATTAAACCGTATGACCAAACTCTGGCTTTATGATTATTTTATAAACTAGAAGTTTGTTTTCTAGTGACAAACTGTGGAGTACCTGCCAAAAAGCCAATTTAATTTTTGCAATTTGTTCTTTTTAGCTAATATGTTTAATGTCAATTTACAATCCTAGTGTAAGTCTAAGTGTTTAACATCTTTTTCTTGGTTAATAATCACCCGATTTATTTTTAACGGTTAATATGTAAAATTTCGCAACGTAAAATTTACCTGCGTGCATTTACTTTCGTTTACCCTAATACGTCAACGTCTCAGTAACAGAGTTTTTTTTTATAGTTTATTAGAAGTTTCGCTATTGTGCTTACTAATAGCTAATAACGCTGTGTCGCCGGAAAACGTAGCTGTTGTAACGCGGTAGCCATTCTTTTTCCTGAATCGTTTTTTCAATTTTGTTTCTAATTATTTTTTTGTACACTTTACACTATATTCGGTAATTATCGGTCTATAAGACTTCGGATCAAGCGAGTTTTTATTCGGTTTGTTTAATTCAAGAAGCGTGAAAAATTTTTCATTACCAAGTATTTATTGTATATTGAAATTAATAAATCCGGATGATTTTTATTAATAATTTTATTTGATATTTCGTATCCATTTGCTTTTTTATTATTTAATTCTTTGATTATAGTGTCCACCTCTTGGTTTTCTATTGCCATATTCGTGCACTCGCCTGTGTAATTCTTAATAGGTTCGACAATACTCCGACATACGTTCCTTTCATTTATTACAGGAGAAAAGTCAAATTTTTTCCCACTTCTCATAATTACTTTGTACGGTTTGCTGCAAACTGTCGAATTTTCTACTAGTTGTCTCCACGTTTCTGCTTTGTATTTAGCTATTTCCTTTTTATATATTTCTTTTACTATCGAATTTATTTCAGCTATTATATTTAAATATTCCTTTTTGCCTTCTATACCTTAGCTTAGTTAATTTTTTGATTATTTTTTTGTACTTCTCCAGTGTTGCATTCCACCATGTGTTTTTGGTCTTGATTTCATTCATTTCTGTACTTAAATTTTTAATTTCATTCAATACTAATGTTACGTCTTCATTTGTTTTCTCAAAAACATGCGATTCCCCTATTAATTTGATTTTTTCCGTAAAATTAATACATTTTATTTCCTTTTCAAAATTGTTATAGTTTATCATTTTTATTCTCTGTTTATTATTTTTTTGAATATTTGTTAGAATTTCGAATCTGATTATTTTATGTTGAGACAAAGGTACTTTCTTTTACTTTTAACTGGCTGATATTATTTATTATCTTCTTATTTCCAATGACTAGGTCAATGACGCTACTGAAATTTTTATTTTCAAAAGTTTTAATATCGTACTTGTATATTCTTAATTGTTAAGTCATTACTTACAAGACAAAAAACTGAGTTCTTTTTTGTTATTTAATTGTTTATTATTAAGCTTTTCGTAAAGTGTCGATCTTGTATTGAAATCACCCAAAATTATTATTTTTTTCAATGTTGTTTCGAATTAAATACTCTTGTATTGTATTTATTTTGATTACCATTTCTTCATTAGGTGAAAAATATGCAGCAATTATAGTCAATGCTTGAAAACCAACAATTAACTAATGTTCAGTTTTTCGTTTAGTTACTATAGTAATGTTTTTCCTTGTCACTATTGCAACATTTTTCGACGATATAACATTAAACCGGTTTGTTAAGCCTATGAAATTATTATTGTAATAGTTCGGTTTAGTTATTACTACGATGTCGTACTAATTTTTGTTTAAAATTTAAGTTGTGCTTTTCTTCTGTCTACATTGAGTAGCATACATTTAATCGAGCTGCAACTCATTTCGTAGGAAATTTAAAAATCACATATTTTTCCAATACATTTTTGAGTTTTGTATTCGCCGTTATCGCTGAAATTTGAGTGTTTGATATTATTTAAAGATTTCTTTATATTCCCATTATATATGATTTTATTATATTCGGAAACCGCACAAGTCGAGCATTCCTGGTTTTTCTGATTCTCGTCATATTTACAGTAGTCTTCCGTATGTCCTTAATTATCACACAATTTGCATACTCTAACTGATATGTGTTTCTCATACCTGAAGGATAAGAAACGACACAGGATTCTATTTGGAGATTCCTTTATTAATTTATACTAATCCTTATTTAATTTAATAAAAGCTTTTTTAAATTTGTTTTCTACTTTAGTGTTAATAGAAATCAGAGAGCAGGTTTGTTTGCTGTGACAAGTGCAATTCTTCTAAGTCTTCCTTAGTTGTATTTTCTATATAATGGACTTTAATTGTCGGTAGTAATTTTTATGTCATTTTTGTTTCTGTGTCTAGTAATTTTAACTCATCTACTTCCCTTTTCATCTTTTCTCCATCTTCTTTCGTTTTGAAATGCATGATGACAGTTTTATTTGATTTTTGTTTATTTGGTTTCGAAGTCAGGCGTATGTTTTTTTTTTGTGAATTTTTTTTAGCGATTTTTTCCACCGTTCTTGTTGCGTCTCTACTTTTGATGATTCATCTGTGAATGTTTTTTTTTGCTGGCTTGTTTTTTTGTACCTGTTTTTTTTTTTTTTTTGTATTTCGGTTTTTATTTCGTTGATGTGTTACGATATTTTTATGTTCATTTTGCAGTGTTTTCATTATTTTTTTAAAACTGCATTATTATTATTTTGGAAAAGTTTAGTATAAATTCATGAATCTTTTTGTTATCACTTTCATTCAAGTTACGTTTAGGATATCTATACTAATCTCTGCTCAATCTTTATCCTTAATTTCCGTAATTTTTTCGTGTTTTTAATGAGGGTTTAGTTTATTTACGAAATCCTCGCATGATTTTTTAACATTTTCAATGTTTAACTGAATTACCTGAAACAGATCGATCTCCATATTGATGTCATTATCTCTTAACTCGTTTAGTTCTGAATTCATTGTAAAACAGTCTGTGGCGGACAGTGTTCAAAAAATTCGTATGTATCTATATAATTCTTAGTGTAGGAAAAATAAGATGAAAAGGAACAATCTCACCGAAGTAAAACGGGATATGATGAAATTGACTGCCAGTTGATAATCGTAAAATTCCGTTTAACCTTCCACCGGTCGCGCCTATTTTTGTAACACAACTGGTCGCGCGTTGTACTTTGTACAACACTCGTTTATTTTAATTTAAACTGAACTTTTTTAACATATTATTTGCTTAAATATTATTGTTTTGAGCAATGAAATAAATGTTTACAAATTAGTCGTTCAAAAATCCAAATTATTGCTGGTTTTATGATATATTTAAACATTTAACGAAGTAGTAATGTTACTATAATCATTAGTTTGTTAATTGAAATTAAAAATAAAATGACCTGAAAATAACAAAACAAAAGTTTTCGGATGATAGATTTTTGTATTTTTTTTTTTTAATATCTCATTTAATTTAATATTCTTCTTCATTGCAAGTAATGCATGTAGATGTTTTTTGCATGTAAATTTTGAACACTTGCAACATTTTATCGTAGTACATGAATTTCCTTTTCTTCCACGTAGATATAGCATGTGCCACGTTTTCTTTTCCGGGGTGACCCATTTTCCAATTCTTCTGTCAGGGGTTGTTTTAAACTTGAACTGTATTTTAATTGTGAGTATATCCTCAAATCAGTTGGCAGAGATATAATTTTTGATCTCATTTGTAGATGTTCATTCATTAGCTCGGCACACAATGTACTCAAGAAATGTCTTCGTAAAATACGTCCGCCATCCGGTTTCACCATACAATATATTACTTGTGCATTGATACCGGCTATATTCATCAAAGCATAAAAAATTCTTAGTGGCCATCTCCTTGTCGTTCTCGCGACGCTGTACGTTGAACAAAGTTTACCAACAGTATCTACACCACCTTTTGTCATATTGTAATCATGTATAATTTCGGGTTTATTTGATGAGTTATTGATTTCTCCACAATCATGCATAGTTGATAATAAAATCACTGCACGATTCCTTTTTGTTGCATATGAAACTAGTGTTCTGTCTTTTTGATATCCAAAATATGATGATCCAACTTTTCTTGTTTTATTGGGTAGAAATTCTAGTGGTATTTCTATTTTATGTGTTTATTTTCAAGCAAATAATCAGCAAGTTGCATACTTGTATACCAGTTATCGGTGGTAACATTTCTATTTGAATTTTCGATTGCAGATATCAATCTTTTTACAATTTCTGTTGGAGTATTTTCTGCCTCGTATGGACCTGGTGATTGTTTTTTGCCTACATATATTTCCAAGTTCTGCGAATAAAAAATTTTAGCATCACAGATTGCAAATATCTTTATTCCATATTTTGCCGGTTTACTCGGAATGTATTGTATCCAAGAACAGCGACCTCTAAATGGATGCAGCATTTCATCAATATTAACATATTCACTCATGCTATAGCATTTTTTTGTATTCGTAATAAAAGCATCAAGAATTGAACGTATTGCTGATAACTTATCAGTTTTACGTCGTTCTGCCCTCATTTTGGAATCATCAAACCGCATGCATCTTAGAATAAACAGAAATCGTCTGTAACTCATTACCGCTCGGAGTAACTGCATCCCCGTTCCATCAGATGACCATAATTCTTCAACGTTTACGTATCCACCTTTTTTTATCCCAATTTGAAATAAAATACCAAAAATAGCCATTATCTCACACCTGGATGTAGAACTACAATCTCTGTTACGAGAATAACGTGTTTGGTTTTGCATTATATACATATTTGTAAATTTTACTATTTCGTCAATCATACTCAAATCGATTATTTTTAAAAATGCTTGACTTGCAGACTTCACATCTCGTGGAAATTGCTTTAATCCAGGAAGTAATTTTATTATATTTTTTTGTTTTGTTTTGACAAAGGGTTTTTTTGCCAACGCGTATATCCATCTTTTCCCAGGTAAAATCGCTGATGTTCTGCAGTTTCGTCAGTTTTTTCATCGTTATCACCGTCTTTCTCACTATCAGTTTCCTCAACGTTTTTACAAATATCTTCGTGGCTGAAGTCACTATCGTCCAATAACACCGAATTAGTCAAGATTCACGTGTTCCGCCCTGAATCAATTATTTCTATTTTCAGAACATTTTTCAGTTTGTGGTATGGTATGCTGGTGGTGATATGTGTGTGTGTGAATGTAAACCCATGAAAATTCTAAATTCAAATAATACATGATTTTCCGTATGTATGTATCCAAAAGAACGGTGTAAAATGGTGTAAAATGGTGTATTCTTCTATTTAAAAAAATTATCACATAAACGATCGCGCGTTGTATTTTGTACAACAGTACAGACTAGTCACAAACTTTTGTTATTTACTTGATCACAACTAGTGATGGGAGAATCCGGATTAAAATAAACGTTAAATACGGATATCTAAATATTCGGACTATTCCGGATTCAAGAAAATTAATCCGTATCATTAATACGTATTAATTTTTGGTTCCGAATGATGTAGAATAGAACCGCGCATGCGTTGTTTTGATTTCGTTCCCTAACGATCTTCATCGCTTAGTTTACCACTGTTAACAGTTACACATTCACATATTGACTCGTTTCAAAATGTAGCATGTTGTTACGGTTGAGTGGGCTTTATGCGCGTTACAACACACACTCGCACAAGTTCATGTCGGCCCGTTGACCGTCATAACGTGTCAGATGTCCGAATACGATTGATACTTTTAATATGGATTAATTTTTAATCCGGAATAAAATAATACGAATTAAATTTTAATCCGAAATAAAATGATACGAATTAAATTTTAATCCGAAATAAAATGATACGAATTAAATTTTAATATGAAATAAAATAATACGTACGTAGAATGATGGATGAATTAAGCCGATACTATTCGGCTGGGTTCGGCCATTTTCGTCTAATTTCGGTTTTAATCTCGCATATTCCAATGACTACTTCCCAATTTTTCACGAGTGTTTTTAACTATTGATTTGTATTAGCCATCATCATTAGGTAAAAGTGAAAAGCAGGGAACAAAAACTGCTACGCTGAACGTTACGTTTCCGCTCAAAAACTGAGTTAATATAAAAAAAACGAGTGTCGCTTACAACGCGACGCGCTGTTCTCCATATAAATATAATATCCATGGATTATTAATATGTACCATTAATATTACACATTTATTGTTTCGTATTTGGTAATTACAGTACATACGTATGTAATTACTTTTTTGACTCAATGTAGTTTATGTAGGTGACGTTTTAAATTTGATAAATAAAATGGATAAATTTTTGTGCACGCATAATAATCATAAAAAATGAGCAAGAAAAAAAAATCAAATATGACAATAAATAAAAATAGTTTTTATAAAAAATAATAATTTTTAAAACTATTTTCGCGGTCGATATTCATAATTGGATTCATTTTGGAATAATCGCGTGCAAAAAAGGAAAAACGATGTATTAATAAAAGTAGAACGTTATACTAATAAACCCGAGTAACTTTATTAATAATTTATTAACATTTTATAAATTAAAAAAAATTGTATATAGAAAGTAAAATTAAAACAGAAATAAAAGTTAATTTTCGAAACGAAGTAAAATAAAAATACCATGGAACATGAACATATATTTATAAAGCACTATTCAAAAATAAAATTGTTTGCAAATTTTTTGGAGACAGTCTATTTCTTTTAACATTTACAACTTGTCCTGCTTTAGAAAATAGCCTCTCACTAGGAACAGATGTTGCTGGTATACATAAGTATTTAACATGTAATTTATATAATTCGGGCATCATATATTTATGCATTTCCCAAAATTCTAACGGATTATTCATTCTACTCACATTTGGTTTTTCTAGGTATTGTCGAATACAAAGAGTAGCTGTTGTAGCAGGTGTTATTTGTGTTTTCACATCTTTTAACTTTTTATCAAAAAGTGACCAAAGTGACTGTGGATTTATCGAATTGATTCCGTCATCTTGTGTATTTTCTTCTACAGTAATGCTGGAAGAAGGAGTCATTGTAGTAATTTCATCACTGATCCATTTTTCTACATTGTTTGCATTTTCGATCAATCCAAAAGCCGTTTTTTTAAGCCTAGGATCCAAAAATGTACTCTTAGCAGCAATTTTATTAACCTCAAAAATTCCCAGACGTCTTGAAACAGTTTCAATTAGTTTAGATTGCAACCACAGACCAATTTCTGTATGTGGTTTCAAATTTTTTAAGTTGTATTGCAAGCCTCTAACCAACGGTATTACAATAGACATCGTTACATATTTTTCACCAGAAAGTTCAGATGACATCATTTCAAGGGGTTTCAAAATATGCACACAATCTGAAATTATATTCCACTCGGAAGCATCAATAAAATTAGGAGCCGAGGGTAAATTTGTTACAGTCACAGATAATCCATCTTTAATTTCTATAAGTCTTTCTAACATTATTAAAACAGAGTTCCAGCGAGTATCAACCTGTTGTTTTACTTTTAATAGTGGTAAATTCATTTGTTCTTGATATTTTTTAAGTTTTGTAGTTGCGAGTGAACTGTGTTTGAAATAAGAAACTAAATTTTTGCATTTATTAATGATATTTTGGAGTTCACCATTTTCATTTAACACTTCCTTTATTGTTAAATTTAAAGTATGTGCTACACAAGGATGATGGTGAACACGTAAATGTTCCGAAATGGCATTTTTCATGTTAGCTGCATTATCTGTAACAATTGTAACAATTTTTTGCTGAAGACCCCACTCTGAAATTATATTAAAAAGCTTCTCGCCTATATTACTTCCTGTGTGTGCTTCCTGGAAATCTCTTATCCCTAAGACACGTGAATGTAATTTGCCTTCATTAATAAAATGTCAGGTAACTGATAAATATGATGTATTACTGTCAGATTGCCATACATCTGAAGTAAGTGATACATGTTTAATATTATTTAATAGGGTTTTTAATTTAGAAACTTCCTCCAAATATAGCTGAGGTAGGAGATTCTTTGATATTATATGTCGACTAGGTACAGAGTAAAGAGGGTTCAAACTTCTTGTATACTCTAAAAATCCTGAATTTTCAACAATTGACAAAGGTTGAAAATCTTTAATAATTAAATTTAACAAACTTGATGTTATTTTCTTTTTTTGTTGATCTGAGAGATCATTATTCTTTCCGGAGTATAATTTTAATTGACGTACCTGTGACATTTTAGGTACAGTTGAAATATTTTTACCAGATGTTTTTTTCGATGTATTATCATTTGAAACGACTCCACTGGTTCCACTGGAATCTGTAATTTCTGATACAACTGGTTCATTGTCCATCGGGGAATTTTCTAAAACTACATTTTCAGTCGAATCATGTTCTCCTGAATTATTTCTTTTCAGGTATGATTCATACTGAATGGGGTGTTTTCTTAAAATATGTTGTTTTAAGTTCCCTGTACTTCCAAAAAATTTTAACTCTTGTTTACATACACTGCATTTTGCAGTCATTTTATCTGTATTTTTTCTAAAAAATGACCAAACGAAAGATATTTTTACAGGAGCCATAATTTAAAATTACACTATTATATATGTATCCTTAAAAAATATATATATATATCCTAATAGGTTTTAAAAAAATCTATATCAATATAATAATATAAAAAGAAACTAAATATAGAATACTATTAAAAAAAACAATTTCAATCTTCAATTAACCTTCCGATGCACGGGTTGGGTCTGACAAATCATTGATATTTATTATTTTCAAATTATTTCCCATAAATATAAATTTGAGAGGTGAATTCTCGCATACCTTCCGAGCCATAATTTAAAATTACACTATTATATATGTATCCTTAAAAAATATATATATATCCTAATAGGTTTTAAAAAAATCTATATCAATATAATAATATAAAAAGAAACTAAATATAGAATACTATAAAAAAAAAAACAATTTCAATCTTCAATTAACCTTCCGATGCACGGGTTGGGTCTGACAAATCATTGATATTTATTATTTTCAAATTATTTCCCATAAATATAAATTTGAGAGGTGAATTCTCGCATACCTTCCGCATAACGTCATTGACAAATAGCGATGATATCAGCAAGCAGTTATAGTCATGTGTGTGTGTGTTGTAGTAATAAATATTTATACAGACTCAACCCGTGTATTCCTGTTAGTTTATAGGTTTATTTTAGACCCAACCCGTGCATTCCTGTTACTTTTATGTTACTAGTTACGTTTTATTCAACTCGTGCGCTGTTGTTTCTTTTGTTTGTGATTAGTTCCGTTTTTCAATTGTATTAGTTTCTTTTAATAATAATCCTGATATTGAGAAAGAAAATATGGATGATTACGAAAAGGGAATTGCTGCAATTCGTAAATTACTAGAAGAACCTACAGATGGCGAGTTAAGCGAATTAGATAGTGATGATGATTCTGTTGCTGATCCTGAATTTGTGGAAGTTTTGGAACACAAAACAGAATCAGAACAGGACGACGAAGAAAATACGGTTAATTCCGTAGTTAAAAATATGCCAACTGGTAAGTCAAATAATTATTATATAGGAAAAAATAACAAAACTAAATGGCGAAAAGAACCTAGTACACTAAACGTTCGTACAAGACAATATAATTTAGTTTCCCATCGACCAGGTGTTATAGGGGAGGCGAAAAATATAACTGAAGCCTACGATTGTTGGAACTTATTTTTTAATCAAGATATCATTCACATGATTGTGTCGAACACTAATATATACATACAGATGATCGCTGAGAATTTCAAAGATAAATATGATGTAAAATTAACTGATTCGACTGAAATAAAGGCATTAATTGGCCTGTTGTATTTAGCCGGCGTACTTCATAGTGGATGGCTAAACATCCTAGAATTGTGGTCTTCGCAGGATGGAATGGGAGTAGAAATATTTCCAGCTACAATGGCTTTACGTAGGTTTCGATTTTTAATAAGATGCTTACGTTTTGACAATATTATGACTAGAGAAGAAAGAAAAAAGACAGATACAATAACAGAAGTTCGCGAATTGCTCCAAAAGTTTAATGAAAACTGTAAAATACATTATAATGTCGGAGAATATGTAACTTTGGATGAAATGTTGTTAGCTTTTCGTAGTCGTCGTAGGTTTAGAGTATACATACCAAATAAGCCGCATGTTATGAGATTATTAAAACTATGCGTGACGCTCATGAAATTACTATAGTTGGAACTATTCGTTCAAATAAAAGGGAACTGCCAGCAGAATTAGTTACCTCGAAACATAGGGAACAATATTCATCTTTATTTGGCTTCAGTGAGGGTATAACGTTAACATCTTATATACCCAGAAAAGGGAAGTGTGTTTTAGTGGTGTCATCTATGCACAATGATAATACGATTGATGAGACTACTGGAAATCAATGAAAACCGGAAATAATAACATTTTATAATTTAACTAAAGGTGGTGTTGATACCGTCGATCATCTCTCAAGTTCATATGATGTTGCAAGAAATACGAAACGTTGGCCTATGGTTATGTTTTATGGCCTTTTAAACGTAGCATCTATTAATTCATTTGTTGTATACATCGCCAATCAACAAACAGAACAAATTAACCGCAGATTATTTATGAAACGCTTAGCAACTCAACTGATCATGGACAATATGAAAAGACGAGCTCTAGATCAACATATACCACGAGCAATAAGACAAAGTGCAATTCGCTTATCAGGTACAGTACAAGGTAAAACACCTCCGCCAAATGGAAAAAGAGGTCGCTGCAAATATTGTAAAGACCGTAAAACTAAATATTACTGTAAACATTGTAATAATTGGCTTTGTATAGAGCATATTATAAATTTATGTGAAGAATGTGTGGAAAAAAATAACGGCTAAAATTTGGTGTTTCTGTTAAGTAGTTACTAAAGTAAAGTTTAACATTTTAATGTTTTTTGGTTCATAATAAACATACCTTATAAAAAACGTATGGTTTTATTTAAATTTGGTAATATTATATATTTTTTGGGAAATTTTGTTGTATGTATGTTTTTTTACTAATAAAAATATATCAAAAGTGCATTACGATTTTTTTGAAATCGATGAAAAAGAAAAGGTTATATAATTATTTTTCAAAAAAATTAAATCAAAAAATAATAATTTTACGAATAGAAATAAATATTTTCAGTGCTGGGTGTAATAGACCCAACCCGTCTATTCATGCAACTTTACGGCACCCGTGTATCGGAAGGTTATTAACGCGAAAAAATTATATATATGTAGAAAAATACACGTTACAATAAACGACAGACTCGACGGGTGAATGACCTGACGACGAAGCTAACATATCTATTCGCATAGCTTCGTTCTGTTGAGCGCATGCGCATAATCACGCCATTCGTCGTCCGAATCCCGAATACGTATTCACATTTTTAATACGAATTAAATTTTAATACGAATTAAATTTTAATCCGGAATAAAATAATACGTATTAAGAATATCATACGGACGACGAATCGACGGAATTGTCGAAAGCCCCCTATCCTTAGTCTTACAGAATACTACATCCTCTTTGGCTGGAATCGGTCATTTACGTGCAATGTCGGCTGGAATCGGTCATTTACGTGCAATGTCGGCTTCAATCTCACACCCATGTTCACACTACAATAGTTTTTCCTGTCTGTTTTTAAACAGTGTAGCATGTAACAGTAACAGCAACAGCATACAAATTCTACTCGCGCTAATAACACTGTAAATAGAGATGGGCGTAATCAATACTTTTGTGTATTGAATAATCAATATCAATATAAAAAAGTATTCAATACATTTGTTCAATACAATGTATTGATATCAATACTTTCTATTAGTCCAAAATCGATGTCTTAGATGTATCCTCAATGTCTACATATACAGTATACACTCGAATCTCATATATGCACAGTACATTACAACTACCATATGTGAAAGACTATATCCTCAAACTACCTTGTATGTTTATTTATCAATTTATATCATTAGAATTTTTATTTTCATGAATAAAGAGTGCTTTTGTTTCGGTACATTTATTCAATATTATTATAACTTTTTATATATAATGTCAAATATATGCATTTTTACATTTTTACAATACTTTCTATTCTACAATAAATGGGTAATTTAGATAAAATTATAATTTAATGTAAAACATAATTAATATTAGTTTTAAGTTAAAATAATATTATGCATTAAAATTTAAAAACAAAAGTTTCTGTAATTTGTCAGCACTTAATCGGTTTCATTTTTCTGAATGAAATAATCCTGCTTTTGAGAAGACTCGTTCGCATGGTACTGATGATGCCATGTGACATAAATTTTTTTTAGCCAAACTCTACAATGATGGATAATAAATTTTTTTCTTTTTCCACCACAACAATGGGTTTTCATTTCTTCCTATTATTGGTTCATCAATATATCTATAATAATTAATATTCAGCCACATTATTTTACAGAAAGCAATATTAGTAACTAGTAAGTAGTATATTAAAAAGGATATATTTTATCTCTAATAATCTGAATGAATTTTGTTAAGATAATATGGTATAGCTGTTCATTACAGAATTGAAAATAATTGAGGATAAAAAATAAAAAATTTATAATAAGATTCTTAAATTTAATTCAGATAGGATATATTATATCTATACTTGTACCTCTAAATTTCTACTATTGCACGTAATGTTGGTGTTCCTAACGGCGTTGTTTGTTTAACATTGGTGTCAAAATCTTCCCATACATCAAATTTTGATTTTTTTAAATATTTTCTCCTGCTTGAATATCTGAAAATCCTTTAAACTTAAATTGTGGATCTAAAAATGTTGCGAAACCTAATGATTTACTATATTCATAATTAGAAAATCGGTTTACAACTTCATTTTCAATACATTTCACTATATCTACAGTTAGTTTACTGAAATCATTCTGCAACATTTTTTTACATAGTGATAATAATCCGCGTCTTAGTGGAATAACAAGCGATCCCGATAGATACTGTTCTTGGCTAATTTGCCTGGTTACCTTTTCAAAAGGTTCTAAAATTTCGCATAATTCATGCAATATTTTCCAGTCAAGTGGAGTTATATTTGGAAATGTGTGATTTAGTAATCCCATAGTGCCTCTGAAAGCATTTTCTAATGTACAAAATCTTTGCAACATATAATAGGTTGAATTCCACCTAGTTCTGATGTCTTGCTTTACTTTTAAATATGGCTGGTTATTTGTCCTTTGATAATCTCGCAATTTATTGGCAGCGACGGTGCTTTTCTTATAGTACTGTATTATTGCTTTTACATCTGTCAAAAGAGTGTGACATTTTTGTAATGCCACTTGCATAATAAGATTAAGTGAATGAGCAAAACAACCAAAATGCGTACATTGTAAGTGATTGATTACAGCATTTACTATGGATGATGCATTATCTGAAACTACAAGACCAATTTTTGACAGGGGTATACCCCATTCGCATAATGTTTTTTTAATTTCTTGTGACAAATTTTCAGAAGTGTGATTTACTTTTAGTGAATTGCAGCTTAATAATATAGTTTTTAATTCACATTCTTCCGTTAAAAAGTGCACTGTTATTGCGATAAAACTTTCTGAAGACATCGATGTCCAACAGTCAGTTGTCAAACAAAATGACTCTGCTTGACATAACATATTACGTACACTTTCACTTACTTCATAATACATAGCAGGCAACATGACTTCAGAAAGTGTCTTCCTCGATGGGATTTGATATAATGCATTTAATTCATGTACAACTTCTTTAAATCCTTCATCCTCAACAACAGAAAATGGTTGTAAATCCTTGTATATCATCTTAAAAATTGCTTTGTCGATTTTCTGTCTTTTATTTAAAGAAATTTTTTTCGTTTCTGTATAAGCTGTTATGTATTGTTGTTGTTGAGTTTGGATTGTATCTGTATTTGAACAACTAGCAATTATAGCTGGTTGATTTTTTTCTGCAGAACTTGCATCTGCATTTCCCAATTCCGCAACAGGTTTTTGCAAACATAAATATGAAATATTTATTGTAGGATGTTTTCTAATCAAATGTGTTTTTAAATTACCTGTTGCACCTCCTTTGAATGACACCGACTGCTTACAGATTGTACATTTTGCTTTCCCCGTTTCACTTAAATTTTCTTCAAAATAATTCCATAATGCACTTTTTTTCCTATTAAGTGCCATATTTATACCGTAAAAATATTATAAAAATAAAAACTGATAAATTTAAATAATGTTGTTCTTAACAAAGCGACAACAACAAATAATATAATTCAATTTCTTAAATGCTCTACAAACTATACCTCTATACACAATACAATACGATTCAATACAATACAATACGATCCAATATTCAATACAATACAATACAGAATACAGATCATTAATTGCTAAGAACGATTGCGAAGTTAACTGCGCCAGTGAACCTAGCGGTAATATTGATAATAATCAAATCGAATATTCCAAGTGTACAATAGGCAAAGTCAATTTCAATACAATGTATTCACATTTTTCAAACGTATTGAATTGATTCGATACAATATAATATAATATTCAATACAAGTACCCAATTCGATAATATCGACACATCTCTAACTGTAAACCAACTGACGATATGGATTAATTAATGGATACTACATTAATCTGAATCCGTATAATCCGAATATTAAATTAATTGGAATATTCATAACTCTAATCACAACACAAAATAAACTGTTCGTAACGAAATATTTTATTGCTAGAGATTCTAGTTGAAGAATAGATATGCATATTTGACCGGAAGTATGCATTCCTTATCAGCTATAATAAAATAACGCTGAGTGTTGAACAAAATACAACAGCGCGACCGGTGGAAGGTAAAGTGACCGACCGAGATGTTAACGCCTGTATTCCACTACCTAATTTCTTATCTTATCGCTAGAGATAAGAACGTACATAACACAATAACAAAGCAGACACTATATTAAATGTTTTTTTTAAATGTGTTAAGGTTAGGTTATTTTAAAATAATTAAAAATATATTTTTTTACAAAATATGATTTTGGTTAATAACTAAAAGTTCTTTAAATATTTTAAATAAGGAAAAATTAATTTATTATTAAACAAACGATTTTGGTTTATAAATTAAAGTTTTTTAATTATTCTAAATTAGGCAAAATTTCTTTATTATAAAACAAACGTTTTTGGTTTGTAAATAAAAGTTCTTTTTTTTTTTTAAATTGTATTGCACTGAAACGATTTTTTCTTTCAGTTAGTATCTGTAGCGATTTGGAAAAAATTCTTTCACATGGTACACTAGTACAAACTGTGACAAATTTTCCAATTATTAATTTATTAAGGAATGGGAAATTATATGGATTATTTTGTCCACCATAATAAGGGATCTTCTTTCCGTAATATTGAGGAATCTTCTAAATATCGCTGAACTTCAACAATAACTCTTGAATATACTGTTCTCTTTGTTTTTAAACTTGCCATCTTATCAAAATAATCCCAAATCTCATCCATTTCGACAGATGTGGTGCTTGTGTTCTCCTATATATTATATTCTTCAGTGTGTGATAATAAACCTGATTCTATTAATGTAGATAACAATGATATTACAAGTTTTTTGTTTATCTGCAACGTCATCACTAGGATCCAAAACAGTAGTAATTTTGTTATAAATTACCTAATATTTCGGTAATTCCTTTAATAATAACATGAATTATCTCTTTCGACATACTACGAATACACTGTTTTTTAAAATCACGATACGATCGTATACGACCATCAGTTAAAACTAGAATAGATGATGCGGTGACATACTTTTCACCACTCATTATGGCAGTAATACGCTCTAGTGGTTTTAAAATTTTAATAAGTTCCATCATGAATTTCCATTCTTCCATATAAATGATAGGAAACTCTTCATCTAATAATGACAGTGTCGTCTTAAGTGCTTCTTATAGCTCAACAAACCTTTCCACCGTGTAATTTGAGGAATTCCAGCGAGTTAAAGACGCTTTGGATCATTTCGTGGTTCTTCTGTTGATCAAGTAACTTAGTCATTCATGTTGTGCTTCTCTTAAAGAAAGCTGCAATTGCTTTTATTTTGTCTAATGTTCCTGAACATAATTTAAGCGAATCAAGCGGGATGAGGTTAATCGTATGCGCATAGCATTCTAAGTGATTTAAGTTCTTCATTAATTGTCTTTTTCATGTTCGGATCATTATCAGTAATAACCATTAAAATTTTGTTTTGTAAATTCCACTCTTGGCATATAGACCTTATCTACCATATTTCGACTGGCGTGAGTTTCACCAAATAAAACGCAATCTAATAATATGCTACAATGTTTAAATTCTTCGTTAATGAAATCTGCTGTTCTTCTTCTTCTTCATCAGCTATTTTCAATCCACTGCTGGATGTAGCCCTCTCGAAGTTCCTTCCATTTTTTCCTGCCAGCCGCTTTACTTGCCCAATCTTTTCGAAATTTATTTATATCGTCAACCCAACGTGTTAGTGGTCTGCCTATTCTACGGTTACCGTCTGGAGTCCACATTGTCGCTTTATTTGCCAAGAGTTCCTGGTGTCTTACCAGATGACCAACCCATCTCCATTTTGATTCCTTTATACTTAGTATTATATCATTTATTCTTGTTGTTTCTCTAAGCCATTTATTTTCTTTCTTGTCTTTCAGTGTTATGCCAATCATTTTCCTTTCGATTCTTCTTTGCGCTACTCTTAGCCTTTCCTCCATTGCTACTGTTGTATTCCACGTTTCACTCCCATAGGTCATTACCGGGAGCACGCATTGATTAAACGTTTTTCTTTTCAGACTTATAGGAATCTCCTTATTTTGTAAAATATTTTTTAGTTTTCCGCATGCTAGGGCGGTCATTTTGATTCTTCTCGTTGTTTCCTCCTCTATTCTATTGTCGCCTTTTATAATCTGTCCTAAGTAATTGAACGATGTTACTTCCTGTATTTTCGTCTGATCTATCATAACATTACTGATGTGTGTGAATTTGTTTCGCAACAGAACTGTTTTGGCTATGTTAATTTTTAGTCCTATTTCCTTGCTTTTTATATTAAGTTCTTGTGCCATTTCATTTAATTCTTCTATATCTTCGCTAAGTAACACTACATCGTCCGCATATCTGAGATGGTTGACATACGTTTGTCCAATTTTTATACCCTTACTATCCCATTTTAATTTTTCAAATATTGATTGTAAGGCCGCAATGAACAATTTAGGTGACATCGAATCTCCTTGTCTGATACCTCTGTATAATTTAACTTCTTTTTCCACTGCGCCAACCTGTATGGTAGCCTTTGCATTTTTGTATATGTGCTGTATAATTGAGATATACTCTTTATTTACCTTGGCCGTTTCCAGTGCTTTAAGAAAGCTCTGTGTTGATATAGAATCGAAAGCCTTCTCATAGTCAATTAATAACATGTATAATGGGCGTTGAAATTCATTTTGTTTCTCTAGTATTTGTTTTATAGTATGTATATGATTTATAGTGCCCATGCCTTTTCAGAACCCTGCTTGTTCTATCGGCTGAAGTTTATCCAACTGCTCGTTTATCCTGCTTGTAATGATTTTCGTTAATAATTTATATAGATTTGAGAGCAGACTAATAGGTCTGTAATTATTTATTGCTTTCTTATCAGATTTTTTATGTAATAGCACTATTTGTGCCTTATTCCAGGCTTCTGGTATTGTCTGATTCTGTATGCAAAGGTTGAAAAGATCGGCCAGAAGGCCCGAAATCTCTTCTGTCACTATTTTCAGAAGTTCACCTTTTATTCCATCTGGACCTGCACTTTTCCCGTTTTTCATACTTTTAATTGTAGCCATTACTTCTTCTTTTGATATCTTATCTATTATTTTGTCCTTAGTATTACACTGATCGACGTCGATTGGCTTATTCATCATCGCGTTATCATTATATAATTGATAGAATTCCCGGATTATTTCTGCTATCTCTGTTTTACTTCTACGTTCTATACCGTTTTTATCTTTTAGGCTCATTATGTTATTATTTCCCATTTGTAAGTTTCTTCTTAATATTTTCATACTTTTATTTTTCTCTATTGTCTCCACTATTCTTTTATTATTATAATTTCTAACATCTTTTCTCCAGCTTTTGCGTAGAGTCTTACAGATTTCACTGTATTCAATCTTGTCAATATTCTGTTCTATTTTCATTTGTCTTCTCTTTTGCATCAGATCTTTAGTGTTTTGTGATATCTTGCTAGATCTGGTTTGTTTCGGTATCTTGACTTGCAACATTTTTGTCACCATAGCGTTCATATCATCTACATTCTGCGTCTCGTTTTGAAGGCGCTTAATATTCTCTGTTATTTGGTTTTTAATTTCAGTTCTATTTTCTTCCCAGTTTATATTGTTTTTTTTTTCTTTTATTTATTGCCTTAACACGTTCCCATCTTTTATTGATGGTTATCTTCGCTCTTAATAATCTGTGATCACTACCTGTGTTAAAAGATACTACCGTTCCTACATTCTTTATTATCTCCTTATTCTTTGCAAATATGAAATCTATTTCATTTTTGGTGGTCCAATTCGGACTGCGCCAGGTCGATCTGTTTTTCTCTGATTTATTAAAATATGTGTTCATTATATAAAGTTTATTTTCCTTCGCGAATGTTAGTAATCTTGTTACCGCAATAAAACTTTCAGTATTCCGCGACGTTCAACAATCTGCTGTTAAGGTTACAGATTTCACATTCTTTACTAAATTCATTGTACTGTTATACACCTCTTCATATAATGCGGATAGTAATGAATTTGCTATAGTACGTCGTCATAGCAATTCATAATCTGAATTTAAACTTTCAACCAGTCTCCTGAAACCTTTATCTTCAACTATGGAGAATGGTTGTAAATCTTTTGTAAACATCAACACATCATCAATTGTTTTATGATTATCAATTAACCCTGTCCTTCTTTTTTAAATAAACTTGTTACTTACTGACGTTTCTCGTAATTTACGCTTAACTGGTACTGGGTAGATCACCCAAGTCAAGTCTACACTATCTTCATCTCTATCTGTAGTAGCTGTATCCATTTATTTATTTTATTTTATTAATGTTTGGAGCAGATTTCCGATTCAGATTTTAGTGTTAAATTTATTTTTAATGTACAGTTTATGAACATTCGGAAATCTTCCAAATTTTTATATTTAGTATGAAGACAGGGAGAATTTTCTTGGTTTATTAAACCATAGCGCGAAATATTAATACAATGTGCGATTAGGAAAATTGACGTATTAATAGTGGGAGAAATAACGCGGAAAACCCCGAAATAAGTAGGTACAATATAAGTGGATGTGATAGAATGCATAATTTAGATGAAGAAAGAGTTATACACGAGAATAAAGCACTACTAAAGCAGAAGTCGTAAGTAAACGAATGATCAATGCCGAGAATATAATAATGACAATCTCCAGAAGTATTTTCTATGCGTGGGGTCTCTATAGGTCACCATCGAGAGATATTGGAGAGTACATAAATGAAATAACTGAGTTAGATAAAACAGTGCTTAAAAATAAAACAACGATTTATATAGATCGACATTGACACAATCGCAAAAGAACCTAAAATTATAAATCAAACATGACCGAGATGGGTTATGTTACAACAATGGAAGGATATACTAGAGATTGATGGAAAAAGGATATTTTGACACACTCGCAGATAGATCATATATTTACGAAACAAATCTGTAAAAATGCTGAGTGCCATGAAATCCAATTCGGGATCATAGCAGTGTTCCAAATTTTGTCAGATATATTTTTGTCAAATGTTCAATTTTTGCCACAACAAAAAAGTTGTTACTTTTTTTTTTTTTTAAAATTTTACATAGGCCGTAATAGTAATAGGAATAACTGTTTTCATATATTTTTACTGATATTTGAAGTGAGGCACAATTTTAAATCTCATGGCACCACAGGCTCGTTCATATAGAAACAAAATACTTCATTAGTGAGACACAAATCTAGATCTTAAAATCAGAATTAACATAACGTTTTTATATGTTGTGTGATTATGTTTTTAATAAATATAATAAAAAAGAAAATTTTATTAATGCAACTAAATATTTAATAATATAATTTTTTTTTTTTTTTTTAATATTTGTAATATTGAACTGCCCAAAGGCATACACACAATACATTTAAAATAGGAAAATACATAAGCGAAGGTACGGATTCGGCCAATGCCTTATCACGAACTAAGATTATAATTAGCGTTTTACATAAATCTAAATTTTAATATGAATATGTAAATAAAATAATAAGTTATAATAAATCGTGCGGTTTAGTCCGCCTTAATCTACGAGTGTCTCCTTCTGTATTGAGGAGTTCAGCAACAATTGTATTCGGATGTCCATAAAGTTTTGCCGCGTGCTTCCTGGCGTGAAGGCTAATAGCTGCGTCGACGTCCAAAATTTTTAAATCGCGATGTAGCAAAGCATTGGGGACATACCAAGGGGCTTTAGCTATCAAGCGGAGTGCTTTATTTTGAAATCTCTGAATAATGAGCCTGTTCGATCTCTTCGTGGTGCCCCAGAGTTGGATGCCATAACACCAAGTGGGCATTAGAATAGATAGATAAATAAGTCGTTTATTTGCTAAACTAACAGGTGAATGATATCCAAGCAGCCAATAGAGCTTGTGTAATTTAAGGCGAAGTTCCTGGCTCTTGGTTTTGACATGATGATTCCAGTTCAAGCGGCGATCGAGATGCATCCCCAAATACTTGACTGACTCGCTGGTC
The DNA here is from genome assembly GCA_032883995.1 of Coronaproctus castanopsis. Classification (NCBI taxonomy): domain Eukaryota; kingdom Metazoa; phylum Arthropoda; class Insecta; order Hemiptera; family Monophlebidae; genus Coronaproctus; species Coronaproctus castanopsis. The sequence goes on along the minus strand of CM065052.1, from coordinate 73,685,882 downwards.
GGAATAGACTTTCCATTCGCGATGGACGGAATATAGCCGGCGGAACGTAGAGAAAAATCGACTCTGGTAGATTTATTTTCATTTAATTTAATTTTCCAATTTTTGGCCCAGTCGCAAATGTTGTCGATGGCTAACTGTAAATTTTTGACTGCCATCTCGTAAGAGCTACTGACTGAAAGAAGAGCAGTATCGTCTGCAAACATAGAAATTGTTACCGAAGGAATCGTAGGAGTGTCAGCTGAGTAGACTAGGTACAACATCGGACCCAGTACACTTCCTTGCGGAACTCCAGCTTGAATCATATGACGATTTGATAAGAGTCCATTAAATTCAACTTTGAAGCTTCTTTTGTACAAGTATGACTTCAGTATTTCGCAGAAGTTATACGGTAGTATTCTGCTCAGTTTGTGGATGAGACCTTCGTGCCATACGCGGTCGAAGGCTTTTTCGACGTCGAGGAATACCGAGGGACAGAATTTACTGTCTTCGAAGGATCGTTCTATTATTTGAGTGACCCCTTGAACTTGTTGCAAGGTGCAGTGCTGGTTCCGAAATCCAAACTGCCAGTTTGGAATGACTGCAGCGCGATCAATAATAGGTTTAAGCCGAAGTAAAAAAAGTTTTTCAAAGACTTTTGCTACATTTGAAAGGAGTGATATAGGTCTGTAGGACTGCAGTAACTCATGAGGTTTTCCAGGCTTAAGAATCACGATAATTTTAGCTAGCTTCCACTGGTCAGGAAAGTGAAGAAGTCTCAAAATGCCATTATAAATATATGTAAGGAATAAGATTGCTTTTTTCGGGAGCTCTTGAAGAATTTTAGATGAGATGTTATCCATACCTGGGGATTTCTTGATTTTTAATTGGCTGATGACTTTAGCCACTTCCTTCAGAGTAGTGTGAGGAATAATTATATAAATTGAGCATGAAAAGGTTAGGTAATTAGTGCATATAAACCAAAACTTTGTAAAAACTAAACTAATTATAAAATACTTTGTTGAAACTGTGTGATGTATTAAAACATATTTGATACAAATATTTACTGCAAGCTGTACATTTAGTCTCAGTCTTTGTTGCATGAGATTGTGCATACTTTCTTCCCTTTAGTTTAACCATTTTTTTAAAGTAGAACATCTGCTCTTTCCAACTTTTTGCAAACTATGTTTTATGGTCGACGGATTTTCAATAATAATATTTTTCATAATCAACTTTTCAACTAAAGATGCGCGGAAATTGGTTGTACTTACATTACTCGATGTTATATTCTGCTATATAAAGTCCAGGAATTGATTACCGACACATTAAGTAAAATGTCAACAAATACCTTTTGTAATCACTTCAGGGACTTTCTTAAAGGATTGGAATAGGCTGCTCTTTGGTCAGCCAGATCTATCGATCCTTTGCCTTTATTATAATTTATAATAACTTTCGGTTTTATCTTATTTGTATATTATCATTTCATTGGTGTCTTTTGTACTGCAAATAAGGAGATATCTCGTTTGTCTTTTTATTTCATTATCATTACATTTGTGTTGCTCCGTAATGAAAATATTTCTCCTTTTTTCAACTTTTTATTAATAACTTCTTTAGAATTAGAGATTTTTATTTGTTCGCAATGTGCCTGTTAAATAGGTGCTCCTTTTACCAAGTTCTTTGACCAGCTCTACACTTGTGTACCAGTTGTCTACTATTAATGTTCATCCAAAATCTAAATAAGGTTCCATTAATTCTAGAACGATTCTTTTAGCAACATTACCATGCAACAGCTTCTCGACCAGCATGAACTTTAACAGCAACGGTATAATGTGGCGGTGTGCACAGTTTAAACAGTTTTATACCATATTTATAACGCTTGTTCTTTATAAATTGTTCAAACAGAAGTCTTCCGGTGAACGGTATTATTGATTCATCTATGCAAAGTGTAGTCTCAGGAATCACACAGTTAGATGAATTTATCTCATTACATCGTCAATAAGTGTACCTAATTTGTACAATCTATTTTCTTTATTAGCTGTTTCATTATCTGCATAATGAATCATGGTTGTCAGTAGTTGAAATCTGTTCCGATTTATTATTTTGCCAAAATTTGTAGAAAATAATTGACTATACTCCAGTACAAACTAACTTGAGCTATTTGGACCATGCCCCCATCCATAACACCAGTCCAAACCAATTATATATTTCTTCATGAGAAGTATTTGTCCATTTCTTAAGTCAGCTGCTTGTAGACACTTTAAATAAGCTTAATTTTTTTTTGCTGGGCGTACCTATTAGTTTCAACCACTAAGATCATCTACTATTAACTTGAAAAATTCGATCGGATAGCATTCTAATATTGAGTCAAGAAGGTCTGGATTGAACCCAACATCATTGGAATTTGAGTTGAACATATAATTATTTATAAGATTATTATCAGCGTGCCATGTTTTAATAGGTATTATGTTTGAAGGAACTATTATATTCATAATATCATCTTCTTCAGAATCCTCTGGTTCTACAAATTTTTAAAAAATAGCACAGTTTCAGTATACCAAGATGAATTGAGGAAAGAAGGGCGTACTTCTAAAGAGGAATTGCGAAAACGTTTACATCTGTCCCAAATACGGCGGATTGACCCTATTAAAAGATTTACAATAAGAAAGCCATGATTGATGTTTAATGTATTTTAAATAGCGCCGTGTTTCAGCATCAATTTTCTTAAAATGAAGGTAATCACACATGTTTCTCGACCTACGAAATACCAAAAAGGATTGATATCTTCTATGTACATAGTCCGTACATCCAGCACTCCATCATGGAGGAGAACGCTTTCGAGAACCAATCTTCCTTACTGGAGTAGATTGCTGTAGAGCATCAGTCATAGCATTAACAAAATAATCATACTGGACATGTGCATCTGTTTGCAGATTCATGTTCTCCAAATTGTGATCCAGTGTTGTAGAAAATAATGTCCAGTCCCCTCTCCCTATATTCCATATTCTGATAGAGTATCTAGGGGCATCACTGCAGGGCAAATTCGTAAGAGTAGTAATGATCGGGTAATGATCTGTTCCTAAGATATCAGGACTAACCATCAAGTGCGCTTGAATGGCCAATGAAGGGGACATAAAAGTAAGATCTATAGCAGAGGATGTGGAGTAGGGATTGTGGTATGTTCGCCTGTTAAGTAAGCACAGATTACAAAAAGATAGTAGAGAAAATATATCATTACTCATGGAGTTAGTACATAAACCCCCAAGATGGATGATGAGCATTGAAATCCCCTCCAATTATCGCCTCACAATCTTGGGCTGATAAAAAGGAGGAGAAGGACTGAGGACTAATTCTTGCCTGAGGAGGGCAGTAGATGGAGATAATCCTAATCCACTTAGTGTTTAGAAACACCTGTACACAGACCCAATTACAAAGAGTATTATAGAACAAATCAGGCGGAGGGAGCAGTTGACTTCAGAATATTGGATGTGATTTTTCAGTAAACTGCAGATCCTCTATAACCATCAGGTCTATCATCTCTAAAACATCTATATCCTGGCATAGAGAAGGGTGTATCATGCCCATGTTTCCGATAGTAAAATTATATCAAAGTTATTAAGAAGAAGGAATTTCTCAAATAGAGGCCAATTACTTATAATGCTGCGGCTATTCCACTGCATTATTTTAAACATAGGGATCAATTACCGTTATGGGGGGGAAAGGAGAGGGAGATGGAAAACTTTTGAATATAAATAATAACGTGTGATATATAGCACTGGCCTGAATACAAATATTAAGTAAGTGATTGAACTAACACAAACATACACAATTGTATGTACACACACACACTCACATGCCCACACTAATCAACCACCAAACCACATGCGACTTGGTGTAAAACCACGCATGTGTACTTTGAATAAGATTAAACAGGTGTATATCAAAAGTTTGAACAATGAAGCTTTTAGAACAACCATGCTGATAATATAAAGAATTATAACCAACAGACACACACGCGCGCGCACACACACATGCACACACGCCTACGCACACCAAATGACAGAAATAAAGCATGGAGGCCAACAGGAGGTCTTGTTTATGGAGGATTATGATTTTTCCCTTTAGGAGGTTTATTAGCTTGAGTGGAGTTTCGAGAATCAAGAGTAGGTTTGTGGGGGTATTTATTACTAGTAATAGTAGAGAAAGTTGTGGTAGAAGATTTCAGAGAAGTTGGAACATTTTTAACCTCAGAGACTATTTGAGTAGTTGAAGGTCCAGACTTATTACTGGAAACAGGATCACTAGATGAATTACGAATACAAGGGGTTCTTCCAGTGAGGAATATGAGTGCTTGTTCAAGGTTTAGTTTTGGAATAGGTTTTGGAGGGAATTTACGTTTGGGTAATTCTGGAAAGTGTCTAGAGTTAAAATGGTTTTGATCGGAATCATTAGAATGTTTATCAGGATTATAAGGCACTTTGGCTCGATCAGCAAATGAAGAAGCTTTAGTCACCTCCCCAAGTGACTGTTTTCTTTTGGCCTCCATGTACGACGACACATTTTCAAATGCCATGATCTTGGCGACTTCATACTGACTAACATAATAGGGACAATTCTTATTTAACGTTGAATGTGCTCCATTACAGTTGATACAAACATCTGACAGTACCTCAGCTTTGCAAACTGAGACAGAGTGGCAATCTCCGCATTTAATACACCGTGGTCTGCTTCTACACTGATTTGCGATATGTCCATATCGATTACAATTTGCACAAAGCCTCGGCGGCTTTACGCTCAACGTAACCTGGAACCGCAATCTGTAAATGAATATGAATTCTGGCAATTCATTCCCATAGAAACGGATTTCAACTGTATTAGTGGGAACTAAATCTGGACCATTTCTACGAGTGAATCTTCGGACTGACATGATCGGAAATATACTAGAAGTGTGTTGTTTAATTTCTTCCTCAGAAACATCTGAAGGTACTCCTCTAATTATTCCATACCGATACAAACGAGAATTCGGGATATATGCTTTAAGCGCGTGGTTAGTATTATCATTGACCGATTGAATAAAATTATTTGCTTGAACAGCCGAACCAAAATTTGCTTTCACGCGATTAATTCCCAATTTATCGAAACATTCAACATCAGAGAATGATGAGAGTAATTTACACAGCGCTAGCGGATGTAAACTACCGATATTCTTATTAGCAGTGTGTTGCACAATGGCAATGAAAGGGGCAGAATGCACGTTCGGATTGTATAATTGAATATTACAATCATCCAAGTTTCTTCGTAGAGATGGAGAGAGATGTTCTATATCATCAGAATTATGTGAAAGAGATCTTTTCATAAAAGATTTAGTGCTTACGTGAATATCATTGCAAACAGCAGGAGGCGAGCAGTCCGTGATGTCGCATAGTATATCTTTATTCGGTAAATTATATACTTGAGGAGAGGGCAACTCCCCTCCGCCAGAGTCCGTTATCATCGTACGCGCACTAATACCAGAAGATACAATTAAACCCGACTACTCGAAACCAGATATACTCTACGAATTATAACCGATAAGATACGAACGAACAATGAACTAAAAATAACACAGAAAACAACGTACGTATCAATCGACTATTACAAAAATAAATGTTCTAATAAAAATTGCAGAAATACAGAATTTGTAAATTAACACAAATACCTTGGGGTAAAAACAGATCTAAAGTGGAATATACGTGCGGAATATATTAAAAATAAAATACAAATAGTAATACCTTCGCTATATACGCTTAAAAACTATGTAAGTCAAGAAAATTTAATGATAGTATATTATGCTTTAATTGAATTAAGACTGAGATATGGAGTGCAAGTATGGAGAATAGCGAAAAAATCGTATTTGAAGAAAATTGGTTCAAAGGAAATGTCTCAAACTAACATCTAAAACGAGTGAAGAATTATTAAATGAACTGAAGGGCCAAAATATACTGAATATAACGTTGACGACGGAAATGGGGCCAGGCGCCTCCAAGGCCAAAATTCCGACGAATCAGCATTTCCGTACGTGCTAAGGTCACCGCCGTTTTTCAGATAATCATAATAAACATCTTGCCATAATAATCATGAACATATTGCGATAATCATAATAACCATCTTCGAATAATAATAACAAACATCTATGAGGAAAATAATTCTTAAAAATGATAACAAGAAAGAGGAAAGTAATTATTTTACAGCCCCCAAAAAATAATATTTTTCCCAGAATATATATAATACATATACACACGCACATATATATATATATATATATATATATATATATATATATATATATATATATATATATATATATATATTACAAACGTATATGTACATGCACACACCCATATTACATGAATATATGCATATTGTAATATGCACCCATATTACATGAATGTATGCATATTGTAATATGCACCCATATTACATGAATATATGCATATTGTAATATGGGCGTGTGTATGTGCATATCGTGAATATATATACATATATATGCAAATACACGCATACATATTACATATAAGACGAAAGTACATATTTCCCAAAAATATAAATAATTATATAATAAAATGTGTCGTTCAAAATTGTTTTGTGCTTTTCTCTAACAAGCTAAATAACATTAAGAATATATGTGGGATCCGAGAAAGTTCTTTATAAAAAATAAATCGAAAATCTATCCGGAGAGAATTTTCTAAGTGTCCTAACGAACATTTTCCGTCATAAATATCATCCCTCTATCTATCACCTAGGTCTCCGAAAAAGTCGAGTTTTAAAAGAGTTGAAAGTTTTAAAAACCAACCCTTTTTTCAAATTTTAATAGCCGTCTTATTCGTCCGACCGTCTAAAGGTATTCGACTTTTTTCCACCTTATACTATAGCCGAAAATTTTAATTATACATACTATGTCTCTATATAAAATAGTAGCGGAGTTAAATCGAATTGTTATTACCTAATTAGATATGCATAGAAAAACCTATTTAATTAAAGTCGTCGTAGTTCGAAAAAAAAAATTTGGTTAGATTTGGAGGGGTGACTTTTTCGAATTTCGATTTTTTAAAAATTTCTGTAGAACCAATTTACGAGATATTGAAATACGTACATGGAAAACCGTTTTTCATTACGATCGATAGGTCTCGAACTACGAATTTTTAGATTGCCAATGTGATCTTTGGCAGGACATAAAGTGCGACGTATACATTTTTAAACAATTCTGACTCTTAAAATCGTCATTTATATAAAAGATTTATCGTATAAAGCGAAAAAAACGCATAAAAAAAATTTCAAACCGAACCCAAAAATATCAATAGTCACTAGACACACACACCTGCAATTTTTTTCAAATTCAACTTTTTTCACAATAATTCGCGATCGATTCAAAATCGCGGAAAAGTTAAGCGCCATTGAAATACGCGTTATGACGTTACAGTCTTATTTTGAAACAAAATACTCATCAATAAAATGGGGGTTAAAGAGTTTAGGGGTTTTGGATCGTTTTTAAGAGTCGTATGATAGATAGGCGGTTCAGGTTTACGTTAGACGAAAGTAGACGTCGAGGTCTATTATTAATGTAATAACGTACATTTTATCTAGATTAACTGTTAGCGAGAAATCGCAAACTTAAAATTCCGTTTTCGATTTTTAAAAATTCTGTGAACGATTTTTGGTCAGCCGTTTCTACAATGCTTTTAGCATGGGCAATGTTATTTATTTATCTATATATGTTTATATATTCAATATGCACTGATCATTAGCCATTATATGCACGGATCATTAGCCATTATGAATATATATATACAGGTTTTGTCTAACATACGTCAGGCATACAACCCGTTAAACTTTCTGATTTATTATTTGTACGTGTGCCCATTATACATACTATGTTACCGTCAAATTTATTGCGCATGCTGTAAACGTTTTTAAACGATTTAGTCTTCGCCGATCTGATTTTCTATCATAAATCTATCATATAAATGTGAAAAACCGCGTAAAAAAATCTCAATCTTAACCTGAAAATTTCAAAAAGGCACCTTTCTGCTTTTTCTCGATTATCGTTTTTTTTTGCGACGATTGATAGGAAAGTATGACTTATGCGAAGGTTGTAGAAAACACGTCATAAATTTGCTGATTTTGTTTTTTTTTTCTTCTTTTAACCGTGCTATGTACTGCAACAAGGGCCAGACGCACGGAGAAAGGAGACTTTAGATTAGATTATATAGATTGCATGATTTAAGGAAAAACAGGAGTCTTTTTTCAGAGGAAGGTACGTTTTGAAGGATTAGTGGAAGAGATCTAGGCATGCTTAGAGAGGAGCGAATATTTGCATATAAAGGACAGATGATTAATATATGTAGGATAGTTAATTGAGTGTTACAAAAGTGACAGAGAGGAGGGCTCACTTGTTGCAGCAAATAAGCGTGTGTTAACATGGTGTGCGTCTTCCAGGTATAGTAGTCACCGATGGTTTTGGAACTGTTTTGAGAAGATGAAGCGAATTTGATTCCGTTGATATGTCGGTCCATCTCTGGATCCACTGCTGTTGAATACCGGATATGAGGAATGTTTGAACATCACTGGCAGGTACTGGAATTTTTGGAACTAGACCCATGAAGCACGATAACTTGGCAGCTTTGTCGGCTCGTGCGCTGATGCCTAGATTCGCATGACCTGGTATCCATGCTATGCAGATCTGGTTTTTCCAACCATGACATTCTTCCATGATCAATTTTACGAATTCATGTTGTATTTCTGAGTGGCGCTGTATACGATTGACCGCATCTAGAGAGTCTGTGCAGATTAGTAAGTTTGAGTGTTTGGTATCTGGTACCGTTAGTGTTAAAAATATGCTGTATAATTCACACGAAAGCACACTGAATGTTGATGGAAGGGGAACATGGATAGTAAAATTTTCGTGTACTAAAGCGCATCCACAATTATCGTCTTTTTTAGCTCCATCTGAGTAGTAAACTGTAAAATCATTATATTTAGCCAGTAGTTGGTTGAAGTTCAATGATAGATTGGAGTTAGATGTGGTGGTATTTGTTTCTGTAAGCGACGTGTCTGTCTGGATATTGGAACACCACGGTGGTGTTTTTGATGGTACAGATTTGTAAATTGCTGGAAGAGATGTGAAATTAAGTAAAATTGATTGGATTTTGTAATGGATAATATCTTTAGCATGAGGCTGATTATAAGAGGCAGATGTTGTTAATTTTGTAGGTAAGTCTGGAATCGATTGTAAACGGACCAAGAATTTTAGTAAAAGACTGTCTCTGTGTAAATCAGGCGGTAGCTCACCTGCCTCACAATAGAGATTAACTATTGTAGTGGACCTGAAAGCTCCAAGAGCCAACCGTAAGGCAGCGTTGTGAATCGGATTAAGTGAACGAAGAAGTGTGATTTTTGATGAGGAATATGCTGGAAATCCATAGTCACATTTGGATCTTATGAGTGTACGGTAAATGTTCAGCAATGAAGATTTGTCTGCTCCATAAACAGTATGAGATAATTTCTTCATTAAATTAAGTCTTTTCATACAAGACATCTTCAGATAGTTTATATGGTGTATCCATTCCAGCTTGTTATCGAACGCTAGTCCCAGATACATAATTAAGTCTGGAGTTGGAATTTGTGTGTCATCTAATTTCACTGTAAGATGATGGTTACAAGATCGAATTCGGCAAAAGTGCATAGCTTTTGTTTTTTGAGTTGAAAGCTTTAGACCATTTTTTTCGGACGACATAGACAGATTATTTGTTGTTTCTTGGAGCGCAGTTTCTCCTAGATCCTCATCATTGCAGGATATAAATACTGTAAGGTCATCTGCGAAGAGTGCCATTTGAACTGGAAAGTGGATAATTTCGGTTATGGAATTTATAGCTATATTGAATAAGGTTGGGCTTAAAACAGAACCTTGAGGAACGCCATTATTTAAAGGGTAACTATTAGAAGTTACTGTATCAAGTTTGATGTGAAAATTCCGATGTTGTAAAAAGTTTATTATAAAGTTAAAGAGATGGCCGCCTATATTACATTTTTCAATTTGGTTAATTATACTTTTTCTGCAAACGGTATCAAAGGCTTTTGTAAAATCGAAAAATACTGCTAGTGTATGTTGTCTGTGGGCAAATGAGTGTAGAATAGAATTTTGAAGAAACACTAATTGATCTGTTGTAGAGCGTGACTTTCTGAAACCACATTGCTTATTAGTAATTAGTTTACGTGTGTCGAGTAACCACTGGAGTCTTGTATTCACAATTCTTTCCATGACTTTACACAGCACCAATGTAAGTGAAATCGGTCTGTAATTATCAAGAAGATTCGGATTTTTATTTGGTTTTAGAATTGGGATAACCGCGGCGGTCTGCCACAATTTTGGGAATATTCCTGAAGACTAGATGTCATTTAATAATTGAAGAAGAGTGTCTAGAGTCTTCCTTCCAGCATATTTTAACATGTTAATATGAAAATGATCGGGGCCAGTTGCAGTTTGTTTTGTATTATGAATAGCAGTATACAGTTCTCTGTAGGTAATATTTTCGTTATTTATCGTTGTACAGGGAGAATGTTGACTAGCAGATAGGTTTTCAGGAGGTTTATCATTTGCTGAAGCAGCTAGGTGTTGGGCGAAGCCGTTAGCCATGTCTTTGATGTTTGTGCATAGTGTATTGTTTAGATTGATTATCGATGGAATATGGAATGATTTAGAACGTTCTAAGGAGTGTATTTTTTTCCAGAACACTGCAAGTGGAGTTTTAGAAGTTATTTTTGATGTAAAATCTCGCCACGATTGCTTTTTAGCTTCTCTCAATATATATCTGGTTTTAGCGCGCTGTTTCTTATATAAAATGTAATTAGTATTGCTTGGATTACTTTTTAGCAATTTCAGGGCTTTTCTTCTATCTCGTATGGCTGATGAGCATTCCTTCGACCACCAAGGTGTTGCATTAGTCCGAAAATGCCTTGAGCTCGGTGGGTGCAAGTTTTAGCAAGCTGAACTAGGTCGGAAGTAAACAATTCTATACTTGAAGTATCAGATATATTATCATCACAAAGTGTTGAATATTTTTTCCAATCGGTTTTATTATAATTCAAAGAATTGTGAATTGGTTGAGAATATGTGGTTCCCTGAGTGGTGTCAAGAATAACCAGAGGAGTATGATCACTTCCTGCTAAGTCTGGGTGATAGAATACATGAAGTTTGTTTGCAAGTTGAGCTGATGTAATAACTAAATTAATTGTAGACCATGTTTTGTATGAAAAATTGAAGTGTGTGGGATCCATATTATGTATTTTGGTTGTAATATAATTAAAGTGGTTATTAAATTTTAAATTTTTGTCAATTAATACTCCTAAGTATTTAGTTTGTGTTACAAATCGAATGTCTAAACCATATTGAGATAAATTTAACTTTTTACTTTTTGTTGACTTTGAATCATTAATTCTCAAGTTGAATGACCATAATCAGTTATTTATTGCGTGGTATACTTCACATAATTTTTTTCCTAGTGGAACCTCTCACTTTTATCTCAGATTATTATGGCTGTATCATCAACGAATCACGTTATAAGGTAAAGGTATTTTTTAAATTTTGAAAACACTATGTTCCACAAAAAGGGCCCTAACACAGACCTTTGTGGTACTTACACTACAATTTTTTGTTTAGAGTACATACCTAATTCAAGTAATATTAAATCTTGCAATAATAAAATAATCTTATTTAGATCTAAGCTGTCGAATGCCTTTGGTTTTACTCAAGTTCCGTATCACAGGGTAGTAGTTGTATTCAATAAGTACATTAATACGCTTAGGAATAACACACGTGAATAGGTTGTAAATTTTTTTAATGAATCTATTGGGTATTTTGTCTCTGCCTGAAGCCACTTTTAGTTTTCAAAGTGATTATTTTGTCAATTTCATCGTTGCTAATTACAATTTTTACTCCAGTGTTGTAAGTTGTTGTGTTTTCTTAAATGTATGGTTAACCTGCTGTAGTTAATAACTTTGATATCATTATCCCATTTTCTATCAGTAGCTATATTTATATAAAAGATAACATAGTAATGATAGCTAACGTTTAATTCGTAACTAAGTTTCCATTACTGAACTAAGATCTGCTACTTTAACAGTAGCCAATGTTAAATCTATTCCACCTTTTTGTTGTTATGTTTGAAAGATATACTTATTCTACACACACACATATTACATGACATATATGTATCCATGTTCCAAAAACGAAAATACATATTTCCAAAAAAACATAAATAATTACATAATAAAACGTGTCGTTCAAAATTATACTGGTATTATCATGTAATTAGCGCAATGCAAACAATTTTTAATATTCTGACTGAAAGAGACGCGTGTTTTCTATAAACTTAAATGGATGCGCTGTGGACAAACTGTAATTTTTACCCTTTTGTATAATACTTCAAATATATATTTAAAAAAATTATTTATATTTGGGTTTCTGACACTAATGTTTAACGCTTGTGGAAGACCTCTTTCACCTGCGGCCCGAGGGAATTTATCTCAGTTGTCTCTCTTTTTTTGTGGCGGTTCTCCTCTCTCTCTCTATATATATATATATATATATCACCACACGTTTACGGCACGTATGCGTAGGTGGAAATATATATAATTTAGCATAATATCAGGGAATTAATTTTGTACATACATATCCATGAAGTGAGTAGTAATTTTCGAATTTGATTAAAAACGCAAGATATATTTGTGTATGAAGTGAAACAATCTCATCGATGTGACGCCATTTTCTCGATTTAGCTTCCATCCAATAAAAAATTCTATAATAAAAAAAATCATTTTGTGGAAGAGTATTTGAAAATTTGTAAGTAAAACATTTTAGCCATATATGTATTATACATACGCACATAAATATTGTGTAATATAAAGCAATCGTGGTGGTAGCTTAAAATTCAAAAATTGATATACACACACGCGCATGTTGCGATAGCAGAGCATTTTTTAAAATTAATTTTCAAATGTGATTATGGATATGTGCGTATAATACATATTTTTATATAAATTATATTAACGTATTGTATATATATATATGGGGCGCTGCTATTTTAGTGCGGTTACCGACCATTATACATACACACACTTATATATATATGTATGTATGTGTGTGTCTTAATATATATAAATTACGTGTCACATTGTTCGTCCGCGATGGACTCTTAAACTAGTTAACCGATTTTAGTCAAATTTGCACACCGTGTGCAGTTTGATCCAACTTGAAAGATAGGATAATTTACATTTCAATTTATAGTCGCAATGGCGGTTTGGGGGTCACATTTTCAAATTCAGATTTTTGTAAAATTTCGTAAGAAACGATTTCATAGATAACGGTATGATAAGTTCAAAGCAAAAACCGTTTTCAAATACGATCGATAGGTTTTGAGTTACGAATTTTTCAAAATTGCCGACTTGCCACCTTTGTCAGGGCGTAGTGTGGGTAGTAAAAACTTTTAAACAATTCTAACGGTTGAATATGTGTTTTCCATATATGATCTATCGTATAAAGCGAAAAAAACAGCGAAAAAAATTTAATTTGAAACCGAGGGTACCTTCGATTTTTTAAAATTTCGATTTTTGCACAATAATTCGCGAACGATTCGAAATTTGTAAAAATTATTTAAATGAAAGTTACGCGGGATTAAAATATGCGTCTAACTATGATAGTCGCGTATTTTTATGACGAAGACTCGCTGAGAAAATTGGCGTTAAAAGGTTTTGGGGTTTTGGGTCCTTTTTGAGGCCCCTCTGATAGGTAGGGGATTCAGGTTGGATTCAAAAGAAAGTATACGTGAAGATCGATTATTTACGTTATTAGGTAAATGTTACCAAAATTAACTGGAAACGAGAAATCGCGAGTTGAAAATTTCATTTTCGATTTTTAAAAATTTTTCGACCGATTTTACAATGCATTTAGCATAAGCAATATTAATTATATATCCATATATCGTTACATACATGTATATATATATATATATATATATTTCACTGGCAAGGATAACTCCATCAAAAATGGTCGGATTTTGTCAAACCTTTTTTTGTTTTATTTGTAATCATCAATATATACATTATATATATATATATATATATATATATATATATATATATATATATATATATATATATGGGTACGCCATTATCATGTGGTAGCCCAAAAAAATTTGATCGATCTTTTTTATTATATCTTTCTATATATAACTCTTCTGTGCGTGTGTATGTCATCGAACTCCTTCCAAATGGCTGGACTGTTTTTAATGAAATTTTTTGTTTGTCTTCAGGTGGATTCGAGTATGATTTAGATTTACAATTCGGTCTAATTTAAATTGTTTATTCCTACGAATTTTTAAAAATTGCCGACTTGCCACCTATGGCAGCGCATAGCGCACGGCGTAAATATTTTAAAACGATTCCGCCTCTTGAAATAGCAGTTTCTATATAAGATTTATCGTATTAAGGCAAAAAACCGTAAAAACAAAATACAAACAACCCAAAATTTTTATAAATGGGAGGGGACACCTTGCGATTTTTTCAGCAATAAATCGCGAACGATAAATCGGGGGAAATAGTTTAAACGAATGTTATTGTAAGCGTCTAAGGATAGTATAATCGTATTTTTACACCAAATACCCACCGAGAAAATTGGTTTTAAATGGTTTAGAAGTTTTGGGTCATTTTTAAGGCCACTATGATAGTAGGTTCGAATTAACGTCAGACGAAAGTAGACGTGGAGATCTATCATTTACGTAATAACATCAATTTTACCTAAATTAACCGGTAAAGAGTTTAAATTTGATTTTCGATTTTTAAAAATTTTTGGGCCGATTTTTGAAAGGCCAATTCTACGATGCTTTTGGCAAGGGTGTTAGGCGTTAGGTAATATATATATATATATATATATATGTATGTATATAAAATACGATTTAGACCTCCCTTACATGGCGAACTTCGTATCGCCCAAGAATCAATAAATGTATTAACTTATTAGCTGAATTAAATATACTTCTTTATTAAGTTTAATAAATCAACAAAAATTAAAATGTATCATATCGTTTAAGTCTCTTTACAAATTTGTTTTTTACGTTTTTTGTGTAATTCCTAATTCTCCATCAGTATTTTTTATTTAATTCAGCTAATAATTTAATACATTTCTTGATTCTTCGGCGATACAAAGTTCGCCGGGTCAGCTAATATATATATATATATAATTATTACTCAACCAGACGGTAACACTGAGCGCGCTAGTTGTCGTTTGTAATGGTAAAGTGTACAACACGTGCGGTAACGTAGTGTTAATAATGCGCACGCGTTCAATTAATAACGTAAGAACGTTTTAAAGGGGTTGTATGCCTGCCGTGTATTGAACGAAGGCAGTAGTACAGCTGTATATATATATAACAGCTTTGTTGAATCGGCCGACCAAAAATCGGTCGAAAAATTCTTCAAAATCGAAAATCAAATTTTAAACTCGCGATTTCCCTTTACACGTTAATTTTGGTAGCATTTACGTTATAAAATAAATGATAGATCCCCACGTTTACTTTCGTCTAACGTCAACCCGAACCCCCTATCTATTATTGTAGCTTTAAAAATGGCCCAAAACCCCAAAATCATTTAACCCCAATTTTATCGATGAATATTTACTATAATAATACGGGAATACCACAGTTAGACGCATATTTCAATGCCGCCTAACTTTTGTTTAAACGATTTTTCCTAATTTTGAATCGTTCGCGAGTGATTGCGGAAAAATCGAATTTTTAAAAAGTCGAAAGGGTTTGGAATTCTCAGGTTTAGTTTGAAATTTTTTTTCGCGATTTTTTCGTTTTATACGATAGATCTTATATAGAAATTATTATTTCAAGAGTCAGAATTGTTTAAAAATGTATACGTCGCACTCTATGCCCTGCCAAAGATAGCACGTCGGCAATCTAAAAATTCGTAGCTCGAGACCTATCGATCGTAATGAAAAACGGTTTTCTATTTCGAACTCGTCATTTTAATATCTCGTATATCAGTTCTATAGAAATTTTTCGAAACTGGAAATTCAAGGTCACCCCCAAAAGTGCGCCAACATTTTTTCCGAATTCCGACTACAACTTTATTTAATAGTTTTTCCTATGACGATCGAATTAGGTAATAACAATGTTTTTCGAATCCGTAAGCCTAACCAAAGCGAGAAAACCGATTTTTCTAAAGTCGTATTACCATTAAAACCTTGGTAGGGTTTAGGAATTTTTTCCTTGAATCTACAATGTTTTACACTGACGCATCCCTATTTGCCGGCTTCTCAGTTATCAGAGACGGAGCAATCATCATCCAATATTCCTGCCGCAGACATTCTCCGTCATTTCATCAGAATTATACGCGATTTATCTTGCTACGGAATCTTATGAGTTCCGATGTTGATAAACCTTCGATTATATGTTCTGACTCTCTTCTAGCACTCTGCACTCTCTGCGACGTTTTCAATCATGATCAGCAACCTATAGCCAAGAAAAAACTGTTACTGACGAGGTCGAGTCAGAAAGTGACATTTTTCTTTCATACGTATATATATAATGCAAATTTTTCGTAATTTTTTTTGTTTCTATTTTTACTTATATTTCTATTAGTATAACATAAAATGTTTTAAAACGTTAATAATTTTTATTTTGCTTGTATCAGATATTTAAATTATTACCTTAATAACCCCGTGATAAATACAAATACATTAAATAAATTATTGTATTTTTATATATATATATATATATATATATATATATATATATATATATATATATATATTTATATATATATATATATATATATATATATATATATATATATATTTCGGATATCTCGGTAACAATCGATTTGGATAAAAAATTTTACATACATGTAATGCAATGATTAATTTAAAATAACCTATATAGAAATAGCGAACTTTGAACGATTGTTATTCCATCGAATATTGCAATGTTACAAATTTCCTCTTTACTGCAAATATGCTGGAAAATATAATTGAAATATTAAATCTCGAGCGCCGTTTTAATTTAAGGCATCGGATGTTCCAGGAATATTTTCTAATCTATTTAAAAATTATTATCAGGAAAAAATCCAATCAAAAAATTCCCAAATTCATTTTTAAGTACATCATTTCTTCTAATAATTATAATTTATATCTAGTGTACAAAATTAAAAGAAAAAATAAATTAAAGTTGACACAATGCATTATTTTTGTAATAACTAATAAATGAATGGTAAAATAGGATATTTTTTTCTATGCGCTGCGTCAATCATATCTCATTTACATACACATCCTCTCTCTCACTTACTCTCACACACTCCTGGAGTTTTTCCTTTTTTACAATTTACATCAGGTAGTAGTAGAAGGCGTTGTTATAGTTACTCCTTTTATATCCCGCATCTCCTATTACATATACATTCTTTATTATTATTCTTTTTTTCTTAGTTATTGGTCATTATAATAATTATTATCATTATTATTATTTATAAACGTTATTTATTATACTTTTTATATTCTCTTCATGTTGCATCCAACGTTTCAGTCCTTCCTTCAATTTGCCTAATATTTTTTCTTATATTATGCTTTCCGGTATCGTGTTTAGCAATTTTGTAATTATATATTTATCCAGTTGTTCACCATATTTTGTTCTCCCCACAGTCAATCTATATTTCTGAGTCTTCCTTAGTTCATATTTTGTACATGTATTTTCTTCCAGTTTTACATTATTTTTTTTTACTAAATAATCCCAGGCCTTTATAAAGACCAGTTACATGCAATACATTGTGTTGTTGTAAGAGTTCATTCAATTTATTCCCCTCAGTTTGACTTCTGCGTTTACCTATTAATTCCAAGCTTCTTCTTTGTAGTCGATTTAATTTTTCTATATAGGATTTCGATGCTAATCCCCAAGCTTGTATCCCATATCTTAATCTGGAGTCTATTAGTGAAAAATATACCATTCTCATTGCTTCCTGACTTACATAATTTCTTAGTGTGTAAAGTGTTGGTATTGCTGATCGTAGTCTCTTTTCTATATTTTCTATCTGTATATCCCATCTCAGATGATTGTCAATTATTATTCCTAAGTATCTGTGCTCATTTACCAATTCTATTCGATTACAACCTTTATTTATGCATCCCATGTTCCCAATCATATAATGAGCACATTCATTTGTATGCATCATTATTTTTGGCTTATAAAGTTCTAAATCCCCATTGGTTTTAGCAACATACATTTCATTTTTCGAGTACTAACTATAAGATTATGGTCATGTGCCCATTTACTTATTTCCATCAGATCTCGATTCATATATCTTTCTGCTACTTTTGCATTCTTATGTATTGTCATAATTGCAATATCATCTGCAAAAGCAAACACCTTGCCATAGTTTATTGTTTTCTGTAATCCATTTGTATATATAATATATAGTAAAGGTGCTAGATTACTTCCTTGTGGAATTCCAATATCCATTTGTATAAACTCACCCAGTATGTTATTTATACTCACCACTGTTTTCCTTCCACTTAGGTAACTTTCAAACCATTTCTTAGTTTTATTTTTTATTCCTATTTCCTCTAGTTTGTGCAGCAGTTTATCATGGTTGACAGTATCAAAGGCTTTTGTAAAATCAATAAAAGTCACTAGTACTCTATTTCCCTTTTCAAAATTTATTCTTACTTCCTCAGCAAATTCACCTCTATTGAAGTTGACTTATTTTTTTGAAAACCATACTGTTCCTTGTCAATAATATTAATTGTCTTCTAAATATCGAAGTAGTTGCTGTGCAATATATTTTTCCATTATTTTAGCTATGACTGTGTTTACAGCAACTGGTCTATAGTTTGCATACTCTTTATGATTTCCCCCTTTATAAATAGGCCTGATTAATGATATTTTAAGGCCTAATGGTATTTCCCCATTTTCTAATGTCTAATTTATTATCCTAGTAATTACAGTGATAATTTTACCTTTAATATTTTTCACATCTTTAACTCGAATTCCAGCATAACCATGTGCCTTTTGCACTACTAGTCCCTCTATTATCTTGTCAACTTTTTCATTTGTAACTTTAGGTATGTGCATATTTACCTTCTCCAATTCATTCTTGTTTTTTATTAATTGTCTATCACACTTATGTTCTAGTATCTTTAGATGTACAGAAATTAACTTTATTCATTAAGTCAATTTTTAAAAATCGGCATTAATTTTTTTGTTTTGATTATGCTTCATTCATAATGATTTTTTTACCGTTTCCAATTTATTTTAATTCACAGATATTTATATAACCAGTGTAACAATTTTTGTGAGGAAACTAATAATAAATTTAAATAATTTGTAGTTACGAGTATTTTAAGCGAAATTTTCAAATTATAATGACACAACAAAAAAACGCGTCTATTTTTATTTTTATTTTTAATTCGATAAAATTTTAATCATAAATTAATATATTTTACTATAAATTGGTGGTAACGACTGGAACAACCATATACATTTGTTGATATATATAAATTGAAGCTCTATCATTTATGTAGATATATATAATTATGTACGTATGTATACAAAGGGGGACAACTGGGATAAATTACCCCAGGTCACAGATGAAAGGGGTCTCACAAAAACATTAAAAGTTAAAATTCGTTTTTTAGTGAGGAACCCAAATGTAAATACATTTTTTAAAAATATATTTTAAGTTTAATGTAAAAGGGTAACAAATAACAGTTTAGCCTATCCAGACTTAAGTTTATGGAAAAAACGTGTCTATGTCAGTCAGAATATTAAAAATAGTTTGTATTATCCTAATTACAAGAAATACCAGTACAGTTTTGAACGACACCTCTTATTAAATAGTTATTTATATTTTTAGGAAATATGTATTTTCGTCTTTAGGTACATGGATATATATATACATATATGCAATATATATATGTAATATATGTGTGTGTATATGTGCATATAGATATATATAAATATATATACCTACATGCATATACACACACGCATTTTAAATATATGTATATATACACGTAATGTGGTTGTGTGCGCATTGCTTATATATATATATATATAAAACCGGTGAAAAATATTTTGTTCTCAGACTGTAAAAATAATTATTTCCTTTCCAAGGTCTTTAATTTTAAGAATTATTTTCCTTATAGACGTTTATCATTATTATCGTAAAATGTTTATGATTATTATCGCAAGACGTTTATTATGATTATCTGAAAAACGGCGGTGACCCAGCATGTGCTGAAATGCTGATTCAGCGGAATTATGGCCTTGGTGGCTCCTGGCCCCATTTTAATGTACAGTCGAATATAATAGTATATATTTGTTTGTGAAATTATGGGAATAGTTGACCAAACATAAGTGTGTGAGAGTTGAAAAAAACAACTATTGTCAGATTATATAGCATAAGGAAAACCTTGAAATATAAAATGCGCGTAATGAAAATAAAATATAGAAAACTAACCGATAGGTACATAATGGGAAAACTGTTAAATATCGGATGAAATGTTAAATGAAAAAAGACACTAGGATGTTTAAAACAAAAGATAATGAAGAAAGGAAAAGAACAAAATTTAATGTGAAAGAGATAAATAGAAAAACAAAGGACGGCCTGCTACTACAAACTGAGATAAACTAAAATAAGAAAAACGAATTTATGAGAGAGTAATTGTGAGTGTACATGTGAGCGACTGAGGAATAAAAAATTGCGCGTGTGATTGATGGAATAAAGATAAATTATATACGTTGAAATAAAATATTATAATATAAAATTAATTAGATTATAAGACAAATTGTACATTACTAAAATAACATATTATAAAATAAATAATTCGATTATATGACTAATTGTACATTTTGCACAGATTGAATACGAGAGAAAGTGATGCTTTGACGGAATGTAATAAATTTTAACAGCAAGGGATGTGCGAGTGTACGTATGCGCATGCACTGATTTTTCTTTCTTACACAAATATACGTTTAAAAAAAAAGTAAGTACTAGCATTATCAGTAGCGGTAATAATAGTGGTACAAATAGTAGTGATATATGAATGCATTATTCAAGAAGTCGCTGACCACTATATAAAATAATGCGCAGAAGAACTCTTCTGCGAGTGGTTAGTTTTACAAGAGATTATTTCCGTACTTTTTTTTTCCGTTACAATCTTAACTTAATGTTAAATAAGTAACTCTATTAATACATATTATGTTATGAGTGATATAATCGAGTGTGAAGAAATTACCCAATGGTTAAAATTTCCTAAATCTAATTATTGATAACTAAATCTTGCGGTTTATTACGCTTAAGGCGTCTAATATCTAATTTATTATCTAGAAGTTTAACAGGGCTTCCACATTGACATGTCGAAACAGCCTCTTCTCGTGCTGCTTGGAAAAATCTGTGACGACATCGTCGACGAACATTATCCGAAGATCGCGGTGAATGTCATCATTACGCGAAAACCGGTAAGCATCCATAATTGCGCGCAGGATGACATTCTGTCTAATCTGAATCCTGTTGCGATTTGCAGTCTTAGTACATCCCCATAGTTGAAGACCATACATCCAAATTGGCTTTATGACCTGTTGGTATAATAGCCGCTTACACGATAGATCTAAAGTAGAATTTCTACCGATGAGCCAGTATAATTCACGTGTTCTTGCCTTGATTTGTTTAACTTTCATTCCGACGTGAATTTCCCAAGTAAGCGCTTATCCAAATGCATACCTAGGTATCTAGCTGACTCAGCTTGAGGTACAACTAGATCACCCAAGTATACTTTGTGCTGCGCATTTATTTTACCATAAGTGTAAATGACATGGACTGATTTCGCTTCATTAAGCTTAATCTTCCATCCAATTGTCCATTTTCGAATACGGTTAAGCGCACGTTGGAGTTTCACGATAGCTTCCACCTGATTATCGCTAATGGAAAGTACCGCGATATCGTCGGCAAATGTCGCTGTTAATCCGTAGGTAAATCCTGCGTATACAAGAGATACAATATACGTCCAAGGACGCTACCTTGGCACTCCCGCTTGTATACGGTAGAATGTAGATTTAGCATCTTCGTGTGCTACCCGAAATTGACGATTAGTCAAGTACGATTCCAGAAGTCTACAATAGTTTCCTGGAAGAAGGCTACACATTTTGAATATGAGGCCTTCGTGCCAAACACGATCAAAAGCTTGCGATATATCAAGAAATACTGTGGAACAGTACTTTCTTTCTTCGAACGCTTTTTCGATAACTGATGCGACTCTGTGAACTTGATCTATGGTCGAATGTTGGTTTCTGAAACCAAACTGATGATCAGGTAGATCAACTGACGGTTTTAAACGTTTAAGTAAAAGTTTTTCGAATAGTTTCGACATTATAAGAAGTAACGAAATAGGACGGTATAATTTCTTACGCTCGTTTTTCTTTTTTATGTAGCATAATTATCTGGGCAATTTTGAAAGAATTCGGAACATATTCAACGCGTAAACAGGCATTGAATATATACGTTAACCCTGCAGTAGTCGCGCTCGTTTTACGAACGTTAGTGGTCGCGTGGCGTCTATTAGGCGCCACATTGATAAACTGCTTATTTTAATTATTTTTCATAAGGAAATATTTTTTTTCCACAAAAAAATATAATTTTTAGTATTAAGGAAGGTTATTTATAAAAATAAAAATATATCTAAATCGAAATACCAAATAACAATTATAAAATTACTTACAAATCTTTCATTAACGAATTATTACATACTTGAACTAAAAAAGTAAATTATTTTAAATTAATTTTCACAACAATTTTCACATACTAGTTTACCATGTTTCAAGCAAATAAAATTTTTACACTTTGTACAAAAATTTCGTGTCATTCTATTTTCTTTTCTTGAACACATATAACATCGTTTCCGTCCAACTGGATCTTCATTACTTACATTTGTTTTATCATCTGATTTTCTTTTCAAGTTTTTAGGCAGATAATTCGAAGCAGAACGCATTTTTACGTAATCTTCGGTCAATGATATACCTAAATTTCGTAAGAAAGTTCGGCGATTCATTGTATTTCCGCAGATGTTATTGGAATTATATATAATCTGGGCATTGATTCCTGCTATATTCAACAAGCTATAAAACACCACCATTGGCCATCTTCTTGTATTTCTTGCACAGCTATATAATGAACACATTTTGTCAATCATGTCTACTCCGTACTTTGTGGAATTATAAAATGTTATAATTTCAGGTTTTTTTTGATCACCTGTTTCAGAATCGATGTTCGAATCATGATGCATTGTGGACATAATAATTACATTCTTTTTTTGTTTAGGTTTGTAAGACACTAACGTGAATGAGCCATTAAATCCAAACAGCGATGATTTAACTTCTCTTGAATTAGAAGCAACAAATTCTGCTGGAATTTGTTTTTTATTCTTACGAATTGTACCGACCAAGGTAATTTTCCTTTTCAATAGCTCTTCGCCTAATTCATAGCTAGTAAACCAGTTATCAGTAGTTATATTTCTACCTGAATTAGTTAAATTCGAAGCAAGTCGAAGAACAACATCCTTTGGACTGTTACTAATTTTGAATGGGCCATCTGGTTGTTTTCCAGCATAAATTTCTAAATTCATTGTGTAATACATTTTAGCATCAGCTAAACAGAAAATTTTTATACCATACTTTCCCGGTTTGCTGGGAATGTACTGCTTGAAAGAGCATCTTCCACGAAATTTCTCCAATTTCTCATCTAGAGTCAAATATTCTCCTGCACAATAGCAAGCTTGGCAATTTCTTACAAAAGCTTCAAACGTATTTCTTATTGGTGCTAATTTGTCAACATTTTTTCGTTCAGTTCGAGTTCCCAGATCATCAAACCGTAATACTCGTAATAGTAGTCTAAATCTTTGTAAAGACATAACTACACGAAATCTTTCAGGACTTAGACCATCATCAGCCCATAAGTCTTCAGCATTCAACCTACTACCTTTGAAATATCCTGCCAAGTACAGCAATCCCAATAAAGCCTTTATTTCAATTTTGTTTGTAAAATGACAATCCTTTCTCTACTATAATTTGATTGTATTGATAATATATATTTATTAGTACTTTCAACAATGGAATCTAAAATTTCATCGTTTATGATACAGCTCCAACAATGTAAAGGTGTATTTTTATTTTTTGCATAAGTTTTTACTCCGGGAAGATGAGATATAATATTATGACTGCGCGTTCGTACATTTTTTGAAGGAATTTGCATCTTCCATTTTGTAATTTTATCCCTACCAATGTAAAGAGATTTATCATTTTGGTACTCACTTTCATTATCGGAATCGCTGGCTTCTTGTTCTGTGTCACTGTTAGTAGAATTTAACGAAACAGCATCCTCTTCATCACAATCACTGTTGTCACAGGCTTCACTAAAATTATCGTCTTCTAAATCTGACAATGTGTTATCATCTAATAATAAACGTCGGATTTGTTCACAATCTCCTTCAGAATACGGATCGAAATGAATTCTATCCATTTTATCACTAAACTACGATTACAATTTGAACGTTCACACACACTTTCTAAATTGATGCACAGCAAAATGCCAACTAACACAACAACTGATCAGTGAAAAGTATACTGGCTTCATAACACGAACAGTCGCGTGGCGTCCAGTAGGCGCCAATTGCCTCCAACGCCTGTAGAATAAAAGTGTTATGTTTCATATTTTGTCAACTTATTTTTTATCATACTTTAGAAAGGTAAACAAAAAAAGAACAACAACCGTATTTCACTTCCGGAGTAAATATGCTTTAAAGATGTAGTGGCGCCTATTAGACGCCACGCGACTACTGCAGTGTTAACAGCACAACAGCTTTACGCGAAAATTCTTTTAAAACTACATGGAGAAATTTCGTCGATTCCGGGAGCTTTCTTTGCATTAATGTTCATCATGATTTCTTTCGCAACTTCCATAGGAGTGATATAATGAAAAGTTACGTCGCTTTGTATGGCTTCGTAGGATTTATATCTATCTGAATGTCATGTGACCGAAATGTATTTGCTAAATGCTGAGCAAAAAGCTCTGCTTTTTCTTCTTTTCGTCTGACCCAGTTACCTCCTTCGTCCTGAAGAGGAGGAATGCTAACGAATGGTCTCTTCATTTTTCGTGTAGCTTTCCATAAAGAAAAGTCAGTATCCGCTGATGGGCTTAGCCCTTCTAGATACGATCTGAATGTTTTCTTCTTAATTTCTTTTATTAACCTATTAAGCTGATTATTTATTCTATTGAAGGTGTTCTTATCCAGCAGACGGCGTGATTGATGCCAAATCCGTCTAGCTCGTCGTCGTTCCGTAATTAAATTACGTACCTCCAGTGGATATGTTGTCTCGTGATTATTATTATTTTTAATTTCTGGAGTCGCAACCTTAGCGGATTCGCGAATCGCTTTGATAAAATTATTAAGCTGTATTTCAATTTCATCTGCCGTTTTCAACCGCACTTTCAACTTTATTCGTTGGTTAAGTTCAGCGCGGAACTTTTCCCAGTTTGTAAATTTGTTTGTGAGCGCAAATTTCATTTTTGTCTTTTGAATCACCGTAGAGCTTATCGTAAGCAATACTGGTGAATGATCTGACGTAAGGTCTTCAATGTTCTCCAAGTGAATATAGATATCCGCTATACCTTTTATAATAAAAAAGTCAATTGTATCTGGTTTTTTCCGTTTATCGCTTGGCCAGTAAGTAGGTCCACCTCCTGAGATACAGTTACTACGTGTACTGTGAGGGGCTTGTAAAAGTTCCTTCCCTTTAACATGTGCCATATTCTGGTTTCTGAAACGAACTGATCTTGATCCCCATGCTTCATTCTTCGCATTATAGTCACCGCCTACTCATATCGTTGCCCAAAATGATTAAGAAAATGCTCATAATCGTCTTTTTCTAAGTTGTACTTAGGCGGGAAGTACACAGCAGCAATATTAACTATTGTGCCATTGCGTTGAACAGCTACACAAGTAGCTTGCGCATAATCTTTACAATATTCTTTTCAATAAAATGCTGTATATTTTTTTTTATAATTACAGTCGATCCACCATGTGCACCACCATCAGGATGAGGGGTATAATAGGTAACATAATCTTTGATTTTGGGGCAGTTCCTCGTACCAGAGCAATGCCAATTTTATGAAAGCAGAGGAATGTGTCTAAGAAGACGATTCCTTAACCCATTAGCATTGTAATTACTCTAAGCGAGTGTTCAGTCATTTTTTGCGATTTATATTATGCTTATTGCTAACTACCGAAAGCTGTTTTCCTTCCAGCTTATTTAGCCGATTAGAAATAGAAGTAATTTCCTTTGTAATATTATTCAGAGCATCCATAATATCCTTATACGACGGCTCTGAACATGGTGTAGTTTTTATTTGGGACTTTACTTTTTTGTTCTCCATTGATTTTTGATTTTTTTTTTTTGTGGTTTTGTGTCACTTTTTACTGCTGAGGCGTATGTTACATTACTTTGAACCTGTCTGGAAAGATCTGTTATTTTTTTCTGCTGTACCCGTTGAACAATTGAAGGCTTCTGTTTTTTTTAAAACTTTTTCAACATCACGGTAGGCTTGACAGCCTTTATAATTGGCGGTGTGGTTAAGCCCACAATTTGCAAATTTAAATTTTGCCGGATTTTTTAAAGTGCAAGATGTGTAGATTCGTGATTTTGAGCACATTTAAAACATTTATTAGGACAAAAGCACCCTTGTCTGTTATGGTTCCATTTTTGGCACCGTTTGCATTGGGGAATTGAAGAATTTTTATGCGGTTCCTCAATTTTAACTTTACTGTAAACTAGGTGTGTAATTTCATACACATTTTTATTATTCTCTTTCGGTTCAAGATCCACATAAAATAAAGGAAACCCATATTTTCTATTTCACTTTTTAATTCCTCTAAATCAATAGTAGGATGAAGTTCTCGGATTACTACACGAAAAGGTCTCTCTGATTTTAGCATATAGGTGTGATAAGAGATACCATGAAGGGGATGTTCCTTGTTTTGTTCAAGCTCTTTGTTCATTAATTTAATAAGACTGGTAACATTACGAAATGCATCAGCAGTTTTAGCAGAGACAACGACGTCTCCATTGTTTAAGGTTTTGTAAACATAATTATCATCGCCCAGCTTTTCACCAATTGTCGTACAAAACAATGTGAAATTTGTAATACCACTTACTGTTACTTTTGGCGGTAAATTTCTTTTAGCAACAGATGATGGCGCCTCCTTAGTTTCATCATTGTCATGATTATCAGTAACCATATTATCACGTTTTAAGTTTATAGCTACAGATGTCGTTTTATTAATTTGCTGTATAGTGGGAAGACTTTGTGTACGAGGTCTAGAAATGTCCTTTTCTTCATATCTCTTAAGCCTAGCTTTTTTTTAAAAAAACGTATATTTGCATCAAATTTTTACAATACATAATCGATACACACCCATACACCCATGTTATAAGCAAACACACAAGCATCCCCTCACACATTCAAACTGAGTCACACGTCGAATACAGATTTTTTTATATATTACATATCTCGTCAAGCTTGCGCTTGTCGACAGGTATTAGCATGAAATATTCTAATTTTTATTGTAACTTAAATACTTGTTTTAATTACAGTTTCCATATAAAGTAGCTTATACATACATACGCCTATATATTACTCTGTTATTATTCATTTTCGACTCATTTTCACTCACACATAACATGTCATCTCCACTCTCACTAGCAGTATTTTTCCTGTTTTCTGTAGTAATACCCTATGGTATTATTGTATACTGCTCGATATATCCCCATCGATTCATCTCTTAATACGTTTGTTTTAATATACTATCAATGTTCTTCTCGTTTTGTAGCCATTTTTTAATTCGTGTTTTAATTTATTCTCCATCTTTTCATTTATGATCTGTTCAGGTAGCATGTTAAGCATTTTCATTAAAATATATTTGTCTGTTTGGTCTCCATATTTAGTTTTAGGTATTTGTGTCTGATATTTTACTATATTCCTTAAGTCATACTTAACTTGTTTCCTTTACTCAATATCTACTGGTTTTCGTTTTTTAAGGTAATCTATCATCCTAATCATCAGGCACAATCCCTTTATATCTAGAACATTTTGTTCCACAAGTAGTTCGTGTAGTTTACCACAGTGTTTTCTCGCAACTAGTTGCAAACATTTCTTCTGCAATCTTTCGATGTTCATTATGTATGATCTTTTTGCTAAGCCCCATGCCTGTACTCCATACCTTAATCTTGAATCTATCAATGCGTAATAAATCATTTTTAAAGTTTGTTTATTAACATAATTATTTAGCATGTACATCGACGGTAATGTCGATCGTATTTTTTTCTCTACAAACGCTACATGCTTATTCCATCGCAGATTTTCATCTACTATTACCCCTAGATACTTATATTCCCTTACCATTTCAATTATCTTACAATTTATATTACAACACACATTATCCTCTTTCATATAATGAGCACACTCGTTCGAGTGCATCCATAGCGTAAGTTTATATCTTTCAGCGTCCATCATTGATTTAAGGAACATGCACTTGGTTTTCGGTGTGTTAATTATAAGATCATTATCATGTGCCCACTTACTGATTTTTATTAAGTCATACTGCATATTTACTTCCGCTTTTCTTATATCCTATTCAATGTCAGTAACGCAATATCGTCGGTAAACGCATATATTTTGCTATATCGTAGTTGTTCTTGTAATCCATTTGCATATATAATAAACAGTATTGGAGCAAGGTTTCTTCCCTGCGGTACTCCATTTTTCATATTGATTTTTGACCCTTGTACCCCCGATATACTCACAATACTTTTTCTATCATTCATATAGTTCTTAAACCATTTCAACACTTTACCTTTTATACCTATATTATCTAATTTCATCATTAGTTTTTCCTGATTTACCGTGTCAAATGCTTTCGTCAAGTCAATATACGTTACAATCACTTTATTTCCCATTTCTAGGTTTAATCTTATTTCATCCGCGAAATCTCCTAACGCTTGCGATGTAGATTTACCTTTTTGGAATCCATACTGATTTCTATCACCACGATTTTGTTATCAGTTAAGTATCTCACCAAATTTGTTGCTATATATTTTTCCATAATTTTCGTTATGACATTGTTTACCGCAATAGGCCTATAGTTTGCATAGTCGTTATGTTTACCTTTCTTATATATTGGTCTAATTATTGATAATCCTTGAGGTATTTCCCCATCATCCAGTGTTTGATTAATTATTTGCGTTATTTCATTTGATATTTCAGTTTTCACGTATAATCCTTAATCCTTATATTGTCATTGCCGCGTGATTTTTCTGATATTAGTTCGTCGATTATGTTTTCTGCTTGTTCTTTCCTCACTTTTGGGATATTTCACTTGTGCATCGCATTCTGCTGCCCTAATTTTAATCACATTTATGTTTAATGTTTTCTACATTCTGTTCAAATTCTTTGCCAAATTGTTCTATTACCTTGTGAACACTATTCTTTTTGCAGAAGTATTTCTCGATCGTTTCGTCCACCCCAAGAGGTTTTTCCTTGCCTAATATTTCCTTGATATTTATCCACGTTTTTCTGATATCGCCTCCAGATTGTCTAATTTTTCCTATCACAAATTCGTTCTTTCGCATTTTTCTCTTTCTATTAACTTTATTTCTTAACTCATTATACTGTTTCCACAAGGATGTATTGTTTTTATTATTTCTACATTTTTTAAAAAGCTCATCACGTTTATTTATCATTTCAATAATTTCTTTTGTTACCCAATCATTTATCGGAAAATTTTTCCTATCTCTTTTATGTATTATTTTTTTTCTACATGCCAAATATACCGTATCAAATTTTCTTTTTATTTCTTCATATATTGCTTCTGCATTTTTGGTATCCAAGGTGCTGTGCAAATTTACGCCGTTCAATCTGTTTCTAAGTTGTGCTTCATTGTAGTAGCTTATATATGTTTTACGTTTTGACTGAAATTTTTGTTTGAAACTCATTTCACATCCTATCATATTATGGTCAGCTATCTTAATGTTGAAATTCTTATGCTTTATTTTAATTAGTTTACTATGCTGCTTTGTATACACATGATCGATCTGTGTCTGCGTGTACTTATCTCCCTTCCACTCTTGCCTTGTATAACCTTCGATCCCACACGTATATCCCATTTCTGATATTGTCGCCCTATAGTTTTTTACTCTTGGATCTTGTTTAGCCGTATCTATATTTATGTCTCCAATGTACACAACTGTTTTATTTTGCAACAACTCCTTATCTATATCGACCATTTCATATATGTATTTCACCGTGTCATACTTTGGTTGTCTATAAATAGCCCATATATATATCTTAATTTCATTTATATTTAGTTTTATAATTATACTTTCCGCATTTCTCATATTATATTTTATTACATCCGTTTTTATATTAATATTTTGTCGCACATAAATTACTAGGCCGTGTTTTGTTCCTCGGTCCTCTAGATTGTGAAGCATGTTAAAACCTTTAATGCAATATAACGATAGTTCATATTTATTCACATTTATTTCTCCTAATATTAATATATCGATCGGCCTAATCTTACATTGTATCATAATTTCATTCCAATTTTTCCTCATCGATCTAACATTTACATATACTATTCTTAATTTAAATTCCTCATCCATTTTGTTATATTATTTGCTCTTTGTTTTCATCTCTCGTTTCATTCACTCTTATACGCATCACAATATACTACCCATTTAATCATCATTCAAAATTAATTATTTATATATGATAACTTATTAATAATTATTTATTTATGTATTTTACGATATCTTCTTCGGTCTGTATTCGATTCGGTCGGCACTCTTCTACTTTTCTTACAAATAGTTTGCCGGGTTTAAACTAGACAAATTGGTAGCCCATTTTTCTAGCTCGACTTAGCAGGTCCTTATAATACGGCGACATTGCTTCATTAATATATATTTTGGTTTTACCATCATCTTTATTGTGAAGCGATTTTTTCTTTGTTATAATTTCATCCGCTTTTTTCCTGCTTAATGATCGGCCTGATTTTACGTTCTTTATTTCTGTTTTCCCGTACGGCTGTATTTCATGTTCATCTATTTGCACTCCAATTCTATTCGCCATATTTATTATGATATTTTCTAGGTTCTCATTTCTCCTCTATATCGCATACTTCAATGGTATCCCTTCTTCTGTATAAGCTCATTAATTTTTACATTTAATTTCCATATTTTCTCGTCTTTTTCTTTATTTTTCTTTATTATTTCATCCATTTTATTTTTTAATTCTTCGTTTTCCATTTTCAATCCGTCGTATATATTTTTTATATCCGCTTGCATTTCTGCTATTTTATCTAATATTTCTTTCATCATACCAGTGTTGTCGTTATTTTGAACTGGAGTTTCTTTGCTTTTTTTATCTTTCCTACAATACTGGCAACGCTTCTTTGTCCGCTTTCGATCTTGTATTATAAGTTTGCTGCGATATGATCGTACAATCAAAATGATATTTTTGTTTACAACCACCTTTACACGTAATATACTGCCCACTTGTTGGTAGTTGTTCGTTACATTCATTACATTCCTTATCCATTTCCGTTGTCGACGAGGATAGAGTTTAATAATGATAAATAATCAACATTTATCACTTACCAGTAGGGGTCTTCTCTATCGATCACGCAACACACGTTTATAACAATGATAACAATAATACAACACGAAAAATACACGACCGTCTCAAGGTATACTACTACTTGTCTTCAAGATTTTGATTCATTTCTTTTCATGATTTTATTTGTGCTTGAAGTTGAGCATTTGACGCTCTTGCCTCCTCCTGCCATTGCCGATATTGATGGATAGTTATATTTATCGTGTTATCGGACAATGGTGCATCCATATTCATAATGCGTCGCTACGCGCATAACGCGATCGAAACGCTTTTATGTGACGATTCAAAATACGTCGCAATACGTAATAACGCGATCGAATCGTTTAAAGTAAAACGTAATACGATACGCGATATATGTGACGATAATTAATATTATTAACCGGCAATATAATCTTGCGTAGTGTAAAAGGCTACACTGATTTTGCCAAACCCGAAAATACACACACATTAATACTTTATCGGTAGACCGACAACGTAATAGATAACGATATGAGATAAAATGAAACAATCTTACCAAATGCCGTTATTTTCAAAAACTTTGACGCTTTATATCTTTTCAACCGACGGTCGGTGTAAAATTCTTTTTTCAAAATTGAAAAGTAGACTTCGAGATGTTTGAAATAAGTGTAAACATTCATTCAAAAAACGCAACAGCATTTAAACAATTAACTTAATTTACGGGAGCAATGACAATACGGACTACTTGCATTACTTATCGCACGTATATATATTTCCGTACTTAACAGGCGATTTCAAAAGTTGCACATTATAACCACACACACACACACACACACACACACTTATATATATATATATATATATATATATATATATATATATATATATATATATATATATATATATAAATATACATACAAAGCTAATGGATACACATAAATACGCTATACAGTTTCTAGCTTGTTTTTCAGAAATTGTTTTTTCTTTTAAACTACTGTCGCTGTAAAAAGGTTATTTTTCGCTAAATTCGCCCATTCCAACTGACTAAATAACGTTAAAATCGATTTATAATTAACTTGTATGAACTTGTATGTATGTATATAATATACATAGATAGATAAGCTAATATGATTTATATTATAACGTACTCGCTGTCTTTGTTTATAAAGACAACACATTATACTATGGTCTTAACCCTATTTTTTCAGTGTTTTTTTTTTTATATATATATTTTTTTTATGGTCGCCAATTTATAACGTACCAGTCGTCTTTCTTAATAAAGATAACACGTTATAAATAAAATTTTTATTTTAAAGTATTATTAGTATAATGACATAATCGGATATATATATATATATATTTTTTTTTTTTTTTTTATTCGATTTTGGCCTTCTAAGGACCACGGAAAAACTATTCACATGATGTTGGTCTTAAGTCAATTCTGTTCTTTCTTCACGTTTCTTTGTCCAGTATTCTTTCATCCGTTTCGAATGAGTCTTTTTTCTTTCTTCCGTCCATATTCGTGCCGTCTTCTTTATCATCTTCTCGTGGCATTCTGTCTTTTCTTTTCGTTTTTTTGTTAGCCAATATTCTTTCATCGTTTTCGAATGTGTCTTCTTCCTTTCTTCTGTCCACGTTCGGCCTGTTTTTTTAGTTGCAGGCTCATGGAATCCTTGAAATGATTGGATCCTATGTCTAAACTTGTTTCTATCTTTGATTTCTTCATCTGATATTGCCATAAGATCCACATCCCTTTTGACTTGTATCATCCATGGCACTCTACTTTTCGGGTTGTAGTCAAAAAAGTCAAACACCTTTTTGGTAAGACGGTTGTTGTCCATTCTTTTTATGTGCCCATAAAAGGCGACTCTTCTTTTCCTTATTGTGTCGCTAACCTTTTCTATTGTTTCATATATTTCCCTGTTGCTTCTTAATTTCCAATATTCTTCACCCTCTCTAGGGCCCAATATTTTTCGTATTATTTTCCTTTCTTTGACTTCTAATTGCTGTATTTCCTTGTTTGAGGTCAAATTTAGGCATTCGGCTGCGTATAGGCACTGTGGTTTAATGGCCATGTTATAGTGTCTTATTTTGGCATTTCTGGATATGGACTTTTTATTGTATGCGTACCTTGTTAATTGGAAAGCCATTTCCAATCTATGTTTTCGTTCCAGCATCGATTTTTTATCTCCCGCTTTCACTTGAATAATTTCCCCAAGATATTTAAATTCTTCTACTCTTTTGATTAATTCATTCTTAATTTTTATAATATTGGGAGCATTTTTATTATTGGTCATAAATTTTGTTTTCTCAAAAGATATTTCCAGTCCGACCTTAGCTGCCATAATGCTTAATATTTCAACTTGGAGTCTGGCTTCTTCTATGTTTTCTGAAAACAATGCTAGGTCGTCTGCAAACGCGAGGCAGTCAATCTGTAGGTTATTTTTCTTCCTTCCAATGGCCACTTTCTTGATTCCTTTTTGTTCTAGACACTTCCTCCACTCCCGTATTACCTTTTCTAAGACGCAGTTAAATAATATTGGTGACAGTCCATCCCCTTGTCGTACTCCAGTTCCTACTTTAAACGGTTCGGAGACTTCATTTCGAAATTTAATTTTGGATCTTGTATCCGTTAATGTTTCTTTGATTAGAGAACGTAGCTTTTCATCGACTCCAAATTCTTCCAGGATGTTCAGGATGGACGTTCTATCAACTGAATCGTACGCCTTCTTAAAATCTACGAACGTAACCACTATGCTGCCTGTTCTTAATTTTTTGTAGTTCAATAATAATTTGAGATTCAAGATCTGTTCCGCGCAGCATCTTCCCTTGCGGAAACCAGCTTGATACTCGCCCAGTTGTTTTTCCACCTGTTCTTCTAGTCTTCGGAGTATAGCTTTCGAGAAATTTTATACGTTATTGGCAGAAGCGAAATTCCTCTGTAATTATTCATGTCTGTTTTTTCTCCTTTCTTATGTATTGGGCATATCAAAGCCGTTTTCCAGTCTTCCGGTATCTTTTCTTTTTCCCAAAATCCTTGAATTATCTTCTGTAATTTTTTCACAACCTCAACCGTTGCTAGTTTCCACATCTCCGCTATAATAGCGTCATTGCCGCATGTTTTGTTATTCTTTAGCTCTTGGATATGTTCTTTAATCTCATCGAGATCTGGCGCTCTGGAATTTTCTCTTGTTTTCGGTTGAGTCCATCGTTCGAATCTCGTATTTGGCTCTTTGCAATTTAAAAGATCCTTAAAATACTCTGCTAATATTTTACAGTTTTCCTTATTGTTTAATGCTAGCTTGCCTGTATTATCTCTGAAACACAGCGAGGGTGGTTTATATTTTTCCAAATTCTGTTTAAAAGTTCTGTAAAAGGATCTGACTTTATTTTTCTTAAAGTCATTCTCTATTTGATCCAGTCGTTCCTTTTCATAGTTCCTTTTCCTCGTTCTTATAATTTTTGCCGTCCTTTTTCTTTCTATTTTAAATTTGTCGTAATCATCTTTCTGCTTAGACGAATACCACTTTTGCCATGTTTTTTTTCTCATTTGGATAGCATCTTCACATTCTTCATTCCACCATGTATGTTTCTTGTTTCTCTTTAAGGGGGCTACGTTATATGCGGCGGTGACGATTTTTTCTTTAAGGTCATTCCAATTTTCTGAATTGATATTCAGTTCTCGCTGGAACTCGGCTTTTTTTATTTTCAGTGTTTCAGTATCTATACGAAATTTATCCTGCAAATTTTCTCGGCTGTTCCTGAAGCTTTTCATTTGTGGGATAAACTTCAATTTTATCGTTGTTAAGTAGTGATCCGATTCTACGTCGGCTCCCTTTTTTACTTTGACATTCATGATTTCTTTCTGGTTTTTATACGAAATCGCTACATGATCTATTTGAAATTCACCCAGATTATTATTAGGGGACTTCCAGGTTTTTTGTTTCCTCGGCAACTTTTTAAATGTTGTGGACATTAGCTTTAGGTTGAATCCTTCACATACGTTTATTAATCGCTCACCATTTCTATTTGTTCTTTTGTGAGCTGGGTAATCCCCAACTGTTTTTTTGTACTTTTTTTCCGATCCTATTTGCG
This sequence comes from Coronaproctus castanopsis, assembly GCA_032883995.1. Taxonomy (NCBI): domain Eukaryota; kingdom Metazoa; phylum Arthropoda; class Insecta; order Hemiptera; family Monophlebidae; genus Coronaproctus; species Coronaproctus castanopsis. The sequence goes on along the minus strand of CM065052.1, from coordinate 73,650,053 downwards.
CATTAAAATCGCCTAGCAGTATCTTGACATTATTTTTTGGGATCCTCGAGATTTCATCTTCTAGTGCTTCCCAGAATTGCACTACTTTCTCTGGGTTTTTCTTGTTATCATTATTAATAGGTGCATGAGAATTTATTAACGTATAGAATTTATTTGCACAGCGCAAGGTTAAGATTGATAGACGCTCGTTCGGTGAATGAAAATCATATATGGAATCCAGCACGGTATTATTTACCAGGAAAGCTGTCCCTAGGTGTGGATATCTAGCGGCATTTACACCATGTTTGCCTTTGATAATTCGATATCCTTCCGTTTCTACTACATTTTCGTCCTTGTACCGTGTTTCTTGTGTTGCTAGAATTTCAATTTTATATTCCTTCATTACCGAAATTAGCTGTTTTAGTTTTCCAACTTTTAGAAGTGAATTGATGTTTAGCGTTCCAAAATAATAGTTCTTCTTTGTGATTAATTTCTTTGCACGTTCCACGCGTACTGTTTCGTTCTCATCTTTGCATGTTGGCCTGAGCTCCCCAGAATATGACAGCTCAGTTGCACCATGAATGGTGAAGGATTTCCTTTTCAGGTTACCTCCTGGGGTCGTTATATAACTATACTTTTCCATCATGCTTATGGTTTGAAATTGATTTTGTGGAGATAGCACTCTTGATGGGCACTACCTCGATATTAAAACTGAGATTGTAAGTCTCAGAGTGATATTCCAGCCGCTCCTAACCTGGAGAACAGACGCTGACCAGGGAGCCGCTCCTAGCATGGAGAACAGACGCTTCTGGGTTTTTAGTAGGATTTAGGCTTATAGCGGCCCTACTCGCTTTGACAAGATGCCTTTAACGGGTTTCTGCAGCATTTTTTAAGGAAAGCTATCCCACAGCTTTCCTACTGCACCCTGATGCATCGCCGCTCATGGTTCACGGTTGCTTATTCGTCAATGACTTATTCGCAACTAACCTCCATCTCTGAAGGCAGTTCCGCTATCCACCACCTGCGGACGCGCCCCTTCCCCTGAGCTCGGGGTCCCTCGGTTACACATATCTGTGTACCCCCGAGGGGGGGGATATATATATATATATATATATATAAGATACAACAATGCAAATAAAAATTGATAGAGTAAATCGCGAATAAATAAATATGTACATAACAAACAAGATAAAAATCTGAAATCTATATAAACATATATACATACATATTTATATATATAAATAGTGGATATAGTTACAGAACAGATATTCGGACCTGCGTAATGTAGCAGTTAACTGTTTATACTAAGCACTATACATATATCTATACACGTATACACGTACACATATACATATATACTTATCTTAATAATTGTTATATTTTTGTCGAATCTGGATGTATTCTAATGAATCTATTTGATCACTGTATCAGTTTACGATCCAACATGTAGTTTCGTATGTTTTCAAATTTTAAAATTTTATTTTATGTAATATTTATTTTTAACGCGATAATATCCAATCTTAAAGACTAACTGAAATTTTACTGGAGTGTTTTCTTTTTATGTAACCGTTACGAAACTCCGATTTAAAATATGTGTGACTAAATTTGACCAGAAAAATTAATAACGTGAATTCTTTATCACAAACGAGTTAAATAAAATTAAAAAAAAAAAAAAATGGTTGCCGTAAGAGATACACGTGTTCGAGGCGACTAGTTTCCTCTTATTTTTCAGCTGTTGCCACGATATACGCGATTATAAAATAAGAAAAAAAATTTAATAAAAAACGAAATCGATCGGATGGCGATATTTAACAAGTAGGTTTTACTAAAACGAAATTTTAACCGACTTGTTATCACTAGAGCCCGGATTTTGCGACAGTAAACAATTTTTTTTCGGCATTTATTATTAAAATTTCGGCATTATTCGGCATTTATTACGAAAATTTCGGCATTCTTCCGCATTTATCCCAAAACTCATTTTTATCTATAAGAACTGCGTAATGGTAATTAAATAAAAAAAACAAAACAGCATTACAATGTATACAATGTATGCGATTATTTTAATAACAACACTATGTGCATTAATAAAATATACGTTATGTAACAATAAAATTACAAGCTTAGAAAATATATTAAGTAGGTATTTATATAGGTAGATGTAGAGGGAATTATTTAAAGTCGAATTATAAGATACAATAATGTGTCTTTCTAAATTATTTTCTGCGAACGAATGGCGTTTACGTGATAAAATATTCTTAAGATAAGAGAAACTTCTTTCTACATCTACAGACACAATGGGAGCATAAGCATATGCACTGATGTCTCCAGTAGTGAACTGCAGCAATCCTCCTCACCCTGTACTAAAAAATTACAAATATTTTGTAGTTGCTGGTATCCAGTGTTTTTTAATAACACAGAATTCATTTTTTCCTGTAACACTTTTCCCCTTTGTCCAGGAATACAGTTAATCTTTTCTAACTGTATCTGTTCATACAGTGACATTCCTCTCTTCTTCAACTTAGTAATGTCTGCCTCCAAACACGAAGTATAGGATTTAACAAATGCTAAATCAGCAGTTAAGTTCTTTGTTTCTTTAAGAAGGCTTTTCATCTGAAATCATAATTAACGGAATGCCCAAAAGCCTAATTCGGAAAAGAAGGTAAAATAAGAAAACGTGGTTAGAAACATCGATAGAATGTTGATTGTGATTACTCCCCATCGATAACCGAGTCCTAAAAAACGCAGCATCAGACACGGCGACAAAATATTTTACATGAAGTAATAAAAAATATGAATTATCGTTTCCTCATTTTTTTTTAATTTTTTTTTTTAGATTTTTAATTATTTTCCAAAAAAAAGTTCAAAAAATTTACAAACTTAGAAAAATGCTTATTTTCGGATTATTCGGCATTTATTCCATTTTCGGCATTATTCGGCAAAATAAAATTCGGTTTGCAGGGTCTTGAATTCGTGTTCGTTTGTAATCAGATTTGATTTATCGTGTAGCAAGATCATTCGGCAAATGTCGAGAAATCCGGGCTCTAGTTATCACCATTCAATATAAGGTGAACATGTAAAGTAAACGTGTTGATGTCGATCAACGTACCGAGAGCAGTCTAAAACAATTTATCATCAGCAACAACAACAACAAAAAAAAGATAATATAATGCACGCTGTTATCGTTTCTAGTTACCGTCGACCGAGGAATCTGCGGCTCACGGTAAAAAACCACTTATCTTGTGAAATACTATTCACGAGATTTATCCGTTCTTAGCCGTTCTGGTACCCGTCTACTTCCCCAAATTCCGGGAACATCGACAATTGTTACCTGTCTATGGCAATCTTATATATATGTATATTATACTTCGTAAACATTTATCTTTTGTTCGAGTGCGTACGAACCTCTTCATGAATATACACACATATCAGTTTCCCCTTCTTTGTATCATGTATACTCATAAAGTTATATTAACCTATATTAATTATCTTAATATAACGGCGTTTGCTCTATTTAACTACGTGCCAATGAAATCTTAACACAACAGAGGGTACACCCCTCTGTTGGCATCTGATAATATATAGCCTAAATCCGCACTGTTCTAGTAAATATGAGTTCAATATAGGTTTCAACTTATGTATAAGTTTACTAAATATTTTGTTAGCTGTAGATAGGAGCGTAATATTTTAATAAACAAGTTGTACAGACATTTGAACATCATTTCTCCTCCTATTTTATATATATCTGCTGGAATACCGTCAATGCCAGGAGATTTATTGTTCTTTGAGTTTTCGACGGCATTTGATAATTCTTCCAAACTCGGAGGTGTTCTATCCTATCCTCCATTTTCGTTATAGAGTCCAGCACGTTGTTATTAAAAATTGATTCATTGTTGAGAAGTTTTTTGAAATATTCTTGCAATCTTTTTTTAACATCATCTCTATTACGTAGCAGGTTTCCAGATCTATCCTTGATTGCAGTTTTCTCTCTATATTTAGGACCGTAGATAGTTTTTATAGCGTTGAAGAAGCCTCGGGAATCATTTGTCTGATAGTAGTTGGATTTCCGCTAGGTTTTTTTCCACCTCGTATTTTGAAATTGTCTGGTTTCCTTTTGTGCCAGTGCCTTATACGTTTTAAACACAATATGTTTCTTTTTATTTGTTTGTCCGAATGCGATATCACGAACGCCAGCCTCTTAGTTTCCAAACACTTCTTTATTTCAGACGACGCGTTCTCGAACCAGTCTTGCTGTTTCTTTTTTTTGGACAGTATTCTTCTACCGAGGTGATATTATTCTCGTGTATATCCTTAAGTTACAGAGTAATTTCCGACCAAAACATTTCCACAATTTGTTTATTTTTTAGTGCATTTTTCGCATCTTGGATGTTCCTTCTATTTACATAGTACTGATGGTGGTTTCATCGGAATCTGAACCGAAAACGCGAACGTACCATCATATTTTATGTATCGCCGTCAGCTCCCCTATTACTCGCGTTATTAAACATTCAGGTTTCATTCTTTGTCGGGTAATTATGTATGAGGTAACTTGGACCTTGGGTGTATCAACGAGTCTCAGTTTAAAATTTGTGTTTGTTATACATAAGGCGATTGTTGAGCAGAATTGTAATAACCTTTCTCCATTACTGTTCACCTTTCCGATCCCGTGCAGGCCAATAACACCTTTCCTTTATCTTGAGTCCTGACCAATCCTTGCATTGAAGTCACCTAGCACTATGATATTTTCGTATATACGCGCGGTGTCCACAACTTTTACATTTGTTTGTAGAATATGTCCTTTTCTTCTCCTGTACTATCCAATGTAGGTGCGTAATTAGGTCTTGAGTATTCGGGAGTCGAACTTTCATCGTGATAATGCGTTCGTTAACGCCTGTAGGTACTTCAGTTATGTAAAGTATTAATGTATTATTAATCGCTATACCAACTCCACGCTCTTTCTTTTTCCCGATCGCTGTACCTTTCAGTATAAGATGTACCCAGCCGTATTTTCAACAAGTTTCCCTTCAGCAGGTAATCTTGTCTCATTTACAGCTGCTATGTCTATTTCGTATCTTCCTAATTCGTGCAGTATAATCGCTGTTCTTCTAGTTGGTAACTCCTTGTTATTTAAAGTGTCCTCACATTCCACGTTGCGAATACCCATGTTTTGCATTTCTTCTTGTCTTTACTACTTTTTAACCGCAAATGTGTTCCATCCTGGATAGTGTTGTTCCAAACTGGTATACAGGAGCTGAAGCCCATTCTTTTTTTTTTTTTAAGTTAAAGGGGGAAAATCTTCCAAAAACACTGATATAAAAGAAATTTAGTTGTTTTTTTTTAAGCGCATACAAGCATGCACTGCAAGAGATCCAAAACATCGTGTAGGATTTTTACCCACTAAAAACTCCCTCCCTCTATAAAACATTCAAAAAAAGGAGTTTAAATAATAAGATGGTCTCAGGGAGAATGGAGAGACCTCCACACTTAAAATTAGCTTATTGCGATAGAAGAAGGGATGAGTATACATAGTCCCTTCTTCCATCAAATTGAGGGTAACGAATTTATGCATTAACTATATATATATATATATATATATATATATATATATATATATATATATATATATATATATATATATATATATATATATATATATATATATATATATATACATGTATAAAAAAAAGCAAAAATAAAATCTTATAACAAAAAGACTTTACAATGTAACTTGAAGTTTAAAAACTATTATTCGTAATTAAAAAAAGTAAAAACTAATAATATGGATATTATCTTGAATCCAAAGAACAAACAAATGGCGCATATAACAAGAAGACTTTACAATGTACTTTAAAACTTAAAACGTATTACTCATACCGAAATAAAATAACAAAAATTAATAATACGGATATTATCTTATATATTTTTAAAAAAACCTACATAATACAAACATTAAAGAAAAAAGAAGAAAAAAAATCATAATGAGAGAGCAAAAATGATGATCATAACAAATTGCTGTGATAAATTTGTAAAATAGTTAAATTTAAATATTAAAATAGTCAGTTATAAAATATAATTAGATATTGAAACATAGGGCAATTGACCACACTACATATAAAAAAAAAAACAAATTGCAAAACACTGTAATGGTATTGGGATCACGGTTGATTTAAGCGTTAATTGTAATAACGATCTTAGGATTCCTTATGTCGGTGACATACATGTACAGCAGTATAAAAAATGATTCGACAAGTTCGAGGGTAGCAGTAATCCAATCATCCGCAGAATGCACACATCGTGTCTTCCAGATAATCCGCCAAGACGTTTGAGAAGAAAGTGGTGTCGCGATGCTATTCCTATCACCTAATTGATTTCAGTATCCCTTCTCCTTCCAGATGATAGCGTATGTCTTTTTCTCCTATTATTGTACCTGTTTATTCCTATTATCATTATTCTCATTCCCATATTGTACATTCCTTCTTCCTCATCGCAGTCTTGTGCCTTAATGGAGGCACTTGATTAAACCCCTCTCTTAACCGTGATCTACGTTGTTAGTAGCACTAAGTGCTGGTACGATGTTAAAAAAAAAAAATATATATATATATAAAATACAGATTTTTACACAAAAATAAAAATATATATATATAGATTAATAGAGTTAATTAACAAATTTTTTTTTTTATTCAATCTTATGACTGTTTTGTGTTATTTTTCGGATTAATTCAATATTTATAAACAAAGTATTTATGGTTCGATTATATTTACGTCACATTGTAGTCTGTTATCTTTGTACATTATAAAATACCTTCTAGTATGTATTTATTGAATCAGTAATTCTATAGGGTCTTAAGTAGCCCTCATAACCTATTAGACATGGTCACTAAGTACTATGATTTTGAACAAATAAGAGTGATAGTTTAATTCTTTTTGTGGAGGCCCTGGGCCAGTACCTAAAGTACCCTTATGTAAATCTGTCCCTGATGAGGATACACTTATATCTTTCTCATTGTGCAGTATTTTGAATAAGTTATATGGGTATAAATATAATATTGATTAAACTACAATAAATGTGCCGAAAATAATAGACACGTCCATTCATGAAAAAATCTTACAATATAATTTAAAAAATAATAAATATATGACATGCGACATTGGTGATGGAACAAATATGGAATAAAGAAACATATAACGAGAGTGTGAATTTTAGAATTATTTGATTGCAATTAGTAATATTTGACCTTAGAGCGAACAAAAAGAAGGTCAAGGTTGAACAAATTGTTTCACTTTTACAAATTTCGGTTACATGAATCACAATTTAATTTTTATAGATAGTATATGTGTATCTGTATTTATACAAAAACTTACAAAGCATTAAGGTTATATCTGAACATACTGAAATAGTATCTACATTGATATTTATTAAGATAAACATGATTAAGGTATCTTCAACTATATCGAAAAACGTAAAAATCGAGATTAACTTTCTAGCAATTACATAGGATAAATAAATGAAGACTTGACAGCTAAATTATAAATAACAAAAGAGAGCCAGCAATATCATTAACTTATATATGAAAAAATGAAGTTATAACACAAGTATATTTTTTTCAAACTGGAAACTTACCAAATATTCTTTTCTTACATATTCCGCTTTTTCATGAATTTAAGTGGAACGTTTGCAATATCAAAAAAAAAATTGATCGTAATTATATACATCGGTGGAATAAATGAAAGTACTAAATCACAAATTAATAGTCTGTTAAATCAAATACGCACGAAACTAAAATATCTACCTAAGATAACAAAATTTCTAACGTCAAGTATAAACTTATGGAACACTGGTTAGAACGTATCAATACGTCGAATGAAAGTGAAAGATGTTAGGTGCTTTAAGAATATGTTAGTGCCTTATATAACTACCAATAGTGATGATAGAATTCAGAAATAAGTTAAAAACTAGTTTTAACCCTTTTTCAATGTGCTAGGAAAATCTATTATGGATGATGAACATCTCAAAATAAAAAAAGGAGAATATAAATGAAATTTTTTATACTAGAGAAAGGACCACTATTGTGATGAATAAAGGAAATGAAAGTGGCTATCCCATACATTTACTTGCGACACGCACACCATGCACAAAATTAACATCTGTAACTTAATTTTTTTTTTAAGTGAAAGTATATCCAACCTATTTTCAGATACAAGACGAGTTTGTCAATATTTCTCCCGATTTTTTATATAAATCCGTCGAAAAGAATCATTATTTTTTATATCTATCAAGTAAATATAAATCCCTATATATATATATATATCTTCTAACAATTTCAACATGTGGGATATAATGAGATATACGATCGTATTATATTCATTTAAAGAAATCAGTGTTTAAGCAGAAAAACGATTTAATTATTACCATTATTTGGTGCATAAATATATATAATTTTTTATACATAATAATATATATTTTATAATTTTTCAATTAAAATGCGTAATCGCATTTTACGATTCCTCGCACCTCTGAAATGTATGTCTCAGAAAGTATACAAGCACCATTAGCAATACATAATTTTGATGTAATAGCAAACAAAGGATTTAATTAATTTATTTATTCAGGTAGAAGTTCGTTTAAATAGAGTTTAGGTTTAAGTCGGCACACGCTATCATAACAGTTATAAACGAGCATGCCAAATGTATCATATAGCAATGATAATAATTTAGGTTAAACGCCCTTATAATTTCAAGGAGGGTCGAAATTAAAAATTGCACATGCATAAAACAAACCTGTAAGTTTGCGTTCGGTCCAGTGAGCAGAAAAACGCCAAAAATTGCCAATAAGGGAATATCTGCCACACAAAATTCGCCGCGTGATTGAAAAAAAATGGTCGGTGAGCTCTGCAATATAGGGTTCTAACAATAAGAGAAAATAATGAAACTCGGACGCACGATCCGAACTTTCCTAAAGTAACCACAAAGAAAAGGTAAAAGAAAATATGTTCATTAAGAAAAGAATATTCGGTTCGTTTTTGTGAGATCAACAGGAATAATGTAGGAACCAACGTATAAAAAAGCGACATTAAATATTCTGATGATGCTGTAAAAAAATTAGAAGTCATCAGACCTATTGAAGCAATGACATGGAATGCCAGATAAATTAAAGCACAGGGCAAACCAGGTTATTTAATTTGTAATTCTTGACCAGTTAACGTAAAAGAAGATTTTTTTATTAGCGAAAGCATAAAATTACATCGATTGAATAAATTAATTTTTTTTCATATTACGTCTAAAATTAGTTTGATTTCGTTGCATATATATATAAATATATATATATATATATATATATATATATATATATATATCGTTAAATATATATTTGTACATTATAAGATGTGAAATATAATTAATTTACATTTTATCCGTTTAAAACTGCATTTGTTATGATAACTACATCTTTAAGCACACAGCGTATAATCAAAAATCTGAGAAAAATTAACTCAGTGGCGTATAATTAGAAATAACGGAATTCTATCGCTACTGCTATTCGAAATTAAATTCATTTTTTTCACATATTATCGTTAAAATTCGATTGCTTTCATGGCACATACATATATTTCACGTTAAATATGGCTGTTAAATAATTCAAATAATTCATTTACACTTCACCCATTTAAAGCTGCATTCGTTTATATAACGTATTGTATAGTCGTTCCAAATAAAAAAAAGTCTGTTCGGTAAAACTTGTCAAACGAGTTCACATCGTGAAATCGAAAATCTTCAGTTGTATGTATCTTATTAAAATATAGAACATCGCGTTAATAAAGAATTTATAAAATCAAAATCGGCTAGACCGCTAGTACATTATTTTGGGTAACACTGATGTTTCGTCATCCTCATTTTTCCTATACGTATTTCGCATATGTGTAAAATGGTTTCTATACCCTACAAGTATTTCTTTTTCGCCCTCACGTATACTTAAAAACCAAATGGTCGCTGTAGCAGTTCGCAGGCAATGAATTTCGAACCTCAGCCGAAATCGATCGCGAAATAGTTTACGACGGTTACCCTTAACCCTCCATGGCACGTGCCTTCGATTGTAACACAACCACACGCACACGGAACGTCGCTCCGCATTTCTTTTTTTACTGTTTTCTTGTACTTTTTGAGGCATTAAATACGTAATATTATATTTCTTTTTGTTTTAATATCTCTGTGTTTAAATTACGCATTTTTTGACAATTTATTTTGTAAAGTAAAACTAAATTTAAGTATAAAATATCTCTGTATTCTTTAATTATAATGCAGTCATACATAATGTGTAAATAGTAAGTGCTTATTGCCAAATAAGTAATAATAATAGAATATTTGTTAATAAATACTTATTATTTTAATTTTGTATATGTATATAAGTTTTTAGGAGAAACATAAAATACATAAAACTGGTTCAAAATATATATCTAACACATTGTTTTGTATTGTAAAAAATAAGTGATCGACTCATAATAATTGCAGATATGATTTAATCTTCTTCATCTTCCATAAGTGTGACTTTCTGGTCGCATTCGATGCATAAATACAATGTAATGTGTTCCATGCATAAAAATTTTAAACAACATTTACACCTGAATCGTGTTGGTCTATTTTTTTTATAACCACAAAATGAGTATCTACCACGGGATTCTTCTTTTGGTTTGGATGAATTTTGTGGTATCCCTAAGATTTCATTAATTCGCAGCTTTTTTGTAGTTGGTAAACATATCTGCATGACTTTTCTCCGCAAGTAATCATTTAAAAGTTCTTTTGATGTGTGATGTGTTATCCTTGTAAATAACATATGAGTTGATTCCGGAAATATTCAGAAAGGAAAAAAAAATTCTTAGTGTCCATCTTCGTGTTATTCTTGCTACTGAATACGCACACTTAATTTCATCTGCTATATCCACACCCGATTTAGTGTCATTATAAAAAGTAATTAACTTTGGTTTATGCCCTGCAGAAATACTTTCATCCTCAATTTCGTCATCTTCGATGTGAAATGTTGAAAGTGCCAATACAACTTTATTTTGTTTTGGCTTATAGGATACAAGAGTACAGTTATTTCTGAACGCAAATATTCTAGACTCTACAGGACGATTTTTACTTCTTTCATAAACGGTGGTATCTCTCTCTTGTTTTTCTTGATAGTCCCTACTGTTGTTAGCTTATCATTTTCAAATATATCTAGCGCCAATGGAAGTGACATGAACCAATTGTCAAATGTTATATTCCGGCCACTTCCCGATATCGGTCGGACAAGTCGTTTTACAATTTGATGGGGACTGTTGTCACATGTGTGGGGACCTTCAGGCTGTTTCCCACAATATACTTCCACATTGTTCGTATAAAACATTTTTGCATCAGTTAAGGCAAAAATTTTAATCCCATATTTAGCCGGTTTCGATGGGATATACTGCCGGAACCCACACTGTCCTCTAAAAGCGTCAAGCATTTCATCAATCGTTACTCTTTCAGACAAACTGTAATGTTTTTTGCAGTTGGTGTTGAATGTATCAATAAGATACCTAACTGCTGCTAATTTATCCATTGATTTTCGTTCATTTCTGAAATAAAAATCATAGAATCGTAAATATTTTAATAAAAATTTAAAACGATTTATACCCATAGTGAGGGTGAAATATTCTATGCCTGTTCCATCATTTTTCCATAGATCCAAAAGGCTAGTGTGTGAAACTTTCATTACTCCTCCGAGAAAAAGAAGACCTAAACATGCCTTTAGTTCAATAAGGTCGGTATCTGCAGCATCTCTAGATCGAGAATAATTTCCACGAATGGATGCTATATAAATATTCGTAAATTTTACAAATTCTTGTAATACATTATCTGGAAAAAAAAGTTGAAAAGCTTTTATTGCAGTATCAGCACTTTGAGCTGAAGAAAGAACACCAGGGAGGCTGCGAAGCAAATCACAAAGACGTTTTCTTATCCTTCTGTTTTTATTGGGTCTAGGACGCCATTCCGTTGTTCCATCTTGCCCAACAAAAGAAGGTTCACTATCAACATCTTCATCATCATGCCATTCCTCACTATTTGAATCGTGTTCACTTTCATTAATGATATCTTCAATGCTGTCATCAGAATCTCCTAATTCGTCTTCCTCTTCCTCTAGTTGACGACGTATTTCATAATCAGTTAGCCTAGACATTTTCTGTAAATAAAATTATATAAAAACGAATGTATAAAACATACATTCTCATTTCTGCACATAAAACTAACTATTAAAAATGACTAAATAGAGTAATCACAATTATTATGATGAAATATTATCTGGTATGAAATTATAAATCGTCAACGCACACGCACGGAATCTTACTCCGGAATATGGAAACTAAGATGAACGCACACGGAGTCTTACTCCTGAATATAAACAAACGTCGATAAAATACTACCAAAACACAATACTGAACCACGAATTGCACTAAATCGTAGATAAAGGTTAATCAGGAAGCTACAAAGCGACTCAGTTCCCAAACGTGTTTAGCTATTCAGTGGTTTCAAAAATGCGAAAACACGGACTCACACTCCAGTACGCGTGTCATGGAGAGTTAAACAGTTGGGGGCTTATCACAAGACATCACAACATAATTTCCGGATTATTTTTATTTCCCTTTTATTTTTCGAACGTAAAAACTATGATTATCTATTTCGAATGAATACGTTTTTCCTAATCTTGACGTCATCGATCTTCCCTCGTCGATTTGAAAGTTGGAGAAGTTAAAGTCTGCTAGTTCTACGAACGGCTATAGTAACATCATACATGTGGTAGTAAACCAGTTTTTACTTGTTTTCCATGTGTTCATGTATGAATGTGAGTAATAGAAGGTAGATCAGTTAAGTAACAATTCACGGATTCTTTTATTCTTACGAATTTTCATTCTATCTACATACAGAGAGATATACGACATACACACAGCCATACACACACACACACACATATATATATATATATATATAACATTAGTAAAATGGACAAGTCTATGTTAAAAAAATATATAATGCGCATACAAATAATAATTTAGATTAAATTTTCTGTTATTTGTAAATAAACATTAAAAGACATATTTCATTAGTAAATATTTTCTTTAGTACAATACTGTATAATTTAATTATTTTATTTTATAATTGGATATTTTTGTGAAATACTCGGATAATTAATAGTATTTTATTCAATAATAAACATGTTCATGCGAGTAGTCAGTTAATATATTCTCTAAATCGATATATGTGAAACACAATGTTAATGGTTATCCAAATAACGATTTAACTTTTTATTTGCAACAATATCAGCCATTCGAATTTGAGCTACTCGAAAATACACGCTAATATGTAACATCTATATAAATTTTAAAATACATTACAGATATTATTTCAGTTATATTAATTTAAACCCGTATGCTTATTATATGTTTATTACTGTTTGTCTCATAATTAGTTGAATATTGAAATTAATATATACATATGTTTCACTTGTCAGCTTACTGCAACAAACAATTTAAGAAATATAAGTAAACAATTTTATTAAATGTAAAGTTTGTTTATACTTAATAAAATGAAGAAGTTATACCAGGCATGTCCAACTGTTTTTGCTCCTGAGCCGGATTTAAACAAAATGTTTTCATGGGCCGGAAAAAACATTAAAATTATAAAATGACAAGTGAAACATAAGTAAATATTAAGGTCTGTAACGTTCGAAAATGATCGATTTTATACGATTATTCCTAGTCGCTTTCGTAGTTTCAAATTTAACTTTGATATCGTTTAAGATATATGAACCATTAAACTATACACCGACACATTAGTCTGAACGGTTAGATCTTTATTATTGAATACTCTCTTGGATAGTTTTCGATACGCGTCATTTGCCTTTTTTCAATCGAGATGAGATCTCATCATCGAGAGTTGCATCCTTCTTTACAGCGTTATCTAAGTAGTTAAATTAATTTACTGTCTGAATGTTAATCCCATTTAGTTGGATATTCATTTCATCGTTGTTAAGATGCATAATTTCTGTTTTATTTAAATTTATGGCAAGACCAAAATCTTTATATACGGTTTCTAGACATTTCAGGACATCTTGCAGGTCATTTGCATTTTTACCAACTAATACGCAATCATCTGCATGCTGCAAGCTTGTCACCGCGAATGACTGAGTTTTTTTCGCTCTATATTTTGTCAGATTATATAACCCTCCGTCGTATCGGTACTTTATTTGTATACAAATCCGTTTCACACGCTGATTGAAAATCTGATGCACCATACTCATGTAGAAATTGAACAATGTAGGTGCAAGTACACATCCTTGTTTTACTCCAGTGCTCTTATCAATTAACTGCGTCAATCCCGCGTCACATATTATAGCTCCCTTTGTTTGGTCATGTAGTTGCTTCATTAAAAACGTAGAATCTTCTGTGGACATCCAGCAGCTTTAAGGCACATTCATAAGCCTTCTTTATTAATAGAGTCGACAGCTTTTTTTTACCTCGACAAAAGCCAAACAGAAGTTAGATGACTGTTCTATGCATTTTTCAACTAACTGACGCATCGTAAAAATCATATCTATCACGCTATATATGCATGGGTATATGCATATACGATCGCTTTATTGCCGTATAAATTGATTGATAGATAGATAAAAGTGTATTTACAAAATTAATATATGTTACAAAAAAAATAACGAAAATAATAATATAACGCATACACAGTTCTTACTATACGTATATACTAGTTTTAAAAAAAAATTATGCCCAGTTGCTCATTTAACTAAAATAAAAATACACGAAATAACAAAACCTGCATACGCCGTATAAATTGGAGTTACTTTTTTATTAGAGTATATTAATGGCAATTTATGTTTTCTTTCTTTACTTTTTTTATAATTGATTTTACATGAAAATATTTTTAACATGAATATTTTTCTTTTGGGCGTGTATATATTTCTTTCAACTTTTTTATTTGGTTTCTACTTCTACTTATATTATAAAAATGTGAATAATTTTTATTTTTGCTTGTATCAGATATTTGAATTATGACCCTAATAACTCCGTGATAGGTAGAAACGTATTAAATAAAATTGCGATCTTATATATGTAAATGAATGATTCTTGTATTTATATATATATATATATATATATATTTCGTATATAAATATATTTTTCAGACATCTTGGAAATGGCCCTAATGAATTTTGGATGAATTTTGTACATACATATAATGTATTGATTAATTTAAAATAACCCGTATGGAAATAACGAACTTTGAAAATCTTGGTCCTGAATCCAAACATCCCCTAAAATTTTAGAAATCTCTGTTCTTTTATAATCTTTTTCTTGATACATATGTAAATTTACATTGAAAGTTCCAGCCCAATTGTATTTACCTTACCGGGCGAATGCTGCAAACTTGTAAATTTGCTCTTTATTGCAAATGTGTTGGTAAATATAATTAATATACTATATACCGTTTCGATTTAAGGTACCGGGATGGTACAAAAATATTTTCTAATCTACTAAAAAATTATTTCGAGGAAAAAGCCCGATCGAAAAATTCACAAATTCATTTCCAAATATGTAATTGTTTCTAATAAGCATGATTTCTATCCAGTGTACAAAATTTGAATAAAATAAATATAAGTTGGCACAGTACATTTACCTTTGTAATAATTAACAGACGAATAACAATAACGGTTATTTTTCCTGTGCGCTGTGTACGTCTTTACCTCTATTTTGAAAGGGCGAACTTATGCAGTGTTTAAAAAGTGTGTACACGAAGCTGAGATGATAACAATAAAGTCGCGACGAATTTCCAAAAATTCACAATTTAAAAATAATTTTTGCGTAGCTACACTTTCATTGATGTTTCTTCACTATGAATGTTTGTCATTAGCATTTGACCATTCATTTTCAAACAACGTAGTAGAAAAAATCAAAAAATATTTCATTTATTATATTTTTAAATAACATTAGTCCGATAATTTTCGAGGATCAATATAAATTATTCGTCTATCAAATATATTATAAGAATAAAAAATTGAAAGGTTATTTATATTGTGTTTCCTTAATAATAAACCGATATTTTGCCCTTCCTTTTTTTAACAATGATTTAGTTAAATTTTCATTCATTTATCTCTTGTATATTTTAATCTTAACACTATTCAAAACTGATACTTTTTCACTTATTCCGATATTTGAAAACGATACCTAACGTTATATAAAAACAGACCACGTGTATATATGAAAAACAATTAATTGTAATTCATGCGACTGAAATATTACTAATTACAGTTTAAAATATAAAAATAGAAGTTTGAATGTGTATAATATAAGAATGTTTTCTTCAGATAAGAAAAATAATTTCGAGACAACACAACATCATGTGAAAGATGAAGTTATAATCTGTAAAACCACAAGCGCTCTCTTTCTTATTAAAGTAAATGCCCTTTGAAATATGCAATTTTATGTTATTATAAGTATTGTAAATTCCAAATTTATCACTTACCAACTCTTCTATGCTACAATGTAATACAATCTCTTTAAA
The DNA here is from genome assembly GCA_032883995.1 of Coronaproctus castanopsis. NCBI lineage: Eukaryota > Metazoa > Arthropoda > Insecta > Hemiptera > Monophlebidae > Coronaproctus > Coronaproctus castanopsis. Next base: position 73,633,496 of record CM065052.1, on the reverse strand, counting down.
ATAACACTCTTGTAATACATAATAAACACAATAAACCGTATCCTAAATGTTATATATAATACAGTTTTCAGTTCCAGCTGTACCAAATCTTTTTAAGTATATTTAATGACCAGCGATAAATGGTATATTATAAAAGTAACGTGTACTGTTTATTCTTTTCGTTTAAATTTGGAAAGTATTTATATGTTAATCCCTTAGGCCGAGGTTACATTGGATCCGAATGGCGATTTTTTACGATTGTTTAAAAATTTACTCGAAATTTCGCCACTTTTTCACATTTCCAAATTGGTAGCTTAACGAAAATCGGTCCGATTTCGAAAAACTCTATCTCGTTCGAAAGCTCTTTACTTGCGCTCGGAAAAAGTTTAAATCGCTCATAGCGAAATGTTGATTATTTATCGAGTTATTCAGCTTGGAAGTTGACCATATTTTACAGAAAGAACTTTAAATTTCCGAGTATAGTGAATTTTCAACAGGGATAACCGGGGAACGGTTAAAGTTTTCGATTTAATTTCTAGATCGAGAGAAAGCCCCGAGTACGTAGATCGAAAAGTATAATAACTATACCGGTCGTAAAATCATTTTAACCTACGTACACAGCCGTCCGAACACGAACATAGGCGATTTTCCGTAAGATAAGAATAGACGAAATTTCGTACAACTTTTCAATTTTGGATTTACGATTAAAAATCGAATTTTCAACCGATTTAAAAAATGTTTATTTCGTTTTAAAGCTAATACGTATACGAAAACATAACGTAATAACTACTTTACCGGTATCTCGACTATTCGATACCGTAATAAGCGCACAAGCTCGTAACGCGCCTCTTAATATTCTTAAGGCGGAGCTTTCGAGAGCTTATAAAAGCTCGAATTTTGATTTTACGATTTTCTTTGAAATAACTCGAAACGTCGAGAAATATGTTTGAAAAAAAGGAGCGAAATTTCGTTTGGATCGGATAAACCTTTCTAGAGTTATAAACGATAATAGCCACCTACTTATGAACGTTAAAAAATTTCACTACCCAAAAGGGTCCCGCGTACCCGAGGTTGTTCGGAAAGTTGAGAGCGCCGTATGACTTTCAACTAAAAGAGGTAAAAGTTGAAGTATATAATTGCGACCAAAAAACTTCGGACAGAATTTCGAGTTAGGTCTTTGTTTTTTTTTTTACATCCGTTTTACCGAAAAATGCACTTTTTTCGCGCGTCATTTTCGAAACTTTGAGCCCGGAGAAATGCTCAACTTGGACATTTACGCATTTTTACCGTAGAATATAGGTTATAGGAAATTTAATTATCTATCTACCGATATCAAACTCAACCGGTCATCCTAAATTCATCTAGGTAAGGGGCTGCCTCGATTAAACACGTAGCCTGAAAAACGCGATTTTGACCCAATTTTCGCGATGTTTTTTAGCCTTAACGGTGGATCGTACGAATTTTTAAGTTATTACAAAATTGTAGGACCGTCCGTTCCGAATAGGAAAATAAGGTTTTCGAGTAGATCCGATTATTATTCAATTTTATAGAGACGGTTAAGTAAAAAAATGTGCCATTTTAGGCCTTTTTTTTTGAAGCCCCGTAGCACCCCCAATTTTCGAGATAGCCAAGAACGGACTTCACGACGTGAAATCGCGTATCCAATGACGATTTCGCGACACAACTTTTCTCACGAATTCTGATCCAACGTAACCGCGGCCTTATTCTGAACGTAGACATTGTGATATTGTTTAATCACTTTAATAATCATAATTTAGTTTTTAACATACTATAATAAATATTAATACTACATGTTTATGTTCGGTATTATCATAGATTTATAAAGCATACTTCATTTTTTAAATTATATCTGTTATTATTATTATTATTGTATATTATATAAAATATGCACATGATTTTGTTTATTTCATGTGTTAGGGAAATAATTATAAAATTTATTAACATTATATTTGTATATATTATTTTAACGCTTTTGGTAAAACGAGTTATTTAACTTAGAAAAAAATAGTAACTGGATTATTCACATAGTAGATTGTAATTTATACAATACGACAAAGGTATATATGTATATTAACATTTAAAATAATGTATTTTCTGACAAGGGAAATGAAATTATAAATTACAAAGCGTTAATTATGATCAATCTGCTGTATAGGAGATAAACAGCCTAAAAAAGCATAATTCATTTTCATTTTTAAATAATTAAAACATCAGTTAAAAAAACTATATTGTAGCCAATTTTTTTTTTTTTGCATACAATCTATCCTAGGTGGATAATAAGTAACACTGTTATCAGATGAATTGAATATTAATAGAACGCTGTCCAACAACAGCCATTCTTTATTTGATGAGCATTAGTTAAGATCGCCTACATAGTTCTACTTGCGTAAGTCTTTTCAGACGCTGAAAATGAGCGCTGTTATCCTTGAGATCGGCTGCCAGTGGATTTACATGGTGCTGTAATCGCTGGATATATCTCTCACTGTGGATTTTGAGAGTTTCCATTACAGTCGGTATGTGAAGGTCCTTATGAAGATCGTCACTACGAACATACCATGGAGCACCCACAATGCTGCGTAAGATCTTTGCCTAAAACGCTGAAGTATTTTTATTCGCGAATCGCTGGCTGTTGCCCAGATTTCTATTCCGTAGGTCCATATTGGTTTTAGAATGACTTTATACAGTAGAAGTTTATTTTCTACAGACAGTGATGAATATTTATTCATCAACCAGCTCATACTTCTCAGTTTCAGATCCAGTTGTTTCCGTTTAGCCAGAATATGATCTTTCCAAGTCAAACGTTGATCTAAATGCAGTCCTAAATATTTTACTTTATTTACTGTTGGAATCGTTCTTCCATTTGACTGAATCATCACATTTGCAAATTTTTTATTTAATGTAAAAAGGAGGTGATTAGATTTCACACAATACACGATGAATTAAATGCTGAAAGTGATTAAAGTATACCTACATGGAAAAGTGTGGACATTTATAGCATAAATCAAAATGTAACTTTCATTGTGTTTCTATTATATTTCCAAATATCATTAACCTCCAGCGATCGATATAAATGAATCATTTACTCAATGTATTCAAAAAATAAAACTAATTCAGATAATAATTAAATGTTTACTTATATTACCATTTACATGATGAAATAATCAAATTAACTATTACAGCACTTTCAACATATCAATAAAACAAAATTGTGCAAAGTAAGTCAACTTAATAAAAAATAGATTAGATGTCATAATTGACAATCTATAATAATAATCGTATTAAATATTTTTTTTTATTAAATCTCAAAAATGTTTAACGAAATGAAATACATGAAATTAGATTAACTAAATCATTAATACATTCATTAAGCCATATAATTAAATAAAAAAAAATTATAACAAGTTTCGGTTACTTACATAGTTAATAATAAAATTTATTATATTATTCTTTTAATATTCATTAATTTCAATCGTTAAGATAATTATATATATCCGAATGCCTACTGAGTCAATTTGAACCTTCTGCATTTGCTTTCGAGGAAAGGATTCTGAATTCCAGCAGATAGGACGAAACGGCGAATAAAATGTTCTAACGAACAAAAGAACAAAATATGTGTGAAACGATCTGACTTCGTGGAAAATTCCCTAATTTATATTCAATCATTCTAATAGTATTTGTTTCACAGGATTTTGAATATACAAATATATATATATATATATATATATATATATATATATATATATATATCTCCAAAGAGAGAGAAAGGTAGAACGATGTACATATATAAAATGGTTGTTCGGTGGGTGGTGTATATATATATATATATATATATATACATACATACATCCAAAGTGAGAAAAAATAGAAGGATTACATGCATAAAAGCGCTGTTCTGTGGGTGGTATGAAGGCGACGAAATTACAGTTAAACTTATGTTTATTACGTAAAGAAGAGAAATAAAAAACTTAAACTTCTTATTATGCATAAAACAGACATATTTACATCTTGAATAAAATAGTGAATTAACTAAAATATAATCTTATGGGAAAAACATTTTAAAAACTTCCATGATTTATATTTAATTGTATTGTCAATTTTATATGTGTTAGTTTATTGAATTCGTACGTTATGTTGTAATCGAAGTTACTGGCTTTCGTCAATACGAGCTGATTGATGTCATTAAAAAAAAAAATTAAAAATCGAAGTAGTTTTCTTTAGTTGAGCGATTAGTAATAAAATTATCCGACTTTATAAATATGTATTATATTTATGATAACTGATAGATATATATTATAAAAATTTCCGTTTAAACTTATTTTAAAATAATAATAACAATACAAAATCTAGTTGGAAGTTTTTCTTTAAAACTTTAATTTAGTCTGTCTAATAATCGGACATTAAACAAATATTAAATTGAATGTATTTATTATTATAAATTATAAAATAAATATTATAATAATAAATTAGATACAAAAATTTCGGAATAACCGCGTAGAAAAAAGAAAAACGCTATTTATTAATAAAAGTAAAACGATATATTAATAAACCCGAGTTTACGTTTCAAGCAACATGCCGTGCTCATCATCAGAACTTTTAATAATAAATCGTGTTTGTTTTTTTTTTGTACGCGGTTATTCCGAAATTGTTGTATCTAATTATGAATATCGACTGCGAAGATAGTTTTAAAAAATAATGAAGAACAGTTAATTTCTCACGTTATACTATATACAACATTCGGTTTGGATACCTTAAGCATTTCTTTAAATATTACCATACGCATTCATTCAACGACATCGCAACAGAGGTCGTATTTATATTTTATTTATTTTAATATATTTATATTTTGTAATTTCATGTGTGTTTTATATGTCGCTGTGTTCATTATATGCTTTTAAATGTATTTTTTTATATGTCTAATAAAGAGTAGTCAACAAAATTTAATGATTTAATTTTAATATAAATCGATTGTATAGGTTGGCTGGCTGGCTCCATCGTTTAGTTTTAGTATTCGATGACACTCGTCAGCCTAAAATATTTGAGAGACTGCAAATGTGAGAATGAATGTACAAATATAAAATAATAAAGTGCGAATAATATAAGCGAACTAAATCTGACGACAAGATATAAGTTTGATGGGAAAAATTGAAATTATGTTTAATAAGCATGTATTGTGAGTGTAAATATGTATTTACATTTTTTATATGTTATAAGCAAATATACGATTTTTTTTCAACAGTGCTTAGAAGAAGTAGCGGTAGTATGATTAACCGTCAGATGAAGATTGGGTACGCATCCCTGAAATAATATTAGAGTTAGTTGATTGTTGTGAAAGATTCAGTAATTCAGCTGTTACGATTCAAGTAGATGAAAGAAATGGTTAGCTCCAATGAAACATCGGGCTGGCAAAAGAAATTAAAATTATAAAGGTCTACGATTATTAAATTTATAAATAATTAAATAATTATTATAAGTCTCGAAAAGTAGTGAAACGAGACGGTATGAATTATTTTAGAGTAATAAAGATCTTAATTGCGCATTTTACAAAACTGCCTGTTTGAGCGATAAGTAAATAATTTTCTCTTTAATTTATTAATTAACATCCTAATATATGCATAAATATTTATCGGTACATAAAACAAAATATTCTTAGTATGGAATTATTTAAAATGCCTAAGGACATCTTTATTTGTAGTTTATATATATATAGATAGATAGATAGATAGATAGATATATAGATAGTGCTAGTTTTATTCGGTGAATAAAATGTGATGTCGATGCGACTAACTCACCATGACCACTTAAAACATATGGAGACGATTTTCTTTCTTCGTTATTGTTGGCTCTCCTTATTTACGCAAAAAACTGACGTCACTTATTGATGATGTCACATTTTAAATCTCATTTGACGGAAACATACACCCACAGAGAGTTTGACACTCGTTATGGGTGGGGAAAAAAGGTCTAAATTTGAATTTGAACGCTGCCGGCCTGTCCTTAGCCAGGATCCTTCGAAACCCTTTTCGATCGAAGAATAATTTATGACTTTATCCCAAAACCATAAACAATCTAGAAGACCCACTAACCTTTCGACGGTTACCGACGGCGTACAAAAAATAATCATTTCGACGAATTTGGTTTTATCCGATTGCAAATTTCAGGAAAAATATATATAAATTAACGATATTTTTGTTTTATGTAGACTTCCCACTTGCAGAGCCCATTCAAAGGGCGGGTTTGGCGAATTTTAGTCGGATTCGGGTGAAACTTTTTTTGTTTTACTCGTCAGAGCCCCTGCACTATTTGAACGGTATTTAATCACAATTAAACCCCAACAGCTTCCCAAAAATAGGCACTACCCCTTTGGGTAGCAGAGGCGGATAGAACCCCCTAGTTTTATATATACGTATAAATATGTATTTTTTATTTAGATACGAAAATATTCAATAAAAAGTGTATATATATAAGTTACACGTTAGGTATAATACACACATACACACACATATATATATATGTATATATATATATATATATATATATATATATATTACGACGACCGTCTGTTCTATACTCAACATGAAATAAAAACATCAATAAATTTAAAAATAAAACATATATATTTGAATATTCATTATTTATACTGATAATCATAAAAATAAAAATATCGCTATTTTCGATAATTCTCGTGCGCATGCCCTCCTATTTCTTGCTCGTCTGAAAAAATATCTGAGAAAAATCGCTCAAAACAAATGTTATATAAGTTAATTAGCAATGTATACCATGGCAATTACTGCAGATCATAAGCCAGGTTAGTTTTTTCATTACTTTCGCCGTCGATATTAATAATTATTAAGATAGAATAATTTCGGAACAACCGAGTACAAAAAGAAAAAAAAAACGATTTATTAATAAAAGTAGAACAATATATTAATAAACCCGACTTTACATTTCAAGCAACATGCCGTGCCCGTCATACTCGAGTTTATTAATGATATATTGGTTTACATTTATTAATAAGTGTTTTTTTTCTTTTTCTACTCGTTTGTTCCGAAATTAATGTATCTAATTCTGTTGACTAATTTACGTTAATGAAAGATAAAATTATACTATTTAATTTTTTTTTAGTTTGATTTTTAATTAACTAATTCATGTAAAAGACAACGTATTATTTCTATATGTTCACACCGGTCGTGTGTGTATAGAAACTTCCTTCTTTTTCTTACTTTATATTTCTCTCATTTATCCATAATATTTGAGTGCCTACACGTGTAGGTAAAAAAATAAGTATTAACCAATGTTGTACGGAATACTGTTCCTTCAACCCTCCTTCACATTTGAAACTTCCGTCTCAATCAGTTACGCTCCTACCTACGAAAAACATGTTGCAATGTGATTTCTCTGTGACATCATACGAAAGTCATGTAACATGGTGTTAGTTTTATATACATTTATATGTATATTTTGTATTTAAATACAAAAATATTGAATAAAAAATGTATTTTATGTGTATATATATATATATATATATATATATATATATATATATATATATATATATATATATTTGTAATACCCCAAAAGTGTTACATTTTGTAGCAGTGCGTGTCTATTGTATGTATATAAATATAGGTAGACACAGCGGATGTGACTTTTGAAAACAGACAAGATCTAAGAATATAATATGCATCTGGGAGAGAATGAGGATGCCTATAGGATTAGAGTTTTTGGAAATTATTTGATACGATGTACATATATAAAAAAGAGGGTGTAAGATAAAATGGGTTCGTTCGGCCTTTTAATGGAAAATTAAAATAAACGTGTCTGAATTTTTTCCAAAAGAGAAATTGGAAGATTTCGCCGAAGCAACAAATTCAGGCAATTCATAAGTATCATATACAAACGACAAAAAAATAGAATTTCTAGCTAATTTGCACAAAAAGGAAAAAGGATCGGTTTGATGGACCTAAAGAAACCTTTGTCCCTTTTTTTGTATTTATTTGTTGTTGTAATAATGCCATCTTATCTAGGCGAATATATTTCAACTTTCTTTTTTTTTGCGAATAGATAGATATTTTCTATTAGTTTATAAAAAATGTCTTTACCTAGAAACATTAAAAAGAGGAAAGATACGTAGATGAAAAATATGCAAAGAAAATATAGATGATAAGATTTAGATGAGGTTCATTTGATCATTCGTTGTTCAGCGGTATTGCGAGTGACTTGTTATTGCGGAAATATTTATTTTTCATTAATTCTTAAATATGTCCTTACGGATTACGAAGGGTGTTAATGGCAAAAGATGCATAATTCACAATAACTTTAAATATTGTTTGCGTCGAAATCGGTGCACTGATTCTCATTTATCATGAGTTTGTGTCGTTGACCGGTGTAATATTGGTTTAAAAACTAAACAGCACTCACTTTGAACATGACATAGCAATGCTCATGCATTCAGCTAATAAAGTTATAGTCACAGGGGATTTTAATGCCAGAAACACCATTTGGAATTGTTATACCAATAATAAATTGGGCAAAATCTTACTAGATTTATCATTTAACAAAAATTTCACCGTTCTTTCCCCAAAACATCCCACTTATATCCCATCTACCAATCAAATGAGACCCAGTGTAATAGACCATGTATTATGCAAGCAATTTCCTTATGTCACGAAACCTATATCTCTTTCATGTTTAAGCTCGAATCATAATCCAATTTACTTTGAAATTAATAAATCCTTTAAGCAGGCCCCTGAAAAATATGTGTATTATGACTTTAGGCATGCAGACTGGAATAACTACAGAAATTATATATACAACACTCTAAAGATACCTACACGTCCTCACTCTCACAACGAGATTAATAACTTAGTCTCATTTCTTAATGATGTTATCTTAAGATCCTCACAACTACACATTCCGCAGAAAGCTCTTGACACTAACCCCATGCCTATTCCTTATAGTATAAAAATGTTAATAAAAATCAAAAAGCTTTTTCGTAAACAACACCAAAAACATAAAACAACTCGTCTGAAAACAATCCTAAATTTTTTGACACGCTTAGTAAAAACTAAGCTCCTAGAACATCGTAATGATGTGTGGAATAATAAATTAAAATCATTGTCTACCACAGATAAAAGCCTCTAGAACATTACAAAAAATTTCGCGCATGTACATGTTAATATTCCGCCAATAACACACAATAAAAACATTGCATATTCTGATAAAGATAAAGCTGAATTCTTAGCTCAGCATTACTATCAAGTACATAATCAAAACATAACCCTCTCCACCATATCTCATACAAAAAAAGTTGATCTCACTCTACGTAAATATTGTAGTGTTTCATCGGCGTCTGACTCATCAATTAAGCTCGCCACACCAAAAGAAATAAGTTATTTCATAAAAAGACTTAAATGCAAATCATCTACCGGGCAAGACTTAATACACACGTTAATGATCAAGAACTTGCCTAAAATAGCCGTAGTATACTTAACAAATATAATTGATGCTATCATAATCACTGGTCATTACTCTAAAATATGGAAAACTTCTACTGTTATTCCCATACCAAAAGTTGGGAAAGATAGCTCACTAGCCAAAAACATAAGACCTATTAGCTTAATCAGTAACATTAGTAAAATAGCTGAAAAAATAATACTTCAAAGATTAAAAAATTTCTCAGATGAACATAATATTATAAACGAAACTCAGTTCGGATTCAGACCCCAACTCTCAACCGTTATGCAACTAGCGCGCCTTAGTGATCACATACTGGATTAGTTTAATCTAAACAAACATACTGGGCTATTGCTATTAGACGTAGAAAAAGCATTTGACACTACCTGGCACCATGGCATAATATATAAAATGATCCATTATGGCTTCCCCAGGCAACTTATAATGATTATAAAATCGTACCTAGCCGATAGACAGTTCGCTGTTAAGATAAATGACACCTATTCGAGTAGTAAAATATTATCTGCTGGAGTTCCGCAGGGCAGTATCCTAGGACCTTTCTTATATATTTTATATATTAATGATTTGCCGCAATTGAGGGATGTTGATACTTCTCTTTACGCCGATGACACTGCTTTATTTACATCTTCTTATCGAATCGATACAATAACAAACAGACTCACCAATAGTTACTATAAAATATATAAATACTACACAAAATGGAAAATTAAAATTAACACCGAAAAAACGGAAGCTATCCTATTTACTAGACGTAGACCACAAATAACTCATCACATTGAAATAAATAATACACACCTATCTTGGAAATCCCGATTAACATATCTTGGTCTCACCATGGACAAACGATTGTCGTTTTATGATCACATCAAACATATCACGGACAAAGCGCACTCCCGATTATACAAAATTTTCCCTATATTTAACAAACGCTCTAAAGTCAGTGTTAAAAACAAGCTAATAATATACAAAGCGTACATATTACCGATATTATTATATTCCTGCCCAATTTGGTCTGGTGTTAGTAAGTCCACCATTAATAAATTGCAAACTGTTCAAAATAAATGCCTGCGTATCATACTCAATGCTCCATACTACACTAAGATAACAGACATGCATATAGCTTTAAACCAGCCTTCTATCTTCGACCTTGTACAGGAAAAAGCTAACAGATTCTATAGCAAATGCCTGACTAGCCAGTACCATATCGTACAACATATTGGAAATTATACTCATGACTCACTGACCCGGAAATATAAAAAATATAAACACAAAAGGATTAAACATTCGCTGCTTTAGCACCAGGTTGTCAAACTATCCAGGTCGTTATAAATTAGTCTCGTTTTTAAGTTAATGTATTATTATTTCTCTCTCTTTATTTCCTTATTTATTTAGTTATATTAATACACTCTATTAATATCTAAACCATAATTAATTTCTTCATCTTTTCGGCTATGCAGGGTTTTTTATTTGTATTTTTCCCTGTAAAAATATAGCATAATTTATAAACTAATGTGTGACCTCGTTGTACACTAACTTTAAGACGCGTAGTAAGAGCGTTAACGCTGCTCGGTATGCGCATTTTTATTTACTCGTCTTTTCTGTAACTGTACAAATTATCATAAATATACTTATTTGTATTTGTATTATTAGATGTGGACGTTACAAATGTGTTGTGGATTAGCGACAGAGAACATAATCACGAATCGCTAAACGAGCATAAAATGGAGAAATCAATAGTGAGTAAATTTTGCATATTTGTTTAAAATTATAACGAATTCAAATCGAAAATTATATCAAAGTGTACTTTTTTTTAAACATTAACAAGGTATATTTTTAAGTGTAAACCATGTCAATATTTTTATCACGTAACGCTTTAAAAACAATTAAAATTTTCATTGTTTGAAAATGAAAACTGTATATGTTTTCGAAACCTTACGTGATAAAAATAATAGGTTTAAACAAAAAAAATCGTAAACGCATTAACAACATATTTAAAGGGATCTTGCTTAAAGTAGGCATATACCTTATTTGATAAGGTATACGATTTGAAAAGTCTTTTTTTTTTTTTTAAATGGGATATTAGAATGCAATAAAACCTTATTATAATCAAAAATGTAATATATAAAATATTGCAAATTTTAAGTTTTATGTCTAATTTAATGTTATTAAACACTGTTATTCAAAAGTATGTAAATATTTCTGGGTTGCAAAGTTATATAAAATTAAAATATTCGGATATAACAAAATAACATGCGAATTGTAATGTTACACTATTAAGGGACAAATTTAAATATTTTCAAAAATATATAAAACTATACATATACATTTTACTCATTTTTTTTTACTCATTTTTATGTATCTTTATGTTTAATCACTGAAAAATAGAGCTAATATTTGCAGATATATGAACATTAATTTTGAATGGTGCAATTTTCATAGTTTCCCATTTGAGGAGCCAATTTTAAGCTAAATCCGTATAATTCAAATCCCTCAAAATCGATCGAGGAAATATATTAGTTTATTTTGGAGTAAACATGTTTTGAATTTTACAGTGCATAGGAACTGAATATACGAAATTATTTAAGAAACGTTTAAAAATCATATTAATTCATATACTCGCATGAATAAATACTTATACAAAAATACGACATTTCGGAAGTATTCGTTAAATATTACACATATGAATATTATAAATATACATGGATGTTACTAATTATCATCTGAATTATAAACGAGGAATATTTTTTAATATAAAAATTACAAATATGTGTGTTATTAACATTTTTTTTGTTACATCGACAAATAAATTAAAATTTAAAAAAGCAAATACGAGTGATTACGAGTGAATTAAACATAATAAAATAACGTAATAAAAACAATATTATTGGATGACCCAAATAAAATCGAAAATCTATTAGTTTCTTATAGACATTAACATGATGCAATCAAGCATATATAAATAAAAATAAAAAAAATTAAAAAAATAACCTCTTGTTATTGAAATTTAACTTTTATATATTTTAATAGTTTCCTCATTTTACATATATAAACATGAGAACTATTGTAATATTCCATTATAGATTCTTGAAGCTGTAAAACGCCGCGCAATAGAAGACATTCGAACAAAGTCAAATCAAATAATCCGTCAAGGTATATTTGTGGAATTAATTAATAATAATTTTGTTTTATTAAATTCGTAATAAAATTTTTAATTCTATTCTATGAGTGGCAGTCACGTCATTCTATACATTTAATTTTAAAATTTTTGTTTACAAAATTAATTTGAAATAACGATATAATTTACTTTATTTAAGTATTATTCAAATTCCAAAATTCTTAATTCCTAGATGTCTACAGATTAAAAAATAATAAATTCTATAATTTATTTTAATAAACTAAATTTCCAGAAATGCGGTGGCAAATGAATTGTCAATGCGCGACATGAATGATTTACGACGTGCTGTTGGTCGCGCTAGATTAGGCGTAATAGGAACACCACCGTCATCTTTAAACCAGGCAACGGTTCAATTACGCAGTTTGCAGGGACAATTCAGAACATACAAAAATGAAAATTTTTTGTATGTTCATGAAAGTCATGAAATTGCCGTCATCACATGTCGGTCGAATTTGACAATCTTGTCAAATCCGTCTGTAGACATTTTTGCTGACGGCACTTTTAAATATTGCCCAAAATTTTTCGAGCAACTTTACACAATTCACGGCTGCAGAAATCATTTATATATCCCATTAGTATATTGTTTTTTACCTGGAAGAAGTCAAAGAACGTACACAGAAATGTGGACATTCTTGTCCCAAATTGCGCTGTCTATGAATATCAATCTAAATATAAGGGGAATTAGATTAGATTTTGAAAAGGCAGCGCAAAATGCTATTACTGCGATGTTTCCGGATTGTGAAATATTCGGATGTAGATTTCATTTGGGGCAGTCACGGTGCAAAAAAATTAATTTTCAACAGAATCGGTACCTCTGTTAGAGTTGTTAGTTGCTGATTTATTGCAGACTACAGATACTTTAAGGCATTATAAAATACTTTCTCAAAATACCTTACAAGTACGTGTAATTTTTGAAATTTACGGAACGTTTTTATTTATTTAATTATTTTAAAGAAAATTATAGTCAGAAAAATTGTTGCGAAAGTAAGAATGCTTAGGACAAACTTATATTTTCTTTATTTTTTCATTAAGGCTTGTCGTGATTTAGAAATCTATGCAGATTCTTATAAGCAGGAAAATGAAAAATTAATTGCAGAAATAAAACGTTTACAATCAATAAGTAAGTGCAACTAATAACTGTTGATTTTAGTGTGACCGAAAATTTAAAGGAATTTATTAAATGTTAATTGTATATATGCGTTTGATCACAAATGGTGTGATATATATATATATATATATATGTGTGTTTTCATGTATACATTTTGTTTCTCGTAATTGCAAATTGATGGTTGAATGTTATTGTAAATTGTTATGTTTATTTTTTATTATATTTTTTGTCTAACTAGCTGACACTGATGCCGGTTTAAATGAGTATTTAAGTAGAGCGAAACACAGTCGTACATCTGGTAAGCAAGCATCTTATTATTAGCATAAATGTTTTTCCTTGATCTTAGAATTATGTTAAATGTTTGTATAATTTGATGAATATTATTTTTATGTTATGAAATAATAATTTCAAGGAGCTTCAAAAATATTTGTAAGATTAATAATATTTATCCTTTTCAAGTTACAGCTTCTATATAATGATATTTATGTTTGAACCAATTAAATTTTTTTTGTACATATACTTTTTCGTTTTCTTTCACAGAAACTGGAAAAAGACTCATAAAAAAAAAACAGTGTTTAAAAGAAGGATGTTCTGTCTTAACAGAGAACATATTATGTGATAAGGAAAATAGCGTATGTATGTATGTATATCTTGTTCGATGAAACTCGAAGTGAGTAAAAGTAATTTTGTGTTCTAATTCATATAATTTAATTATACCTGATATATGCAGTTATACTGATGCGTCCGTGGAATTTTTGATGTTTTTCCATTTTTTTTATAAACGCGAGTAACTATTAGTTTGTTAATATTTTAATTATTAAATTTAACTTTTCGATCCTTATGTCCGCCGCAGAAGTATTTAACTGTGGATTGAAAATTTAAAATGAAATTTTTCATAACTTTGAACATTTTTAAATAAAAAAATAAAATTATGAATGTATCTACTTCAAAAATGTTCCTTCGCCCCTATTTTTACAGAGGGATGCCTTTTAAAGGAAGACTTACAATTTTAGATTCAGTTGAGATTTGACATTTATTTTATAAATTAAAAATTGTATTGGGTGTTGGTTTTAATTTTTGGATTTTTTTGCAGATTGTTTAATTCATATAAATGTAATTAAGTTACAACACTGTTAACAGGGAGTGAATAAATTACGAAAAATTTTGCAAAACAAATTGAACGATAGAGCTGTATTAAAAAAAACGTAAATCGAAATTGTTGTAAAAATGAAATATCAGAATTAAAGAAACAAAATGCCGAGTTCACAAATAAATTAGAAAGTATGTATTTTAATCGATGTCATAATGCTTTTTAATTATGTGGATGATTGCATAAAACCCTATAATAGAAATGTGTACAATGAAAAGTAAATTTCATTGTGTTATTCATTAAGCGTATCTTAGCTGACTTTGATATATACATAGCCATCGACCATTTAAAAACAATTGTAATATTTAAATTCATTAATTTTTTACAATCCGATAAAAAAAGACATAACAAAGTTTTGGATTATTACCTTATTTTGAACTGCGATTTCAACTATATAACTCAATTATCTATATTATAAAGATAATTACATAAATTTTCGATACTTATAAAATAACTTAATGTGTTATGTTTCATTTCTATCCGCAAGAAACATTTATATGCTTGTTTAAATATATTTAAAAAAAGTATTTTATAAATCAGAAATGTTTTAATTTAAGTAGTAATTAATAGTATTTGAAGATTATTAAATGAATAATCTAGTATCGTCTTTTTAGTATATTCCTTACCTGCTTTTATAGTTTCGTGATTTGTTGGGAAAATTTTTAAATTATTACCGCTGACGTATTTTATACGATTTATTTTAACTAAGAAAGGTTTTATAAAAATTAAGTAAATAGGCGAGGAACTGAAAGGATGTTTTTAATTAAAAAGAAAAGTTTTCAAATCACTAAAAAATATAAGAAGTACACAAATAAATTTACAAAGAAATAATGTTTTACTTATATTTCGTGTATACTGCACACACGTAGAAGTAAATATAATTTTAATTCTTCTTATCGAATCCAGAACGTCATAAATTTTTATTTATTGCAGGATAATGCGTTCTGGTAGTGGTAGTATTTTTCGACGTGAATTTTTTCCATGTTTTTTAGATCTATCGGTGTACAGGAGCACCTCATACCTCCATTAATTTGATTAAAACAAGATAAAATGGAAACAAAAAATGATACAATAGCACGTAATTTTTAATGCTATTGTATCACTTTATTTTGGTTAATTTAATTTTAATTAAATTTGATGATTGTTTGGAATAGCCGAGTGGTTAAGAGCACGGACTTCTATACGGAAGGTACCGATATACGATCGATGACGCAAAAATATCATTTAGAAAATAAAAATATAAATAATCCTTATATTCTCGCGTGGAATAGCAAACCACCACGCACACCACATGCTCGCTAGTATTAATGTAGTACAGTAAACAAAGACGCGGGGCTGCATTGTGTCTTGACAACATAGCGATTAGTTAGTTCTCCCGGGTGCGAGATATTATAATTGATTTGTACGTTACTTACACTATGCAACAAAATGTGTATAGATAAATAGTCGCATAAATTGCCCACCAACTTAGCGGTTGAGGATAAATAATGATGATGATATGTAGTGTAATTTATATGAAATATAAGTAAAATATTGTTTCTTCGTGAATCGTAGTGTTTTATTTTTTGTGTACGTTATTAGTTTTTATTTTTTTTTAAAGTTTTAAATTTTTCTTTTTGTTTAAATATGATCCGCAACAGGTTAAGTTGCTTTAGCCATGTAAAATTATATTGAGAGCAGAGGAAATTTATCACGATTCATCATTTAATTAAATTATGTAGTTTACGCGGATAAAATAGGACACATGATTGAAAAACAACTTTTTATATCTATGTTACAATTGTAGTGTACATTATTTATATTTTTAGAAGCCTTACTCGGTCAACAAGAAGCAAGACTGAAAAGTACAAAGAACTAGAGAATGTTCATAAATTGTGTAAATATCCAGCTCAACATACTGAGACGGTATTATGTGTTTAATTAATATTCTATTTGATGGTTTTTGTTTATATTTGACTTTAAAATATAAATTAGGCGATAAATTACATAAGAAACTTTTTTTTTTTGTAAATGTATGGAATTTAGTGTTTATATTTATATTTCAGGAATTTGTACTGTCAGATCAGAAAATGAAAAAATTAGAAGAAGAAATATCGAAATTGAAAGAACAATATGGTCAGTTAGATCAAAAAGGAATGAATGATGTCGTAAATTATCAGAGAGTCGAAAAAGTTACTTCAGAAGATTTTAAATATGTCCAAGAAATATTAGACTTAAAGTCTTCATACCGAAAACTAGAAAAAACAAAAAATAAAATTGAAAATGAGTTTTACGAGTTAAAAAAACTTTATGAAAACATTAAATCCGTTAATATAGAATTAGAAAAAGATTTATTGGAACAGAAACGTTTATGTCAAGAAAAGGAAGCAGACAAAGATAAGTTAGAAAAACGTTTAAATAGAAATATGGATGAAGATAAAACGTCATTAAACAGAATGAATGAACTTAAAATTATTGGTAATTATTAAATAGTATATGTTATATTGAATTATACAAAAATTGTTAAGGACGTGGTGTATATAAAGGAATGTTAAACAATTTTTTCGTAAGTTTTGTATTCATTTATTTCGATATTTTTTTATGTAGACGGTTTTGTATTTGCAGTAACACTATATTATAGTTCGAATAATTAACCGAGATTGAATGAAATAATAAATTAATGTAAATATCAATAAAGTTATTTATTGTAATTTGAATTATAATATAATATGTTTGTGATTTGGTTATGTAACTCAGAAATTTATTGTAATTTTAAAAAAACATCCTCGCTAATTATATATAATAGTTACCTAAAGATTCAGCTCACCTCTTTTTGGAAGAAAAACAAAAATGTAAATTTTCGATTCAAAATAAGAAATTTGGATTAATTGCGTATGTGATTAAATAAACATCTCCCAGTGTTCTTACTGATGAACATTAGAACAAAAATTCAATTATAATATATTACAAAAAAAAATTATAATTGAATCCATATAAAATAAGTAATACATAAATGTATAAATTATTATTAAGTATATACAAATAATCATTGATCAAAATATGAAATATTATGATATAACAAAAAAAATAATTTATCTTTATTTTATTATAAGGATTATTAGTCTCGTTACCACGTTCCTCTTGAATTGTTTATTAGGATCTTCATACTCGCACGCACACATATCTATTACGCTAGAGTGCTCGACTGTCAACTCGACGTCGGGGGTTCGAAAATGCGACATAGAAAGTTGTGGCACCCCACTTCGTGTAACATTATATGCGTCCGCATCTTTGAATGCTAGCTCATTTTGTACGTAAAAATAAACGTACAATAGCTAGTCACGACGTTCGGCAACGAACAAGAAGACGATGATGATGATGATGTGTACGAATTTATTTTTCAGAGCATGATTTAAATTCAGAAATCGGCAGGCTTAATAGCATTGTTGCTTTACAAAAACGACATATAATTGCCTTAGAAGAGAAAATAAACGAATTATTCGCTACTAAAGGTATTTAATACATGATTCATTTTATTATTTTTTGGAAATTTGTGTTACTTGCGTTAATGATAAATATATTGTTGAAAATAATAGTTTTGTACAGAGCTTCCTGTAGTTGAATGTAAACTTTGAAATATTCGAAATACATACATTAAATAAAGTAAATTAAGTACTATACCATTAATATGGTATAGATTGGTATTATAAATTTGTTATACGCATGTTGAAAAATAACTTGGATAAAGATAGGAACTTGGTTTTGTTTATCATATATTTATTACTGAATAATGCTGTTTTCGTATACTTCATGGCACCTTGTTGAAAATTATATGAACGTTAAAATTCAGTTGTTAATTCTCAACAGATTTTTAAAAGGATAAATTGCTGTACTGTAATTAGTTTGACAATTGATCTTATCCTAATATAAATTTTTACAATAAAAATATTTTCACATTTAATTTACTATAAATCGGAATTATTGATTTATAGTTATACGCATAGGATAAAATAACCAAAAGAAATATATAATACATATGTTCATGTACGAATGTTGTTATATTTATTTTTCATACATTTATTTAACGAATCATGAAATGAAATGTTGAAAATTATATGAGCGTTAAAATTCAGTTACTTTACTTTTGCGTATGTCCCTGGGCACGGGATCTATATCCGCTTCGTCCTATAACTTCAGGTCAAATCGTTTGAGCCATTCCTTCGCATTGTGCGTGAGATCCTTTATCTCGGCCCAACCTCCTTGTAGAGCCCTCGTAGGGCACTCCGTTACAGTATGATCGATAGTCTGGCATTCCGCACCACAGTCGCATTTCTGGATATTGGAAAGGCCCCACAGCTTTAGCATATTCTTCCATGACCGGTCCTTATTCGGTTCAATCGAGTCCACGTTATTCGAGGTAGTTCAAAACCAGGTGGTCTGGAGTTTGGATGGTCAACCAGCTTTTTACCATCTGGGTTGCCTCTGTCCCACTCCTGCTTCCATGCATCTGTTGAGTTAAAATTGTTCTTAATGAGCTCCTGTCCTATAGCATGTGGAGGTTTTCTTGATTTCAATCTTCATGGTCCATTGAAGTCTTGATGGATTGGCAAAGTTTTTCGATCATATTTACCCCATTCCTTCATTGTAGCTTGTTGCCTTCTGATATGTGGTGGAGTTACATTAGATAGGACAGGGAGCCAGGCAGTTGGCGTTGATTTAATTCTTCCTGAGATTATGCGCATGGCTGAGTTTAACTCAGTGTCACCCTTGTTGGAGCTGCATATTCTGCTACTGAAAAGGATAGCGCCAGTTGTGTAGTACGGAGAATGTCTGCATTTGCACCCCAAGTTGTGCCCGCGAGTTTGTGGAGAATGCCGTTTCTGGTTCTGATTTTTGCTGCAGTGTTTTGTAGGTGTTTCTTGAATGATAAAGTTCTATCAAGGGTCACACCAATGTATTTTGGTGCATCTACGTTCAGCAATTTCTTATCATCAACCTTTATATTAAGCTTTATTTTGGATAATTGGTTATTAAGATGGAAAAGGGGCACTACTGTTTTTTCCTTATTGAGGACAAGTTGCCAATTATTGAAGTATATCATTATTTCCTTCAAATCTTTCCTTAACCTGGTTTCAGTTGTTTTGATTCTGTTGTGTTGGATTGCCAGTGCTATATCATCTGTATATATTAATTTCTTTGCGATTGTTCTTGGCAAGTCTGAAATGTATAAATTAAACATAGTGGGGGACAACACTGATCCTTGAGGCAGGCCGTTATTTAGTACTCTTTTCCTGCTTTCTTTTCCTCCAACAACGACTGTGAAGGTTCTATCACTTATCATATTATTCATCAGTTTGTAAAGTTTTTGGCTTGGAACTGCTTTCAGGAACTTTGAGAGGAGTCCTGTTTTACATACTGTATCATATGCACAAGACAGGCCAATAAATGATACTGCAGTTTTTTTATTCTTTTGATAACCGCCCTCAATATGCGTGACAAGGGCATTTAACTGATCAGTACAGCCTCTTTCTTTCCGAAACCAGCTTGTTCGATTGGAATTTTCTGATCTATGGCTCCTTCAATTCTTCCTTGGATTACCCTTTCAAGATCCTTGTAAACCACGCTTAGCAGTGCTATAGGTTTGTAATTACCAGGACAGGTTAGATCTTTCCCTGGTTTTGCAATTGCTATTATCCTTGCTTCCTTGAATATAGGTGGGAGAACTCCAGCGTCAATGATGTTAGTGAAGAGCTTGCTTACAAATTCCTTTGTTTTTTCCCCGAGCTTTTTGACAAACTCCGGAAATATTTCATCCTTTCCAGGAGCTTTTCCAGTTTTGACCAGTTTAAAGGCTCTTGTTATTTCAGACACAGTAACCGGGGTTGCATAGGTTTCATCTTGATCTGCGGCTTGTTTTAAGCTGATCATCTTGTGTCTTACTTCTTTACTAAATTGTTTATTCATGTTGTTTCTACTCGAGGATTTGATGATTTCCCCCGTTATCTTGTTTGGATCCACTGAGTCGTCCTTTCTAGCTAATCTTTTACGGTTATGTAACTATATAAATAATTTAGGTAGTACCAATAGTGTATTATCTTCTTATATCATATGTGATGTATTTAATATATTTTTTTGTAAATTTAAATGTCTATAATATTTTTTCACTTAATTTTATTACAAATTGGGATTATGGACTAGTAGTTTTACCATATTATAAAAGAACTTAAATAAATATGAAACATATGCGTCTGTTGTTATATTTATTTTTCATACGTTTATTGAAAAAGTCACGGAATTAATGGATTAAATAAAAAATTTGAAATAAATTGTTGAAAATCGTTTTCAGCTATGGATAACAAACAGTTGATGTAGTAATAATGATGTATTTTCGTTGTATATCGTGTGTGATGAATGTGATATATTTTTGGTATTTCGTGAAGAAACCCATAATTGTATTCATAATAATATAAATTTTATATTGAAAAAGTATTCCCATTTGTTAGCTACAAATTGGGATTATCGATTTGTAGTAATATCATGGGATAAAATAACTGAAATAAAAAAAACGAACCGTCTGTTCGTATACGTCGGTTGTTATATTTATTTTTCATACATTTATTGCACATGTCATAAAATTAATGATTTAAATAAAAATTCGATTCGAATTGTTGACTAAATAATTTTTTGCAGTTACATAATTAGATAAATAATATAATAATAATGTTGTATTATCTTCGTATATCTTACGTAGTGTATTTTTCATGTATTTTTGATGTTAATAGAAGGAACGTGTAGTTGAATTTGTAATATATATATTTTTATGATAATATTTTTTTCCATTTTTATTTTTTGCTATAAATTGGGATTATCGATTTGAAGTTATACAGTGGGATAAAATAACTTAAATAAAGTTAAAAACATCTGTTACGTCTGTTGTTATATTTAAGTTTCATACATTTATGGAGTAAATCACGAAATTAAAATTAATTAAATCGAAAATTCGAAATAGATTGTGGATGTCGATAATTATTTTCAGTTATATAATTAGATAAATAATTTTTATGGTAATAACATATTACTTTCGTACATGTTATGTGTTGTATTTAATATATTTTTTATGTTTAGAGAAGAAATCCGTAATTGAATTCGCTGTAATATCAATTTATAATTTTAAAAATCTCTTCCCATTTTATTAGCTACGAATTATGATTATCGGTTTGTAGTACATCATTGGGATAAAATAACTGAAGTAAATATAAAATATCTGCTTTCATGCGTGTATTGTTATATTTATTTTTCATACACCTATTGCACAAGTCAAATTAATGGTTTAAATCGAACATTCGAAAAAAATGGTTAATTTAAAAAATCGTTTTCAATTATATAATGAATTTAATAAATAGTTGATTTAGTAATGATGATAATATAGTTTCTTGGTATGTCGTACGCGATGAATTTAATATATTTTTCATGTTCAGGAAGGAAACCTGCGGTTACTGGCTTAACTGTTTACAAGAAACCATTGGAACTCCGATTTAGATTGAAAAGACCAGAAGTTGCAAAAAAACAAGATAAGAATAAACCGAGTAATATTAGAAATACAAAAAGTACTAATGGCAATGTTGACAGCACGTCTACTTCTAAAACGGGGCCGATCAATATCTGTCTAGTCTAAGCAGTAAATACGAACAAGAAATTAAAAATGTTGAAATTAAACGTGTTGGTCAAGTTTATGATAAAGAAAACAGGATATTAAATGTAACTAAGAAATATGAAAATGTGGTAAGTATGACTTATATTTTAAGTCAGTTAAATACGAATTATTATTATTATTTTTAAAACATTTCTAGGTGCAACCAATGTATACTGTGCATTGTAACAGACAATAAAATGAATGGGTAAAAATTTAATAAACAGAAAAAAAACTACCTCTGGACGCAGGGAACAAGTGAAACTTAAAGACGTTTCCCAAAAAGACACTTATTTAATAAACTCACGATTTCGTATAAACACAAACCTACGCACTGTCCGCTATGCTCAACTTGACGTGGCGAGGACTGAAATGTTTTGGTTCTCAAATCTACATCGCACATACATCCTTTGTGCAGCGAAGATTTAAACAAATTAACGGACAGAAGAGAAAGAATACAAACGCGCAATAAAATTTTGCGCGTGTAAATATATATATATATATATATAACATCAGTTTAATTTTAATGTGTATTTCAGTGCGCTTTGTTATATGTTTCTTCCACGTTAACCGGTTATTCAAGTAACCTGACTACATCTTTTAATAGGATAATATTGACGTTCAGCATTATATTATTATCATTTAGTCACCGATTATTGAAAATTGTGTATCGATTTGTTTTCATTTACTTTGATACTCACGTCATAGACCAGTATGACAATTTGTCAATCGCCAGTTCCAAACACGTATTTA
This sequence comes from Coronaproctus castanopsis, assembly GCA_032883995.1. NCBI lineage: Eukaryota > Metazoa > Arthropoda > Insecta > Hemiptera > Monophlebidae > Coronaproctus > Coronaproctus castanopsis. The sequence goes on along the minus strand of CM065052.1, from coordinate 73,610,167 downwards.
CCTTTATTGGACACATCGCAACACAGAATAACCGTTTAATTTGCGAAAGTGACAATTTCAACGTTAGGCTGAGTGGAAATACAGTGTATGTGCGGCCCTAGAACGATACCCGGAGGCACCCTTCCTTCTATTGGATATATTTGTGATTCTTCATTACCATAAAGCACGGAAAAGAATCTGTCGCTGAGATATGATTCAAAGATCCTGAATAATTGAAGAGGAAATATACGTTTTATTTTATGTAATAAACCCTCATCCCAAACTTTATCGAATGCTTGACTAACGTCCAAGAATATATCGTCGCAAACTTTTTTTGTTTTAAAGATGTTTCTATCATATTAGTAATGCGATGTACTTGTTCGATGATACCATGTTTAGCTCTAAAATCGATTTTTTTTTTCAGCTATTGCTATTAGTCGTTTGACTCTGATTTTTTAGCATTAATAATATATGTTAATAAAACTAATTCTTTCAGTATTTTTGCTGAAGTTTGGTCATGACCAGGAGATTTACGATGATTTATTAGATTATTTTTTTAATTTCTGCCGGGTCTTATTGGTTTTGATGTATCATAATTGCTTGACATAGAAAGAGTATTAAAATTGACTGCATTATGTGTAAAGATATTAACTAAATATTTGCCAAATTCCTCAGCTTTATCAAGGTGCCCAGTTTCCCTTAGATTTCCTAATTGAATGTGCTTTTTAGGTTTTATCAAATGACGTATTGCTTGTCAAAGAGAGTAGTCACTTTGCTTCAGTGGTGATCGATTAGATACATATTCCTTACATATACATGATTCATTTTTTAAATTTTGTAATAATTTTTTTACTCTTTTTGTCTGATAATTCAGCGCTTTTTTATCAGAAGGATATCTATATCTTTGCCACCTTTTTCTTAATTGTCTCTTAAGATTTACTTTACGCTTTATTTCTGCAGGATAGTAAATGGGTGGTTTGTATTCACTTTTATTCTTGTTTGGTGTAGCTATCCAAGCAGCCTGCTGCATAAGATTATTGAAGTATTCAATAGAAGCTTCAATCTGTTCCTTACTTTTTAATGATATTTTTAAATTAATTTTTTCCTCCAGTTGGTTACAAAAAGTATCCCAGTTTGTATATTTTGTAAAGATCTTTGATTTACATAATTTTCTAATAATATTACTACCTATTGTCAATATCACTGGTAAGTGATCAAGTGATAGATCATTATCTGATTTAACATCAATGAAATTTTCCGGCAGTCCTCTAGTTATAATGAGATCTAACAAATCTGGTATTTTCATTGGATCAGTTGGTCAATAAGTAGGAGTGACACATGATATAACGGCGCTTTTGTTATAATCAATTGTTAATTTTAACTGCTTACCTATTGGCAAAATAATCCTAGATCCCCCCCAATAAATATTTTTGGCATTAAAGTCACCAGCAATTAGTTAGGTACCGGAGTTTTTAAAAAATCACTAAATTGTTTTTGCATTATATGATCTTTTGGTGGACAATAAACTGCAAACGCAACAATGGTTTTGTTCAAGATACAATTTATTGCTACACTGGTTGCCTTGTAGGTGGTTTCGCATATATTTTTTTAATTCATGATGTTTTGTATTTCTTTTTACCTGTACTTTCATGTGCTGTACCATCAGGATGATTAGTGTAGCATAACCAACAAATGTGATGTGTCGAGATGTGTTTCAGATAACAAATGTCAATATTATTTTGTATTAGATACATGTGTATGGTTAAGTATATCATCCTAGTTACAATTTTACAATTTTTAAGTAACTCATTTGTTATTGAGTAAAGTTGTCATTATAGTGTTCATTAGACTACTTAAAAGTTGACTGATTCTGCATCATATCTTTAAATAAGGTTTTTATTTAAGTTAAAAATGTCTGAAGAGTTATAGCAATGTTGGCATTGTTATTGATATGAGGGTTGCTTTACTATGATTGACGAACTATTGAACTTCTCTCATTGTATTTGTTTCCAATTTTAGCAGCTACCCTTCTAGCTTGTAATTTTTAATATACTGCACATCCTTTATAACTAGAAGGGTAATTTCCTTTGCAATTAGCGCATTTTAATGATTTATTCGACTTTTTATTACAGTTTAGAGAATTATGGTTTTCACCACACTTTACACAGACTTTGTGTGGTACGGTTTTTGACATCGGAAATATTTGGTGATGGTATATTTTTTATATGGGGCCTTGACTTATTTTGGTATATAAAAGTGTTTCTAACTTATACATATCATCATTATTTATGTTCGGCTTCGAGTCAATGAAAACAAGGGTGTAATGGTTGTTTACTAACTCTATGCATGTTGTAACATGTCTGACTCTATGACCGTGTTCTGCAAGTCCGAACATAATGTCTTCCTCGATAACTCAGTAGTGTAAATGCCTAATTACAACTCGAAAACATTTTTCTGCTTTGAGCTGGTAGGTATGATGCTCAATATTTTCTTTGTTTAAATATGTTACAAGGGCGCGATAATTGTTAACATCATCAACTTTGACTTGTACACTTTTAGACACCTACAGTGAATAATATTGGATGAAATAATATTTGTGAGACTATTAATCGTTTCATTGTAATTGTTAACACCATAAATTGTTATTTGTGACGGTTTGGATTCCATCCTTGTTTCTTGTTCTGTCTCTTCTTTTTGCTCTATCTGATTTTTAACAGTCAATGCAGCAAATCTGTTGTTGCTCTTTTTACTTATATCGAGGTCAGAGCTGTCAGTCGAAATACTTTTTATAAACGGTCTAAATTTTTCTAGTATTCACAACTTGCCAGCTATAATCAGTTTTGTGCGTATGGTTATTCTCTTCGTTATTATTAGTAGTAGAGAAATGAGAAGAATAAATCTCATGAGATTAGGAGATAAAATAGAAGGATAAACGTGTTGACTGTAATGTATAGTAGATGTTAATTGTGTGTCTGTAGAGTTGTTAGTAACACACAAATTATTCTTATCATTACGTAATGATATTGAAACGAACTCACTGATTGACGGGGTATTACTGATAAGCGGAGATATATCGCTCGCTACTGAATTGGGCTGGTTTTGTTGATATAAAACCCGAGCAGCAGCTGCTAACGATTGAACGAGCCAAGGATTGAGCGTGGCAGGAGGCGAACGTTGCAGAAGCACATTTATCGTTAGGTAAATATTGTAAGACGCACGATAAAGATAACGAAACTTAACACAAAATACGAACACAATAACCAACAACCGGTTTGTTAAACAACACAGCGTTACGTCTGAAAGATTATCGCAAATTTTCCTATTATTAATGTCTTTAATAATGTGATCTCTTCAGTTAATTTAAATTTAATTTTTGTGCGTTGTGATATTTTCTAAAGAGAAAAACGTATAAGTTTCATAGCGTACGACACAATTTTATTTTTATATTTTGAAAATTGTCGTAAACTGATAACCGAGCAGAAGAAAAATTTAACCGATTAATACTACCAAGAATATATTCTATATTAAGTATAATGTTAAATTCGACAATATAAGATTGATTATGTTTAAGAGAGTTTTTCAACATATATTTCTGTGATTAAGTACATCCAGTGAAACGTCGATTCATTTGTACTATATCGAACTCAACATTAACTGGTACGATAAAGTATACTCCATTGTCCCGTTGCCAGTTCTAAGTAATATTCTCATAACATCCGAAGAAAAAATTCTGCAATGAAAGAATGGACATTTTATAACAGTAATGAAGCTCTCGCGATATATTTAGATACAAACGTAGCAAAACGCCTCAAATCAAAGAAACCGGCATATAAAACCTCGGCGCTCAATTAATTCGGAATAAATCTGACGAAACTCAAGCTTGCAGACGTAATTGGTTGGCGAAAGTCGTAAAGACCCACCAAGATTTGATCAGTCGAGGAATTTGTAGTTCGGACTTAATGGACGATGTGGAATAATGATGAGTAAATGGTTGTATCAAGAACGGTGTGACTGCGAAGAAGAAGACTAAACAGTCGATCATGTGCTGTAGATGTCAATTTATACAACTAACGAAGTTGTAACTCGATGTTTGTACCCGGAAATATACGAAACAATAATTTGTACTACATTATTTTCTAGTATAGTGGTGATAATTACGTTATTATATGTTTCTTGAAAAAATTTGAATAAATACAGGTCGTTAGTAGCGGTTCCTTTCATTAAAATTTCAAAATTATACTTTGGCCTGTCATAACAAATGATTGTAAAAACCGTCTAAATGTATTTTAAAATTCAACAGTTTTAGTTTATACGACATAATAGGTTTTTAATTTCTGCTTTTCGATTTGCTTTATCTTTTTAAATAGAAATCGGAGGATAATCGATAATTCTGTATCAGATTTTTTGTCTAAATACTCACATGATAATGAAACTTCTAGTAACCATTTATTCACTATGAAATATTTCTACAGAAAATATTAGAATTCTGTGTTCATTTCTATAGAAAATTTGATTTCTAACGTGCCCCTTTAAATACGAAAATTTATAAATGACAGACTGTTTTTTGTTTAATTCCGTATTCGTTTTATACATAAAGCTGTAAATCCAAAATTAAAGAATCGAAATTTTTTAAGGTAAACTAATGATTGTTATTAACTACTTAAAAACGATTACATATATAACTATAACCACTTTAATCGTGTAGAATATAGTTTTATAAATTTCCGGACATAATCAAGAATGTCAGTTTTCATAAATAGAGGTTTTTTTCTTTTAGAACTAAATTTTAAAATTTTTTCTATAAAATAATTCTTTCATAGATTAAAAATTATTTTCGCAAGATCCGTTGATGAATCGTGCTCTCGGTGATATAAATCGTTTTGTACTTCCAGACCAATTTAGCTACTTCAAATATACAATGCAAATAAACAATAGAAATATTTTCTTATAAAGATGCTTATAAAACAAACGAAAATGATTGTGTATAATGGAAAAATCAATAATTTATTCACAAAAAGTGGTTGTTCGGTAAACTTCTGTTCCCGTCAATTTCGAGTTTTCGAGTGTTTTTTCCCACTGGCTGATATGATAGTTGTCGAAAACCAGTTTTTTTTCATGTTTCTCGTTTTTTTTAGCCCCCCTAACAATAGTCACCCAGTTCTTTTTCTGGTTGATGTACGTAATACGCCAACTAAACTGCGCACGTAACTACAGATTACGGACTAAATAATACGCACAACCGTATGATCCAAAACCTAATATCATAATTTACGAGAAATATATTTGGCGGTTTTGTTCTTAAATGGAGATGAATAAAAATATGTGTTTTTTTTAGATTTATTCATTTTTTTAAAATGAAACTTGTAAAGGGCGTTGTATATGGACAGTTAACACTTAAAACGAGCGATCGAGGGAGTCAACTGCTTATACACATAGGCACATAGGCAAGCTTATTCTCACAGTGTAGTCGGGCTCCTCCCCTCTTTCTCGCAATATCATTTTCAAGCTATACAAAAACTTTACAAATAGAAAATTGTATAGCTTGCAAATGATGTAAAAATCGGCAAGCTTTGCTAAAATAAAATAAATTTTGTAGTGATTAACATTGTTTTTATTTTGTTTTGTTAATTCATAAAATCACTACTCTCCAATACATCAACATTATATATATTGTATTTTTCTCTTGCGCATGCGTGCACGACTATCCGTTATTTCGTTCAAATCTTAGCTGCGCAAAAGGATATATGTGCGATGTGGATTTAAGAAAGAAAACACTTGAGTCATCGCCACGTCTAGTTAAGCGTAGTGGACAGTACGTTCCTTTTCTTTGAAAAATTTATACAAAATAGCGAATTTATTAAATGCGTCTTTTTGGGAAAACGTCATTAAGTTTCACTTCTTCCATACGCCCCGAGGCAGTTTTTTTTTTGTTGTTTTTTGAAAGCAGTTTTTTTTTAATAACAGTGTTTTTTTGCCCATATGTAATTAATCGAGAGAGTGTTGCTTAACAAATTTTCCACTGCCGTTCTAGGAATAATTTTATCATTTTCGCTTAATTCTTTGAATGCCTGCGAAGGAAACAGAATTATAAACTGAAAATGAAGTCGGAAATTTATTTTCCTTAAATCGTTCCTTGTTGAAAGTGCCATAAACGACTAAGATTACATAAAGTAGCTTTTAGTTTATTTACGTTGTTCCGAACGCACGAAAATCCAATGAAAGTTTCCAATGTTTTTTAGGTTAGCGAGTGAGAAGTGATATCTATTTTAAATGCGAATGAAATATATTGATTAATATAATTATACGAAAATTTGAATGAAATTACGAAAACAAACATAATTTACATTATATTTTGTTTATTAGATGGAAGATCATTCTAATAGATGTATATATTGCAGTAAAATGGAGAAAGCTTTAACGGAATGCGATAGTCGTGTTTGTAAACTTGAAATTGAACGGGCCGAGCTTTTAGCAAAGCAGCGGGAATTGAACGCGACCGTCGAATGTAACAATCGTCATGTACGACAATTACGAACAGAAATTATTGATCTGGAGACAGAATTGCGTAAAGAGAAATCAGATACGCTGACATTCAAGTAATGTCAATTATACTGACTTAGAACTAGTAATTGTTTAACATATTGCGCTCATACATAAATAGTGGTGCACTAAGGTATAAAATCATTCGGTTTAAATATTACTTCTGGAAACTTTCTCCTTCCTTTCCGATATACATATCGGTGTAACTTTTACATAAACTAGAACATCAATAAACCGGCATTTATTCGGACTCACTCGGAGAATTAAAAACCATCAGTGATATTTTGAAAAATAAACAGCTACTTATTGCTTAAGAAATCGTTAAACTGCAATTAGTCTCTCCATTTTGTGCTCTGGTATTCCTCTAGATTTTAGGTTATGCTGTGGTAATATTCAAATAGGCCGCGGCGACTCCTCGTGTACAGATATATCAATTACTGAAGTCGTCATACAAGGAAAGCTCTGGTTACACTATAGAATGTAGTGATAAACTTCGTTAAATTAAAGAACATACTCGTCTATGGAAGATATATCTTAACCAGTGGAGGAATGATATAATCATATACATACATATATATATATATGTGTGTGTGTATAAAAGTAACTCACGTACCTATTAACTGTAACTCCAATATGCAATACCACCATCTCAGTTAACCATATTCTTGTAGAATGTGTTCGTATAAAGTGCTCCTTACCTTTTCAGCAGTTTTCATTCAATATGATATACTGTATCTATATATTTTCTCCGTGTTTTTTTCCTCATCGTTTTCAGTGTTTTATGCTTAAGAATTAGCAAACCTCATTGTTGTATATATATATATATATATATATTTTACTTTGGAATTAACATATTTAGTTTTCAATCACATCATATATATTTTGGTTACACCTGAAGTATTCAGCATTCGTCGTTTATATTATAATTTTCACTAATATTAGACAATAAAATTAAAACATTTTAAAAATTTCGTATTTTTTATTTACCAAAATCATTTTTATGCTACTGTGCATTTATTGTATAAGTTACTGCTGTTGTATGCAGAACATTACACGAACAGTCGAAATTGGATGCAGAATGTAATGCGAATGCTAGACGTCATTTGGAAATTGAACTAAACGCAGCGTTAAATAAAGGTTCAGAATTAGAACGTGATCGAGATATATTACGGAAGGAAATACGTGTTTTGGAATCGGAACAAAAACGTTTGCAAAAAAATATGACTGATACAGCTAGTAAGAATTATTATTGGTACGTAGTTCGCTGTTATGTAACATTCATTATAAATAAGAAATCGTACGGAAACTATTTTTAACTTGTATAAAATTTACTCTTTTAGTTTTGTTAAAAACGCCTTTATCGAAATTTTGTAAACTGGAATTGTCGTAAATGTATTTTAAAATTTGTATTGCGAATTTATTATCGTATAGGAAAATTTTGATTTTAAGTAATAATATTTTACACAGAATTAAGTTAATGACGAAATTAATTTTGATCAAGAGTTTTATATATTTTACATTAATGACGATTATTTTGCGAGAGCTATAAATTTTTATATTGTAGTAACTAAACGAGAAATAACTGATTTAAATAAGTTTATTACACTACAAATAAAATTTATAGTATATATATAGTAGTGTTTATATATATATATATATATATATATATATATATATATATATATATATATATATATATATATATAAAGAAAATAAACTTATTAGTAAAATTCACTAACGTTAATAATTAATAAATCTTTTCGGAAGCTGCACCATTTTTAAGTTAAAAAAAAAAAAAAAAGAATGAATATATAATAATACAACTTTAAAACTTAATCGTAATTACTTCGAGTGAATTTCTATAATAATAAACTTGTGATAATTTTATCCGTAAACTACCGATAAAAACTCAAATTATTAAAATCGATTTTATGCGTCCTGAACCGGTGATATTCTATTTTTTTCTCCCATTTTAACAGATATAATACCTATAGAACTTATGATGGAACCGGAAATAGAAATGCTGACGCAGCTTAATCTCATCGTTCCGCTAGTAACCGTGGTATTGTGTATCACGACCATCAGGGCGTAGAAAAAGGTGAGTTGATAATTTCGGTGTTATTCTATTTGGTATATTTAATTGATCAGAACTATTGGATCGGTAGAATTAGCCGAAAACCGTATTATCGTTTCCAGAGGCACAACGAAGAGGTCTCTTCCAGTATGTTTTTGATCTTAATAGACGTGCGTTGTGCAATATTAACCACATTCGAACTAATGAAGGAGACGCTGTAAATCACAGATGTACAAATAGAAACTTTTCAGAGACCCAAATACGGGTCCCACATCTGGTGGATACGTGTAACATCGGGACGCTGCACCGCCTATGCTTCTGTGTTTGTGTATTCGAGTGTATATATAATATATATGTATGTATGTATGTATTATGTGGATATATGTCAAACTTGAAAGCAATGTATGAAATATGTATAGGATAAAATGTTATAAAATTTTAATATCGTTTATCAATTTTATTTAATTTCGATTAAAGTATGCGGTATTTTTGTCTAGTTCGAAAATAGATATTTTATACGCACTAGTAAAATCGGTTGTTTACATACGTAGATTTCATATTTACTCGTGAATTAAATAGGAAACATCGATTACTAACAGTAGTATATGAACGAATGCTGAAGTTTTTGTGGGTACATTATGTATGCGGATAATATGGCAAAAATTGTTGTCAAAAGGAAATGAACAGGTAATCAGACTGGTATCGGATAGCCTGGCGTGCACTGGTTTACAAATTTACCTTGATATTGTAAGAAATAATTTTCAAATATATATATATATATATATAATGTGTTACTATAACTGAACCTAGTTTACGTGTTTTAATGTTTCAATGAATTATCAAAATAATTCACGATCATTGTTCGCTCATTTCTATCCAGTGCTGAATGTAAGCGTTCCAATCCTTTACCACTGTATTCGGTCTTTTCACTCTGGTTGCCTTTTAACTATGCCTCTCAGCCTCCATTGTGTTATTTTTTGGTTCATCTATCTTCTGTCCTTCTAGCGGCATGACCACCCCAGTTTCGTTTTAATTTTGTTAAGCGTTGTACTATATCTACTAGCTTGGTTTGGTTTGCTGTCTTATCTACATATAGCCTCTTGATATCCAGCATTGCTCTTTCATGGACTCTCTGTGTTACGGCCAGTTTTCTAACAACATACTTTATGAGAAACTACGTTGAACACTAATTCTTCATATACTCGCTTTTTTAGACAGTTCGGTATGTCCCTGTTTTTCAACACATTATTCAATTTTCGAAAGGCCATCCAGTTAAACAGAACCAGAAATGAAGAAACTCTTGAGCAAAGTAGAATTAATTAGTAAACAAACTGGCTTAATAGTGAATAGATCTAAGTGTTCTCTAATGGTGGTTGATAGGGCTCAGAAACTTCCAATAGTTTTTAATATGATACCAGACATACGGCGTAAGGAAAAAATGATATACCTAGGTGTACTACTTACAAATAAGGGAGGATGTAAAGAAGAAATAAGAAGATGATTGGAAATTGCAAAATGTACAATAGCAAGACTAAAAAAAAATATGAGAAGACCATAATATATTTAAAGAAACTAAAAAGTATTTAATGAAAACATTAGTCTTTCCCATTGCTACTTATGCATCTGAATTTTGGACGTTAGATACTTTCGAGATGACAGCCTACCGAAAACTGATAAGAATATCGTGGAACGCGTTTCAAACGGGGGGGGGGACAATTATATATTGCAGGAATTAAACTTTGCACCATGTCGGAGATTAGTAATCACAATAAAGCGTCAGTGCCTTAAATTTTTTGGCCATATCATTCGGCGTAATGGCTTAGAGAAACAAATTATTCGAGGAAAAGTACTAGGAAGTCGGAATTGACGAAGATCTCCCTTACGTTTCATTGATTACATCAAACAACTAACAAAATTACAGATAAATGAAATCAGGTGCAACCACCTTTAATTTCTTTACACATTGCTTGTTTGTCTATTGTGATCGCTTGGCCCAGTACACGTTTCCATTAACCTGCTACAGTGTTCGTCAATCTATTTTTATTTATAGTTACGAGCGCGAACTTGTCATGATCTTCGTTTTGTCTATATTTATCTTCAGTCCTACTGTTTTAGAGCAAGTTTACCCTGTCCTACAAAGCATGTGCCGTGTTATTGATTAACACAATATCGTCGGTAAAACGCGAATGATTGAGTTCTTCCCATCTATATTAATGCAGTGTGATTACCAGTTTAAATTTTTACGCAGTTTAATTTTGACTTCCTGCTTTTCGTTGGTTTTTGTAATTTTATTATTATTTTGTTTGACACCTCCATGAATATCTTTATATTCGCTGTATGTTTATTGCATCTAGGTAATATTTCATGCACTCCCATATTTATGTATTTAGTAGGTGAGTGGAGTGCTAATAAGGCTTTAATCGGTTGTCCATTATATCCTTGACAATTACGTTCTTTCTTTTTCATACACTCCTATCAGGAGAAAATTTATCCTAGTCTCCCATGCTGACTAGGCAATCGGGAAATACATTTTGCCCTCACCGCCAGGTTTAGTATTGATAGTTTTTATCGATCTTATTTTTATTTTTATTACTGTCATTGTACCTTCTGTTAATTTCATATTTATCTCCATTATTTATTCCGTTTTAAAATGTTAGTATAATTGGTAAGTTAATATTATTATAGTAGGAGCAGGAGTGATAAAGTGTATAATCCTGCATTCTGATTTTTTGTTAAAGTTTACTGTCGTAGCGAAAGTGAACCGGTTTTGACGCTGCTGATAGTCTGTAGTTTTTACACAATGAAAAGCTTAATTTTCTATTGCCAAGTGTTGTGAGCTCTGGTTTAGTTTTTCTAATTTGCGCTAAGCCCACCCATCGAAAAGAAAATTATCATACTGCACAACGCGGAGGTACAGAACTCGCGTGTTCTTCGCGAGTGAGATCAGCATCATGAGGCGACCGTGTACCCTGTGGAGCATCGAAATAATTACTGAAGATAAAATGAAGTAAATGGAGTTATACGTACGCATTTTTTTAATAATTTAAGAAGAATATTATAAATATTTTTTTGTTTATAATCTTACGATCCGGAATCTTTTCACACGAATTAAATATCTTTATTATAAGTTATGTTTACGAGGATCAACACTATCAACACAAGAAATAAAAATGATCGATTCTCTCTTTTTGCCATATATAAGTCACCATTCCATCTGCGTAACTTTGGCAATGATATTCGAATTCTGATGCGGTTTAATCACAAACTACTGCTGATTGGCGATTTCAAACTGTTTTAGTGAGAACTCTGTTGGAAATATCTTAAATGATTTATCATTTCAGGACAATTTCCATATAATAGCTCCCAAAGAACCAACATTTTTTCCTAACCAATCAAAACTTAAAAATAGCGTACTGGATCTGGCACTTGTAAAAAATTTAAGCATTTATTCCCCTGTGTCAGTTAGTGCCCTTTCCTTCGATCATAATCCCATACTCATTACTGTCTATGTCAACAAACAGCTGGTAGAAGTAAAACAACTAGATTATCAAAACGCAGATTGGGTTAAATTTAAAAAATATGTTGCGGACAATTTATTACAAACCCCTATAAACAATAATTCAGATATTGAACAACACGTTAAACATATTACATATTTAATTCTGAAATCAGCTGATATTCCTGAAAAAACATTTACATATGCCCCGACTGTTAAGTATCCGTCCTATGTACTCCTACTTATTAAAATAAAAAATTACGTTAGACGACTATGGACAAGAAACCGTAGTATATTCGACCTATCAGTCTACTTAGTAATTTAAGTAAAATCGCTGAAAAATTTTTGCTTATAAGATTAAAGACGTATGTCCATATGATTAATATCATCCCTAACTTTCAGTTTGGTTTCCGCTCTACTTATTCTACAACACAACAAGTATGCAGAATAGCTAAATTTATCACACACAATTTCAACTTAAATAAGCACACCGGCATGGTACTGTTCGATGAAAGCGTTCGATACAACGTGGCATATATCGTATGTAAAATGATAGATTGTAAATTTCCTCCGCATATTTAATTCGACTAATCCGTAATTATTTAAGCGATAGATATTTTCAAGTTTCTATTGCGAAATCATCTTGTAAAACCTGTTTAGCGGGTGTGCCGCAAGGTAGCGTACTTGGTCCATTCTTATTGTCATTGTACTTACATGACTTCCCTGTTTTGCCTAATATGCAAGTCGCTCTTTTTGCAGACGAAGCTGCAATTTATTGCAGCTCATATAGAGCCGACACTATTCACAGTAGATTGCAACTAGGAATAAAGTACATTATTAATTATTATAATAAATAGCAAATTAATATCAATCCGACTAAAACTGAAGTCATCTTTTTTACCCGTAGAAGACCAACGTTGCCAGATAGTATATTCGTTCAAGATGCACAAATAGATCGGAGTGACCAGGTATCTGGGTGTTATTTTAGACAGCAGATTGACCTTTACTAAACACATAAACAATACTAGTTTTAAGGCAAATAAAGCCATCTGTTTCATTTACCCGGCTTTTTAATCGTAAATCTTACCTAAATATTAACAACAAGATGATAATCTACAAATCATTAATCCGTCCGATAATTACCTATGCCTGTCCGGCATGGAGGTCAGTATCTAAGGCTACTTTTAATAAACTACAAATCATTCAAAATATATGTTTAAGATGTATTTTAAATGCGCCTCGTTAAACGAAAATCGATAAACTGCATGTTCACTTAAAATTACCATATATAAGGAATTTTGTTTTAAAAGTATCGACTGAATTTTTTAATAAACATTTATACCATGATAATGTGTTCGTTTCCTCGATCGGTAATTACGATTCCAGGCAGCTAAAATTTATGTATATGAAATATAAACATATTAAGTATAATTTATTATAAGCTCGCTTAATCTTATTTATTATTTTATCGCTATTTTCGACGGTCTGATTTGTATATTTTTAACACAGTTTTCTTTTTGTTTCATTTTTCCTGCATTCTGTATGTGTATATGTTGAAGATACATTGTTAAAAATTAAGTTTCTGCTGTTATGTCTAGAGTTACTGGGGTAAGTTTATTTTAAACGGTACGCAGTATCATAATTATTGCTTTTGTAATGCTTAATAATGTGTAAATATACATTTTCTTTCTTTCTTTCACGTTTGGTATTAAAAATATTAAAAAAAAATGATTTTCTTTTTCATTTACGCACACAGATTACGAAATATGTCCGTACGCTACTTTCAGTTTACCACCTAAGACGACTAAACATCAACTCTATGGTCAGTACGAATTCGATAAACCGATTAATGGTCAAGTCATTTCATAAAGGTAATAAGTCAATGCACATGAAGAATTTACCAGAAGATATAGGTTAGTTGACATAAAATCCGATTGTTTTATATAAATATATATATAAATAAATAAATGTTGAATATGTTGGAATGTAGTGATTTTATAAATTATAAACCAAACAAAATCAAAACACAGTTTAATCACTTAAAGTTTTTCATTGTAAAGCTTTTCGACAGTTACGTAATTTTCATGCATACACAATAAATATTACAAAAGGAATTACCAACATAAGAATTACCAGAAATATTTATATAACGATAATTTAAAATTTGATATACGTATTTCACTAGTCAGATGTAATTTCACTTTTACATTTATTTACAATAAATTTTATTTATAAAACAGATGTTGAAAAATAATTCTTCATCAAAATTGATATATATCTCCAAACCTGGTTCAGGTTCCATTAAATGTTGAATATATTGGAGAGTAGTGATTTCATAAATTATAAACCAAACAAAATCATAACACAATTTAATCACTAAAAGTTTTTCAGTTATCATGGAATCTTATAACGAGAAGGGGCGCGCGTTTTGCGTAGAACTCGGCGTAAATTCGATCACGACAGTGCAAAAAGAATTTTTATAAAAATTTAAAGTTAAGCGATATTTTTTGTGGGGATTCTTAAGAGCCGCGTTTGCGAAACACGTCCACAAAATATGGAAGACCTAAAAACTCGGATTTCTGAAGAAATTTTAAGAATTCAGCGACCTATGTTCGAAATTTTTGTAAAGACTGAATGAATGTATTGTTGCAACTGACGGTCATCTCTGAACGATATTGTGTTCCATAAATGATTGTCATCTCGTTTTCCTATTTTTAAATAAAATTTCTTTCAAAAATTTTAGTCGAGTAGTTTGTGAGTTACTAAAAAAAAACCCGCAAAACCATCCGTCTTCTCTGGGTCTCCCTATACTTAGTGTACGTAAGTTCTAGTTCGTAATTCCCTGTATACGAATTAACGAATTATTACAGGATAAATATTTTATCAAAAAAAAAAACTTTGAAATTTTCGGCGTGCGAATTGTACGTATCGGAAATATTTGAGTATGTAACGAAGACATTTATATTGTGTACGATTTATAATGTAAGCAAAAAATATCGTTACTCGGGCCGCATTTTTGATTTTTAGAAATATCTTGTATATCCAATCAAGATACGATTCCAGTCACGACTGAAATGAAAAGAATCGGTTTGTCGCAAAAAGTAATTTTATCCGAATCAGACAATAACGGAGAGATCAATCGAATAACGTTGTTTCAGAAGAAACGCTCCAATCGAGGTTTGTACAGTATAAATCGATTAACTAGGGACGCAATTTTTATCCTTAGGTCGCGAATTCTATCGGTTCGAATTATTTAGCGATGTACGCGTTACATGTTGACAGCCTCGCGATAAAATGGATAAATTTATTTTCGCTTTTTCTATGATAAAATAATACTTACATTTTATCTAGAAAATATCGCATACCTATTTTTATATCTGTAATGCGACAATTAAACCGTCTAACCAGCGAATTAGCTCGACCTTTAATGGGATTGAATATTAATTTAAAAATAAATCGTTGAAATCGCTCGCTGACAAATTAAGTTCATTAGCAGAAGCTGATTATTCCTTCACACGGATATATAAATAAACGAGCCTTACATTTCAGTTCCACCGCTTGTTGTAACCCATGAAAGGTTGACTTTTATTATCGACAGACATTAATATAGCGACGTGCGAGAATAACTAAAACTTGGGAAATATCTATTCGGTTTTTGTTCCTTTTTTTTTTATTTTATTTTTTTATTTTTTATTTCAAACTCATCGTATGTTCGACAATTTCAGTAGAAAATTTGTTCAATTATTCTGAATTTCCATTTTCAAACACGCGATTTCTCCATTAACGAGATTTGATCGATAAATTAAAGATGGTTTATGTAATAAACAACAAAAAAGTATTTAAAATCATTACATTTTTATATAAAAGAAACACAAGTCCTTTCGGCTATTAAGACTTTATCAAGTGGATATAAAATATATATAAACATAAATATATACAATTTGGTATAAAGAAAACAAAGAATAAAAAAATAAAATGGAAAAACAACATCTAATTTAGGCGTACAATGTTACAAAAAATAGCAAAGTGAAAAAACGGTTCTTTATAAAATAATGCGATAGTAAGTGTGGTAAGCAACACAATCGACAAATCAGATATAAAATGTATACAATTACACGAAATATCAAGAAAAATAAAAACATTCTAACATAATTTATTAAATTTACAATATGTATTTCTTAAAAGAAATTCATCGTGAAGTTTTATCATCGATTTGAATAAATTATTTTTATTCCTTTATTTTCTTAGTTTAATTTTTTTAGGTTTTTTTTTAAAAATAGTTTTGTAATTTTTTTATATAATTTTTGGTTAATATTATTGAATTTAATTGAAATGTTTCCGGAATAATGATTTTTCATCATTGTTCGTATATAAATTTAAATGCTGTTTCTCTTATCTATAAATTTTATATTTGATTTGTTGCTTGTATCGTTTACCACTTCACTATCGGATTATTTTATAAATAACTGTATTTTCATTTTATTATTTTTTGTGATATTGTACATCTAGATTAAGTATTTTTTTCATTTTATTTTCTTTTTTCTTTTTTTTATATATAAATTATATATAATTTTATATTTTTTTATGTACTCTTGATAATGGTTTAATAGCCGAAAAGTTTTGTGGTCTTTTTATATAAAAATTTAGCGATTTAACTACTTTTTGTTATTTATCTTTTAGAAATTACTACATTTCGCACAGAAATTTTTCTTTTTGGTTTCCCAATATATGAGTCAAAACGGATTATGTTATAGTATGTAATAAGTAAAATCAGCTTTACGTACATACATATATATATATATTATTATTATTATTATTATTACTATTATTTCAAATCAGCCGCAGATGAATTATGTTGTCAACTGGTACTACCATTCTTCTTCCTCTGTTTCCAGATGGCTTTCATCATTTCGCTATGTATTTTTTTTCCTTTCTTCCGTCCACAAAGTGCCAATTCTTTCTTTCTGTTTCTCCACGAAACCTTTACAATTGAATAATTTCTTCTTTAATGTTACTCGATAATTTATATCTCCAGGCATAATTTTCAGTTCTTACATGTCACTTTTAGTCTCCGTGAACCATGGATCCATCCTTTACAAATGTCCATAGAAACTAATGGTTCTTGATTATCTAAATTTTTTATCTTTTTCACCATGTTTCGTCGGCCACAGTATTGTTCTCATAATCCTTCTTTCCGCAATTTCTAGAGATCCCTTTTTGTTCAGTGTTAAATACTCTGCTGCATATAGTGCCTCTGGTCTGACAACAGTTTTGTAATGTCTCAACTTGGCATTTCTTAATAAATATATTTTTTTATTATATCTTTTGTTAAATAAAAGTCAGCTTTCAACCGATCAATCCTGCGTTTAATTGCTTCTTTTTCTGATCCCCCTTGGTCGATTAACTCCCGTAAATACTTGAATTTATTAACTCTTTTTACTGGACCAAAATCAGTTTTAATTTTAGTCAAAAATTTAGTTTTTTCAAACGAAATTTTGTAATCCAGCCTTCTCCGCTTGTTCTTTTAATAATTCGATCTGTCGCTTTGCCACTTCCATGGATTCGGCTACAATTGCCAAATCATTCGCAAAAGCTAAACAATCTATTGGTAAGTTATTCTTCTTGTATCCTAGTCTAATCTTCCCTGTGAAATTTTCTTCATTCATCGCTTTTCTCCATTCTCTTATAATTTTTTCAAGTATACAGTTGAAAAGTAACGGTGACAGGCCGTCCTCTTGCCTAACTCCTGTTTTAATTTCAAACTGCCTAGACATATCTCCCCTAAACTTCACTTTAGCGTTAATGAAGTTCTTATTAATCTTGTAGTTTTTTTATCCAGACAAAATTCTTTAAGAACATTTAATAACATTGTTCTGTAATCATAGACTTTCTTAAAATCGACGAACGTTATTACATATTTTTTTCAGGTATAGCATTACTGATTTAAGGTTAAAACCCTGTTCTACACATAATCTATGCTTCCTGAATCCACACTGGTAATAGCCAATTTGTATGTCCAATTGTTCTTCTGCTCTAGTTAATAATGCCTTAAAAAATATTTTATAAGTAACTGGTAACAGGGATATGCCTCTGTAATTGTTCACATCCGTCTGTATTCCCTTCTTATGTAGCGGATGTATCAATGATATCTTCCGATCTTGAAAGATTCTTTCTGTTTCCCAAATATTTTTAATTACTTCAATCAGTTTGTTTTGGCATTTATTATTTGAATTTTTCCATAATTCTGCTATTATTGTATCCTCCCCTGATGCCTTATTATTTTTCAGAGATTTAATTATATTAGCAATTTCTTCTTTTTTTGGAGGCGTAGAGTCTTGATTTCTAGGGGCTTCTTCAAAAGTGAAGGTTTTCCTGGGCCTTTCACAATTCGGTAACGTTTCGAAATACTGTGCTAATATTTCACAGTTTCGTTTGTTACTAAAAGCTATATTTTGATTTTTGCCTTTGAACATAAGACACGGGTATACAAATTTATTTATACTTTGCTTGAATGTTTTATAGAAATCTCTCGTATTATTCTTTTGGAAATTTTGTTCAATTTTACTTAGCTCATCATTGTGATATTTTCTTTTAACAAATGATCTTTCGTACTTCTTTCCTTACATATATGAAATGCATTTTATTGCTTGTATTTTTATCCCTCTTTTTCCACGCCTGTTGTCTTTTGGCAATGGCCTCTTCACACTCATAATTCCACCATGAATGTTTTCTTACTTTTGTTAGCTGAAGAGTTTCTTTAGCTGTTAGCACTAATGCTTCTTTTAATTGCTCCCAATTTTCCGGATTTCTAGTCTCTAGTTTATCCCTAAATTCAGATCGTTTATTAAGTTTCATTGTGTCATACTTGTTAATTTTTGTATTAATTCGTTTCCTTGTATTTCTTGGTTGAAACTTAATTTTAATTTTTGACAGATAGTGATGTGAATTCAATTTAGCATTTCCTTTACATTCTGTATCTCCTTCGTGGATACTTTTGACGCAGATGGTCTGTTTGAAATTCGCCTAACTTCGAATTAGGATATGTCCATGTCTTCTGTTTTCTCGGCAGATGTTTAAAAGCTGTGGATTTCATAACTAGCTTCACTGTTTTACATAAATCTATTAATCTTTCTCAATTCTTGTTAGTCCTTGAATGTACTGGATATTGTCCAACAATATCTCGTATATTTATTTTTTCTACGTAGCTGCGCGTTAAAGTCTCCAAGCAATATAATTGAATGTTTTTTGGGAATGTTCATGAGGACTTCTTCGAATTCTTCCAAAAAGGTATCTGTTTCTTTTTTACTTGTCCTATTTTTTTGGTTTATTGGTTCATGTGCATTGACTAGCATGTATGTCATATTAGTACACGTAATGCACAGTGTCTAAATTCTAGTGCTAAATGACTGGGAGCCTACAACAGAATTTGAGATCCGACAACTGACTGAAAAGGCTGTTCCTAAGTACGCCGCGTTATTCGTTCCTATTCTTCCACTTTTTCCTATGGAAAACTCGATATCCTTCAGACTCAAATGCATTTTCATCTGTATACCTTGTCTCCTGTATTGCAGCGATACATATATCATGTTCTTTTAAAACATCTATCAATTGTTTAAATTTTCCTATTTTTCGTAATGAGTTTATATTGACTTGGGATAAAAATGTTCTTTTTAATTCTAATCTTTCTGGAATTCTTATAAACTTGGCTCTCCAGAAACTGATAACTTTGAACTCGACACAGGTGGACTCATTACAACTTGAGGTGGTTTTATGATTCGTATTTTCCATTCTAATTTGCAGTTGAAAAAAAAACAAAAATATTGTGGTTAGCTGTATTCTCGCCAGAACAAAAAATAGTACCAAGATTGTTAGTCTTGGGGGGTAGTAACTCCTACGGTAATAGACCTACCTTATCTATGCCCAGTCTTATATTTAATCAATAATTATTTAAAAATACGATACACCGTAGTTTCCTAAAATATAAAGTAATAATTAAGTAAAGTCCATCGGTAATTTAATATTTCCTTCTACGTATGCGTACGGTTAATATTAATTTATTGTTCTTTTCAAAAATAAAAATACGCCGTAAACTATATAAAGATAGCGATAAATAGATAATATGGTCTTATCTCACCGGTCTGATACGCGGAATCATCTACAATGTTGTGCAACACAAACGCGCATTAACACTACAAAACGCACACTTACTCATTATATATATATATTATTTTACTTATTAAATATTATAACATAATCCGTTTTGACTCATATATTGGGAAACCCCAAAAATTTTTTTTAAGGTATTTAAAAATACAAGAAGTAATACGAAAAAAAAAAAAATAATAATAAAATACATCATATTGGATGTTCCGCTATAATTGTGAAATTATTATTATTTATTTTTGTAATGAATCATAGAGACTTCACTTTAAAGAAAAAAAAACGCGAATCGCATTTATATAATAAAAAATGAAATTACGTAACATTTTAATTAAACGGTCAATTATTGGATAACTATCATTAATTTCAGAGCTTTCGTAAATGTAGCATTTCAAAATATTTGAAAATTTGCAACCCACATTCAGTCGATGTAATTATTGAAATGAATAAAGTTATCGCGAACGTATCAATTCGAAAAATTATAACTATCCGGCTATTATAAATATTATAGTCGCACGATAAGTATAGTAAAAGTAAAAACTTCGGCACACTCAATTAGAGTTTAGATTGTGGAATGTAGTGATTTTTTATACTTGATTAGAAAAAACAGTTAAAATCACTAAACTTTATTTATTAAGCAAAGCTTTAAGTAATTATAATTCATTTATTATATATAAAAAAAAAAAAAAATAATTGTGAACTTAGATTTAAATGAATATTTTATGTTTTTATATATTTAATTTTATTTATATATAGCTTGATAATGGCGTAGTCGCCGAAAAGCTTTGCTTAATAAATAAAGTTTAGTGATTTTTACTGTTTTTTTTTTTAATCAAACACTCAATTAGAATGCCCGAATAGTATCAAAATTTTCGATAAAAATTTATAAAAATAAGATATTTCCTATTACTCTCGGAATTCTTAAGGAGAAATTTTTAGATGTAATTTTAATTTTTCGTTTAACCATCTCATCGTCGAAGTCGAAAAATGCCTAGCAAGTTCGATAAACAAATATTATTTTGAAATAATGAATTTATACGATGCAGTATGATCCTGGAAATATTATTAAAATGAAGTTTTCCTTATAAGTTATTTAATCTCGCTATAACCATCGACAATACCAGTTCCGAAAATTTATGAAAATTTTTCGCCAGCGAATTAACGAAATTTCTGGTATTATCCTGG
Organism: Coronaproctus castanopsis; assembly: GCA_032883995.1. Lineage (NCBI taxonomy): Eukaryota > Metazoa > Arthropoda > Insecta > Hemiptera > Monophlebidae > Coronaproctus > Coronaproctus castanopsis. Next base: position 73,588,733 of record CM065052.1, on the reverse strand, counting down.
ACGTGGATAACTAAGAAAAATACGTTCATAAAATTTCGTTTATTTTCAGGAATATCAAATCGTAATCTAAAGTGCGCCATGAATTCTGTCAACATGTCTCCAGTTTATAAACATCATATCTTGCAAAATAACGCTGCGCCCAGATAGAAAAGGTTTGTATATCTCGGTAATGATAAATCTATACTCTTAAGTATTTATATCATTCTTCACTGGTTATTTATTGGTGGTTTTATATATTATTTCGTTTAGATTTCATTTTTCATTTTATCGTCGGTAATCGTTTATCGAATTTGTCTATTTTTACATTGTGTTCGAAAAATCTTCTTCAAGCTTAATGACTTCCAGGACACTGTAGTCGATGAAGCTTGGCATATAGTTTTCAGTTTTTTCTTATCATTGTGTATCATCGTACGAGCGATCTGTGTTTCATTTAATTATTGCCTCTACTACCTACCGTAACGCTGTTAATGTACGCAAAAAATTTACCTTAATGATGAATACAATGAACGTTCCGATCACATTATTATAATTTTATATTTAAATTTCATGTATATACGTTTTTAATACGAATATTGTTTTATGAAATAATAACAGTTTTTCGAATAATGGAGCAGTGATTAAAATACATAACGTCGTGAAATTTACGTCAAATATTAAATCAATCTAAAACAATATGAAGTATATTTTTTAAAGCAAAACAAAAAAATATATTTTTAAATTTAATAAAGTAATAAAAACCTCGTAAAGAATACAGTCAACGCGATTACGACAATTATGTGTAAAATTTTTTGATTAAACCCTGATAAAGATTGCGACTAAATTAAAATTGGCCGTTGGCTAAATTTTACATTCTTAAAATCGCAACGCTAGCGCCTATTATTAGTATTATTTTATTTTTCATTCTCGCGATAATATAATATTTCATTCTCGTCTGTGTTAATTTTTTACAGAACGTATTCGATGACACCTCGTAGCTGGTCGTCAGACGGTAATGAAATAAACGCATAGTGTTCACTTAACCACGTACGCATTCGATTTTTTATTGTTTTTCGATAATTTTTTATATTTTTATAATTTTACATTTTTATCTCTTTTCATTATACTGTGATACGTTAAAACCCCGACATCACTTCCAGGATGTCAACGTATATTACGCCAAATACTAAGCATCTTGAAAATTTTGTTCATTATTATCATAATTATTATAATTATCATTGTTTAAATATTAGTATTTTATAACGGAATTGTTATAATTATTCGTGTTAACCGTTTCCAAACTATGTATATACTTCATTCTTATTTTATCATCGTCTACTGTTCCGTGTTCGTATTTGCGGACGTAATACCAATAGGCCAAAACAGCAATTAGTAGACAATTATTTTCAGCGATAAACATTATAGTCGACCAGCTAGAATAAAATAATTAACAAAAACAAAACACATATATATACAGTAAAATCCGCTTAATGTGATCGCAAATGTCCGAGGGGATATCGATAACATTAAGCGGCTGATAACATTAAGCGAAAAAAAAATCGAGTTGAAAAAATTAAATTCGACTTGCAACAAGTCATCGGGAAAAGGGAGTTCACAAAGCACTTCGACCTGTTCTGATTTTGGAACGAATCCTCCTTTTTTGAAGCAGTTAGAAATTGTTAATTTAGTAACTGAATCCCAGCCATGCTTCAAGAGATGGAGAGCTGATAGAAGATCAGTTTTCGTACTTAATTCGGCCGCCGATAAGCCTTGCATGTTGCCTTCGATCTGTTCCAAAACTCGTTGTCTCATTTCGTTGCGATAGTACGCCTTTAGGGTCCTAATTACGCCTTGATCTAACGGCTGAATTAATGAGGTGGTATTCGGCGGCATAAAAACAATTTTAATGTGGCGTAAAGTTAGGTCGACATTATGAGCTGTACAGTTGTCCACCAGCAAAAGAATGTTTCGATTTAAGCGTCGGTCCCATTGCACCAACCATTCTTTAAAAATTTCCAACGTCATCCAGGCATTCTTATTAGCCGAATATGAAACTGGTAGGTTTTTTACGTTCTTGAAGCATCTTGGATTTTTACTCTTACCGATAACCAGCAGTTCTTCTTTTTCACCGGACATACTGCAGCAGCATAGCACTGTAATTCTATCTTTGGCTACTTTAAACCCCTTCAACACTTCACTTTTGAACACGTACGTGGTTTCAGGCAGTGCTCGGTAGTAAATCCCGGTTTCATCAGCGTTAAATATGTCATCAGGAGAATACTGATCAATTAAGGTAGGCCAAACATCTTTGATCCACGACTCAGCCGCAGAAACATCAGCGTCAGCTTGTTCGCCGCACGGCTTTCTATAAACTAAGTTGTACCGATTCGTAAATCTACGAAACCAGCCTTCTGTAGCAACGAAATCTTCTTTGCCTAACTGTTTCGCTAAACTTTCCGCTTTTGCACGTAAAATCGGACCGTTAACTGACGCGTTCTTGTCACGTACCTGATCGAACCATCCAACCAAAGCTGTTTCAACTTGTTCATCTTTACCGAATCGTTTTCTTTTACGCGAAGTGTTCCCGTTGCATATCGTCGCAGTTTCCAATTCTTCTCTCGACTTCAAAATTTTACATAATAGCGGTTGCGAAATTCCTAATTTTGATGCTGCTTCACGTTGAGATATGGGTACAAGCGCGTCATACTTTCGTAAAATGTTTACTTTTTCCGAAACACTGCAATCGCGACGTTTTGGTTTCGACGACATTATCATAAGGAAAGCGATGAAACAACTGTATACGAAGACGATTTGTTATCAACTTCGTTATATGCATAATTGTAGGAGGTACACATTCAATGAAAGAAGATAAGAAACGAGATTTATTGAAAAACCTGCTCTGATTGCGATAACAATAAACGACGTCTTGATCACATAAAAGGGGGAAATTTGTGTGTAAAAAGGACAAGAAATCGGGACCGAAGCATTTTGATAACATTAACCGAATGATAACAATATCCGGCTTCACATTAAGCGGATTCTACTGTATATATATATGTGTGTGTACTGATAAACTGCGTGCGAAATATGTAATCTGAACAGTCCGAACAAAATTGAGAAAAAACACTTTTCATTTTAAGGCAATACAGATAGAGGACGAATATATTTCATCTCACTCTTGATTAACTGTCTGTCCGAATTACAATAATAACTTTCGATCTGCCTTTATTTACCTCATTAATTGTATATTTAATCACTCTTTAATCAATCGTTCGTTAATTTGTTTGTTAAATCGTTTTCGGAAATAATGATTTTCATTAAAACTAAAAACGAAACCTCCTCTATGAGAAATAAATGACGTAACCGAGAATCCAAACTTTTAGGTAGAAAAATTGAAGATAAACATACGGCTGCTAGAAGACATTTAATATTTCCACAAGTTAAAAACCTTTCCTAAAAATAAAAATCTTTGCACCTCGCTTGAGCCGATGTCAATTTCAACGATCAATTTTCAGATCATTCGTTGCACGTAACACTCGCTTATCCCCAAAGTATTTTTTTTGTGCAATGAGTAATATTATACGCGCGTGTTTGTGTATGTGTTCTAAATCGTCTGCGATATTTGTTGCTTCTAATAATGCAATATGTTTGCGTTAACTGTGTATCTCCACACTCATCTGTTGCAGAGTGTGGCCTATTTCCTTCAACATATTTAAGATCGCTTTCGGTGAATTATATTGCAAATCTTCTCTCAATAATCGTTTTATTTTTTTACGGAAGTAATACAGACGTATGTTATGGTCTAAATACAACACAAACTAGTACGTATTATGATTTATCGAAAATATTTCACCTCGACGTCTTCGCTCTTGGAAACGATTACAGACGTTTTTGCAAATCATAAAGAGATCCGTGGAATAAATAATCTGCGGCGAATGGGCAATTAATTAGAAATTCAGGGATAGGAATATCAGAAATTTCGTCTAAATATAATAAAAGCGAGGTGTAATTTAAACTGTTTCCTAACTAATTAGGGCGAGTTCATTTGAATTATTTAATGAATAAATGAAAGCGTTCAGAGTCAGAACTGTATGATCGTGATGATACTCAAACTGTGAGGCACTTAGTGTTGATTGCACAGCGTTCTCTTGTCCAATAAGTTATAAAATAATCGACGACTAGCTGATGTTCTATTTTAGTCTATGACTGGCTGATATTCTATTTTAATCGAGATAAATTTAATAGCGTACAACTTTTTAAACGAGATTTGTTTACATGATGTTTCAAATTGCCAAACAGTGCTCGTGGAAAGTGCTTGATTTATTTGTTTATAAATTTATAGATATTTACCACGTTCCAGAATATCTAATGCTTCATTTCTTTTGTCCAAATATTTATTTTAATGTACCATGAGCATTTATATAAGTGCATATAATATCTAGGTTTTGTCTTTGATAATAATCTTAATCACAGCACGATAGTAATCGATTATTCGCGCAGCAGTAACCCAATTCCGGGTGTCTGTTATATTCTATTATGTGTAATTTTCCATGTTTACATATCGTTCTACTTTCTATAAATCATAAAGGGAAAATAGTGATTATTATTAATAATAGATTATAATATTATAAGTCTATCTTGTTTTTGATTCTTGTGCTTGATACCTCAACTTTGCGCGAACAACTGGCCTGCAATATTTATAAACCTTAATAATTTTCAACTCCCACATACGTTTGTTACGATCGAGTCTGTCTCTACAAAGGCTTTTTACACTGTTTTATTATTTTTCGAAATATTTGGAGCAGTTTTTTTTTATACTATTTTAATAGTCGCTTTAATGTTGTTATTGGTGATTTATATCTTAAAAGTAAAATTATATAATTTTCACCTAATACCCTATAAAATCTATTTGATTGCTAAAATTTTTAAAACGTGTGATTAGCGTGAATTAATGTCGCGTTGAATTCGAAAATATTTATATCTCCCAAAATGAGAAAAACTTGCTGAAGTAAAAAAAAACTTTAACCTTAACTCCGAAGATAGGCTAAAACATCTATTTTTGGTACATATATTTCATTCGCATAAAAACGACTAGTAACGAAAAAACTTTTTCCCGACAGTCACATGTTTTTGAAAAAAATTTAATTTCTGAAACCGTGTTTCCGAATTTATTAAATCAACAAAATCCAAACAAAAAAAAAACTCGTTAAGTAACCTGTTATTTATCGGATATTTAATTTAAAATGACTAAATCTACTTATTAAAAAAGCACTGCGCACAATTAAAATACGAAAATGCTTTTTTAAAAATAAATTATACTTCTTTCAAACTTTAATGGGTTTTTCCCCCATTTAACCGGTACTAAAGTACCATAAACAAAGTGATGAATAAAATAATAAAAATGGGATTCATCTAACGTCCCCAGCGAGACAATTGGATTCACAGTGACAGCATCATCAAAGTTGGAGAACTGAATTATTGGTTGTTTGATTATAGCATTACATAAGTTCATTATTCAAATTTTATCCGAAGTATTTAAAATTGTTTACTCTTGTTATTTGTACTATTTCTTTTTTAAGTTATTCGTGCGGGTAAATTGCAATAATTGATAGTGTGTCCGGACACACTGACACCTTTTATATTGAGCTGGTGAATTCCCCTCTATTATATATCTCCTCAACAACAACAACTCTATTCAATACGACTGATCATATAAATATTTCGCTAGTCTTTCTGGGGACGGTTTAAGATCTATAAAAAACATAGGCAGCGATATTTGGTTTTGTTTCTTAGTACATTAGTAACTCTTATTATTTCAAACCCTTTTAATTCCGAGACTTCAGTTGTAGGGTGTAGATTTTTTAATAGTACTCTAAACGGTTTGTCTTCGAGTAAAGAGTACATAAATAAAAATACTTGTTCTCTCTCAAGACTTTAATAATAGTTCTATAGCTAATTGCATTATTCGGTTTTATAATAATTCCAGATAAAGTCGATTTTAGAATGGATTCTATTGACGGAATAGTTAGTAAAAATTTTCTAAATTCGTTAAAGTTTTTAATATTTTTTATCCTAATTATGGGAGGTTAAGTATTTATGTTTTTCTCTTTGGTATCATCTATGGTTTTATTTACATAAATTGTAACAGTTTCGTTTTTGAAGTCATTTAGCGGCATTATCATCATTATCACTGTTGGTCAAAAATTCAAATATATTACGTTTTGCAGTGTTGACCGATCGATTAACAATGACTGATTTTTTCAACATTTTACTTGTATGTTTAGGTACTTGCCAGGTATCGTCATTATTCACGTTAGTAGCAGCCGTGGTTGAGTTAAATAATTGTCGCTTCAATTTATATGAGCTCCTGTTATCTTTAGATAATTTTAACGGTTTTATCGGATGATTTTTGGGATAGTAGTGTTGGCAGCATTATTAAATGTCGCAGTCGACGAAGTGGACGGTTTGATTTCTACGCCGGTAAATGATTTGTGGTACGCTGTGAGGGGGGACGAGAGTGTAACGTAATTTAAACGAATAAAATGGCATGTAAGACTGTCGTAGTTAGTAGGCGAACAAGTAATCACGACCGTGCGCACGAGCGCCAAACGGGAAACACGCGCAAACAACGACAAGCTACACACGACAAAACAAAGTAGATAAATAATAATAACGAATATGATATTTCGAGTACATAGCGACAAAACAAAAACATAAATTATAATAACTAACCAGTGTAATATGGTAGTTGATAAATGGAACGAACTTACAGGTGCATTAGTAATGTTCGATAAAAGCTGCTACGAACTAACATACAGAACGTGATAACACAACCATCATATCTTGCGTACGATTGAAATGTTTAAAAAAAAATAAATAAAAAAGACGATTGGTATAAAATTTTACCGGTTGGAGTGATCTGGAATCGATGATTAATTGAATATTTTTTATTTTAAAAATTGCTTGCAAAAAAAAAGTTTATAATGAATTAGATTGAAAATTATTATAATTAATTACAAGCATTTTGAAATGATTTATACATAATTTTTAGATTAAGCTAATAAGAACATATACTTTGATCGTGCTTAACAGGCTGTGAAGCGATATAATTAAAATATTTTTACAATTAATTTCGACATAATTTTTTGGTTAGCTTAGGTTTTTTAGGTATATAATAAGAATGTATACTTCACTTTGATCGTGCTCAACAGGCCGAGATGTGATATTAAGTTATTCATTTTTATAAGTAATTGCAAAAAAAAATTTATTCAAAATTATTACAATTAATTACAAAATTAGTTACAAAATGTTTTGAATTATTTAAACATACTTTTTTATTAAATAAATATTTTTGTCAAAATTATTTAAATACAGTACATTTTTTCATAATTCCAGTCAACGAGATGAAAAATGGCGGGTATTCAGTTTTAGGGGAAGGAAAATAGCGGGTACTTTGTTTTTTCATTTATGAGAGTAGTATGTACTGCCGTTCGCGTGATCTTATTTTATGTTGTTATTTTATGTTGTTACGTTATTGAGTTTATTTTAGTTTCTTTGTTTTATTTTTATTCATTATTAAAATAATTTTTCTTTTAACTTTTTTTAATAATGAAAAATGCATTCAATTTCCATACTCTGTGCGCGGATAAAAAGTGTTTATTAAGCTGGTTGAGGAATTGAGGGTTTATTCCAGGAGATGGACAATGCAAATTGTCCTAAATGCTCTCAATCTCTTAAATTGTATAACGATACACTTCTTGTACCATGAAGTCATGGAATTATATTCTTGCGTATGTTATTTTATATTTTATTATCTTGTTTTTTTATAATTTAATTATCTGTTTTAGTTACATTAAATTTTATTTTGACAAATCACATTTGCTTATATTTGCGATTAGTCGTGAAAAATTTTCCCGATCAAAATTTGAAATTTGTGTCATTTACTCTAGACAACTTATATTTTTACATGTCTAACTTTTTTCGCTTTTCTTTAAAAAAAAAAAAAAGTAAATTACGACACTAGTGGTTTTTGTACAAATGTGATTTGTGTTCGAAAATGGCTAATTTTGGAGGTGATTGTATAAACCCAAATTCATCCAATAATGAAAAGCTATTAAAAAAATTATAGTACACTCGAATAGTTTAATATCTTATTTTACTTGACAGAAAAAATAAATATAGACGTTGTGGCAACCCTGGTTCGTACGCTTTCTGTATGATGATTAGTAATGTGAGTATGATTAATGTCTGTTATATGCGTAATCCATTGAGTCATTCGTGTATTTGTGTGTTAAGCTGACAGCCGGGGTACATTTGACTCGGACCATCTGATTAGTAATGTGAGTATGATTAATGTCTATGCGTAATCCGTTGAGTCATTCGTGTGTTTGTGTGTTAAGCTGACAGCAGGGTACATTTGACTCGCACCATTCGGTAGAGGCGATGAATTCGTTTTCGCGGGTTCTTTTAAAAATTCTTAAAACATCGTTGTTCGAGATTTTATATTAACTTTTGATTAGATCTGCGCGAGTGCGCGTTGTATTACTGTATAACGTCGGCTATTTTCATCGTACAAGTGTGTTTAATGTAATTTTATATATTTTAGTTCGTTAATCTTCATTGAAACATTTTAAAAGGTGCTTGAAAAAAATGACAATTATGAAAATCATTAATTTATTAGGTAACTCAACGTAATTTACGCATTTATCTATTGCGTGTATGTTTCGTGAAGTAACCTATTTGGTTTACCTTTCTGCGGACAAAATGTATGTGGGTAAGTTTTTTTTTTTTTTTTTTTTTTAAATATAAAAGTGTATATTTTTATATATCATAAAATAAGTCACAGTACATTAGAATTGGTGGCATTTTTGTAATTTTAAAATTTGCCTTATTTCGGTTTACGATAGAAACTGCGCTTTTCTTTTTAAAAATTCAGGTTATGTTTTGTAATGAATCTAAAAATTTATACGTTATAGTTTATTTTAATTATTAACTACGCACCATGTTTTAATATAGTAGGGGAACATTATTTAACCAAGTAATCTTAATTGTATTGCTTAATATTTTCCAATAAACGTTGATTTTTTGCGAGCATCGACATTCCTCAGTATCGTTCTAGAATGTGGATTTATATATAATAGGCGTTAATCAAAAATAAGATTTGTAAAATTGCTTCGTGACATAAACTTCATTGTTATTATCTGAAACTATTCAACAGTTATTCTTTGCGAATTCTTACCTTATATTTTAGATTTTAACAGAGAAAACAAATACGAATACTTTAAAAATAAAATTCGAAAAACACGCACAACCGCTGTTATTTATAAATAAAAAATATTTCTTCAAATATTTCTTTTTAAAGATTTTTCTGTAAATAAATTCGACTATAAACGGAAATACGCGTTAATTTTTAAATGGTGCGAGCTAATCTATTAGATTTCTTTAAATCACATATTCGTACGTTTCGAACAACACGGTTTTAAAAGTAAACCGCATTAATGTTATTAACTTCCTATATTTTAATCCGATTAGTTTTTGTGTAACGAATACTCGAGCAGGAATCCTACGAAAATATAATTACTAGAATGCTTCAAGCCATAAAATTTTGATCAGAAATTCTAAAATTGCTACATAGCGTAATACATAATTCTAAGTTAATTTTGATAAGTACCGTCGTTTTTGAGATATAAAGCAATGCCTAAGGGAATTTGCTTACATGAATGATTTTTAGATGATTCTAGATAATTTTTAACGCATTTCATAAATATTGTTAGAATTAAGATCATCTGTTTCGACAAAATACACTTATTACAAAAAAATAAGCGATTTTGTCATAGTGGTTGTACCATGTTTTACATGACAGTTCATTTCGTATTAGCAAAAGGTAAAATTTTTGCTTCGTACGGTAAATGTGGGATGTTCATAAAAAAAAATTTTTAGTAGTAAATTTTTAAATAGAAAAAACGTTTTAGATTACGTAACAAGATATCGAGTCCCATGTTAATATAAATGAGGTTTTGTGAGTGCATATGATTTTTTGTGTTAGCTAATCAAAAATTATTTGCAAACCGATGATTAACGCATAATTGAAAACTGTCGTTCGGTATTTTATTTTTAAAAACGATTTAATAATTACGTATTACATTGAATATTGAATTTTAAAACAAAACGGCTGTATATCTTCGTTTAAGACATAAACATCAGTTAAAGGATAAATTTTCACATATTCGTCCTAGCAGTAAAAGTGAACATGTATTTTCAGAAATTATCTTCTTTTTCTTATAAATCCATCTTTTGTCGGGGGTTGGTGACCATCTGAAAAAACTTTTATCTCGTGCGGCATGAACCAGCGTGGGGCCTATACATCACGAACCCGTCTTAAATATTTTTGGTCGGCGACATTCGTCTCAATATTTGACATCTGTCCCCTTCTATTCGTTATTATGTATTAAGGTCTGCAGTAATTTACTGTTTTGAATTGTACGTTCAAAGTAGGCTGCTTTACGTGTTTTTATCGATGACATTATTTGTTTTAGAATAGCTTCAGATATCTTATCTACACAAGAAACTTGAGGATCCGGCGATAAAGCCACTTTTCAAAGGTTTCATTTTTTTTTTTGTTGATGCTGCCTTGAGACTCTCTACTCCACAAAATAATGTCGATAGTACGTAATATTTTGTAGTTCGTCATCTTGTTTGCACTGTAATTGTCCTATTGCGCAGAAATTATTTAATTTTTTTGAATGCGCCCTATTTGTATTATAGTTATCCATTGACAAATATATTTAAATTTCGTCACTTTCTCAATTTTTTTATCTGCAATACTTAGAAGAAACATCATGTTGCATGTGTTTTCTTAATTATCGCCTAATTTCAAATATGAAATTTAAAGGCGGAGTTCCTAGCTAAATTTTATTATGATATTCACATTCAAAATCATACATTATCCACGAACAATCACCACACAGTAGTTACACAAACGGTTAACTGTTTTTTTAAAAGTAATAAATTTTAATTACGCACTTGCTACGCCTAATCGAATATCGAAACATTAAAAAATTAAAGAATAAATTAACTACTGGTCCTGATAATATTCCATCAATTCTATTAAATCACATGAGGGCGTTGCTCTTTTAATAATTATCTTTAACGCTAGCATCAGAAATAAGTATTTTCCCGTAACATGGAAATCCTCAATAATAATACCTCTACCTAAACATAACAAAGACATCAGTCATCTTAAAAGTATTCGGTCAATAAGTTTACTCTCTAATACTTATAAGCAAAATTATGAAAAGGGTAATACTAACCAACCTCACCTGCTTTGCTAATGACAATAACATATTACCTCAAAATCAGTTTTGTTTTTAGAAATGAAGTTTCTACAATGCGTGCAGTGACAACTGTCTGTGATACAATAACGGATAATTTTAATTTAAATAAGCACACTGTCCTACATATCGATATAGAAAAACTATTTGATACTGTATGGTATTACAGCCTGTTATACAATTCTAATTTGATAATTCTGACAAAAAATTATTTAATTAATAGTTTCGCATGAGGGTTAAAAAAGAGTATTCTTCATCGAAGACCATTAATACAGGCGTTCCACAAGGCAGGACATTTTTTTATTTTATTATATACTAATGATATTCCTAAATTCCAACATGTTTTCACCATACTATATGCCGATGATAGTGCGTTAGTAACATCGTCCTAAAGAGTAAGTTCTATAATTAACAAATTGCAACAAAAACTTAAGTTACTTAGTATATTCTTAAAAAAGTGAAAGTTATTTATAAATATTGCTAAAACAAGCTACACTATTCTCCAAAAGAAGGCCGTGAACCAGATTTTGAACTGATCAACGCGATTATTCAATGGAAAGGAACAGTTAAATACGTAGGTATCATATTTGACAAAACATTTTCGAAAAACATATTAATCCGAATTAGTCGGAGTTAAATTTTTTTATAATTTTTGTTTAAAATATATGAAAATATATTCCTATGGTCTCTCCTGTGAAAATGAAAAAAATTAAGTCAATATATATATTAGAAGCATAGATATGGCCGCGTGCCACTCGGCATTAAATAAACAAGATATGTCAAATGCAGAATATGCTGAAATAAACGAATCACTTATTATCATATAGTGAAATAGTAGCAATAATCACTATAATTACTAGATTGTTTATATTCAATGGTTTCACATAATAAAGCAATAAATTTCTCCATCAATTTTGTAAAAAAAACCGTGCACAATTAAAGAACGATTACAATGTTTTACCAGATTGAGTATAAGAATGAATAAATGGTACACTCTTAATAAAATAAAAAAACGCAGATAAATGTAAGCGTTTAAAATAGAAGTTTACGTGTGAAATCTTTTAAAACAATGTATACATAAACTAAACATTACATTTCTCACACAACTCCCGTTTGACTCGAACATTCTAAAACTTTTGTATTCTTCCAAATCATCCCTTTTTAAATATTTTACTTTTGGGGATTTCGTTGTGATGATAATATTTGATACTGATCCAAGCGATGATAATGAATTCCGGTAAAAATTCTTCCTCTTCACTATCATTATGAACCGAATTCCTGCACTTGCCAATAACTGAGCTTTACATGATCGAGATCAACTAAACCACCATCATCTTCATCTGTAAGCTCTTAGGTTCGATGAAAATTCTATCTAACTCCCTATCTATATCTATGTCCTCTTCCAAAGCATCCAATATTTCTTTCAAATTTTTTAACGGTCTGAAATTGCGTTGAATATATGATTATTTATAAATATGAATTATGAAAACTGTTTATGTAATAAACGCTTTCCGAACTTTACATTCACTTGCTACGGTGATACACTTTTACAAATTCAGTTGACATATAACCTAATGTTTCTATTATCATATATGACATCGCTATACACATAATTGCATGTGTAGCAAAAGTTACCGCAGATTGGAATCCATCTTTAAAGTAAAAAATATACAGTTCAATTTAAAAAAATAATACAAAATTGCAACACAGTAAACAAATTATAAAACGCTAAATACGATGCGCACATCTATTTACAATATATTTATAAATAATCAACCTATAAAAACAGAATTGAGGACAATGCTATATTCGCATACATTTTATGCGATCCCATATGGCACCACTAGAATAATTTGGGTTAATTATAGTCTTAATTAAACTAGAGTAAGAATATTTCAACTTTTTCCATATTCAACAAAAAATCTAAGTATTCAGAACAAATTGATTATATATAAATCCCTAATTAAGCCGTTATTAACTTATGGATGCCCTGTTTGAAATTATGTGCCCACATCAACATAATATAAAAAATCCAATTAATTCAGAATGATTGCTGTAGAATCATGCTAAATACCCTAATATACACTAATATTTAATTAATGCATGAAATGTTGAATCTAGACTACATTGCTAAGAGAATATATCGTTTCTTGTCAAAAATTTTTTTCTTAATTGCGAATACAACTCGTCTCTTACTGTCATCGAATTACAATTACGAATCATTAAGATATAACAAATATAAACATAAAATACTTAATTTTCTCTTCTAAATGCTTCATCTATAACTTTATATTATTAACGAATTATATTTTCAGTCTATAAGTGCTCTTGCATTAGTTATTTATATCTAATAATGAATTTATGAGTAAGTAAATTATGTTATTCTTTCCTTTTTAGTTTATTGCTATTAGTATAGTCTTCTGTGGTGTAGTCGGGTTTTTTCTTTATTTTCCCCGGCATAGGGCTATTATTAAGATTAAAAATCTTTTTAATTATCTCATTATTGGACACGTAACTTTTGTTTTTTATAAGACCTGCGTGCCGGTTTAGTATCTTAAGTATGATACTTTTCAATCGTCGTAAAATTTTTTCTTAAGTACACCCAAATTTCCCTCTATTATCGTTTTTTTTATGTCAAGGAGAATCTTATTAGGCGGGCAAAACTGTGGCTAATAAGTAAGGCTCTCATAATAATAAATTTCTATTCATCCAATATTTGAAAATAAAACACCTTATAAAAGAATTCAAACTTTCGCGATTGTTATCGTGTATTCGTCGAAATTTTTCAATGAAAACCTAGTCAGATTTTATCACCGGTGACATTTGTCGGGCTTGAAAATTGCAAGTATCTCCGAAATGTTGACAAATTCGACGAATGAATAAAATACCCGGTAAATAGCTTTTATTACAGTTATCACGTTGGTAGTCGTAAGAACTATGAACTGAAAGGAAAGGAAACTTCAATTCTTATATACATTGGAGTGTAATTGACCTTAACCTTTTCAGTCATACATTATAAAATCTTAACATTGAATTATAAATTTTATAAGGGTGTTTATTATACTATACTGCTTCTTGGATGAATCTCAGATAATTTTCAATGTATTTATATAAATATTTTTAAAATTGGGACATGTCATGTGTAAAATTTGTTGTTAACATTAAAATTTAATGTCCCACTATAATGTATTTATCTGTATGTAGAAGTAAACGAATATTTTTTCGTAGCATATTGTTCTAATGTATAATCACTTCGAACGAAAACTAACGCAACTTCTTATCTGATTGCAAATTTCGTTTGGTATAATAATCGATTTTTATTCGTAATTTTGAAACGAGAGAAAATGTTAACAGCGATAATTTTAAAAGGTTCCTTTTTTTTTATTATTTTACCCTTCTCCTTGTTCGTGTCAGGAAAAGGATCTCTATGCGTTACACGGTATTTGCCCATGAGCAAACGCGACGCTGTTTCCATCCAGTTGTATTAGGTCATTGAAATCGCACTTATGTGGGCAGATGAAAAGATGAAACGATAATATACAGGAGGAGGTGTCAGAGATTTTCCACTTCTTCGTGTTATATCCTGTTCGACCAACCATTGTTCGTAGTCTATTTAGCGAGCGCCATGTTCCATATTTTAGTTCGGCTCCTGGAGGAAGGTGCTCCTTGCGTTCAATACATGGTTCGTAATTTTTCTTCGTCCATTCTTCCTTCCACGCATTATATCGAGCGGCTTCTGGGCTTACGGTAATGGCTTGATAACTGCCATAAAACTGTTGCGAGACTTTAATTGTATTATTTTACCCTATTACAAGACGAAAAAATGATTTTAATATACCGTAATTAAGATGAATTAAAAGGGAGAAAAATTTGAAGTAATTTTAGACAGGAATATAAAATATGACGAAATCGGAACATTCGAGGGAAAATGTGGTCAGCATCAGCGATAATACGAGGATGTCACTTGTATGAGTATACAAAAACAGTTCAGATAATGGGTTGTTGAAAAAATGAATAAGGAAGACGTTTTACTCTAAAACACATTCTGAAAATAGTGGTAGCAAAATTGTGCAAATTAACCTATCTACAATTTTAATGTTGTAAAACCAAAGAAAGGCAATTAGCTTGTATTTCATAATAATATGTTGATATATCGGAGAGTAGTGATTTTATGCATTAATAAAAGTAAAGAAAAACAAAGCAAATTTTTTAGCGATTAACTTTGTTTTTATTTTCTTTTATTAGTTTAATAATAATGGTCAAGTGACGGATTCAAGCTTAACGCCGGCCTAGGCCCTGTTTGACGCGCCGCCCTTAAAATAAAACTTTATTAATTTTGATACAATATTTTTACTTTAAATTTAAAATAACTTTATTTTGTTAGAATATAATTTTTAACTATAAATTATGACTAATAAACATTACAAATACGTAAGTAATAAACTTGAAACATATAAATAAATATTTTTTTAAAATATGAATCATTTTAAAAATTTATTTTTCCCGGCTTTGGTCCGCGCCATAATATCAATTATATCGTCATAATATATTGAACTAGTTGAACTTCAACAGACAGTAATGCAAGAGCACTAAGTATATCACGGCTCATACTTGCACGTAAATAGGTTTTTAGTTTTTACTCTTTTCAATTACAATAAACATATAAATGTAACTATATAAGTAGACCGCATTAATATATATCAGCTAACACGGTTAACTTTAATATAATTTTATAATTCTGGATGTGGAATATCGAACAATTTTTTCCCAATTTTAAATGAAAACTTAAATTTAAATTTTTCCTCAATCAGGTTAAGGAATTAAAAAAAATTAATATGAAATAAAATGAGATAGATTTTTCAGGAAAATTTATTTTTATTAATAAAAAATGTTCTGACTTTTGAACAAATACAAAAATGATATTTAATAAATGCAAATCTACAGTATTTTTAATTAACACTGAAAACAAATTGCGAAGTTATTCAGATTTAATAATTTTTAAACGCTTTATACACACATGGTTAATTTCACTAATGGAACAAAGCGTAAAGTATCGATAATGACTGTAATTTATCTATTAAAAAATTAACGTCTTATTCATAGATTGAAAAGTAAATAAAAAAATTGAGGTATTGTACATTCTATAGAATTTTTTTAATAAAAACTAATCCGAACTCATTTTCAGACTATCATTAGTTTTTCCGTTTCTAAAATTTTGGAATTCAAAAATTCTGCCGCCTCTCAAATCATGCTATCCTGGGTCTGGGCTTTCCGGGCCTAGGCGTAAATCCATCACTGATAATGTTCCAGCATTCTTTTTTTTTTGGCCTGTGCCATTGGTCGCTTTGGCCGTCTACACTACGTTGGTTTTCTTGTTTTAAGCTATAATAGTTGGCTTATTATACTTCTATGTTATTCTGGACTATAAAGTTATATATGATTTTGACCGGATCTTCGTTGTTTGTGTATCACTTACTATTGATTCTAATACTTAGAGGGAGTGTGTGTTTGTATTTTAATAATTCCCGTATCATATTATTTCGATTTTGTTTGTACTTTTCGCTTTTCCATATAACATGGTTGATACCCTCTTGATATTTATCGCATAGATTATTTTGAATTATGTGTATTCGAGGTAGATGTACAGGTGTTTTATTATGTCCTATTCTTAATCGGATAATTGTTGTGAAAAAGTGTTTGCTATACTGTACTGAACTATTCCAAAACCATGGGGTTTTGGGTATTTTTGTCTGAATTTTATGCTATTGTTTCCCTCTTCTTGCATTTGTTCATATTTCATTATTTTTATTTGTGGGATATATTCTGTATAGTGTCTATTAATATTATCTATTTTGACATTTGTTTCGATTTTGCTTCATTATCTACTATTTCATTCCCATATATATACCGCAATGCCCTGGTATCCACATCAATGTAATTTTTCCATGTATGGTTTTTATTTTAGCGACAATATTGTCTTGTTTTGTATTAATAGCAATCAATGACTACTATAAATTTTCTCTGTTTTTTATTTCTTTTATTTTTGAGATAGTCAAGTGCTTTGTATATTGCATATATTTCAGTGCTTGTGGATGAACCAGCGTATTTTATTCTGAAGATTCGTATCAGATCTACATTTTCATGCTATATTGCTGCTTGGTATCGGTATTTATTATTGTCTATAGATCCATCAGTATAAATCCGTTAATGGTTAGGAAAGTTAGTAAATAATATTTAGTATTTTTCTAAACATAAGATGTGAATTGATATGGAGGTTACAAATTTTTCTAGGATTTCTTTTTTCATATGAAACAAAAAAGTTTGGATAAAAAAAAACAAGGCTCGTCCCGCTAAGAATGTTTCTATTTTTTACAATGAATGATGATATGGTGGTCATCATTTCAGAAGTGTTAAGTTAACATTGTCAATAATGTTCGAAATAAATAGACTTCTGAGATCATTACAGTACAGCCCAAAAAAAAAAGATGGTGTACATTAAAACCTTTCAAAGTATGTGACATGACGTGGAAGGCTGTTAATGTAATTAATAAGGGTATTTAAATTTTAAAAGTTGAATATATTGGAGAGTAGTCATTTTATTAATTAATTATAAACAAACAAAATATAATGATTTTTAAAAAAAATGTAATAATTTTTGTTCGTGCTTGAAAATGACGTAAACTGTCGAAAAGCGTCGCGATTAAAAAACTTTTAGTGATTGTGTTATATTTTGTTTGTTTATAATTATTTAGATTTTAAAAATGGAAATGAGGACAATAAAAAGAGAAAAATAAAGTTCTCTATTTAAATATTTAGTAAAAGCAGTCAGTATTAATTGTAATAGAATTTATGTTATTTTGATGAGGTATTTTTCAAAGTAACTACCTCGCTATATCCTTCTTCTCTGATATCACGGTATCAATAATTACCATAATAGGAAATGTAGAGGAAGGATGCGGTCAACTTGCAGATAAAATAATGATCTCGAAAATATATATTTGGGTTCGCTTGTTCAAGATAGCGATTCTTCAATAAGTGAGATAAAACGGCGGAACCAGCTGGCAGGAACGCCACGAGCAGATTAAACAGAATATGGCGCGACACATCAGTCACAAACGCGTTAAAGAAGGAGTTAGCATGTTGTTTGGTTTTTCCAGTATTTACATACACGTCAGAGACTTGGACGGTGAAAGCAAAGGACAAACAACGAATGAATAGCTTCGAAATGTGGGTATGACGACGTATGCTACGAATACCCTGTACAGCAAAGTGAACGAACGTCTCCATTTTGAATAAACGGGACATTAAGTGTAGGTTATCTAGTGATGTTTCCTTTAAGCGGCCCGTACACGATCAATAATACTTACAGTAACAGTACTGTACTGTCAGTATCAGTAATACTGATGTAACTTCATCAGTATTTATGTACCCTTACACTATCAATATCACCCATCAGTAATTTGTGCTTTTGATCGAAGCAGTCCTTTCTTCGTGCGTAGATGTTCTCTAAAAGTAAGTGAAATATGAAAAATAAAAGAAAAGCTTGTATAGGAATATTGCACTTTATTTCCAAAGTATCGTTCATTGCAAAATATGGATGTAAAATTGGCTGAAAAAACTGTAAAATTATTCCCACATCAATCTGTTACATGAATTCCGTTTAAGTGGTAGTGAAGATTACTATTTTCAAATGACCGACGTAGTATTTAAAAAAAGTTAAGATGGTACAGCCGTTTTTACAAAAATAAAATAGTAATATGCGAAGCTGTACTTCGGTGTAAGAAATAATTCAGCCGTCATATTACCGGCATCCATTAGTACATCGGTTTTAGATACTTGTGATGCCTTAGCATATGTTTTGCAAAAGTATATAATAATAATCTGCATAATGTTTATGAAGGAATGTACAATATGGGAATGAGATTGGGACGAAATAATGATAATAGGAATAAACAGGTACAATAATAGGAGAGAAAGACATACGCTATCGTCTGGAAGGAGAAGGGAGACTGAATTCAATTAGGTGATAGGAATAGCATCGCGACACCACTTTCTTCTCAAACGTCTTGACGGATTATCTGGAAGACACGATGTGTGCATTTTGCGGATGATTGGATTACTGCTACCCTCGAACTTGTCGAATAATTTTTTATATTGCTGTATATGTATGTCACTGACATAAGGAATCCTAAGATCGTTATGTAAAGTCCGATTGGAGACGTAGACAGGAGCGGACGTGATGGTACGAAGTATCTTCGATTGCTGCTGTTGTATTCTTCGAAGATTGCTTTTGCAGGTACTTCCATACAGCTCTATTCCGTAACGCCAAATAGGAGCGATCACTGAAAGATAGATGATCCATTTAGTCGTTAAGTTTAAAATTGACTTCCGACCTAATAATGGATACAGCAATTTTGTACGAGTAATGATTGTTCTTTTTGTCTGTGCCACTTGTAGCCTCCATGTAAGCCTCTTATCCATAAATAAGCCAAGAGAACGTACCGAGTTTGCTTGAGTAATTTCTTCATTATTGATTTTCAGTGCTGGACAGCTGACTTTTCTATTTGTAAATACAACGTGTTTGCACTTATTCGGGTTAAATAGCAGACGCCAGCTCTGTGCCCATAGGACTAACCGATCTAAATGGTTTTGAACTGCTGTATTTGCAAACATGACGTCTGAGTTGGACGCAAATCGGCAAACGATGCTAAGATAGTCTGATTACTGGTTGGTATGTCTGCTGTATAAATTGTGTATAACAACGGTCCTAGTAAGCTACCTTGTGGAACAGACGATAGAATTTTATGCTCTTCAGAGAAACTATCATTGATTTTAACAACAAATGTTCTATCGGATAAGTACGATTGAAGTAAAGCAAATAAATCGGAAGGGAGAATTTGTTTCAGCTTGTAAAATAGCCCGGGATGCCACACTTTGTCGAATGCCTGTGCAACATCCAAGAATACAGCTGAGCATACTTCCTTTTTTTCCAACTTTGAAGAGATTGCATCGACCAGTCGATGGCACTGTTGCACTGTAGAGTGTTCAGTACGAAATCCGAACTGATGGTGTGGAATTATTCTACGACTATTTAAAATAGATTGAATACGATTTGAGATTAAATATTCTAGAATTTTTGATAACGAACAAAGCAAGCTAATAGGCCTATATGAAGAAACGCCCGTTTGCGGCTTGCCTGGTTTGTGTATCATTATTACTGTTGATTTTTTCCATATTGAAGGAAAATGTCCAATCCGTAATATTGCATTGAAAATATAACACAACAATGTGGCTGATTTCGGTGGAAGATGTGAGAAAATTTCACCAGTGATATTATCAATACCGGGACATTTCCGTAATGGTGCTTTACGTAGAGATAAATATACCTCTTTTGGAGTAAAGATTTTTGTATATCCTTGTGAAAAAGGTTCATTCAGCGTCGACATTATATGTTCAGTGTGTCTTTTACATATTTCGGGATGCGGAGTAAAAACTGCGTGCAGATATTTAGCGAAGGAATTTGTTTTTTCTACATCTGTCCTGGCCCAGTTATAGTTTAACTTTATATTAAACTGTTCTTTTCCATGTTTTAGTAACCTTTTTGTGTTGTTGCCACAAGGATTTCGGATCCGTATTTATTGATGTCAAGGACTTTTGAAGAGTTTCATTTTTATATTTGTTGATTTGAATTTTCAATATACTTTATAATTTATTATAATGTTTTTTCATTGATGGATAGCGATTTTGTTGCCATTTCTTCCTGGCTGCACGTTTTTTTTTTATAAGTTGCCTTATTTCAGTTGGTATAAATCTGTCTCGCTGTAATTTGTATGAACCATAATGGGTGGAGTTGTTGCAAGCGAGTGTGATTAACTGGGTGAAATTTTTAACGGCTAAATCTATATCATCTTTGTTTTTTATTTTAATTTTAAGATTTGTATTTTTTTCCATTATGTTTGAAAAGAGATTCCAATTAGTAGTTTTATTTACAACTCCCTCTTGAATATGTATACGCCTTGGGTGTACATTTAAGACAGCCATAACTGAAACATGATCGGAAGAAAGATCAATGATCGTTTTACACTCACGATTGTATTTGTGTAGGCCACAAGTTATAAAAAAATCAAGGATATCTGGAAGTTTGTTATTATGTGCAGGCCTATGTGGGTGTCGTTGGTGAGAGAACAGCGAGGGAGTTGTTCTGTATGCATCGGTTTAATCTTCTTCCAGGTTGGTTTGTTAGACGTGAACCCTAAATACTGTTTTTTGCATTATAATCGCCGCCGCATATAAATTTACTTCCTAACTTTTTGAAAATGGTGTTAAATTCTACATCAGGTATTTGAAATCCTGGATGACAGTAAATGGCTGCTACAGTGAGTTCATTTTCAAATGTTTCTATATTTGCTGCAATGATTTGATAAGCATCTGTGCTGTATGAAAAATTTTTGTATTGCTTGAAACAACTCTTTACCATTAGCATGGAACCTCCATGAGCTGAACCATCTGGATGATGAGCGGAGGAATCCGTTTAATTTAAAGCTGTTGCAATTTTTTAGGTGTGTTTCAGAGATCAGTACAACATCAATGACGTTTTGTTGAAGAAAAATCTCCAGTTCATTTTTTTTTTTAACAATACTATTAACATTCCATAGCATAATCACTAGTGATTGTTGAGTAATGATTTTTATATTCCTTGTCATTAAGGTAGTAATTTTTCAATGACCTTTGTTAGTAAGGATATCAACGGAGTTATCACACTTTTAAAATCATTTAAGAATGAGGATAACATTGATGATAAATCAGAACTATTATTATTACTATTACACTTATTTGTTATAGTAGCGATACCATTATTACTGTTATTACTATTATTGCTGTTGTTCCAATGAACTTCCTTGAATGGTGAGTTCTCATCATTATTTGTGCTTGTGCCAGCTTTGGTAACGCATGCATATGATCTGTTGTTTGCTATAATCCTAGAGCTACTGTAGTTTGCATTGGAATTGCTGTAGTTGTTCCCTCTAGTATTAGCATATGATGCACGTATATTATTATAAAATGTAGTCTGTTGCTTATAAACAGGGCATCCCCTGTAGCTTGCTGGATGATTTCCATCACATAGTGCATAGACTGCAGGTTCAACAGTAGCTTTTGAGCACATTTTAGTTTCATGCTTACCAGCACATTTAACACACCGAGAAGGTAAGTTACAATAATTGGCAGTATGGCCAAAAAGTTGACAGCGCTTACACTGTTTTAAACGTGAGTCTCTCTTTTTCTACCGTAACTACCGTGTTTAAGAGTCTTGTAAGTTTAAATATTTCATCATTCTTCATCGAAATCAATAAAGAACATCGGTAATCTAGTTTGATTTTTTAATATGTTAGTAATACGAACTACATTAAAACCTTTTGCTTCCAATTCTGCTGATAATTCAGCGATATCAATGGAACAGTGAAGGTTTTTTAATACTATCCTGAAAGCTTTGTGTTATTCTAATGAGTACGTGTAGTATAAATAGTTATTATCTTTCAAAGCCTTTATAAATGTGGATTTGACGGTTTAATAGTCACTCCTGACAACGTTGATTTCAAGGAAAAATCTATGTCTGGTATACGCAACAGGAACTGTCTAAAGTTATTATAATTAATAATATTTGTTACCATTATTGGTGGAGGCAACTTAACTTTTATGTTGGGATTTACAACATTAGTCGAAGAATTTAAGTTTTTAGTGTTTTTAGTGTTGTAGCCAATTGTTATCATTTCGGCATCTTCATTATTATTATTGGTATTACTACTACTACCATCGTTATTATAATTGATATTATCATCGTAATTTACGTCTGCTAAAAATTGAGAAATATTTCGTTTTTTATAGATTGGTCTTAAATTAACGGAAGGAACAGATTTTGTGATCTTAGATACGTTTTTTGGCTTTTGCCAAATTTCCTCGCTTTCGCTATTAGTGGAGTTAGAAAGTTGTCTTTTAATTGAATAAATACCGGTAGGGGCAGATTTTTGAATATGAATGGGACTCAATGATCGGTCCCACCTTACTTTGACACCAGTAGTCTTTTTTTCATTTTCATCTAGTAAATTAATTATTGCATTAAAAAACAAAGTAGAGAAATAGTGAGGAATGATGAAAATACTGAAGAATTGTCTTTATACGATCAATAATACTGTCAGTACACTAATAACCACGCCCAAATACTGACCACGCCTTAATACTGATGAACGCGGATCAAGAAATCCGGATCACATCATTATTTTATATTACACGATAAGTAATATTGACAATATTTATAAAGACTGTCAGTATTATTGACCGTGTATGTTGCGTTTTTTCGGTGATATCTTGTGCAGCGAACATTCCATGCTGCGAGAAATAATTGGTGGAAGAATACAGAAGACTCGTCCACGCGGCCAGGGAAAACATCAGATGGATAGATACCATCTGGAACATTTCAAAGAAATCAATTACAGCCAGCAGACGGGTAGCTGCAAATCGGAGAGAGTGCTGGAAAGAAATTGAAGAGGCTGTAGTGTAATGATCACGACATTCCTTTGGAAATTACGACTACA
The DNA here is from genome assembly GCA_032883995.1 of Coronaproctus castanopsis. Classification (NCBI taxonomy): domain Eukaryota; kingdom Metazoa; phylum Arthropoda; class Insecta; order Hemiptera; family Monophlebidae; genus Coronaproctus; species Coronaproctus castanopsis. The sequence goes on along the minus strand of CM065052.1, from coordinate 73,564,837 downwards.
GAAGAAGAAGATACAAATTATGAAAATTACATTAATATATACTCTAAAATTAGCCAATAAATAAAGTTTAATGAATGATCCAAAAGAACAAGACAAATAATTAGGGAGCAGAAATTATTTTCTGTACATGTTGCTTTCATTATTTTTATTATTACCATTATCATTACTATTCATGTTTTTATGATTATTTTTATTATTATTATTATTATCATCATAACTAATACTATTATTATTATGGTTACTATTATGCCGGTAATTAGTTTTATTAGTATTAATTAATATAATTTTTCTCAATGTTAAAAATTATTATTTTTTTAATCTTTTTTGATCATTAACTTGTCAAGAACCGATGAAGAAGAAGATTATGCTTTTGATACTCTTTTTTGAATAACTTGCCCATGAGCACCATTGCCGTCTTTCCAAAGTTAATTTTGTAGAGTATTACTATCCTTAGAATTTATCAGCAGACTAGGTAAACCGCTGGCTCTGTCACATTTCAAATATAATATTTGCGAATAATTTGAAAAGTTAGGCATAATAGGAGAAATATTATCGTCTATTACTAACATGTTTGCTACAAAATAAATATAACCAGTGATCATTTTTTGAATGGGTAATATCAGAATTAAACGTTTGAGATACCAAACACATTTTTCTTTCTGAATAGTTTCTGTAAGATAAATGTTATTAAAAACCATGTTTTTTCTGAATATTAATTTGGACAGTTTCGGTCTACTGAGAAGTGACTGTCGTTACAGTTTACATAAAGGTTCTTAGAAGGTGTGACTGACGATGGTACATCGGTATCCTCGGGACAGAATTTCGAAATGTGGTTTAGATGATAAGTGCCCGTGTCGTCGGCAATTTGAGCACTATCTTGAGAATGAATGCTAGGTTGTACATGAAAACGCGTCTTGTACATGCATGGGAAGATTTGTACTAAGTAAATTTTAACCTCGTGTCCATCCTGTTTTATTATGTTATCTGACTAGATTCCTGGGTGTATTCATTGTTTTCGCCTTCTATGCATGACTGCAGTATTGCTAAATGCTCCGCCATTGTCCCATAATCTTATTCCAACAACACACGTTACATTTTGTTCTAAACAAATACTTATGTTGTTTTCTTCTTCATTATATCGAAATAGAGTGGCTAGTAAATCGACGTTAATGTGGAATTCTGTTTTTAATGGCGTTCGTACTTTAGTCATCTATGACACTTCCAACTATTAAAATTCGATAACTCATTATATTTTTTCTACGTATGCATTTAAATATTTATGTTGTGATCGTCTTCCAGTTTTTTTTCCTGGTATACAATGAATAATGCTGTTTTACTTCTTCGTACTCGTTCATAAATATTTTCATTTGTAATTTTGTCTCTCATTAGCGAATTTTCTTCTCCAATTCGTTTTCTTCTTCATTCACCGACTTCATTTCAAATGTTGGCGGTCCACATGGATGTGTCGTCTCTTAACAATGCAGTTCGAAACATCTTATTTGATGAGCAGTTCGAGAATTTAAAAAATATCTTTGTCCTCAAATTTCTTTTCGAGTATCATATTTCAAGGCCTCCAATTTATTTTTTATCTTCACCCATGATAGTCCATATATTGACTGTGTAAAAGTGTTGTTAAGAAAGTAAAGTTGCAGTTGAAAGCTGTTTGGGATTATTCTCGTACATATATAATATACAAATGCATTAAACAGCTCCTACATCTTTCTAAAATAATTGCGAATGTAATCTAGTAAATATGTACTTGTATTTAGATTGAAACAAGATTTGACAAATATCTAACAGTTGAATTCAACGCTAGTAAAGTAGGCATCAAGATAGGTAATTAATAGATCTCGAGAGTCTGCAATAAGTAAAATTTCTAAAAAAAAAAAATTGAATCCGTTCGTGGAAGACAACATGTGTGAAGTAGTATCGTATCGTATCATATCGTATCATATCGTATCATATCGTATGCTGTTGTTTTATAGCTGGAGCTTTAAACGGGAAAGTCAGTTTAAACACTTGCCGCGCAGATTATGTAAATCTTCAATTATAATCCTATTTTCCCGAATATACTTTGCGTTCTTCGAAGATATGTTTTATTGTTTGCCTGTGATGTCCACAGCAGCAACTATCCGAACCAGAAATATCTCACTTCTGTAAGAGGTGGCCGCGTATGCTATGACCGGTTTGGATTCTATTCAAAAGTCGCCACTCCTTTCGTCGAGGTTCCATTTGTAGAGGTTGCTCCGTAGAATTTTCAACGAGGGCTTTATTTGTGAAGGAATTATTTCCATATATGCCCTTATTACGTCCAACTCCGTCTGCGACTTCCTCATGTTGTTATCTTGCACTGCACCTACAATATCATCAGCGTATTGAAATGCAGTACCATTCAATATGGTTGGGAAAACTTGAAGGTATACATTACAAAGAAATGGCGCCAAAATGGAACCCGCTCTCCGCTACTTTTATTTCCAAGGAAGACGCGGAAGAAATGGTCAACCAACATTCTGTTTAGTAAATTTATAATCTTGGAGCAAGGTATTCATTTTGACAACTTAGCAAAATATGTCTCCAAACTGTATCGTATGTGTCTGAACAACCGCTATTTTTAGATTTTTCTGAAAACCATTCTCGATAAATTGGGCTAATGCAGCTACTTCATCAACACAACAGGATCTGTTAATACGAAAACTAGCTTGCTCGGGAAGTAGATGTTTTTCGTTTTCTGTTGATATTTTGTTGTATATGATTCGTTCAATACTATACGTGGTTTAGATAGTAGGGATATCGGCTGGTATTCCGCCGAGTCATTTCCATTTTTTCCTGGCTTTTTAATAGCAATTACCTTTGCTATTTTGAAATCTCTGGGAAACTGGCCGCTAACTAATATTTCATTATAAATAGTAATAATAAATCTTTTTGCTGTTTCTCCAAGATTCTTCATAAATTCAGGATAGATTGCTTCTAAGCGGACCTTACTACTCTTGCCGATTCGAACTAAATTTCAATATTTTTTAAAAGGTATTATGTGGTGTTAGGACTTTTTTAAAATGTTGCAGTTGTTTCTTAGTTTCTGAGGATACTTTCTTATTTATCAAGCAGTATTTCTGACGACTCGATTTCTTGTGTATGTCTGAACTTATGTAGTAACTGTTCGTATTCCGCTGACCAACCTGGAATATATTGTTTGCTAAAACCACGAGGTATACTGTATCGGACTGCATTTTTAATTGCACGAACGAATGGACTGTAATTTTGATTTTTAACGCGTTTTTCAAATTGACGAGATAAAAGTTGTACGTTACATCGAAATACCATGTGCTGGTTATAGTCGGGTTTCATATATTTCCAATGATTACTGTTCTTCATCTATTCGGATGCAGATCATCTCTACGATTGTGTTATTAGTCTGTCGCATTTCCTTTTAGAATATTAACATATACCGTTGTGGAAAATATTTTGTCACTATAACATCATTCTAAACGTAACAGGTCAATATCGATTTCAGCTTTCTATTTATTTCACTGCATCCATAAATTTTATCTGCTCTGTGCTATCCTAGTCATATGTCTTTAATAACTTTCGTCTCGATAATAAGCATAATTCTTTCATCGTGTACTACCGATTTTCACCATTATGTCTTTTCTAAGCTACATGTGTTGGCTCTGAACGTTTTCTTGGTATATTTTTATTTGGAAAAACATTATATTGCCAAACGCATCACATTCCGCATATTATGTACAGAAGAATAATCAGTAGTATGTATATATATATATATATATATATATATATATCTTTGGAATTTATAATGAATTGTTATGAATAACGTGTTTTCCCTTAATATCACCTAAAATTACGCACGGCCAACAGTTCAAATTAACTATTCATCTGAAATGCAAATGGTGGCAGCTTAGCATATATTTGGCCCCGATTAGATAGCAGTTCAATTATATGTAATAGTCAATGTATCAACAATTTACCTCATCTGACGAACTCTGATGCGAATATACAAGCTTTCTTATTACCCTGTTCCGTATATTTATTTCTATTTGTTATTTAGTAAGGTAAATCTAATATTAGTGACCTCATGGCAAGACATATAAAGAAAACATCTACATAATCACAAATCTATATCGTCAAAAATCTACAGTCCTTTCTTTACACTAAGCGTTGTTAATGCGATATGTAAAATCGATATATATTTAATTCAGAGATATAGTACACTAAGATGAATTTTTATTTAAATCAAATGAAATTACTAATATGTCCATTTTTATATTTTTTTTACAGGTTTGTTATATAGTTATGTTCGTTCGCGATGCGTGTAACGTTAAAGCCGGGAAATATTCAACGCCTCGTGGAAACTTACAAGTTCCAGCCAGGATTTATCACCAAGTAAGAATTTTCTGATTATTATTTGCCTACACACTACACATTGAGGATGTCACCGGGAGTTCATTCCACTTTGTTAATTAATAATTTTTTTTTCAGCTGAGATGTGAAGGAAAGTTACTCAGGCTCCTCCATACTTTAGTCCTCAGCCGAGAAGATGTATTTTCTCGCCTGCATTGTAAAATTGTTTCATCCCTCCATTGTATTCTCTTGAACTCCCGGATGAACATCCTCGATGACTAATAAATTTCTTTATGTTACAGCGCCGTCAGTAATCAGCAACATCACATTCCGGCTTTACGTTACACGTGATAATTCGGTTAGTCCGCGTGTTCGGTTTAGTGCGCGTTTATCGTCGGTTCTATGTCGACCGTTCTAAATATCTGCAGATCGCGCTTTGTCCAAAAATTTATCGGTAAGCCAATTTTTATAGTTTTGTATTTACGCTCGTGTAAAAATACTTAAAATTTAGTAATATTCTTAATCTCTTTATGTTCCGACCCATTATGAGAACTCCAGGTAAAATAGTTGAAATCTAATTGAAGGCATTTAGATCCTATTTTCCGTTCACATTTTGTCGGTTTTCGTTTCAGTTTTAACTTAAACCTTTCGAGCACTTGACAATTATTTATAACATTATTGCTCCAAAGTTTTTCATCTTATATCTTCATATTTTTCTAATAATATACTCGTCAATTATCTTTCAGACTACATTATTTTATGTTCGCCGTGAAATATGGCAATTCTTTTACATCTATTCGCTATTTCGTACGTTTGAAACATTTGTATTTATCATTTTCGTCATCCGTTCAGAGTTTTGTTTCTTATTACTATATATTCATTCCAATATCATTAAAACTGATGACTGATTTCGTAACATTTCGTAATTACTCCATTAAATGTGACATTCTGATATCATATCCATTCCACAATTATCTTTTCTAGTACAACATTGAATATTATTAACTTATGTAAAATTGCAATCTGTGATTATTCTTTAGCAGCATTTTTTTTTCAAAATCCATTGCTACATTCTTCTTCCGGTATAGCGTAAAGTTTCACCTATATATACGACTATTAATTACTAATTTCTCTTTGGCGAATCGTTCAATTGACGATATTCAAGTTGTAATGTTACTTCGAAGTACCATGAGCTAGTTATAGTAGTGTTTCACATATTTGCAATAATTACGGTTCTTAATCTATTCGGATTTATATCATCTCTACGATTGTGTTATTAGTCTGTCGCTTTTCCCTTTAGAATATTAACATATACCGTTGTAGAATTTATTTTGTCACTATAACATCATTCTAAACGTAACATGTCAATATCGATTTCAGCTTTCTATTTATTTCACTGCATCCGTCAATTTTATCTGCTCTGTGCTATCCTAGTCATATGTCTTTAATAACTTTCGTCTCGATAATAAGCATAATTCTTTCATCGTGTACTACTGATTTTCACCTTTATGTCTTTTCTAAGCTACATGTGTTGGCTTTGAACGTTTTCTTGGTATATTTTTATTTGGAAAAAACATTATATTTCCGAACGCTACCTACATTAAGGACATTCTCCTTTGTATCACATTCCGCATATGATGTACAGAAGAATATAAAGTAGTATATATATATATATATATATATATATATATATATATATATATATATATATATATATATATATATATATATATATATAGTTATATCTTTGGAATTTGCCACAGATTGTTATGAATAACGTGTTTTCCCTTAATATCACATATAATTACGCACGGCCAACAGTTCAAATTAACTATTCATCTGAAATGCAAATGGTGGCGGCTTAGCATATATTTGGCCCCGATTAGATAGCAGTTCAATTATATGTAATAGTCAATGTATCAACAATTTACCTCATCTGACGAACTCTGATGCGAATATACAAGCTTTCTTATTACCCTGTTCCGTATATTTATTTCTATTTGTTATTTAGTAAGGTAAATCTAATATTAGTGACCTCATGGCAAGACATATAAAGAAAACATCTACATAATCACAAATCTATATCGTCAAAAATCTACAGTCCTTTCTTTACACTAAGCATTGTTAATGCGATATGTAAAATCGATATATATTTAATTCAGAGATATAGTACACTAAGATGAATTTTTATTTAAATCAAATGAAATTACTAATATGTCCATTTTTATATTTTTTTTACAGGTTCGTTATATAGTTATGTTCGTTCGCGATGCGTGTAACGTTAAAGCCGGGAAATATTCAACGCCTTGTGGAAACTTCATCGACAAGTTCCAGCCAGGATTTATCACCAAGTAAGAATTTTCTGATTATTATTTGCCTACACACTACACATTGAGGATGTCACCGGGAGTTCATTCCACTTTGTTAATTAATAATTTTTTTTTCAGCTGAGATGTGAAGGAAAGTTACTCAGGCTCCTCCATACTCTTAGTCCTCAGCCGAGAAGATGTATTTTCTCGCCTGCATTGTAAAATTGTTTCATCCCTCCATTGTATTCCCTTGAACTCCCGGATGAACATCCTCGATGACTAATAAATTTCTTTATGTTACAGCGCCGTCAGTAATCAGCAACATCACATTCCGGCTTTACGTTACACGTGATAATTCGGTTAGTCCGCGTGTTCGGTTTAGTGCGCGTTTATCGTCGGTTCTATGTCGACCGTTCTAAATATCTGCAGATCGCGCTTTGTCCAAAAATTTATCGGTAAGCCAATTTTTATAGTTTTGTATTTACGCTCGTGTAAAAATACTTAAAATTTAGTAATATTCTTAATCTCTTTATGTTCCGACCCATTATGAGAACTCCAGGTAAAATAGTTGAAATCTAATTGAAGGCATTTAGATCCTATTTTCCGTTCACATTTTGTCGGTTTTCGTTTCAGTTTTAACTTAAACCTTTCGAGCACTTGACGATTATTTATAACATTATTGCTCCAAAGTTTATTCATCTTATATCTTCATATTTTTCTAATAATATACTCGTCAATTATCTTTCAGACTACATTATTTTATGTTCGCCGTGAAATATGGCAATTCTTTTACATCTATTCGCTATTTCGTACGTTTGAAACATTTGTATTTATCATTTTCGTCATCCGTTCAGAGTTTTGTTTCTTATTACTATATATTCATTCCAATATCATTAAAACTGATGACTGATTTCGTAACATTTCGTAATTACTCCATTAAATGTGACATTCTGATATCATATCCATTCCACAATTATCTTTTCTAGTACAACATTGAATATTATTAACTTATGTAAAATTGCAATCTGTGATTATTCTTTAGCAGCATTTTTTTTTCAAAATCCATTGCTACATTCTTCTTCCGGTATAGCGTAAAGTTTCACCTATATATACGACTATTAATTACCAATTTCTCTTTGGCGAATCGTTCAATTGACGATATTCAAGTTGTAATGTTACTTCGAAGTACCATGAGCTAGTTATAGTAGTGTTTCACATATTTGCAATAATTACGGTTCTTAATCTATTCGGATTTATATCATCTCTACGATTGTGTTATTAGTCTGTCGCTTTTCCCTTTAGAATATTAACATATACCGTTGTAGAATTTATTTTGTCACTATAACATCATTCTAAACGTAACATGTCAATATCGATTTCAGCTTTCTATTTATTTCACTGCATCCGTCAATTTTATCTGCTCTGTGCTATCCTAGTCATATGTCTTTAATAACTTTCGTCTCGATAATAAGCATAATTCTTTCATCGTGTACTACTGATTTTCACCTTTATGTCTTTTCTAAGCTACATGTGTTGGCTTTGAACGTTTTCTTGGTATATTTTTATTTGGAAAAACATTATATTTCCGAACGCTACCTACATTAAGGACATTCTCCTTTGTATCACATTCCGCATATGATGTACAGAAGAATATAAAGTAGTATATATATATATATATATATATATATATATATATATATATAGTTATATCTTTGGAATTTGCCACAGATTGTTATGAATAACGTGTTTTCCCTTAATATCACATATAATTACGCACGGCCAACAGTTCAAATTAACTATTCATCTGAAATGCAAATGGTGGCGGCTTAGCATATATTTGGCCCCGATTAGATAGCAGTTCAATTATATGTAATAGTCAATGTATCAACAATTTACCTCAACTGACGAACTCTGATGCGAATATACAAGCTTTCTTATTACCCTGTTCCGTATATTTATTTCTATTTGTTATTTAGTAAGGTAAATCTAATATTAGTGACCTCATGGCAAGACATATAAAGAAAACATCTACATAATCACAAATCTATATCGTCAAAAATCTACAGTCCTTTCTTTACACTAAGCATTGTTAATGCGATATGTAAAATCGATATATATTTAATTCAGAGATATAGTACACTAAGATGAATTTTTATTTAAATCAAATGAAATTACTAATATGTCCATTTTTATATTTTTTTTACAGGTTCGTTATATAGTTATGTTCGTTCGCGATGCGTGTAACGTTAAAGCCGGGAAATATTCAACGCCTTGTGGAAACTTCATCGACAAGTTCCAGCCAGGATTTATCACCAAGTAAGAATTTTCTGATTATTATTTGCCTACACACTACACATTGAGGATGTCACCGGGAGTTCATTCCACTTTGTTAATTAATAATTTTTTTTTCAGCTGAGATGTGAAGGAAAGTTACTCAGGCTCCTCCATACTCTTAGTCCTCAGCCGAGAAGATGTATTTTCTCGCCTGCATTGTAAAATTGTTTCATCCCTCCATTGTATTCCCTTGAACTCCCGGATGAACATCCTCGATGACTAATAAATTTCTTTATGTTACAGCGCCGTCAGTAATCAGCAACATCACATTCCGGCTTTACGTTACACGTGATAATTCGGTTAGTCCGCGTGTTCGGTTTAGTGCGCGTTTATCGTCGGTTCTATGTCGACCGTTCTAAATATCTGCAGATCGCGCTTTGTCCAAAAATTTATCGGTAAGCCAATTTTTATAGTTTTGTATTTACGCTCGTGTAAAAATACTTAAAATTTAGTAATATTCTTAATCTCTTTATGTTCCGACCCATTATGAGAACTCCAGGTAAAATAGTTGAAATCTAATTGAAGGCATTTAGATCCTATTTTCCGTTCACATTTTGTCGGTTTTCGTTTCAGTTTTAACTTAAACCTTTCGAGCACTTGACAATTATTTATAACATTATTGCTCCAAAGTTTATTCATCTTATATCTTCATATTTTTCTAATAATATACTCGTCAATTATCTTTCAGACTACATTATTTTATGTTCGCCGTGAAATATGGCAATTCTTTTACATCTATTCGCTATTTCGTACGTTTGAAACATTTGTATTTATCATTTTCGTCATCCGTTCAGAGTTTTGTTTCTTATTACTATATATTCATTCCAATATCATTAAAACTGATGACTGATTTCGTAACATTTCGTAATTACTCCATTAAATGTGACATTCTGATATCATATCCATTCCACAATTATCTTTTCTAGTACAACATTGAATATTATTAACTTATGTAAAATTGCAATCTGTGATTATTCTTTAGCAGCATTTTTTTTTCAAAATCCATTGCTACATTCTTCTTCCGGTATAGCGTAAAGTTTCACCTATATATACGACTATTAATTACTAATTTCTCTTTGGCGAATCGTTCAATTGACGATATTCAAGTTGTAATGTTACTTCGAAGTACCATGAGCTAGTTATAGTAGTGTTTCACATATTTGCAATAATTACGGTTCTTAATCTATTCGGATTTATATCATCTCTACGATTGTGTTATTAGTCTGTCGCTTTTCCCTTTAGAATATTAACATATACCGTTGTAGAATTTATTTTGTCACTATAACATCATTCTAAACGTAACATGTCAATATCGATTTCAGCTTTCTATTTATTTCACTGCATCCGTCAATTTTATCTGCTCTGTGCTATCCTAGTCATATGTCTTTAATAACTTTCGTCTCGATAATAAGCATAATTCTTTCATCGTGTACTACTGATTTTCACCTTTATGTCTTTTCTAAGCTACATGTGTTGGCTTTGAACGTTTTCTTGGTATATTTTTATTTGGAAAAACATTATATTTCCGAACGCTACCTACATTAAGGACATTCTCCTTTGTATCACATTCCGCATATGATGTACAGAAGAATATAAAGTAGTATATATATATATATATATATATATATATATATATATATATATATATATATATATATATATATATATATATATAGTTATATCTTTGGAATTTGCCACAGATTGTTATGAATAACGTGTTTTCCCTTAATATCACATATAATTACGCACGGCCAACAGTTCAAATTAACTATTCATCTGAAATGCAAATGGTGGCGGCTTAGCATATATTTGGCCCCGAGTAGATAGCAGTTCAATTATATGTAATAGTCAATGTATCAACAATTTACCTCATCTGACGAACTCTGATGCGAATATACAAGCTTTCTTATTACCCTGTTCCGTATATTTATTTCTATTTGTTATTTAGTAAGGTAAATCTAATATTAGTGACCTCATGGCAAGACATATAAAGAAAACATCTACATAATCACAAATCTATATCGTCAAAAATCTACAGTCCTTTCTTTACACTAAGCATTGTTAATGCGATATGTAAAATCGATATATATTTAATTCAGAGATATAGTACACTAAGATGAATTTTTATTTAAATCAAATGAAATTACTAATATGTCCATTTTTATATTTTTTTTACAGGTTCGTTATATAGTTATGTTCGTTCGCGATGCGTGTAACGTTAAAGCCGGGAAATATTCAACGCCTTGTGGAAACTTCATCGACAAGTTCCAGCCAGGATTTATCACCAAGTAAGAATTTTCTGATTATTATTTGCCTACACACTACACATTGAGGATGTCACCGGGAGTTCATTCCACTTTGTTAATTAATAATTTTTTTTTCAGCTGAGATGTGAAGGAAAGTTACTCAGGCTCCTCCATACTCTTAGTCCTCAGCCGAGAAGATGTATTTTCTCGCCTGCATTGTAAAATTGTTTCATCCCTCCATTGTATTCCCTTGAACTCCCGGATGAACATCCTCGATGACTAATAAATTTCTTTATGTTACAGCGCCGTCAGTAATCAGCAACATCACATTCCGGCTTTACGTTACACGTGATAATTCGGTTAGTCCGCGTGTTCGGTTTAGTGCGCGTTTATCGTCGGTTCTATGTCGACCGTTCTAAATATCTGCAGATCGCGCTTTGTCCAAAAATTTATCGGTAAGCCAATTTTTATAGTTTTGTATTTACGCTCGTGTAAAAATACTTAAAATTTAGTAATATTCTTAATCTCTTTATGTTCCGACCCATTATGAGAACTCCAGGTAAAATAGTTGAAATCTAATTGAAGGCATTTAGATCCTATTTTCCGTTCACATTTTGTCGGTTTTCGTTTCAGTTTTAACTTAAACCTTTCGAGCACTTGACGATTATTTATAACATTATTGCTCCAAAGTTTATTCATCTTATATCTTCATATTTTTCTAATAATATACTCGTCAATTATCTTTCAGACTACATTATTTTATGTTCGCCGTGAAATATGGCAATTCTTTTACATCTATTCGCTATTTCGTACGTTTGAAACATTTGTATTTATCATTTTCGTCATCCGTTCAGAGTTTTGTTTCTTATTACTATATATTCATTCCAATATCATTAAAACTGATGACTGATTTCGTAACATTTCGTAATTACTCCATTAAATGTGACATTCTGATATCATATCCATTCCACAATTATCTTTTCTAGTACAACATTGAATATTATTAACTTATGTAAAATTGCAATCTGTGATTATTCTTTAGCAGCATTTTTTTTTCAAAATCCATTGCTACATTCTTCTTCCGGTATAGCGTAAAGTTTCACCTATATATACGACTATTAATTACCAATTTCTCTTTGGCGAATCGTTCAATTGACGATATTCAAGTTGTAATGTTACTTCGAAGTACCATGAGCTAGTTATAGTAGTGTTTCACATATTTGCAATAATTACGGTTCTTAATCTATTCGGATTTATATCATCTCTACGATTGTGTTATTAGTCTGTCGCTTTTCCCTTTAGAATATTAACATATACCGTTGTAGAATTTATTTTGTCACTATAACATCATTCTAAACGTAACATGTCAATATCGATTTCAGCTTTCTATTTATTTCACTGCATCCGTCAATTTTATCTGCTCTGTGCTATCCTAGTCATATGTCTTTAATAACTTTCGTCTCGATAATAAGCATAATTCTTTCATCGTGTACTACTGATTTTCACCTTTATGTCTTTTCTAAGCTACATGTGTTGGCTTTGAACGTTTTCTTGGTATATTTTTATTTGGAAAAACATTATATTTCCGAACGCTACCTACATTAAGGACATTCTCCTTTGTATCACATTCCGCATATGATGTACAGAAGAATATAAAGTAGTATATATATATATATATATATATATATATATATATATATATATATATATATATATAGTTATATCTTTGGAATTTGCCACAGATTGTTATGAATAACGTGTTTTCCCTTAATATCACATATAATTACGCACGGCCAACAGTTCAAATTAACTATTCATCTGAAATGCAAATGGTGGCGGCTTAGCATATATTTGGCCCCGATTAGATAGCAGTTCAATTATATGTAATAGTCAATGTATCAACAATTTACCTCAACTGACGAACTCTGATGCGAATATACAAGCTTTCTTATTACCCTGGTCCGTATATTTATTTCTATTTGTTATTTAGTAAGGTAAATCTAATATTAGTGACCTCATGGCAAGACATATAAAGAAAACATCTACATAATCACAAATCTATATCGTCAAAAATCTACAGTCCTTTCTTTACACTAAGCATTGTTAATGCGATATGTAAAATCGATATATATTTAATTCAGAGATATAGTACACTAAGATGAATTTTTATTTAAATCAAATGAAATTACTAATATGTCCATTTTTATATTTTTTTTACAGGTTCGTTATATAGTTATGTTCGTTCGCGATGCGTGTAACGTTAAAGCCGGGAAATATTCAACGCCTTGTGGAAACTTCATCGACAAGTTCCAGCCAGGATTTATCACCAAGTAAGAATTTTCTGATTATTATTTGCCTACACACTACACATTGAGGATGTCACCGGGAGTTCATTCCACTTTGTTAATTAATAATTTTTTTTTCAGCTGAGATGTGAAGGAAAGTTACTCAGGCTCCTCCATACTCTTAGTCCTCAGCCGAGAAGATGTATTTTCTCGCCTGCATTGTAAAATTGTTTCATCCCTCCATTGTATTCCCTTGAACTCCCGGATGAACATCCTCGATGACTAATAAATTTCTTTATGTTACAGCGCCGTCAGTAATCAGCAACATCACATTCCGGCTTTACGTTACACGTGATAATTCGGTTAGTCCGCGTGTTCGGTTTAGTGCGCGTTTATCGTCGGTTCTATGTCGACCGTTCTAAATATCTGCAGATCGCGCTTTGTCCAAAAATTTATCGGTAAGCCAATTTTTATAGTTTTGTATTTACGCTCGTGTAAAAATACTTAAAATTTAGTAATATTCTTAATCTCTTTATGTTCCGACCCATTATGAGAACTCCAGGTAAAATAGTTGAAATCTAATTGAAGGCATTTAGATCCTATTTTCCGTTCACATTTTGTCGGTTTTCGTTTCAGTTTTAACTTAAACCTTTCGAGCACTTGACGATTATTTATAACATTATTGCTCCAAAGTTTATTCATCTTATATCTTCATATTTTTCTAATAATATACTCGTCAATTATCTTTCAGACTACATTATTTTATGTTCGCCGTGAAATATGGCAATTCTTTTACATCTATTCGCTATTTCGTACGTTTGAAACATTTGTATTTATCATTTTCGTCATCCGTTCAGAGTTTTGTTTCTTATTACTATATATTCATTCCAATATCATTAAAACTGATGACTGATTTCGTAACATTTCGTAATTACTCCATTAAATGTGACATTCTGATATCATATCCATTCCACAATTATCTTTTCTAGTACAACATTGAATATTATTAACTTATGTAAAATTGCAATCTGTGATTATTCTTTAGCAGCATTTTTTTTTCAAAATCCATTGCTACATTCTTCTTCCGGTATAGCGTAAAGTTTCACCTATATATACGACTATTAATTACCAATTTCTCTTTGGCGAATCGTTCAATTGACGATATTCAAGTTGTAATGTTACTTCGAAGTACCATGAGCTAGTTATAGTAGTGTTTCACATATTTGCAATAATTACGGTTCTTAATCTATTCGGATTTATATCATCTCTACGATTGTGTTATTAGTCTGTCGCTTTTCCCTTTAGAATATTAACATATACCGTTGTAGAATTTATTTTGTCACTATAACATCATTCTAAACGTAACATGTCAATATCGATTTCAGCTTTCTATTTATTTCACTGCATCCGTCAATTTTATCTGCTCTGTGCTATCCTAGTCATATGTCTTTAATAACTTTCGTCTCGATAATAAGCATAATTCTTTCATCGTGTACTACTGATTTTCACCTTTATGTCTTTTCTAAGCTACATGTGTTGGCTTTGAACGTTTTCTTGGTATATTTTTATTTGGAAAAACATTACATTTCCGAACGCTACCTACATTAAGGACATTCTCCTTTGTATCACATTCCGCATATGATGTACAGAAGAATATAAAGTAGTATATATATATATATATATATATATATATATATATATATATATATATATATATATATATATATAGTTATATCTTTGGAATTTGCCACAGATTGTTATGAATAACGTGTTTTCCCTTAATATCACATATAATTACGCACGGCCAACAGTTCAAATTAACTATTCATCTGAAATGCAAATGGTGGCGGCTTAGCATATATTTGGCCCCGATTAGATAGCAGTTCAATTATATGTAATAGTCAATGTATCAACAATTTACCTCAACTGACGAACTCTGATGCGAATATACAAGCTTTCTTATTACCCTGTTCCGTATATTTATTTCTATTTGTTATTTAGTAAGGTAAATCTAATATTAGTGACCTCATGGCAAGACATATAAAGAAAACATCTACATAATCACAAATCTATATCGTCAAAAATCTACAGTCCTTTCTTTACACTAAGCATTGTTAATGCGATATGTAAAATCGATATATATTTAATTCAGAGATATAGTACACTAAGATGAATTTTTATTTAAATCAAATGAAATTACTAATATGTCCATTTTTATATTTTTTTTACAGGTTCGTTATATAGTTATGTTCGTTCGCGATGCGTGTAACGTTAAAGCCGGGAAATATTCAACGCCTTGTGGAAACTTCATCGACAAGTTCCAGCCAGGATTTATCACCAAGTAAGAATTTTCTGATTATTATTTGCCTACACACTACACATTGAGGATGTCACCGGGAGTTCATTCCACTTTGTTAATTAATAATTTTTTTTTCAGCTGAGATGTGAAGGAAAGTTACTCAGGCTCCTCCATACTCTTAGTCCTCAGCCGAGAAGATGTATTTTCTCGCCTGCATTGTAAAATTGTTTCATCCCTCCATTGTATTCCCTTGAACTCCCGGATGAACATCCTCGATGACTAATAAATTTCTTTATGTTACAGCGCCGTCAGTAATCAGCAACATCACATTCCGGCTTTACGTTACACGTGATAATTCGGTTAGTCCGCGTGTTCGGTTTAGTGCGCGTTTATCGTCGGTTCTATGTCGACCGTTCTAAATATCTGCAGATCGCGCTTTGTCCAAAAATTTATCGGTAAGCCAATTTTTATAGTTTTGTATTTACGCTCGTGTAAAAATACTTAAAATTTAGTAATATTCTTAATCTCTTTATGTTCCGACCCATTATGAGAACTCCAGGTAAAATAGTTGAAATCTAATTGAAGGCATTTAGATCCTATTTTCCGTTCACATTTTGTCGGTTTTCGTTTCAGTTTTAACTTAAACCTTTCGAGCACTTGACAATTATTTATAACATTATTGCTCCAAAGTTTATTCATCTTATATCTTCATATTTTTCTAATAATATACTCGTCAATTATCTTTCAGACTACATTATTTTATGTTCGCCGTGAAATATGGCAATTCTTTTACATCTATTCGCTATTTCGTACGTTTGAAACATTTGTATTTATCATTTTCGTCATCCGTTCAGAGTTTTGTTTCTTATTACTATATATTCATTCCAATATCATTAAAACTGATGACTGATTTCGTAACATTTCGTAATTACTCCATTAAATGTGACATTCTGATATCATATCCATTCCACAATTATCTTTTCTAGTACAACATTGAATATTATTAACTTATGTAAAATTGCAATCTGTGATTATTCTTTAGCAGCATTTTTTTTTCAAAATCCATTGCTACATTCTTCTTCCGGTATAGCGTAAAGTTTCACCTATATATACGACTATTAATTACTAATTTCTCTTTGGCGAATCGTTCAATTGACGATATTCAAGTTGTAATGTTACTTCGAAGTACCATGAGCTAGTTATAGTAGTGTTTCACATATTTGCAATAATTACGGTTCTTAATCTATTCGGATTTATATCATCTCTACGATTGTGTTATTAGTCTGTCGCTTTTCCCTTTAGAATATTAACATATACCGTTGTAGAATTTATTTTGTCACTATAACATCATTCTAAACGTAACATGTCAATATCGATTTCAGCTTTCTATTTATTTCACTGCATCCGTCAATTTTATCTGCTCTGTGCTATCCTAGTCATATGTCTTTAATAACTTTCGTCTCGATAATAAGCATAATTCTTTCATCGTGTACTACTGATTTTCACCTTTATGTCTTTTCTAAGCTACATGTGTTGGCTTTGAACGTTTTCTTGGTATATTTTTATTTGGAAAAACATTACATTTCCGAACGCTACCTACATTAAGGACATTCTCCTTTGTATCACATTCCGCATATGATGTACAGAAGAATATAATGTAGTATATATATATATATATATATATATATATATATATATATATATATATATATATATATATATATATATATATATAGTTATATCTTTGGAATTTGCCACAGATTGTTATGAATAACGTGTTTTCCCTTAATATCCCATATAATTACGCACGGCCAACAGTTCAAATTAACTATTCATCTGAAATGCAAATGGTGGCGGCTTAGCATATATTTGGCCCCGATTAGATAGCAGTTCAATTATATGTAATAGTCAATGTATCAACAATTTACCTCATCTGACGAACTCTGATGCGAATATACAAGCTTTCTTATTACCCTGTTCCGTATATTTATTTCTATTTGTTATTTAGTAAGGTAAATCTAATATTAGTGACCTCATGGCAAGACATATAAAGAAAACATCTACATAATCACAAATCTATATCGTCAAAAATCTACAGTCCTTTCTTTACACTAAGCATTGTTAATGCGATATGTAAAATCGATATATATTTAATTCAGAGATATAGTACACTAAGATGAATTTTTATTTAAATCAAATGAAATTACTAATATGTCCATTTTTATATTTTTTTTACAGGTTCGTTATATAGTTATGTTCGTTCGCGATGCGTGTAACGTTAAAGCCGGGAAATATTCAACGCCTTGTGGAAACTTCATCGACAAGTTCCAGCCAGGATTTATCACCAAGTAAGAATTTTCTGATTATTATTTGCCTACACACTACACATTGAGGATGTCACCGGGAGTTCATTCCACTTTGTTAATTAATAATTTTTTTTTCAGCTGAGATGTGAAGGAAAGTTACTCAGGCTCCTCCATACTCTTAGTCCTCAGCCGAGAAGATGTATTTTCTCGCCTGCATTGTAAAATTGTTTCATCCCTCCATTGTATTCCCTTGAACTCCCGGATGAACATCCTCGATGACTAATAAATTTCTTTATGTTACAGCGCCGTCAGTAATCAGCAACATCACATTCCGGCTTTACGTTACACGTGATAATTCGGTTAGTCCGCGTGTTCGGTTTAGTGCGCGTTTATCGTCGGTTCTATGTCGACCGTTCTAAATATCTGCAGATCGCGCTTTGTCCAAAAATTTATCGGTAAGCCAATTTTTATAGTTTTGTATTTACGCTCGTGTAAAAATACTTAAAATTTAGTAATATTCTTAATCTCTTTATGTTCCGACCCATTATGAGAACTCCAGGTAAAATAGTTGAAATCTAATTGAAGGCATTTAGATCCTATTTTCCGTTCACATTTTGTCGGTTTTCGTTTCAGTTTTAACTTAAACCTTTCGAGCACTTGACAATTATTTATAACATTATTGCTCCAAAGTTTATTCATCTTATATCTTCATATTTTTCTAATAATATACTCGTCAATTATCTTTCAGACTACATTATTTTATGTTCGCCGTGAAATATGGCAATTCTTTTACATCTATTCGCTATTTCGTACGTTTGAAACATTTGTATTTATCATTTTCGTCATCCGTTCAGAGTTTTGTTTCTTATTACTATATATTCATTCCAATATCATTAAAACTGATGACTGATTTCGTAACATTTCGTAATTACTCCATTAAATGTGACATTCTGATATCATATCCATTCCACAATTATCTTTTCTAGTACAACATTGAATATTATTAACTTATGTAAAATTGCAATCTGTGATTATTCTTTAGCAGCATTTTTTTTTCAAAATCCATTGCTACATTCTTCTTCCGGTATAGCGTAAAGTTTCACCTATATATACGA
Source organism: Coronaproctus castanopsis (assembly GCA_032883995.1). Classification (NCBI taxonomy): domain Eukaryota; kingdom Metazoa; phylum Arthropoda; class Insecta; order Hemiptera; family Monophlebidae; genus Coronaproctus; species Coronaproctus castanopsis. The sequence goes on along the minus strand of CM065052.1, from coordinate 73,545,587 downwards.
CTATTAATTACTAATTTCTCTTTGGCGAATCGTTCAATTGACGATATTCAAGTTGTAATGTTACTTCGAAGTACCATGAGCTAGTTATAGTAGTGTTTCACATATTTGCAATAATTACGGTTCTTAATCTATTCGGATTTATATCATCTCTACGATTGTGTTATTAGTCTGTCGCTTTTCCCTTTAGAATATTAACATATACCGTTGTAGAATTTATTTTGTCACTATAACATCATTCTAAACGTAACATGTCAATATCGATTTCAGCTTTCTATTTATTTCACTGCATCCGTCAATTTTATCTGCTCTGTGCTATCCTAGTCATATGTCTTTAATAACTTTCGTCTCGATAATAAGCATAATTCTTTCATCGTGTACTACTGATTTTCACCTTTATGTCTTTTCTAAGCTACATGTGTTGGCTTTGAACGTTTTCTTGGTATATTTTTATTTGGAAAAACATTACATTTCCGAACGCTACCTACATTAAGGACATTCTCCTTTGTATCACATTCCGCATATGATGTACAGAAGAATATAAAGTAGTATATATATATATATATATATATATATATATATATATATATATATATATATATATATATATATATATATAGTTATATCTTTGGAATTTGCCACAGATTGTTATGAATAACGTGTTTTCCCTTAATATCACATATAATTACGCACGGCCAACAGTTCAAATTAACTATTCATCTGAAATGCAAATGGTGGCGGCTTAGCATATATTTGGCCCCGATTAGATAGCAGTTCAATTATATGTAATAGTCAATGTATCAACAATTTACCTCAACTGACGAACTCTGATGCGAATATACAAGCTTTCTTATTACCCTGTTCCGTATATTTATTTCTATTTGTTATTTAGTAAGGTAAATCTAATATTAGTGACCTCATGGCAAGACATATAAAGAAAACATCTACATAATCACAAATCTATATCGTCAAAAATCTACAGTCCTTTCTTTACACTAAGCATTGTTAATGCGATATGTAAAATCGATATATATTTAATTCAGAGATATAGTACACTAAGATGAATTTTTATTTAAATCAAATGAAATTACTAATATGTCCATTTTTATATTTTTTTTACAGGTTCGTTATATAGTTATGTTCGTTCGCGATGCGTGTAACGTTAAAGCCGGGAAATATTCAACGCCTTGTGGAAACTTCATCGACAAGTTCCAGCCAGGATTTATCACCAAGTAAGAATTTTCTGATTATTATTTGCCTACACACTACACATTGAGGATGTCACCGGGAGTTCATTCCACTTTGTTAATTAATAATTTTTTTTTCAGCTGAGATGTGAAGGAAAGTTACTCAGGCTCCTCCATACTCTTAGTCCTCAGCCGAGAAGATGTATTTTCTCGCCTGCATTGTAAAATTGTTTCATCCCTCCATTGTATTCCCTTGAACTCCCGGATGAACATCCTCGATGACTAATAAATTTCTTTATGTTACAGCGCCGTCAGTAATCAGCAACATCACATTCCGGCTTTACGTTACACGTGATAATTCGGTTAGTCCGCGTGTTCGGTTTAGTGCGCGTTTATCGTCGGTTCTATGTCGACCGTTCTAAATATCTGCAGATCGCGCTTTGTCCAAAAATTTATCGGTAAGCCAATTTTTATAGTTTTGTATTTACGCTCGTGTAAAAATACTTAAAATTTAGTAATATTCTTAATCTCTTTATGTTCCGACCCATTATGAGAACTCCAGGTAAAATAGTTGAAATCTAATTGAAGGCATTTAGATCCTATTTTCCGTTCACATTTTGTCGGTTTTCGTTTCAGTTTTAACTTAAACCTTTCGAGCACTTGACAATTATTTATAACATTATTGCTCCAAAGTTTATTCATCTTATATCTTCATATTTTTCTAATAATATACTCGTCAATTATCTTTCAGACTACATTATTTTATGTTCGCCGTGAAATATGGCAATTCTTTTACATCTATTCGCTATTTCGTACGTTTGAAACATTTGTATTTATCATTTTCGTCATCCGTTCAGAGTTTTGTTTCTTATTACTATATATTCATTCCAATATCATTAAAACTGATGACTGATTTCGTAACATTTCGTAATTACTCCATTAAATGTGACATTCTGATATCATATCCATTCCACAATTATCTTTTCTAGTACAACATTGAATATTATTAACTTATGTAAAATTGCAATCTGTGATTATTCTTTAGCAGCATTTTTTTTTCAAAATCCATTGCTACATTCTTCTTCCGGTATAGCGTAAAGTTTCACCTATATATACGACTATTAATTACTAATTTCTCTTTGGCGAATCGTTCAATTGACGATATTCAAGTTGTAATGTTACTTCGAAGTACCATGAGCTAGTTATAGTAGTGTTTCACATATTTGCAATAATTACGGTTCTTAATCTATTCGGATTTATATCATCTCTACGATTGTGTTATTAGTCTGTCGCTTTTCCCTTTAGAATATTAACATATACCGTTGTAGAATTTATTTTGTCACTATAACATCATTCTAAACGTAACATGTCAATATCGATTTCAGCTTTCTATTTATTTCACTGCATCCGTCAATTTTATCTGCTCTGTGCTATCCTAGTTATATGTCTTTAATAACTTTCGTCTCGATAATAAGCATAATTCTTTCATCGTGTACTACTGATTTTCACCATTATGTCTTTTCTAAGCTACATGTGTTGGCTTTGAACGTTTTCTTGGTATATTTTTATTTGGAAAAACATTATATTTCTGAACGCTACCTACATTAAGGACATTCTCCTTTGTATCACATTCCGCATATGATGTACAGAAGAATATAAAGTAGTATATATATATATATATATATATATATATATATATATATAGTTATATCTTTGGAATTTGCCACAGATTGTTATGAATAACGTGTTTTCCCTTAATATCACATATGATTACGCACGGCCATCAGTTCAAATTAACTATTCATCTGAAATGCAAATGGTGGCGGCTTAGCATATATTTGGCCCCGATTAGATAGCAGTTCAATTATATGTAATAGTCAATGTATCAACAATTTACCTCAACTGACGAACTCTGATGCGAATATACAAGCTTTCTTATTACCCTGTTCCGTATATTTATTTCTATTTGTTATTTAGTAAGGTAAATCTAATATTAGTGACCTCATGGCAAGACATATAAAGAAAACATCTACATAATCACAAATCTATATCGTCAAAAATCTACAGTCCTTTCTTTACACTAAGCATTGTTAATGCGATATGTAAAATCGATATATATTTAATTCAGAGATATAGTACACTAAGATGAATTTTTATTTAAATCAAATGAAATTACTAATATGTCCATTTTTATATTTTTTTTACAGGTTCGTTATATAGTTATGTTCGTTCGCGATGCGTGTAACGTTAAAGCCGGGAAATATTCAACGCCTCGTGGAAACTTCATCGACAAGTTCCAGCCACGATTTATCACCAAGTAAGAATTTTCTGATTATTATTTGCCTACACACTACACATTGAGGATGTCACCGGGAGTTCATTCCACTTTGTTAATTAATAATTTTTTTTTCAGCTGAGATGTGAAGGAAAGTTACTCAGGCTCCTCCATACTCTTAGTCCTCAGCCGAGAAGATGTATTTTCTCGCCTGCATTGTAAAATTGTTTCATCCCTCCATTGTATTCCCTTGAACTCCCGGATGAACATCCTCGATGACTAATAAATTTCTTTATGTTACAGCGCCGTCAGTAATCAGCAACATCACATTCCGGCTTTACGTTACACGTGATAATTCGGTTAGTCCGCGTGTTCGGTTTAGTGCGCGTTTATCGTCGGTTCTATGTCGACCGTTCTAAATATCTGCAGATCGCGCTTTGTCCAAAAATTTATCGGTAAGCCAATTTTTATAGTTTTGTATTTACGCTCGTGTAAAAATACTTAAAATTTAGTAATATTCTTAATCTCTTTATGTTCCGACCCATTATGAGAACTCCAGGTAAAATAGTTGAAATCTAATTGAAGGCATTTAGATCCTATTTTCCGTTCACATTTTGTCGGTTTTCGTTTCAGTTTTAACTTAAACCTTTCGAGCACTTGACAATTATTTATAACATTATTGCTCCAAAGTTTATTCATCTTATATCTTCATATTTTTCTAATAATATACTCGTCAATTATCTTTCAGACTACATTATTTTATGTTCGCCGTGAAATATGGCAATTCTTTTACATCTATTCGCTATTTCGTACGTTTGAAACATTTGTATTTATCATTTTCGTCATCCGTTCAGAGTTTTGTTTCTTATTACTATATATTCATTCCAATATCATTAAAACTGATGACTGATTTCGTAACATTTCGTAATTACTCCATTAAATGTGACATTCTGATATCATATCCATTCCACAATTATCTTTTCTAGTACAACATTGAATATTATTAACTTATGTAAAATTGCAATCTGTGATTATTCTTTAGCAGAATTTTTTTTTCAAAATCCATTGCTACATTCTTCTTCCGGTATAGCGTAAAGTTTCACCTATATATACGACTATTAATTACTAATTTCTCTTTGGCGAATCGTTCAATTGACGATATTCAAGTTGTAATGTTACTTCGAAGTACCATGAGCTAGTTATAGTAGTGTTTCACATATTTGCAATAATTACGGTTCTTAATCTATTCGGATTTATATCATCTCTACGATTGTGTTATTAGTCTGTCGCTTTTCCCTTTAGAATATTAACATATACCGTTGTAGAATTTATTTTGTCACTATAACATCATTCTAAACGTAACATGTCAATATCGATTTCAGCTTTCTATTTATTTCACTGCATCCGTCAATTTTATCTGCTCTGTGCTATCCTAGTTATATGTCTTTAATAACTTTCGTCTCGATAATAAGCATAATTCTTTCATCGTGTACTACTGATTTTCACCATTATGTCTTTTCTAAGCTACATGTGTTGGCTTTGAACGTTTTCTTGGTATATTTTTATTTGGAAAAACATTACATTTCCGAACGCTACCTACATTAAGGACATTCTCCTTTGTATCACATTCCGCATATGATGTACAGAAGAATATAAAGTAGTATATATATATATATATATATATATATATATATATATATATATATATATATATATATATATATATATATAGAGTTATATCTTTGGAATTTGCCACAGATTGTTATGAATAACGTGTTTTCCCTTAATATCACATATGATTACGCACGGCCATCAGTTCAAATTAACTATTCATCTGAAATGCAAATGGTGGCGGCTTAGCATATATTTGGCCCCGATTAGATAGCAGTTCAATTATATGTAATAGTCAATGTATCAACAATTTACCTCAACTGACGAACTCTGATGCGAATATACAAGCTTTCTTATTACCCTGTTCCGTATATTTATTTCTATTTGTTATTTAGTAAGGTAAATCTAATATTAGTGACCTCATGGCAAGACATATAAAGAAAACATCTACATAATCACAAATCTATATCGTCAAAAATCTACAGTCCTTTCTTTACACTAAGCATTGTTAATGCGATATGTAAAATCGATATATATTTAATTCAGAGATATAGTACACTAAGATGAATTTTTATTTAAATCAAATGAAATTACTAATATGTCCATTTTTATATTTTTTTTACAGGTTCGTTATATAGTTATGTTCGTTCGCGATGCGTGTAACGTTAAAGCCGGGAAATATTCAACGCCTCGTGGAAACTTCATCGACAAGTTCCAGCCACGATTTATCACCAAGTAAGAATTTTCTGATTATTATTTGCCTACACACTACACATTGAGGATGTCACCGGGAGTTCATTCCACTTTGTTAATTAATAATTTTTTTTTCAGCTGAGATGTGAAGGAAAGTTACTCAGGCTCCTCCATACTCTTAGTCCTCAGCCGAGAAGATGTATTTTCTCGCCTGCATTGTAAAATTGTTTCATCCCTCCATTGTATTCCCTTGAACTCCCGGATGAACATCCTCGATGACTAATAAATTTCTTTATGTTACAGCGCCGTCAGTAATCAGCAACATCACATTCCGGCTTTACGTTACACGTGATAATTCGGTTAGTCCGCGTGTTCGGTTTAGTGCGCGTTTATCGTCGGTTCTATGTCGACCGTTCTAAATATCTGCAGATCGCGCTTTGTCCAAAAATTTATCGGTAAGCCAATTTTTATAGTTTTGTATTTACGCTCGTGTAAAAATACTTAAAATTTAGTAATATTCTTAATCTCTTTATGTTCCGACCCATTATGAGAACTCCAGGTAAAATAGTTGAAATCTAATTGAAGGCATTTAGATCCTATTTTCCGTTCACATTTTGTCGGTTTTCGTTTCAGTTTTAACTTAAACCTTTCGAGCACTTGACAATTATTTATAACATTATTGCTCCAAAGTTTATTCATCTTATATCTTCATATTTTTCTAATAATATACTCGTCAATTATCTTTCAGACTACATTATTTTATGTTCGCCGTGAAATATGGCAATTCTTTTACATCTATTCGCTATTTCGTACGTTTGAAACATTTGTATTTATCATTTTCGTCATCCGTTCAGAGTTTTGTTTCTTATTACTATATATTCATTCCAATATCATTAAAACTGATGACTGATTTCGTAACATTTCGTAATTACTCCATTAAATGTGACATTCTGATATCATATCCATTCCACAATTATCTTTTCTAGTACAACATTGAATATTATTAACTTATGTAAAATTGCAATCTGTGATTATTCTTTAGCAGCATTTTTTTTTCAAAATCCATTGCTACATTCTTCTTCCGGTATAGCGTAAAGTTTCACCTATATATACGACTATTAATTACTAATTTCTCTTTGGCGAATCGTTCAATTGACGATATTCAAGTTGTAATGTTACTTCGAAGTACCATGAGCTAGTTATAGTAGTGTTTCACATATTTGCAATAATTACGGTTCTTAATCTATTCGGATTTATATCATCTCTACGATTGTGTTATTAGTCTGTCGCTTTTCCCTTTAGAATATTAACATATACCGTTGTAGAATTTATTTTGTCACTATAACATCATTCTAAACGTAACATGTCAATATCGATTTCAGCTTTCTATTTATTTCACTGCATCCGTCAATTTTATCTGCTCTGTGCTATCCTAGTCATATGTCTTTAATAACTTTCGTCTCGATAATAAGCATAATTCTTTCATCGTGTACTACTGATTTTCACCTTTATGTCTTTTCTAAGCTACATGTGTTGGCTTTGAACGTTTTCTTGGTATATTTTTATTTGGAAAAACATTACATTTCCGAACGCTACCTACATTAAGGACATTCTCCTTTGTATCACATTCCGCATATGATGTACAGAAGAATATAAAGTAGTATATATATATATATATATATATATATATATATATATATATATATATATATATAGTTATATCTTTGGAATTTGCCACAGATTGTTATGAATAACGTGTTTTCCCTTAATATCACATATAATTACGCACGGCCAACAGTTCAAATTAACTATTCATCTGAAATGCAAATGGTGGCGGCTTAGCATATATTTGGCCCCGATTAGATAGCAGTTCAATTATATGTAATAGTCAATGTATCAACAATTTACCTCATCTGACGAACTCTGATGCGAATATACAATCTTTCTTATTACACTGTTCCGTATATTTATTTCTATTTGTTATTTAGTAAGGTAAATCTAATATTAGTGACCTCATGGCAAGACATATAAAGAAAACATCTACATAATCACAAATCTATATCGTCAAAAATCTACAGTCCTTTCTTTACACTAAGCATTGTTAATGCGATATGTAAAATCGATATATATTTAATTCAGAGATATAGTACACTAAGATGAATTTTTATTTAAATCAAATGAAATTACTAATATGTCCATTTTTATATTTTTTTTACAGGTTCGTTATATAGTTATGTTCGTTCGCGATGCGTGTAACGTTAAAGCCGGGAAATATTCAACGCCTCGTGGAAACTTCATCGACAAGTTCCAGCCACGATTTATCACCAAGTAAGAATTTTCTGATTATTATTTGCCTACACACTACACATTGAGGATGTCACCGGGAGTTCATTCCACTTTGTTAATTAATAATTTTTTTTTCAGCTGAGATGTGAAGGAAAGTTACTCAGGCTCCTCCATACTCTTAGTCCTCAGCCGAGAAGATGTATTTTCTCGCCTGCATTGTAAAATTGTTTCATCCCTCCATTGTATTCCCTTGAACTCCCGGATGAACATCCTCGATGACTAATAAATTTCTTTATGTTACAGCGCCGTCAGTAATCAGCAACATCACATTCCGGCTTTACGTTACACGTGATAATTCGGTTAGTCCGCGTGTTCGGTTTAGTGCGCGTTTATCGTCGGTTCTATGTCGACCGTTCTAAATATCTGCAGATCGCGCTTTGTCCAAAAATTTATCGGTAAGCCAATTTTTATAGTTTTGTATTTACGCTCGTGTAAAAATACTTAAAATTTAGTAATATTCTTAATCTCTTTATGTTCCGACCCATTATGAGAACTCCAGGTAAAATAGTTGAAATCTAATTGAAGGCATTTAGATCCTATTTTCCGTTCACATTTTGTCGGTTTTCGTTTCAGTTTTAACTTAAACCTTTCGAGCACTTGACAATTATTTATAACATTATTGCTCCAAAGTTTATTCATCTTATATCTTCATATTTTTCTAATAATATACTCGTCAATTATCTTTCAGACTACATTATTTTATGTTCGCCGTGAAATATGGCAATTCTTTTACATCTATTCGCTATTTCGTACGTTTGAAACATTTGTATTTATCATTTTCGTCATCCGTTCAGAGTTTTGTTTCTTATTACTATATATTCATTCCAATATCATTAAAACTGATGACTGATTTCGTAACATTTCGTAATTACTCCATTAAATGTGACATTCTGATATCATATCCATTCCACAATTATCTTTTCTAGTACAACATTGAATATTATTAACTTATGTAAAATTGCAATCTGTGATTATTCTTTAGCAGAATTTTTTTTTCAAAATCCATTGCTACATTCTTCTTCCGGTATAGCGTAAAGTTTCACCTATATATACGACTATTAATTACTAATTTCTCTTTGGCGAATCGTTCAATTGACGATATTCAAGTTGTAATGTTACTTCGAAGTACCATGAGCTAGTTATAGTAGTGTTTCACATATTTGCAATAATTACGGTTCTTAATCTATTCGGATTTATATCATCTCTACGATTGTGTTATTAGTCTGTCGCTTTTCCCTTTAGAATATTAACATATACCGTTGTAGAATTTATTTTGTCACTATAACATCATTCTAAACGTAACATGTCAATATCGATTTCAGCTTTCTATTTATTTCACTGCATCCGTCAATTTTATCTGCTCTGTGCTATCCTAGTTATATGTCTTTAATAACTTTCGTCTCGATAATAAGCATAATTCTTTCATCGTGTACTACTGATTTTCACCATTATGTCTTTTCTAAGCTACATGTGTTGGCTTTGAACGTTTTCTTGGTATATTTTTATTTGGAAAAACATTACATTTCCGAACGCTACCTACATTAAGGACATTCTCCTTTGTATCACATTCCGCATATGATGTACAGAAGAATATAAAGTAGTATATATATATATATATATATATATATATATATATATATATATATATATATATATATATATATATATATATATATATATAGAGTTATATCTTTGGAATTTGCCACAGATTGTTATGAATAACGTGTTTTCCCTTAATATCACATATAATTACGCACGGCCAACAGTTCAAATTAACTATTCATCTGAAATGCAAATGGTGGCGGCTTAGCATATATTTGGCCCCGATTAGATAGCAGTTCAATTATATGTAATAGTCAATGTATCAACAATTTACCTCAACTGACGAACTCTGATGCGAATATACAAGCTTTCTTATTACCCTGTTCCGTATATTTATTTCTATTTGTTATTTAGTAAGGTAAATCTAATATTAGTGACCTCATGGCAAGACATATAAAGAAAACATCTACATAATCACAAATCTATATCGTCAAAAATCTACAGTCCTTTCTTTACACTAAGCATTGTTAATGCGATATGTAAAATCGATATATATTTAATTCAGAGATATAGTACACTAAGATGAATTTTTATTTAAATCAAATGAAATTACTAATATGTCCATTTTTATATTTTTTTTACAGGTTCGTTATATAGTTATGTTCGTTCGCGATGCGTGTAACGTTAAAGCCGGGAAATATTCAACGCCTCGTGGAAACTTCATCGACAAGTTCCAGCCAGGATTTATCACCAAGTAAGAATTTTCTGATTATTATTTGCCTACACACTACACATTGAGGATGTCACCGGGAGTTCATTCCACTTTGTTAATTAATAATTTTTTTTTCAGCTGAGATGTGAAGGAAAGTTACTCAGGCTCCTCCATACTCTTAGTCCTCAGCCGAGAAGATGTATTTTCTCGCCTGCATTGTAAAATTGTTTCATCCCTCCATTGTATTCCCTTGAACTCCCGGATGAACATCCTCGATGACTAATAAATTTCTTTATGTTACAGCGCCGTCAGTAATCAGCAACATCACATTCCGGCTTTACGTTACACGTGATAATTCGGTTAGTCCGCGTGTTCGGTTTAGTGCGCGTTTATCGTCGGTTCTATGTCGACCGTTCTAAATATCTGCAGATCGCGCTTTGTCCAAAAATTTATCGGTAAGCCAATTTTTATAGTTTTGTATTTACGCTCGTGTAAAAATACTTAAAATTTAGTAATATTCTTAATCTCTTTATGTTCCGACCCATTATGAGAACTCCAGGTAAAATAGTTGAAATCTAATTGAAGGCATTTAGATCCTATTTTCCGTTCACATTTTGTCGGTTTTCGTTTCAGTTTTAACTTAAACCTTTCGAGCACTTGACAATTATTTATAACATTATTGCTCCAAAGTTTATTCATCTTATATCTTCATATTTTTCTAATAATATACTCGTCAATTATCTTTCAGACTACATTATTTTATGTTCGCCGTGAAATATGGCAATTCTTTTACATCTATTCGCTATTTCGTACGTTTGAAACATTTGTATTTATCATTTTCGTCATCCGTTCAGAGTTTTGTTTCTTATTACTATATATTCATTCCAATATCATTAAAACTGATGACTGATTTCGTAACATTTCGTAATTACTCCATTAAATGTGACATTCTGATATCATATCCATTCCACAATTATCTTTTCTAGTACAACATTGAATATTATTAACTTATGTAAAATTGCAATCTGTGATTATTCTTTAGCAGAATTTTTTTTTCAAAATCCATTGCTACATTCTTCTTCCGGTATAGCGTAAAGTTTCACCTATATATACGACTATTAATTACTAATTTCTCTTTGGCGAATCGTTCAATTGACGATATTCAAGTTGTAATGTTACTTCGAAGTACCATGAGCTAGTTATAGTAGTGTTTCACATATTTGCAATAATTACGGTTCTTAATCTATTCGGATTTATATCATCTCTACGATTGTGTTATTAGTCTGTCGCTTTTCCCTTTAGAATATTAACATATACCGTTGTAGAATTTATTTTGTCACTATAACATCATTCTAAACGTAACATGTCAATATCGATTTCAGCTTTCTATTTATTTCACTGCATCCGTCAATTTTATCTGCTCTGTGCTATCCTAGTTATATGTCTTTAATAACTTTCGTCTCGATAATAAGCATAATTCTTTCATCGTGTACTACTGATTTTCACCATTATGTCTTTTCTAAGCTACATGTGTTGGCTTTGAACGTTTTCTTGGTATATTTTTATTTGGAAAAACATTATATTTCTGAACGCTACCTACATTAAGGACATTCTCCTTTGTATCACATTCCGCATATGATGTACAGAAGAATATAAAGTAGTATATATATATATATATATATATATATATATATATATATATATATATATATATATATATATATAGTTATATCTTTGGAATTTGCCACAGATTGTTATGAATAACGTGTTTTCCCTTAATATCACATATGATTACGCACGGCCATCAGTTCAAATTAACTATTCATCTGAAATGCAAATGGTGGCGGCTTAGCATATATTTGGCCCCGATTAGATAGCAGTTCAATTATATGTAATAGTCAATGTATCAACAATTTACCTCAACTGACGAACTCTGATGCGAATATACAAGCTTTCTTATTACCCTGTTCCGTATATTTATTTCTATTTGTTATTTAGTAAGGTAAATCTAATATTAGTGACCTCATGGCAAGACATATAAAGAAAACATCTACATAATCACAAATCTATATCGTCAAAAATCTACAGTCCTTTCTTTACACTAAGCATTGTTAATGCGATATGTAAAATCGATATATATTTAATTCAGAGATATAGTACACTAAGATGAATTTTTATTTAAATCAAATGAAATTACTAATATGTCCATTTTTATATTTTTTTTACAGGTTCGTTATATAGTTATGTTCGTTCGCGATGCGTGTAACGTTAAAGCCGGGAAATATTCAACGCCTCGTGGAAACTTCATCGACAAGTTCCAGCCACGATTTATCACCAAGTAAGAATTTTCTGATTATTATTTGCCTACACACTACACATTGAGGATGTCACCGGGAGTTCATTCCACTTTGTTAATTAATAATTTTTTTTTCAGCTGAGATGTGAAGGAAAGTTACTCAGGCTCCTCCATACTCTTAGTCCTCAGCCGAGAAGATGTATTTTCTCGCCTGCATTGTAAAATTGTTTCATCCCTCCATTGTATTCCCTTGAACTCCCGGATGAACATCCTCGATGACTAATAAATTTCTTTATGTTACAGCGCCGTCAGTAATCAGCAACATCACATTCCGGCTTTACGTTACACGTGATAATTCGGTTAGTCCGCGTGTTCGGTTTAGTGCGCGTTTATCGTCGGTTCTATGTCGACCGTTCTAAATATCTGCAGATCGCGCTTTGTCCAAAAATTTATCGGTAAGCCAATTTTTATAGTTTTGTATTTACGCTCGTGTAAAAATACTTAAAATTTAGTAATATTCTTAATCTCTTTATGTTCCGACCCATTATGAGAACTCCAGGTAAAATAGTTGAAATCTAATTGAAGGCATTTAGATCCTATTTTCCGTTCACATTTTGTCGGTTTTCGTTTCAGTTTTAACTTAAACCTTTCGAGCACTTGACAATTATTTATAACATTATTGCTCCAAAGTTTATTCATCTTATATCTTCATATTTTTCTAATAATATACTCGTCAATTATCTTTCAGACTACATTATTTTATGTTCGCCGTGAAATATGGCAATTCTTTTACATCTATTCGCTATTTCGTACGTTTGAAACATTTGTATTTATCATTTTCGTCATCCGTTCAGAGTTTTGTTTCTTATTACTATATATTCATTCCAATATCATTAAAACTGATGACTGATTTCGTAACATTTCGTAATTACTCCATTAAATGTGACATTCTGATATCATATCCATTCCACAATTATCTTTTCTAGTACAACATTGAATATTATTAACTTATGTAAAATTGCAATCTGTGATTATTCTTTAGCAGAATTTTTTTTTCAAAATCCATTGCTACATTCTTCTTCCGGTATAGCGTAAAGTTTCACCTATATATACGACTATTAATTACTAATTTCTCTTTGGCGAATCGTTCAATTGACGATATTCAAGTTGTAATGTTACTTCGAAGTACCATGAGCTAGTTATAGTAGTGTTTCACATATTTGCAATAATTACGGTTCTTAATCTATTCGGATTTATATCATCTCTACGATTGTGTTATTAGTCTGTCGCTTTTCCCTTTAGAATATTAACATATACCGTTGTAGAATTTATTTTGTCACTATAACATCATTCTAAACGTAACATGTCAATATCGATTTCAGCTTTCTATTTATTTCACTGCATCCGTCAATTTTATCTGCTCTGTGCTATCCTAGTTATATGTCTTTAATAACTTTCGTCTCGATAATAAGCATAATTCTTTCATCGTGTACTACTGATTTTCACCATTATGTCTTTTCTAAGCTACATGTGTTGGCTTTGAACGTTTTCTTGGTATATTTTTATTTGGAAAAACATTATATTTCTGAACGCTACCTACATTAAGGACATTCTCCTTTGTATCACATTCCGCATATGATGTACAGAAGAATATAAAGTAGTATATATATATATATATATATATATATATATATATATATATATATATATATATATATAGTTATATCTTTGGAATTTGCCACAGATTGTTATGAATAACGTGTTTTCCCTTAATATCACATATGATTACGCACGGCCATCAGTTCAAATTAACTATTCATCTGAAATGCAAATGGTGGCGGCTTAGCATATATTTGGCCCCGATTAGATAGCAGTTCAATTATATGTAATAGTCAATGTATCAACAATTTACCTCAACTGACGAACTCTGATGCGAATATACAAGCTTTCTTATTACCCTGTTCCGTATATTTATTTCTATTTGTTATTTAGTAAGGTAAATCTAATATTAGTGACCTCATGGCAAGACATATAAAGAAAACATCTACATAATCACAAATCTATATCGTCAAAAATCTACAGTCCTTTCTTTACACTAAGCATTGTTAATGCGATATGTAAAATCGATATATATTTAATTCAGAGATATAGTACACTAAGATGAATTTTTATTTAAATCAAATGAAATTACTAATATGTCCATTTTTATATTTTTTTTACAGGTTCGTTATATAGTTATGTTCGTTCGCGATGCGTGTAACGTTAAAGCCGGGAAATATTCAACGCCTCGTGGAAACTTCATCGACAAGTTCCAGCCACGATTTATCACCAAGTAAGAATTTTCTGATTATTATTTGCCTACACACTACACATTGAGGATGTCACCGGGAGTTCATTCCACTTTGTTAATTAATAATTTTTTTTTCAGCTGAGATGTGAAGGAAAGTTACTCAGGCTCCTCCATACTCTTAGTCCTCAGCCGAGAAGATGTATTTTCTCGCCTGCATTGTAAAATTGTTTCATCCCTCCATTGTATTCCCTTGAACTCCCGGATGAACATCCTCGATGACTAATAAATTTCTTTATGTTACAGCGCCGTCAGTAATCAGCAACATCACATTCCGGCTTTACGTTACACGTGATAATTCGGTTAGTCCGCGTGTTCGGTTTAGTGCGCGTTTATCGTCGGTTCTATGTCGACCGTTCTAAATATCTGCAGATCGCGCTTTGTCCAAAAATTTATCGGTAAGCCAATTTTTATAGTTTTGTATTTACGCTCGTGTAAAAATACTTAAAATTTAGTAATATTCTTAATCTCTTTATGTTCCGACCCATTATGAGAACTCCAGGTAAAATAGTTGAAATCTAATTGAAGGCATTTAGATCCTATTTTCCGTTCACATTTTGTCGGTTTTCGTTTCAGTTTTAACTTAAACCTTTCGAGCACTTGACAATTATTTATAACATTATTGCTCCAAAGTTTATTCATCTTATATCTTCATATTTTTCTAATAATATACTCGTCAATTATCTTTCAGACTACATTATTTTATGTTCGCCGTGAAATATGGCAATTCTTTTACATCTATTCGCTATTTCGTACGTTTGAAACATTTGTATTTATCATTTTCGTCATCCGTTCAGAGTTTTGTTTCTTATTACTATATATTCATTCCAATATCATTAAAACTGATGACTGATTTCGTAACATTTCGTAATTACTCCATTAAATGTGACATTCTGATATCATATCCATTCCACAATTATCTTTTCTAGTACAACATTGAATATTATTAACTTATGTAAAATTGCAATCTGTGATTATTCTTTAGCAGAATTTTTTTTTCAAAATCCATTGCTACATTCTTCTTCCGGTATAGCGTAAAGTTTCACCTATATATACGACTATTAATTACTAATTTCTCTTTGGCGAATCGTTCAATTGACGATATTCAAGTTGTAATGTTACTTCGAAGTACCATGAGCTAGTTATAGTAGTGTTTCACATATTTGCAATAATTACGGTTCTTAATCTATTCGGATTTATATCATCTCTACGATTGTGTTATTAGTCTGTCGCTTTTCCCTTTAGAATATTAACATATACCGTTGTAGAATTTATTTTGTCACTATAACATCATTCTAAACGTAACATGTCAATATCGATTTCAGCTTTCTATTTATTTCACTGCATCCGTCAATTTTATCTGCTCTGTGCTATCCTAGTTATATGTCTTTAATAACTTTCGTCTCGATAATAAGCATAATTCTTTCATCGTGTACTACTGATTTTCACCATTATGTCTTTTCTAAGCTACATGTGTTGGCTTTGAACGTTTTCTTGGTATATTTTTATTTGGAAAAACATTATATTTCTGAACGCTACCTACATTAAGGACATTCTCCTTTGTATCACATTCCGCATATGATGTACAGAAGAATATAAAGTAGTATATATATATATATATATATATATATATATATATATAGTTATATCTTTGGAATTTGCCACAGATTGTTATGAATAACGTGTTTTCCCTTAATATCACATATGATTACGCACGGCCATCAGTTCAAATTAACTATTCATCTGAAATGCAAATGGTGGCGGCTTAGCATATATTTGGCCCCGATTAGATAGCAGTTCAATTATATGTAATAGTCAATGTATCAACAATTTACCTCAACTGACGAACTCTGATGCGAATATACAAGCTTTCTTATTACCCTGTTCCGTATATTTATTTCTATTTGTTATTTAGTAAGGTAAATCTAATATTAGTGACCTCATGGCAAGACATATAAAGAAAACATCTACATAATCACAAATCTATATCGTCAAAAATCTACAGTCCTTTCTTTACACTAAGCATTGTTAATGCGATATGTAAAATCGATATATATTTAATTCAGAGATATAGTACACTAAGATGAATTTTTATTTAAATCAAATGAAATTACTAATATGTCCATTTTTATATTTTTTTTACAGGTTCGTTATATAGTTATGTTCGTTCGCGATGCGTGTAACGTTAAAGCCGGGAAATATTCAACGCCTCGTGGAAACTTCATCGACAAGTTCCAGCCACGATTTATCACCAAGTAAGAATTTTCTGATTATTATTTGCCTACACACTACACATTGAGGATGTCACCGGGAGTTCATTCCACTTTGTTAATTAATAATTTTTTTTTCAGCTGAGATGTGAAGGAAAGTTACTCAGGCTCCTCCATACTCTTAGTCCTCAGCCGAGAAGATGTATTTTCTCGCCTGCATTGTAAAATTGTTTCATCCCTCCATTGTATTCCCTTGAACTCCCGGATGAACATCCTCGATGACTAATAAATTTCTTTATGTTACAGCGCCGTCAGTAATCAGCAACATCACATTCCGGCTTTACGTTACACGTGATAATTCGGTTAGTCCGCGTGTTCGGTTTAGTGCGCGTTTATCGTCGGTTCTATGTCGACCGTTCTAAATATCTGCAGATCGCGCTTTGTCCAAAAATTTATCGGTAAGCCAATTTTTATAGTTTTGTATTTACGCTCGTGTAAAAATACTTAAAATTTAGTAATATTCTTAATCTCTTTATGTTCCGACCCATTATGAGAACTCCAGGTAAAATAGTTGAAATCTAATTGAAGGCATTTAGATCCTATTTTCCGTTCACATTTTGTCGGTTTTCGTTTCAGTTTTAACTTAAACCTTTCGAGCACTTGACAATTATTTATAACATTATTGCTCCAAAGTTTATTCATCTTATATCTTCATATTTTTCTAATAATATACTCGTCAATTATCTTTCAGACTACATTATTTTATGTTCGCCGTGAAATATGGCAATTCTTTTACATCTATTCGCTATTTCGTACGTTTGAAACATTTGTATTTATCATTTTCGTCATCCGTTCAGAGTTTTGTTTCTTATTACTATATATTCATTCCAATATCATTAAAACTGATGACTGATTTCGTAACATTTCGTAATTACTCCATTAAATGTGACATTCTGATATCATATCCATTCCACAATTATCTTTTCTAGTACAACATTGAATATTATTAACTTATGTAAAATTGCAATCTGTGATTATTCTTTAGCAGAATTTTTTTTTCAAAATCCATTGCTACATTCTTCTTCCGGTATAGCGTAAAGTTTCACCTATATATACGACTATTAATTACTAATTTCTCTTTGGCGAATCGTTCAATTGACGATATTCAAGTTGTAATGTTACTTCGAAGTACCATGAGCTAGTTATAGTAGTGTTTCACATATTTGCAATAATTACGGTTCTTAATCTATTCGGATTTATATCATCTCTACGATTGTGTTATTAGTCTGTCGCTTTTCCCTTTAGAATATTAACATATACCGTTGTAGAATTTATTTTGTCACTATAACATCATTCTAAACGTAACATGTCAATATCGATTTCAGCTTTCTATTTATTTCACTGCATCCGTCAATTTTATCTGCTCTGTGCTATCCTAGTTATATGTCTTTAATAACTTTCGTCTCGATAATAAGCATAATTCTTTCATCGTGTACTACTGATTTTCACCATTATGTCTTTTCTAAGCTACATGTGTTGGCTTTGAACGTTTTCTTGGTATATTTTTATTTGGAAAAACATTATATTTCTGAACGCTACCTACATTAAGGACATTCTCCTTTGTATCACATTCCGCATATGATGTACAGAAGAATATAAAGTAGTATATATATATATATATATATATATATATATATATATATATATATATATATATATATATATATAGTTATATCTTTGGAATTTGCCACAGATTGTTATGAATAACGTGTTTTCCCTTAATATCACATATGATTACGCACGGCCATCAGTTCAAATTAACTATTCATCTGAAATGCAAATGGTGGCGGCTTAGCATATATTTGGCCCCGATTAGATAGCAGTTCAATTATATGTAATAGTCAATGTATCAACAATTTACCTCAACTGACGAACTCTGATGCGAATATACAAGCTTTCTTATTACCCTGTTCCGTATATTTATTTCTATTTGTTATTTAGTAAGGTAAATCTAATATTAGTGACCTCATGGCAAGACATATAAAGAAAACATCTACATAATCACAAATCTATATCGTCAAAAATCTACAGTCCTTTCTTTACACTAAGCATTGTTAATGCGATATGTAAAATCGATATATATTTAATTCAGAGATATAGTACACTAAGATGAATTTTTATTTAAATCAAATGAAATTACTAATATGTCCATTTTTATATTTTTTTTACAGGTTCGTTATATAGTTATGTTCGTTCGCGATGCGTGTAACGTTAAAGCCGGGAAATATTCAACGCCTCGTGGAAACTTCATCGACAAGTTCCAGCCACGATTTATCACCAAGTAAGAATTTTCTGATTATTATTTGCCTACACACTACACATTGAGGATGTCACCGGGAGTTCATTCCACTTTGTTAATTAATAATTTTTTTTTCAGCTGAGATGTGAAGGAAAGTTACTCAGGCTCCTCCATACTCTTAGTCCTCAGCCGAGAAGATGTATTTTCTCGCCTGCATTGTAAAATTGTTTCATCCCTCCATTGTATTCCCTTGAACTCCCGGATGAACATCCTCGATGACTAATAAATTTCTTTATGTTACAGCGCCGTCAGTAATCAGCAACATCACATTCCGGCTTTACGTTACACGTGATAATTCGGTTAGTCCGCGTGTTCGGTTTAGTGCGCGTTTATCGTCGGTTCTATGTCGACCGTTCTAAATATCTGCAGATCGCGCTTTGTCCAAAAATTTATCGGTAAGCCAATTTTTATAGTTTTGTATTTACGCTCGTGTAAAAATACTTAAAATTTAGTAATATTCTTAATCTCTTTATGTTCCGACCCATTATGAGAACTCCAGGTAAAATAGTTGAAATCTAATTGAAGGCATTTAGATCCTATTTTCCGTTCACATTTTGTCGGTTTTCGTTTCAGTTTTAACTTAAACCTTTCGAGCACTTGACAATTATTTATAACATTATTGCTCCAAAGTTTATTCATCTTATATCTTCATATTTTTCTAATAATATACTCGTCAATTATCTTTCAGACTACATTATTTTATGTTCGCCGTGAAATATGGCAATTCTTTTACATCTATTCGCTATTTCGTACGTTTGAAACATTTGTATTTATCATTTTCGTCATCCGTTCAGAGTTTTGTTTCTTATTACTATATATTCATTCCAATATCATTAAAACTGATGACTGATTTCGTAACATTTCGTAATTACTCCATTAAATGTGACATTCTGATATCATATCCATTCCACAATTATCTTTTCTAGTACAACATTGAATATTATTAACTTATGTAAAATTGCAATCTGTGATTATTCTTTAGCAGAATTTTTTTTTCAAAATCCATTGCTACATTCTTCTTCCGGTATAGCGTAAAGTTTCACCTATATATACGACTATTAATTACTAATTTCTCTTTGGCGAATCGTTCAATTGACGATATTCAAGTTGTAATGTTACTTCGAAGTACCATGAGCTAGTTATAGTAGTGTTTCACATATTTGCAATAATTACGGTTCTTAATCTATTCGGATTTATATCATCTCTACGATTGTGTTATTAGTCTGTCGCTTTTCCCTTTAGAATATTAACATATACCGTTGTAGAATTTATTTTGTCACTATAACATCATTCTAAACGTAACATGTCAATATCGATTTCAGCTTTCTATTTATTTCACTGCATCCGTCAATTTTATCTGCTCTGTGCTATCCTAGTTATATGTCTTTAATAACTTTCGTCTCGATAATAAGCATAATTCTTTCATCGTGTACTACTGATTTTCACCATTATGTCTTTTCTAAGCTACATGTGTTGGCTTTGAACGTTTTCTTGGTATATTTTTATTTGGAAAAACATTATATTTCTGAACGCTACCTACATTAAGGACATTCTCCTTTGTATCACATTCCGCATATGATGTACAGAAGAATATAAAGTAGTATATATATATATATATATATATATATATATATATATATATATATATATAGTTATATCTTTGGAATTTGCCACAGATTGTTATGAATAACGTGTTTTCCCTTAATATCACATATGATTACGCACGGCCATCAGTTCAAATTAACTATTCATCTGAAATGCAAATGGTGGCGGCTTAGCATATATTTGGCCCCGATTAGATAGCAGTTCAATTATATGTAATAGTCAATGTATCAACAATTTACCTCAACTGACGAACTCTGATGCGAATATACAAGCTTTCTTATTACCCTGTTCCGTATATTTATTTCTATTTGTTATTTAGTAAGGTAAATCTAATATTAGTGACCTCATGGCAAGACATATAAAGAAAACATCTACATAATCACAAATCTATATCGTCAAAAATCTACAGTCCTTTCTTTACACTAAGCATTGTTAATGCGATATGTAAAATCGATATATATTTAATTCAGAGATATAGTACACTAAGATGAATTTTTATTTAAATCAAATGAAATTACTAATATGTCCATTTTTATATTTTTTTTACAGGTTCGTTATATAGTTATGTTCGTTCGCGATGCGTGTAACGTTAAAGCCGGGAAATATTCAACGCCTCGTGGAAACTTCATCGACAAGTTCCAGCCACGATTTATCACCAAGTAAGAATTTTCTGATTATTATTTGCCTACACACTACACATTGAGGATGTCACCGGGAGTTCATTCCACTTTGTTAATTAATAATTTTTTTTTCAGCTGAGATGTGAAGGAAAGTTACTCAGGCTCCTCCATACTCTTAGTCCTCAGCCGAGAAGATGTATTTTCTCGCCTGCATTGTAAAATTGTTTCATCCCTCCATTGTATTCCCTTGAACTCCCGGATGAACATCCTCGATGACTAATAAATTTCTTTATGTTACAGCGCCGTCAGTAATCAGCAACATCACATTCCGGCTTTACGTTACACGTGATAATTCGGTTAGTCCGCGTGTTCGGTTTAGTGCGCGTTTATCGTCGGTTCTATGTCGACCGTTCTAAATATCTGCAGATCGCGCTTTGTCCAAAAATTTATCGGTAAGCCAATTTTTATAGTTTTGTATTTACGCTCGTGTAAAAATACTTAAAATTTAGTAATATTCTTAATCTCTTTATGTTCCGACCCATTATGAGAACTCCAGGTAAAATAGTTGAAATCTAATTGAAGGCATTTAGATCCTATTTTCCGTTCACATTTTGTCGGTTTTCGTTTCAGTTTTAACTTAAACCTTTCGAGCACTTGACAATTATTTATAACATTATTGCTCCAAAGTTTATTCATCTTATATCTTCATATTTTTCTAATAATATACTCGTCAATTATCTTTCAGACTACATTATTTTATGTTCGCCGTGAAATATGGCAATTCTTTTACATCTATTCGCTATTTCGTACGTTTGAAACATTTGTATTTATCATTTTCGTCATCCGTTCAGAGTTTTGTTTCTTATTACTATATATTCATTCCAATATCATTAAAACTGATGACTGATTTCGTAACATTTCGTAATTACTCCATTAAATGTGACATTCTGATATCATATCCATTCCACAATTATCTTTTCTAGTACAACATTGAATATTATTAACTTATGTAAAATTGCAATCTGTGATTATTCTTTAGCAGAATTTTTTTTTCAAAATCCATTGCTACATTCTTCTTCCGGTATAGCGTAAAGTTTCACCTATATATACGACTATTAATTACTAATTTCTCTTTGGCGAATCGTTCAATTGACGATATTCAAGTTGTAATGTTACTTCGAAGTACCATGAGCTAGTTATAGTAGTGTTTCACATATTTGCAATAATTACGGTTCTTAATCTATTCGGATTTATATCATCTCTACGATTGTGTTATTAGTCTGTCGCTTTTCCCTTTAGAATATTAACATATACCGTTGTAGAATTTATTTTGTCACTATAACATCATTCTAAACGTAACATGTCAATATCGATTTCAGCTTTCTATTTATTTCACTGCATCCGTCAATTTTATCTGCTCTGTGCTATCCTAGTCATATGTCTTTAATAACTTTCGTCTCGATAATAAGCATAATTCTTTCATCGTGTACTACTGATTTTCACCATTATGTCTTTTCTAAGCTACATGTGTTGGCTTTGAACGTTTTCTTGGTATATTTTTATTTGGAAAAACATTATATTTCTGAACGCTACCTACATTAAGGACATTCTCCTTTGTATCACATTCCGCATATGATGTACAGAAGAATATAAAGTAGTATATATATATATATATATATATATATATATATATATATATATATATATATATATATATAGTTATATCTTTGGAATTTGCCACAGATTGTTATGAATAACGTGTTTTCCCTTAATATCACATATGATTACGCACGGCCATCAGTTCAAATTAACTATTCATCTGAAATGCAAATGGTGGCGGCTTAGCATATATTTGGCCCCGATTAGATAGCAGTTCAATTATATGTAATAGTCAATGTATCAACAATTTACCTCAACTGACGAACTCTGATGCGAATATACAAGCTTTCTTATTACCCTGTTCCGTATATTTATTTCTATTTGTTATTTAGTAAGGTAAATCTAATATTAGTGACCTCATGGCAAGACATATAAAGAAAACATCTACATAATCACAAATCTATATCGTCAAAAATCTACAGTCCTTTCTTTACACTAAGCATTGTTAATGCGATATGTAAAATCGATATATATTTAATTCAGAGATATAGTACACTAAGATGAATTTTTATTTAAATCAAATGAAATTACTAATATGTCCATTTTTATATTTTTTTTACAGGTTCGTTATATAGTTATGTTCGTTCGCGATGCGTGTAACGTTAAAGCCGGGAAATATTCAACGCCTCGTGGAAACTTCATCGACAAGTTCCAGCCACGATTTATCACCAAGTAAGAATTTTCTGATTATTATTTGCCTACACACTACACATTGAGGATGTCACCGGGAGTTCATTCCACTTTGTTAATTAATAATTTTTTTTTCAGCTGAGATGTGAAGGAAAGTTACTCAGGCTCCTCCATACTCTTAGTCCTCAGCCGAGAAGATGTATTTTCTCGCCTGCATTGTAAAATTGTTTCATCCCTCCATTGTATTCCCTTGAACTCCCGGATGAACATCCTCGATGACTAATAAATTTCTTTATGTTACAGCGCCGTCAGTAATCAGCAACATCACATTCCGGCTTTACGTTACACGTGATAATTCGGTTAGTCCGCGTGTTCGGTTTAGTGCGCGTTTATCGTCGGTTCTATGTCGACCGTTCTAAATATCTGCAGATCGCGCTTTGTCCAAAAATTTATCGGTAAGCCAATTTTTATAGTTTTGTATTTACGCTCGTGTAAAAATACTTAAAATTTAGTAATATTCTTAATCTCTTTATGTTCCGACCCATTATGAGAACTCCAGGTAAAATAGTTGAAATCTAATTGAAGGCATTTAGATCCTATTTTCCGTTCACATTTTGTCGGTTTTCGTTTCAGTTTTAACTTAAACCTTTCGAGCACTTGACAATTATTTATAACATTATTGCTCCAAAGTTTATTCATCTTATATCTTCATATTTTTCTAATAATATACTCGTCAATTATCTTTCAGACTACATTATTTTATGTTCGCCGTGAAATATGGCAATTCTTTTACATCTATTCGCTATTTCGTACGTTTGAAACATTTGTATTTATCATTTTCGTCATCCGTTCAGAGTTTTGTTTCTTATTACTATATATTCATTCCAATATCATTAAAACTGATGACTGATTTCGTAACATTTCGTAATTACTCCATTAAATGTGACATTCTGATATCATATCCATTCCACAATTATCTTTTCTAGTACAACATTGAATATTATTAACTTATGTAAAATTGCAATCTGTGATTATTCTTTAGCAGCATTTTTTTTTCAAAATCCATTGCTACATTCTTCTTCCGGTATAGCGTAAAGTTTCACCTATATATACGACTATTAATTACTAATTTCTCTTTGGCGAATCGTTCAATTGACGATATTCAAGTTGTAATGTTACTTCGAAGTACCATGAGCTAGTTATAGTAGTGTTTCACATATTTGCAATAATTACGGTTCTTAATCTATTCGGATTTATATCATCTCTACGATTGTGTTATTAGTCTGTCGCTTTTCCCTTTAGAATATTAACATATACCGTTGTGGAATTTATTTTGTCACTATAACATCATTCTAAACGTAACGTGTCAATATCGATTTCAGCTTTCTATTTATTTCACTGCATCCGTCAATTTTATCTGCTCTGTGCTATCCTAGTCATATGTCTTTAATAACTTTCGTCTCGATAATAAGCATAATTCTTTCACCGTGTACTACTGATTTTCACCATTATGTCTTTTCTAAGCTACATGTGTTGGCTCCGTGAGTTTGATACGTGTAGGGCACATCTGTCATATATTTGAACGTTTTCTTGGTATATTTTTATTTGGAAAAACATTATATTTCCGAACGCTACCTACATTGAGGACATTCTCCTTTGAATCTCATTCCGAATATGACCTACAAAAAAATATTCAGTGGTACGATAAATACACTATATCAATATATACTTACCAGCTGACCCAGCAGACTTTGTATTGCTTCAATCGATAAATAATAAAGCTAAACTTTTGTATAAAAAAAACTTAAACAAACAAAAGGATTCCGTAATTATTTAAAACACATGGTCGTCACAACAATGAGATACTTACAAAACAGTGTTTTCCTGAAATACTGGTTATTTATAAGGTTTCAATTTGACATTGACAGGCACACATTTATGATACAGTCTGTTAATCAATTTAAAGCTTTCTGATAAACTATATTTGTTGTTTTGTTTTGTTGTGTGTAAATAAACAAAATGACTATTTTCCGACGCTCGAACACGCGACGTATAATTGTCCATGCGCGAAACTGGGAAACTCTTTGTTGATTCCGTAAAACTTCCGACGATTGGCCTTGCGATTTATTTATGGTCATCGCGAAAGCCAGACTTGCGGGAAATTGCGTTTAAAATTGAATGGTAAATCCGTATCTTCTCCTTTGTATTTTCCCTTTATGATTGTTACCTCAATGACGTTATTCATTAGCTTTTCACGGCCAGTCTTGTTCCATTGCACAGTCGAGGTTGATTAATGTTACGCAGCATGATGACTACTAATCCTACTTTTAACTGCAAATTGTGAGGTGGTAATTCAGGCTATTCTAGTGAATTTAAAAATTCCGTGGGATAGTTGACTACGTCATTCTGGTTCATAACGGTGTCGACTGATTTGAAGGAAACCAACTTTCCCGGAATAAAATTCTGAATGGTTGTATTGAGAGCATCGACATCTTTATTTTTGCCGCCAATATTGCTCGTTCACCCAGCCAATTATGGTTATTGAACTGTTGCGCTATATCTGGGAAAACATGCTGAATAAGCTCCTCTTTGGAGTCTGTGATGTGACAGAAATGTGTGGTTAATGTGATGAATCCGGTCGAGGTGTCCACTGCGACTTTATTATTTCCAATGTCTAACAACTGTTTCGAAAACACATTTGCAGTTTCATCTTGTTGCAAAAATACTCGCATGTTAGTTGTTAACTGGGGTGTCTTAACATACCGCCACAAATTTGATGATTTTAGGCATGCGTTTAGTTCATCAGCAACAGTTGATCGGGGAATTACTGGAAGAGTCTAACGAAAATCACCTGATAACAGAATCATGGCCCCATCAAAAATATTTTAGTTGTCACGAAGATCTTTCAACGTTCTTTCCAGGGTCTCCAGTGACCTCTTATGGGCCATTGTGCATTCATCCCAAACAATCAATTTGCATACCTGTAGGATCTTGGCTATTGCGCTATTTTTGGCGATGTTGCAAATTGGTGTTTCGTTGATTTGCATGTTTAATTGTAATTTCAAGGCAGAATGTGCAGTTCGCCCGCCTTATAGCAGAGTTTCAGCTATTCCAGATGAAGCCAACGCTAGAGCTACATCATTTTGCGATCTGATCCTCGCCAAAAGCAATGAAATTAAGAACGTTTTTCTGGTTTCTCCGGGAGCATCAATAAAATAAATTCCACCAGATCCACTGTTCACAGCTTCTATCAAAGTGTCGTACGCAATTCTTCGTTGTTGATTTAATTGTGGAACATTTGTACGAACTGTTTCGGCCAATGCTTCAGTGTCGTACTGTTGTTCTCTTTGCAACTCGTGGTTTAATGCATCGTGTATATGACGATTGGGTGCCGTCATTCCCAAACATGACAATACTTTATTTGCCATCAATAAACACATATCTTCTATCATGATCAATGCCTCATTGTAAATTTCTGCAATCATTTGTAGTGTAGGTTTCAACGTTTGACGGCGCACACGATGCAAAACATCTTCAGACATGTCATCTCTATACTTAACCCACAAATCTTTTGGATTTGAGGAGAAACATGTCGATATGATAATCGCAAACAATGTACGAATTTGATGCGGTGATGATATTACGGAATCCTTGAGCGTATCATCCCAGTTCGAATCTTTCTCGAGTAAATGTAATAGTTGACATGCCTCACGGTAAGTCGCACACAGATATCCATTAACTGTTCTCAGTTGTTCAAACGATGTCGGACCACGAACATTCACCAATAACAACTGCAAATAATAACATTCATCATTATTTGGATGTACTGTGTAGATGCGACCCAGAGCGTCTGAAGCAAATACATTTGGATGTCTTTCAACTGGTGCCTTGTTTTCGACGCTGAAACGATTTCGATTATGCATTCCATGGTATATCAGCATACAGCAAAGTGCGAGCAAAATCATCAGTTTGACAAACTGTGAAGAAACTTGTTAAAGATGTCGACGATGGACGTGCAGCTCTGTCTGCCATGTTCCATTCATTAAAATAAACTCGTTGATCATTTTCTAAATGGACTGCCAAATGAACTACTGTAGGGTGTCTTTCAATATACGCCAAACTGCTTCATTGCTACTTACATAGTGACCCATCTGGTACTGTGATACTTCGTCATTTGCATTGGTTACAGCGAAGATGGTCATATCGCTGCCTTTGTTAACATATTATCGACTTCACAGAATTACAATATTCCACATTAATGTGAGTCTCAAAAGCTTTGGACAATATTGGCGAGTATAGCAACGATTGTCTACATCAACATTTTGTCCTCTTACCTTCACAACTACCGATCGCCCATTGTCCGCAACTGATAGCCGATGATACAATGGTTATTCATCATTTCCAGTTATGGTTTCAGCAATCAGATCTCTTGGGTATCGCTTGGAACACTTGCCGTCAACCATACAGGGTGAATTGTAGTTAAGAACTCCGCAAAGTCTATGTATCATGTATTTAGTGACTACATTGCATGCAATTTTGGGTCAACTGTTTCATCAGGATTTTTATTTGGAAAAACATATTTCCGAACGCTATCTTCATTAAAGACATTCTCCTTTGAATCTCTCTCTCTCTATGACCTAGAGAGGTAGTATAATTAGTAGTGGGATAAATTGATTATATCATTTCGTATATATATATAGATATATATATATATATATATATATATATATATATATATAGATATATATTGGATATTTTCTACGAAGCGTTATAAATAACGTGTTTTCCTTGGTTACTCTCGGCCAGGAATGTCATTTAGCCATTTCGTCTGAAACGTAAAATGTGTCATCTTATCATATTTTTTGTCTCCGATTATGGAGCAATTTAATTATATTTATTATTCAATTTGTAAGAACTTATCATCATCTGACACACTCTTACGTGAATACACAGATTTCTTATTACCCTATTGTTATATTTATTTATATTTTTCATTTAGACAGTTGAATCGAATACTAGTGAGACCTCATGGCGACGCATGGAAAGAAAACACCTACATAATCATGTATGTATATCGTGTAAAGTCGTCCGTCCTTTAGTTTCATCAACCGTTTACCTAAGAATCGCCCGTATGTCACCAAAGTATCACCTAAGTGTCACCCAAGAATCGCCCGAACGTCAGCTAAGTTTTAACAGCTGTAGGTGTCTTGTGCATTATTGCGTTCTGTAATTATGAAAGTTAACCTGATTATTATCATTATAATTTTTCATATATATGTTTTTGTGTGTGATATTTTTAAATACTTATAAGACTAACTTATAATATACAAACGTAAGACTGTAATTCTCTAAAATACAAGTTCAACTGTAAACTTGTAGCCAGATAGATAGGCATATGTCGTTTAATTCAAAATTTAATATAATCTTTTCGCTAGTATTTATTCCATAATACTGAGTTCTCAGATTATAAATTCTGCATACAGCAATGTTTATCCCAAACAACACCATTCTTATTATCCCTTCTTGTTTTGTTTGATGTAATAATATTTCTTGTAATCGTCGAAAAAAATTCCATTATCGTACCTCGCGGGTACTGAAAAATATTCCATTCGTTTCTAATTTTAGTCGAAAAATTTGTAATACGCCAACCGGTATCAAATGACACTGATCCTTTCATATCCGGTTTTTTTATACTATCGACCTTGTTATCACCTAAATAATAATCTATACGATCGAACAAATGTAACATTCCGTTATTTCAACATCTTTTTCGTCTTTTAGCGCTATTTTCCCTGTTATAACGATCAAACTTTAAAATAGTTAAGTTACAATCTCCTCGTTGTATATATTTATAGAAAACTCTGTCCTCAACTAGTTTGTTTTCCGTTATAGACGGCCTATAATCGAATATTCGAAACTCTATCATATCGCTCATACTGTGTTACGATATGTAACAAATTCTATGTTTTACAACTTTTAGCGAAAACAGATTTACGTGCTTGTTTTTTTAAAAACTGTATCTCTATTTATACTTTTTTTTAAAAATTGTCTTTACTTATATCGTCATTCATTCATTACCATTTTTGCTAAAAAACATAAATACGGGGTATTCGTATTCTCCGTTATAACTTACTTCATTAGCCGTATATATAAAATAATGTTTGTCTTCTAACCGTATTTCTTTTTCCTTATTTACTTTTTTCACTATTCGCCGTAGCGTATACATTTTTACATCGTCTACTAATACACAAACCGTAATCGTTCTATCGCCATTTTTTTGTTTTTATAATAATACCACTTTTCTATCGTAAATAACTTATTTACACTTAACGTATTTATTTTAACAAAAGGTTTATTACTTTTTTAACAAAAGGTTTATTACAAACACGATTTATGTCTTCTACGCACGACC
Source organism: Coronaproctus castanopsis (assembly GCA_032883995.1). Lineage (NCBI taxonomy): Eukaryota > Metazoa > Arthropoda > Insecta > Hemiptera > Monophlebidae > Coronaproctus > Coronaproctus castanopsis. Next base: position 73,515,086 of record CM065052.1, on the reverse strand, counting down.
ATACAGATTCTCTAACACATTCTTTCTCATTTTGATTAACCGTTTGCATCATTACTTATACTTACAAGTATACTTAATTTCTTGTATATTTGTACATTTCATTTTTCTCTTAACAAAAAACAACGCGAGATACACGTGTAAACAACGTCACGTGTTAATATTTACTAACTACTACCGTGTTACGAACTTATATTTATACTTCTTTTGCATACAGTTCTCAAAATTACTAATTTTCATCATCATTCGAAACATAGACCTAGTCTAAAAAAACATAAAAAATCATTTACTTGTAAACTATAATCTTCAAAGTCAAAGTGTGCTAAAGTGACGTCCTGAGGGTAAAAAAGTAAAAAATCGCTATTTCGCAGACTAAAATTGAAAAAATTGAAAAAAGAGAAATATAGTGAAAAAATCGTAGTAGTACAAACGTTCATCTTGAGAACATTTTGACCTACTCTGACTTTCAACCAACACCTCAAGGTCAAAGTTATATATATATATATATATATATATATATATATATATATATATATATATATATATGTCTAAGGAAAATAATACGAAAAATATTGGGCCCTAGAGAGGATGAAGAATATTGGAAATGAAGAAGCAACACGGAAATATATGAAACAATAGAAAAGGTTAGCGACACAATAAGGAAAGAAGAGTCGCCACATAAAAAGAATGGACAACAACCGTCTTACTAAAAACGTGTTTCACTTTTTTGACAACAATCCGAAAAGTAGAGTGCCATGGATGGTACAAGTCAAAAGGGGTGTGGAACATATGACTGATAAAGAAATCAAAGATAGAAACAAGTTTAGATATAGGATCTAATTTTTCCAAGGATTCGATAAGCCTGCAATTAAAACCACAGGGCGAACGTGGACAGAAGAAAGGAAGAGACACATTCGAAAATGACGAAAGAATATTGGTTAACAAAAAAACAAAAAAAAAAAGACAGGATGCCACGAGAAGGTGATAAAAAAGACGGCGCGAACATGGACGGAAGAAAGAAAAAAGCCTCATGTGAAACGGATGAGAGAATACTGGACAGAGAAACGTGAAGAAAGAACAGAATTGACTTAAGACTAACATCGTGCGAATAGCTTTTCCGTGGTCCATAAATGGCCAAAATCGAATATAAATATATTTGAAAATTAATTTAAACAAAAAAAAATACTCTGCCATCATAGAATGCGCGTGTATATATGAATTTTTGAATGTTAAGCATCAATCATTTGATATTACACGATATTTATATAAGTAAATATAAATATATAATATATATATATATATATATATACCGCTAAAATGTTTTACTTACAACTTGTCAAATACTCTCCCATCAAATGATTTTAGGTTTCAACTAAAACAATTTACCTTCGATATTGAAACGTCCGTCTATAACCGAATGGCGAGAATCGTCGTTAGAAACGCCGGAATCGAAACCGATCCTTTGGATAGTCGAATATAGTGAAGTGAAAAACGAGAAAGAAGAATTACCAGCGGTACAATTCGATCGGAGCTCTATATCCACCGGACGGTACGTCGATCGGATACGTTATTATTATCGACCGCCCGGCAGAAAATCGGATGGAAACGTCGTCGGAGATGACCTAAAACGTAAATTTGACTTTTTTTTTTTTTTAATTTTTAATATTTATGGTGTGTGCTTGAAAATGACGTATCTGTCGAAAAGCTTCACAATAAAAGACTTTTAGTGATTAAATGGTGTTATGATTTTGTTCGGTTTATATTTTAATGTAGTTTACGATTCAAAGTCGACGATAACCTGCCGAGAAGTAGAAGAAGGACGAACGACACCGCGCGTACGCTATTATCGACCCCGTACGACGAATACGATCTTTTGATATTATCGACCGGTTTCGTCTAAATTATTACGAATAAATTCCGCGGATGGTTATCGATTTGTCGGCGAATGCACGACGTAGGTGAAATATTCACTTACAGTTGCTACGCTATGCAACGATACGGCGTTCTGGTGCATATTGAAGACGCTTTGCGATTTACCTATACCGTATTATCGGAATTGTTAAAAGGAAATGCTGCGTCTTTTGTCGCGAACGGTTAGTAAGTGGCCATTATTTATAATTATTTAAACGTAATTTCTTACGAATTATTATTTATTGTTTTTAAATATATTATTAAATTACCGAAGCCGATAAGAAGGCGGATAAAAAAAAACTGTTTATTTAAAGAATTTATAGAAAGAATAAAACACTCGGATAATTATTTGAATAAATTACGGCAATTGAATTCGAGATTTCAATTATAAAATCATACGTGTACGAAGATTAATAATAATAAATGATTTTTAGTGTACGTCCCCAATTCGTTATGTTATTTAATGTCGCGATGTCCGTTAGAACATTTTTTATTTTTCGATTGAGGTGAAATGCTCAATTTTGAACATCGTTTACAGTTCACTTAAATTACCTAATACACCTTATGAAATTTATCTATTAGCGACCAAATTTGAAAACCCGAAATGATTAAATAAGAACGTAATAAAATAAAAAACAAAAATAATTTCGATCTATTCTGGTGGATTTTATTTCACTTGTAATCATCTTTTTCTGCATTAACACACCGAGTTATGTCATAACGATATTTTATTTATTTTATATTATTTCTTTGAGATTTATTTTTTCGAGTTGCGTATACTTTTTACACGGAATGTTCTGTGCGTGATCAAATTCGACTGTTAAGCCGTTATCAAGTGAACGTAAAAAGAAAAATTAGAAATATATACGATTTATAAAAATATAAAATGTAAAAAATATTAATTTAGATACAGAAAAAATTGGCAAAGTGGAAAAACAATATTTTTATACTGATAGTGAATATTTCATTTACATTTTTTTTATTGTTTATAATATCTCTACCACATAGTAGGTTTCGGATATTCTATATTTAAAAAAAAAATTAAATGGCGATAATGACATTACAATAATTTTTAAAGTTGTTCTCTAACAATAAATATCTCGCTCTTTTTCATCTCGTTTTTTGACTATATATATATATATATGCGAACAGTTAAAATTAATGAAAGATTCGTGTATTATGTAATTGTTTATATATTGTTAGCAAAGCATGTATGTTTTTCTTCTCTCTTTACTATGACCTTTAAAAATTTAAACTCTTAAATTTGTTGCGTAGTACGCTAACAAAAAATAAGTTAAAATCATTTAAATTTTTTCTTTATGAAAAATCACCCGTAAAGAAGAGTGATTTTAATTTTTTTTTTTTGGTTTATTTTAGTACGCCTTTAATTTTTTATTTCCTTTAATATAATTATTTTGATGTAATTCATAAATTTCGTCGCAAATAATTATGCGACGATTTACATCTTTTAACTTAATATATAAATTTTTCAGTTTATATTACAGGCTGTGGCTAAACAGTCGTTTTGTATCTACCACTAAATATAAATTTTTAATCGCTTTCTGCTTTAAAATATTAACCTATATATATATATATATATATATATATATATATATATATATATATATATATATATATATATACACACACATATATATATATACATACATATATATATATATATATATATATATATATATATATATATATATATATATATATATATATATATATATATATATATACACACATATATATACATATATATATATATACATATATATATATATATATATATATATATATATATATATATATACATATATATATATATATATATATATATATATATATATATATATACATATATATATATATATATATATATATATATATATATATATATATATATATATATATATATATATATACATATACATATATATATATATATATATATATATATACATATATATATACATATATATATACATATATATATATATATATATATATATATATATATATATATATATATATATATATATATATATATATATATATTCCACTCAAATTAAAATTATTATTATAACAATCGTTGTTTTGAAGATTGTTTCTTAAATCTGTAGAATTGACTACTCAATCGTATTATTCGCTATAATTAATAATTTAACGCGCTTAAATTTATATTTAAAAAAAAATCCATAATAATACGTTTTGTATTAAATTTCTAATTCGTCTAACAAGATGGCATTATTAGGAATTTTTAGTTTATTCGAGTATTTATTTCGAATAATTCATGGTGATTTATATTTTTTCTTTCCTTAATTAAGATTATTGTGACGACTATGTCGTCTTTGACGAAAGTCGTATGGTTTCTGACGTTTAATAAGTTGTCAGAGTTGTTCGGGAGTTGTATGACTTGAGCATTTTCCCAATCTTTTCGCATGTTTGCAAGCAAACCTGGTAATTTCATCGACGACCATCGGAATTTTTAAGTATCTCATGTCATTATTGCGTTCAAATCGATGGATTATCGTACAAAGTGCCACCTTTTTGGCATCTTTGTATGGAATCTATATTGTGAAAACACTAGGACAACCCCACGATAATTGTATTCGATAAATCCGAATAGGTTTAACAATGGCGCCCGATAGATTGAGCTCTTTTTTTACTAGTTATATTAATAAATGAAAGAATTAATTTTACTAAGACGGGCGTAAAGTATAATTCGTAGGATGGACGCGCTTATAACTTCTTTCCGACATTAAGATCAAATCGTTTAGAAAACAACTAGATATAAAATAAAGGATCTCTTTATCGGCTAATAGGATACCATTCGAACCTCTCCTTAGGAAATGGGATACTAATATATAATACAATAATAAAGCCAACATGGATTTATGCTGCACCAATATGGGGATGTGCAAAAAAAACCGATAGAATACATTTTCAAAATAAGGCTGATATACAGAATGCCACGGTACGTTACTAATGAATCAATTCATCACGAACTTGGGGTCTGCATGGTCGACGAAGCAATAGAGCAGCGGACTCGAAATTATGCAATAGCATTTTTAGCCGTTAGGTGAACAGTATATAAATAAATAAATACCACTAAAACGAAGCATACACTCTTGTTCTTTATATGACGAAGATAGTCTCTCTATATGTATGAAACAATAAATACAACAAAGCTAGCCGATTAAAAACAAATATATATATACATATACATTTTTTTTATTATATTAATTAACTAACAACGCTGCGCATTGATATATAATTATAAAATAATCGGTGATCGCGACATTTATTTATTTAATAATAATAATAATAATAATAAATTATACACATTAGCGACGACGATGCAATCTAAAACGGAGAAAATATGAACTAGGCGATGACAAATAATTTAATAGGAAAACAAAGTTAAAATGCGCAATAAAAAATAATTACACTCATTATACATTTTTTATATATAAAAATATGCGCGTGTAAATACATATATACATAACGTACATAGGCGCATAATAAATTTAATAAGTTTGAAAAGATAGAGAGCCACATAGAAACAGCGTAATATACACACAAATATATACACATACATACATATATATATATATATATATATATATATATATATATATATATATATATATATTAATTCTTATATTTATTTTCGAAAATTGCCGCGATGTCTCGGATACAATACTGAGTAACTGGACCACTGGTACTGTAAGATCGTCGTCTTACTGGTCTAAAACAAAATAAGTTAGTTTGAAAAGTGATTTTTTATTTTTTTTTTTAAAAATTGAAACACCAAAAAGTAGTTAAAAATCATTGAAAAATTTTCTTTATCAAAAATTAGAAGGCTTTTAGGCTGTTAAGCCGTTATCGGGCGAATTTAAACAAATAAATTATAAAAATTATATACAAATGTAAAAAATATTACTTAGATATATAATTTACGAAAATTATCAAAGTGATAAAACAATATTTTTAAAAAGTCTGATAGCGAATGCGATAAACAACACAATCAACAATCAGCAATATAAAATTTATACATAAAGAATAACACGATAGCGAGTAAAATAAAAATATATATATAAACAAAAACATCCGAGAAAATATGCAATTTATACATAAAAACAATAATAGCGACTTGCCTATTATGTTATTTATCGTTTATGTATAAATTTCAGGTTGTTGGATGTTTTTATTTATTTCCATTTTACTCGCTATTATGTTATTGTTTATGTATTGATTTAATATTGCTGATTGCGTTGTTTAATTCGCTATTCGATTATTTAAATATATTGTTTCTTGTAAATTGTGTATCTATGTAAGTTTTTTTTTTACATATATTCGTATTTTTTCATATAGTAACTAGTCGAAAAGTTTTGTGATTTTAAATTTGTTCTCGATTTTAACTCGCCTTTGGCTCGCTTGCTCGTTTTTAACTTGTCGTATACAACGCGCCAATAGAAGTTTCACTTCAAACAACACCGAGGAAACCTCCATCTCCCGGTTACTATAAAATAAATCGCGTTACTATCGACAAAACTTACCTAGGCGGATTCGAATTTTTTGACGATATCGTTACAGCATCGTCGGTCGTATCGTCTTCGGTAGTTGTTTTCGTCGACGATAACTGGTTAACACGTTGCGCTACGTAACTTTCTATTCGATCGTTAGGGACATTACATTTTCTACGTTCTAAACTGGCCGTATACAATATAGGTTTACTATTGTTAGTTATATTATCGTTATTGTTATCGTTATCGTGTGGCCGATTAATTTTATTATTATCGTTATTATCGACGACAGACGCGGGCTTCTCGTTATACTTAGCGTTAACAGAAATGCAGGTAGTAGTTGTAGTATTAGTAGTAAGTTTGTTATCGAGTGATACATCAACCGGTGTAGACGCGGTAATTCTATTACGACGATTAGTAGTAGCGTTATTATCTTCTTCCGAAGAAGAATAATTTCTAGTCGGAGAATATAAAATATTGATGGTGGTCACGTTCGATGTTGAAGACGAGACGGATGGTTGGTCTTGTTGTTGTTTTTTATCGTCGTCGTAAACGAGAGTTGACGGAGGTGGAGGTGGTGGTGGTAAACGATGAACTTTCGAACCGGTGGGAATTACGTTCAAAGCTAAATATTTCGGTCTAATCGGTTTACCGGATGCGTCACCGATGCTGTTATCGATAACGTCCGAATTAGACGCTAGCGCAGACGATGACGACGATGATATTTTTTGTTTAAATCGTTTAATCATCTCTCGTTCGCGTTCGTCGTTAACGTCTTGAATGTTATCCGTTTTGTATTTTTGTCTCAACAGCAATCGACGTTCCTCCTTATATTTTTCTATACGTTCTCTACGTACAACGACGTCATCCGATGCAACGCCAGTAGTGATATTCGATCCGATTCCGACGATGGTAGACGGTTCGGACGAGGCTAATAGTCGACAACCGGATAGAGTAGGGGATATAGATTTCATCGTTTCTAAAGAACTAGTTAAACGACCGCCGTAATTATTACTGTCCGTTCTAGTCATTTTGTCGCTATTACTATCATCGGCGATTTTCGCTTTGACATTATCATCATCATCATCATCATTATTACTACGATGATTATTACCACTACCGTACAATTTACTATCCGAATTACGTTTTCGACTTTCATCAACTGTCGATATCGTCGCTGTTTCGACTGTACCGGCGACTGGACGACGCCATTCGAATTTCGACAATAAACGATGTACATTTTTCATCGTCGGTTCTTTATTATCGTCGCAAATTTCGCTATCATCTGAAAATAATAAACCATATCTAAAATTAACGAACATATTCTATTTAAGTAAAAAAAAAAAAACCTAATGTATCGATATGATTGCGTATAATAAGAAATACGTACTCTCTTAACTCTTTCAGTCATAATTCGTGTGGTACGTGGATTTTTAATGCGGACAAAATTGTTTATTTTAAAATAAGGATTGTCGACGTAGAACATTTCAAACGGTATTTATATAACAAGTTAAAAATTATTTAGATCTTCTTCACGCGACTTAATTCGTTTGACTATCAAATTTCCAATTTCCTTTATTACCGTCCAGTTTTCTAACGTTCACTATTCATCTGAACTTTCGAATTACGTTGCCGAAATCGGCAATTTTTTCTTGTCTTTATCAGGTTCTCTGTTAACAGGAACTATTTGTCACATTTCCGCCGACTTTTTTCCAAATATCCTCTTTATCGATCACATTTCCACGTCATATATATAGCAATGAATTTATAAGGGAACTGTAGAAGTACACTCCGGAGTCTTCTGAATACAGCTTTGGCTATTTCACATCGGATTCTCGTTACTTCGTCTCAATCTAATCTGTATTTATTATCGAGTCCCAGTATTTAAATTTTTCTTTTCAACTATTTATCTATTTATATATGTAGAACGTCTCCTGGATATATTTTGTCTCGGGCACATTAATTTTAACTCCAATGTCGAGCTGATTTATATCATTCGTTGTAAGTCATCCGAATTTCCAATCAATATGGCCGAATCATCTGCATATTCTCCGTTGATGTTACGCTTTATATTTTTAACTTCGCGAGTAATTACGAAAACGGTGAATTATGTTGATACAATAGAAAATATAAACTAGCGGAAAAAAAGTTCGTCTCGTAATTACAAGTTAAATCGTTAAAAATTTAACAGACGGCAGTGTGTATAGTCAGTTACGTGAGATATATGTTTGGAAAATAAGTAATAAGTTTTATGGGAATAATTATCGAACACTGCATATCTAAATTTAAAAATAATTAATTTTCGGTTTAATGTTTAAGGCTGTTTTTTTTTTCTATTTAATATATATATATTGCGTAACAATAAATGATTCCCGTGTAGCAGTTAGGCTCGATTAAACAGTGTTCCAAGTTTTAGTATTGTACGCTTAAATAATTAAAGTTAAATTTAGATTTTTATATAAATATATAAATAAATAATTTCGCCAAATATCGGCCGAAGGCCTCCCACTAATAAATAATAGTAGTATGAACATCGTATAATTGTTACGTTTTCTTTCATTCCGTTCTATCAGGAAAGTTTGTTTGCAGATAATTAAATACAGTGCGTTAATCGATGCTTTATTAAAATTTATTTTTTTTTTTTTAGTAAAAAGAAACAAATTTTTGAGTTGATGTTTTGATTTTTGTGATTTTTTTTTTAAACATTAAAATTTATGTTTGTTTATAAAAAAAAAATCAAGTTTTTGAGTTAAACAAAATATATAAATGTAATTAAAGAAATATACAAACTAAGTATGTTGTCTGTAAATATAAGATTAGATAAATATTGCCCGTTGATATTTTTTAGTTTCTTAATTTTCTTAAAGCGAATTCAAGAACCGTATTACATAGTGCAGGCGAAATTGGTTCTCTGAATTGTTATTCTCCTATCTTCTTCTAATGAAACATAAGCCCTACTTAGTTTGTATATTTTCTTAATTAAATTTATATTTTTTTAACTTAAAAACTTGATTTTTTTTTAATAAAAAGTTCAATTTTAATATTTTTTTAAATCACCACGAAAATCAAAAAATCAACTCAAAAACTCGATTTTTTTTTTTTTATTAAAAAAACTTAAATTTTAATGTTTATTAAAAAAAATCATTACAAAAATTAAAAAATCAACTTGAAAACATTATTTTTTTATAAAAAAATTATAATTTTAATAAAGCATCTAAGAACGCACTGTGTTTAATCTTATCGAAAACTTCACTGAAATCTATTAGAACAATATATATCTTATTCTTCATTTTTTAGTTCAGTCCTAAGACTGGTCTTCTTCCATGATATATTTTTCCAATACTCCCGATTTTCCGGAATTTCTAGGTCTTCCACGTCCTCGTTTCCCTTGAATTTTGCCATCGAAAACAACTCGAAGTATTCCTGCATATCTTGTAACACGGCCAGTTTTTCGCTTATTTTATTCATAATGTCTTGATTTCTTATTTTGTCCGTCCATCTTATCTTTTCCATTCTCCTTTAACATCACATTTCAAAGCTTGCAACTTGTCCACATTTCGTTTATTCATAGTCAAGTTTCGACACCATATAGAGACCATACATACGCTTTCAGGAGTTTTTTTTTTTTTTTTTTGGCATTGATATCTTGTTTCTTTATCAATATATATAACTTCAAATTATATTATCGACTTTTTTCTACAAATTTATGATTAACTATACGAATATTATCAATAGTCGAGAACTCCAGCTTCTAAATGTAGCAGTTTACAAAGTAACTTTTCTAAGACCTTCATACATAACTTACACATAATAGGAATCAAACTTATCGATCTATAATTATCTAAATTGCTACGAGAGTCTTTTTTTGTGATAATATAATACTGGATATAGGAAAGTTTTCTAACTCGAATATTTTATCGAAAAATGTAAAATTATCGTTAGGGGCGGAGTAAATGTTGCATATTGTAATTTTGTATAGAATAAATATTTTAACCGCATAGAATAGTATGGATGACATTACAGAGAGTTTTTCGAAATAAATATCTGACCGAATTGCAAGCAGAATACCACCCCGTGCATGTAGGTGAGTTAGGGTTAGCTCGCTTTGGAGAATATTATAAGAATTAAGTTGCAGATTTTGAGAAATTTTTAAGTGGGTTTCTCTTTTCTACCTAACTACAATTTCATCCCTAATGACTATTATCCTATTTTTATCTTGTACTACTATTATCCACTTTTTCCCGTCTAAACAAATATTCTCTGTACTTTTTTCGTGGCACGAAAATGTTCTTCTAAAGCCTTTTCAAAATACGTTCAACACACACACACATACACGCGCACACACATGTATATATATATATATATTTTTTTTTAAATATTTAATAAAGATGACTTATTACCGTCGATAGTTTGGCGTTGTCCTTTCGGCACGTCGTCGAACAAAGTTTGAATTTCATCGTTACTATTACGTTCGAGTTTTTGTAACGCTTGATGCAACGGAGACGAAGGTTCTTTAAAACCGCGACGTAAAGAACCGTTTTGACTACTAGTTATCGTAGACGAGTAACCATTATCGTGTTTACGATCACACGGATGTAGTTGTTGATGCTGCTGTTGGTCGGCCGACATACTACGACGGTAATTATCAGGTTGATTACCGTAGTACATCGTACGTTCCGGCGACGATTTTACTAAAGGTACGTCGGTATTCGAAACTGTTTGTTGATTACGTATGAAAGCGGGCGACGATGGTGATGACGGCGACGAATAGCGTCCGTCGATTCGTTCGTCTTCCGACAACGGTGACGGTTTTTCGGATGCTAATAACGGTCGGTTATCGTTCAAGAAACGACAGGTTTCCCCTTCATAATAATCGTTTTCGACGAACTTTTCGTAACTGCTATTATCCTAATAATGACATAAAATATATCAACAGAATTATATATATATATATATATAAGGCGTTTCTGAGAGAATAACAGTTCTAAGGTTGGAATTATTTAACAACCAACAAATAACATTGATTCAAGGACGAATGTGATCAATTTTACGATTTACTCACTGACACAATGCGAAGTATTAAAAACAATAAGCACAATAAACTAATAATTATGGGGGATTTAAATAGTAAAATCGAAGAGACAACAACAAGGAGAAGAAATTCTAGGTCAATGGCTACGGAACACGCAATGCAAGAAGATGGAAGTTGATAGAATTTTGCATGAAAGTTCTGAACTTTTTTTTTTTTTAAAAGCAGGTAAAAAATGGACTTGGAGCTTTCCAAATAATGAATATAAGAATGAAATAGATTTCGGCCTAATAAAAAATACCAAACACATTCAAAACATGAACATTTCAAATATAGAATTCCATTCAGACCATAGATTAATTATAATAAATCTATTATTCAAGAAATCTGCAAGGAAAATAATCAGAAACCAATGAATAAGAAAATGGACTCCGAATGGAACGAACAATTTAATAAAAAGTTGAAGGAATGTATAGAACATAACATCAAGAATTGTAGTGTACATCGAGTACAACAATACTACGATAAACTTATGACATGTATTAAGAAAGCAATTTCACAATCCCAGACCGGGAAGAAAAAACTTGAACAATTTCCTCATAAATTTAAAATAGATTAAAAAGAACAAAACATTGAAAGAAAAAAATCGAATTCAATGTAATATGTAAATTAATGTTTTAAAATTAGAAATATTATATACGCAAGGAACGAAGCAATGATAAAAAACATACTGGATAATACTAACTCTATCAGAAAAATCAAAAAAGCGTTGACAACAGGCAGAAAGTTAATTACAGCAATGAGAGACAGCAATGAAAACATTGAATATAATAATCGTCAAAGTATTATTAAAATTGCAACGAGCATTATAAAAAATTATATGAAGATATAAGATATACAAATAATGCAATAAAAAAAACACCAGGAAGCGATGGAATCACAAACGAAATACTAACTCAAGGAAAAAACGTTCTAGCAAGAGAAATAACATATTTGTTTAATTTAATATTAAGGGAACAGATAGTACCCAGTCGATGATTTTCGACGGAAATAATATTATTATACAAAAATGGTAAAAAGGAAGATATAAGAAATTATAGACCCATTCTATAATTTCTTATATCTTCCAACGAACAGATGGACCAGGAGAAGCACGGCATGGCTATCAATAGACAAGAGAAGGGAGAGGAAAAGATCAAAAACAAGATGGAGCGAAGATATTGTCAAACACGGAGGAAAGGTTTGGATGCGTAAAACTCGGAATCATCTGAAATGGAAATAATTGGTGAAGAAATATGTGGATACTTGATTGGAGGAGGCCAATGCTCCACGACGGGCTCAAATTTTCTATTACATAATGATTATTATATAAATATTAAGGATATGGTATATAGAATATTATATATGGGTGTATAAATAATGAAAATAAAGGATTTCGTATTGTATTATATATATATATATATATATATATATATATATAGTCGTATATTGATCATAATTGACCGTTGTGACCATTATGTAGCAATCAAATTTCTCCACAGTTGTCAATCATCCGCCGAGTGCACTAAATCTGATATTGACAAATTAACACGTCGACATATTTGTTTCGTCCATCGGGTCATTGGCCGACCTTTCCCTTCTATATCCGTTCATTCTGCCTAGTGTAACTATCCTGTCTAAGTCCCGTGCACGCGTTATATGACCGAAAAATTTGTGCATTTTATCGCGTATGTCTTGTGACAGTCGTTTATCTATATTAAGTGGCTTAATGATCGAAACGTTAGTTTGTTTATCGTACCACCTTATTCCTAGTATTATGCGCTAGCATTTCATTTCAAATGCATCAATATGTTGCTGATCCGTGGAGTTTATTACCCATGTTTCGGAACCATAGGTAAAGATGGAGAATACCAGAGAGCGAACAAGTTGTATTTTTGTATAATTATTGATATTACCATCCCGCCAAATACGTTGCAACTTATTCATAGCATTTAGATTCATCGCAGATCGTCTCTTTATTTCTTTGCTTGAGCCTCCTTTATTGTTGATCCAGACACCTAAATATTCAAATTCGTTGACGATTTCATTGTGAAGTATTAGATATGTTTTCATTATTATGAACCACTATCATAATTTTTGTTTTATTTTTGTTTACACACAATCCGAATTCATGGCTTACTGTCGGCAGTTTATTTAAAGTTGTACTTAATTCTTCCATAGATGATGCAAAAATTGCCGTGTCATCGGTATATCTCAAATTATTAATTTTGACGCTACCAATTGAAATACCTCCTTCCTTTACGGTAAGAGCACGTCGCATTATATATTCAGAGTATATGTTATATAAAAGTGGCGATAGGATACATCCTAGAATGATTTACTTAAAATTGTTGACTAAACCGATGCCTTTACATCTACTACAAATATATGCACCGACTGCATCAGCTCATGACGATGAAATTGATTTGTTTTATGAAAATTTACAAAATGTTATAAATAGAATCAGTAAAAGAGAACCTATGCTAATTTTAGGTGATTTTAACGCTAAAATCGGTGACACTGCGAAAGGGAACAGTTTGCGTAATGTAATAGGTAAATTTGGATTAGAAAAAAAAAATGAAAGGGGTAACCGACTATTAGAATTCTGTATTACAAATAGCCTATATGTAACAAATACTTGCTTTAAAAAACATCCACGTCGATTATATACATGAAAATCGCCATCTGGAATTTCGAGAAACCAGATAGATTACATACTAGTGAGATCAAGATGGAAATCATCATTATTGGATGCTACAACATATCCTAGCGCTGAATGTGGAACTAACCACAATTTACTAGCAGGGAAATTTATAATGCGATTGAAAATAATTATATGCACATTTCGTAAAGATAGGACGATAATAAATGAGCCGGTTGTTTTCTGTTCCGCAGTAACTAACAATATTGAACAAGACAATCGAAATTGTGAATCGCCTAATGATATTTGGCTGAAATTGACCTCAGCGATCGAACAGGCAAAAAAAGATGAATCAAACCCGATGAGTATACGGAAAAGGAAAACCTGGATAACTAATGACACAATAAAATTAATTGAAAGATGTAGGAATGCAAAAATCCATGGTAATGATGTGGTGTAGGCAATTGTGCAGAGATATTCAACGCGCATGTAGAATGGACAAGAATAGATACTATGGAGATATATGTGAACAAATACAAGCTCACAAGGAAACGAATGAAAGTAAAGATATGTTTAAAAAATACGCATAGTTACTAGGGAATTTAAAACCAAATCATGGGGTATTGTAAACAACACTGGATCATTAATAACGGACATACGTGAAATAACGGAACATTGGCGTGATTACCGTCAAAAATTGTATACAGGTGTAAATAGAAATACAGATAACAATTCAGCATAAATGAAGGACAATAATTTTGAACAAGAACCTCTGCCTTGACGCGATGAAGTAAAACAAGCGATTGCTAAGCTAAAAAATGGAAAAGCTGAAGGCGAGGATCAAATTCCCGCCGAAATAATTAAAATATTATCCGGAGTCACTTTTCAGTTATACAAATTATGCTGTAAAATATGGAATACACGTGAATGACCGCGCCAATTTTAATACCGATACATAAAAAAGGATCTACAAAAAGTTGCGATAGCTATCGTACAATCGCCCTCATTCCACATGCTTCTAAGATACTATTACACACACACACATATATATATATATAATATCGAACAAGGCAGTGTCAAATTACCGTATATTGGTATGCTCACAATATGTGTTAAGGATGACGAAAATCTTCATGTAATGACTCCCACCAAATTTAGAGTTAATGGATGGTATTTGCTTTAGTTTATATATATATATATAAATCATTAAGTGCCGTCTCCTTATCAGAGGTAGGTGACTACTTAGCCATACATATTTTGTTGTACAATGTAAGTGGCATACAAGGCAATTATGACGTTATCGTAGATACACACACACCCACACCAGAGTCGTTTTGTTGACACGACACAATGCAACCCCGCGTGTTCTTGTAGTGTACTCTAATTATTACTAGCGCCCATACAGTGTTGTGCGTGGTGATTTGCCATTGCCTTCCACGCTTTAATATTAAGATTATTTATATCTTTATTTTCTGATGATAATTTCTGGGTATCGTATTCGAAGTCGGTTACCTTCCGCATAGGAGTCCATGCTCTAGCCACTAGGCTATCTCGACGACATATATATATATATATATATATATATATATCGTAAGAGGTTAGTAGTACCCAACTCCGTATAATATAGGGTGCTGCAGAATATGCGCGTTAACTTTTACAAAAATCAAATTATCATTTTTTGCGATTTAACTAAAAGAAGTTAACTGATTTTCAAAACTTCGAAAATCTTTTTACAACATTTCCTTATCGATGGCAGCAATTTTATATCTAATTCCGATGCCTGAGACATACGAAAAAAATCTTTCACTTTACGAATAGCAATAAAAAGAAACACACGCGGTCAAAACTAACAATCGAGCTTTTCATAAAACACAATTTTTAGAGATGATTCGGTCTCCAAACATGTCGAGTAAATCTTCCATCGTGTTGCCGGTATGAGTAGTTGTATCGAAAGCCGGTTTTACGAAATTTTCTAATATTACGATGTAACGAGCCGAGTTCAAGTTATTCCGAACCATATACGTTAACTTTAGGACTATGCATCGTGTGGGTAAAAAAGCCACATATTCTGACGATTAACTCACGAGAGGTGAAAATTGACTTTATTCGTCTCATTAATAAATTTTTTAAAATCTTCAGACTCGTGTTAATCAGTTTCTCTTACCCTCTTCATATTCACCTTCGAACATTTCGCGGTCTACCTTTCGGTATTTTCGAGTCACTCATCTAGTTATGGAAGTGCAAGACGGAATCATAGTCCTAAAGCGACGCTGCAACATTGCCACAATCGCGTGTTTCGTAAAACTCCTGAACGCAGAACACAGAACGTACGTTTTCTGCTCGACCATAGACGGCATTTTATGCGTAATCACGTTATTCATATTTATTTATTTACACGCTCCCTTAAAGAAAGATGTGAACTTGCGAAGAATCTCGTATAGGTGGCACTGACGACGATTTAATAAAATTTAGGGGAATAACGGATTATATAGTTCGAATAAGGATAATAATTAAACCGTTTATTAATGTATTTAATTTTATTTTACCTTATCATCGTCGAAATTCTCTTCGTCACCGTCAGCAGCCGGTTGTTTTTCGTAAATGGAGGACGACGAATTATACGTTATCGGACGTTTAACAAGTTCAGGACTAGACTTGTCGTCTTCGGCGATTAACGATTCGTACAAATTATTTTCTATCATATCATCATCATCATCATCATCGCTATTACGATCATCGTCTAGCGAAGATAATTCGAGTTTAGAGAAATCTTCGTAATTCGAATCGATCTCCGGCGTGGTATCGTCGATTAATCTACGACGTACTAGTATATCGTCGGCGGCTATCGTCGGTAAATCCGAATAATCGGACTGCGATAACGATAACATTTTATTATTCATTACTGATACCGGTTCGTAAGGAGCCGATTCGATCGTTAGGCTAAGACGATGATTCGTCTCCGGTTGATTTTTGAAAAAATAACGGGACGACGATGACGATCGGTTATCTTTACCGGATTGAGAAGAATCGAACGAAGTGCACACGTACTCGTATCGATTATTATCGATCTCGTTTAAAGATGAACAACTGGAATCGACGGTAACCGTTAATTCGTTCCTATTATCGTTATTAGTAGTCGAAACGTATTCATAACCGATATCCGGTATTATTTTCTCGTTAGAAAATGAAGAACCGTTTCTCGGTTTAATTAAACAAGCATCCGATAACGATTTACAACCGTTACGAAATAACGGATTGTCATTATCATTATTACTATTATTATTAGTAACGCTTTGTTCGATAATAGTAGTTTGTCGCGAATTTAAACGATTATCGCTGCAATTATTATTATTGCTATTAATAATACTCTTACTAATACCGGCGAAACAACGTATTTCGCCTCCTTGGTAACTATGTCGATTTCTTGGAAAATTTTCGTATTTATTATTATTATTATTATTAATACGACCGTAATAATGACGTTTGGTACAGTCTGTTATCGAGTCGCTGCAATAACTTTCTTCCGATAACGGAGTATAACCGTTCATAGCGACCGCGTCCGATACTGTGTAACCGGATAAAGTATCCGAATAGGTAATATCGGTCATGGGCGAAGGCACGAACGAACCAGATGGTTCTGTACAACCATTACCACCACCTCCTCCGCTGCTATCATCTTCTATGCTCGGATCACGATGAACGTCTACTTCAACAACGATCTGTCAAAAGAACATGTACACATATAAATACATATAAATTATATCCATATATATATATATATATATATATATATATATATATATATATATATATATATATATATATATATATATATATATGGATATTCACATAATACACACTAGTGAGCATAATCGACTAATTAGTAATATCGTTTTTCAAAAATCGATTTTTTTAAGTAACATTTGTTTCGCATAATATAACAAATATATTCAGTGTTTTCCTCATACGCAATGTCGCAATGTAAATTACTAATTATAAATCATTAATTATTTAAGATTAATTATAATAAAATTTTAGCCTAAATAGCTGTTTATACTTTAATATCGTTTGTTTTAAATTTAATTATCCTAACTGGCAACAGGTTTTTCAAAACATAAAAATATGTTAAATAATATACGACGCACGAGTAAGAAGTGTAAAACATTTGAAAAGTAATAATGAATAATGTAAATTACAAATGTTTGGAAAATGAAATAGCTGTTTATTGATTTACTAGTCGGTCCAAACTAGTCAGTTGTTAAGTCGGTTTGGCTGAAACGATTTAATCAGATTTATACTACGAAAACAATTTAGTCGCTAAATTGTAAATAAGCTACTTATATTTAGTTAATTTTTGTTAGTAACTTTAGATAGTACGCATAATATAGTGTTAGTAGACTACTAACAATTAATTTTAATTGGTTTATAAGTTATGAATTATTCGATTCTTTAGTAACATTTATTGTGCAATTGAATAAATTTTTCTGTTTTTAGCGACTATTAATATAATTTACAGATGTTTATTATAATTTAATTAATTAGAACTTTTCACTAATGGTGTAAAATTCATTACTGTTAAACGTATATATTTAAAAATTAGAATGTATTCCCCAAGTATAAATAAACAAAAAGTTAAATTTTTCGTGATTATTTCACACACATTTACGTCAATATAATTAAATTATTGATTTGACATATAATATATTGCGTTGAATAAGTATTAATTTCAAATTAGTGATATAAATAACATAATGAAATATAATTTAAAATAATACAGTTTTAAACAAGTACTTGAATAACGTGACATTTTCAAATAAATTTAATTTTGAAAATTTGAATTATTTTAAAATAATATTTTATCTACATTTTTTGGATGTAACCATTTGGTATTTCTTTTCAAGTGTTCTTTTAAATTAGAATCTTTATTCGTTTTAGTCTTTAGAGCAGTCGCAATTAATAATTAGTTTAATAATCGATTTACTCCTATTTTTCATTTTAACCACCTATGTCGCGTATGTTCCGGTAAAAACCCTCTAAAGAAAAATGAAACCGAATAATTAGTCGAATTTAGATTTAAAAAAATCAAATTAGTAACTTTTTCTGAAAAATCGAATAAGTCATTTGTTATTACTCGATTATGCCCATCTCTAATATATACATATATATATATATATATATATATATATATATATATATATATATATAGACAAGAATAATAAATAAAATTGTTTATCGTTACATATTCGCATACTTGTATGTACTCATGCAGTGGTACAGATGCACATTCACGAACACAAATTAATTTATACAACATGAAATGCATACATGTATACACATATACCTTTGTATATTGTATATATTTATGTATTTTCTGGTGATCAATAAACCTGAGTTAAATGCGTTCATTTCTAATTGAGAAATATCAAATATTTCAAAATTATACGTAAATTAGTGTAACATATATTAAATTAAAACCATTCGCTTTTTATATAATCGATAGCTAGCTAGCAATATAAGAAATGCTCAATTATTTTAATTTTTTTATAGATTAAAAAATTGCGATCTGACTGATGCGGCCAATAAGTAATTAACGTATAGGTCGCGACAGATTGGAAGATATTATTTAACAATAATCATTCAAATCGATGGTGAAGATGCAATGGTGTACATTCAGTCAAGGAATGATGTAGCAAACCTGGTAATATCACAATTCAAATAATTTTACATTATTACATACGAATTTTAATAAATTATATCTTTAAACAGAGTAAAAGAAAAATTATTTAGTCCAAGAATATTTTTTTCGACAAACTTAAAAAATTACATACGAATGCACGGACGTATTATTATTATTAAACAGGTAACTTTTGTTTTAAAGTATTCAAGTTGGTTTAACTTTAGTAAAAAGTACTAACTTTTGTTAACTGAATCATATATATATGTATGCGTGTATGTGTAAAAAAGTCATCCTGGTTGAAGAAAATAAATTATTATCTCCATTGAATCATCATCATGTAGTCATCAGTCCTAAGACGGGTTTGATAATTTCTTCCACAACTGACGGTTTTCTATTTTCGTCTTCATATCCGTGTATCCTGCGCTACCAGTGTCTTCTATTAGTTGCTGTGTATATTGATTTCTTGGTCTTCCCTTTCCGCGTTTCTCATTCATCCGTCCTTCTATAATTATCTTTAATAGGCTTTCATGTCTTAAAATGTGACCAACCATATTAGTTCTTCGTTTTATTTTTTTTCATAATGTTCTTTCTTCGCCAATTTTTTCTACCATCTCTTCATTTGTTAATTTATCGGTTCATCTTAGTTTCAGCATACTCCTGTAGTACCATATTTCGAAGGCTTCTAGGTTTTTTTCTCTACTTTACCAATCATCCATGTTCCACATTCGTACAACGCTGCTTTTCAAACAAATAGGATTAACAATTTTTTTCTCAAATTTGTACTTATAGCCTTGTTGGTTAAAATATTTTTCCGATCGTAAAAAACTTGCTGTGCTTGATTGATCCGTTTTTTAATGTCCTTGCTACACCTGTCATCTCTGGTGATTTTACTACCCAAGTAATGAAATTCATTCAGTTCTTGTATTTTAACACCTTCAATATCTGCATTTATTTTCTTTCGACTGTTATTTTAATTTTTGTTTTATTTTTATTTATTTGCATTCCATATTACTTAAATACATCTTCCATTACTTTTAATGTTTCCTTCAATTTATTTTGAATTTCTGCTAGAACAGCTATATCATCGGCAAATTGTAATGTGCTTATTATTTCACCTTGTATTTTTACATCATTTTTCTTTAATTTCTTTCATTATTTCTTCTATATATGGGTTGAATAATATCGGTGATTAAGCATCCCTGTCTAACACCTTTCAATATTTTAACTTCTTTGTTCACATTGTCAATCTGTATCATTGATTTCTGATTTTCGTATAATTTATATATTAATTTAATATCCTTCTTGTTTATTTCCGTTTTCTGCAATATTGTAAACAATGTGTTCCAATTGACATTATCAAAGGCTTTTTGTATATCTATGAATGCAATATAAAGTGAATTTACGATTCTAAATCTTTCTTCGATTAACAATCTTAGTGCCAGAATTGCTTCGCGAACCTACACGTCTCCTAAATCCGAGCTGAGCATCTCACAATACAGTTTCTACTTTATTTTCTATTCTTGTATACAATATTCTTATCAATATCTTTGATGCATGACTTATTAAGTTTAATGTTCTAAAATCTTCACATTTATCTGAGTTCGTTCTTTTTGGTATTGCAATTATTTTTCCTGTTTTAAAATCCGTCGGTATTGTCTCATTCTTATATATCTTTCTTATCAGCTCGTATAGAAAATTATTTGCCTGTATTCCTCTTGCTTTTATTAGCTCAATCGGAAAATTATCAATACCCGTTGACTTATTATTCCTTATTTCTTTTAGAGCTTTATCGTATTCGCTTCTTAGTATTTCATTTTCTTCATCTGACTCACATTGTTATATTTAACTGCACAAGTTCTTCATTTGAATTATATAACTTTTCCAAATATTCTTTCCACCTTCGAGCTTTTTCATGATCCTTTATTAATAACTGACCATTTATATCTCTAATAGTTGTTGATTTATATCTGGATTTATACATATTTTGTTTTAATAATTTATAACCCATATCAATTCTTCCTTCATTGAATTCTTTTTCTATTTCATAACATTTTCTAATTAACCAATCTTATTTCGCCAGCTTACACAATCGTTTTATTTCATTTCTTATCGCATTATACTTTATTTTATTCCTTTGCGATTTATTATTTTTGTATTTCCGTCTTTCATCAATTTTTTGTATTATTTCTTCAGAAATCAAGGGCTTCCTTGCGTTTTTTCTATCTTTTCCCAGGTTATGACGTAGCACAGGCTTTCGATAAAGTCTGGCACGAAGGTCTCATCGTTAAAATGTGTAACCTTCTGCCAGGAAACCTATGTCGTTTGCTAACATCATACTTGTCAGAAAATAATTTCGGGTAGCACACAAAGATGCTAAATCATCGTATCACTCAATACAGGCTGGAGTTCCGCAGGGTAGTGTCCTTGGACCTATCCTGTACCTCCTATATACCTACGATTTGCCTACTGATGATAAAACGATTACGGCTACGTTCGCCGATGATACCACCATTCTATTCAAGAGTAGTTGTCAAAAGGAAGCAACAAAGAACCTTCAACGACATCTAGATAGCGTCATCAGTTGGGCTCAACGATGGAAAATCATGTTCAACAACTCCAAATCGCAACACATCGTATTCACCCTGCGGCACATTAACGTGTCCTATGGGGTTTATACTGCAGATCATACTATTCCGCAAACCAACGTGGTAAAATATCTTGGCATGCACTTGAACTCTCGTCTTACATGGAAACCGCATGTAAAGACGAAGTGCAGACAAATCAAGAAAACCATGTCAACACTATACTGGCTTAGGACGGCGTTCAAAGCTCAGCATTTACTGCAAACGCCTGATATACTTACAAAATTATAAAGCCCATATGAACATATGGAATAGCCCTATGGAGCTGCGCTAAGAAGATCAATCAGCAGCTTGTCCAAACTTGGCAAAGCGTAATCCTACGAATAATCGTAGATACCTATCGTTTTTCTAGTAACGATGGCAAACACCGAGACCTCGCTGTAAAAAGTGTACGCGAAGTAATACAAGATATTGCAAAGATGCATAAATGATGACTGCATGGACATTTCAATCCTGAAGCGAAAAAATTGCTTGACATCGAACTCGATGCTCGCCGTTTGAAACGACTGAAACCGTATGACATGATTTAATATTAAGTACTAATTTATATATGGTATATGTAAGTTAAGAAGCCTTGTTCGCTGGAGCAAATGTCTTCGCAACCGTCTTTATGTTTCGGTAAGCTGTAAAGGCACCCCCATTAAAAAAAAAGTTTAATCACGCAGAATTTCGTTTCATAAATTTCTACAGTTATAACAAAAAATGCCAATTATTTGACAAATATTTTTTTTAATAAATTTTGGAATTTTTCAATACGATTTTTTGCTTAAAATAGATCAAAAATATCGACACCTTAAATCGAAACGGTATCCGAAATATAAAATTTTAGTTATATTTACCGAAACTTGCAGTAAGAAGCAAATTTCACAATTCAAACGGTTAACGTGATGGATCTGAAGTTTTCAACGTACATTTAGTTAAGCATCAAGAAAAATAAGATGAAAAAAAAAACATGAAAATTTAACAAATTTTACGAGGGTGAGTTGGTCAAGACCCAAAATTTCAAAATTCGCAATTTTCAATTATTTCATAAATTACACGTATGTACACAAAATTTCACCTAACTCGTAGAGTCCTAATGCAAAAATCCTCGTTTAATAAGATTACATTTACTGTCAAGCAAGTAACTTGTTTATACGGCCTCGTGGGGCATTCAGATCAAAATAACGGATAACCCGAGTACCCGTGTGTCTTGTAAGTAGACTGTAATTTTATCTGATAACATATGCTCATCACCAATAATCTGATTTCGTTCGATTATTACTTCCCCCCATTGTCGTATGCACGGTGCCATTAACATAAATTTTTAGTAGCTAATCAGAAATTACTGTGTATGATGGTACTTGCTAGTCCAATATTTTTTTACAAAAGAAAACAATTGAAAAAAAGAAGAATAAAATATAATTACTGGCGTTTTTTTGGGAATTTTGTTATGAAAGTATCTACTACCAACTAGATACGAATTAATACGTTGGAGTAGACACATACATATCGCTCACAACTATCTCCGGGGAAGTCATCGTTAGTCCTACGTCGGTAAACCGACAGGCTCCGTTATAATTTTTCTATTCATTTATTATTTGTTTAATTGTTATATATATATATATATATATATATAAATTAACTACCACTAGTCAGGACCATGCTATATTTTTAAAAATTGTATTTTTTCCTCATTTAAATATATATATATATATATATATATATATATATATATATATATATATGTAATTATAGTGAACGATAATAATTCTAATTATTTACACAACTTACTCTAAATGTATATGAACATATACATATACATATATATACCCATATATACATATACACATACATATATATATATATATATATCATTTAACACATATAATTATTATCTAGCCCTGATACCGGGCAAAGGCCTCCCTCAAACGGTCCCATTCGAGCAGGTCCATTATTTTCAAGCATTTTAGTTCTCCAATCTTATCACATAACCCCGACCATCCTCCAATCTTATCACATAATCCGACCTTTTTCATTCTCCCCATCCACTATTTCTGATAATCCTAATATGATCGATTACACCTTCCAATTTCTGAAACGTACTAAACTCTTTCCCCTAATATAAATATCGCAAGCGGTGTCTCTGGCCACAGTAGCAGTACATGGCGCCGCTTTAATAAATTAAAAAAAAAAAATTATATCATCCTACCATCTTAATTTTTGCCTACCCTGTCTTCTTTTATTTTCATTTTCAATTCTAGCTATATGTCCCGCCCAATCCCATTTGTCTTTTTGTAACTCTGCTAAAATTATAGCCAAATTTCAACCTATTCCTAATAATTTTTAAATTTATTCTATCTTTTAGCTTTATATCTAGCATCAATCTCTCTAATGCGTTTGGATTTTATTTATTTTATCTTTTGTGTTACTTGACAAAGTCCAAGTCTGACATCCATATATAAGAGTGAGCGAGATACGGGTATTCATTACTTCGCTTTTTACTCTGTTACTATATTGCCCCTTGAAAATATATTTCAAAGACCAATATTTCTTCCAACTAATACTAATTCTGCGCTCCATCTCTTTTCTTGTACTATTATTCGACGATATTAACTGACGTAAATAAATAGTATTTTATACTTTTTGTATTACCTTATTATTTAATTTCATTTTTTTTATTTCAGATCCAAAGGTTAACATTTTTGTTTTATCCCGATTTATGCTTAAACTGCTTCCTACCCCATCTCATTTAGCTCATTTAACATAAGTTGTAATTCCTCCACCTTTCCCGATATCAATACTATATTGTCGGCAAATCTAAGATTGTTTTTTCCATTCATTTTAATACCCTTATTTTCCCAGTCTAAAACACTGCGTTGAACAATATTGGTGAAAGTGAGTCTCCCTGTTCTACTCCTTTCTCTACCCCAAAATATCTCCCAGTTTTATCAGTTATTATTCTTGCTATCATTTCTGTATACATATCCCTTATTATTGCTCTATAGTTTTCTGGAACCCCTTGTTTTTTTTTAGTGCTGTTAGTAGGAAACTGTGATCAAGCGAATCTAAAGCCTTTGTGTAGCCTATGAAAACTGGATTTAGATCTATTTCAAATTCGTTACACTTTTCTATCAATTGACTTATTGCCTGTAGATGATCTATCGTTGAATATCCATTACGAAAACCTGCTTGCTCCGGAGGTTGTTCAGCATTTATTATATTTTTGATTCTGATTATGATGATTCATTTACGTGCCGTATACTGCTACGAGGCCAAATGCACGGACATGGAAGCTATAGTTGTTGAAACATGCTGGTTTCACATAGGAACGGCACTGTTGGACCGGCTGCAAAAATCGTTGTAATGCTAATAGAATACCATATCGAATACGTGCAGTTTAGTACTTTTGGCAATGTAGTAGAAGGTGTTCTAATGTTAATTTAACATTGCTGCAGGAACAAATCGGTGGTGATTCTCTTTTGATCAAGTGACTCTGAGTGCGAGTCGTATGTCCTAGCAATATACGACGAATGACTATTTCTTCATGTCGTGTCAACGAAGGGGGAGATCGCCATAAATTGGTATCAGGTTTGAATGAGCGTAATTTGTTTGTAGTTGGTGTTGATAACTACAATATATTCCATTTCGCGCGGAGTTGTTCGTTTATTATGCTACGGATATATTTTGGATCTATTGGAAGATCGGGAGCAGGCCGCATATAAGCCGCCTCTTTAGCTGCTGTGTCTGCTAGATCGTTCCCAGCAATGCCAGTGTGACTTGGAACCCATATAAATAATGGTTGAGAGGAAAGACCGGTAGATTTATTTCCCTGGCCACTGAATGCTGATTTTTACGCTTATAATTACTGATTTTTCCGGATATTTTTGATTCTATTTATCAGTACTTTGGAAAAAACTTTAGATAAGGTAGAACCCAAACAAATTGGGCTATAATTCTCTATTTTTTCTGTTTCCTTTTTTTTTATTAGAATAATATTTGAGTCTTTTTCCTCTGATGTAATATTAGGTTAAATAAATTCATTAACAGGTCAACCATTTCTTTTCCAGCGTATTTTATTTGTCCGTTTGTAATTTCATCTGCTCCTGATCCTTTATCTTTTTTTAGATTCTCAGCCACCTTTTCTATTTAGAGATTTTAAGAACTCTGGTTCGTCGACTAAAGTCTTCTCTTCCCAGCAAATTTCTTAATTTATGTTTATATTTTCAAGAGCTTATTGAAATAATTTGTGGCCACCTCATTTATATTTGATCTCGCATATTTATTACAATTATTCTCGTCTTTTAAACATGTATGCCATTTTACTCCATGACCCAAATTTCTTCTTATAGTTTTCACATTCTTAGTTTATTCCAAAATCTCCTTTATCATATCATCGCCGCTTCTTTTAATTTTTTAAAATTTCTTATTTTATATTTTATCAATTTACATATTATATTTAGTTCTATTTTCTCTTTCGGCGTCTTATTTTTCTTAATTATCAACTTTTGCCTATTTTTTATTTTTTCCACAATATCTATTGGCAGTTTAAACTTATCTTTCTCACCTCTTTTTAAATACTTTAATTTATTTCCGGTGCTATTAATTAATTCCCTGATAAAACTTTCTAATTCGTCTATATCGCATGTATAACCTTTCTCCTGTTTTTCATTCCAAATTTTTTCGAAAACCTTCCTATATTCTAATTTATTTCTGCTTGTCAGATAGAAATTTTGCCATTTCTGTACTGCTAGTCGTCTCTTTACATTACATGTTATTTCGCAAAAAATAGGCCTATGGTCTGAATAGTAACAAACATTTTTCATACGTCAAGATTTTTTATATTCTCTCTACAATTTGTCAACATATAGTCTATTTTAGTATTATATTTACCATTTGGTGATGTTCATGTCCATAACCGACCCTTGCGTTTTTTAAAAAAGCTATTTATAATCCTGATTTTTTTCCTAAACATAATTCCACCAGCTTCTCGCCGCTTCTGTTCCTCTCGCCATAATTATAAGGACCAATAATCATTTCTTCACCTATCTTTCTTGTACCTATTTGACTGTTGAAATCCCCCATAACAATAAGCTGATGGTTCCTATCTATTTTCAAATTTACTGTAGTTTCATGCAACTCATAAAATTTCTGTACCTTTAAATCGTCCGCTGTTGCCGTCGGGGACTAGACCTGTATTATTGTTAACGTACTACCTTTACCTATTTTGAAACTTACTAACGTAATCCTGTCCATATAGCCTCTATATTCGATTAAACTTTTTTCCAATGTCGATTTATCATAAAGCCAATTCCTCTCTGATCTTTATAATTTCCTGTCCAACATAAGAGATTTCCAGACTTTAACGATAAAATTGTATTATCTTGTCTCCTGGAGAGATAACAAGTGGTTTACTCGGGTTCTGTTATCACGCTTAAATAATCAACTCGTTGTAATCCGTCTCTTATTCACGAGCTGATAGCGAACAACATTAGGTAGGATTATTTGATTGTTATTACGTAATAATACTTAAATAATATAAAATAAGTTATAAAGAAGTCAATTAATAAACCGTTAATGGATGAACAGGGCAGAGGCAGTCAAGCCCCTCCACCCTGGCAAAAAGTACCAACACGAAAAAAAGAGGTCGAACATCAAATATTTCATCTCCGGAGGAAAACACAAAAAAAAATAATAATAAAAAATTCAATTAGAAATAGAAATCGATTTAAATTATTGGAAAAACTTAATGATGAAGAATCCGATTCAGAAACCGGGATCTTAAATATACAGGATTTTTTTTAAATGTAGCTCCAAGAAAGGACAGCTACTTTCTTTGTGCAATCTTAAAAGTTTAAATAAGCAGCAATCATGATTATTCAACATGTGCAGAGATTTAAGTTAAGCTCCGTTACGTATATCACTTAGTAACAACCAAGTCAGTAGATTAGTCTTCTGTGGTGTTGGTCAGCATAATCCTGTATTACTTCGTTGACCCATTTGATCTGTAAATCTGCATGGAGTGCATCATTTCGTTGGAACCAGCGAGCATTGGTAATTAGTCGAAGAAATTTATTTTGAGCTGTCTGGATTATTTTACAATTCGATGATTTAGTACATCCCCATATTTGTATCCCATATTTCCATATAGGACTTATGATGGTGTTATACATTAACAATTTATTCTCCAGCTTCATTTTAGAGTGCTGTCCAACGAGCCAGTACATTTGACGTATTTTTTCTCTTATTTGGACAGCTTTATGATCAATATGGATTCTTCAAAGTTAATTTTGTGTCCAGATGTATTCCTAAGTATTTCGCAGAATTTGCAACTGGAACTTGTTGATTGATTATATGGACGATGTTAAAGAGAAAATGACGTGTACGGATTTCTGTTCATTTAGTTGAATTTTCTAATCCTTCGTCCATTCGGTTATACGATCCAGAGCATGATGCAGGTTGTTATTCGACACAGCATGAGAATAATTGATCGATAATATTGCTGTATCGTCAGCGAACATTGCAATTATTGTATCCTGTAATACCGATATGTCCGCTGTATATAACAAGTACGGAATAATTGCCGTTACACGATGTATTTGATCAATCGTTGAATGCTTTCTTCGAAAGCCAAACTGATGGCCAGGTAGTTTCGTAAGAGGTTTAATACGTTTGAAGAGTAGCTTTTCAAATAGTTTTGATACAACCGGCAACAGTGAGATCGGTCAATATGATTTTACTTCTTCCGCTGGTTTACCTGGCTTTTTTATCATAATGATTTTAGCTACTTTAAAACATTTTGGCACATGTTCCAGTCGTATACAATGAATATATATGTGAGAAGTACAATACTTTTTTTTTTTTGACAATCCTTTTAATAGTCCTGGTGAAATCTCGCCAATTACTGGCGATTTTTTAGGATTGATGTTATTATCGATCTCATCTGCTACTTCTAGCGGTGTGAAAAATTTAATTGGTTGTTCAGGCAACTGTGCTGCATTAAATATCACATTTGACTGAATGTCATGCGGTTGGAATATTCTAGAAAGATGTCGAGCGAATAAGCCTGCTTTTTCTTCATTGCGACGAAGCCAACTTCCTGATTCATCCTTTAGAGGTGGTATTTTAATAACCGGTCGTTTGAAAGAGCTACAGGATAAAAAAACAATTTCTATACAACCTCCTCCTATTATGCTTAGTGGCATACTGGAAATAAATGAACTTAATAAATTGATTGAAACGAAATTAAAACGGGAGGACACTATTCTTATAAAATTACACGTGGTGATGTAGTTAAAGTAAATACTAGTTCTACAGAGACGTATCATAGATTGATAACGCTTTTAAAAGAGAACAACCTGATTGGTTACACATTTTCGCAAAGAAATCAAATCCCATACCGTGTTGTAGTGAAGGGTATTTATCCAGCGATAAATAAAGAAGAAATTAAAAAAGAATTAGCTCAAAAAGGTGAAATAATTAACAAACGAAGTCGAGTAAGTAAGAAAGAAATAAAATTTGTCAATATCGAACGTAAAGAAAATAACAGGGATATATTCGAAATTGAACAATTATGTAATCTTAAGATAACCATCGAGTCACCTTTTAAAAAGAAGGAAATTGTACAATGCACGAGATGCCAACAGTATGGACATACCAAAAATAACTGTTTCAGACCGCCTAGGTGCGTCGAGATAGCCATTTGACGGCAAATTGTACTAAACCAAAATCAACGGATAAAAAAAATTTAACATGTGCTCTATGTATGAAGCAGGGTCATCCGGCAAACTATAAAGGGTGTAAAGTATATACAGAAATATTCGAACGTAAATTTTCAACAATAACAAGACCTAAGCATACTGAAACAGATAGTGCAACCCAAACAAAAAAGAAGAAGCACAGAATGATAAGAAAACGGATAACGAACATATAGTAGAATGTAAAGATGGATACACGCGTACCTATGCAGAGGCTTGTAATCAGAGTACATTCTCAATGAAAAAAATTGAAGCAATGTTAGAAAAACAAATAGTAATTGTAGAAAAACTAATGTCACAAATGAGCTTCCTAATGGAGATGCTAACAAAAACTCATAAACAAAATATTACGAGTATACAAAAAACACGTTTAACACAATATAAAATTGGTATTTGGAATGCCAATGCCAATGGAATGGAATTACACAAACAGGAGGTGGAAACACTGATTCGGACGAATAATCCCGATATCCTACTCATCTCAGAAACTCATTTTACTGAAAAAAGTTATTATATGATTAAAGAGTACTGCTGCTACAATATGCAACATCCATCGGAGGTACAGCAATAATAATTAGAAAAACTATTAAACACTATGAAATTGAAAAATTATCCACTCCTGAAATCCAAGTTACTTCAGTATATGGGCCAATCACCATATCTGCAACGTACTGTCCTCCAAATCAAAAAGTAAAAAAAAAAAAAATATTAGAAAAGTACTTTTCGCTGTTAGGAAATATATGGATAGTTGGAGGAGACTGGAATTCGAAACATTATGCCTGGGGTCTAGATTGACTTCACCGCGTGGTAAAACACTTTACCAAATTATAGAGGAAAAAAAAGTATACTATTCTCCAACCAACAGAACCTACACATTGGCCTACCGATATAAGAAAATTACCGGATATCATAGATTTTCTAATAGCTAAAGGAATCCAACGTCAATATGTAGAGATAAAAATAAGCCCGGATTGTGACAGAGATCATTCGCCTGTTATAGGTGCAATTAGCTCGACGGTAGTTAAGAAAGAAAAGCACTTAACCTTAACAAACAAGAAAACAGATTGGAGGTCATTTGAAGAATGGCTTCAAACAAACTTTGATACTCAACAGAAGTTAAAAACAGAGGATGGTATTGATGAAGCCATTCAATACCTTACAAGTATGATACAGAAAGCGGCGTGGCTGTCAACACCCGAACAAATAACGTGGAAAAATCAAACGGAATACAATCGGATGTCCTGTTATTAATTAAGGAAAAAAGAAGACTCAGAAGAGTATGGATGAAAAGCAGAAATACTCAGGATAAGACCGCATTAACATTAAAAATAAGGCATCAAAAAATTTAAAATAGAAGTTATGTGAAAATAAAAATAAAGCAGTACAGAAATATTTGGAAAATTTTCAGCTAATAAACAGGACGACTATATACTATGGAAAGCAACTAAATATCTTAGATGCGTGCCAAAGGTAAATCAACCAATACGAAATGAGAAAGGATACTGGGCAAAAAATAATAAAGAAAAAGTAGAATTATTCGTGAACCACCTTAAGAAAGTATTTACGCCTAATGATACCGTACTGCCTAATATTCAACAAATTATTAATAATTTACTAGAAGAATCGTTTCAAATGATATTCCCAATAAAGACCATAACTTCATAGGAAGTAAGAAAGGCAAATACCCTTGAAAAAAGCTCCTGGATATGACCATTAATGCAGAGATCCTACAACACGTTCCAAAAAAGGTTATTGTATTCATAACTACATTATATAATGCAATATTAAGGTTATCAAAGTTTCCAACTCAATGGAAAGTAGCTCAGGTTATTATGATTAATAAACCAGGCAAACTTGGTAACATCATATAGACCGATCAGTTTGCTTCCAGTACTGTCAAAAATCTGGGAAAAAAATTTGTTTCTGAGGCTCAAACCGATAATTCAAGAAAATGATATAATACCCAATCACCAGTTCGGATTCAGAGAAAGGCACTCAACGGCGGACAGCTACACAGGCTAGCTGGTAGAATTATAAATGCTTTAGAAGACAAAGAATTTTGCAATACGGCATTCCT
The DNA here is from genome assembly GCA_032883995.1 of Coronaproctus castanopsis. Classification (NCBI taxonomy): domain Eukaryota; kingdom Metazoa; phylum Arthropoda; class Insecta; order Hemiptera; family Monophlebidae; genus Coronaproctus; species Coronaproctus castanopsis. The sequence goes on along the minus strand of CM065052.1, from coordinate 73,482,802 downwards.
GGATATTCAACAGGGCTTCGACAGAGTGTGGCACGAAGGAATATTATTTAAAATTAGAAAATAGTTACCATACCAATAGTATCTGCTGATAAAAAGTTATTTAGGAAACCGAATGATTATGATTAAACAAGATGAGGAATTGTCCGATGTTCACACGATTGATGCAGAAGTTCCCCAAGCTAGTATATTGGGACCTGTCCTTTATTCAATTTTTACAGCTGATTTACCAGTCAAGGAAGATACAACGCTTTGTACGTTCGCTGATGACACGGCAATTTTAGCGAGGGATAAAGATAGTAGTAAATCCACATATAAATTACAAAAACACCTGAACGATATAGAAAATTGGATGGTCGATTGGAGAATAAAAGTAAACGTAAATAAATCCACAAATATAAACTTTACTCTAAAACGTTCGAACTGCCCTCCGGTGATGCTTTCTAATAAGGTCGTACTTTTAAAAAAATGTAATTAAATATGTAGGACTAAATTTTGATAAAACTTTAACATGGAAAAATCATATAAAAATTAAACGTAAAAAAATTGATCTTAAATACAAAAAAATGTACTGGATGATGAGGAGCTCGAGTAAGCTAACATTAGATAATAAAATATATAATTCAATAATAAAACTAACTTGTGCTGTAATATGGGGCACGGCTAGCTTTTCTAATCGTAATATAATAATACAAAGATTTCAGAATAAAGTTCTCAGGACAATAACCAACGCGCCTCGGTATGCAATAAATAAAGATATTCACTCTCATTGCGAAGTAGAATACGTGGATAAAATTATTAACACACTAAAATCCAGACATGTAAGGCGACTCGAACAACATATAAACGTCGAAGCAATATGCCTTCTTGATAACAGTCAAACAAGACGAAGATTGTTGAGAAAACACGTCTTAGATGACATATTAAATTAGTAAGCTGGATGAGTCATTGGGTCCACCTTGCACAAGTTATTATATAAATAAATAATACCTAAATTAACTGTGGCTTCTATGGCCGTAGTAATTAAGAACATAATAATAATAATAATAAAAAAACTTGTTTCCTTGTTTCTGCTAGTCCTAATATATCCAAGTTACTTTTGTTGGTTTTCGTTATTTTTAAGTGTTTTTACGTTAAAACTCGTTATTTTAATTTTATTTAAATAATTATCATTAAAACTATTATTTTTAGATTTATCCTTGATAGCATTCGTTTTATCCGTATTAAATTTAATAAAACAACTTTTATTACTTTTACCATATTTATTGTGGGCAACGGTTTGAGTTCGGCCTTACAAAGCGTCGTAATTGACGACACATTATCTATATTAACTGCATTCAAATTCGAAACGGTATATTTAGTAATTCCGGCTTGTTTCGATTTCTTGCGTTGTTGCTGCTGATCATATGTTCGATGTCGTCCGCCTGTTGTGTAACCGTATCCTTGATCAACTGTTCCAACTGCATTGTATTATCTAATCGTACGCAGACGCGTCCGTAGTTCGTTTTACATATATCTTCCCTTCTCTTTCCCATACGAACGCCAACTTCACGTTTTCCCTCTCGTTTCGCTTCGTCTCGTATCATTTGTAAGATCTTCATTTATATAGATATCTCTAGCTGGTATCCATCCTACATCACTGCTATTTAACTTTTTCCTCTTCGAATTTATTATCAGTTGGAATTTTTTTTCGCGACTGTTTAATTTCACAATTACCGCGGCTAACTTATTTCTCGGAACCGGCAGCCGATGTACCGCCTTCACATCGAACTCCGCCAATTGAACATCGAGTTTCTGTGCTATCTTTGTTATCTTCTCTTTTATATTTTCGTTTCTTTCATAAGACACACCGTGAATAATCTCATTTATTTTCCTTCTTTATCTCTTCTATTTCATTTCTGAATATTTCGTTTTCATTTTTTAGGAACGCTAATTCTGTATTGATATTATCGATTTTAACATTCGTATTATTACATACCGTTTTAATATCTTTAATTTCTTCGCATATTCGATCCAGTTTATCCATTATAATATGTATATAAGCGCACTACTAAACTTACATGTTATCAACTTTTATAAACGCAATAACGCACGACACAATTACTTACCTGCTCTATCCAAACTGCATATATGTAATAGTAAATTGTAAATAATTGCAAATTTTTGTTAGGTAAGTAATACAAGAAACAATTATAAATGTATTGGTCAAACGTGGAAAGACAT